>CM066033.1:490704990-491923613 GCA_033557465.1 Ichthyophis bannanicus
AGCCTATGCAGAAAAGGCAAAAATCTGACTTTGAGTTAGAACGTTCAAACTAGTCTCAAAAGATGCCTTACCATTTAACATACTGGCTGTGTGAATTAGAAACCCCTAGTGTAGTTCTAAGTGTATGAAATCTCAAAGCCTATGCAGAAAAGGCAAAAATCTGACTTTGAGTTAGAACGTTCAAACTAGTCTCAAAAGATGCCTTACCATTTAACATACTGGCTGTGTGAATTAGAAACCCCTAGTGTAGTTCTAAGTGTATGAAATCTCAAAGCCTATGCAGAAAAGGCAAAAATCTGACTTTGAGTTAGAACGTTCAAACTAGTCTCAAAAGATGCCTTACCATTTAACATACTGGCTGTGTGAATTAGAAACCCCTAGTGTAGTTCTAAGTGTATGAAATCTCAAAGCCTATGCAGAAAAGGCAAAAATCTGACTTTGAGTTAGAACGTTCAAACTAGTCTCAAAAGATGCCTTACCATTTAACATACTGGCTGTGTGAATTAGAAACCCCTAGTGTAGTTCTAAGTGTATGAAATCTCAAAGCCTATGCAGAAAAGGCAAAAATCTGACTTTGAGTTAGAACGTTCAAACTAGTCTCAAAAGATGCCTTACCATTTAACATACTGGCTGTGTGAATTAGAAACCCCTAGTGTAGTTCTAAGTGTATGAAATCTCAAAGCCTATGCAGAAAAGGCAAAAATCTGACTTTGAGTTAGAACGTTCAAACTAGTCTCAAAAGATGCCTTACCATTTAACATACTGGCTGTGTGAATTAGAAACCCCTAGTGTAGTTCTAAGTGTATGAAATCTCAAAGCCTATGCAGAAAAGGCAAAAATCTGACTTTGAGTTAGAACGTTCAAACTAGTCTCAAAAGATGCCTTACCATTTAACATACTGGCTGTGTGAATTAGAAACCCCTAGTGTAGTTCTAAGTGTATGAAATCTCAAAGCCTATGCAGAAAAGGCAAAAATCTGACTTTGAGTTAGAACGTTCAAACTAGTCTCAAAAGATGCCTTACCATTTAACATACTGGCTGTGTGAATTAGAAACCCCTAGTGTAGTTCTAAGTGTATGAAATCTCAAAGCCTATGCAGAAAAGGCAAAAATCTGACTTTGAGTTAGAACGTTCAAACTAGTCTCAAAAGATGCCTTACCATTTAACATACTGGCTGTGTGAATTAGAAACCCCTAGTGTAGTTCTAAGTGTATGAAATCTCAAAGCCTATGCAGAAAAGGCAAAAATCTGACTTTGAGTTAGAACGTTCAAACTAGTCTCAAAAGATGCCTTACCATTTAACATACTGGCTGTGTGAATTAGAAACCCCTAGTGTAGTTCTAAGTGTATGAAATCTCAAAGCCTATGCAGAAAAGGCAAAAATCTGACTTTGAGTTAGAACGTTCAAACTAGTCTCAAAAGATGCCTTACCATTTAACATACTGGCTGTGTGAATTAGAAACCCCTAGTGTAGTTCTAAGTGTATGAAATCTCAAAGCCTATGCAGAAAAGGCAAAAATCTGACTTTGAGTTAGAACGTTCAAACTAGTCTCAAAAGATGCCTTACCATTTAACATACTGGCTGTGTGAATTAGAAACCCCTAGTGTAGTTCTAAGTGTATGAAATCTCAAAGCCTATGCAGAAAAGGCAAAAATCTGACTTTGAGTTAGAACGTTCAAACTAGTCTCAAAAGATGCCTTACCATTTAACATACTGGCTGTGTGAATTAGAAACCCCTAGTGTAGTTCTAAGTGTATGAAATCTCAAAGCCTATGCAGAAAAGGCAAAAATCTGACTTTGAGTTAGAACGTTCAAACTAGTCTCAAAAGATGCCTTACCATTTAACATACTGGCTGTGTGAATTAGAAACCCCTAGTGTAGTTCTAAGTGTATGAAATCTCAAAGCCTATGCAGAAAAGGCAAAATCTGACTTTGAGTTAGAACGTTCAAACTAGTCTCAAAAGATGCCTTACCATTTAACATACTGGCTGTGTGAATTAGAAACCCCTAGTGTAGTTCTAAGTGTATGAAATCTCAAAGCCTATGCAGAAAAGGCAAAAATCTGACTTTGAGTTAGAACGTTCAAACTAGTCTCAAAAGATGCCTTACCATTTAACATACTGGCTGTGTGAATTAGAAACCCCTAGTGTAGTTCTAAGTGTATGAAATCTCAAAGCCTATGCAGAAAAGGCAAAAATCTGACTTTGAGTTAGAACGTTCAAACTAGTCTCAAAAGATGCCTTACCATTTAACATACTGGCTGTGTGAATTAGAAACCCCTAGTGTAGTTCTAAGTGTATGAAATCTCAAAGCCTATGCAGAAAAGGCAAAATCTGACTTTGAGTTAGAACGTTCAAACTAGTCTCAAAAGATGCCTTACCATTTAACATACTGGCTGTGTGAATTAGAAACCCCTAGTGTAGTTCTAAGTGTATGAAATCTCAAAGCCTATGCAGAAAAGGCAAAAATCTGACTTTGAGTTAGAACGTTCAAACTAGTCTCAAAAGATGCCTTACCATTTAACATACTGGCTGTGTGAATTAGAAACCCCTAGTGTAGTTCTAAGTGTATGAAATCTCAAAGCCTATGCAGAAAAGGCAAAAATCTGACTTTGAGTTAGAACGTTCAAACTAGTCTCAAAAGATGCCTTACCATTTAACATACTGGCTGTGTGAATTAGAAACCCCTAGTGTAGTTCTAAGTGTATGAAATCTCAAAGCCTATGCAGAAAAGGCAAAAATCTGACTTTGAGTTAGAACGTTCAAACTAGTCTCAAAAGATGCCTTACCATTTAACATACTGGCTGTGTGAATTAGAAACCCCTAGTGTAGTTCTAAGTGTATGAAATCTCAAAGCCTATGCAGAAAAGGCAAAAATCTGACTTTGAGTTAGAACGTTCAAACTAGTCTCAAAAGATGCCTTACCATTTAACATACTGGCTGTGTGAATTAGAAACCCCTAGTGTAGTTCTAAGTGTATGAAATCTCAAAGCCTATGCAGAAAAGGCAAAAATCTGACTTTGAGTTAGAACGTTCAAACTAGTCTCAAAAGATGCCTTACCATTTAACATACTGGCTGTGTGAATTAGAAACCCCTAGTGTAGTTCTAAGTGTATGAAATCTCAAAGCCTATGCAGAAAAGGCAAAAATCTGACTTTGAGTTAGAACGTTCAAACTAGTCTCAAAAGATGCCTTACCATTTAACATACTGGCTGTGTGAATTAGAAACCCCTAGTGTAGTTCTAAGTGTATGAAATCTCAAAGCCTATGCAGAAAAGGCAAAAATCTGACTTTGAGTTAGAACGTTCAAACTAGTCTCAAAAGATGCCTTACCATTTAACATACTGGCTGTGTGAATTAGAAACCCCTAGTGTAGTTCTAAGTGTATGAAATCTCAAAGCCTATGCAGAAAAGGCAAAAATCTGACTTTGAGTTAGAACGTTCAAACTAGTCTCAAAAGATGCCTTACCATTTAACATACTGGCTGTGTGAATTAGAAACCCCTAGTGTAGTTCTAAGTGTATGAAATCTCAAAGCCTATGCAGAAAAGGCAAAAATCTGACTTTGAGTTAGAACGTTCAAACTAGTCTCAAAAGATGCCTTACCATTTAACATACTGGCTGTGTGAATTAGAAACCCCTAGTGTAGTTCTAAGTGTATGAAATCTCAAAGCCTATGCAGAAAAGCAAAAATCTGACTTTGAGTTAGAACGTTCAAACTAGTCTCAAAAGATGCCTTACCATTTAACATACTGGCTGTGTGAATTAGAAACCCCTAGTGTAGTTCTAAGTGTATGAAATCTCAAAGCCTATGCAGAAAAGGCAAAAATCTGACTTTGAGTTAGAACGTTCAAACTAGTCTCAAAAGATGCCTTACCATTTAACATACTGGCTGTGTGAATTAGAAACCCCTAGTGTAGTTCTAAGTGTATGAAATCTCAAAGCCTATGCAGAAAAGGCAAAAATCTGACTTTGAGTTAGAACGTTCAAACTAGTCTCAAAAGATGCCTTACCATTTAACATACTGGCTGTGTGAATTAGAAACCCCTAGTGTAGTTCTAAGTGTATGAAATCTCAAAGCCTATGCAGAAAAGGCAAAAATCTGACTTTGAGTTAGAACGTTCAAACTAGTCTCAAAAGATGCCTTACCATTTAACATACTGGCTGTGTGAATTAGAAACCCCTAGTGTAGTTCTAAGTGTATGAAATCTCAAAGCCTATGCAGAAAAGGCAAAAATCTGACTTTGAGTTAGAACGTTCAAACTAGTCTCAAAAGATGCCTTACCATTTAACATACTGGCTGTGTGAATTAGAACCCCTAGTGTAGTTCTAAGTGTATGAAATCTCAAAGCCTATGCAGAAAAGGCAAAAATCTGACTTTGAGTTAGAACGTTCAAACTAGTCTCAAAAGATGCCTTACCATTTAACATACTGGCTGTGTGAATTAGAAACCCCTAGTGTAGTTCTAAGTGTATGAAATCTCAAGTCCTATGCAGAAAAGGCAAAAATCTGACTTTGAGTTAGAACGTTCAAACTAGTCTCAAAAGATGCCTTACCATTTAACATACTGGCTGTGTGAATTAGAAACCCCTAGTGTAGTTCTAAGTGTATGAAATCTCAAAGCCTATGCAGAAAAGGCAAAAATCTGACTTTGAGTTAGAACGTTCAAACTAGTCTCAAAAGATGCCTTACCATTTAACATACTGGCTGTGTGAATTAGAAACCCCTAGTGTAGTTCTAAGTGTATGAAATCTCAAAGCCTATGCAGAAAAGGAAAAATCTGACTTTGAGTTAGAACGTTCAAACTAGTCTCAAAAGATGCCTTACCATTTAACATACTGGCTGTGTGAATTAGAAACCCCTAGTGTAGTTCTAAGTGTATGAAATCTCAAAGCCTATGCAGAAAAGGCAAAAATCTGACTTTGAGTTAGAACGTTCAAACTAGTCTCAAAAGATGCCTTACCATTTAACATACTGGCTGTGTGAATTAGAAACCCCTAGTGTAGTTCTAAGTGTATGAAATCTCAAAGCCTATGCAGAAAAGGCAAAAATCTGACTTTGAGTTAGAACGTTCAAACTAGTCTCAAAAGATGCCTTACCATTTAACATACTGGCTGTGTGAATTAGAAACCCCTAGTGTAGTTCTAAGTGTATGAAATCTCAAAGCCTATGCAGAAAAGGCAAAAATCTGACTTTGAGTTAGAACGTTCAAACTAGTCTCAAAAGATGCCTTACCATTTAACATACTGGCTGTGTGAATTAGAAACCCCTAGTGTAGTTCTAAGTGTATGAAATCTCAAAGCCTATGCAGAAAAGGCAAAAATCTGACTTTGAGTTAGAACGTTCAAACTAGTCTCAAAAGATGCCTTACCATTTAACATACTGGCTGTGTGAATTAGAAACCCCTAGTGTAGTTCTAAGTGTATGAAATCTCAAAGCCTATGCAGAAAAGGCAAAAATCTGACTTTGAGTTAGAACGTTCAAACTAGTCTCAAAAGATGCCTTACCATTTAACATACTGGCTGTGTGAATTAGAAACCCCTAGTGTAGTTCTAAGTGTATGAAATCTCAAAGCCTATGCAGAAAAGGCAAAAATCTGACTTTGAGTTAGAACGTTCAAACTAGTCTCAAAAGATGCCTTACCATTTAACATACTGGCTGTGTGAATTAGAACCCCTAGTGTAGTTCTAAGTGTATGAAATCTCAAAGCCTATGCAGAAAAGGCAAAAATCTGACTTTGAGTTAGAACGTTCAAACTAGTCTCAAAAGATGCCTTACCATTTAACATACTGGCTGTGTGAATTAGAAACCCCTAGTGTAGTTCTAAGTGTATGAAATCTCAAAGCCTATGCAGAAAAGGCAAAAATCTGACTTTGAGTTAGAACGTTCAAACTAGTCTCAAAAGATGCCTTACCATTTAACATACTGGCTGTGTGAATTAGAAACCCCTAGTGTAGTTCTAAGTGTATGAAATCTCAAAGCCTATGCAGAAAAGCAAAAATCTGACTTTGAGTTAGAACGTTCAAACTAGTCTCAAAAGATGCCTTACCATTTAACATACTGGCTGTGTGAATTAGAAACCCCTAGTGTAGTTCTAAGTGTATGAAATCTCAAAGCCTATGCAGAAAAGGCAAAAATCTGACTTTGAGTTAGAACGTTCAAACTAGTCTCAAAAGATGCCTTACCATTTAACATACTGGCTGTGTGAATTAGAAACCCCTAGTGTAGTTCTAAGTGTATGAAATCTCAAAGCCTATGCAGAAAAGGCAAAAATCTGACTTTGAGTTAGAACGTTCAAACTAGTCTCAAAAGATGCCTTACCATTTAACATACTGGCTGTGTGAATTAGAAACCCCTAGTGTAGTTCTAAGTGTATGAAATCTCAAAGCCTATGCAGAAAAGCAAAAATCTGACTTTGAGTTAGAACGTTCAAACTAGTCTCAAAAGATGCCTTACCATTTAACATACTGGCTGTGTGAATTAGAAACCCCTAGTGTAGTTCTAAGTGTATGAAATCTCAAAGCCTATGCAGAAAAGGCAAAAATCTGACTTTGAGTTAGAACGTTCAAACTAGTCTCAAAAGATGCCTTACCATTTAACATACTGGCTGTGTGAATTAGAAACCCCTAGTGTAGTTCTAAGTGTATGAAATCTCAAAGCCTATGCAGAAAAGGCAAAAATCTGACTTTGAGTTAGAACGTTCAAACTAGTCTCAAAAGATGCCTTACCATTTAACATACTGGCTGTGTGAATTAGAAACCCCTAGTGTAGTTCTAAGTGTATGAAATCTCAAAGCCTATGCAGAAAAGGCAAAAATCTGACTTTGAGTTAGAACGTTCAAACTAGTCTCAAAAGATGCCTTACCATTTAACATACTGGCTGTGTGAATTAGAAACCCCTAGTGTAGTTCTAAGTGTATGAAATCTCAAAGCCTATGCAGAAAAGGCAAAAATCTGACTTTGAGTTAGAACGTTCAAACTAGTCTCAAAAGATGCCTTACCATTTAACATACTGGCTGTGTGAATTAGAAACCCCTAGTGTAGTTCTAAGTGTATGAAATCTCAAAGCCTATGCAGAAAAGGCAAAAATCTGACTTTGAGTTAGAACGTTCAAACTAGTCTCAAAAGATGCCTTACCATTTAACATACTGGCTGTGTGAATTAGAAACCCCTAGTGTAGTTCTAAGTGTATGAAATCTCAAAGCCTATGCAGAAAGGCAAAAATCTGACTTTGAGTTAGAACGTTCAAACTAGTCTCAAAAGATGCCTTACCATTTAACATACTGGCTGTGTGAATTAGAAACCCCTAGTGTAGTTCTAAGTGTATGAAATCTCAAAGCCTATGCAGAAAAGGCAAAAATCTGACTTTGAGTTAGAACGTTCAAACTAGTCTCAAAAGATGCCTTACCATTTAACATACTGGCTGTGTGAATTAGAAACCCCTAGTGTAGTTCTAAGTGTATGAAATCTCAAAGCCTATGCAGAAAAGGCAAAAATCTGACTTTGAGTTAGAACGTTCAAACTAGTCTCAAAAGATGCCTTACCATTTAACATACTGGCTGTGTGAATTAGAAACCCCTAGTGTAGTTCTAAGTGTATGAAATCTCAAAGCCTATGCAGAAAAGGCAAAAATCTGACTTTGAGTTAGAACGTTCAAACTAGTCTCAAAAGATGCCTTACCATTTAACATACTGGCTGTGTGAATTAGAAACCCCTAGTGTAGTTCTAAGTGTATGAAATCTCAAAGCCTATGCAGAAAAGGCAAAAATCTGACTTTGAGTTAGAACGTTCAAACTAGTCTCAAAAGATGCCTTACCATTTAACATACTGGCTGTGTGAATTAGAAACCCCTAGTGTAGTTCTAAGTGTATGAAATCTCAAAGCCTATGCAGAAAGGCAAAAATCTGACTTTGAGTTAGAACGTTCAAACTAGTCTCAAAAGATGCCTTACCATTTAACATACTGGCTGTGTGAATTAGAAACCCCTAGTGTAGTTCTAAGTGTATGAAATCTCAAAGCCTATGCAGAAAAGCAAAAATCTGACTTTGAGTTAGAACGTTCAAACTAGTCTCAAAAGATGCCTTACCATTTAACATACTGGCTGTGTGAATTAGAAACCCCTAGTGTAGTTCTAAGTGTATGAAATCTCAAAGCCTATGCAGAAAAGGCAAAAATCTGACTTTGAGTTAGAACGTTCAAACTAGTCTCAAAAGATGCCTTACCATTTAACATACTGGCTGTGTGAATTAGAAACCCCTAGTGTAGTTCTAAGTGTATGAAATCTCAAAGCCTATGCAGAAAAGGCAAAAATCTGACTTTGAGTTAGAACGTTCAAACTAGTCTCAAAAGATGCCTTACCATTTAACATACTGGCTGTGTGAATTAGAAACCCCTAGTGTAGTTCTAAGTGTATGAAATCTCAAAGCCTATGCAGAAAAGGCAAAAATCTGACTTTGAGTTAGAACGTTCAAACTAGTCTCAAAAGATGCCTTACCATTTAACATACTGGCTGTGTGAATTAGAAACCCCTAGTGTAGTTCTAAGTGTATGAAATCTCAAAGCCTATGCAGAAAAGGCAAAAATCTGACTTTGAGTTAGAACGTTCAAACTAGTCTCAAAAGATGCCTTACCATTTAACATACTGGCTGTGTGAATTAGAAACCCCTAGTGTAGTTCTAAGTGTATGAAATCTCAAAGCCTATGCAGAAAAGGCAAAAATCTGACTTTGAGTTAGAACGTTCAAACTAGTCTCAAAAGATGCCTTACCATTTAACATACTGGCTGTGTGAATTAGAAACCCCTAGTGTAGTTCTAAGTGTATGAAATCTCAAAGCCTATGCAGAAAAGGCAAAAATCTGACTTTGAGTTAGAACGTTCAAACTAGTCTCAAAAGATGCCTTACCATTTAACATACTGGCTGTGTGAATTAGAAACCCCTAGTGTAGTTCTAAGTGTATGAAATCTCAAAGCCTATGCAGAAAAGGCAAAAATCTGACTTTGAGTTAGAACGTTCAAACTAGTCTCAAAAGATGCCTTACCATTTAACATACTGGCTGTGTGAATTAGAAACCCCTAGTGTAGTTCTAAGTGTATGAAATCTCAAAGCCTATGCAGAAAAGGCAAAAATCTGACTTTGAGTTAGAACGTTCAAACTAGTCTCAAAAGATGCCTTACCATTTAACATACTGGCTGTGTGAATTAGAAACCCCTAGTGTAGTTCTAAGTGTATGAAATCTCAAAGCCTATGCAGAAAAGGCAAAAATCTGACTTTGAGTTAGAACGTTCAAACTAGTCTCAAAAGATGCCTTACCATTTAACATACTGGCTGTGTGAATTAGAAACCCCTAGTGTAGTTCTAAGTGTATGAAATCTCAAAGCCTATGCAGAAAAGGCAAAAATCTGACTTTGAGTTAGAACGTTCAAACTAGTCTCAAAAGATGCCTTACCATTTAACATACTGGCTGTGTGAATTAGAAACCCCTAGTGTAGTTCTAAGTGTATGAAATCTCAAAGCCTATGCAGAAAAGGCAAAAATCTGACTTTGAGTTAGAACGTTCAAACTAGTCTCAAAAGATGCCTTACCATTTAACATACTGGCTGTGTGAATTAGAAACCCCTAGTGTAGTTCTAAGTGTATGAAATCTCAAAGCCTATGCAGAAAAGGCAAAAATCTGACTTTGAGTTAGAACGTTCAAACTAGTCTCAAAAGATGCCTTACCATTTAACATACTGGCTGTGTGAATTAGAAACCCCTAGTGTAGTTCTAAGTGTATGAAATCTCAAAGCCTATGCAGAAAAGGCAAAAATCTGACTTTGAGTTAGAACGTTCAAACTAGTCTCAAAAGATGCCTTACCATTTAACATACTGGCTGTGTGAATTAGAACCCCTAGTGTAGTTCTAAGTGTATGAAATCTCAAAGCCTATGCAGAAAAGGCAAAAATCTGACTTTGAGTTAGAACGTTCAAACTAGTCTCAAAAGATGCCTTACCATTTAACATACTGGCTGTGTGAATTAGAAACCCCTAGTGTAGTTCTAAGTGTATGAAATCTCAAAGCCTATGCAGAAAAGGCAAAAATCTGACTTTGAGTTAGAACGTTCAAACTAGTCTCAAAAGATGCCTTACCATTTAACATACTGGCTGTGTGAATTAGAAACCCCTAGTGTAGTTCTAAGTGTATGAAATCTCAAAGCCTATGCAGAAAAGGCAAAAATCTGACTTTGAGTTAGAACGTTCAAACTAGTCTCAAAAGATGCCTTACCATTTAACATACTGGCTGTGTGAATTAGAAACCCCTAGTGTAGTTCTAAGTGTATGAAATCTCAAAGCCTATGCAGAAAAGGCAAAAATCTGACTTTGAGTTAGAACGTTCAAACTAGTCTCAAAAGATGCCTTACCATTTAACATACTGGCTGTGTGAATTAGAAACCCCTAGTGTAGTTCTAAGTGTATGAAATCTCAAAGCCTATGCAGAAAAGGCAAAAATCTGACTTTGAGTTAGAACGTTCAAACTAGTCTCAAAAGATGCCTTACCATTTAACATACTGGCTGTGTGAATTAGAAACCCCTAGTGTAGTTCTAAGTGTATGAAATCTCAAAGCCTATGCAGAAAAGGCAAAAATCTGACTTTGAGTTAGAACGTTCAAACTAGTCTCAAAAGATGCCTTACCATTTAACATACTGGCTGTGTGAATTAGAAACCCCTAGTGTAGTTCTAAGTGTATGAAATCTCAAAGCCTATGCAGAAAAGGCAAAAATCTGACTTTGAGTTAGAACGTTCAAACTAGTCTCAAAAGATGCCTTACCATTTAACATACTGGCTGTGTGAATTAGAAACCCCTAGTGTAGTTCTAAGTGTATGAAATCTCAAAGCCTATGCAGAAAAGGCAAAAATCTGACTTTGAGTTAGAACGTTCAAACTAGTCTCAAAAGATGCCTTACCATTTAACATACTGGCTGTGTGAATTAGAAACCCCTAGTGTAGTTCTAAGTGTATGAAATCTCAAAGCCTATGCAGAAAAGGCAAAAATCTGACTTTGAGTTAGAACGTTCAAACTAGTCTCAAAAGATGCCTTACCATTTAACATACTGGCTGTGTGAATTAGAAACCCCTAGTGTAGTTCTAAGTGTATGAAATCTCAAAGCCTATGCAGAAAAGGCAAAAATCTGACTTTGAGTTAGAACGTTCAAACTAGTCTCAAAAGATGCCTTACCATTTAACATACTGGCTGTGTGAATTAGAAACCCCTAGTGTAGTTCTAAGTGTATGAAATCTCAAAGCCTATGCAGAAAAGGCAAAAATCTGACTTTGAGTTAGAACGTTCAAACTAGTCTCAAAAGATGCCTTACCATTTAACATACTGGCTGTGTGAATTAGAAACCCCTAGTGTAGTTCTAAGTGTATGAAATCTCAAAGCCTATGCAGAAAAGGCAAAAATCTGACTTTGAGTTAGAACGTTCAAACTAGTCTCAAAAGATGCCTTACCATTTAACATACTGGCTGTGTGAATTAGAAACCCCTAGTGTAGTTCTAAGTGTATGAAATCTCAAAGCCTATGCAGAAAAGGCAAAAATCTGACTTTGAGTTAGAACGTTCAAACTAGTCTCAAAAGATGCCTTACCATTTAACATACTGGCTGTGTGAATTAGAAACCCCTAGTGTAGTTCTAAGTGTATGAAATCTCAAAGCCTATGCAGAAAAGGCAAAAATCTGACTTTGAGTTAGAACGTTCAAACTAGTCTCAAAAGATGCCTTACCATTTAACATACTGGCTGTGTGAATTAGAAACCCCTAGTGTAGTTCTAAGTGTATGAAATCTCAAAGCCTATGCAGAAAAGGCAAAAATCTGACTTTGAGTTAGAACGTTCAAACTAGTCTCAAAAGATGCCTTACCATTTAACATACTGGCTGTGTGAATTAGAAACCCCTAGTGTAGTTCTAAGTGTATGAAATCTCAAAGCCTATGCAGAAAAGGCAAAAATCTGACTTTGAGTTAGAACGTTCAAACTAGTCTCAAAAGATGCCTTACCATTTAACATACTGGCTGTGTGAATTAGAAACCCCTAGTGTAGTTCTAAGTGTATGAAATCTCAAAGCCTATGCAGAAAAGGCAAAAATCTGACTTTGAGTTAGAACGTTCAAACTAGTCTCAAAAGATGCCTTACCATTTAACATACTGGCTGTGTGAATTAGAAACCCCTAGTGTAGTTCTAAGTGTATGAAATCTCAAAGCCTATGCAGAAAAGGCAAAAATCTGACTTTGAGTTAGAACGTTCAAACTAGTCTCAAAAGATGCCTTACCATTTAACATACTGGCTGTGTGAATTAGAAACCCCTAGTGTAGTTCTAAGTGTATGAAATCTCAAAGCCTATGCAGAAAAGGCAAAAATCTGACTTTGAGTTAGAACGTTCAAACTAGTCTCAAAAGATGCCTTACCATTTAACATACTGGCTGTGTGAATTAGAAACCCCTAGTGTAGTTCTAAGTGTATGAAATCTCAAAGCCTATGCAGAAAAGGCAAAAATCTGACTTTGAGTTAGAACGTTCAAACTAGTCTCAAAAGATGCCTTACCATTTAACATACTGGCTGTGTGAATTAGAAACCCCTAGTGTAGTTCTAAGTGTATGAAATCTCAAAGCCTATGCAGAAAAGGCAAAAATCTGACTTTGAGTTAGAACGTTCAAACTAGTCTCAAAAGATGCCTTACCATTTAACATACTGGCTGTGTGAATTAGAAACCCCTAGTGTAGTTCTAAGTGTATGAAATCTCAAAGCCTATGCAGAAAAGGCAAAAATCTGACTTTGAGTTAGAACGTTCAAACTAGTCTCAAAAGATGCCTTACCATTTAACATACTGGCTGTGTGAATTAGAAACCCCTAGTGTAGTTCTAAGTGTATGAAATCTCAAAGCCTATGCAGAAAAGGCAAAAATCTGACTTTGAGTTAGAACGTTCAAACTAGTCTCAAAAGATGCCTTACCATTTAACATACTGGCTGTGTGAATTAGAAACCCCTAGTGTAGTTCTAAGTGTATGAAATCTCAAAGCCTATGCAGAAAAGGCAAAAATCTGACTTTGAGTTAGAACGTTCAAACTAGTCTCAAAAGATGCCTTACCATTTAACATACTGGCTGTGTGAATTAGAAACCCCTAGTGTAGTTCTAAGTGTATGAAATCTCAAAGCCTATGCAGAAAAGGCAAAAATCTGACTTTGAGTTAGAACGTTCAAACTAGTCTCAAAAGATGCCTTACCATTTAACATACTGGCTGTGTGAATTAGAAACCCCTAGTGTAGTTCTAAGTGTATGAAATCTCAAAGCCTATGCAGAAAAGGCAAAAATCTGACTTTGAGTTAGAACGTTCAAACTAGTCTCAAAAGATGCCTTACCATTTAACATACTGGCTGTGTGAATTAGAAACCCCTAGTGTAGTTCTAAGTGTATGAAATCTCAAAGCCTATGCAGAAAAGGCAAAAATCTGACTTTGAGTTAGAACGTTCAAACTAGTCTCAAAAGATGCCTTACCATTTAACATACTGGCTGTGTGAATTAGAAACCCCTAGTGTAGTTCTAAGTGTATGAAATCTCAAAGCCTATGCAGAAAAGGCAAAAATCTGACTTTGAGTTAGAACGTTCAAACTAGTCTCAAAAGATGCCTTACCATTTAACATACTGGCTGTGTGAATTAGAAACCCCTAGTGTAGTTCTAAGTGTATGAAATCTCAAAGCCTATGCAGAAAAGGCAAAAATCTGACTTTGAGTTAGAACGTTCAAACTAGTCTCAAAAGATGCCTTACCATTTAACATACTGGCTGTGTGAATTAGAAACCCCTAGTGTAGTTCTAAGTGTATGAAATCTCAAAGCCTATGCAGAAAAGGCAAAAATCTGACTTTGAGTTAGAACGTTCAAACTAGTCTCAAAAGATGCCTTACCATTTAACATACTGGCTGTGTGAATTAGAAACCCCTAGTGTAGTTCTAAGTGTATGAAATCTCAAAGCCTATGCAGAAAAGGCAAAAATCTGACTTTGAGTTAGAACGTTCAAACTAGTCTCAAAAGATGCCTTACCATTTAACATACTGGCTGTGTGAATTAGAAACCCCTAGTGTAGTTCTAAGTGTATGAAATCTCAAAGCCTATGCAGAAAAGGCAAAAATCTGACTTTGAGTTAGAACGTTCAAACTAGTCTCAAAAGATGCCTTACCATTTAACATACTGGCTGTGTGAATTAGAAACCCCTAGTGTAGTTCTAAGTGTATGAAATCTCAAAGCCTATGCAGAAAAGGCAAAAATCTGACTTTGAGTTAGAACGTTCAAACTAGTCTCAAAAGATGCCTTACCATTTAACATACTGGCTGTGTGAATTAGAAACCCCTAGTGTAGTTCTAAGTGTATGAAATCTCAAAGCCTATGCAGAAAAGGCAAAAATCTGACTTTGAGTTAGAACGTTCAAACTAGTCTCAAAAGATGCCTTACCATTTAACATACTGGCTGTGTGAATTAGAAACCCCTAGTGTAGTTCTAAGTGTATGAAATCTCAAAGCCTATGCAGAAAAGGCAAAAATCTGACTTTGAGTTAGAACGTTCAAACTAGTCTCAAAAGATGCCTTACCATTTAACATACTGGCTGTGTGAATTAGAAACCCCTAGTGTAGTTCTAAGTGTATGAAATCTCAAAGCCTATGCAGAAAAGGCAAAAATCTGACTTTGAGTTAGAACGTTCAAACTAGTCTCAAAAGATGCCTTACCATTTAACATACTGGCTGTGTGAATTAGAAACCCCTAGTGTAGTTCTAAGTGTATGAAATCTCAAAGCCTATGCAGAAAAGGCAAAAATCTGACTTTGAGTTAGAACGTTCAAACTAGTCTCAAAAGATGCCTTACCATTTAACATACTGGCTGTGTGAATTAGAAACCCCTAGTGTAGTTCTAAGTGTATGAAATCTCAAAGCCTATGCAGAAAAGGCAAAAATCTGACTTTGAGTTAGAACGTTCAAACTAGTCTCAAAAGATGCCTTACCATTTAACATACTGGCTGTGTGAATTAGAAACCCCTAGTGTAGTTCTAAGTGTATGAAATCTCAAAGCCTATGCAGAAAAGGCAAAAATCTGACTTTGAGTTAGAACGTTCAAACTAGTCTCAAAAGATGCCTTACCATTTAACATACTGGCTGTGTGAATTAGAAACCCCTAGTGTAGTTCTAAGTGTATGAAATCTCAAAGCCTATGCAGAAAAGGCAAAAATCTGACTTTGAGTTAGAACGTTCAAACTAGTCTCAAAAGATGCCTTACCATTTAACATACTGGCTGTGTGAATTAGAAACCCCTAGTGTAGTTCTAAGTGTATGAAATCTCAAAGCCTATGCCGAAGTGTTGTTCTAAGTGTATGAAATCTCAAAGCCTATGCAGAAAAGGCAAAAATCTGACTTTGAGTTAGAACGTTCAAACTAGTCTCAAAAGATGCCTTACCATTTAACATACTGGCTGTGTGAATTAGAAACCCCTAGTGTAGTTCTAAGTGTATGAAATCTCAAAGCCTATGCAGAAAAGGCAAAAATCTGACTTTGAGTTAGAACGTTCAAACTAGTCTCAAAAGATGCCTTACCATTTAACATACTGGCTGTGTGAATTAGAAACCCCTAGTGTAGTTCTAAGTGTATGAAATCTCAAAGCCTATGCAGAAAAGGCAAAAATCTGACTTTGAGTTAGAACGTTCAAACTAGTCTCAAAAGATGCCTTACCATTTAACATACTGGCTGTGTGAATTAGAAACCCCTAGTGTAGTTCTAAGTGTATGAAATCTCAAAGCCTATGCAGAAAAGGCAAAAATCTGACTTTGAGTTAGAACGTTCAAACTAGTCTCAAAAGATGCCTTACCATTTAACATACTGGCTGTGTGAATTAGAAACCCCTAGTGTAGTTCTAAGTGTATGAAATCTCAAAGCCTATGCAGAAAAGGCAAAAATCTGACTTTGAGTTAGAACGTTCAAACTAGTCTCAAAAGATGCCTTACCATTTAACATACTGGCTGTGTGAATTAGAAACCCCTAGTGTAGTTCTAAGTGTATGAAATCTCAAAGCCTATGCAGAAAAGGCAAAAATCTGACTTTGAGTTAGAACGTTCAAACTAGTCTCAAAAGATGCCTTACCATTTAACATACTGGCTGTGTGAATTAGAAACCCCTAGTGTAGTTCTAAGTGTATGAAATCTCAAAGCCTATGCAGAAAAGGCAAAAATCTGACTTTGAGTTAGAACGTTCAAACTAGTCTCAAAAGATGCCTTACCATTTAACATACTGGCTGTGTGAATTAGAAACCCCTAGTGTAGTTCTAAGTGTATGAAATCTCAAAGCCTATGCAGAAAAGGCAAAAATCTGACTTTGAGTTAGAACGTTCAAACTAGTCTCAAAAGATGCCTTACCATTTAACATACTGGCTGTGTGAATTAGAAACCCCTAGTGTAGTTCTAAGTGTATGAAATCTCAAAGCCTATGCAGAAAAGGCAAAAATCTGACTTTGAGTTAGAACGTTCAAACTAGTCTCAAAAGATGCCTTACCATTTAACATACTGGCTGTGTGAATTAGAACCCCTAGTGTAGTTCTAAGTGTATGAAATCTCAAAGCCTATGCAGAAAAGGCAAAAATCTGACTTTGAGTTAGAACGTTCAAACTAGTCTCAAAAGATGCCTTACCATTTAACATACTGGCTGTGTGAATTAGAAACCCCTAGTGTAGTTCTAAGTGTATGAAATCTCAAAGCCTATGCAGAAAAGGCAAAAATCTGACTTTGAGTTAGAACGTTCAAACTAGTCTCAAAAGATGCCTTACCATTTAACATACTGGCTGTGTGAATTAGAAACCCCTAGTGTAGTTCTAAGTGTATGAAATCTCAAAGCCTATGCAGAAAAGGCAAAAATCTGACTTTGAGTTAGAACGTTCAAACTAGTCTCAAAAGATGCCTTACCATTTAACATACTGGCTGTGTGAATTAGAAACCCCTAGTGTAGTTCTAAGTGTATGAAATCTCAAAGCCTATGCAGAAAAGGCAAAAATCTGACTTTGAGTTAGAACGTTCAAACTAGTCTCAAAAGATGCCTTACCATTTAACATACTGGCTGTGTGAATTAGAAACCCCTAGTGTAGTTCTAAGTGTATGAAATCTCAAAGCCTATGCAGAAAAGGCAAAAATCTGACTTTGAGTTAGAACGTTCAAACTAGTCTCAAAAGATGCCTTACCATTTAACATACTGGCTGTGTGAATTAGAAACCCCTAGTGTAGTTCTAAGTGTATGAAATCTCAAAGCCTATGCAGAAAAGGCAAAAATCTGACTTTGAGTTAGAACGTTCAAACTAGTCTCAAAAGATGCCTTACCATTTAACATACTGGCTGTGTGAATTAGAAACCCCTAGTGTAGTTCTAAGTGTATGAAATCTCAAAGCCTATGCAGAAAAGGCAAAAATCTGACTTTGAGTTAGAACGTTCAAACTAGTCTCAAAAGATGCCTTACCATTTAACATACTGGCTGTGTGAATTAGAAACCCCTAGTGTAGTTCTAAGTGTATGAAATCTCAAAGCCTATGCAGAAAAGGCAAAAATCTGACTTTGAGTTAGAACGTTCAAACTAGTCTCAAAAGATGCCTTACCATTTAACATACTGGCTGTGTGAATTAGAAACCCCTAGTGTAGTTCTAAGTGTATGAAATCTCAAAGCCTATGCAGAAAAGGCAAAAATCTGACTTTGAGTTAGAACGTTCAAACTAGTCTCAAAAGATGCCTTACCATTTAACATACTGGCTGTGTGAATTAGAAACCCCTAGTGTAGTTCTAAGTGTATGAAATCTCAAAGCCTATGCAGAAAAGGCAAAAATCTGACTTTGAGTTAGAACGTTCAAACTAGTCTCAAAAGATGCCTTACCATTTAACATACTGGCTGTGTGAATTAGAAACCCCTAGTGTAGTTCTAAGTGTATGAAATCTCAAAGCCTATGCAGAAAAGGCAAAAATCTGACTTTGAGTTAGAACGTTCAAACTAGTCTCAAAAGATGCCTTACCATTTAACATACTGGCTGTGTGAATTAGAAACCCCTAGTGTAGTTCTAAGTGTATGAAATCTCAAAGCCTATGCAGAAAAGGCAAAAATCTGACTTTGAGTTAGAACGTTCAAACTAGTCTCAAAAGATGCCTTACCATTTAACATACTGGCTGTGTGAATTAGAAACCCCTAGTGTTGTTCTAAGTGTATGAAATCTCAAAGCCTATTAAAGCCTATGCAGAAAAGGCAAAAATCTGACTTTGAGTTAGAACGTTCAAACTAGTCTCAAAAGATGCCTTACCATTTAACATACTGGCTGTGTGAATTAGAAACCCCTAGTGTAGTTCTAAGTGTATGAAATCTCAAAGCCTATGCAGAAAAGGCAAAAATCTGACTTTGAGTTAGAACGTTCAAACTAGTCTCAAAAGATGCCTTACCATTTAACATACTGGCTGTGTGAATTAGAAACCCCTAGTGTAGTTCTAAGTGTATGAAATCTCAAAGCCTATGCAGAAAAGGCAAAAATCTGACTTTGAGTTAGAACGTTCAAACTAGTCTCAAAAGATGCCTTACCATTTAACATACTGGCTGTGTGAATTAGAAACCCCTAGTGTAGTTCTAAGTGTATGAAATCTCAAAGCCTATGCAGAAAAGGCAAAAATCTGACTTTGAGTTAGAACGTTCAAACTAGTCTCAAAAGATGCCTTACCATTTAACATACTGGCTGTGTGAATTAGAAACCCCTAGTGTAGTTCTAAGTGTATGAAATCTCAAAGCCTATGCAGAAAAGGCAAAAATCTGACTTTGAGTTAGAACGTTCAAACTAGTCTCAAAAGATGCCTTACCATTTAACATACTGGCTGTGTGAATTAGAAACCCCTAGTGTAGTTCTAAGTGTATGAAATCTCAAAGCCTATGCAGAAAAGGCAAAAATCTGACTTTGAGTTAGAACGTTCAAACTAGTCTCAAAAGATGCCTTACCATTTAACATACTGGCTGTGTGAATTAGAAACCCCTAGTGTAGTTCTAAGTGTATGAAATCTCAAAGCCTATGCAGAAAAGGCAAAAATCTGACTTTGAGTTAGAACGTTCAAACTAGTCTCAAAAGATGCCTTACCATTTAACATACTGGCTGTGTGAATTAGAAACCCCTAGTGTAGTTCTAAGTGTATGAAATCTCAAAGCCTATGCAGAAAAGGCAAAAATCTGACTTTGAGTTAGAACGTTCAAACTAGTCTCAAAAGATGCCTTACCATTTAACATACTGGCTGTGTGAATTAGAACCCCTAGTGTAGTTCTAAGTGTATGAAATCTCAAAGCCTATGCAGAAAAGGCAAAAATCTGACTTTGAGTTAGAACGTTCAAACTAGTCTCAAAAGATGCCTTACCATTTAACATACTGGCTGTGTGAATTAGAAACCCCTAGTGTAGTTCTAAGTGTATGAAATCTCAAAGCCTATGCAGAAAAGGCAAAAATCTGACTTTGAGTTAGAACGTTCAAACTAGTCTCAAAAGATGCCTTACCATTTAACATACTGGCTGTGTGAATTAGAACCCCTAGTGTAGTTCTAAGTGTATGAAATCTCAAAGCCTATGCAGAAAAGGCAAAAATCTGACTTTGAGTTAGAACGTTCAAACTAGTCTCAAAAGATGCCTTACCATTTAACATACTGGCTGTGTGAATTAGAAACCCCTAGTGTAGTTCTAAGTGTATGAAATCTCAAAGCCTATGCAGAAAAGGCAAAAATCTGACTTTGAGTTAGAACGTTCAAACTAGTCTCAAAAGATGCCTTACCATTTAACATACTGGCTGTGTGAATTAGAAACCCCTAGTGTAGTTCTAAGTGTATGAAATCTCAAAGCCTATGCAGAAAAGGCAAAAATCTGACTTTGAGTTAGAACGTTCAAACTAGTCTCAAAAGATGCCTTACCATTTAACATACTGGCTGTGTGAATTAGAAACCCCTAGTGTAGTTCTAAGTGTATGAAATCTCAAAGCCTATGCAGAAAAGGCAAAAATCTGACTTTGAGTTAGAACGTTCAAACTAGTCTCAAAAGATGCCTTACCATTTAACATACTGGCTGTGTGAATTAGAAACCCCTAGTGTAGTTCTAAGTGTATGAAATCTCAAAGCCTATGCAGAAAAGGCAAAAATCTGACTTTGAGTTAGAACGTTCAAACTAGTCTCAAAAGATGCCTTACCATTTAACATACTGGCTGTGTGAATTAGAAACCCCTAGTGTAGTTCTAAGTGTATGAAATCTCAAAGCCTATGCAGAAAAGGCAAAAATCTGACTTTGAGTTAGAACGTTCAAACTAGTCTCAAAAGATGCCTTACCATTTAACATACTGGCTGTGTGAATTAGAAACCCCTAGTGTAGTTCTAAGTGTATGAAATCTCAAAGCCTATGCAGAAAAGGCAAAAATCTGACTTTGAGTTAGAACGTTCAAACTAGTCTCAAAAGATGCCTTACCATTTAACATACTGGCTGTGTGAATTAGAAACCCCTAGTGTAGTTCTAAGTGTATGAAATCTCAAAGCCTATGCAGAAAAGGCAAAAATCTGACTTTGAGTTAGAACGTTCAAACTAGTCTCAAAAGATGCCTTACCATTTAACATACTGGCTGTGTGAATTAGAAACCCCTAGTGTAGTTCTAAGTGTATGAAATCTCAAAGCCTATGCAGAAAAGGCAAAAATCTGACTTTGAGTTAGAACGTTCAAACTAGTCTCAAAAGATGCCTTACCATTTAACATACTGGCTGTGTGAATTAGAAACCCCTAGTGTAGTTCTAAGTGTATGAAATCTCAAAGCCTATGCAGAAAAGGCAAAAATCTGACTTTGAGTTAGAACGTTCAAACTAGTCTCAAAAGATGCCTTACCATTTAACATACTGGCTGTGTGAATTAGAAACCCCTAGTGTAGTTCTAAGTGTATGAAATCTCAAAGCCTATGCAGAAAAGGCAAAAATCTGACTTTGAGTTAGAACGTTCAAACTAGTCTCAAAAGATGCCTTACCATTTAACATACTGGCTGTGTGAATTAGAAACCCCTAGTGTAGTTCTAAGTGTATGAAATCTCAAAGCCTATGCAGAAAAGGCAAAAATCTGACTTTGAGTTAGAACGTTCAAACTAGTCTCAAAAGATGCCTTACCATTTAACATACTGGCTGTGTGAATTAGAAACCCCTAGTGTAGTTCTAAGTGTATGAAATCTCAAAGCCTATGCAGAAAAGGCAAAAATCTGACTTTGAGTTAGAACGTTCAAACTAGTCTCAAAAGATGCCTTACCATTTAACATACTGGCTGTGTGAATTAGAAACCCCTAGTGTAGTTCTAAGTGTATGAAATCTCAAAGCCTATGCAGAAAAGGCAAAAATCTGACTTTGAGTTAGAACGTTCAAACTAGTCTCAAAAGATGCCTTACCATTTAACATACTGGCTGTGTGAATTAGAAACCCCTAGTGTAGTTCTAAGTGTATGAAATCTCAAAGCCTAGTGTATGAAATCTCAAAGCCTATGCAGAAAAGGCAAAAATCTGACTTTGAGTTAGAACGTTCAAACTAGTCTCAAAAGATGCCTTACCATTTAACATACTGGCTGTGTGAATTAGAAACCCCTAGTGTAGTTCTAAGTGTATGAAATCTCAAAGCCTATGCAGAAAAGGCAAAAATCTGACTTTGAGTTAGAACGTTCAAACTAGTCTCAAAAGATGCCTTACCATTTAACATACTGGCTGTGTGAATTAGAAACCCCTAGTGTAGTTCTAAGTGTATGAAATCTCAAAGCCTATGCAGAAAAGGCAAAAATCTGACTTTGAGTTAGAACGTTCAAACTAGTCTCAAAAGATGCCTTACCATTTAACATACTGGCTGTGTGAATTAGAAACCCCTAGTGTAGTTCTAAGTGTATGAAATCTCAAAGCCTATGCAGAAAAGGCAAAAATCTGACTTTGAGTTAGAACGTTCAAACTAGTCTCAAAAGATGCCTTACCATTTAACATACTGGCTGTGTGAATTAGAAACCCCTAGTGTAGTTCTAAGTGTATGAAATCTCAAAGCCTATGCAGAAAAGGCAAAAATCTGACTTTGAGTTAGAACGTTCAAACTAGTCTCAAAAGATGCCTTACCATTTAACATACTGGCTGTGTGAATTAGAAACCCCTAGTGTAGTTCTAAGTGTATGAAATCTCAAAGCCTATGCAGAAAAGGCAAAAATCTGACTTTGAGTTAGAACGTTCAAACTAGTCTCAAAAGATGCCTTACCATTTAACATACTGGCTGTGTGAATTAGAAACCCCTAGTGTAGTTCTAAGTGTATGAAATCTCAAAGCCTATGCAGAAAAGGCAAAAATCTGACTTTGAGTTAGAACGTTCAAACTAGTCTCAAAAGATGCCTTACCATTTAACATACTGGCTGTGTGAATTAGAAACCCCTAGTGTAGTTCTAAGTGTATGAAATCTCAAAGCCTATGCAGAAAAGGCAAAAATCTGACTTTGAGTTAGAACGTTCAAACTAGTCTCAAAAGATGCCTTACCATTTAACATACTGGCTGTGTGAATTAGAAACCCCTAGTGTAGTTCTAAGTGTATGAAATCTCAAAGCCTATGCAGAAAAGGCAAAAATCTGACTTTGAGTTAGAACGTTCAAACTAGTCTCAAAAGATGCCTTACCATTTAACATACTGGCTGTGTGAATTAGAAACCCCTAGTGTAGTTCTAAGTGTATGAAATCTCAAAGCCTATGCAGAAAAGGCAAAAATCTGACTTTGAGTTAGAACGTTCAAACTAGTCTCAAAAGATGCCTTACCATTTAACATACTGGCTGTGTGAATTAGAAACCCCTAGTGTAGTTCTAAGTGTATGAAATCTCAAAGCCTATGCAGAAAAGGCAAAAATCTGACTTTGAGTTAGAACGTTCAAACTAGTCTCAAAAGATGCCTTACCATTTAACATACTGGCTGTGTGAATTAGAAACCCCTAGTGTAGTTCTAAGTGTATGAAATCTCAAAGCCTATGTATGAAATCTCAAAGCCTATGCAGAAAAGTCAAAAATCTGACTTTGAGTTAGAACGTTCAAACTAGTCTCAAAAGATGCCTTACCATTTAACATACTGGCTGTGTGAATTAGAAACCCCTAGTGTAGTTCTAAGTGTATGAAATCTCAAAGCCTATGCAGAAAAGGCAAAAATCTGACTTTGAGTTAGAACGTTCAAACTAGTCTCAAAAGATGCCTTACCATTTAACATACTGGCTGTGTGAATTAGAAACCCCTAGTGTAGTTCTAAGTGTATGAAATCTCAAAGCCTATGCAGAAAAGGCAAAAATCTGACTTTGAGTTAGAACGTTCAAACTAGTCTCAAAAGATGCCTTACCATTTAACATACTGGCTGTGTGAATTAGAAACCCCTAGTGTAGTTCTAAGTGTATGAAATCTCAAAGCCTATGCAGAAAAGGCAAAAATCTGACTTTGAGTTAGAACGTTCAAACTAGTCTCAAAAGATGCCATACCATTTAACATACTGGCTGTGCGAATTAGAAACCCCTAGTGTAGTTCTAAGTGTATGAAATCTCAAAGCCTATGCAGAAAAAGCAAAAATCTGACTTTGTGTTAGAACGTTCAAACTAGTCTCAAAAGGTGCCTTACCATTTATCATACTGTCTGTGTGAATTAGAACCCCCTAGTGTAGTTCTAAATGTATGAAATCTCAAAGCCTATGCAGAAAAGGCATAAATCTGACGTTGAGTTAGAACGTTCAATCTAGCCTCAAAAGATGCCTTACCATTTAACATACTGCCTGTCTAAATTAGAAACACCTAGTGTAATTCTAAGTGTATGAAATCTCAAAGCCTATGCAGAAAAGGCAAAAATCTGACTTTGTGTTAGAACGTTCAAACTAGTCTCAAAAGGTGCCTTACCATTTAACATACTGTCTGTGTGAATTAGAACCCCCTAGTGTAGTTCTAAGTGTATGAAATCTCAAAGCCTATGCAGAATAGTCAAAAATCTGACTTTGAGTTAGAACGTTCAAACTAGTCTCAAAAGATGCCTTACCATTTAACATACTGGCTGTGTGAATTAGAAACCCCTAGTGTAGTTCTACGTGTATGAAATTTCAAAGCCTATGCAGAAAAGTAAAAAATCTGACTTTGAGTTAGAACTTTCAAACTAGTCTCAAAAGATGCCTAACCATTTAACATATTGGCTGTGTGAATTAGAAACCCCTAGTGTAGTTCTAAGTGTATGAAATATCAAAGCCTATGCAGAAAAGGCAAAAATCTGAGTTAGAACGTTCAAACTAGTCTCAAAAGATGCCTTACCATTTAACATACTGGCTGTGTGAATTAGAAACCCCTAGTGTAGTTCTAATGTATGAAATCTCAAAGCCTATGCAGAAAAGACAAAAATCTGACTTTGAGTTAGAACGTTCAAACTAGTCTCAAAGGATGCCTTACCATTTAACATACTGGCTGTGTGAATTAGAAACCCCTAGTGTAGTTCTAAGTTATGAAATATCAAAGCCTATGCAGAAAAGGCAAAAAACTGACTTTGAGTTAGAACGTTCAAACTAGTCTCAAAAGATGCCTTACCATTTAACATACTGGCTGTGTGAATTAGAAACCCCTAGTGTAGTTCTAAGTGTATGAAATCTCAAAGCCTATGCAGAAAAGTCAAAAATCTGACTTTGAGTTAGAACGTTCAAACTAGTCTCTAAAGATGCCTTACCATTTAACATACTGGCTGTGTGAATTAGAAACCCCTAGTGTAGTTCTAAGTGTATGAAATCTCAAAGCCTATGCAGAAAAGTCAAAAATCTGACTTTGAGTTAGAACGTTCATACTCGTCTCAAAAGATGCCTTACCATTTAACATACTGTCTGTGTGAATTAGAAACCCCTATTGTAGTTCTAAGTGCATGAAATCTCAAAGCCTTTGCAGAAAAGTCAAAAATCTCACTTTGAGTTAGAACGTTCAAACTAGTCTCAAAAGATGCCTTAACATTTAGCATAGTGGCTGTGTTAATTAGAAACCCCTAGTGTAGTTCTAATGTATGAAATCCCAAAGCCTATGCAGAAAAGACAAAAATCAGACTTTGTTAGAACGTTCAAACTAGTCTCTAAAGATGCCTTACTATTTAACATACTGGCTGTGTGAATTAGAAACCCCTAGTGTAGTTCTAAGTGTTTGAAATCTCAAAGCCTATGCAGAAAAGTCAAAAATCTGACTTTGAGTTAGAACGTTCAAACTAGTCGCAAAAGATGCCTTACCATTTAACATACTGGCTGTGTGAATTAGAAACCCCTAGTGTAGTTCTAAGTGTATTAAATCTCAAAGCCTATGCAGAAAAGTCAAAAATCTGACTTTGAGTTAGAACGTTCAAACTAGTCTCAAAAGATGCCTAACCATTTAACATACTGGCTGTGTGAATTAGAAACCCCTAGTGTAGTTCTAAGTGTATGAAATATCAAAGCCTATGCAGAAAAGGCAAAAATCTGACTTTGAGTTAGAACGTTCAAACTAGTCTCAAAAGATGCCTTACCATTTAACATACTGGCTGTGTGAATTAGAAACCCCTAGTGTAGTTCTAAGTGTATGAAATCTCAAAGCCTATGCAGAAAAGGCAGAAATCTAACTTTGAGTTAGAACATTCAATCTAGTCTCAAAAGATGCCTTACCATTTAACATACTGCCTTTGTGAATTAGAAACCCCTAGTGTAGTTCTAAGTGTATGAAATCTCAAAGCCTATGCAGAAAAGACAAAAATCTGACTTTGAGTTAGAACGTTCAAACTAGTCTCGAAAGATGCCTTACCATTTAACATACTGGCTGTGTGAATTAGAAACCCCTAGTGTAGTTCTAAGTGTATGAAATCTCAAAGCCTATGCAGAAAAGTCAAAAATCTGACTTTGAGTTAGAACGTTCAAACTAGTCTCTAAAGATGCCTTACCATTTAACATACTGGCTGTGTGAATTAGAAACCCCTAGTGTAGTTCTAAGTGTATGAAATCTCAAAGCCTATGCAGAAAAGTAAAAAATCCGACTTTGAGTTAGAACGTTCATACTCATCTCAAAAGATGCCTTACCATTTAACATACTGTCTGTGTGAATTAGAAACCCCTATTGGAGTTCTAAGTGCATGAAATCTCAAAGCCTTTGCAGAAAAGTCAAAAATCTCACTTTGAGTTAGAACGTTCAAACTAGTCTCAAAAGATGCCTTACCATTTAGCATACTGGCTGTGTGAATTAGAAACCCCTAGTGTAGTTCTACGTGTATGAAATTTCAAAGCCTATGCAGAAAAGTAAAAAATCTGACTTTGAGTTAGAACTTTCAAACTAGTCTCAAAAGATGGCTAACCATTTAACATATTGGCTGTGTGAATTAGAAACCCCTAGTGTAGTTCTAAGAGTATGAAATATCAAAGCCTATGCAGAAAAGGCAAAAATCTGACTTTGAGTTAGAACGTTCAAACTAGTCTCAAAAGATGCCTTACCATTTAGCATACTGGCTGTGTTAATTAGAAACCCCTAGTGTAGTTCTAATGTATGAAATCTCAAAGCCTATGCAGAAAAGACAAAAATCTGACTTTGAGTTAGAACGTTCAAACTAGTCTCAAAAGATGCCTTACCATTTAATATACTGGCTGTGTGAATTAGAAACCCCTAGTGTAGTTCTAAGTGTATGAAATATCAAAGCCTATGCAGAAAAGGCAAAAAACTGACTTTGAGTTAGAACGTTCAAACTAGTCGCAAAAGATGCCTTACCATTTAACATACTGGCTGTGTGAATTAGAAACCCCTAGTGTAGTTCTAAGTGTATGAAATCTCAAAGCCTATGCAGAAAAGTCAAAAATCTGACTTTGAGTTAGAACGTTCAAACTAGTCTCAAAAGATGCCTAACCATTTAACATACTGGCTGTGTGAATTAGAAACCCCTAGTGCAGTTCTAAGTGTATGAAATCTCAAAGCCTATGCAGAAAAGGCAAAAATCTGACTTTGATTTAGAAAGTTCAAACTAGTCTCAAAAGGTGCCTTACCATTTAAAATACTGGCTGTGTGAATTAGAAACCCCTAGTGCAGTTCTAAGTGTATGAAATCTCAAAGCCTATGCAGAAAAGTAAAAAATCTGACTTTGAGTTAGAACGTTCAAAAAAGTCTGAAAAGATGCCTTACCATTTAACATACTGGCTGTGTGAATTAGAAACCCCTAGTGTAGTTCTAAGTGTATGAAATCTCAAAGCCTATGCAGAAAAGGCAAAAATCTGACTTTGAGTTAGAACGTTCAAACTAGTCTCAAAAGGTGCCCTACCATTTTACATACTGGCTGTGGAAAGTAGAACCCCCTACTGTAGTTCTAAGTGTATGAAATATCAAAGCCTATGCAGAAAAGGCAAAAATATGACTTTGAGTTAGAACGTTCAAACTAGTCTCAAAAGGTGCCTTACCATTTAACATACTGCCTGTGTGAATTAGAAACCCCTAGTGTAGTTCTAAGTGTATGAAATATCAAAGCCTATGCAGAAAAGGCAAAAATCTCACTTTGAGTTAGAACGTTCAAACTAGTCTCAGAAAATGCCTTATTTATTTATTATTTACTTATTACAATTTTTTATATACCGCGCTATTTAGTTTAAGATTATGAAATATCAAAGACCAGAAAAGGAAAAAACTCACTTTTATAATAACGATAAACTATATCAGAAGATGGGTTAAAACTTAACATACTGGGTCTGTGAATTTGATAACCAAAGTGTAGTTATAAGTGTATGAAAACTTGAAGTATGTAGGGTAAAAATTTGATTTGAGTAGAACGTTATGTAGTTTAGAAGATGTTAGTATTTAGGTTACCTTTTAACATACTGCCTGTGTGAATTAGAAACCCCTAGTGTAGTTCTAAGTGTATGAAATCTCAAAGCCTATGCAGAAAAGGCAAAAATCTGACTTTGAGTTGGAACGTTCAAACTAGTCTGAAAAGATGCCCTACCATTTAACATACTGGCTGTGTGAATTAGAAACCCCTAGTGCCGTTCTAAGTGTATGAAATCTCAAAGCCTATGCAGAAAGGCAAAAATCTGACTTTGAGTTAGAACGTTCAAACTAGTCTCAAAAGGTGCCTTACCATTTAGCATACTGGCTGTGTTAATTAGAAACCCCTAGTGTAGTTCTAATGTATGAAATCTCAAAGCCTAAGTCTCAAATCTCAAAGATGCCTAAGTGTATGAAATTTCAAAGCCTATGCAGAAAAGGCAAAAATCTGACTTTGAGTTAGAACGTTCAAACTAGTCTCAAAAGATGCCTTACCATTTAACATACTGGCTGTGTGAATTAGAAACCCCTAGTGTAGTTCTAAGTGTATGAAATATCAAAGCCTATGCAGAAAAGGCAAAAATCTGACTTTGAGTTAGAACGTTCAAACTAGTCTCAAAAGATGCCTTACCATTTAACATACTGGCTGTGTGACTTAGAAACCCCTAGTGTAGTTCTAAGGGGTCTGTTTACTAAATCGCGTTAGTGCAGTTCGCGTTAGGAGCCGCGGTAGTGAAAGAAACGCCAAATAAGGACATGGGCGGTACATCGTTACCACTACCGCGCGTTAGAAAACTTAACGAGCGTTACCGGGCGCCGTGCCGCGTTACTGCGCGTTAATCGTAAGAAGACGTACAGACACAAAGCACTGAAACAGAGCTGTAGCACAATGGTTACGGTACTGACCTCTGTTACAGGCAGCATGGGTTCGAGCCCCCAGTGTGCCTAATGCAAAAGGCTGTCTCAGGCATCATCCTGTACATTACAGAAGGAAAGAGGAGGCATGTTTTTCGTTACGCTGAGTATTGGTGTCAGAAAAACACCCTCGGAGTGTGCCTAGCCACGTACGTTGGTGCGTGCATTGGTAAGTGCGTAGCCGCGCGCGTACATGCGTGCGTGGGTACGTGCGTGGTTACGTGTTTGTTTACGTGCATGGGTACATGTGTTTTTACCAGTGTGGGCATCTTATATTACAGACTTTGTAGGGTGTCCTGCACCTATGCAGTATGCTAACAGATGTACGTGTGATGGCCTATGGTTTAGCAGAGCCTGTGAGCAGGTGCTGGTGTTTCACAGGGTTGGATTGGGGCAGTCACACCCATGATGCACTGCACATGCAAATCAGCTGTCCACACATACACACCATGGGGAATACACCCCCACAGCACCTCGGCCTGATAGGGGGTACCGACCGTGTGTTGTACTGGCACAGAGTAGCTACACACCGTCACATTGTGCGGGTACTGTGCTCACCCTGAGGGTGCAGTGAGGCGCCCAGCACTAGGTCCACAGCACCGTCCCTGGCTGAAAGAGGCCATGGTGCAGGTCCACAGCAGTGTTATAGTGTGAGAGGTAGTTTCTGCAAAAACACCTTGGACATCTCTGTCTGTATCAGTCAGGTGTAGCCCCCATGGACCCATGCACCACCACCACCACCCCCTCCCCCAGGGCAGCAAACAGGGTCTCCTATCAAACGATACAACATCTACCTCCCTGCAAGGTGGACGTAGAGGGGGAACATCAACCCCGGTCCTGCTGAGGGACACACACCCCACAGAGCAGTCAATGCAGCTCTGTACACATCCAGAACACAATAGCAGACAGACATTAGGCCTAGATATGGCATGCTGCACCCCACCACTATCTGATATTCCCCTGGTGCAAGCCACTCCATCACAACACATACCAGCTGCAAATAGTCTGCTAGTGCCCAGTGGAGATGCCTGCACCCAGAACTGGGATGTCAGCATACACAGTTAAATCAGTGACAGGGCCCCAAAAGGCAACCCATATATATCACATGAGAGAAATACTAGAAAGCACTATGGGGGTGCCTAGCCATGCTGTGGTCACTGCACAGTCAGGGTGAGAGTGATCACTCAGCAGCACATACTGAGGTCACCCTGTCTGTGTAGGTGGTGGCCGGCCACTACAATGTGCCTGTCACTGCCCTATGCCCTGTGCAGATGCGCCCTGGCCAGGCCAACCTGTCCGGCCTCTACCCATGGTACCTTGCTCCTCATTATGCACATTGGCAGCCCAATTCTGGCAACATTGCTGGCATTGTGGCCTGTGGAAGGTGTTTGCAGCCACCACACACTGGATAGACAGACAACCACCCCCACACCGATGTCAGCATTGTGCTACTATAGAGGTGGTCAGCAGCCATACACACCACACCAGTCCTGGGCATAGTACAGGCATGGATATGGTACACAAGACTGTTGGGGGGTCACTCCCCAGGGTGGGGAACACTGTCAGAGATCAGACCTGCAGCACACACTGCAGACATCAGAATGATTGTTATGGTGGAGCTCAATGAGCAAAATGTGCTTAACAGAGGAATTGATATCTGCCAGTTCTCATAGCAAACGTTTGATAGCTGTGTACCATATACCCAGGTGTAGGGTGGCATTGCTAAGGTATGCAACTGCTAGTATTGGGAGATACAGGCAGGACGCAATTTCTTGCCTCTCCAGGTGGCACTGGCCAATGGGGCCTGTGGGTGTGTGGCCCTGTTGGCTGCTGCTTTACGGCAGAGTTCCCCAACTCCAGTCCTGGTGTTCCAAACACTGTTCGGGTTTTCATGCTGCCCCTCATAAATATGCATGAGCTACATCTGCATAACATGGGGGTGGTGCATAGCTATGCAGCACAGGCATCTTTATTGGAGGCAGCATGAAACCGGAATGTTGTGGGGCCCTCCAGGACTACATTTGCGAAACTCTGCTTTACGGTAATGTGCCTGTTTCTGGTGTGGTAAAATATAGGCCATGTGTATGTTCTCTGCAATAAAGGTGTGTCTTTACTATCAATGTTTAGTGGTGGGTAAAGCTATGGGGACTGGGTTGGCAGGACCCCCAGCTGGGATTTGTACCTGTGACCCTCTGGTTTTACAGACACTGGCTGTGTCTGTTGCACCACACTGTAGCCACAGAGACAGTGCAGTCCCTGGAGTTAGTTAAACCGGCCTGACAGGTCAGAAACCCTGCTCTGCAACAGGTTTATTGTGACCTCATTTACCTTGTATGCAGACAACGGTGCACATAAACCTCAGAGACTATCTCACAAAAGGGGCACACACCCATAACCAAGCTGGGCAACAATGATATCATTGGGAAACATTACACAACACTCCCAGGACAATCCATTACAATGAAATGATATTTAAAAGGGTCTGTGACGCGTAGACCCTTCCACACATCATTTCATTTGTATTTGGTGCTTTCCAGGCAGTGTTGTTCCTTGTTGCCCATTGCTATCACTGTTGCCAAGCTGTATTATGCTTTTTAAAATGTTTCCTGTGGTCATTTTTAACGTTTTATGTGCTATTTTGTTCAGTGCACATGTATCACACTGCTCACGTTTTGTGTGTTTCCCCGGTTTTGCTGTACATTGCTGACGGAAATGGTTTCTCTTCCCTTTAAAAGCCTTTAACGGCAGGTTTTCATTCGCGTTGGGATTGAGCTCTGAATTACAGCGCGTTAGTGAGGGGGAGCCTCTCCACGCCCCCTCTCCGCCCATTGACCCCTTCTCTCCGCCCACTCTCCACCTTCTGCGCTGTTTTAACGCGCCGCGGGGCTTTACGATCGTTAAGCGCGGTTTCCGCGCGTAGTACGACGTTACCGGTCGTTGGCGCGTGTTTACGCGCGTTACACTGCACTTACGGTCGTTAACGTCATACTACGCGCGTTACTCACGTTTAGTAAACATACCCCTAAGTGTATGAAATATCAAAGCCTATGCAGAAAAGTCTAAAATCTGACTTTGAGTTGGAACGTTCAAACTAGTCTCAAAAGATGCCTTACCATTTAGCATACTGGCTGTGTTAATTAGAAACCCCTAGTGTAGTTCTAATGTATGATATCTCAAAGCCTATGCAGAAAAGGCAAAAATCTGACTTTGAGTTAGAACGTTCAAACCAGTCTCTAAAGATGCCTTACCATTTAACATACTGCCTGTGTGAAGTAGAAACCCCTAGTGTAGTTCTAAGTGTATGAAATCTCAAAGCCTATGCAGAAAAGGCAAAAATCTGACTTTGAGTTAGAACGTTCAAACTAGTCTCAAAAGATGCCTAACCATTTAACATACTGGCTGTGTGAATTAGAAACCCCTAGTGTAGTTCTAAGTGTATGAAATATCAAAGCCTATGCAGAAAAGGCAAAAATCTGACTTTGAGTTAGAACGTTCAAACTAGTCTCAAAAGATGCCTTACCATTTAACATACTGGCTGTGTGAATTAGAAACCCCTAGTGTAGTTCTAAGTGTATGAAATCTCAAAGCCTATGCAGAAAAGGCAGAAATCTAACTTTGAGTTAGAACATTCAATCTAGTCTCAAAAGATGCCTTACCATTTAACATACTGGCTGTGTGAATTAGAAACCCTTAGTGTAGTTCTAAGTGTATGAAATCTCAAAGCCTATGCAGAAAAGACAAAAATCTGACTTTGAGTTAGAACGTTCAAACTAGTCTCTAAAGATGCCTTACCATTTAACATACTGGCTGTGTGAATTAGAAACCCCTAGTGTAGTTCTAAGTGTATGAAATCTCAAAGCCTATGCAGAAAAGACAAAAATCTGACTTTGAGTTAGAACGTTCAAACTAGTCTCGAAAGATGCCTTACCATTTAACATACTGGCTGTGTGAATTAGAAACCCCTAGTGTAGTTCTAAGTGTATGAAATCTCAAAGCCTATGCAGAAAAGTCAAAAATCTGACTTTGAGTTAGAACGTTCATACTCGTCTCAAAAGATGCCTTACCATTTAATATACTGTCTGTGTGAATTAGAAACCCCTATTGTAGTTCTAAGTGCATGAAATCTCAAAGCCTTTGCAGAAAAGTCAAAAATCTCACTTTGAGTTAGAACGTTCAAACTAGTCTCAAAAGATGCCTTACCATTTAGCATAGTGGCTGTGTTAATTAGAAACCCCTAGTGTAGTTCTAATGTATGAAATCTCAAAGCCTATGCAGAAAAGACAAAAATCAGACTTTGAGTTAGAACGTTCAAACTAGTCTCTAAAGATGCCTTACTATTTAACATACAGGCTGTGTGAATTAGAAACCCCTAGTGTAGTTCTAAGTGTATGAAATCTCAAAGCCTATGCAGAAAAGACAAAAATCTGACTTTGAGCAGTATGGCAAGACCAACACAGGTCCCTAGCATTTGGGTTCCATTTGGCTATCTTTCCTGGGGTATAAAAGCATCTGGGTACAAAGAAGAAGAAAGTTTGGGTGACAGAGGCAGACCGGGAAACCCGCACTACTTTACTCCAAAAACGCTCTATTGCACAGGGGTTATAGTGGTTTGCAGTTCGCGCTCCCAGGCTTGTTGGGCTCTAAAAGTGTCCGTGTCTGCACCCTGACAAGGTATTTTATAGAAATTAGAGGCTACCCCATGTGTACTACTAATGGAGTGAACTATCTCTAATAGCCCATCCTCAGTAGGGGCAGAGGGCGGCATGATTCGAGCACTTTTGAGGCAGTGTTGAGCTGCATCAATTGAAAGTAGTGTTTCGCTGGTAACGCAAATTCCTTTTGTAAATCCGAAAAGGTTTTCCAACGAGCTGCAGAGAAAAGCTGTTGGGGTGTCCAGATCCCCTTGAAAGGAAATGGCAGCATGATCTAAAATATGTAGGGAGTAGATCTTTGCAGTGTCCACCTGAGGAACTAACAATTTTGAGATTAGAAAGAAGTCTATGCGAGACTGAGATTTATGAGGGGAGGAGAAGAAGGTGAAGTCAAGCTCATTGGGGCGTGGTAATCTCCATAGATCAACTAAAGCAAGATCCTTGATCAGGGAGGCAAGCGTAGCGTGACTCTTGGGGGGACCACTCATCCTAGGCGGCTGTTTGTCAATCAGGGGATCAAGGACTAGATTTAAATCCCCCCCAATGATCAATGAAGTATTAGCAGCAGCTTGCGCAACCTGAGCAATGGTAGCAAAAAAGACACGGTCATCAACATTAGGAGCGTAAAAGCATATACATGTAACTTCTAGGCTACCCATCTTGAGGTGAACTCCAGACCATCCACCTTCGGCATCAAAGCTAGTCGCAAAAACAGTAGCATGCAAAGACTTCCCAACCAGTATGGCAACCCCACATCTCTTAGAAACGGCTGGGGGACAAGCGGCCACCATGTAAGGTTTAATATTGAGTTTAAGAGTTTCCTTCGAATTTAAATGCGTTTCTTGGAGAAAAATCAGATCCGCTGCTGCCGGACTGAGGTAGTTTAGGATTTTCTTCCGTTTTATCGGATTATTGATGCCTTTTACGTTCAATGAAAAATCTTACATGGTGCCATCAATCGGTAGTAGACATTTTAGGTAAGGGCGCTTGATAACATAGAACATAAGCAGAATCTATACAACAATGTCATAATCACCGAGTATTCTGGCTAATACACCCCATATTGAAAAGTATGTACCAACGTATCTTAGAGAAGAAGCAAAACCCCCAAAGAATATGGCGACCAGATGTCTGCGGGAGGAGGCCCTAGAGAGGAAATAGAAGACATGTATAAAAAGAAAAGAAACACCAGAGTCCATAATAACACTGTCTCTGATACTCATCGAGGCTACTGTGGGTAGATGGAGTCGGGTCACAGATACCATCAAGAGTAAGGCAACAGACTGCCCACGCCAGACTCTTTGCTAAGCTGCAGCAGATCCAATATGGCCGGTACAGCAGATATAAGGAGACTGGCAGGAATATTCTGGAAGTCAGCGCATCAAGTCGGCTTCTTTGGAATCCAAAAACTCCGCTAGTAGATCAGGGTCCTCGAATGTTCTTGTCTGATTGTGAAGCGTGACTCGGAGCTTGGCCGGGTACATCAGGCCATAGCGTGCTTGTAGTTGTTGAAGCCTCGGCCCGAATTCCAGAAAGCGCTTTCGGCGGTCGACTGTGGGTTTAGACAAGTCGGGATAGAAGGAGATCTTGTGGCTCTCAAACTCCATATGGCCCTTTGCCCGAGAGGCACTTAGAATTTGCTCCACGTGTTGATATCTCAATAGTCGAAAAAGGATAGGCCGCGGGGTCTTCCTGTTGAGCGTTATGCTTGTGGGTACACGATGAGCGCGATCAATCTCCAAATCTTTGGTAAAGGTGATTTGGAGCAAGGAAGGGAGGATTTTGCATAAAAACTCTTTCATGTCTCCCGATTCCGCTCCCTCCAGTATGCCCACGAGTCGTATGTTATTGCGGCGCGCTCTATTATTGCCATCTTCCACCTCTTTCTGCAAGGCCCGCACCTGTCGTTCAGCTTTGTCGAGTTTGGACAACCGGGCCGCATGGGAGTCCAATATGCTCTCCATTTTGTCCTGACGCGAAGAAAGCCCTTCTATCTTGCTTTGCAGCACACCAAAATCGTCCCGCAGCGCTCGGAGTGCTTCACCGTTTGCCTGCACAAGGTTTTTGACCCCTCTAATCTCTACGAGGATTTCCTGCTGCATTTCGGGGCCCTCGCACAAGGCCGGCCCCTTCTGCGGGGACGGAGGTTCAGTTTTGGAACGTTTGCCGTGAGAAGCCGCTGGAGACCCAAATTCCAGGCGCGTTGGTTTGGTCCCCGCCATCTCACCAATGTGCCCCGGCAAGATCAGAGTAAAAGTTCCAAATATGTGAGGTGTTAATTCAGGATTCTGAGTAGGCCTCTCGGGAGCCTCAGCGTTATGCGACCATCCCGCTGGACATCAGGCTCCGCCCCCTCCCCCTAGTGTAGTTCTAAGTGTATGAAATATCAAAGCCAATGCAGAAAAGGCAAAAATCTGACTTTGAGTTAGAACGTTCAAACTAGTCTCAAAAGATGCCTTACCATTTAACATACTGGCTGTGTGAATTAGAAACCCCTAGTGTAGTTCTAAGTGTATGAAATCTCAAAGCCTATCCAGAAAAGGCAAAAATCTGACTTTGAGTTAGAACGTTCAATCTAGTCTCAAAAGATGCCTTACCATTTAACATACTGCCTGTGTGAATTAGAAACCCCTAGTGTAGTTCTAAGTGTATGAAATCTCAAAGCCTATGCAGAAAAGACAAAAATCTGACTTTGAGTTAGAACGTTCAAACTAGTCTCAAAAGATGCCTTACCATTTAACATACTGGCTGTGTGAATTAGAAACCCCTAGTGTAGTTCTAAGTGTATGAAATCTCAAAGCCTATGCAGAAAAGTCAAAAATCTGACTTTGAGTTAGAATGTTCAAATTAGTCTCTAAAGATGCCTTACCATTTAACATACTGGCTGTGTGAATTAGAAACCCCTAGTGTAGTTCTAAGTGTATGAAATCTCAAAGCCTATGCAGAAAAGTCAAAAATCTGACTTTGAGTTAGAACGTTCAAACTAGTCTCAAAAGATGCCTTACCATTTAATATACTGTCTGTGTGAATTAGAAACCCCTAGTGTAGTTCTAAGTGTATGAAATATCAAAGCCTATGCAGAAAAGGCAAAAATCTGACTTTGAGTTAGAACGTTCAAACTAGTCTCAAAAGATGCATTACCATTTAACATACTGGCTGTGTGAATTAAAAACCCCTAATGTAGTTCTAAGTGTATGAAACCTCAAAGCCTATGCCGAAAAGGCAAAAATCTGACTTTGAGTTAGAACGTTAAAACTAGTCTCAAAAGATGACTTACCATTTAATATACTGGTTGTGTGAATTAGAAACCCCTAGTGTAGTTCTAAGTGTATAAAATCTCAAAGCCTATGCAGAAATTTCAGAAATCTGACTTTGAGTTAGAACGTTCAAACTAGTCTCAAAAGATGCCTTACCATTTAGCATACTGGCTGTGTTAATTAGAAACCCCTAGTGTAGTTCTAATGTATGAAATCTCAAAGCCTATGCAGAAAAGACAAAAATCTGACTTTGAGTTAGAACGTTCAAACTAGTCTCAAAAGATGCCTTACCATTTAACATACTGGCTGTGTGAATTAGAAACCCCTAGTGTAGTTCTAAGTGTATGAAATATCAAAGCCTATGCACAAAAGGCAAAAATCTGACTTTGAGTTAGAACGTTCAAACTAGTCTCAAAAGATGCCTTACCATTTAACATACTGGCTGTGTGAATTAGAAACCCCTAGTGTAGTTCTAAGTGTATGAAATCTCAAAGCCTATGCAGAAAAGGCAGAAATCTAACTTTGAGTTAGAACATTCAATCTAGTCTCAAAAGATGCCTTACCATTTAACATACTGCCTGTGTGAATTAGAAACCCCTAGTGTAGTTCTAAGTGTATGAAATCTCAAAGCCTATGCAGAAAAGACAAAAATCTGACTTTGAGTTAGAACGTTCAAACTAGTCTCGAAAGATGCCTTACCATTTAACATACTGGCTGTGTGAATTAGAAACCCCTAGTGTAGTTCTAAGTGTATGAAATCTCAAAGCCTATGCAGAAAAGTCAAAAATCTGACTTTGAGTTAGAACGTTCAAACTAGTCCCCAAAGATGCCTTACCATTTAGCATACTGGCTGTGTTAATTAGAAACCGCTAGTGTAGTTCTAATGTATGAAATCTCAAAGCCTATGCAGAAAAGACAAAAATCTGACTTTGAGTTAGAACGTTCAAACTAGTCTCTAAAGATGCCTTACCATTTAACATACAGGCTGTGTGAATTAGAAACCCCTAGTGTAGTTCTAAGTGTATGAAATCTCAAAGCCTATGCAGAAAAGACAAAAATCTGACTTTGAGTTAGAACGTTCAAACTAGTCTCAAAAGATGCCTTACCATTTAATATACTGTCTGTGTGAATTAGAAACCCCTAGTGTAGTTCTAAGTGTATGAAATATCAAAGCCTATGCAGAAAAGGCAAAAATCTGACTTTGAGTTAGAACGTTCAGACTAGTCTCAGAAGATGCCTTACCATTTAACATACTGCCTGTGTGAAGTAGAACCCCCTACTGTAGTTCTAAGTGTATGAAATCTCAAAGCCTATGCAGAAAAGTCAAAAATCTGACTTTGAGTTAGAACGTTCAAACTAGTCTGAAAAGATGCCTTACCATTTAACATACTGGCTGTGTGAATTAGAAACCCCTAGTGTAGTTCTAAGTGTATGAAATCTCAAAGCCTATGCAGAAAAGGCAAAAATCTGACTTTGTGTTAGAACGTTCAAACTAGAATCAAAAGGTGCCTTACCATTTAACATACTGGCTGTGTGAATTAGAAACCCCTAGTGTAGTTCTAAGTGTATGAAATCTCAAAGCCTATGCAGAAAAGGCAAAAATCTGACGTTGAGTTAGAACGTTCAATCTAGCCTCAAAAGATGCCTTACCATTTATCATACTGCCTGTGTGAATTAGAAACCCCTAGTGTAGTTCTAAGTGTATGAAATCTCAAAGCCTATGCAGAAAAGGCAAAAATCTGACTTTGATTTAGAACATTCAAACTAGTCTCAAAAGGTGCCTTACCATTTAACATACTGGCTGTGTGAATTAGAAACCCCTAGTGTAGTTCTAAGTGTATGAAATCTCAAAGCCTATGCAAAAAAGTAAAAAATCTGACTTTGAGTTAGAACGTTCAAAAAAGTCTGAAAAGATGCCTTACCATTTAACATACTGGCTGTGTGAATTAGAAACCCCTAGTGTAGTTCTAAGTGTATGAAATCTCAAAGCCTATGCAGAAAAGGCAAAAATCTGACTTTGAGTTAGAACGTTCAAACTAGTCTCAAAAGGTGCCCTACCATTTTACATACTGGCTGTGGAAAGTAGAACCCCCTACTGTAGTTCTAAGTGTATGAAATATCAAAGCCTATGCAGAAAAGGCAAAAATATGACTTTGAGTTAGAACGTTCAAACTAGTCTCAAAAGGTGCCTTACCATTTAACATACTGCCTGTGTGAATTAGAAACCCCTAGTGTAGTTCTAAGTGTATGAAATATCAAAGCCTATGCAGAAAAGGCAAAAATCTCACTTTGAGTTAGAACGTTCAAACTAGTCTCAGAAAATGCCTTACCTTTTAACATACTGCCTGTGTGAATTAGAAACCCCTAGGGGTATGTTTACTAAACGTGAGTAACGCGCGTAGTATGACGTTACCGACCGTAAGTGCAGTGTAACGCGCGTAAACACGCGCCAACGACCGGTAACGTCGTACTACGCGCGGAAACCGCGCTTAACGATCGTAAAGCCCCGCGGCGCGTTAAAACAGCGCAGGAGGTGGAGAGTGGGCGGAGAGAAGGGGTCAATGGGCGGAGAGGGGGCGTGGAGAGGCTCCCCCTCACTAACGCGCTCTAATTCAGAGCTCAATCCCAACGCGAATGAAAACCTGCCGTTAAAGGCTTTTAAAGGGAAGAGAAACCATTTCCGTCAGCAATGTACAGCAAAACCGGGGAAACACACAAAACGTGAGCAGTGTGATACATGTGCACTGAACAAAATAGCACATAAAACGTTAAAAATGACCACAGGAAATATTTTAAAAAGCATAATACAGCTTGGCAACAGTGATAGCAATGGGCAACAAGGAACAACACTGCCTGGAAAGCACCAAATACAAATGAAATGATGTGTGGAAGGGTCTACGCGTCACAGACCCTTTTAAATATCATTTCATTGTAATGGATTGTCCTGGGAGTGTTGTGTAATGTTTCCCAATGATATCATTGTTGCCCAGCTTGGTTATGGGTGTGTGCCCCTTTTGTGAGATATTCTCTGAGGTTTATGTGCACCGTTGTCTGCATAAAAGGTAAATGAGGTCACAATAAACCTGTTGCAGAGCAGGGTTTCTGACTTGTCAGGCCGGTTTAACTAACTCCAGGGACTGCACTATCTCTGTGGCTACAGTGTGGTGCAACAGACACAGCCAGTGTCCGTAAAACCAGAGGGTCACAGGTTCAAATCCCAGCTGGGGGTCCTGCCAACCCAGTCCCCATAGCTTTACCCACCACTAAACATTGATAGTAAAGACACACCTTTATTGCAGAGAACATACACATGGCCTATATTTTACCACACCAGAAACAGGCACATTACCGTAAAGCAGAGTTTCGCAAATGTAGTCCTGGAGGGCCCCACAACATTCCGGTTTCATGCTGCCTCCAATAAAGATGCCTGTGCTGCATAGCTATGCACCACCCCCATGTTATGCAGATGTAGCTCATGCATATTTATGAGGGACAGCATGAAAACCCGAACAGTGTTTGGAACACCAGGACTGGAGTTGGGGAACGCTGCCGTAAAGCAGCAGCCAACAGGGCCACACACCCACAGGCCCCATTGGCCAGTGCCACCTGGAGAGGCAAGAAATTGGGTCCTGCCTGTATCTCCCAATACTAGCAGTTGCATACCTTAGCAATGCCACCCTACACCTGGGTATATGGTACACAGCTATCAAACGTTTGCTATGAGAACTGGCAGATATCAATTCCTCTGTTAAGCACATTTTGCTCATTGAGCTCCACCATAACAATCATTCTGATGTCTGCAGTGTGTGCTGCAGGTCTGGTCTCTGACAGTGTTCCCCACCCTGGGGAGTGACCCCCCAACAGTCTTGTGTACCATATCCATGCCTGTACTATGCCCAGGACTGGTGTGGTGTGTATGGCTGCTGACCACCTCTATAGTAGCACAATGCTGACATCGGTGTGGGGGTGGTTGTCTGTCTATCCAGTGTGTGGTGGCTGCAAACACCTTCCACAGGCCACAATGCCAGCAATGTTGCCAGAATTGGGCTGCCAATGTGCATAATGAGGAGCAAGGTACCATGGGTAGAGGCCGGACAGGTTGGCCTGGCCAGGGCGCATCTGCACAGGGCATAGGGAAGTGACAGGCACATTGTAGTGGCCGGCCACCACCTACACAGACAGGGTGACCTCAGTATGTGCTGCTGAGAGATCACTCTCACCCTGACTGTGCAGTGACCACAGCATGGCTAGGCACCCCCATAGTGCTATCTAGTATTTCTCTCATGTGATATATATGGGTTGCCTTTTGGGGCCCTGTCACTGATTTAACTGTGTATGCTGACATCCCAGTTCTGGGTGCAGGCATCTCCACTGGGCACTAGCAGACTATTTGCAGCTGGTATGTGTTGTGATGGAGTGGCTTGCAGGGTGCAGTGGCTGATGGCTTGCACCAGGGGAATATCAGATAGTGGTGGGGTGCAGCATGCCATATCTAGGCCTAATGTCTGTCTGCTATTGTGTTCTGGATGTGTACAGAGCTGCATTGACTGCTCTGTGGGGTGTGTGTCCCTCAGCAGGACCGGGGTTGATGTTCCCCCTCTACGTCCACCTTGCAGGGAGGTAGATGTTGTATCGTTTGATAGGAGACCCTGTTTGCTGCCCTGGGGGAGGGGGTGGTGGTGGTGGTGCATGGGTCCATGGGGGCTACACCTGACTGATACAGACAGAGATGTCCAAGGTGTTTCTGCAGAAACTACCTCTCACACTATAACACTGCTGTGGACCTGCACCATGGCCTCTTTCAGCCAGGGACGGTGCTGTGGACCTAGTGCTGGGCGCCTCACTGCACCCTCAGGGTGAGCACAGTACCCGCACAATGTGACGGTGTGTAGCTACTCTGTGCCAGTACAACACACGGTCGGTACCCCCTATCAGGCCGAGGTGCTGTGGGGGTGTATTCCCCATGGTGTGTATGTGTGGACAGCTGATTTGCATGTGCAGTGCATCATGGGTGTGACTGCCCCAATCCAACCCTGTGAAACACCAGCACCTGCTCACAGGCTCTGCTAAACCATAGGCCATCACACGTACATCTGTTAGCATACTGCATAGGTGCAGGACACCCTACAAAGTCTGTAATATAAGATGCCCACACTGGTAAAAACACACGTACCCACGCACGTAAACAAACACGTACCCACGCACGTAAACAAACACGTACCCACGCACGCATGTACGCGCGCGGCTACGCACTTACCAATGCACGCACCAACGTACGTGGCTAGGCACACTCCGAGGGTGTTTTTCTGACACCAATACTCAGCGTAACGAAAAACATGCCTCCTCTTTCCTTCTGTAATGTACAGGATGATGCCTGAGACAGCCTTTTGCGTTAGGCACACTGGGGGCTCGAACCCATGCTGCCTGTAACAGAGGTCAGTACCGTAACCATTGTGCTACAGCTCTGTTTCAGTGCTTTGTGTCTGTACGTCTTCTTACGATTAACGCGCAGTAACGCGGCACGGCGCCCAGTAACGCTCGTTAAGTTTTCTAACGCGCGGTAGTGGTAACGATGTACCGCCCATGTCCTTATTTGGCGTTTCTTTCACTACCGCGGCTCCTAACGCGAACTGCACTAACGCGATTTAGTAAACAGACCCCCTAGCGTAGTTCTAAGTGTATGAAATCTCAAAGCCTATGCAGAAAAGGCAAAAATCTGACTTTGAGTTGGAACGTTCAAACTAGTCTGAAAAGATGCCCTACCATTTAACATACTGGCTGTGTGAATTAGAAACCCCTAGTGCCGTTCTAAGTGTATGAAATCTCAAAGCCTATGCAGAAAGGCAAAAATCTGACTTTGAGTTAGAACGTTCAAACTAGTCTCAAAAGGTGCCTTACCATTTAGCATACTGGCTGTGTTAATTAGAAACCCCTAGTGTAGTTCTAATGTATGAAATCTCAAAGCCTAAGTCTCAAATCTCAAAGATGCCTAAGTGTATGAAATTTCAAAGCCTATGCAGAAAAGGCAAAAATCTGACTTTGAGTTAGAACGTTCAAACTAGTCTCAAAAGATGCCTTACCATTTAACATACTGGCTGTGTGAATTAGAAACGCCTAGTGTAGTTCTAAGTGTATGAAATCTCAAAGCATATGCAGAAAAGACAAAAATCTGACTTTGAGTTAGAACGTTCAAACTTGTCTCAAAAGATGCCTTACCATTTAACATACTGGCTGTGTGAATTAGAAACCCCTAGTGTAGTTCTAAGTGTATGAAATTTCAAAGACTATGCAGAAAAGTCAAAAATCTGACTTTGAGTTAGAACGTTCAAACTAGTCTCAAAAGATGCCTTACCATTTAGCATACTGGCTGTGTTAATTAGAAACCGCTAGTGTAGTTCTAATGTATGAAATCTCAAAGCCTATGCAGAAAAGGCAAAAATCTGACTTTGAGTTAGAACGTTCAAACCAGTCTCAAAAGATGCCTTACCATTTAACATACTGCCTGTGTGAAGTAGAAACCCCTAGTGTAGTTCTAAGTGTATGAAATATCAAAGCCTATGCAGAAAAGGCAAAAATCTGACTTTGAGTTAGAACGTTCAAACTAGTCTCAAAAGATGCCTTACCATTTAACATACTGGCTGTGTGAATTAGAAACCCCTAGTGTAGTTCTAAGTGTATGAAATCTCAAAGCCTATGCAGAAAAGGCAGAAATCTAACTTTGAGTTAGAACATTCAATCTAGTCTCAAAAGATGCCTTACCATTTAACATACTGCCTGTGTGAATTAGAAACCCCTAGTGTAGTTCTAAGTGTATGAAATCTCAAAGCCTATGCAGAAAAGACAAAAATCTGACTTTGAGTTAGAACGTTCAAACTAGTCTCGAAAGATGCCTTACCATTTAACATACTGGCTGTGTGAATTAGAAACCCCTAGTGTAGTTCTAAGTGTATGAAATCTCAAAGCCTATGCAGAAAAGTCAAAAATCTGACTTTGAGTTAGAACGTTCATACTCGTCTCAAAAGATGCCTTACCATTTAATATACTGTCTGTGTGAATTAGAAACCCCTATTGTAGTTCTAAGTGCATGAAATCTCAAAGCCTTTGCAGAAAAGTCAAAAATCTCACTTTGAGTTAGAACGTTCAAACTAGTCTCAAAAGATGCCTTACCATTTAGCATACTGGCTGTGTTAATTAGAAACCCCTAGTGTAGTTCTAATGTATGAAATCTCAAAGCCTATGCAGAAAAGACAAAAATCTGACTTTGAGTTAGAACGTTCAAACTAGTCTCTAAAGATGCCTTACTATTTAACATACAGGCTGTGTGAATTAGAAACCCCTAGTGTAGTTCTAAGTGTATGAAATCTCAAAGCCTATGCAGAAAAGACAAAAATCTGACTTTGAGCAGTATGGCAAGACCAACACAGGTCCCTAGCATTTGGGTTCCATTTGGCTATCTTTCCTGGGGTATAAAAGCATCTGGGTACAAAGAAGAAGAAAGTTTGGGTGACAGAGGCAGACCGGGAAACCCGCACTACTTTACTCCAAAAACGCTCTATTGCACAGGGGTTATAGTGGTTTGCAGTTCGCGCTCCCAGGCTTGTTGGGCTCTAAAAGTGTCCGTGTCTGCACCCTGACAAGGTATTTTATAGAAATTAGAGGCTACCCCATGTGTACTACTAATGGAGTGAACTATCTCTAATAGCCCATCCTCAGTAGGGGCAGAGGGCGGCATGATTCGAGCACTTTTGAGGCAGTGTTGAGCTGCATCAATTGAAAGTAGTGTTTCGCTGGTAACGCAAATTCCTTTTGTAAATCCGAAAAGGTTTTCCAACGAGCTGCAGAGAAAAGCTGTTGGGGTGTCCAGATCCCCTTGAAAGGAAATGGCAGCATGATCTAAAATATGTAGGGAGTAGATCTTTGCAGTGTCCACCTGAGGAACTAACAATTTTGAGATTAGAAAGAAGTCTATGCGAGACTGAGATTTATGAGGGGAGGAGAAGAAGGTGAAGTCAAGCTCATTGGGGCGTGGTAATCTCCATAGATCAACTAAAGCAAGATCCTTGATCAGGGAGGCAAGCGTAGCGTGACTCTTGGGGGGACCACTCATCCTAGGCGGCTGTTTGTCAATCAGGGGATCAAGGACTAGATTTAAATCCCCCCCAATGATCAATGAAGTATTAGCAGCAGCTTGCGCAACCTGAGCAATGGTAGCAAAAAAGACACGGTCATCAACATTAGGAGCGTAAAAGCATATACATGTAACTTCTAGGCTACCCATCTTGAGGTGAACTCCAGACCATCCACCTTCGGCATCAAAGCTAGTCGCAAAAACAGTAGCATGCAAAGACTTCCCAACCAGTATGGCAACCCCACATCTCTTAGAAACGGCTGGGGGACAAGCGGCCACCATGTAAGGTTTAATATTGAGTTTAAGAGTTTCCTTCGAATTTAAATGCGTTTCTTGGAGAAAAATCAGATCCGCTGCTGCCGGACTGAGGTAGCTTAGGATTTTCTTCCGTTTTATCGGATTATTGATGCCTTTTACGTTCAATGAAAAATCTTACATGGTGCCATCAATCGGTAGTAGACATTTTAGGTAAGGGCGCTTGATAACATAGAACATAAGCAGAATCTATACAACAATGTCATAATCACCGAGTATTCTGGCTAATACACCCCATATTGAAAAGTATGTACCAACGTATCTTAGAGAAGAAGCAAAACCCCCAAAGAATATGGCGACCAGATGTCTGCGGGAGGAGGCCCTAGAGAGGAAATAGAAGACATGTATAAAAAGAAAAGAAACACCAGAGTCCATAATAACACTGTCTCTGATACTCATCGAGGCTACTGTGGGTAGATGGAGTCGGGTCACAGATACCATCAAGAGTAAGGCAACAGACTGCCCACGCCAGACTCTTTGCTAAGCTGCGGCAGATCCAATATGGCCGGTACAGCAGATATAAGGAGACTGGCAGGAATATTCTGGAAGTCAGCGCATCAAGTCGGCTTCTTTGGAATCCAAAAACTCCGCTAGTAGATCAGGGTCCTCGAATGTTCTTGTCTGATTGTGAAGCGTGACTCGGAGCTTGGCCGGGTACATCAGGCCATAGCGTGCTTGTAGTTGTTGAAGCCTCGGCCGGAATTCCAGAAAGCGCTTTCGGCGGTCGACTGTGGGTTTAGACAAGTCGGGATAGAAGGAGATCTTGTGGCTCTCAAACTCCATATGGCCCTTTGCCCGAGAGGCACTTAGAATTTGCTCCACGTGTTGATATCTCAATAGTCGAAAAAGGATAGGCCGCGGGGTCTTCCTGTTGACCGTTATGCTTGTGGTACACGATGAGCGCGATCAATCTCCAAATCTTTGGTAAAGGTGATTTGGAGCAAGGAAGGGAGGATTTTGCATAAAAACTCTTTCATGTCTCCCGATTCCGCTCCCTCCAGTATGCCCACGAGTCGTATGTTATTGCGGCGCGCTCTATTATTGCCATCTTCCACCTCTTTCTGCAAGGCCCGCACCTGTCGTTCAACTTTGTCGAGTTTGGACAACCGGGCCGCATGGGAGTCCAATATGCTCTCCATTTTGTCCTGACGCGAAGAAAGCCCTTCTAGCTTGCTTTGCAGCACACCAAAATCGTCCCGCAGCGCTCGGAGTGCTTCACCGTTTGCCTGCACAAGGTTTTTGACCCCTCTAATCTCTACGAGGATTTCCTGCTGCATTTCGGGGCCCTCGCACAAGGCCGGCCCCTTCTGCGGGGACGGAGGTTCAGTTTTGGAACGTTTGCCGTGAGAAGCCGCTGGAGACCCAAATTCCAGGCGCGTTGGTTTGGTCCCCGCCATCTCACCAATGTGCCCCGGCAAGATCAGAGTAAAAGTTCCAAATATGTGAGGTGTTAATTCAGGATTCTGAGTAGGCCTCTCGGGAGCCTCAGCGTTATGCGACCATCCCGCTGGACATCAGGCTCCGCCCCCCTCCCCCTAGTGTAGTTCTAAGTGTATGAAATATCAAAGCCAATGCAGAAAAGGCAAAAATCTGACTTTGAGTTAGAACGTTCAAACTAGTCTCAAAAGATGCCTTACCATTTAACATACTGGCTGTGTGAATTAGAAACCCCTAGTGTAGTTCTAAGTGTATGAAATCTCAAAGCCTATGCAGAAAAGGCAAAAATCTGACTTTGAGTTAGAACGTTCAATCTAGTCTCAAAAGTTGCCTTACCATTTAACATACTGCCTGTGTGAATTAGAAACCCCTAGTGTAGTTCTAAGTGTATGAAATCTCAAAGCCTATGCAGAAAAGACAAAAATCTGACTTTGAGTTAGAACGTTCAAACTAGTCTCAAAAGATGCCTTACCATTTAACATACTGGCTGTGTGAATTAGAAACCCCTACTGTATACAGTCCTAAGTGTATGAAATCTCAAAACCTATGCAGAAAAGTCAAAGATCTGACTTTGAGTTAGAATGTTCAAACTAGTCTCTAAAGATGCCTTACCATTTAACATACTGGCTGTGTGAATTAGAAACCCCTAGTGTAGTTCTAAGTGTATGAAATCTCAAAGCCTATGCAGAAAAGTCAAAAATCTGACTTTGAGTTAGAACGTTCAAACTAGTCTCAAAAGATGCCTTACCATTTAATATACTGTCTGTGTGAATTAGAAACCCCTAGTGTAGTTCTAAGTGTATGAAATATCAAAGCCTATGCAGAAAAGGCAAAAATCTGACTTTGAGTTAGAACGTTCAAACTAGTCTCAAAAGATGCCTTACCATTTAACATACTGGCTGTGTGAATTAAAAACCCCTAGTGTAGTTCTAAGTGTATGAAACCTCAAAGCCTATGCAGAAAAGGCAAAAATCTGACTTTGAGTTAGAACGTTCAAACTAGTCTCAAAAGATGCCTTACCATTTAATATACTGGATGTTTGAATTAGAAACCCCTATTGTAGTTCTAAGTGCATGAAATCTCAAAGCCTATGCAGAAAAGTCAAAAATCTGACTTTGAGTTAGAACGTTCAAACTAGTCTCTAAAGATTCCTTACCATTTAGCATACTGGCTGTGTTAATTAGAAACCCCTAGTGTAGTTCTAAGTGTATGAAATCTCAAAACCTATGCAGAAAAGTCAAAAATCTGACTTTGAGTTAGAACGTTCAAACTAGTCTCTAAAGATGCCTTACCATTTAACATACTGGCTGTGTGAATTAGAAACCCCTAGTGTAGTTCTAAGTGTATGAAATCTCAAAGCCTATGCAGAAAAGTCAAAAATCTGACTTTGAGTTAGAACGTTCAAACTAGTCTCAAAAGATGCCTTACCATTTAATATACTGTCTGTGTGAATTAGAAACCCCTAGTGTAGTTCTAAGTGTATGAAATATCAAAGCCTATGCAGAAAAGGCAAAAATCTGACTTTGAGTTAGAACGTTCAAACTAGTCTCAAAAGATGCCTTACCATTTAACATACTGGCTGTGTGAATTAGAAACCCCTAGTGTAGTTCTAAGTGTATGAAATATCAAAGCCTATGCACAAAAGGCAAAAATCTGACTTTGAGTTAGAACGTTCAAACTAGTCTCAAAAGATGCCTTACCATTTAACATACTGTCTGTGTGAATTAGAAACCCCTATTGTAGTTCTAAGTGCATGAAATCTCAAAGCCTATGCTGAAAAGTCAAAAATCTGACTTTGAGTAAGAACGTTCAAACTAGTCCCTAAAGATGCCTTACCATTTAATATACTGTCTGTGTGAATTAGAAACCCCTAGTGTAGTTCTAAGTGTATGAAATATCAAAGCCTATGCAGAAAAGTCAAAAATCTGACTTTGAGTTAGAACGTTCAAACTAGTCTCAAAAGATGCCTTACCATTTAGCATACTGGCTGTGTTAATTAGAAACCCCTAGTGTAGTTCTAATGTATGAAATCTCAAAGCCTATGCAGAAAAGACAAAAATCTGACTTTGAGTTAGAACGTTCAAACTAGTCTCTAAAGATGCCTTACCATTTAACATACAGGCTGTGTGAATTAGAAACCCCTAGTGTAGTTCTAAGTGTATGAAATCTCAAAGCCTATGCAGAAAAGACAAAAATCTGACTTTGAGTTAGAACTTTCAAACTAGTCTCAAAAGATGCCTTACCATTTAACATACTGGCTGTGTGAATTAGAAACCCCTAGTGTAGTTCTAAGTGTATGAAATCTCAAAGCCTATGCAGAAAAGACAAAAATCTGACTTTGAGTTAGAACGTTCAAACTAGTCTCAAAAGATGCCTTACCATTTAACATACTGGCTGTGTGAATTAGAAACCCCTAGTGTAGTTCTAAGTGTATGAAATATCAAAGCCTATGCAGAAAAGGCAAAAATCTGACTTTGAGTTAGAACGTTCAAACTAGTCTCAAAAGATGCCTTACCATTTAACATACTGGCTGTGTGAATTAGAAACCCCTAGTGTAGTTCTAAGTGTATGAAATATCAAAGCCTATGCACAAAAGGCAAAAATCTGACTTTGAGTTAGAACGTTCAAACTAGTCTCAAAAGATGCCTTACCATTTAACATACTGTCTGTGTGAATTAGAAACCCCTATTGTAGTTCTAAGTGCATGAAATCTCAAAGCCTATGCTGAAAAGTCAAAAATCTGACTTTGAGTAAGAACGTTCAAACTAGTCCCTAAAGATGCCTTACCATTTAATATACTGTCTGTGTGAATTACAAACCCCTAGTGTAGTTCTAAGTGTATGAAATATCAAAGCCTATGCAGAAAAGGCAAAAATCTGACTTTGAGTTAGAACGTTCAAACTAGTCTCCAAAGATGCCTTACCATTTAGCATACTGGCTGTGTTAATTAGAAACCGCTAGTGTAGTTCTAATGTATGAAATCTCAAAGCCTATGCAGAAAAGACAAAAATCTGACTTTGAGTTAGAACGTTCAAACTAGTCTCAAAAGATGCCTTACCATTTAACATACAGGCTGTGTGAATTAGAAACCCCTAGTGTAGTTCTAAGTGTATGAAATCTCAAAGCCTATGCAGAAAAGACAAAAATCTGACTTTGAGTTAGAACTTTCAAACTAGTCTCAAAAGATGCCTTACCATTTAACATACTGGCTGTGTGAATTAGAAACCCCTAGTGTAGTTCTAAGTGTATGAAATTTCAAAGCCTATGCAGAAAAGTAAAAAATCTGACTTTGATTTAGAACTTTCAAATTAGTCTCAAAAGATGCCTAACCATTTAACATATTGGCTGGGTGAATTAGAAACCCCTAGTGTAGTTCTAAGTGTATGAAATATCAAAGCCTATGCAGAAAAGTCAAAAATCTGACTGTGAGTTAGAACGTTCAAACTAGTCTCAAAAGATGCCTTACCATTTAACATACTGGCTGTGTGAATTAGAAACCCCTAGTGTAGTTCTAAGTGTATGAAATCTCAAAGCCTATGCAGAAAAGGCAAAAATCTGACTTTGAGTTAGAACGTTCAATCTAGTCTCAAAAGATGCCTTACCATTTAACATACTGCCTGTGTGAATTAGAAACCCCTAGTGTAGTTCTAAGTGTATGAAATCTCAAAGCCTATGCAGAAAAGACAAAAATCTGACTTTGAGTTAGAACGTTCAAACTAGTCTCAAAAGATGCCTTACCATTTAACATACTGGCTGTGTGAATTAGAAACCCCTAGTGTAGTTCTAAGTGTATGAAATCTCAAAGCCTATGCAGAAAAGTCAAAAATCTGACTTTGAGTTATAACGTTCAAACTAGTCTCTAAAGATGCCTTACCATTTAACATACTGGCTGTGTGAATTAGAAACCCCTAGTGTAGTTCTAAGTGTATGAAATATCAAAGCCTATGCAGAAAAGGCAAAAATCTGACTTTGAGTTAGAACGTTCAAACTAGTCTCAAAAGATGCCTTACCATTTAACATACTGGCTGTGTGAATTAAAAACCCCTAATTTATTTATTTTATTTATTTAACAGTATTTCTAAACCGCCTTATCATAATAATCAAGGTGGTATCACAGCAAACAATCTGGTAGTGTGAGTGTGTTATACATGCAGTGGGGGTGAAAATTTAGTTGGGTGCGTGTTGTGTTGTGTGCTAGATTAGTTTGAGTTATGTACAATGTGGGCTATATACAGTGGTGCTAAAAACATCTTATATACATACAGTGTTAGGCGGTGACGGGTGCTGATATACAGCTATTTAGACTATGTGATGTGTCCATAGTGTTCTATGAACAGCATGGTTTTCAGCTGTTTCCTAAAGTCCTTGAGGTCTGTAGTTGCCCTCAAATCGTCCGGTAGTTTGTTCCATATTGTTGGAGCAGCCATGGAGAGTGCTCGGTCTGTTGTGTCCTTGCGTGTGTGTTTGTATTCACTTGGGGTGCTGACTCGGTTGTGAGTTTGTTTTCTTCTTGGACGTGTACTGGTGTCTGGTTGTATGAGGGTGTGCAGGCTGTTGGCTGATGTGTGCTGTTTTATCTTGTATAGGTTTATGATAGTTTTGTATCTGATGCGTGCACTGATTGGAAGCCAGTGTAAGTCCTTTAAGGTGGGTGTGATGTGCTCCTGTCTTGCAGTTCCGGATATGATTCGTGCTGCGGTGTTTTGTGCCAGTTGGAGTGGTTTGATGGCTTGTTTCTGTAGACCAAGGTATATCGGATTGCAGAAGTCCAGTAGTGGGGTTATCAGAGCTTGACATACGGTACGGAAGTGTTCTGGGGCGAGGAGTGGTTTCAGTCTCCTGATGATTCGCATCTTGTAGTAGGCTTTTTGTATTGTTTTGCCTATGTGTGGCTTGAGATTGAGTTTATTGTCCAGCGTAACCCCGAGGTATCTCACTTCTGACCTTATTGGTATAGTAGTGTTTTGTATCTTTATATTCGGTGGGTGTATGAAGCTTTGGTTCCGAGTGATGATTAAAGCTTCAGTCTTGTTGTAGTTTATTGCGAGGTTGTTGTCCTGACACCAATTGGTCATTTGTGTAAGGCAGTCTGTTATCTTAGAGAAGTCCGGGTTGTCGATTGATATCGGGGTGTATATCATGATGTCGTCCGCATAGATTGTGTATTGAATGTTGTTCTCTTTCATGATGTTGCATATTGGTTGGATGTAGATGTTAAATAGGAGTGCTGAGAGCGCAGATCCTTGAGGTACTCCTTGATGGATTTTGATGGGTCGGGAGGTGATGTGTCCCACCTTGACCTGTAGCTGTCTTTCGGTTAGGTACGAGTGGAACCATTTCAGTGTGATGCCGTGTATACCAGTGTTTTTTAGTCTTTCCAGGAGTATGTTGTGGTCCACTGTGTCGAATGCTGAGGAGATGTCGATGAAGATCATTATGATTCCATTCCTGGTATTGTCAATTATTCTTAGGATGCTGTCGAAGAGGTAGATCAGTAGCGTTTCGACACCGTGGTTGGGACGAAATCCGTGTTGGTTGTCGTCGAGTGTTTCATGTTTGTCGTTGTGATCCTGAAGTTGTAGTTGAACCGCTTTTTCAATGATTTTTGCGAGGAAGGGTATGCTGGAGATTGGTCGGTACGCTGCTGGATCTTTTTTGTCGAGAGTTGTTTTCTTTGTGATTGGTCTTACTGATGCAAGTTTTAGTTGCTTTGGCATGATTCCTTGAGTGAGTGAGTCGTGTACTATTTTATGTATGGTGGGGATGAGGCTTGATTTGGTGGCTTTGACCCATGACACTGGGCATGGGTCTGTAGGAGCGGTGCTAGTGTTGATTGTAGAGATGATGTGGGATATCTGTTCTGTTGAGGGTGAGGAGAATGTGCCCCAGGTTTTGGGGTATACGTCCGTTCTTGTGGTTCTACTAGGCGTTGTTTGTTCTGTGGAGTGAAATTTCTCTTTGATGTGGTCGGCGAATTCCTGTGGATCAATTTGTGCTTCCCCTTCCGTTGTTTGCTCTTTTGTGAGGATCTTTACTATTTCAAAAAGCTCTCTGGGTTTGTTGATGGAGGTATTTATCATGTTTGTGTGGAATTCCCTCTTTGATTGGTTGATGTGTTCATTGTATTGCTTTTGCTTCGTTAGATAAAGATGCTGGTCGGCAGTTGTTTTGTTTTTTCTCCATCTCCGTTCAATCTTCCTGAGTTCCCTCTTTTCCTGTCGTATTTTTGTTGAGTACCATGGTTTGTTTTGTCTCCTGTTGTGGTATTGTTTCTCGGTCCCACCCTTGGATGGTGTGGCAGCGTTGGCTAAAATGCTGTTCCAGCTGGAGACTTGTTCCTCCAGGTCATCTGTAGAAGTGTTCAGGTGTTGTATTGTGTCCTGTATGAATTCGTCCTTGTCAAAACGCTTGAATCGTCTTTGTGTGTGTGAGATGTTTGCTCTTTCGATCGTCTGGGCCTCTTGTGACCGCAGCCTTGTCTCGATTAAGTAGTGGTCAGACCATGGTACTGGGGTAATGGTGGGTGGAGAAATCAGGTCTCTTGATGTTAGGTAATTGGATGCGAATATGAGGTCTGGCGATGATCCATGTCTGTGTGTTGGTGCATTGATTATTTGTGTGAATTGAAGTGAGGACATTGCTTGAAGGAAGGCCTCTGTGTCTTTGGCATTGGTGGATTTTAGGTTGAAGTCTCCAATCAGCAGCGCTGGTTTGTTGTTTGTTGTTATGGCACAGGCTTCTTCGAGTGTGAAGGCCAGTTCGTCGGGTGGAGCTCTGGGTGCCCTGTATGTTAGGCAGATTGCAATGCTCTTGTTCTTGATGCTAATTGTGTTACAGTGCTGTGTATCGGTGAGGCTCTGTGTCTTGAAGTTTAGTTTTGATTTCGCTATTATCAGGACTCCTCCTCCACGTTTGTTGGTGCGTGGGCAGTTGTACGCTGAGTAGTTGTTTGGTACTAGTTGGTTGAGTAGAACATTGTCCGTCTTGTTGAGCCATGTCTCTGTGATGCATATTATGTCGGGCTGTCGCTCTTCAATGTGGTCTACAAGCGTGTGTATCTTGTTGCAGACGGATCTGGCATTTATGAGCTCTATCGTGGTTGTCTCTGTTGAGGAGGTTGCTGTTACATGTGTTTCCTTTGAGCAGGTGTGGGAGCTTGGTTTGTGTCTGTATGGTCGTTTTGCATGGGAGGTTCTGAGTGTCTCTTTGTATATGTGCCGTGATTCTAAATATGGCAATACAGTTGGTGGGTGCCATGTTGTGTTTGCTTGTGGGTGGTGGGGGTGTGTGGTTGGTGGTAGGATTTGTGTAACTAGTAGGTAGAGTGGGAGGAAGTATGTGGCGTGCATGTTGGTTTTTTTTGATGCTCTGTTAAGGTGATGCCTGTTTTCTTAAGTCTTCGTCTGTTGGCTGTTTGGAGAGAGTTGTATCTGGTGAGATAGCCTGTCTCGTGGAGGGATGGCCGGATCTGTGCAGGGCGTCTTGGTGCGGGAGCCTGTCCCGTGGAGGGAGCCTGTCCCGTGGAGGGCGAGCCGGATTCGTGTAGGGCGTCTTGTTGCGGGAGCCTGTCCCGTGGAGGGAGCCTGTCCCGTGGAGGGTGAGCCGGATTCGTGTAGGGCGTCTTGGTGTGGGAGCCTGTCCCGTGGAGGGAGCCTGTCCCGTGGAGGGCGAGCCGGATTCGTGTAGGGCGTCTTGGTGCGGGAGCCTGTCCCGTGGAGGGAGCCTGTCCCGTGGAGGGCGAGCCGGATTCGTGTAGGGCGTCTTGGTGCGGGAGCCTGTCCCGTGGAGGGAGCCTGTCCCATGGAGGGCGAGCCGGAGTCGTGTAGGGCGTCTTGGTGCGGGAGCCTGTCCCGTGGAGGGAGCCTGTCCCGTGGAGGGCGAGCCGGATCTGTGTAGGGTGTCTTGTTGCGGGAGCCTGTCCCGTGGGGGAGGAGGGCCGGGTCTGTTGGAGTGTGTGTAGTGGAGGTGTGAGCTTGGAGGTGGGGAATGTGTGGTGTACTGAGAGAGTTCTACTTGCGGTTCTGACGTCCTTCGCCTCGGTCTGCTCCTTGTTGGGTTCTCCTGTGCTATTGTCGGCGTTGCTGATTATTTTAGTTGTTTCCTGCTGCTTGGCTTCGGGCCTCGGCTGGGGTTCGGGGATGGTGAGGTTTTTCCTTGCAGAGTCGTTGATCTTCGGTGGAGGTGTCTGTTGAACATAGCGTGGCTTTTTCGGGGGGGAGGGAATGTTGGGTGCTTGCTTTTTTGTGCGCCTCTGTGCCGCGCCTAAGGCAGGCGCGGGCCCGCCAGGCGCGGGCGCGCCCGCGAGGGACGCCGCTTTTGAGCAGGCGGGCTGCCTTTCCCTTCCTCTCCCACTGCCCGGATTGGGCAGGAGCGCTGTGAGGGGAGTTGTTTCCTCGGCGGCTGCAGCGGCTCCCTCCGGTGGCGAGGGACGCCGCTTTTGAGCAGGCGGGCTACCTTTCCCCTCCTCTCCCACTGCCCGGATTGGGCAGGAGCGCTGTGAGGGGAGTTGTTTCCTCGGCGGCTGCAGCGGCTCCCTCCGGTGGCGAGGGACGCCGCTTTTGAGCAGGCGGGCTGCCTTTCCCCTCCTCTCCCACTGCCCGGATTGAGCAGGAGCACTGTGAGGGGAGTTGTTTACTCGGCGGCTGCAGCGGCTCCCTCCGGTGGCGAGGGACGCCGCTTTTGAGCAGGCGGGCTGCCTTTCCCCTCCTCTCCCACTGCCCGGATTGGGCAGGAGCGCTGTGAGGGGAGTTGTTTCCTCGGCGGCTGCAGAGGCTCCCTCCGGTGGCGAGGGACGCCGCTTTTGAGCAGGCGGGCTGCCTTTCCCCTCCTCTCCCACTGCCCGGATTGGGCAGGAGCGCTGTGAGGGGAGTTGTTTCCTCGGCGGCTGCAGCGGCTCCCTCCGGTGGCGAGGGACGCCGCTTTTGAGCAGGCGGGCTGCCTTTCCCCTCCTCTCCCACTGCCCGGATTGGGCAGGAGCGCTGTGAGGGGAGTTGTTTCCGCGGCGGCTGCAGCGGCTGCAGAGGCCTTCCTAATGTAGTTCTAAGTGTATGAAATCTCAAAGCCTATGCAGAAAAGGCAAAAATCTGACTTTGAGTTAGAACGTTCAAACTAGTCTCAAAAGATGCCTTACCATTTAACATACTGGCTGTGTGAATTAGAAACCCCTAGTGTAGTTCTAAGTGTATGAAATCTCAAAGCCTATGCAGAAAAGTCAAAAATCTGACTTTGAGTTAGAACGTTCAAACTAGTCTCAAAAGATGCCTTACCATTTAACATACTGGCTGTGTGAATTAGAAACCCCTAGTGTAGTTCTAAGTGTATGAAATCTCAAAGCCTATGCAGAAAAGGCAAAAATCTGACTTTGAGTTAGAACGTTCAAACTAGTCTCAAAAGATGCCTTACCATTTAACATACTGGCTGTGTGAATTAGAAACCCCTAGTGTAGTTCTAAGTGTATGAAATCTCAAAGCCTATGCAGAAAAGGCAAAAATCTGACTTTGAGTTAGAACGTTCAAACTAGTCTCAAAAGATGCCTTACCATTTAACATACTGGCTGTGTGAATTAGAAACCCCTAGTGTAGTTCTAAGTGTATGAAATCTCAAAGCCTATGCAGAAAAGGCAAAAATCTGACTTTGAGTTAGAACGTTCAAACTAGTCTCAAAAGATGCCTTACCATTTAACATACTGGCTGTGTGAATTAGAAACCCCTAGTGTAGTTCTAAGTGTATGAAATCTCAAAGCCTATGCAGAAAAGACAAAAATCTGACTTTGAGTTAGAACGTTCAAACTAGTCTCAAAAGATGCCTTACCATTTAACATACTGGCTGTGTGAATTAGAAACCCCTAGTGTAGTTCTAAGTGTATGAAATCTCAAAGCCTATGCAGAAAAGGCAAAAATCTGACTTTGAGTTAGAACGTTCAAACTAGTCTCAAAAGATGCCTTACCATTTAACATACTGGCTGTGTGAATTAGAAACCCCTAGTGTAGTTCTAAGTGTATGAAATCTCAAAGCCTATGCAGAAAAGGCAAAAATCTGACTTTGAGTTAGAACGTTCAAACTAGTCTCAAAAGATGCCTTACCATTTAACATACTGGCTGTGTGAATTAGAAACCCCTAGTGTAGTTCTAAGTGTATGAAATCTCAAAGCCTATGCAGAAAAGGCAAAAATCTGACTTTGAGTTAGAACGTTCAAACTAGTCTCAAAAGATGCCTTACCATTTAACATACTGGCTGTGTGAATTAGAAACCCCTAGTGTAGTTCTAAGTGTATGAAATCTCAAAGCCTATGCAGAAAAGGCAAAAATCTGACTTTGAGTTAGAACGTTCAAACTAGTCTCAAAAGATGCCTTACCATTTAACATACTGGCTGTGTGAATTAGAAACCCCTAGTGTAGTTCTAAGTGTATGAAATCTCAAAGCCTATGCAGAAAAGGCAAAAATCTGACTTTGAGTTAGAACGTTCAAACTAGTCTCAAAAGATGCCTTACCATTTAACATACTGGCTGTGTGAATTAGAAACCCCTAGTGTAGTTCTAAGTGTATGAAATCTCAAAGCCTATGCAGAAAAGTCAAAAATCTGACTTTGAGTTAGAACGTTCAAACTAGTCTCAAAAGATGCCTTACCATTTAACATACTGGCTGTGTGAATTAGAAACCCCTAGTGTAGTTCTAAGTGTATGAAATCTCAAAGCCTATGCAGAAAAGGCAAAAATCTGACTTTGAGTTAGAACGTTCAAACTAGTCTCAAAAGATGCCTTACCATTTAACATACTGGCTGTGTGAATTAGAAACCCCTAGTGTAGTTCTAAGTGTATGAAATCTCAAAGCCTATGCAGAAAAGGCAAAAATCTGACTTTGAGTTAGAACGTTCAAACTAGTCTCAAAAGATGCCTTACCATTTAACATACTGGCTGTGTGAATTAGAAACCCCTAGTGTAGTTCTAAGTGTATGAAATCTCAAAGCCTATGCAGAAAAGGCAAAAATCTGACTTTGAGTTAGAACGTTCAAACTAGTCTCAAAAGATGCCTTACCATTTAACATACTGGCTGTGTGAATTAGAAACCCCTAGTGTAGTTCTAAGTGTATGAAATCTCAAAGCCTATGCAGAAAAGGCAAAAATCTGACTTTGAGTTAGAACGTTCAAACTAGTCTCAAAAGATGCCTTACCATTTAACATACTGGCTGTGTGAATTAGAAACCCCTAGTGTAGTTCTAAGTGTATGAAATCTCAAAGCCTATGCAGAAAAGGCAAAAATCTGACTTTGAGTTAGAACGTTCAAACTAGTCTCAAAAGATGCCTTACCATTTAACATACTGGCTGTGTGAATTAGAAACCCCTAGTGTAGTTCTAAGTGTATGAAATCTCAAAGCCTATGCAGAAAAGGCAAAAATCTGACTTTGAGTTAGAACGTTCAAACTAGTCTCAAAAGATGCCTTACCATTTAACATACTGGCTGTGTGAATTAGAAACCCCTAGTGTAGTTCTAAGTGTATGAAATCTCAAAGCCTATGCAGAAAAGGCAAAAATCTGACTTTGAGTTAGAACGTTCAAACTAGTCTCAAAAGATGCCTTACCATTTAACATACTGGCTGTGTGAATTAGAAACCCCTAGTGTAGTTCTAAGTGTATGAAATCTCAAAGCCTATGCAGAAAAGGCAAAAATCTGACTTTGAGTTAGAACGTTCAAACTAGTCTCAAAAGATGCCTTACCATTTAACATACTGGCTGTGTGAATTAGAAACCCCTAGTGTAGTTCTAAGTGTATGAAATCTCAAAGCCTATGCAGAAAAGTCAAAAATCTGACTTTGAGTTAGAACGTTCAAACTAGTCTCAAAAGATGCCTTACCATTTAACATACTGGCTGTGTGAATTAGAAACCCCTAGTGTAGTTCTAAGTGTATGAAATCTCAAAGCCTATGCAGAAAAGGCAAAAATCTGACTTTGAGTTAGAACGTTCAAACTAGTCTCAAAAGATGCCTTACCATTTAACATACTGGCTGTGTGAATTAGAAACCCCTAGTGTAGTTCTAAGTGTATGAAATCTCAAAGCCTATGCAGAAAAGGCAAAAATCTGACTTTGAGTTAGAACGTTCAAACTAGTCTCAAAAGATGCCTTACCATTTAACATACTGGCTGTGTGAATTAGAAACCCCTAGTGTAGTTCTAAGTGTATGAAATCTCAAAGCCTATGCAGAAAAGCAAAAATCTGACTTTGAGTTAGAACGTTCAAACTAGTCTCAAAAGATGCCTTACCATTTAACATACTGGCTGTGTGAATTAGAAACCCCTAGTGTAGTTCTAAGTGTATGAAATCTCAAAGCCTATGCAGAAAAGGCAAAAATCTGACTTTGAGTTAGAACGTTCAAACTAGTCTCAAAAGATGCCTTACCATTTAACATACTGGCTGTGTGAATTAGAAACCCCTAGTGTAGTTCTAAGTGTATGAAATCTCAAAGCCTATGCAGAAAAGGCAAAAATCTGACTTTGAGTTAGAACGTTCAAACTAGTCTCAAAAGATGCCTTACCATTTAACATACTGGCTGTGTGAATTAGAAACCCCTAGTGTAGTTCTAAGTGTATGAAATCTCAAAGCCTATGCAGAAAAGACAAAAATCTGACTTTGAGTTAGAACGTTCAAACTAGTCTCAAAAGATGCCTTACCATTTAACATACTGGCTGTGTGAATTAGAAACCCCTAGTGTAGTTCTAAGTGTATGAAATCTCAAAGCCTATGCAGAAAAGGCAAAAATCTGACTTTGAGTTAGAACGTTCAAACTAGTCTCAAAAGATGCCTTACCATTTAACATACTGGCTGTGTGAATTAGAAACCCCTAGTGTAGTTCTAAGTGTATGAAATCTCAAAGCCTATGCAGAAAAGGCAAAAATCTGACTTTGAGTTAGAACGTTCAAACTAGTCTCAAAAGATGCCTTACCATTTAACATACTGGCTGTGTGAATTAGAAACCCCTAGTGTAGTTCTAAGTGTATGAAATCTCAAAGCCTATGCAGAAAAGGCAAAAATCTGACTTTGAGTTAGAACGTTCAAACTAGTCTCAAAAGATGCCTTACCATTTAACATACTGGCTGTGTGAATTAGAAACCCCTAGTGTAGTTCTAAGTGTATGAAATCTCAAAGCCTATGCAGAAAAGGCAAAAATCTGACTTTGAGTTAGAACGTTCAAACTAGTCTCAAAAGATGCCTTACCATTTAACATACTGGCTGTGTGAATTAGAAACCCCTAGTGTAGTTCTAAGTGTATGAAATCTCAAAGCCTATGCAGAAAAGGCAAAAATCTGACTTTGAGTTAGAACGTTCAAACTAGTCTCAAAAGATGCCTTACCATTTAACATACTGGCTGTGTGAATTAGAAACCCCTAGTGTAGTTCTAAGTGTATGAAATCTCAAAGCCTATGCAGAAAAGGCAAAAATCTGACTTTGAGTTAGAACGTTCAAACTAGTCTCAAAAGATGCCTTACCATTTAACATACTGGCTGTGTGAATTAGAAACCCCTAGTGTAGTTCTAAGTGTATGAAATCTCAAGGCCTATGCAGAAAAGACAAAATCTGACTTTGAGTTAGAACGTTCAAACTAGTCTCAAAAGATGCCTTACCATTTAACATACTGGCTGTGTGAATTAGAAACCCCTAGTGTAGTTCTAAGTGTATGAAATCTCAAAGCCTATGCAGAAAAGTCAAAAATCTGACTTTGAGTTAGAACGTTCAAACTAGTCTCAAAAGATGCCTTACCATTTAACATACTGGCTGTGTGAATTAGAAACCCCTAGTGTAGTTCTAAGTGTATGAAATCTCAAAGCCTATGCAGAAAAGGCAAAAATCTGACTTTGAGTTAGAACGTTCAAACTAGTCTCAAAAGATGCCTTACCATTTAACATACTGGCTGTGTGAATTAGAAACCCCTAGTGTAGTTCTAAGTGTATGAAATCTCAAAGCCTATGCAGAAAAGGCAAAAATCTGACTTTGAGTTAGAACGTTCAAACTAGTCTCAAAAGATGCCTTACCATTTAACATACTGGCTGTGTGAATTAGAAACCCCTAGTGTAGTTCTAAGTGTATGAAATCTCAAAGCCTATGCAGAAAAGTCAAAAATCTGACTTTGAGTTAGAACGTTCAAACTAGTCTCAAAAGATGCCTTACCATTTAACATACTGGCTGTGTGAATTAGAAACCCCTAGTGTAGTTCTAAGTGTATGAAATCTCAAAGCCTATGCAGAAAAGGCAAAAATCTGACTTTGAGTTAGAACGTTCAAACTAGTCTCAAAAGATGCCTTACCATTTAACATACTGGCTGTGTGAATTAGAAACCCCTAGTGTAGTTCTAAGTGTATGAAATCTCAAAGCCTATGCAGAAAAGGCAAAAATCTGACTTTGAGTTAGAACGTTCAAACTAGTCTCAAAAGATGCCTTACCATTTAACATACTGGCTGTGTGAATTAGAAACCCCTAGTGTAGTTCTAAGTGTATGAAATCTCAAAGCCTATGCAGAAAAGGCAAAAATCTGACTTTGAGTTAGAACGTTCAAACTAGTCTCAAAAGATGCCTTACCATTTAACATACTGGCTGTGTGAATTAGAAACCCCTAGTGTAGTTCTAAGTGTATGAAATCTCAAAGCCTATGCAGAAAAGTCAAAAATCTGACTTTGAGTTAGAACGTTCAAACTAGTCTCAAAAGATGCCTTACCATTTAACATACTGGCTGTGTGAATTAGAAACCCCTAGTGTAGTTCTAAGTGTATGAAATCTCAAAGCCTATGCAGAAAAGGCAAAAATCTGACTTTGAGTTAGAACGTTCAAACTAGTCTCAAAAGATGCCTTACCATTTAACATACTGGCTGTGTGAATTAGAAACCCCTAGTGTAGTTCTAAGTGTATGAAATCTCAAAGCCTATGCAGAAAAGGCAAAAATCTGACTTTGAGTTAGAACGTTCAAACTAGTCTCAAAAGATGCCTTACCATTTAACATACTGGCTGTGTGAATTAGAAACCCCTAGTGTAGTTCTAAGTGTATGAAATCTCAAAGCCTATGCAGAAAAGGCAAAAATCTGACTTTGAGTTAGAACGTTCAAACTAGTCTCAAAAGATGCCTTACCATTTAACATACTGGCTGTGTGAATTAGAAACCCCTAGTGTAGTTCTAAGTGTATGAAATCTCAAAGCCTATGCAGAAAAGGCAAAAATCTGACTTTGAGTTAGAACGTTCAAACTAGTCTCAAAAGATGCCTTACCATTTAACATACTGGCTGTGTGAATTAGAAACCCCTAGTGTAGTTCTAAGTGTATGAAATCTCAAAGCCTATGCAGAAAAGGCAAAAATCTGACTTTGAGTTAGAACGTTCAAACTAGTCTCAAAAGATGCCTTACCATTTAACATACTGGCTGTGTGAATTAGAAACCCCTAGTGTAGTTCTAAGTGTATGAAATCTCAAAGCCTATGCAGAAAAGTCAAAAATCTGACTTTGAGTTAGAACGTTCAAACTAGTCTCAAAAGATGCCTTACCATTTAACATACTGGCTGTGTGAATTAGAAACCCCTAGTGTAGTTCTAAGTGTATGAAATCTCAAAGCCTATGCAGAAAAGGCAAAAATCTGACTTTGAGTTAGAACGTTCAAACTAGTCTCAAAAGATGCCTTACCATTTAACATACTGGCTGTGTGAATTAGAAACCCCTAGTGTAGTTCTAAGTGTATGAAATCTCAAAGCCTATGCAGAAAAGACAAAAATCTGACTTTGAGTTAGAACGTTCAAACTAGTCTCAAAAGATGCCTTACCATTTAACATACTGGCTGTGTGAATTAGAAACCCCTAGTGTAGTTCTAAGTGTATGAAATCTCAAAGCCTATGCAGAAAAGTCAAAAATCTGACTTTGAGTTAGAACGTTCAAACTAGTCTCAAAAGATGCCTTACCATTTAACATACTGGCTGTGTGAATTAGAAACCCCTAGTGTAGTTCTAAGTGTATGAAATCTCAAAGCCTATGCAGAAAAGGCAAAAATCTGACTTTGAGTTAGAACGTTCAAACTAGTCTCAAAAGATGCCTTACCATTTAACATACTGGCTGTGTGAATTAGAAACCCCTAGTGTAGTTCTAAGTGTATGAAATCTCAAAGCCTATGCAGAAAAGGCAAAAATCTGACTTTGAGTTAGAACGTTCAAACTAGTCTCAAAAGATGCCTTACCATTTAACATACTGGCTGTGTGAATTAGAAACCCCTAGTGTAGTTCTAAGTGTATGAAATCTCAAAGCCTATGCAGAAAAGGCAAAAATCTGACTTTGAGTTAGAACGTTCAAACTAGTCTCAAAAGATGCCTTACCATTTAACATACTGGCTGTGTGAATTAGAAACCCCTAGTGTAGTTCTAAGTGTATGAAATCTCAAAGCCTATGCAGAAAAGCAAAAATCTGACTTTGAGTTAGAACGTTCAAACTAGTCTCAAAAGATGCCTTACCATTTAACATACTGGCTGTGTGAATTAGAAACCCCTAGTGTAGTTCTAAGTGTATGAAATCTCAAAGCCTATGCAGAAAAGGCAAAAATCTGACTTTGAGTTAGAACGTTCAAACTAGTCTCAAAAGATGCCTTACCATTTAACATACTGGCTGTGTGAATTAGAAACCCCTAGTGTAGTTCTAAGTGTATGAAATCTCAAAGCCTATGCAGAAAAGGCAAAAATCTGACTTTGAGTTAGAACGTTCAAACTAGTCTCAAAAGATGCCTTACCATTTAACATACTGGCTGTGTGAATTAGAAACCCCTAGTGTAGTTCTAAGTGTATGAAATCTCAAAGCCTATGCAGAAAAGGCAAAAATCTGACTTTGAGTTAGAACGTTCAAACTAGTCTCAAAAGATGCCTTACCATTTAACATACTGGCTGTGTGAATTAGAAACCCCTAGTGTAGTTCTAAGTGTATGAAATCTCAAAGCCTATGCAGAAAAGGCAAAAATCTGACTTTGAGTTAGAACGTTCAAACTAGTCTCAAAAGATGCCTTACCATTTAACATACTGGCTGTGTGAATTAGAAACCCCTAGTGTAGTTCTAAGTGTATGAAATCTCAAAGCCTATGCAGAAAAGGCAAAAATCTGACTTTGAGTTAGAACGTTCAAACTAGTCTCAAAAGATGCCTTACCATTTAACATACTGGCTGTGTGAATTAGAAACCCCTAGTGTAGTTCTAAGTGTATGAAATCTCAAAGCCTATGCAGAAAAGGCAAAAATCTGACTTTGAGTTAGAACGTTCAAACTAGTCTCAAAAGATGCCTTACCATTTAACATACTGGCTGTGTGAATTAGAAACCCCTAGTGTAGTTCTAAGTGTATGAAATCTCAAAGCCTATGCAGAAAAGGCAAAAATCTGACTTTGAGTTAGAACGTTCAAACTAGTCTCAAAAGATGCCTTACCATTTAACATACTGGCTGTGTGAATTAGAAACCCCTAGTGTAGTTCTAAGTGTATGAAATCTCAAAGCCTATGCAGAAAAGGCAAAAATCTGACTTTGAGTTAGAACGTTCAAACTAGTCTCAAAAGATGCCTTACCATTTAACATACTGGCTGTGTGAATTAGAAACCCCTAGTGTAGTTCTAAGTGTATGAAATCTCAAAGCCTATGCAGAAAAGGCAAAAATCTGACTTTGAGTTAGAACGTTCAAACTAGTCTCAAAAGATGCCTTACCATTTAACATACTGGCTGTGTGAATTAGAAACCCCTAGTGTAGTTCTAAGTGTATGAAATCTCAAAGCCTATGCAGAAAAGGCAAAAATCTGACTTTGAGTTAGAACGTTCAAACTAGTCTCAAAAGATGCCTTACCATTTAACATACTGGCTGTGTGAATTAGAAACCCCTAGTGTAGTTCTAAGTGTATGAAATCTCAAAGCCTATGCAGAAAAGGCAAAAATCTGACTTTGAGTTAGAACGTTCAAACTAGTCTCAAAAGATGCCTTACCATTTAACATACTGGCTGTGTGAATTAGAAACCCCTAGTGTAGTTCTAAGTGTATGAAATCTCAAAGCCTATGCAGAAAAGGCAAAAATCTGACTTTGAGTTAGAACGTTCAAACTAGTCTCAAAAGATGCCTTACCATTTAACATACTGGCTGTGTGAATTAGAAACCCCTAGTGTAGTTCTAAGTGTATGAAATCTCAAAGCCTATGCAGAAAAGGCAAAAATCTGACTTTGAGTTAGAACGTTCAAACTAGTCTCAAAAGATGCCTTACCATTTAACATACTGGCTGTGTGAATTAGAAACCCCTAGTGTAGTTCTAAGTGTATGAAATCTCAAAGCCTATGCAGAAAAGGCAAAAATCTGACTTTGAGTTAGAACGTTCAAACTAGTCTCAAAAGATGCCTTACCATTTAACATACTGGCTGTGTGAATTAGAAACCCCTAGTGTAGTTCTAAGTGTATGAAATCTCAAAGCCTATGCAGAAAAGGCAAAAATCTGACTTTGAGTTAGAACGTTCAAACTAGTCTCAAAAGATGCCTTACCATTTAACATACTGGCTGTGTGAATTAGAAACCCCTAGTGTAGTTCTAAGTGTATGAAATCTCAAAGCCTATGCAGAAAAGGCAAAATCTGACTTTGAGTTAGAACGTTCAAACTAGTCTCAAAAGATGCCTTACCATTTAACATACTGGCTGTGTGAATTAGAAACCCCTAGTGTAGTTCTAAGTGTATGAAATCTCAAAGCCTATGCAGAAAAGGCAAAAATCTGACTTTGAGTTAGAACGTTCAAACTAGTCTCAAAAGATGCCTTACCATTTAACATACTGGCTGTGTGAATTAGAAACCCCTAGTGTAGTTCTAAGTGTATGAAATCTCAAAGCCTATGCAGAAAAGGCAAAAATCTGACTTTGAGTTAGAACGTTCAAACTAGTCTCAAAAGATGCCTTACCATTTAACATACTGGCTGTGTGAATTAGAAACCCCTAGTGTAGTTCTAAGTGTATGAAATCTCAAAGCCTATGCAGAAAAGGCAAAAATCTGACTTTGAGTTAGAACGTTCAAACTAGTCTCAAAAGATGCCTTACCATTTAACATACTGGCTGTGTGAATTAGAAACCCCTAGTGTAGTTCTAAGTGTATGAAATCTCAAAGCCTATGCAGAAAAGGCAAAAATCTGACTTTGAGTTAGAACGTTCAAACTAGTCTCAAAAGATGCCTTACCATTTAACATACTGGCTGTGTGAATTAGAAACCCCTAGTGTAGTTCTAAGTGTATGAAATCTCAAAGCCTATGCAGAAAAGGCAAAAATCTGACTTTGAGTTAGAACGTTCAAACTAGTCTCAAAAGATGCCTTACCATTTAACATACTGGCTGTGTGAATTAGAAACCCCTAGTGTAGTTCTAAGTGTATGAAATCTCAAAGCCTATGCAGAAAAGGCAAAAATCTGACTTTGAGTTAGAACGTTCAAACTAGTCTCAAAAGATGCCTTACCATTTAACATACTGGCTGTGTGAATTAGAAACCCCTAGTGTAGTTCTAAGTGTATGAAATCTCAAAGCCTATGCAGAAAAGACAAAAATCTGACTTTGAGTTAGAACGTTCAAACTAGTCTCAAAAGATGCCTTACCATTTAACATACTGGCTGTGTGAATTAGAAACCCCTAGTGTAGTTCTAAGTGTATGAAATCTCAAAGCCTATGCAGAAAAGGCAAAAATCTGACTTTGAGTTAGAACGTTCAAACTAGTCTCAAAAGATGCCTTACCATTTAACATACTGGCTGTGTGAATTAGAAACCCCTAGTGTAGTTCTAAGTGTATGAAATCTCAAAGCCTATGCAGAAAAGTCAAAAATCTGACTTTGAGTTAGAACGTTCAAACTAGTCTCAAAAGATGCCTTACCATTTAACATACTGGCTGTGTGAATTAGAAACCCCTAGTGTAGTTCTAAGTGTATGAAATCTCAAAGCCTATGCAGAAAAGTCAAAAATCTGACTTTGAGTTAGAACGTTCAAACTAGTCTCAAAAGATGCCTTACCATTTAACATACTGGCTGTGTGAATTAGAAACCCCTAGAAACTCCTCCCCCCCGACTCCTCCCCAACACCCACCAACGCCTCCCCCACCTCCACATCACCCGCACCCTCTCCCTCCCTTGTGACCCTGCCACCCACCCCTTCCAGCCCAACATCCCCCATGCCCCCCTCCGCTGGTTCGGCCTCTGGCCCCTCCGTCTCCTCCCCACTGGTGTCCAGCACTACCAGCTCCACGGCAGCGCGGGAGGTGGGTCTTCTGAGGGCATAGGCGGAGGTGCAGGGTTCTTCCTCGCTGTCATCACCATCTGTGGAAGATGACAGTCATCAGCACACGTATATGTGTGTGACACAGCACATGTACCTATGCAGGTACCACGCACACTGATGGGCCACTGTGACCTCTGATAGAGGGCAGCCACTTCATCAATACGCACCATCACCATGTGATGATTCCGCACGCTGGCCCATGGTGTAGGCGCAGCTCTCCGCCCTTCTTTCTAAGATCCTCGACCTGTGGGTGTGAGAAGAATGGGTGGGAGCATGAGTGACCACTCACCTCTGGTGGGTGGCCAACATAAACATACAACAGTGTGGCCAGGGTCTTGACGCTTCAGCTCCACTGATGTGTGTCATGTATAGCATAGATCAGCGCCTGTCACAGGGGATCTCCATGGGCGCAAGGAACGTGTTGTCACATGTGGACAACAGCATTACCAACTGAGCCTTTTCAAAAATGTTAGTCATCATCACATATGACTGCCTCTGCAGACATCCCATGGTGCGTGCGTGATGGCTGCCCCCTGTCCAAATTGCATCTCTCTAGTTGTGTATGTTTATCACACCAGGAGGGGGGGAGGGATACATTGGGACAGTGGGAGAAAGAGACACAACCCAAGGCGGAGAGGGATGTGTTGTAATTATGTCATCCTGCTGTGCCAGGAGATCACCTGTCACAGCCAATTGACTATGCTATCAACAGCTACCAGCAGGCCAAAGTCACACATGTGGGGAAAACTGAGATGAGGAGGCCAGGAAAGGGTTACAAGAGTGATCATGTGCTGTGGACGGCCTGTACCTCCACCCATGTTGGTTGGCCATCCTGTGGGAGAGGCAGCTAGGGGTGTAGCATGTATGGGGTAGGTTTCGCAGAGCAGCCTAAACAAACAGAGAACACCTGCAGGAGCCCTTATCTGAGCTTACGGTGCCCGTGTAAGACGGACCAGGTAGCTGCTTCAAAAAAATGTTGTCAATATGTAACGAGTGTACGTGACACCATGACTCTGCCATGACTCTCACATTGTGAGTGTCGACATGGGCCAACAGTGAATGCTGTATCTAGGTTAGATAACAGGTAAAACACTGAGTGGTCCAGTCGGTTGGAGATAGTTGGGACACTAATTTACCCAAATTCAAACACTCAGCGAGTCAGAATAGTTGAGGAGGCATTGGCAGTTGCTGCGTACTCTGCAGTTGGGAAGTCACAGCTCATGCACAGTCCAGGGTATGAAGTGTCCTCTCTGCATTTGCAGCATGCGACTGTTGAAAGACTACAGATACCTATATATCATGTTTCAAATGAGAGAGGGAATCCACCTTAGGCAAAATGTGTGGATGTGTCCGTAGCATGACATGCTCATGGTGAAATGTTGTGTGGGGTGCATAAGGCACTGTACAATTTGATCCACTAATATGACTCACTGATGTGATTGCAGGATGTTATTTCACGTCCACGGTCATAAACCTTATGGATGTAGTCTGTAAGGGCACCAAGTGCGTCAGCATTCGCTGCCCTGGCAACAGATCGGGTTCCCATGCCTCTGGAGGTGGTGTACGTCCAGGTCTTGCAGGATGCAGGCCTCTCATGATTATGGAATTTGACAGGATGGGATGACATTGGTTGTCCAGTGATGGGTTCTGACGGAGCAGCAATGCCACTTCACTGGACACAGATTCACTCTGTTTGGAGACCATTGTTTGATAAGTAATGGTGTACGTCACAAACATGTTTCCATACGCATGACAGAAGGGGTTCCAGGCCTGTTGTGTGGCCCAAATGAACTGTCACATCCACCTCATGGCACATGAGGGCCTTATGGAAGGTGGCTGGACACACAACCGACAAAATGCACTTTCAGACTAGCGGGAGGGCCAAAGCACTTACAGCCATCAGTAGACAGTCTCTGGGGTGCTGTGACGGGGGATCATTCTGCCATACATTCCCCTCCTCCTCCAACAGTACGTCTGGAGCTGACCACACATACAGTGGATACACCTGGGTCATATTTGTTATCAGAGTGTATCACACCAGTTATTGCATGTGTGGGTCTTTGATGATCATGTAGCCTCTCTCCCTCAGGGGTTGCAATGGGGTCTATGCAGACAACGCAATGGCATGTCAGCCATATAGGAATTAGTGTACCCAGTTGAGGGGGACCTCATCCCGTGCTTAGTAGCTCTGAGCTGGGAGAGGTGTCTGGAACCATTAAGGATTTGCATATGCTGGACGTGCAAAGATGTATGACACCTGAGTTGCCCAGAGTTGCACTACTCAACAGAGTGGGTACATGTTTTCAAAACATGTGTGCAACAGCACAACACAACATAGTTTGTATGGCTAAGAGTAGTGCTTCCCAGGGGAATCGACAAGCAGCAAATGGATCTGCTGCTGTTTTGAAAACACACACAGTTGAGGTGCATCATTACAAAGTGACACAGAGGTCTGTACTCTTTGTTTTGTTACCTGTACCATAGCTACATTTCTGTTGGTGCAAAGTCGTATTCCATTGGCCTGTAGACGTGAATGACGGACATAAATATCATGGATAATAGCTCAGACCTCAAACAGCTTGTTGTCGAACTGACTCTAGTGACATATGCAGGTGCCTTGGTTGTAGGTGTCGAGAACATGTGCAGCACAGGCCACTTTAGGCACACCTGTTTGAAATGCTATCTGAGGAGGGGTTTTTTGGAAAGCTGTGCCCTTCATCATTGTCAGTGATCTCCACCACCAGTCCAGGCACAGGGTATGGGGTTTCCATTTACTGTTACATCTGGGAGACAGCCTGCTGCTTGCGTTCACTAGGTAGATCGTGTACCCACTGTGCTGGTCTCATATGGAGACAAGACCCGGCCGTGAATCGCCGCGGCTGGGCACAGACGCGCGCGAGCTAGCCGAGGGTGGGGGAGGGGGCGGGGGGGCGGCGGGGGGGCGGCGGGGGGGCGGCGGGGGGCGGGCGAGAAGGCCCAAGTATAAAAAGCGCGCCCGGCGCGGCTTCGGCCTCTTTTGCCGCTCCCCCCCCCACGCCTTGCAAGAGGATCGACAGGTAGCGACGGTCAGGGACAATGGAGGATCGAGGAACCACAAGCGACAGAGGATCCGGTAACGCGAAGAGACAGAGGGAAGGACGCTAGGAGGTAAAGGCTGGGCGCAAGGATAGAGAGCGGGAGGGAGCAGAACGATGGTCCCGGGGATCGGGTAATAGATTGTGCGGCGCCGGGGGGGGGGGGGTGATTGGATGATGGTAAGCAGTGGGGGATACGCCAGCTAAAGGGGAGGCTCTGGCACACACAAAAGCCTCTTAGCAGGAGTACAGCCGATGAGGGCAGCGCAGGGGAGAATCCGATGGCGATTAAAGATGTCGGGGGAGTTATGTGAGCCACGTGGGTGATACAATGATAATGCAAGTACACGTGCTCCAGCACAGAGGAGTTCCTGTAAAGATATCCCACCATGACAAAAGCCGTAAGAAAAGTGAGGTAGTCACAACTAGAGGGGTTCATATGCAAAAAAAAAAAAAGAAAACGTTAAAGTGGATTAATTAAAAAAAAAAAAAAAAAGAAGAATGAACAAACAATGGAGGGTGGCCGCCATCTAATGGACAAAGGCGAGAGTGCAGACAATTAAAATTATTCTGTGTGGTTGGGTATGTTCAGGTCAAGAGGACAAAAGAAAAATGATATATGTATCTGAGAATACGTGATGTGTAATGTGGAAATATAACAATATATAGATATATGATATGGAGGATATATTTTGATGAAATTTATGCTATTTAAAGTGTAGATCATAGGCGGATGTAGATGATAGAAGGAGATATAGGGATGTGTGATTTAGATGGATGCAGATAGATGTAGATAGAGCTGTAGTGGCAGATATTATTCTTCATTGCCTCATTCACATGCTCGGGGGGAGCACGGGATTGAGGGCGTAAAGGGACATATGGTAATGATACTTTCCATTGCCTCTGCATAGTCATTTGTTCTAGTTTAAAGATGCCACGAAAGGAGTCACAAAAGCCCCCCAGGGCACGAGGCGTCAAGGCTACACAGAAGGCAGCTCCAGCATCAAGAGCACAGGCAGAGGCTAGTGCAGGAAGAAGAAGAACTCAGAAGACCACCCAGGAAGCAACTGGAGGCGTGGCAGCAGGGAAGCCCAGACGCAGCAATAGGAAGAAGGTGCCACAGGACAACGTGGCACCCCAGCAGAGCCACGGGCTGGACGACCTGATCCAGAAAGTGCGGGAGCAGGTGGCGCAACACGGCCTGACCTCAGTGGGACAACGACTGGGGTTGACAGGCTTCATGGAGGAGAGGCCTGCAACGAGCAGCAGCACAGCAACACCTAACGCGGCTCAGGGTAAGTCCGGGGGTGAGAGAGGGGCGCCAGAGTGGTCCACCTCATCATCTGAAGATGCTTCCTCAGATAGTGATAGGGACACAACATGGACAGAAGTGATGCAATACGCGTTAAAAAAATTTAAAAGGAAGAAAAGTTCAAAGCAACCAAACCCCCTAAAGCAGGCATGGGCGGGGCAGACTCCGCGGGGGGGGGACCTAGGGAGCGTGCCAACTGGGGCGTCCCAAAGAACGCAGATGGATTGGCGCGATTCCAGTCGTGATCCACGATGCGGAGTGAGCTCCCTAGCGGTGTCAGTACCAAAAAAGATAAAGAAGCGGATTTGGAAACGAGAATATATTGACATGTTCTCACTCTTGCTTAGGGATCAGGAAGATGAATTTAGCAATGGAAAAGATAAAGAAAAACGAAGTGAGAGAGATAGAAAACCCAAAATTCCCAAATCAATCAACAATTGGGTGACAGCATTCCATAGCTTTATGAGCGTGGTAATGGAGAAGGAACCCGAATCGGGACCATATCTCACTAAGTACCTGGACACTATCACCAGGGCACATAAGCAATACGGGGATGGGCCTGGCTGAACTATGATGTGAGGTTCAGGAGAAGCATGGCCGACGATCACACCATAGCATGGCACCACAGGATTCTGGACATGTGGACGGAAGAGAGGGCGCCCAATAGGCCTTTGTGGCAAGACGGCCTGCCGCAGACTCTGCAGAGTACTCAGTGGCAGCAGCCGGCGCATAACACACAATGGCGACCAGCACAGCAATGGGCAGGAAAAAAGACTTGCCGACAATATAATGCAGGGAGTTGTGCATGGCAGCCATGCAAATTCAAACATTCATGCTCAGTGTGCGGAAATGCACATCCCGCATTCACCTGCAAGACATCAAGGGAACCCAGGCCATTCCGAGGGCTGCAGCAGCGCACAGCCGAGGGAGTTGGCCCCAACGCCCATCAGGCTTGAGAATATGCGGCCATGGCTGAGAGCATACCCTAAGCGTGAATCGGCTATCAGGATTGAAGATGGCTTCGCGAAGGGTTTCCGCATACCATCCACGATAACAATAAAGAAAGCACCAACCAGCTGTGTAAATAACCCACCATCAGTCCAAAAACATAATAACATAGCGCACAGTAAGATAGCTAAAGAAATAGGCATGGGGAGAATAGCTGGCCCTTTCCAGTCACCCCCATTTAGGGACAGCATCATCTCCTCATTGGGGGTCATTCCAAAAAAAGAGCCGGGCAAATTCCGGTTAATACATAACCTATCATACCCCGAAGGCAAGTCAGTTAACGATTATATCGATCCAGCCTTGTGCTCGGTAAAATATGCAACCATTGACCAAGCGATCATGCTGCTTCGAAGTAAAGGACCGCGAGCACAGTTGGCGAAGGCGGACATTGAATCCGCTTTTCGGCTACTGCCGGTACATCCTGAGTCCTTCCCCTTATTGGGTTTCTCATTTAATGGGGAATTCTTCTATGATAAATGCCTGCCCATGGGATGTGCAATATCATGCACCTACTTCGAGCAATTTAGTACATTCCTACACTGGGTAATCGAGGACCTGGCTGGACCCAACACGGTGGTGCACTATCTGGATGACTTCCTCTTCATAGGAAAAGACTATGATGACTGCAAAAGGATACTGGATATCTTTGTGAGAATAACGCAGTCGTTTGGAATCCCGCTAGCAAAAGAAAAGACGGATGGACCGGCTGGGATCATCACTTTCTTGGGAATCCAGTTAGACGTGCCAGAGCACAGGTCACGTTTGCCGGCCGATAAGGTGATGAAGTTGAGGGGAGACGGTGAACAGTATGAGCGCTAAGACACCAAGGGTAGTGGCACTATTGAGACAAATAGTTTTGCTATGCATGGTACATAACATAACCTTGAGAGCGGAACATATTGTGGGCAAAAGTAATAACATTGCCGATGCTCTTTCTCGTTGTAAGATCAAGCTCTTTCACCAACTGGCGCCCGGGGCAGACGCAGTCAAGACAGCAGTGCCCGAGAATATCTGGGAGTATGGTCCACCGAGGTATGGGAACTCCTGCTAGGATCCTTAGCGGAGAATACCAGACGTAAATATATAACTGCTTGGGAGCAGTACCTAGCATTTTGCGGAGCGGCCCTGATAAGACAAGAAGACAGACTTAAAGTGGAAACAATCACAAACTGGATCCTGCATTGCAAAAACAACGGCTATACAAAAGCGGCAGTGCAAGCCCGTTTGGCAGCGATATCATTTTTCGCAAAGGCAATGGGTGAATGGGGTCCAGCAACAGAGTTTGTCATAAAGAAAGTAATGAGAGGTTGGTCGTTGGGGCAGCCGCGGCAAAGTGACCAACGCCGCCCGATCACCCATGCGATGCTACAGCAGCTCATGGTAACGACTAGCCAAGTGTGTGAGTATGAGTGTGTAAGTATGAGACGAGGCTGTTTAGATGTGCCTTTTCCTGGGCCTTTTATGGGGCATTTCGGGTAGGGGAGCTAGTGGCTGCCTCATCCGCAAAGCAAAGGGCAGCAGGGGGGGGCATCGAAACGCGCGATGTGAGCATATGCACGGGGGCAGTAGTACTCCAGTTGCGCAGATCCAAAACGGACACGACAGGAAAAGGGGCGCAGGTGGTTTTGCATGCGTTGCACAACGACCCCTCATGCCCGCTGAAGAATGCCTTAGCCTATCAACAAGTGCGGGCACAATCAGGAAATCAATGGTTCGTGCATGCCAACGGTGCCCCCCATCACGCTTTCAATTCAGCAGAGTACTCAAACTGGTAATAGAACTAACAGGACGGGAGGCAGGCTTTTACGGCTCACACTCCTTTCGCATTGGAGCTGCTTCAACGGCAGCCAACATAGGGATGTCCAGGGAGCAAATCATGCATATTGGACGATGGCGCTCGGATAGATACAAACTGTATATATGTCCAGCGCAATGAGGGTAGATAGGATACAAAAAAAAAAAAAAAGAGTGATTAATAATGATTGCTTAAAAATGTATCAATAAGGAGGAACAAAACATGTATCAGGCAATGTGGTAACAGTTGTATAAAAACATGATAACAGTGTGCGGTTATTATAATGTAATTTGATTGTGATCCAATGCAGGAACTAAGGGCCGCCTATGGCCGCATGAAGCATGGATATGTGGCCATTCATTTGTTCACTGGGCGCAAAAGCGGGCGCAGAGCAGGCCACTGGGGTTGAACTTGGGATTACCCAGCACCGAGGTTTCGGTGGTGTGGCTGGGACGACGGGGTATGATGTGGGACCAGCTAGTACCGTCACTGATGCAAAGGCAGCGATCTCACGGGAGCCCAGCGATGCTAGTGATCCACTTGGGGGGCAATGACCTGGCTTCCACGCGAAGCGTGGAACTCACCAAAAAGATGCAAAAGGATATGCTGACACTAGCAAACACCTTTCCAAGGATGGCGCTGGCATGGTCGCACATCATACCGCGGCGGGTATGGAGGGGCGAGAACTCACACAAGGCATTAGAGAGAACGAGACAAAAGGTGAACAAGTGGATGACCCGCTTCATGGTGGCGATAGGGGGATACAGCATCAAGCATGACCTGATAGAAGAGAGATGCCCAGGATTGTATCGAGCGGATGGAGTTCATTTGTCGGACATAGGAATGGACATATTCTTGTGCGACGTACAGGACATGGTGGAACTGTTATGGCGGAAGCAGGGGTTGGCCACAGCAGCATTTTGAGAAGTGGGGCCCCGTCAACAAGCGAGGGTTCGCTGTTGTCGGGGTTGGCGGAAAAATGCACCCGGTGAGAGAGAACACAGCCTAGGCTTTAAGTAAAGGGGGAGAGGGGGCAGGAGAGAAACACGGACCTGCCCCCGGAGAGAGTGAGAAGGCGACAAGAACACCACGCAGAGGGCCCCTTGCCTTGCTTTGACGGCGGGCAAAAGGGGGGTAAAGTAAGAAAGGTTGCCAAGTCTGCTTGAACGGCAGGCGTAGCAACTTTTCGGATGAAGGATATAGAGAAGAAGAAGGAGCGAGGAAAAGCTTTGACGGCGGATTTCCTCATGCCACGTACAACGACTGTGGGACCGCGGCTGTGTCTCTCGAGGGGGCAGAAAGAAGTGGGACAGTGATTTGGTTGATGTTACGTGCATGCTGTGGCCAACAGTTTTGATTGTACTGTTATAACCATTGTTGACAAATAAATAGAAATAAGGTTGTGAAAAGAAAACATCTTGAAGCGTGTTGATTTTGCAGGGGAGGGAGGGGATGGGGGAGGGGTAGGCAAGAACCCGAGGCGGTCATGCCAGTCGCGCGGCTGAGACCCGGCCGCGAATCGCCGCGGCCGGGCACAGACGCGCGCGAGCTAGCCGAGGGTGGGGGAGGGGGGGAGGGGGCGGGGGGCGGGCGAGAAGGCCCAAGTATAAAAAGCGCGCCCGGCGCGGCTTCGGCCTCTTTTGCCGCTCCCCCCCCCACGCCTTGCAAGAGGATCGACACCCTCCCGACCCACCCTAATTAGCAAAGGGGGGGGGGAATAGTCGCGGCATGTGCGGTAGCGGAAAAATGCTCCCGGTGAGAGAGAACACAGCCTAGGCTTTAAGTAAAGGGGGAGAGGGGGCAGGAGAGAAACACGGACCTGCCCCCGGAGAGAGTGAGAAGGCGACAAGAACACCACGCAGAGGGCCCCTTGCCTTGCTTTGACGGCGGGCAAAAGGGGGGTAAAGTAAGAAAGGTTGCCAAGTCTGCTTGAACGGCAGGCGTAGCAACTTTTCGGATGAAGGATATAGAGAAGAAGAAGGAGCGAGGAAAAGCTTTGACGGCGGATTTCCTCATGCCACGTACAACGACTGTGGGACCGCGGCTGTGTCTCTCGAGGGGGCAGAAAGAAGTGGGACAGTGATTTGGTTGATGTTACGTGCATGCTGTGGCCAACAGTTTTGATTGTACTGTTATAACCATTGTTGACAAATAAATAGAAATAAGGTTGTGAAAAGAAAACATCTTGAAGCATGTTGATTTTGCAGGGGAGGGAGGGGATGGGGGAGGGGTAGGCAAGAACCCGAGGCGGTCATGCCAGTCGCGCGGCTGTGCGTAGAGAACCACATGCACCGTAGATGCCATGTGACCCAGCAACTCATGCATCTCTTGAGGTGAGAGATGCGTGTGTTGTATGTTTGTCCCCACACGTTGCACAATGCCATGACAGTGAGGCTGAGTCAGGTATGTCTTTCTTTGTCTGGTATCTAGCCTTGCACCTATCAGCTCCAGGGTTCAGGTAGGAGTCTGACTCCATCCTACAAGATAGCTGATTAGGCCTACATATTGGACTCCAAACATTGTGGAAGGGAGAGGTGCCCGGACATGTGTTTGTGACTGTGGCTGGATGTGGCAGTCGTCCACGTAGGGCCACCAAAAGAAACCCCTAGTACGGACCACACCAGCAAACAGACATGCACTTTGTGAATACTGTGAGTGCTGTGGCACGGGTGTGGGAAGAACATATTTGAGATTGTGGTTTCCTTGATGGGGGGAACAACGGGACCTTCGGTGTGCTTGTGGACAAAGAGGATGTGTGTACGCATCGATGTGATCTACACAACACAGCCATTTCTGTTTGTGTGGGTTAGCAATTATGTGTCCTCGCTAGGTCATTTGGAATGTCATCAGGAACAGAAACTGTTTCAGCTCTCTGAGATGTCAGATGTGTCTGTGACCTCCTTCTTCCATATTTCTGCGGATATTGTGGTTTGAAAAGCAACAACCATGTTAGTGATGAGATACCTCTTCCATTGCTCTGTGACTTAGCTGATGTGTTTGCTTAGGAATTATGTGAGGTGAGGTCTGCTAAATGAATGTCCCCACTATTGTTGGAGGCGGACAGCTATGTGCATAACGCCTCTAACCTCTGCTATGATGGACACAGTCCAGGGTTCTGATGTTATTTGCCTACATCTGTGGGTGATGTGTCATAATCCTCTTGTGATTGTGGACAGTTTCTTTCCCTGGAGGGCCATGGAGGTCAGGTACTCCAACACAGAGGCCAAAGCACTGTAGGGGCTGAGGCTGCTGGGTCTGCTGAGGCTAACAAGTTGTTGGCTTTCTTTGCATAGTAGTTTTTTGAGCCTTTCTAAAAGCTTGTACTGCAGAGTGGAGTTAACTAACATAGGACTGTCTTATCATTTAATTTGTGACGGTGACGTGCTTTTATACAACTCTCATCTTTGCAGGATCGTCAATATTTGATGGGATTGTTACAGCCACATTGTCCTGCTGCTTTATAGAACTACGTTTGTCAACAGTACAGGGGATCTTGACCAATTAACCTGCACACATTTTTGCAGGTGCCAGACTTGAAGCCAGCAAGATGTCCTTGCCCCAATAGCTATGTCAGGGACTCTACCTTTGCATGACACACAGTAGGAAGCTGCCCTGATCACATCATATGAAATTTGCAGGGCATGCATGACAGGTGCTTTTGAGTGGTGTCCTTTGTGATGTGAGAGATGTGCAGACAACAATAGTACATCTTGTTTGAAACCCCATCAGGAACATTCCCATGTTCAGGATGTAGGCACCTGTCATGTCTGACAGCTTGAATGTATGGACGACCCATCGAACACAGACAACTAAAGTATTACACTCCCTAACAGGGGGTTTGGTGGCATCATGTTTGTTACCTTTACGTCTCCTCCTAGCACACTCAACCATGATAGAGTGATTTGGGAGGTATTCTACCTGCAGACCAGGTGACAGCGGCACTTGTGGGATTGTGCAGAGGTGGTAGGGGGGGATCTTCCACCTTCTCTAAAGGTGGTTCCGTAGAATCTGCTGTAGTGGCAGAATGTCTTGCCCCTATGATTTTGGCTAATATTGGAGAATCTATGTATCCCGTGGCCTGTGCTCACATCGTGAGACTAATGACATGGAGAGGCCCCCAACGACATGTGTTTTGCAATCCCGGAAGAACATATATTTTATAGGGGACATTCTCCTCTTTGTAGAGGCACGCTTGTCCTTGAGAGGTATATCGTTACCCTCTGAGCTGTCACAGTCATCACACCCCTCAGGTGACTGGATGTGAACACTGTATGGAGGCTCAGGTAACGTCTTGATACCAATTGGCCACAGTATCGTTGTGATATGGTATCGGTGTGTAAATACCAGTACTCAGCAGCACACATGGTGCATTTGTCATTGCCACTCATGCAATTGCTACACCAACCGGTGTTGCAGTTTGCAGGGTCTGTGTTGCAACGAGGCTCCTGGATGCCACATGGTGACATGGCAGATTGTGTTCAATGGCCACAGTCCTCTGATCAAACAACACTGATGATGTCTGTGTATGACTAGTGGCCAACGCCAGGTGGCCACAGCATGGAACAGGTTTACTGCACCAGGATGAGGGATGTATAACATCATGGAGTTCCATAGTGGCTTTGGGGGCTAGGAACTGCCACTGGGCTTGTATGTTTGGAGCGTGCACCTCAAGGGCAATGCCAGTGACAGTACACCTCTCATGAGGGATATTTCCCTTTCTGAGCCGGAAAAATTTGTGTTTGGTTACATGAGATGCACGGGAGGAAGAGTATGGCCTTGACGACACGTCTTGGTGCAAGGCCACGTTGGTGGGGAAGAGGTTACTCAGGCTGGCTGATCTGTCCTGCAAACCACTCTTGGCTAACATCCCCCTGACATATATTGCTATAGCCATCAGCAATGTCAATAGCAAACATGGTTGTCAGTGACTGAGACAATACCTGCACATTATCCACATATGTTCTGCAGCCCAGGGGGGCTTTTCCATGGTTGATGTGGCATCAGAGCCCAATGTCACACCGGGGGTGGTCTTACAAGGTGTGGTTTTGTTTCCCCCAGGAGTTTCATTGTGTTGGTGGTATTGACTTTTTGGAATTTATCATTTGATGGATATTTGTAAAACTACAGAGAAACACAATGACAGTGGCACAGGGGTATCAGTACCATAGAGTTTTTTCTGCAAGCCCAGGTACAATGACCTGCTGAATCTGTGGGAAGCCATTAAGTGGGGAGAGCCATTTGGAAAAGGCAAACTGACCGTACACAGGTGCTGTGGGTTGCTTACAATAGCTTTCCTAGAGGACACTGGAGACTGTTTGCACACAGGCTCTTTCGGTACTGATGACACCCACATGTAAGGACTACGTCCTGATTGTGCTGTGCCATTTTCTGTACCCAGTGACACCTGCATACATAGCTACGTCTCTGGACATGTGTGCAGTGACACCTATCTGCAGTGTGCCTGCCAGCCTGAACACATCAATGCAGTACCCTGGGGCCCCCTTGCATGACATTGCATGACCATGCCACATTGAGAATGACAATGACGGTGTACATGCTAACCCCCCTAACCCTGTTTTTTTTTTTAAAGCCATTTGTTGTGACATCAGCTACACACATCCTGGAAAACAGACCCAATGGCAACATTATATCCTACCAAACGGCACTGCTTTGTCCCTACATGGAACATTGTGTGGGTGGCCCTATTCACCTTGCCAGGGGGGGGGTAGGGGGTAGGGGGAGGGGTGGGGGGTGGGGGGGTAGGCGGTTTGGACACATAGACGGATTCTGTGACAACACCCAAACTGACCACTAGAACTCATGATCACCCACCAACACATCCACATTCCACATCACTGCAATGGTGCTGCTGGAGGGAACTGTCAACCTGGGTCCAGCTGAGGAACAGATAACATACAGGGTGGTCCATGCATTTCTGTGCACATCCATATGGTGATAGCAGACAGACAGCAGGCCTGGAAATGCTCAGCGGCCCACCACCACTATCAGACATTCTCCAGCAGCAAATACAGAAAAGCTGCAGCCGCTGCACCCTTCAAGGTGTGCCAGCCTTACACATACTAGGTGCAAGCAGTCTGCTAGCTAGTCCATAGTGCATGTATTACTGGAGAAAATGTGTGCACCCAAAACTGGGATGTCTGCACACTCACCAAGCAATTAAGTTAGCGATTGGGCCCCAAAAGAAAACCCATAGATATCACTTGAAAGAGATGTTGTTGCCACTATGGCAGTCCTAGCCATGCCATGGTGACTGCTCAGTCAGGGTGAGAGTGACCTTCCAGGAGGACATGCAGGGGCTACCCTGTCCGTGCTGCTTATGGCCGCACACTACAATACATTGCTTTATGATCTGTCCTCATGCATCCTGGCCAGGCTAGCCTGTTGGAGGTATACCCACAATACCTTGCTCCTCATTTTGCACATTGGCAAGCTAACACTGGACACAGTGCAAACATTGTGCGCTGAGTAAGGTGTTTCAGACATCACACACTGGATATACAGCCACACAATCCCACACCTATGCCATCACTGTGCTACTATAGCTAGCTTTTGCAGTCTAGGTCAACTCAGCAGTCCTGGACACAGTGCAGGCATGGCTATAGTATGCAATACTGTTGGTGTCACACCCCAGGGTGGGGAACATTGTCAGACACCAGACCTGAGACACACTCCACAAACATCAGACATATTGGTATGATACCGCTCAATAACCCTATTGTGCTTAACGTAGGAATTGATATCTGCTACTGATCACATCTACATGTTGATATATGTGTAGTGTATTTCCAGGTTTATGGTGATAGTGCTAAGGTGTGCACTTACTAGTTATGTGAGATATACGCAAGGCCCAATATCATGCCTGTCCAATAGTCTTTGGGTAATGGAGCCTGTGGGTCTGCTCATTTCTGCTCCTGTTGGCCGGTACTCTCGGGCAGAGGTCCCCAATTCCAGTCCTGTTGGGCCAAACCCTGATCATGTTTTCCAACTGTGCCTAATGAATATGCATGAGATACATCTGAATACCATGGACCAGCACATGGAAATGGACACACACATCTTTATTTGTGACATCATAAGATGTGAATGATTTGTGGCCCTCCAGGACTGCATTTGGGGGAATCTGCTCTATGTGATGCACATGTTTCTCATATATGTACACTTTCAAAGAAAATATAGATGTATTGCCCATGTTTGCATTATCTGCACTACAGGTACTGTTAGTTTTAAAACATTTGTGTGGTGTGACAATTGTGGGGACTGGGTTGGCAGGGCTGATACACGGGATTTGAACCTGTGACCTTCTGCTCCTGAAGGCACTGCCTGTGTGCTTTGCACCACTGTCTTGTCACAGAGGCAGTGCATTCCCAGGGGAATCCATGGCTGTTTGTCAGACTGACCCTGTCTGTTGCAGTGCACAGCACCCACTTAAAAAGGGCTGGGCCATGGTGTGCTGTGGACAGCTGCCACCAGTTCCCCTGCCGTCACCATGCTCACATGGCCTTATATTGGAGACTGCATAAAATGTGCATGATGAGTGACCCTCCAGGACTGCATTTGGGAGAATCTGCTGTAGGTGATGCACATGTTTATGTGGTGTGTACTGTTGAAGGAAAAATATGACTATTTCAAACAATCTTTGGTTCTCAGCGGCAAGGGTTCAGTCTTTAATGCCAGGTTTTAGAGGGGTACAATTATGGGGACTAGTTTGGCCGGAGCCACAGACAGGATTTGAACCTATGTTCTTGCACACACTGTCTGTGTGCACTGCACCACCGTTTTGCCACATATATGCTGCATTCCCTGGGGAGTCCATGACTGTACATCCGATAGAGCCTGTCTGTTGTGGTGGACGGTGCCAGCCTGCACACGCCTACGGCACTGTCTGCTGTGGCTTGCAGCCACTGCCCCCTCCACCACCTGTACCCCTCGGCCAACATGAAGACATGTCCTTATCTGGAAAATCCCATATAACCTGATTGCGTTGTGGCACTCCAGGACTGATTTGGGGGGACTCGCCTGTACGTAATGCCCATTGTTAAGGTGTGTGTGCGGTGTAAGGTAAAATAGACACTTCCATAAATCATTCATTTTTTTTGGAGCTTTCCTGGGAGTGTTTTTTATTGTTGGCCATTGATATCAATGTTGGCCAGCTGGCTTATAATTTTTACATATTTTGTTGTGGTTATTTTCAGTTGTTATTTGCAATTTTGTTCTGTGCACATGTATCACACTGCTCACGTGTTTTAGGTTTCCCCGGTTTGGCTTTACATTGCTGACGGAAATGGTTTCTCTTCCCTTTAAATGCATTCTACCGTGAGTGTTTCACTCGCGGTAGTTTTTACTTGAAAATTCGGCCACGCTCCTGTGCGGGGAGCCTCTCCCCTCCCACTCTCCACCCATTGACCCCATCTCTCCGCCCCTCGGGGGCCTTCCTCCGCCCTCCGTAAGCCTTTCCCCACATCAGCGCACCGCACACGTGCGCGTTTTCGTCGCACATGTGCGGGGCCCGTTAATGTGACACACGCATGCGTGCGGGGTGCTTAAGAGCACTTAAGTGCATCATTTTAGCACGCTCAAGTGCGCCCCACACAAGTGCGCAGTTTAGTAAACATACCCCATAGTCTCTTTCCAAGTGTAGGAAATCTCATAGAATGTGCAGACTTTGAAAACCCAAAATCTTAACTTTGAGTAGAAAGCTCAAACTAGTTTAAATGTACTCTTTCCACTTTACATGATGGCTGCGCAAAGCAGAAAGTCATAGTCTCATTCCAAGAGTAGGAAATTTCATAGAATGTGCAGATCACATAAGCCAAAAATCTGACTTTGAGGTATAACGCTCAAACTAGCTTTATAGTTACACTTTCCACATAACATAATGGTTGTGTGTAGTAGAAAATCATAATCTCATTCCAAGTGTAAGAAATCTCAGAGAATGTGCAGTCCCAGAAAAGCCAAATATCTGATTTTGTGGTATAACGCTCAAACTAGTTTCAAAGAGTCCCCTTCCACATAACATAATGGCTGTGTGAAGTAGAAAGTCACAGTCTTATTTTAAGTGTAGGAAATCTCATAGAATGTGCAGATTCAGAAAAGCTAAAAATCTGATTTTGAGATATAACGCTCAAACTAGTTTTAAGAGCACCCTTTTCACATAACATAATGTGCAGACTCAGAAAACCCAAATTCCTAACTTTGAGGTAGAAAGCTCAAACTAGTTTAAATGTATTCTTTACACTTTACATGATTACTAGTTAAAGCAGAAAGTCAGTCCCATTCCAAGTGTAGAAAGTCTGATAGAATGTGCAGATTCAGAAAAGTCAAAAATCTGACTTTGAGGTATAACGCTCAAACTAGTTTTCAAGAGCTCATTCCACATAACATAATGGCTTTGTGAAGTAGAAAGTCATAGGGGCATGTTTACTAAACATTCCTAACGTGCGGGGCCGCGGTAGTGTGCCTGTGCCATATAAGGAGTGGGCGGTTCAGGCCGAAAAAGGAAAAAAAAAGACCGTATGTATGCGCATCGCGTTAATGTGCGGGGCCCACATTAGCGCATGGGAAGGCTAAGTGGGGCGCAGCTGGGCACATATAGGAACAGAGCCGTAGCACAATGGTGAAGACAATAACCAATGGTGCAGGGGCCACAGGTTCAATCCCCCAGTGTGTGCAGCCCAAAAAGGCTAGCTGAGGCACCACCTTGAATGTGGAAATGTGTGTCAGGAGGCAAAATAATTTTGGGGCAGCATAAGGCGGCGCACTGTTCATTGTGGGGCGGCATAAGGCGGCGCACTGTTCATTTTGGGGCGGCATAAGGCGGCGCACTGTTCATTGTGGGGTGGCATAAGGTAGCGCACTGTTCATTGTGGGGCAGCATAAGGCGGCGCACTGTTCATTGTGGGGCGGCATAAGGCGGCGCACTGTTCATTGTGGGGCGACATAAGGCGGCGCACTGTTCATTGTGGGCAGCAGGATGCGGCGCACTGTTCATTGTGGGCAGCAGGATGCGGCGCACTGTTAATTGTGGGCAGCAGGATGCGGCACGCTGATGGCCACAAGGCGGCGCGCTGATGCTAAAGCAAAGGAACACAGCCACAGCACAATGGTTAAGACACTGACCAATGGTGCAGGGACCAGGGGTTCAATCCCTCACAATGCCCATTGAAAAAGGCTAGCTGAGGCAGTATATTTTATGTTGTGGAGTGCTTTAGGAGGCTTTTTAATTCTATTTTGTGATAACTACTAGCAAACGCACTCTCACAGCATGTTAACATAAGGCGGACCATAAGGCACATGTTACAGTGCACCGTCCGCCAAGGCACCCTAGAATGTCCCCTATAGGGCAGCATGTATGTTGCGACACAGGATAATGTATAGTGCACCCTATATGGATGCCAACCATAAAGTGCCCTATAGGGCGCCCAATAAAGCACCCTCAGAGGCACCTTATGGGTACAGTACGCTGAGGGTGTTATTGCAGGCATCAACATATGTACAGTAAATGTAAAAAATGCTTTGGAAAACCCTATCACAGGGCCCAACTGTGGGTATGAACCCATGACTTCTGGCTACACAGGCAGTGGCGTAACCATTGGGCTACACCTCTATAGCTGTAAGCAAGTTCTTGCCTGGCTGCAGATAGCCTGCACGTCACATCACAGACAGTCTGCTGGTGTAAACAGGATAGGGTTAGGCCACCCGTACCCATGATGCACTGCACATGCAAATCAGCTGTCCACAGATGCACACAAGATGGGAACTGCACCCCTAAAGCTACCCGGCCTAGTAGGGGGAGGTGTCCTTGTGCACCCACACAGCACCTCGGCCTGGTAGGGTGTCCTGAGTGGGTGGACAAACGGCAAAGAGTAGCTAAACACCATCACATTGTGCGGTTACTATGCCCACCCTGAGTGTGTGATGATGCACCCAGGACCAGGTGCACAACACCTCGCATGGCTGAATGCGGCCATGCCAGAGCTCCAAAGCAGCAATGACCTGTGAAACAGGTAGGTGCTGCATAAACATCTTGGAGATCGCTGTCTGCCACAGTTAGTGGAACACCCCCAGGTGGATAAAACAGGGTCTCCCACCAACAGATCCCCATACCATCCATCTTTCTCTCCCCCCCCCCCCCCCCCCCCATGGCAGCCGAGTCAACCATCAACCCCAGTCCTGCTGGGGAAGTAGACCCCCACACAGGGCAGTCCAAGCAGCTCCACACACATCCATAACACAATATTAGACAGACATTAGGCCTGGATATTCATAGATGCACCCCACCACTATCTGATATTCTCCTGCAGCAAGCCATCGGCCACTGCACCCTGCAAGGCACTCCATCAAGACACATACCATCTGTGCTCAGTCTGCTGGTTGGTCCTGATGGAAATGCATGCACCCACAACTGGGGTGGCAGCACACACAAGCAGATAAGTCAGTGAAAAGGCCCCAACAGGAAACCCATACATATCACATGAGAGAAACACAATACAGCACTATGGGTGTGCCTAGCCATGCTGCCATCACTGCACACTCAGGGTGAGAGTGATCCCCCAGCAGCACATACAGAGGTCCCCCTGTCTGTGTAGGTGGTGGCCGGGCACTACCATGTCCCTGCCAGTGCCCTATGCCCTGTGCAGCTGCATCCTGGTCAGCCCACCCTGTCTGAGATATACCCATGGTCCCTTGCTACTCATTATGCACATTAGCAGGCCAATACTGGCAACAGTGCTGGCAGTGTGGGCTGTGGAAGGGGCTTGCAGCCAGCACCCACTGTATAGACAGACACACACTTCCACAACTATGCCAGCATAGGAGGTAATTAGGAGGTAATTAGCCTTGGCCACCAAACCTGTCCTAGGCACGGCAAGGCATGGATATGGTACGCAGTACTGCTGGGGGTCACTCCCCAGGGTGGTAAACACCGTCAGAGGCCAGTCATGGAGCACGCCCCGCAAACACCTAACAGATTGTTCTGATGGGGTCAACTAGCAGTATGTGCGTAACGTATGGATATCTATCTGCCAGTACTCCTAGCAAATGTCTCAGAGCTGTGTACCGTATACCTCAGGTGTAGGGTGACATTGCTAAGGTATGCAGGTGCTAGTATTGGGAGATGCACGCAGGGTCCACTGTTCTGCCTCTCCAGGAGACATTGGCCAATGGGGCCTGTGGGTGTGGGTGTGGGTGTGGGTGTGTCTGCCCCTGTTGGCTGCTGCTTTACGGCAGAGATTCCCAACCCCAGTCCAGGTCTGCATCACACTGTTCGTGTTTTCCTGCTGTCCCTCATGAATATGCATGAGCTACATCTACATGCCATGGGGGTGGTGCATAGATATACAGCACAGGCATTTGTATGAGTGGCAGCATGGAACCTGACTGGTGTGTGGCACACCAGGAATGCATTTGGGAGAGTCTGCTCTAGGTACTGCCCCTGTTCATGGTGTCTGTGCTCAGTGGGGTAAAAGATAGACATATTACCATTGCATATGTCCTCGACACGAAAGGTGTGTCCTTACTATCACTGTGTAGGTGTGGGAAAAACCTGTGGGCTTTGAACCTGTGACCTTCTGTTCTTGCATGCACCGTCTGTGTGCACTGCACCACTGTGTAGCCACAGATTGGCTGGTTTCCCTGGAACGTCCATAACTGTGGATCTGGCAGGGCCTGTCTGTTGCAGTGGACTGTGCTAGCCTGCACATGGCTAGGCCTCTGTCTTCTGTGGCTAGCAGCCACTGCCCCCTGCACCACATGTACTCGTCCGCCAACATGCTGGCATGAGCTTCTCTCAGAAACAGCAGATGACCAGATTGCAATGTGGCAGTACGGGACTGCATTTGTGGGATTTGGCTGTAGGTAATGCCCATTGTTGTTGTGTTTTTGCAGTGTTGTGTAAAATATGGGTGTTTTCCCTATGCTTATGTTCCCTGCAATACAGGGGTGTCTGTGCTATCTTTGTTTAGTGGTGGGTAAAACATAGGGGCTGGGCTGGCATGTGCCTGTGCTGGGATTTGAACCTCTGACCCTCTGGTCCTAGAGGTACTGGCTCTGTCCGCTGCACCACACTATGGCCACAGAGACAATGCAGCCCCTGGAGGTAGTATACCTGGCTGGATGGCGTCACAAACCCTGCTCTACGCATTTTTACTGTGGGCACATGCACTCTGTCTGGTGACAAACGTGCACATAAACCCCGGAAATGACCACAGACACTGGGGGACAATATATCACCACACTGGGCAAAAGTGATATTAATGGGCAACCATAGCAAACACTCCCAGGAAAGCTCCAAAAAGGACATTTGTTTTGGATGAGTCTCCGCTCCGTAGACCCTTCCAATATTCATTTCTTCTTTCTGGAGCTTTCCTGGGTGTGTTTTCTATATTTGCCCATTACTATAACTGTTCCCCAGCTGCATTACTATTTGTGATATTTTTGTTGTGGTCACTTTCTATTTTTATTTTCACTTTTGTGCTGTGCACATGTATCACACTGCTCACGTTTTTCAGGTTTCCCCGATTTTGCTGTACATTGCTGACGGAAATGGTTTCTCTTCCCTTTAAATGCCCTCTACCGCGAGTGTTTCACTCGCGGTAGTTTTGCTTTGGGATTCGGCCCCGATAATGTGCGGGGAGCCTCTCCCCTCCCCTTCCCCGCCCATTAAACCCGTCTCTCCGCCCCTCAGGAACCTTCCTCCGCCCTCCGTTAGCCGTTCCACGCCTCTATCGGACATTTGCGGGCCCGTACTTGTGCGGGGCCCGTTATTGTGCCGCGCACCTGTGCGGGGGTGACACGCACGATTGCGGGGCGTTTAAGCGCTCTTAAGTACCGCTTTTAGTGCGCTATTTTGCGGCGCGCAAATGAGCGGTTTTTAGTAAACATACCCCATAGTCTCATTCTAAGTATAGGAAATCTCACAGAATGTGCAGACTCAGAAAAGCAAAACTCCTAACTTTCAGATGTACCCGTTCCTCATTACATGATGGCTGGGTAAAGCAGAAAGTCATGGTCTCATTCCAAGAGTAGGAAATCTCATAGAATGTGCAGATCGGAAAAGCCAAAAATCTGACTTTGTGGTATAACGCTCAAACTAGCTTTATAATTACACTTTCCACATAACATAACGGCTTTGTGTAGTAGAAAGTCACGGTCTCATTTAAACTGTAGGAAATCTCATAGAATGTGCAGACTCAGAAAAGCCAAAATCCTAACTTTGAGATAGAAAGCTCAAACTAGTTTTAGATGTACCCTTTCCTCATTACATGATGGCTAGGTAAAGCAGAAAGTCATAGTTCCATTCCAAGTGTAGGAAATCTGGTATAATGTGCAGATTCAGAAAAGCCAAAAATCTGACTTTGAAATATAACTCTCAAACTAGTTTTAAAAGCACCCTTTTCAAATAACATAATGGCTGTGTGAAGAAGAAAGTCATAGTCTAATTCCAAGTGTAGGAAATCCCAGAGATTGTGCAGAATCAGATAACCCAAAAATCCTAACTGAGGTAGAAAGCTCAAACTAGTTTTAAAAGTACCTTTTCCTCATTACATGATGGCTGGGTAAAGGAGAAAGTCATAGGGGTATGTTTACTAAAAGGCCGGTAAAGTGCGGGCCGCGGTAGAGTGCGTGTGCCATATAAGGAGTGGGCGGTTTGCGCTGAAGATGGAAATCCTTGATTTGCATATGCGCTAAGGTGGCTGCATGACGTGGCTGCGTGGGAGGAATAAGTGGCGTGCTGATGTGCAAACAGGAAAGCAAAGCTACAGCACAATGGTTAAGACACTGACCAATGATGCATGGATCAGGGGTTCGATCCTACACCATGCAGACAGCTGGCTGAGGTGTTTATTTTAGGAGGCATATAAATAATGGACATCATAACGCGGCGCGCAATTGTTTTTGAGGCAATGTAATACTGGCTTGCATAAGTGGCGCATGGATGTTAAATTCAAAGAGCAGAGCCACAGCACAATGGTTATAACACTGACCAATGCTGCAGGGATCAGGGGTTCGAGCCCCACAGTGACCAATGCAGACTGCTGTTTGCAGCATTATTTTAGGAGGCTGATAAATAATGGGTGGCATAAGGCGGTGGTTTGCTGGGCAGAAAGCATCGCGCTACTGTTTTCTGAGTCATGTTAATACTTAAAGGCATAAGCGGCGTGCTGATGTGCAAATAGGAGAGCAAAGCTGCAGCACAATGGTTACAACACCAACCAATGCTGCAGGGATCAGGGGTTCGATCCTACACCATGCAGACAGCTGGCTGAGGTGTTTATTTTAGGAGGCATATAAATAATGGACATCATAACGCGGCGCGCAATTGTTTTTGAGGCAATGTAATACTGGCTTGCATAAGTGGCGCATGGATGTTAAAATGCAAAATGAAGTGCAAAATGAAGACAGCTGTCTGAGGCAGTACCTATTAGGGGTAATATTGTTTTAGGAGTACCTTATTGTATATTTGTAGAATTATAACAGAGAGCAAATACACTCTCAAAGCAGTGTAACAGAACGTCGCCCATAGGTTAATGCAGAGGGCACATGTGAAAATGCAATGTCCGCCATGGCACCCTACAATGTTGCTGAAAGTGTAGCCAAGTGTGCTATATGAGGCAGGGTAAGGTGAGAGCACTGTCTCAGATGGCAGCAGTGTGCATTGTAACGTATGGGAATTGTAAGTAGGTGAGCTGACCCAGGTCTGCCATACTTGATTTGGCAGGGAGGGGCAGGCGACTGATATCAACAGGGGTTCAGAGTTATTCTCATATGGTAATCAGTCGCAGGGCCTGTCTGTAGCCACTCCCTGCTAAATCAGGTATGGCAGACCTGGGTCAGCCATTCTTGATTTAGCAAGGAGCGACTGCACACAGTCCCTGTCCACTGATATCAACAGGGGATTAGAGTTTATCTTATCTTGTAAACTGCCCTATTACCTTTGGAGACTGAAATCATAAGAGTAGTACAGCTCCATGAAACTCAAGCTCTGGGGAAAAAGCCAATACTCCTATGTCATGTATGCTGACAACTGGTGGAGACAGTGAATGATGGAGGGGTGTTCATGGTTTGAATGTTCCAGTGAATAAGGTTGGCAGAGGTATGTCATTTGTCTGTGTGCAACTGTACAGCAATCTGTGATGCTGTCTCAAAAGAACCACACCCTTGTGCCAGATATTAATGCACCTTTTATGGTGTTTCAGAAGGCACATCATAAACATACGTTGTCAGGAAATGAAAACCTCATTGTCCACAGAGGCCATGTTGAAAGGCTGTCAACTCCCAAGGCACTATTGTAGGCAACCCATAAGCTGCCTCCATCGAAGGCATGGCAAAAGATGCCCCAAGGATGTAGAGATTAACTCAGAAACGTTACCCACTAGCAGTAACATCCCTCAGTTTGAATGGCAAAGGAGGTATGTGGCAAACACACACGTAACACAAGCACTGCACAGAGCTAAAACACACAAACAATACAAAAGTAAAAGAGGGATGTAGATCAGTTGCTGTACTGCAGAAATCAGCTCCATCCCATGTGGCACCCATTAAAATGGACAAACATATTCTGGCTAGCTACAGCCATGCACAGAGTGATGTTAATGTACCGTGCTATAATGACTGTGTGTGACAGAGGATGGTAAGATGTGGCCAGCAGAGGAGGCTCAAATGGCAGAATAGGTGACATATCAGGATGACTGTGGAGTAAAAGTGCTATGCAGAGCACACACAGGAGAGGCAATCAGGGAGAGCTGCAATGCTGGAATGTGTAGGAGGCCAGGATGTGGGTTATCAGCATGCACATCAGGGTAGGATGGCACACAGTTGCCATACAGAAAATTGGATGGAAGGATGGGTAACAACTCAGATGAGGGTACAATATGCTCACAGCACACATCAGCACATATATGACGCTCATACAAATGTTAACCACCTTTTCAGGACAAGCATACAAATATAAGACAGCAGAGAGGAAGCACACTAACGACCACTACCACAAATCGCAATGGCTAAACCGGCATGCCACACCAACAATGTGAGCTCTTTAGCAAAGACTGCATAAAGAAAGAGTGCAGGCCATTAAACAAACCGCCTACTGACAAGCAAACATCAAAAAGTAAGCATGAGGAAATGCACATGCAGATCTGCTAATTACTAATACAATTGCAGTCTGTATTTGTGATGTGGTGCACATGTGCACACACAATGAAATGTTCTGCAGTGGATACAGCATGCAAAAGAGGGGAAAACTATACCAGAAGGGCAACAGAGGACGGTATGTGGATCATGTTAATAATTTGGATCAAGACACGAGAAAGCTCCACATGTAATCAGCTGTAACACACACCACCTGAATCACAGCAAAACAAAACCCCCTGATGCGCTGCCATGTAAACACCTAAAGTGAGACACCTCTGAAAAAAAAGAATATGCGATGGCTATGCAGCACACAGGATGCACCTTGATGTACAGTGAAGAGAGAGAAGGGTGTTTGTAGAGGTGAGGAACCTGGTGTTACCTCATGGTACAGTTAGCAGATTAGAAAACAAAGGATACAGCACATGTGGTGATCAAACACAAAAACTACAGAGTAAAAACACATGACTGTAGTCACTCCCAGAAACAGCACACTGAGCACACTGTAACACACTGAGCACACTGAGCCAAGCATACTAAGCACACTGTATGGCAACCTTTAATACCCAGTGAAGTTACATATGTCTGCCAGATACACAGCTGCCACTGTACAAGGATGTGAGCACAGGTGGCACATGTACATGAGCGGCAAATGGCCCCAGACAAGTGTCGATGTGATCAAAGAGAGACGGACTAACCTACTGGTAACAAAACTGGCTTGGCACCCAAGCAAACACTGATCAATTCCCACTAGCACTCCATGTGGCCTAGAGCAAGTCATTACCTTGGAACAAAGACCAGTTAATCCTCATCCAATGACATTGACAAGAAAACAATGCAGTCTCTGGGTCACAAAGACGCAGGACTGATACAAAGGCACACATCGCATTGCATGTTTGTCACCCTGCTCAATCACCAAAAGAGTCAAATGTTTGTGGAATAAATATCTTTATTTGGTTTATACATCACAGATAGTGTTAGTCAGTGCAATCATAATATCAAGGTGAGCGCATCTCTGATGGAATATTGAAATACCTTTAGCAGGGCACAAATCCACCTCACACAGAAAAGTTACTTCATTCACCACAAATGAAGAGCAGGAGATATAATGTGCATCCACTGCATACTATGCACTGGGCAGCAGACCCCCAGCCCCCACCTGCTTCCGCATGCTGCAAAGGTGTAATGCACATATGAGTGCATGTAGAGAGTTGGCGCTGCATATTGAGGACCCAACACACATCATCTGTCCCTCAACAGGAGACAACCAAACCAAAAAAGCCTATGTTGATAAAATGTTTTAATTTGAAAAACACACTGGGAAAGTAATGTTTGAGGTCTCACATAATGGCTGAGCTAGGAATCAAAGCTGCAACAATGTAGACACAAAGGGGTATGTTTACTAAACTGCGTTAGTGCAATTCGCGTTAGGAGCCGCGGTAGTAACAGAAACCCCAAATAAGGACATAGGCGGTACATCGTCAGCACTAACGCGCGTTAAAAAAAATTAACGAGCGTTACCGGGCGCCGTGATGCATCACTGCGCGTTAAACGTAAGAAGACGTACAGACACAAAGCACTGAAACAGAGCTGTAGCACAATGGTTACGGTACTGACTGCTGTTACAGGCAGCATGGGTTCGAGTCCCCAGTGTGCCTAACACAGAAGGCTGTCCCAGGCATCACCCTGTACAGAGGGAAAGAGGAGGCATGTTTTTCATTACGCTGAGTATTGGTGTCAGAAAAACACCCTCGGAGTGTGCCTAGCCACGTACGTTGGTGCGTGCATTGGTACGTGCGTAACCCCGTGCGTAGCTGCGCGCGTACAATCGTGCGTGGGTACGTGTGTTTTTACCAGTGTGGGCATCTTATTTTACAGACTCTGTAGGGTGTCTTGCACCTATGCATTATGCTAGCAGATGTACGTGTGATGGCCTATGGTTTATCAGAGCCTGTGAGCAGGTGCTGGGGTTTCACAGGGTTGGATTGTGCCAGTCACACCCATGATGCACTGCACATGCAAATCAGCTGTCCACAGATACACACCATGGGGAATGCACCCCCACAGCACCTCGGCCTGGTAGGGGGAACTGACCATGTGCACCCCCACAGCACCTCGGCCTGGTAGGGGGTACTGACCGTGTGTTGTACTGGCACAGAGTAGCTACACACTGTCACATTGTGCGGGTACTGTGCTCACCCTGAGGGTGCAGTGAGGCGCCCAGCACCAGGTCCATAGCACCGTCCATAGCTGAAAGAGGCCATGGCGCAGGTCCAAAGCAGTGTTACTGTGTGAGATAGGTAGGTTCTGCAGGACCACCTTGGACATCTCTGTCTGTTTCAGTCAGATGTAGCCCCCATGCACCACCACCCCCTCCCCCAGGGCTGAGAGTGGCAAACAGGGTCTCCCATTAAAAGATCCACAGTCTACCTCCCTGCAAAGGTGGCAGTGAGGGGAACATTAACCCTAGTCCTGCTGAGGAACAGACACCCCACAGGGCAGTCAATGCAGCTCTGTACACAGCCATAACACAATAGCAGACAGACATTAGGCCTGGATATGGTATGCTGCACCCCACCACTATCTGATATTCCCCTGGTGCAAGCCATCAGCCACTGCAACCTGCAAGCCACTCCATCACAACACCTACCAGCTGCAAACAGTCTGCTAGTGCCCAGTGGAGATGCCTGCACCCAGAACTGGGATGTCAGCATACACAGCAAGCAGATACATCAGTGACTGGACCCAAAAGGAAACCCATATTTATCACATGAAAGAAATACTAGATAGCACTATGGGAGTGCCTAGCCATGCTGTGGTCACTGCACAGTCAGGGTGAGAGTGATCTCTCAGCAGGATATACTGAGGTCACCCTGTCTGTGTAGGTGGTGGCCGGGCACTACAATGTGCCTGTCACTGCCCTATGCCCTGTGCAGATGCACCCTGGCCAGCCCACCCTGTCTGGCCTATACCCATGGTACCTTGCTCCTCATTATGCACATTGGCAGCCCAATACTGGCAACATTGCTGGCAGTGTGAGCTGTGGAAGGTGTTTGCAGCCACCACACACTGGATAGACAGACAGCCACCCCCACACCTATGCCAGCATTGTGCTACTATAGAGGTGGTCAGCAGCCATACCCACCACACTAGTCATGGGCATAGTACAGGCATGGATATGGTACACAAGGCTGTTGGGGGGTCACTCCCCAGGGTGGTGAACACTGTCAGAGACCAGACCTGCAGCAAACACCGCAGACATCAGAATGATTGTTATGGTGGAGCTCAATGAGCAAACTGTGCTTAACGTAGGAATTGATATCTGCCAGTTATCATAGGGAACGTTTGATAGTTCTGTACCATATACCCAGGTGTAGGGTGGCATTGCTAAGGTATGCAACTGCTAGTATTGGGAGATACAGGCAGGGCCCAATGTCCTGCCTCTCCAGGAGGCATTGGCCAATGGGGCCTGTGGGTGGGTGTGTGGCCCTGTTGGCTGCTGCTTTACGGCAGAGTTCCCCAACTCCAGTCCTGGTGTTCCAAACACTGTTCGGGTTTTCATGCTGTCCCTCATAAATATGCATGAGCTACATCTGCATACCATGGGGGTGGTGTATAGCTATGCAGCACAGGCATCTTTATTAGAGGCAGCATGAAGCCGGAATGGTGTGGGGCCCTCCAGGACTGCATTTGCGGGACTCTGCTTTAGGTAATGTGCCTGTTTCTGGTGTCTATGTTTGGTGTGGTAAAATATAGGCCATGCGTATGTTCTCTGCAATAAAGGAGTGTCTTTACTATCACTGTTTAGTGGTGGGTAAAACTATGGGGACTGGGTTGGCAGGAGCCCCAGCTGGGATTTGAACTTGTGATTCTCTGGTCTTACAGGCACTGGCTGTGTCTGTTGCACCACACTGTGGCCACAGAGACAGTGCAGTCCCTGGAGTTAGTTAAACCGGCCTGACGAGTCAGAAACCCTGCTCTGCAACAGGTTTACTGTGGCCTCATTTACCTTGTATGCAGACAAAGGTGCCCATAAACCTCTGAAAAGACCTCAGAAAAGGGGCACACACCCATAACCAAGCTGGGCAACAATGATATCATTGGGAAACGTTACACCACACGCCCAGGACAGCTCCATTACAATGTAATGCTCTTTGAAAGGGTCTACGGAGCGTAGACCCTTCCACACATCATTTCTTTTTATTTTGGTGCTTTCCAGGGTGTTTTGTTCCTTGTTGCCCATTGATATCACTGTTGCCCAGCTGAATTATGCTTTTTAAAATGTTTCTTGTGGTCATTTTTAACGTTTTATGTGAAATTTTGTTCTGTGCACATGTATCACACTGCTCACGTTTTGTGGGTTTCCCCGGTTTTTCTGTACATTGCTGACGGAAATGGTTTCTCTTCCCTTTAAATGCCTTTAACGACAGGTTTTCATTCGCGTTGGAATTGAGCTCTGAAATTCAGCGCGTTAGTATGAGGGGAGCCTCTCCCCACCCACTCTCCGCCCATTGACCCCTTCTCTCCGCCCACTCTCCACCTTCTGCGCTGTTTTAACGCGCCGCGGAGCTTTACGATCGTTAACTACGGTTAACGCGCGTAGTATGACGTTAACGGTCATTAGCGCATCGGTACGCGTGTTATAAGGCACTTACGGTCGTTAACATCGTATAACGCGCGTTAGTCAAGTTTACCGCACTTTAGTAAACATCCCCCAAATACTCCTCAAAATCACAATGAGTATATGCTAACAGGTAGCACAGGCACATGAACACAAACAAAATACAAACTAAACGACCTTCTCAAACCTATACATATACCACCATGAAGGAGGTGGCCCTGCAACTTTTTCAGAGTAGACAGTGTTTGGCCACATATAACATGATACATGGAATGCACAATTGAAGAAGTGCAACGGTGACCCACATTGCCACACTGCAAACATCATGTCGCAATGTGAGTGTCCCTACCACATGGGCATAGCCTGGACTGTGCACATGGGAAATGCAAGGTGTTGACATACATGCAGACTGTCACGTCTGCACAGTCAACAAACACAATAAGCAGCATCTGAACAAGGAAATGATGGCCAAACATCTTACACGGAGCCACAAAGAAGTCTTAGGTCCACATGTTTTGTCTCACAAACATAGTCCGTCATATGCACAAGCACCATCCACATTGCAACATGATACAGTGATGCCACACATGCACGTAAACACCCTTGTCACATTGACCACATCAATTCAAGATGGTGGTGTGTTTCAAATCATTGTTGAGGTAACACTTGTAGCATGTGCAGGTGGAAAGCAGGTGGACATAGACAATAGGAGTGCTCTATCGTTGGCCCTATGCCGCAAACGTGGTTGTATGCTTGATTAGAAATAAAAAGATGAGCGTATCCTGGGTGGCATGTCACACCCAGGGCCAAAACTCAACAATACTACAACTGTGTTGGAATGCATCACCTGCACTGTCCATGTCATTTGCTGCTGCACACGGGGGGAACACTGCCAAAAGTCAAAATACTATGTGCAATCCAACAGGTCAGGTTAATAGTGTTCCACCAAATATGGCTATGAATAGTCAAGTGTGACATGTCAATATTCCACATTCCTTGAAAGTTCATGTGTGTTCTCTACAATGAGCAGGACTCCCTGCAGAACCATCCCAGAAACCTCTGTCATGGAGAATTCAATAGGTTAACAGTAATACTGTCCATTGCAGTCATGTGTCTCACTCTCAGAGGTAAAACATCCAATGGGCCACTTTCTGGTGTAAAAATTCTATGGTGTTGTTTTCTCCAAAAGGTGGGTGATGGTGACACCAGATGCACTGTAATAGACGTGTCCGGTATGTACTCAGCCCTGTGTCATGAGAGGATACGTATGTTATTGTTAGACACCTTTGAAAAACAGCACACAATGCACACCGTTACACCTTCGCAAATTCAGAAGAAAGGTTTGTAAAACCACCCATTACATGATACCATTACTCAACAAAACATTGGTGATGACATCATTAATCCTAAACACACACACGGGTATAACATGGATATGGTCATGTCCATGCTCATGTCACACAGGTGTGTCACAGCTACACAAGACATGCATCTGTTTATGTGCACATAGAGGAAACATTACATGCATATGAGACAAATATGAATTCATCAACAGGTAAAGATAGATTCCAATCTGCAAATAACAAATGTGCAACTTACCTTGTGTGTGCATCAGGTGTATGTCAGCAATCCCTTGAACCACTACACAGCAATAAGAGGTGACAGTGAAGGGAGAGAATCTCAGCAGAACGTGTACAATCAAAAGGTCAAGCCACTGTTGATGCATGTCCACATTATGTTCATATCTGAAATAAAATAAAGGTGAACAACAGTGGTGACTCAGAACACAAGACACATTTCGTCTCACACCACACAACACATGTTGATAATGCTCATAAGGTAAATAGCACTACGGAAGACGTAGCACAGTCACAACTGCCCCCCAGGTGCACAGTCCCCTCACAGCACATGATAATGTACTATGCCTGAAGAGTGTCTCATCACACAGGCAACCTATAATCACCCACACGCAAATTTCTGCGTTCCAGCTGCAACACATGGCCTGTATGTGCACAAGTGGAGCTTTGTACATATAAAGGCCCAGTGAACTGGCAATAATACCCTGTTGTTGGCTTATGCTACAATGTTGGGGTAGGGAGCAAGTGCAGGCAAACAAAATACAAAAGTTAACTACACACACATGCAGGTCTGCTGTACATGTCACATATAGAGTGTGGCAGAGGACATGCTGAACACAAACACATGGGGATATGTGTGACAACAGCAAGAGATGGTTTATGGAGGTTGAAGTGAAAAAGGAAACATCACAACATCTGCCCAATATGATAGAGCAATGAAGATATGTTTTCCCCATGACCCCAGGCACACACAATCTCGCTGTACATCCACCTACCCCAACGCAAAGCATTTTGGGTGATGTTCAGTCACATGCCAATGCACCACAGCAACAGCATCTGCATAAACTATGTCCTGTGCATTGGGAAACACAAGAGAAGCAAACATATGTCATGTTCTACAAGAGCATCACACACTGCACCTTCCTGTCCCCAGCTCTCATACCCCACAACATCACCTAATGTCTGACTGCTCTCTATCACAATGTACAGATCTCTCACATGTGAGAGGCAGCACAGAGGTATTTGAGGCTATCTTCAGGTGTCCGTAATCAATCTTTCCCCTACCGTACCTCTGTGTTGTTGTACAAAAAGATCAACAGAGATGTCAGCAACCACCATGTTTGCACCTCATCACAAAGTCCAGACTATTAACACGGATCCACTATATTGGCAACAATGCCCCCTATCTTTGTGTAGTGGTGTGTCAATGTTGAATGTTAAGGCACTTACAATTGTGGAAACACATATGGAATATGCAGGAGCGTCTCATGTATCCACTGACCAAATACATATCCTGGTGTGTACATCTCATACCTTGAATAATATTGACAGCTATTTGCTGATGATGTCCACAGATAGATGTCAATGTCTGCGTCATGTCATTAAAACACCAATGCCATGTATGTTTGTACGCAAACCATGAGGGCTGCATGCCATCACACTGTGTGTCATTGAGAATGTCCACGCATGGATAGCCTATATGTGTACCTCAGAGAAACAACTCTCACATATGTCTGTGTTTCTTTGCCAACATAACCCTCCCCTTCTCCGTTCAACAATCTATTTGGTAATATGGACTGTACTCTCCTACCCTACTCACATACCCAGCCTGTAGCTGACGCATGATGGCATATGTTGAGATAGTATCAGCAAGATATGCCATGTACTCCCTGAGAAATCTGCACAACCATAAGCCACCACCACATTCTTTGCTCATCCTGCCTACTGTAATGCACCCCTTGCTGATATGGGCCAGGTTAACCTCTGTATGTGTGTACATATGTAGCACTGTACTTAAGGTCTATTCGCCAACACCTAAATGTAGCAATACTACCTCTCTGGCTGGACAATGCTCAGATCCCCATCCTACAACATGTCCATGTCATGGCTGTGTGGTGAACTATACATTCCGACACACTGTAGGGTGACATTACCACCCTTCACATAGATTTCCTAACATCCTCAGAAACTAGTACTAAACATCTGTCTTGTGCTATGTATGTCCTGTTACGGCCATAATAACAAAACAACACATAGCCAGCTGACAGGAGTTTAAGAACCAAATGTACACCACAAAGGTGTAATATATAAATTCAACCCACTGGATTAATGTCCCCAAACGTGGACTGGTCTCCCACTGTGAACATCTCACCATATGGCTGACACTGTTCTCTACCCATATCATCACAAAACATCATTTGTTTTGAACAACAACAGCTGCTAACACAAGCAGCCACTAACTGTAAATCTAACCTTCCAAATCCCACACAGTCGTATGAGCAACCACCCACATCATCTGCCACCAAATGCTGTTGTGTACTGGCCACATTGTTTGTGCCACACTCATGCCTATATGTGAGGTGTGAATTAGCACTAAAATGATAATGTGGTGTCGCATCCAAATGATATCCTGACATAAACTTTAACTGCTGTAACCATAACACACATAGGATTAGACATGCGTGTGGGTAGGTAATACGCACATGAGAAGATCTCTCCAATCAACCTCCGCCTGACTGCTGTGCCCTCCCGTGTGTCACCACTGGCACGTACAGGGGGGCACATTGGATCTTCCTCCAGATCCTCATTAATCTCTGCAGGGATATCGTGCCTGAGAGCAATGTTGTGCAGGATGCAACAGGCTATGATTATCTCTGCAACAGTCTTTGTCTTATATTGTAAGGCCCCACCTGACCTATCCAGACACCTGAAGCGACTTTTCAACACGCCAAAGGTACGCTCGATGACTGAGCGGCTGGAGGCATGGGCCTCATTGTACCTCCGCTCTGCACGTGTCCGTGGCTGACGTACAGGGGTCAGCAGCCAGGGGCGACACCCATATCCTGCATCACCTGGAAAAAAAAAAAAAACATGACAATGTGGGTGTAAATGTTCAACATAACTGACATATGTTAAGATGTAGTAATGCAACGCAAAACAAATTCTGACATAAAGATATAACTGAACCATTAATGAGCTTTCAAAAACATACATATGCTGTTAGAAAAGGACCACATGGCCTAGCATGTCAGTACACTCATGGGAAATACTCCAACAGTTCCATCTATACCGTAACATATTGTGTGTGTGTGCGACATGGGTATTGTAATGCATTTACTGTCCACATTGGCATCACTGCCAATGAGAGACTATAGTAACGATTCACTTATCACATTTTCATAGTGTATGTCTGAACAGTAACCAAGGTAAAACATGCTGCCATGAGAGGGTGGAAAACAGCCAGAACATGTATGCCATGGAGGCTGGTCTAAATGTAAACCATATCACCTATATACATCTGTCCTGTAAGGGCAACATATCTAGATTTGTTAGTCTGTCTCCTTATGCTGTATATTGCTAAACGGAAATTGTTCAAGTACCCATCCTGTGCACTGTCTCTATCCTGGGAACATCCCACTGAAGGTGGGGTCTGCAAACCTGCACACTGTACCACTCATGACTTAACCTCAAAGAGATACACATAGGTACATTACCTTCCTGTGCAGCTGTAAACAATACAACTCTGTATGCACACACTTAGCCCCACAGCTTTAGCCATCCCCTTTCCATTATGTTAAACTACATGAGGATCACTGGCCAAAATGTGGCTAACTTATGCTCATCTACAGTAGGCCAAGGTACTGCACCAGCTATATTGTGTTACACCCCTGCTGTGACATAGGCAAAATGCGTGACCATACATATCCACACGAGTGTTCCTAGCTGGAAAGGGCAAAAGCATCCATCAGATATTCCCAGACACCCCCTCATATTATATACTGGCTCCTGGGTAGCAACACCAGTACAGAGTGAGTGTGTGAACCCAACACACACATGAGAAGGGTTACTTGTATGGATGAGCAATTATATCAAGGTTAAATGACATACAAACAGTAGTTGGCAATGAACCATCATGATATGTGCATTTGAGGGCCAACCCCCCCCCCCCCACGAATGTGTGCAGTTGCTATTACCACACACTATGAGGGATTCTGCAACAGCCTAGCCACATGCACAGGGGTGTTGTCACATGTACACCATGTGAATGTCAGGATCATATAATGTTAGGATCCTGATGGTCTATGTTTGTTTGTAGTTGCTGTCACTATACGTCTATACCCCTGTAATAATATAAACATACAACCTACTCCATTGCTGTTAAAGTTTTAAGGTTTTAAAGTTTCTCTTAACCTACCTGCAGGGGCTACCCCTCCCCCCCCCTGCTGAGTTACTGTTGTGAACCTCCATTTTTCTGAGCTGCACGTGGGTTTGCTTACATTGCCTTCTCTTCCTTAAAGAGGAGGAGTGCTTTTTTAGAGCTCTCCCAAAAGCTGATTTTTGCTGTGTTTGCTGCATAACTGAGTCTTGTCTCCAAATAACTGTGAGTCTGTCTCCACATATTTGTCTTTCTTTCTAATTGTCCTCAGTGGTGGGTTTCCTTACCTACTCCATTGCTGTTAAAGTTTTAAGGTTTTAAAGTTTCTCTTAACCTACCTGCAGGGGCTACCCCTCCCCCCCCCCCTGCTGAGTTACTGTTGTGAACCTCCATTTTTCTGAGCTGCACGTGGGTTTGCTTACATTGCCTTCTCTTCCTTAAAGAGGAGGAGTGCTTTTTTAGAGCTCTCCCAAAAGCTGATTTTTGCTGTGTTTGCTGCATAACTGAGTCTTGTTTCCAAATAACTGTGAGTCTGTCTCCACATATTTGTCTTTCTTTCTAATTGTCCTCAGTGGTGGGTTTCCTTACCTATTCCATTGTGTGTGCCAATAGTTCAGGAACAGCCTACTAGCCAGTAACACTTAGGTTCCCACCCACCCTACCCCTCGCCCCACCCACCCCAGGGGCTACATTGCCTATATAGTGGTCACAGACGTGCCATCTATCATTCCAAACTTGGGTTAAAAGCCACATTGTATTCATCTTTTCTTCTTCTTCTTCCTCTTCTGGGACTGCATAAACATGTCGTGTATTCAGTGCAATAACTGCGGTACTTTCATTCAAAGACGAATCATTTGGAGACTAAGAGCTTGTCCTATATGTCTAAAGTCAGCTGCCATGCATGAAGAACTGACTCTACTAAGGAAAGACCTAGCTGCCATGCATATAGAAGTATCTCTACTGAGGGAGGAACTGGCTGCGATGAAGCACACCTCTTCTAGGATACAAACTGAACAAACTCCACCACCGCTCCCACAAAGAATCAAACGCCCCAGGAACAAATGGATCACAGTGGGTTCTGGTAGATTGCGACCTGTAACACAAAGACATCCTGTACATCAAGAGATATCCCTGCACAATGCCTTCTCTGCCTTGGCTAATGAGGATGCCCAATTCAAAGAAACTGAAGGGTCTTCAAATGAGTCAGACAATGCCCAATCCCCTGCTAAAGCACTAAATATGAAGAAAAACCTCACCAAACAGAAAACTACTACTACTTGGAGATTCCATCATCAGAGGCACCAACTTGGGAACACAGTTCAAAGGAGAGAAGATAGTCATGTGCCTACCAGGCTCTTCAGCCAGCAGGAATACAAACCAAGTTGTTGAATTACTTAGTGCAAAAAGTGAACATTCCAAACTTGGCACAAACGACCTGGCTAGGAACAGTGCCTCTACAGCCCAAAAGGACTTCCAATCTCTGGGGGAGAAACTCAAGCACGTTGTTAACACTGTTGCATTCTCAGAGGTTCTACCTGTTCTTGGTAAGGGGACAAAAAGACTGCATCGCATTAACAGCTTTAATACATGGCTCCAGACCTGGTGCAGAAAAGAAGGATTCGGATTTATTGGCAACTGGGACAACAGATGGACCAACAAGAGACTATACTGTGCTGATGGACTACATCTCTCTTCCGCAGGGAAAAGAATCCTAAGTGAAAAATTCAGGCAGTATGTGGACATGCATTTAAACTAGGAAAAGGGGGTGACGGATGTGGAAGGTCAACATCTGCATGCCACCCCCAACAAAAGCAGAACAACATCAGAAACAGCCACACTTTTAAACCACACATCAAAAACATGTGGGAGGAAGTGGGCAGAACAAAATCAATGCAAAATACACACAAGCCAGGAAAGTGCTGGAAAGCAATGATCACAAATGCTCGAAGCTTAGCCAACAAAATTCCAGACCTGGAAGCCCTAATGGTGGAAACGGACTTGGACATTGTGGCCATTACAGAAACATGGTTTAATGAATCACATGATTGGGATATAGCCATAGCTGGCTATAATCTATTCAGAAGGGACCGAGAAAATGGAAAAGGAGGAGGAGTAGCCTTGTATGTCAAAAGCAATATTAAAGCTACTGAAATGCAGGGGACATGGGGAAAAGAAGAAGCGCTCTGGATTGCATTGGAGAGAGGAGATGGCACTGTCATCCGTATTGCTGTAGTCTATAGACCTCCGACTCAAATTGAAGAGAGAGACAATGAATTGATTATAGATATTGCCAAGATAGCATCAAAGGGGGAAGCAATCATATTGGGTGACTTTAATCTACCTGATGTGGATTGGATTACTCCTTCTGCACATCTGGAAAGAAGCAAAAAAATTGTGGATGCTCTCCAAGATGCATTATTTAGACAAATGGTGATGGAACCAACCAGGGAAAGATCAACGCTGGATGTAGTGCTCACCAACGGTGATAGTGTGTCAAATGTCTGCGTGGGTGCCCCTGTGAGCAACAGCGACCATCACACGGTGTGGTTTGAAATAAAAGCCATGGTACAGGCCAATCATAGCAAGCTCAGAGTCCTAAACTTCAAATACACTGACTTCAATAAAATGGCAGAGTACGTAAAGGAGGAGATGACGGGGTGGGAAGAGATAAAGGAAGTGGAATTGCAATGGGCTAAACTAAAGGAGGCAATAAAAGGAGCAACAGATAAATATGTAAGAAAAGTAAATAAAAGCAAGAGGAGAAGGAAACCTATTTGGTTTTCCAAAGAGGTGGCTGCTCATATAAAGGCAAAAACCACAACTTTTGCAAAATTCAAAAGCCTGCAGACAGAAGAACACAGAAATGAATACAGGATCCAACTCAAAGAGTCTAAAAGAGTAATAAGGATAGCAAAATCAAAGGCAGAGGAAAAGATGGCTAAAGATGTTAAGGGTGGCAACAAAAATTTCTTCAGGTATATTCGGGAAAGGAAAAAGATCAGAGTTGGAATTGCAGGACTCAGAAGTGCTGGGAAAGGACTCGTGGAAAGTGACACTGGAAAAGCAAAATTGCTAAACAATTACTTCTGCTCTGTTTTTACTAAAGAAAATCCTGGAGATGGACAAGCTGTGACTCCCAAATATAAAAATAGGAATGAAGTAGATACCACACCATTCACAGAAGAAGAGGTGTTAGAACAACTTGCTAAACTGAAAGTGGACAAGGCCATGGGACCGGATGGGATACATCCCAGGATACTGAAAGAGCTCAGAGAGGTTCTTGCAGGACCATTAAAGGATGTCTTCAACAGATCCTTGGAAACAGGAGAGATTCCTCAGGACTGGAGAATGGCTGATGTCGTACCTCTACACAAAAGTGGTGACAGGGAAGAAGTGTCAAACTACAGGCCCGTGAGCCTTACCTCGGTGGCGGGAAAAGTAATGGAGGTGCTCCTGAAAGAGCGAATAGTGAACTTTCTGAAAACCAACAGCTTGCAAGACCCGAGGCAACATGGTTTTACCGAAGGACGATCTTGCCAAACAAATCTGATCGAGTTCTTTGACTGCGTGACCAGGGAACTAGATCAGGGGCATGCGATGGATGTCATCTACCTGGATTTCAGCAAAGCCTTTGATACTGTTCCTCATAGGAGGCTTGTCAACAAACTCAGTAGCTTGGGGATGGGTCCCAAGATGGTAAACTGGATTAGAAATTGGTTGACTGACAGACGACAGAAGGTGATTGTACATGGAGCTCACTCGGATGAGAGGAAGGTGATTAGCGGGGTGCCCCAGGGTTCGGTCCTGGGCCCGGCACTGTTCAATGTATTTGTGAGTGATATTGCTGAAGGACTGAATGGAAAGGTCTGTCTTTTTGCAGACGACACAAAAATTTGCAACAGAGTGGACTCCCCCGAGGGAGTGGTTAACATGAAGAAAGATCTACAAAAGCTGGAAGACTGGTCTAAAGCTTGGCAACTACGATTTAATGCAAAAAAGTGCAGTGTCATGCACTTGGGTAGCAGAAATCCAAGAGAAATGTACGCGATAGGGGGAGAAAGGTTGGTATGCACAGTTCAGGAAAAAGACCTTGGTGTGATTATCTCTGCTGATCTCAAGGTGGCAAAACAGTGCGACAAGGCGGTGGCAAAAGCCAGGAGGATGTTGGGCTGCATACAAAGAGGGATTACCAGCAGAAAAGAAGAGGTACTTATGCCACTGTATAGGTCACTGGTGAGGCCTCACTTGGAATACTGTGTTCAGTTTTGGAGACCATATCTTGCAAAGGATGTAAAAAGACTGGAAACTGTTCAGAGGAAGGCGACCAAAATGATTTGGAGCCTGCGTCAGAAGCCTTATGAGAAGAGACTTGAAGACCTAAATATGTATACTTTGGAGGAAAGGAGGGACAGGGGAGATATGATTCAGACCTTTAAATACTTAAAGAGAAATGATGAACAAACAAACCTCTTCCAAAGACGGGGAACCTGTAAAACTAGAGGGCATAACATGAAACTGCAAGAGGGTAAATTGAAAGGCAATGTCAGGAAATATTTTTTCACTGAAAGGGTGGTGGATGCTTGGAATGCCCTCCCGATGGAAGTGGTAGGGGCGAACACAGTGACGGAATTCAAAAAGGCATGGGACAAACACAGAGGATCCCTTTACAGAAATAGGAAAAAAAACAAAATAAACGGTACCATCTAACTTCTGAACCATATAACGTCTCAACAAATAGGGATGTCCTACATGGAGGGGTGGCCTGTGCGGAGCGACAGGTGCACCTACTCTTGCCATCTTGCTGGGCAGACTGGATGGACCATGCTGGTCTTTATCTGCCGTCAACTACGTTACTATGTTACTATGTAACAGTCCGCAACCTAACATTGCTCATATGTTGAGTGCATTTTTTTGGTTTAAAAGAGTTTGCTAGATATGTGAGTAAACATAAAGAAATGTACAAAGACATAAATACATTACTACACCTGACATACTCACCCAGCAAAATACAGTCCCCATAACGTCCCCCCTCAAATTGTGTGAAGATTGCCGAGTGATGCAGGATATAGGAGTCATGGGTGGACCCTGGAAACCTAGGGACCACATTCAGAATATGCAGATTAGCATCACATACAACCTGAACATTCAGGGAATGGTAGTGTTTGCGGTTGCGAAACGCCACCTCCCTGTCTCTAGGCGGGACCAGGGCAACATGTGTGCAATCAATAGCTCCCATCACGTGTGGTATCCCTGCTAACGCCTCAAAGGCCTGGTTCAGGGTCCCCCATTGTTGCCTAGTGTGGGGTATGGCTATGTAATTCCCCACCCGGCTGACCATGGCACGCAGTACTTGGTGGAGACATCGTGAGAAGGTTGGGCGGCTCATGCCATCCACTGCAGCCACAGATGACTGGAAACAGCCAGAGGCGAAAAAATGTAAGGCAGCAAGGAGCTTGACTAAACCTGGTATTGCATGGGACCGATCAGTCAGGGGCTCGAGGTCAGGTCTTAAATCCTCATAGAGCTCCCTAATAGCCCTTGTGCTCAGTCGGTACAGGGAGATGACCTGGTCCTCACGCATGCCCTGGAGCTGTGCCCTGGGCCTGTAGAGGCGAGGCTGCCGAGCCTGCACCTCGGCACGCCTTCTGTGCCGTGCACGCACAGCACATGGCTGGACCACCTCCACAGCTGCAGGTCTGTGTTGCTGCGGGACTACACCCATGCCCTGTGCCTCAGCCCCGTGGACACCATCTCCCCTGTCCGGCAACCGCAGCATCTGCCCACCACTCTGGACACATGCATAAGCATAAATTGCTGCCATAAACTCCTCCCGTCCCACTACCGAAACACACTCTAACAAACACACAAACCACACTATACAGTATACAACGTAAAAAACCACACCAGACAATACACACACAACACAATATAATACCCAATACAAACACCAATACAATCCTCAAGTACAACTGCTTAGACTTTCGTTCTTCTTCTCAACAACCACACTCCTACTACTCTTCGCCTACAACCCTCAACGTGGGTAATGTTGTGATGTTAATTAATGGTATTTTGGGGTGGGTGGTTTGCGCACAATGCGCATGCGCACTTGCTCGCATGCGATGTTCGTGGGTGGCGCGTGTGCGCGACTCTACGCATGAGTGTCTGTCTGTGTGTGGCCACACGCGTATGCGCACCGACGTGCACATGCGCAAAAAACACAGACACCCATGCGGTACTCGTCGTACTGCGCATGCGTACTGTGACACTTGCGTAGTACTGCGTCTCAGGGCGCATGTGCATGTGTCCACGTACGGGCACCTATGCGTTGGCGAGCACGCGCGCAACACATGAGCGCCATGCCCGCCCAAGTGCGCATGTGCAATGAAAAACACGTGTCTACACACTATAAATAAGCCTGCACACGTGCATCACGTTGAGGGTTGATAAAGGAGTTACAGTTAGAGAGAGGGTGTCATAGATAAAGTCAGAAACAGAGACAGTGGTGGGACTAGTGCACAGGAAAGAAGTACAGTGAGGGATAAAAACAACTATAGGTAGAGAGGCTGTGGTGGGAGTAGTTCAGAGGAAGGAGGGGGAGAGCCTGTTCGTAGCCATGCCCCTAACTCGCATGTGTGAGGCCCTTGAGGGCATACGTGATGTTATGCACCGAGCTGCACCTGCACCACCACCACCAATGTATCCGGAGGAGGGCATAGCCTTGTGAGGGAGAGGGGCCCGACGTGGCAGGCGTGGCCGACCACGCCGTCAGTAACCTATGATAATATCAAAATGTACAGCAAGAAAGCATAGGTTTCTCTTTGTTGCAGTGCTCATTTTGACCAACTATGTACATAGTTCTCCCTGTTTTGGCGGCTTGGTTTGGGTTATATTTGAAAAAATGACATATGCGAATATTATGTTGTGTGTGTGTTATGTAAATGGTTTTGGAGGATATTTGAAATGTATTACAGACATGTTTGTAACAATAGTTAAATATGAGAGAATAGCTGTGACAATAAACAGCTGTCAAACAATACATACACTGTGTCTTTCCAATGAGTGTCCATGTGGTCCCATGTGTATCTTTGAGAGGGGGGGGGAGACCATATGATCTGCACCCATGTCCCATGCTTCAGCTACTTTGGCACAGGCAGATACTATTTTCAGGATGCACACATATGCAATGTGTCACTAGCACAATGTGTCACCACAGCCTCTGAGCTGCAGCGGCAAAGTGTGCACAGACATCCATGTAGAACAGGGGTGGGGAACCGTGTTACTGTGGAGCCGCAGACCAGTCAGGTTCTCAGGATATCCCTAATGTATATGCAGGCGATATATATCTGCATTACAAATATCATGGCCACCTGACTGGTTTGTGGCCTTCAGACTGGATTTGGAGAGCGCTGCCTTACACCTCTGTCATGTAAGATTGTTAGTGGGCAAGGTGCAGATGTCCTAGACATTGAAAGGGTATTTGGAATGCGTAACATTGCTCCTTGATTCTCACCAGCAGCAAAAGGTGGTTTGAAAGGCAATATGTTGTTGGTGGTGAGAAGTGAGGAGGAATGTGACACATTCTAACTAACCTTTTTGATGTCTTGGACATCTGCGCCTTGCCCACTCACATTCCTAAATGCGAGAGGTGTAAGCCAGGCCTCTCAAAATCCAGCCCTGGAGGGCCAACAAACCAGTCACGCTGACAGGATATCTCCAATTCAAATATATCTCAGGCATACTCATTAGGAATATTTCGAAAACCTGACTGTCCTGCGGCTCTACAGGACCAGGATTCACCACCCCTGATGTGGACACAGGGGGACTGTGTTATAAATTGCCTGTTTAGTTTCCAGAAAAATCACCGTGTGCAACCCCTCATACACGACACATTGGTGGCATATGTGTGACCCGTGCCCTTGGCTATATTAGTGATCACATGCCCTCCAACCCACCATAGGGATGCATGTGACAGAGGCAGAAATGGGTGGCATGCATATGTTGCCTGCTCATATATGTGAGAAAATGTGGGTCATGTATGTCCATCCCTGTGGCATGTACGTCTCTGGGACAGCCACTACATTGTAACATATAATGCAGCACCCTGCAATCACACACCTACACACATGGTCCTCCAGACAAACCGCATGTGGTGCCAATTGAGGTATCACACGCATGTTTACCCGTCAAGAATGTATTTGGCTACACACATATGACATGCTGGCATCCATAGTCATATGCTAAGTGAGACACGTGAGCATTACAAGGTTTGTAACAAAATTGTTTAATGTTTAAAAACAAAAGGACAACTATATACATATTTGGGGAGGGGGACAATACCATCACCCACCCCCCCAAACCACACCCTCCCCGCCCCGCACACACCCACCCGCCCTGAACAAACTCCCACACACTACCCCCCCCACCCCCACATGAGCCCCACCCTCCCTCAGCATGCCCCGTGATGGCGGACAGGGCAGCACAGGGCACCTGAGTGGACGACCCAGGCACCATCAATAATGCCTGTGACGCCCTTCAGGGAGTGGCTGCCGACATGGCAGATGCTCCACGTCAGCAACCACCCTCTCCATGGCTCCCGCCATCCATTCCTGCAGGTGCACCAACCGGTGCACCCGCTGCTCCAGTGCATCCAGAGCCTCACACAGATGTACAACGCATCTGCCACCACACACACACATAGTTCCTGGTGTTTGTGTGGTGGCATCTGCGTGCACTGTGTGTGGGGCCCTGGATGTTGGAGCCACCTGCCCTGGATGGCGGGAGCCCACAGTGCCCTGTGCTGCACTGTCCTCAATGTCGCTCTCCCAGACACCCTGCGGCCACTCTTCCCCCCTGACTCCTCCCCAACACCCACCACCGCCTCCCGCCCCCCCACATCACCTGCACCCTCTCCCTCCCTTGTGACCCTGGCACCCACACCTTCCAGCCCAACATCCCCCATGCCCCCCTCCACTGGTTCGTCCTCTGGCCCCTCCGCCTCCTCCCCACTGGTGTCCAGGACTACCACCTCCACGGCAGCGCGGGAGGTGGGTCTTCGGAGGGCATAGGCAGAGGTGCAGGGGTCTTCCTCACTGTCATCACCATCTGTGGAAGATGACAGTCATCAGCACACGTAGATGTGTGTGACACAGCACATGTACCCATGCAGGTACCATGCACACTGATGGGCCACTGTGACCTCTGATAGTGGGCAGACACGTCATCAATACGCACCATCACCATGTGATGATTCCGCATGCTTCAGGCGCTCAAGGTATGGCCCATGGTGCAGGCGCAGCTCCCTGCCTTTTTTTCTAATATCCTCGACCTGTGGGTGTGAGAAAAATGGGTGGGAGCATGAGTGACCACTCACCTCTGGTGGGTGGCCAACATAAACATACAACAGTGTGGCCAGGGTCTGGACACTTCAGCTCCACTGATGTGTGTGTCATGTATAGCATAGTTCAGCACCTGTCACAGAGGATCTCCATGGGCACAAGGAACGTGTTGTCACATGTGGACAACAGCATTACCAACTGAGCCTATTCACCAATGTTAGTCATCGTCACATATGTCAGTCTCTGGAGCCATCCCATGGTGCGTGCATGATGCTACCAGCTGTCCAAAATGCGTCTCTCTTGTTGTGTATGTTTAGCACACCAGGAGCGGGGGAAGGGATACATTGGAACAGTGGAAGAAAGAGACACAACCCAAGGCAGAGAGGGATGTGTTGTAATTATGTCATCCTGCTGTGGCCGGAGATCACCTATTACAGCCAATTAACTATGCTATCAGCAGCTACCACCATGCCTAAGTCACACATGTGGGGAACAGTGAGATGAGGAGGCCAGGAAAGGGTTACAAAAGTGATCATGTGCTGTGGAGGGCCTGTACCGCCACCCATGTTGGTTGGCCATCCTGTGTGAGAGGCAGGTAGGGGTGTAGTATGTATGGGGTAGGTTTGGCAGAGCAGCCTAAACAAACATAGAACACCTGCAGGTGCCCTTATCTGAGCTTACAGTGCCCATGTAAGACGGTCCAGGTAGCTGCGTCAACAAATGTGCAGCACAGGCCACTTTGCCCACACCTGTTTAACATGCTATCTGAGGTGTGAATATTTTTGCGAAGCTGTGCCCTTCATCAGTGTCAGTGATCTCAACCATCAGTCCAGGCACATGGTATGGGGTTTCCATTCACTGTGACATCTGGGAGACAGCCTGATGTTTGCATTCACTAGGTAGATCGTGTACCCACTGCGCTGGTCTCATATGGAGACACGCGTAGAGAACCACATGCACCGTAGATGCCATGTGAACCAGCAACTCATGCATCTCATGAGGTGCGAGATGCGTCTGTTGTATGTTTATCCACATAGGGTTCACATAGGAGTCTGACTCCATCCTTCAAGATAGCTGATTAGGCCTACATATTGGACTTCAAACATTGTGCAAGGGAGAGGTGCCTGGACATGTATTTGTGACTGTGGCAGGATGTGGCAGACGTCCACGTAGTGACAACAAAAGAAACCCCTAGTACGGACCACACCAGCAAACACAGACATGCACTTTGTGAATACTGTGGCTGCTGTGGCACGGGTGTGGGGAGAACATATGTGAGATTGTTGTTTCCCTGATGGGGGGAATAACGGGACCTTCGGTGTGCTTGTGGACAAAGAGGATGTGTGTATGCATCGATGTGATCTACACAACACAGCCATTTATGTGTGTGTGGGTTAGCAATTATGTGTCGTCGCTAGGTCATGTGGAATGTCATCAGGAACAGAAACTTTCAGATCTCTGAGATGTCAGATGTGTCTGTGACCTCCTTAAACCATATTTCGGAGGATATTGTGTTTGGAAAAACACAAATCATGTTAGTGATGAGATACCTCTTCCATTGCTCTGTGAGTTAGACGATGTGTTCACCTAGTAATTATGTGAGGTGAGGTCTGCTAAATGAATGTCCCCACTATTGTTGGGGTTCTGATGTTATTTGCCTACATCTGTCTACATGCTATCATACATGTGTCATACATTTCCAGGAATTGTGGACAGTTTCTTCCCCTGCAGGGCCATGGAGGTCAGGGTACTCCAACACAGAGGCCAACGCACTGTAGGGGCTGAGGCTGCTGGGTCTGCTGCGGCTAACAAGCTATTGGCTTTCTTGGCATATTAGCTTTTTGAGCCTTTCTAAAAGCTTGTACTGCAGAGTGGAGTTAACTAACATAGGACTGTCTTAACAATTCTTTTGTGACGGTGACGTGCTTTTATACAGCTCTCATCTTTGCAGGATCATCAATATGTGATGGGTTTGTCACAGCCACATTGTCGTGCTGCTTTCTAGAAATACGTTTGTCAACAGTACAGGGGATGTTGACCACTTAACCTGCACACATTGTTGCAGGTGACAGACTTGAGGGCAACAAGATGTCCTTGACCCAATAGCTATGTCTGGAACGCTACCTTTGCATGACACACTACTGTGCTGCCCTGATCACATCATGTGAAATTTACAGGGCATGCATGACAGGTGCTGTTGAGTCTGGTTCTTTGTGATGTGGGACATGTGCACACAACAATAGTACATATTCTTTGAAACCCCATCAGGAACATTCCCATGTTCTCGATGTAGGCACCTGTCATGTCAGAGAGCATGAATGTATGGACGACCTATCAATCTCAAACAACTAAAGCTTTACACCCCCTAACAGGGGGTTGGGTGGCATCATGTTTGTAAACATCATGTCTCCCCCTAGCACACTCAACCATGACAGAGTGATTTGGGAGGTATTCGACCTGCAGACCAGGTGACAGCGGCACCTGTGGGTTTGTGCAGAGGTGGTAGGGGCGATCTTCCACCTTCTCTAAAGGTGTTTCCATAGAATGTGCTGTAGTGGCAGAATGTCTTGGCCCTATGATTTTTACACATACTGGAAGATCTATGTATCCCAAGGCCTGTGCTCACATCGTGTTACTAATGACATGGGCACGCCCCCAATGACATGTGTTTTCCAATCCTGGCAGGACATATATTTTATATGGGACATTCTCCACTTCGTAGAGGCACGCTTGTCCTTGGAAGGTATATTGTTACCCTCTGAGCTGTAACAGTCATCACACCCCTCAGGTGACTGCATGGTAACAATGTATGTAGGCTCAGGTAACATGATGTCGTGATACCAATTGGCCACAGTATCGTTGTGCTATGGTATTGGTGTGTACATACGAGTAATCAGCCAAACACATGTTGCATTTGTCATTGACACTCATGCAATTGTTACACCAACCGGTGTTGCAGTTTGCAGGATCTGTGTTGGAATGTGGCTTGTGCCTGCCACATGGTCACATGGCAGATTGTGATCAATGCCCACAGTTCTCTGTTCAAACAACACTGATTATGTCTGTGTATGAGTAGTGGCCAACGCCAGGTGGCCACAGCATGGAACAGGTTTACTGCAACAGGATGAGGGATGTCTTACATCATGGGGTTCCATAGTGGCTTTGGGGGCTAGGCACTCCCACTGGCCTTGTATGTTTGGAGCGTCCACCTCAAGGGCAATGCCAGTGACAGTACACCTCTCATGAGGGGTATTTCCCTTTCTGAGCCATAACCATTTGGTTTGGGCTACATGAGATGCACAGGTGAAAGAGTATGGCCTTGCGACACGTCTTGGTGCAAGGCCACGTTGGTGGGGAAGAGGTTACTCAGGTTGGCTCATGTGTCCTGCAAGCCACTCTTGGCTAACATCCCCCTGCCCATACATTTCAACATGGTTGTCAGTGACAGAGACAATACCTGCACATTAACCACATATGTTCTGCAGGCCAGGGGGCCTTTCCCATGGTTGATGTGGCATCAGAGCCCAATCTGACACCGGGGGTGGTCTTACAAGGTGTGTTTTTATTTCCCCCAGACGTTTCATTGTGTTGGTGTTATTTACCTTGGGGAATTTTTCATTTGTTGGATATTTGTAGAACTGCAGAGAAACACAATGACAGTGGCACAGGGGTATCAGAACCATACACTTTTTTATGCAAGGCCAGGTACAATGACCTGCTGAATCTGTGGGAAGCCATTACGTGGGGCAAGTTATTTGGGAAAGGAAACCTAACCATACACAGGTGCTGTGGGTTGCTTACAATAGCTTTCCTAGACGACACTGGAGACTGTTTGCACACTGTTTGCACTCTGTTTGCACACTGTTTGCACACTGGAGACTGTTTGCACACTGGAGACTGTTTGCACTCTGTCGGTACTGATGACACCCACATGTAGGGAGAACGTCCTGCTGGTGCTGTGCCATTTTCTGTTCCCATTGAGACCTGCATACATAGTTGCGTCTGTGGACATGTGTGCAGTGACACCTATCTGCAGTGTGACTGCCAGCCTAAACACATCAAAACAGTACCCTGGGGCCCCCTTGCATGACCTTGCATGACCATGCCACATTGAGAATGACAATGATTGTGTACATGCTAACCCCGCTAACCCTGTTTTTGTCTTGCAAGCCATTTGTTGTGACGTCAGCTACACATGTCCTGGACAACAGTCCCAATGGCAACATTATATTCTAACAAACGGCACTGATTTGTCCCTACATGGAACATTGTATGGGTGTCCCTATTCACCTTGCCAGGGGCCACTCCCATGACATTTGTGTTTATGCAGAGCCCAGGATAACAATGTTTGACCGAGGAAACGCATTGTGTAACGTGTTTCACATGGGGTACCTGCAAGCTAGGTAAGACCTAGTTATAACACTGTTGCTGGATAAAATACTGTGTGTGACGGACGTGGGAATGACCCAGTATGGCCTATATCTTGTAGAAATGGTACTATGACCTACAACCTGTATGATGACAGCAGGTGTGTTTTGCAAAACCATGGACAGACACCAAACAAACACACTACGCAATTGCCACCTGTGCTCATGTGGCTGTTTGTGTCTGTGGTGTCCAACCACAAGAGGTGACTGTAGCTTTCCTACAACATCAGTTCTGTTCATCTGCTGCAAGGTTATGGATTTGTAGCAGGTGTGAGGATGGTTAACCTAACTATGCATAAAGTGAGGCGAACATGGCTCTGTTACAGCCTTTGGAAATAACATCTCATAGGTCATGGAGATGGTGTACCTATACACACATCAACATGTACACCTAGCATATCATCGGGATACATCAAAGACATGTGTGATGAGATAGTGACCTCAAAGACTATGGGAGAGGTGCAACCTACCAGACATAACCTACCACAACATGTGAATGCCATACCCACCAATGCAATGTGGCCTGCTGCCCCATGGGGGTTGAGTGTCGTGGCACACATCATCAGCTGCATACCCCATTGCAAAAGGATGATGGACAGGCCACCTTACACAGGTCACAGGACTCCTGGGGATAGGGAGAATGTATTGAACTGGTTAGGCACACACAACCATATCACCAGGGTGAGTGACAGCCCACTGTGATGGGTTCACTTAACTCCTGGGGATAGGGAGGATCTATTAAACTCTTTATGCACACACAACCATATCACCAGGGTGAGTGACAGCCCACTGTGATGGGCTCACTTAACTCCTGGGGATAGGGAGGATCTATTAAATTCTTTATGCACACACAACCATATCACCAGGGTGAGTGACAGCCCACTATGATGGGCTCACTTAACTCCTGGGGATAGGGAGGATCTATTAAACTCTTTATGCACACACAACCATATCACCAGGGTGTGTGACAGCCCACTGTGATGGGCTCACTTAACTCCTGGGGATAGGGAGGATCTATTAAACTCTTTATACACACACAACCATATCACCAGGGTGAGTGACAGCCCACTGTGATGGGCTCCCTTAACTCCTGGGGATAGGGAGGATCTATTAAACTCTTTATACACACACAACCATATCACCAGGGTGAGTGACAGCCCACTGTGATGGGCTCACTTAACTCCTGGGGATAGGGAGGATCTATTAAATTCTTTATGCACACACAACCATATCACCAGGGTGAGTGACAGCCCACTGTGATGGGCTCACTTAACTCCTGGGGATAGGGAGGATCTATTAAACTCTTTATGCACACACAACCATATCACCAGGGTGTGTGACAGCCCACTGTGATGGGCTCACTTAACTCCTGGGGATAGGGAGGATCGATTAAACTCTTTATGCACACACAACCATATCACCAGGGTGTGTGACAGCCCACTGTGATGGGCTCACTTAACTCCTGGGGATAGGAAGGATCTATTAAACTCTTTATACACACACAACCATATCACCAGGGTGAGTGACAGCCCACTGTGATGGGCTCACTTAACTCCTGGGGATAGGGAGGATCTATTAAACTCTTTATGCACACACAACCATATCACCAGGGTGAGTGACAGCCCACTGTGATGGGCTCACTTAACTCCTGGGGATAGGGAGGATCTATTAAACTCTTTATGCACACACAACCATATCACCAGGGTGTGTGACAGCTCACTGTGATGGACTCACTTAACTCCTGGGGATAGGGAGGATCTATTAAACTCTTTATACACACACAACCATATCACCAGGGTGAGTGACAGACCACTGTGATGGGCTCACTTAACTCCTGGGGATAGGGAGGATCTATTAAACTCTTTATGCACACACAACCATATCACCAGGGTGTGTGACAGCCCACTGTGATGGGCTCACTTAACTCCTGGGGATAGGGAGGATCTATTAAACTCTTTATGCACACACAACCATATCACCAGGGTGTGTGACAGCCCACTATGATGGGCTCACTTAACTCCTGGGGATAGGGAGGATCTATTAAACTCTTTATGCACACACAACCATATCACCAGGGTGAGTGACAGCCCACTGTGATGGGCTCACTTAACTCCTGGGGATAGGGAGGATCTATTAAACTCTTTATGCACACACAACCATATCACCAGGGTGTGTGACAGCCCACTGTGATGGGCTCACTTAACTCCTGGGGATAGGGAGGATCTATTAAACTCTTTATACACACACAACCATATCACCAGGGTGAGTGACAGACCACTGTGATGGGCTCTCTGGACTCCTGGGGATAGGGTGGATGTTTTGAACTGTTTCAACACACACATCCATATCCCCATGGTGAAGGATAGCCCACTGTGATGAGCTCCCAGGACCCCTGGGGATAGGGAGAATGTTGTGAACTTTGACAGCACACAGACCAATATCAACAGGTTGACTGGTAACCCACTGTGGTGGGCTCTCTAGTCTCCTGGGGATAGGGTGGATGTATTAAATTGTCTGCCCACCCACAACCATATCTCCAGGGTGAATGCTAGCCCTCTGTGATGATCTCCCAGGACCCCTGGGGATAGAGAGAATGTTTTGCAATTTGACAGCACACAGACCAATATTACCAGGATGACTGCTAACCCACTGTGATGGGCTCTCTAGTCTTCTGGGGATAGGGTGGATGTATTAAATTGTCTGGCCACACACAACCATATCTCCAGGGTGAATGATAGCCCACTGTGATGAGCTCTCAGGACCCCTGTGGATAGGGGGGCATAGTGAACCACATTGGCATCAAAGCCCATATCATCTGGGTGACTGACATACCATTAATGCTACGTTTCACATATCCTTATGCTGGACCCAAGGTGTTTTGATGCTGGTACAGATCACACCATATCCATATGATGTGGTTTTGATTTACTTAAACTGATCTATGGGCTTACTTTATTCCAGTATGTTGTTGCATGGCCACACCAGCAGCTGCCTTGTCACAAGGATAGCATTATGACCTTTGTGACCATGTGCATCAACACCTGGGTACAGGGCAAATCAATCACATATGATACAAACACATTATGGAATGTCTGGTCACCTGCTGCACATTACTGACTGCCACTACCTGAACCCAACAACATGGACATCTGCAATGATCACAGGCTATATATATATGAGTGTAATGACCTGTCCCCATACACTTACCTCCCTTGGGTATTCAGCATTGGGATTAAAACGCCTTTGTAGACGTTCCCAGGCCCTGCGTACTTTGGAGCTGTCACGGTACCTGGTGGCCCCGGGGAAGAGCTTATCCTGCCTCATCGGGCCAGGTAGCGGAGCTCCCGAGGGGTGAACGCGGGCTTCCTTGTCCTGGTCGCCATTTTTAGATATTATCACCTGATTGCACGCAGCGTCAATCACGCGCTTGCGCACCGCAACTGGCGCAGATTAGCACCGTTCTACATCCATCGGCGTCCCGAAAATGGCGCAGTTTACCAACGTAATACGTGCTAGTGTGCTCCGCACTTTACGCATTTTTGCGACATTTCACGTGCAACTGCGCCACGCAACACGCAGTTTTGCGACGTATGACGTACAACTGTGTCCCGCAAATACACATTTTGTTTCAACGAATTGCGCACATGCGCACCACAAATTGCATATACACTGCTGTGTCTTACTTATTTGAAACACATAAAATATTTCATGATGTTAACGTGTATACACATTTGGGACTTGAAATTAGCAACACTTCCACAATGGTTCTTAGGCTTCTGTATGATGTGATGTGCTATGGCTTTCACACTGCACTGACTGCCAATGCAACTGCTAACACAACAAGGGGTCCTGAGAGCCCATCAATGTGCTCTAACAGTCACCCTGGAGATATGTTTGTGTGTGCTTACACCGTTTAATACAGCCTCCCTATCCCCAGGGGTCATGTGAGCCCATCACAGTGGGCTATCAGTCACCCTGGTGATATGGTTGTGTGTGCTTAAGGTAGAAAACAAAACCTCCCTATCCACAGGGGTCCACAGAGCACATCAGAGTGGCCTACGAGTCACCCTGGTGATATGGGGATATGTGTCCCACTAGGTCATGTTCACTATTTCATCTCAATGTCAGCCCAGCAAAGATGTGGCGCGGATGGCATAGGGGGGGGGGGGTGGGCATTTGAATCAAGACAGTCTACATCCACATTAGTTAGCGTAGTACACATAATGAGCTGATGGAGGTTGGCATGCGACAGACATGTACGTTGGTCTTAAGTAGGTGTGCTGACATACAGACATAGTGGCTGACGTGTGCCACATTAGTTGCCATACCTCCTTATGGTACAGAACTCGTGTTTTCCTTCACACAGGCAGCCTAATCAATATGACTTGCTGGGACATTACTCCCTAATATCAGCAGTGATTTGTGGGTCCTTTAGTAATCTATTTTTGTTCTGATAACAAACACACTGGAACAATGCAATAACCTAGGGTGGCACATCTGGTACCCTATGAGGCACTCCAGAGAAGACAATATGAGGTGCAGTGTCCGACACAGCACCTTCTAAGGTTCAATATCAGCCACCTTATAGGGGGCTCTTGAGTAGGCTTCAGGCTACAGCACTGAGGGTGTTATTGTTGGCAGCACCAAATGACATTGCAAAGGGTACAAGCCTCAGAAAGCCATATCAGATTACCCCACTGTAGGATGAGACCCATAACTTATGGCTCTACACGCTGTGAAGTCACAGGTGGCGAACATCTCCATAGCTCTGTGGTTGTGAATCAGTGCTCCTTGAAGCCCTAAGCCAGTCGGGTGATCAGGATAGCCCTCATGAATATGCAGGGGATCTATCTGCATCAGAGCTATCCTGCCAACCTGGCTGGTTTGTGGCCCTGTAGGTCTGGATTTGGAGACCCCTGCCTTACACCTCTTTCATTTAGGAGTGTGAGTGTGGAAAGTGCAGATGACATAGACATGAAGAGCATAGATAGAATGTGACATATACTTCTTCAATTCTCACCAACACCATGAAGTTGTATAATGGTGGTGGTGAGAGGCAAAGAGGCATATGAGACATTCTATCTAACCTTTTTGATGTGTTGCACATCTGCACCTTGCCCACTTACCATCGTTGATGACAGAGGTGTAGGGCAGGGGTGTTGACATACAGCCCTGGAGAGGCACTCAACACTCACGTTGGCAGGATATCTCTAATGCATATATATCTCATGCATCTTCATTAGGGCTATCCTAAACACCCGACTTGGCTAGGGTTTCAAGGGTGACTGGTTCAGAACCACTGCCACAGCTACTAACACACCCCTGGCTGCCTACAGTAGGACTGATGGCCAACACATGACCTGTTTGCTTTCTTTAAGAAGAGAGGGTTAAACCACAAATACCCATGATGCACTGCACATGTAAATCAGCAGTCTACACATAACAGCAAGATGGGTTATGCATTGCCAAAACCACCTCAGGCTGGTAATGATTACTGAGCATGTAGATTAATGACACAGAGGTGATACTGAGCGTCACATTGTGTGGGTCCTGGGCTCACCCTGAGAGTGAGAGGGGACACCAAGCACCATGTCCACAGCACCTGGCTTAGCTGAGATAGGCTATGCTGTGAGTCCACATCAGTGACAGTGTCTGATGGTTAGATCTTGTAGATGCACTGCCAAATACACTTGTATCCATCTCTTATTTCTGTGTGACATTTAGTCCTTGTGCAATTTTGAACACAAACATTGGACATATCCTGTGTGGTGGCCATGACCACATTAATTATGTGATTTGTTTGGGGGGAGGCGGTTTAAACACATAGACGGATTCTGTGGCAACACCCAAACTGACCACTGGAACTCATGATCAACCCCCAACACATCCATATTCCACATCACTGCAATGTGGCTGCTGGAGGGAACTGTCAACCTGGGTGCAGCTGATGGAGAGACAACATACAGGGCGGTCCATGCATTTCTGTACACACCCACACAGTGATAGCAGACAGACAGCAGGCCTGGAAATGCTCAGTGGCCCACCACCGCTAACACAAACACAGAAAAGCTGCAGCCGCTGCACCCTTCAAGGTGTGCCAGCCTTACACATACAAGCTGTCTGCTAGCTAGTCCGTAGTGCATATTACTGGAGGAAATGTATGCACCCAAAACTGGGATGTCTGCACACTCACCAAGCAGTTAAGTTAGTGATTAGGCCCCAAAAGGAAACCCATAGATATCACTTGAAAGAGATGTTGTTGCCACTATGGCAGACCTAGCCATGCCATGGTGACTGCTCAGTCAGGGTGAGAGTGACCTTCCATGCGGACATGCAGGGGCTACCCTGTCCATGCTGCTAATGGCCGCACATTACAATGTCTAATACATTGGCTTATGATCTGTCCTCATGCATCATGGCCAGGCCAGCCTGGCGGAGGTATACCCACAATACCTTGCTCCTCATTATGCACATTGGCAAGCTAACACTGGACACAGTGCAAACATTGTGCGCTGAGTAAGGTGTTTCAGACATCACACACTGGATGTACAGACACACAATCCCACACCTATGCCATCACTGTGCTACTATACGTAGCTTTTGCAGTCTAGCCCAACTCAGCAGTCCTGGACACAGTGGCTATGGTATGCAATACTGTTGGTGTCACACCCCAGGGTGGGGAACAGGGCCGGATTTACCTATACGCCATGTACGCCATGGCGTAGAGCCCACAGCTTGCAAGGGCCCACAAGAGTCCCCATCCCTCGCTCTCTAGAGAGAGTTTAAAGTCCGGCGGAGAAGAGTAACTTTTTCCTGGTAGCGAAGACGCCGAGGTCGCAAGCTCGGCCGGAGACGCGCCTTCCCAGGCCTCCGTCTCCCGCCGCAGTGACGATGGGGCTCCCATTTCTACGCTGCCTCCGATGGCGGCGGCCATCTTACCCGGCTCCTCTTCACTTCCTGAGCCTTCTGACGTCACTTCCGGCCAGCGCCAGCCTTCCCCTCGCTCCAAAGTGACAGCACCGACCGCCGCAGCCTCCATGATGCCGGCAGCCTGCTCAGCTACACCAGGTCCGGAAGCGGTAGGTGCGGTCCTTCTTCTTCCTCTTGTCTTTGCATCTCATTCTCTTCTCATTGATGGTTCCGGTCTTCGGCTTCGAGCACGGGGGGGCACGGGCACAGTCGGGGCTCACGCACAGTCGCAGCAGCGCTCAGCAGCTGACAGCTCAACAATACACTCTGACATCACGCGGAATGGCGCCCATCGCGAGAACAAGGCACGTGCAAACCACGCGAGCATTACCGGGGGTAGTCCTTGCCTGTCCGCTATTGGTTTGTTTCGTTGAGGCTTCCCAATTGCCCCTGGCTTCTCTGTACTGGTTGCTACTGCTTACTAAGTGCTTAGGCTTCAGGCTGCATATAGGTTACAGTGCATAGGTTACAGTGCATATAGGCTTCAGGCTGCATATAGGTTACCTGACCTAAAGCTGGTCCGTCCACTCATCTTCATGAGGTTCTAACTGCATGCATCAAAAGCTTTTTTTTTGCCTGTCCGCTATTGGTTTGTTTCCTTGAGGCTTCCCAATTGCCCCTGGCTTCTCTGTACTGGTTGCTACTGCTTACTAAGTGCTTAGGCTACAGGCTACAAGCGCAGGGGTTTTTCCTGGTAGAACTCAAGCGCTCTCAGTCTCTCTCAGTCCCCCCTTACAATAGTCATGAAAAAATATGAAAGTGGCGCATCTAAAAGAAAAAAGAAAATGCTAGAAAACGAATCAACCACCAAAATTCCCAAGATTACCAGCTTTCTTCTTCCATCGACGAAAATTCAAGCTGTCTCAGAATCAGAATTTTTGAATGTGAATGACGCGGCTACTCCACAACTTTTGAATACTACTGACACTACTCCTCAACCTTCCGATACTGCTGATGTTACTCCACAATCCGATGTACCTGAGGAGAATATTTCTATTTCTCCACCACCACCACCTCATGATGTGGGTCTCTGGAAAACATTCCTTCCAGCTTCTGATGTCGATTATTGGATTGTTAATGGTCCAGCTGCATGTCAACATCACGATGATAGTTTCATGTCATCAGAAAGAACTATGGGAAATAGAACACGCCGTTTTGCGAAGGAATTTCTTTACGGACGAAAAGCAAATGATGAGAAGTATTACCGAGACTGGCTGCTTTATTCGCCATCAAATGGGAACATTTATTGTTTTTTCTGTAAGTTGCTTTCAAGGTCCACGTCGCAGTTTGCCTCCTGTGGATTCAACGATTGGAGCAACTGCGGTAAAGTGATCAAGCTTCACGAAAGTAGTGCAGAACACCGAACATCACTCAGTTCCTGGTTAGCACATGTTTCAGCGAAAGGGTGCATCGACGAAAAGCTTCAGAAACAGATGAACGAAGTCAGTCAGTTCTTCGGCGTGTTGTTGAAGTGATAAAGTTCCTTGCTCAACGTGGCCTAGCATTTCGAGGAGATACCGAATTATTTGGTTCTGTGCAAAACGGAAACTATCTGGGAATTTTGGAACTTTTAGCCAAATTCGACCCCTTCCTTGCCGACCATATATCTCGTTTTGGAAATAAAGGAAGTGGAAAAATTAGCTATTTGTCTTCCACTGTATGTGATGAACTCATCGAGCAAATGGGACAAGACGTGTTGGCTGTCATTTTAAATGAAATTCACGACGCGAAGTACTATTCCATATGTATTGATTCCACTCCAGACTTAGTCACATCGACCAACTAACTTTTATTGTGCGCTACGTTAACAAGTTTGGTGAAACAACTGAACGGTTTCTAAAATTCTTTCCAATTGAAAGTCACAAAGCCGACAGCCTTTACCAAGATGTGTTGAATATACTAAATGAAATGTCATTGTCTCTGGATAACTGCCGAGGACAAAGCTACGACAACGCAGCAAACATGGCTGGGAAATATTTATTTATTTATTTATTTATTTTATTTGCTTTTCTTATATACCGCGCTATTAAGATCAGTGCGGTTTACATTACAACTGAACAATGCAACAATGTTTTTTACATAACACAATGTGCTTACATAGAACAAGGGTACAGTCATAACGGGAGAATAACGGGGGAAACTATTTACAAGATATACACATAAAATTTACATAGAGTTAAATACAACTGATATTTGGTTATAGCTAGATCGGATGGGGGACAGGATACAGCCATAGGGAGAGGGCGGCTAACCGTTTTCGTGTTGGGTTAGTGCGTTGGGATAATTAGAGCAGGGGGTGGATGCCTGTGACTTATGTTTTTCAGGACTGGTTTCGGGATAGTAGATTTGAAATAGATGGTGTTTTATTTCTTTTCTGAATGTGGTGAGGCTTGGTATGGATCGAATCCAGGTGGGAAGTTCATTCCAGGTTGTCGGAGCATAAATCGAGAAAGCTCTATTAGTAGTTGTCTTTGTGCACCTTGTGGTAAATTTGGGTACTATTAACATGTTGAGTAGTGCAGGCCGTCTTATTCTATTTTCAGGAATATTGTTAATCATGTTGCTGATAGGTGTAGGAGACTGGTTGTTCAGTGCCTTGAAAGTCATGACTAGTACCTTGTATTGGATTCGGGCTTGTAGTGGTAGCCAGTGTAACTCTTTCATCACTGGTGTTATATGTTCCATTTTTGATACACCTGTTAAGACCCTAGCAGCTGAGTTCATGGCCAGCCGAAGCGGGTTGAGGGTTGCCTGTGGGAGACCATGAAGGATGATGTTTGCGAAATCAAGATGTGGGATTACTAGGGCCTGAAATATCGTTCGGTAGTCAGAGAAATCTAGCAGAGGGCGGAGGTGGCGGAGGGTTCGTATCTTGTGGTAAACTGATCTTGTAACGGCCTTTACATGGGTTGTCATGTCCAGACGCCGATCTAGAGTAATTCCTAGATATCGGATTGTGTCTCTTGTTTTGAGTTCAGCATTTTTAACTTGCAGGTAAGGAGGTGTAACGAACTTCTGGTTCCTAGTGACAAAGAGGACATCAGTCTTGTTATGATTGATCCTCAGGTTTTGAGTGAGGAGCCATTCAGCAACTGCATCAAAGCATCTGATGATAGGGGAGAAATCGGGCTGCTCAATAGTAAATGGAATGTATAGTAGTATGTCGTCAGCATACACCAGGCATTCTACATTTAGGGAGCGGATCAGAGAGCAGATAGGCTGCATATAAATGTTAAATAGTAAGGCAGACAGGGATGATCCCTGGGGTACTCCCTGCTTCTGTAGAAAAGGTTCAGAAGAGGTGCTGCCTGTTTTTACTTGCTGCCATCTATTGGTTAAGTATGATTCACACCATTGTAGCGCAGTATCCTGTAGCCCTTTTTCCTGGAGACGCTGTAATAGTATCTTATGGTTCACAGAATCGAAGGCGGCAGCAATGTCGAGGAAGATAAGGATGAAGCCTTGGTGTATATTATTAATTCCTGTGATTAATTTGTCGAAAAGGGTAGTTAAGATGGTGTCTACCCCATGCGATTCTCTGAAGCCATGTTGAGCTGGGTCGAGAGGTGACTCAATGTCGACGTGTTGCTGGATCTGTCGCTGGACTATTTTCTCGATGATCTTGGCCAGCAGGGGGATACTCGATATAGGTCTATAGGATTCGACTTTGGATGTATCAAGGCGACTATTTTTTAGTAGGGGCCTGATTGATGTGTGTTTTAAACTTTGTGGGAAGATGCCCCTTAGTAGAGATTGGTTGGTTATATTGCATAATGAGTGGCTTAGTTCATGTCGAAGTTCCTTTATCCAGCTTGCTGGGCAAGGGTCATTTGGGGCAGTGGTGAGATTGATGGAGGTGATGGTGTCTTCAATTTCTTTAGTAGATACTGCAGAGAAATTGAGTAGTAGGGTAGGCTTTGTTGTACTTATTACAATGGTTGGGTTATAGGTGGATGGAATCGTGTTGGATTGGATCATTTTTGATTGTAGATAGTTCGAGTAATCCTGTGGTTGAGGCATGAGTGGGCTTACTGGTGCTGGGTCCCCTGTTAATGACTTTACTATATTAAATAGGTCATGTGTTTTATTCAAAGACCGTTTTAGAATGGTTGAGTGATGTTGTTTCTTTTTTTCACTTATTTTCTCTCTGTGTAGAGCTAGATGAGAGTTGTAGTTGTGATAGGCTGCTGTAGTCTGGTTCCTGCGCCATCGTCTTTCGAGTTTACGTAGTTGTAAAAGGGAAGCTCGAAGGTCAGTAGAGTACCAGGGAGCATGTGCACGTTTCCTGGGTACCTTGTTGGTGGATGGGATACAGGCTATAGCTCTGATACTGTTGTTCCAATTCACTACAAGTTCGTCTGGGTCAAGGATAGGAACGTCAAGGCGTGGCAGTAGCTTGATAAGTACATCTTCCTTGTCGAGTGGACGAAATCGTGTTGTTAGTATTCCGGGGTCAGGGGTGCTGGCCTTGTCACTGGTCTTATGGTGGTGTGTGATTGGTATGTGGAAGTTGAGGAGGTTATGGTCAGACCAAGGTACTGGGGATATAGCAGTCAGCAGCTGAGGTGTGGTGTCAGCTATATATTGAGGGGCAAAAATAAGGTCAAGGGTACCACCCTTTGCATGCGTAGGGGAGTGTACTATTTGCTTGTAGTCCAGGTCGTATAAAGCTTCGAGGAAGGTTCTTGCTTGTGCTTCAGGTAAGGAGGGGAGGTTGAAGTCTCCTATTAGCCAGTTTGATGAACGTGGATTATCCGAGTTGCATGCAAGCTTGATGATTGCTGGTAGGTCATCAGAGGATGATGTTGGTGCTCTGTAGAGTGCGTTTATTGTGCATTGGTCATTTGATATGGTAATAGTGTCAAGGTGCGTTGAGGTAGATGCGTCGTTTAGTTTGAATTTCAGTTCTGCTTTTGCGAGGATGAGTACCCCACCTCCTTTTTGTTTAGCTCTGTGACAAGTATACGGTGAGAAGCCGGCTGGGGTCATTTGATTGATGATCGCATTATCACAATCTGACAACCATGTCTCCGTGATTATTAATATGTCAAGGTCGTGGAATGTTATAAGGTCGGTGATTGCTGGCCATTTTTGGCGTGTAGATCTCGCGTTTATGAGCGCACATTTTAGTAGATGATGTTGCTGATGTTTGACTGAGTGAGTTTTTTTGGTGTTTTGTAGGGGAATGTATAGTAGGTGCTGATATGGAGTGTTGGCAGTGTTATGAGCAGTTTGGTGGACTTTCTCTGACCATCTCCTATTGTTACTGTAATGGATTGGGATGTGGTTAGCACATGTATTGAATGCGTGACTAGAGAGACCAAAGGTGAGAAAGAGAATAGACAGTGGTATGAGTGTATACATCTTGGAGGAATATTGGTCTCAGTTGAGATGTGGACAATTAACAGGGGTGATTCAGTGGTATGGGATATCTGGGCAGTAATGTGACTGATATATTTGGATAAAATATCTTAATTTACAGGAGGGTGGCATGCACCTGTGGACTTGGAAATACACCGGTCTCCAAGCAAAACTGAGGGAAATTAACCCAATGGCTGACTACATACCTTGTGCAGCACATTCATTAAATTTGGTTGGAGTTGCTAGTGTAAATTGCTGTCTGGACGCTGTTAACTTTTTTGGTCTCGTCCAAGAACTGTATGCCTTTTCGGTTGGTTCAACAAAGCGGTGGAGTTCATTGACATCAGGACTCACACCGAATGAAAATGGACGAATCTGACTTTCAAAGCTTTATCATCTACCTGTTGGCATTGCCATTCAGAGTCCGTGAAAGCACTACATCTCAACTATGCCAACATCTATACTATGCTGAATAGTATCGCAGAAAATGAAGACGAGAAGGGTGATGCCCGACGCTTAGCAGCAGCCTTGGCGGGTAAAATGTGTCTGTTTGGAAACCGCATTCATGTGTGTTCTGTGGCACAAGATCTTGCAGCGATTTCAAAAAATCAACACTGCCTTGCAAAGTGTGTCTATTGACATCAGTGTCGGCGTTTCTTTGTTTACTTCTTTGGAAACATTCGTTGCTGGAATGCGTGATGACTTCGACAACCTGGAGAAAGAAGCAAAAGAGCTCATGGAGGACATCCAACAAGACTACACCTCTCGTTTCATTCGGAATCGACCAAAAAGATGCCAGGATTTTGAAGAAGCAGGTGAGCCGAATGCTACTTTACAAGGTGCACAAAAATTCCGTGTTGAGAGTGTATATGTCATACTTGACATACTGCTTGCATGTTTATCTCAATGCCGGAATGCTTACAAGCAGATTTCTGAAGACTTCGCTTTCATCAAATCACTGAAGGAGAATGATGTTGGCTCTCTCAGAGAAGATGTAATCCATTTGCAGCAAAAATACAATTGTGATCTGGAAAGCGGGTGTGAAGAGGAATTTGTGGCGTTTTCTGGAATGGCCACGGATTTGAATTTGGATCGTGAACCCCAAAACCTATTGAAATGGCTGAAAAAAAATCCTGTAGTGGATTCCACATTTCCGAATGTTTCCACTGCCCTCCGCTTGTTTTCAACGCTTCCCGTGACAATCTGCGAAGGGGAACGTTCTTTTTCAAAGCTTTCCCTGATAAAAAATAGATTTCGTTCTACGATGACGCAGAAAAGACTGAATTCTCTGGCAGTCATGTCAATTGAAAATGACGTTACTTCTGCGTTGACTTTTGATACAATTATTGAAAAGTTTTCACAAACTAAATCGCGAAAGAAAACATTTTTGTAAGTGGTAACTGGGCTGATGGGGGGATAGGACTGGTAATGGGTTATAGGGGGGGCTTAAACTGAAAATGGGGTGATGGGGGGTTAGGACTGGAAGTGGGTTGGGGGGTTGCTAGGACTGGAAATGGGCTGATGGGTGGCTAGGACTGGAAATGGGCTGATGCAGGGACTAGAAGGGAATGGATGCTGGGTGAGGCTGGAACTAGAAGGGAGCTGATGTTGGGGGAGGATTAGAATGGGATGGGGCTGGAAAATGGAGAAGGGAAAAATATTTTGTGTGGGAGGGATAAAAAATCTACAATTGGCCAGGTACTGGGAGAGTAAGTGGGGATTGAGGATGGAGGGGTAAAATTTGAGTGGATGAAATAGGAATGAGGAAAGAGCAAAAGGAGAAAGATTAGTATGTTAAAGCAGATGTAGAGAGAGAATGGAAAAAAACTAGAAGAGAGAAGAAAGGACAAATGGACAGCAGACGATGGAGAGTTAGCAGAAGACACGAAGAAACCAGAAGAAAGTGGCTGGAGCAATTGCAGATGGAAAAAAATGCACAAAAGGTAGAAAAATATCTCTTTATTTTGAATTTATTAATTGGAATATGTCAGCTCTGGTAAATGTGCATCATTAACGTCTGCGCTTTGTTTAGTACAAGAGCAAATTAATGTATAGTTTTATTTCTACAGTGTTGTACATTCCAAGTTTGGCTTTTGGGATTCCCAGTTTAATTATTGTCTTCCTGTTTCTAAATTGTGATTACTTGTTTGGTGATGGTCTATGTTCTGCATGTGTAACTGAGCTGAGGTGTTGTTCTGTTTATATAATTCCTATTTGACATTGCCACTTGTTCTCTTTCCCCAGTAGGTCATGTATTGTTGTTCTCTGAAATGTATTGGTTTAATATTTGCAGTGTTGCCTTTTGAGTATGGTGCTTTGTGAGTCCTGGTAGTGCTGTTAGGATACGGCGGGTTTGCTATGGGTTCTAAATGGGCAGTGTTTGTAGTAGTTCCTAATGTGTCTGGCAGTTGGCACTGGATTATAGTAATGTAGAAATCTTTTAGTCTTTCTTTATCCATACACTCATTAAGAGGCACGTTTACTAAAAGTTAGTATATGGTAACATTATGCAAATATTTATGCAAATGAGGCCCCTTATTCAAATGAGGCCCCGCACCCCCCTTGGGCCGCCCTTACTTGGGGCCCACAATTTTTGTTGGCGTAGGGCCTCACTCAAGGTAAATCCGGCCCTGGTGGGGAACATTGTCAGACACCAGACCTGAGACACACTCCACAAACATCAGACATATTGGTATGATACCACTCAATAACCCGATTATACTTAACGTAGGAATTGATATCTGCCACTGACCACATCTACATGTAGATATATGTGTAGTGTATTTCCAGATTTATGCTGACAGTGCTAAGGTGTGCACTTACTAGTTTTGTGAGATGTACGCAAGGCCCAAAATCATGACTGTCATATAGTCTTTGAGGAATGGAGCCTGTGGGTCTTGACATTTCTGCTCCTGTTGGCCGGTAATCTCGGGCAGAGGTCCCCAACTCCAGTCCTGTTGGGCCAAACACTGATCATGTTTTCCAAGTGTGGCTAACGAATATGCATATGATACATCTGCATACCATGGACCAGCATATGGAAATGGACAAACACATCTTTATTTCAGACATCATAAGATGTGAATGATTTGTGGACCTCCAGGACTGCATTTGGGGGAATCTGCTCTATGTAATGCACATGTTTCTCACATGTTTCTCATATATGTACACTTTTAAAGATAATATAGATGTATTACCCATGTTTGCATTAACTGCACTACAGGTTATGTTAGCTTTAAAACATTTGTGTGGTGTGAGCAGTGTGATACATGTGCACAAACAAAATTGCAACTAACAACTGAAAATGGCCACAACAAAATCTGTAACAATTATAAGCCAGCTGGCCAACATTGCTATTAATGGCCAACAATAAGAAACACTCCCAGGAAAGCTCCAAAAAAAAGGAATGAATTATGGAAGGTCCACGGAGCATAGACCCGTCCAAAAATCATTTCTGTGTTTTGGAGCCTACCTGTGAGTGTTTTTAATGTTGCCCAGTGATATCAATATTTCCCTGCTTGGTTATGTTTTATTTTCCCTTTTTCAGAGGTCATATATGAGGTTTATTTGCACGTTTGTCGCCATACCAGGTAAATGAGCCCACAGTAAAATTGTGCAGAGCAGGGTGTCTGCCTCGTGTGGACAGTTGTCCTATCTCCAGGGACTGCACTGTCTCTGTGGTCACAGTGTGGTGCAGCGAACACAGCTAGTGCTTGTAGGACCAGAGGGTCACAGGTTCAAATCCCAGTTGGATCTCCTGCCAACCCAGTCCACATAGTTTTACACATCAAGAAACAGTGATAGTACAGACACTCCTTCAGAGCAGACAACATAAGCATGTTTCCAACACCTATACTTTACCTTACACCGCACACACACCATAGCAATGGGCATTACATACAGGCAAGTCCCCCCAATTCAGTCCTGGAGTGCCACAATGCAATCAGGTTATATGGGATTTTCCAGATAAGGACATGTCTTCATGTTGGCCGAGGGGTACAGGTGGTGGAGGGGGCAGTGGCTGCAAGCCACAGCAGACAGTGCCGTAGGCGTGTGCAGGCTGGCACCGTCCACCACAACAGACAGGCTCTGTCGGATGTACAGTCATGGACTCCCCAGGGAATGCAGCATATATGTGGCAAAACGGTGGTGCAGTGTGCAGTGTGTGCAAGAACATAGGTTCAAATCCTGTCTGTGGCTCCGGCCAAACTAGTCCCCATAATTGTACCCCTCTAAAACCTGGCATTAAAGACTGAACCTTTGCCGCTGAGAACCAAAGATTGTTTGAAATAGTCATATTTTTCCTTCAACAGTACACACCACAACTAAACCGTGATAGTAAAGACGAACCTTTATTGCAGAGAACATAAGCCTGGTCCAAACACCTCTATTTTACCCTACAGAGCACAGATACCAGAAACATGCACATTACCTAGACCATAGTCCCCTAAATGCAGTCCTGGAGGGCCACATATCATTCAGCTTTGATGCTGTCTCCAATATAAGGCCATGTCAGCATGGTGGTGGAGGGGTACTGTTGGCGGAGGGGGCAGCGGCTGGTGCCCACAGCAGACCATGGCCTAGCCCTGTCCAGGTGGGTGCACCGCAACAAACAGGCCCTGTCGGATGTACAGTCATGGACTCCCCAGGGAATATAACATATCTGTGGCAACATGGTGGCGCAGTGCACACAGACAGTGTGTGCAAGAACAGAAGGTCACAGGTTCAAATCCTGGCTGTGGCACCTGCCAACCCAGTCCCCTTATTCTACCCATGAAGAAAACATGGTAGTAAAGACTGCACCTGTATTGCTGGGAACAGAAACATGCCTCAAATGCATATATCTTACCCCATAGAGCACAAACACCATAAACATGTGCGGTACCTAGAGCAGAGTCTCCCAAAGGCAGTCCTGGAGGGCCAAACACCATTCAAGTTCCATGCTGCCCCTAATAAAGATTCCTGTGCTGCATAGCTATGTACCACTCCCATGGTATGCAGATGTATCTCATGCATATACATGAGGGACAGCATGAAAACCTGAACAGTGTTTGGCACACCAGGACTGGAGTTGGTAACCTCTGCCGTAAAGCAGCAGCCAACAGGGGCAGACACACCCACACCCACAGGCCCCATTGGCCAATGCCTCCTGGAGAGGCAGGACATTGGGCCCTGCGTGCATATCCCAAGAATAGCGCTTGCAAACCTTAGCAATGCCACACTACACCTGGGTATACGGTACACAGCTAGCAAACGTTTGCTATGGGTACTGGCAGATAGCAACTCCTACGTTAAGCACAGTTTGCTGATTGAGCTCCATCATAACAATCTTTCTGATGTCTGCGGTGTGTGCGTCAGGTCTGGTCTCTGACAGTGTTTACCACCCTGGGGAGTGACCCCCAACAGTATTGCGTACCATATCCATGCCTGTACTGTGCCCAGGACTGGTGTGTTGGCCAGGGCTGCTAAACCCCTCTATAGTAGCACAAAAAATAACCAAGCTGGGCAATGGTGACAGCAATGGGAAACATCAAGAAACACTCCCAATAAAGCCCCGAAAAAAAGATATGAATCTCGGAAGGGTCCACGCTCCTGCACCATACAAGGTGAATGATCCCACATTGAAATAGGACAGAGCAGGGTTTCCCTCTCCAATGGCCAGGTCTCCTATGGCATGCACATGTTCCACAACAGCATGGTGGAGTTGGGGGGAGGTGTGGACGACTATGCAGGCACCCCGACCCCAGAACACGCACCATAGGCAGCCGCCTACCTGCACACTGGATGGCCTGAAACTGTGCACCACCAGCACCACCAGCAGAAGGGCATGCAGCATGTTGGCAGAGGTGTACCGGTGGTGGAGGGGGCAGTGGCTGCTGGCCACAGCAGACGGTGGCCTAGCCCCCTTCACGTCGGTGCAGTGCACTCCAAAAAGACAGGCCCTGTCTGACAAACAGCCATGGACTCCCCAGGGAATGCCTTGTTTCTGTGCTAAGATGGTGGTGCAGCGGACACAGCCAGTGCCTTTAGGACCAGAAAGTCACAGGTTCAAGTCCCAGCTGTGTCTCCTGCCAACCCAGTCCCCATATTTTAACCATGAAGAAAACATGGCAGTAAAGACTGAAACCTTTATTGCTGAGAACATAAGCATGGACCAAACACCTCTATTTTACCCTACAAAGCACACACACCATAAAAATGCGCAGTACCCACAGCCGAGTCCCCCAAATGCAGTCCTGGAGGGCCACAAATTCATCAGGGTATATGCTGTCCCCAATCTAAGGATGGAGCGGTAGTGGTGGTGGAGGTGGCAGCGGCTGGTGCCCACAGCAGACCATGGCCTAGCCCTGTACAGGTGGGTGCCGTGCACTGCAACAAACAGGCCCTGTCGGATGTACAGTCATGGACTCCCCAGGGAATACAGCACATCTGTGGCAACACGGTGGTGCAGTGCACACAGACAGTGTGTGCAAGAACAGAAAGTCACAGGTTCTAATGCTAGCTGGGGCTCCTGCCAACTTAGTCCCCATAATTTACCCACTAAACAAATGTGGTAGTAAAGATTGAATCTTTACTGCTGAGAACATAAGCATCGGTGAAACGCTCATATTTTACTTTAAACAGCACACACCACATAAACATATGCATTACCTACAGCAGAGTCCCCCAAATGCAGTCCTGGAAGGCCACAAATCAATCAGGTTGGATGCTGTCGCCAATAAAGATGCCTGTGCTGCAATTTCAGGTACCGCCCACATGGTATGCAGATGTATCTTAGGCATATCCATCAGGGACAGCATGAAAACCAGAACAGTGTGTGGCCCACCAGGACTGGATCTGGGAACCTCTGCCCTAGAGCAGTGGGCAACAGGGGCATAAACACCTGCACCTGCAGGCTCCATTATCCAAAGACTAATGCAGAGGCAGGATGTTGGGCCCTGTGTGCATCTCCCAAGACTAGCATGTGCATACATTAGCAATGTCAAACTAAACCCGGGGATACGGTACACAGATATCAAAAGGTTGCTATGATTACTGGCAGATAGCAATGCCTAAGTCAAGCACAATCAGCTCATTGAGCTGTATCATACCAACCTCTCTGATGTCTGTGGAATGGGCTACAGGTCATGTGTCTGACAGAGTCCACCACCCTGGGGAATGACCCCTACAGTATTGCCAACCATAGCCATGCCTGCACTGTGCCCAGTACTGGTGCGGTGGCCAGGGCTGCCAAATACCTCTACAGCTGCTCAATGCTGGCATAGGTGTGGGGAGTGTGTGTCTGTCTATCCAGTGTGTGGTGGCTGCCAACACCCTCCTCAGCCCACACTGCCAGCACTGTTGCCAGTATTGGCATGCCAATGTGCATAATGAGGAGCAAGGTACTGTGGGTATAGACCAGACAGGGCGGCCTGAGCAGTACGCATCTGCACAGGGCATAGGGCAATGGCTGGGACATTGTAGTGCCTGGCCACCACCTGCACAGACAGGGTGGCCACAGTATGTTCTGCTGGGAGGTCACTCTCACCCTGACTGAGCAGTGACCACGGCATGGCTAGGTTCCACCATAGTGGCATATAGTATTTCTCTCATGTGATGTATATGGGTTTTGTATGGCTGGGGCCTAATCACTGAGTTATCTGCCTGGTGGGTGTGCTCACATCCCAGTTATGGGTGCACACATTTCCTCCGGTAGCATGAACTAACTAGCAGACTGTCTGCAGTTAGCATGTGTATGGCTGGACCACCTTGCAGGGTGTAGCAGCTGGGGACTCACTGTGGTCGCTGCTGGAAAATGTCAGATGGTGGTGGGGCAGCTGGGCATTTCAGGCCCTACTGTCTGTCTGCTCTTGAAGTAGGGATGCGTACTGAACTGCATAGAGTACCTTGTAGGTTGTCTGTACCCCAGCCGACTGAGGTTGATGGTCCCCTCTGCTGCTGCCACCATTGCAGGGCTATAGAATGTGGATCTGTTGTTGGGGGATCCTGAATTCCAGAGGGCAGGTTCGGTGGTCCAACACACTCCGCCTATGTGTCCAAACAGCTCCATTCCTCCCCCACACCCTGCACATATATCATGTGGCCAAGGCACCAACACAGGCTATGCACTATTCCTTGGGCATCGTAGTCCACAAGGCCCAGATGTGACTGGGATATACAGATGGACGTAGGTGTGCCTGATGTAACAACCTATCAAACATTGGCAGAAATGATGACCTGAAGCATAGCCCATCTCAGCTAGGACAGGTGCTGTGCGCCACACCTCACCCTCATGGTGACCACAGGACCCACACACTGTGACGGTTTGTAGCCACTCTGTAACAGTAACACAGAAGGTCAGTACCCACTACCAGACCTAGGTGCTGTGGGGGTGCACACCCCATCTTCGGATCATCTGTAGACTGCTGCTTTGCATGTGCAGTGCATCATGGGTGCGAGTGAACTAACCCTACCCTGGTAACTGCAGCACACAGTCTGCATAAGTTATTTTGTAGCCAGCCAGACATCCCTTTACAGCAATAGAGCTGTAGCCCACTGGTGACTGCAATGCCTGTGAACTGACAGGTTGGTGGTTCAAATCTTCAGTGGGGTTAGTAATTTCAAATTATTTTATATATTTACATTGCCCCATATACTGCGCTAGTCAGCATCATTGCTGTTTACATTGCACAAACCAGGCATACATTGAACAGGGCATTGTAACATGGAGATAATTATTTCACAGGGTACATGGGGGCTGTCTGGGGCAGTTTGTGTGTAATGTCAAGTAGTACTGCCAACAGAGAAACCATCACAGTGCTGTAACCTTAAGGTGCCCTATAAGGTGCCTAATGGGGCACCTGAAGATTGCAGCACTGTGAGCTGCCACCACTAATTTAAATTTAAAAACCTGCCATCGGCTGCACTCATAAATAACCCCACTGTGGACGTAAACACACAACCTCTGGCTCCACAGGCAGCAAAGTAACCTGTGGGCCACAGCTCTATAGCTGAGAACAGATGCCTGGCTGGCTAAAGAGGGAATCCTGCAGACTGTGTGCTGCGGTTATCAGGGTTGCGGTGATCCATTAGTAAAAATGCTGCATTGCACATGACATATATAGCACTGTGAGGGTGTTTCTCCTGGCAGCACTGCTGTAATGTTGAAAGGAGACTGCCTCAGGTAACACTGTTGTAATGTAAGAAGACATATGCCTCTCGCAGCACTGATGTACATTAAAAAGCACTATGCCTCATTCGGCACTGCTGTATAATAATGTGTGATGCCTGAGACAGGCATGAACCCCACTGGAGGATTGAACTCATGACCCCTGGTTCAGCAGTCCACGTATCAACCATTGTGCTACATCTCTGCCACCAGGACTGTATGTCAGCACACATACTAAAGGGCTAACGTGCACTAAGGTGGCATTCCGACCTCCATCGCCTCATAATGTGCACCACGCAACCCATTTTGCATGTCCCATGTTCAGATATGAAGACCCCCCTACCCCCTTATGCCAACCTCCACATCATTGCTGGGCTCACATCGCAATGGACTACTGAACATACTCCATTGGCACACACAACCCCATATCACCAGGGTGACTGATAGCCGACGCTGATGGGCTGTCAGCACCCCCTGTTGTAAGTGTCTGGGCAGTACCTGGTATGTGAAAGACATAGCACACTGCATCATACAATGCTCTAGGAATCAGTGGAGAAGTGTCTATAGGTTCAAGACTACACTGTGTAAACAAGAACAATCCATAATAATCTAATTGTTGTTTTGTACATAAGAGACACATCGGTGCTATGTGTGTCTGCAGAGATCCGTATACATACTGTTTGCGACATCATAACCTGTGCGCAAGAAAGATGCGCGCCTTTGCAATCTGTTTCATGCATGTGCACGATTTGCTGTCGTGCAGCCATGCGGCACGCATGAGCGCGATGTGCTGTCGCGCAGCCATGCGGCGCGCATGTGCGCGAGTTGCTTGGCGCATGCGCGAGAGTTGCGTTGCGTGCGTGCGTGCGTTGTTTCATATGGGCTTACAGCACAATGGCGACCAGGACGAGGAAGCCAGCATTCAGCCACCGGGAGCTGCGCCACCTGGCTGCCCTGATTGGGCCAAAGCAGCACAAGCTGTTTCCTGGGGCCTCCAGGCGAAGGGACATGGGGAAGATTCTAAGGGCCTGGGAAAGAGTCACCAGACGATTCAATCATGTGGCAGAAAACCCACGGGAGGTAAGTGTATGGCCACAGGTCATAATAACCATATACACAGACAGGGTTGATTGCAGCTGTCCATGCTGCTGTGTGTAGGTAGTCTATATCAGTAAAGTGCAGCAGGTGAAACCACATGCCATATTGTTTATGTATCACATCTCAGTGGTTTGCCCTGTACCCAGGTGGTGACGGATGTGGTCACAGAGGGCATGATGCCATCCTGGAGTCATGGCACCTGTTGTTGTTGATGTGCTACAGCACACTGTTACACAGCTAGCCCATAGATCTGCCTAAGGAGCCCTCAGAAACATCATGTGCTGATGGTGGGATCTACATTTGCAGGGCAACACATATGGGCCACCATCAGGGGTCGCGAAACATGCATCACATGGTACGTCAGTCACCCTGGTGATATGGGGTTCTGTGCCTATGTTGTTCAATATATCCTCCCTATCCGCAGGAGTCCTGAGAGCCCATCAGAGTGGGCTGTCAGTCACCCTGGTGATATGGGGTTGTGTGCCAATGGTGTTCAATACATTCTCCCTATCCACAGGAGTCCTGAGAGCCCATCAGAGTGGGCTGTCAGTCACCCTGGTGATATGGGGTTGTGTGCCAATGTTGTTCAATACATTCTCCCTATCCGCAGGGGCCCTGAGAGCCCATCAGAGTGGGCTCTCACTCACCCTGGTGATATGGTTGTGTGTGCCTAAACAGTTCAATACATCCCCCCTATCCCCAGAAGTCCTGAGAGCCCATCAGAGTGGGCTCTCAGTCACCCTGGTGATATGGTGCAGTGTGCTTAGACTGTTGAATCCATGCTCCCTATCCCCAAGAGTCCTGAGAGCCCATCAGAGTGGGCTGTCAGTCACCCTGGTGATATGGGGTAGTGTTTGCCAATGGTGTTCAATACATCCTCCCTATCCGCAGGGGCCCTGAGAGCCCATCAGAGTGGGCTCTCACTCACCCTGATGATATGGTTGTGTGTGCCTAAACAGTTCAATACATTCCCCCTATCCCCAGGAGTCCTGAGAGCCCATCAGAGTGGGCTGTCAGTCACCCTGGTGATATGGGGTTGTGTGCCAATGGTGTTCAATACATCCTCCCTATCCGCAGGGGTCCTGAGAGCCCATCAGAGTGGGCTCTCACTCACCCTGGTGATATGGGGTTGTGTGCCAATGTTGTTCAATACATCCTCCCTATCCCCAGAAGCCCTGAGAGCCCATCAGAGTGGGCTCTCACTCACCCTGGTGATATGGTTGTGTGTGCCTAAACAGTTCAATACATCCTCCCTATCCCCAGGAGTCCTGAGAGCCCATCAGAGTGGGCTCTCACTCACCCTGGTGATATGGGGTTGTGTGCCAATGTTGTTCAATACATCCTCCCTATCCCCAGAAGCCCTGAGAGCCCATCAGAGTGGGCTCTCACTCACCCTGGTGATATGGTTGTGTGTGCCTAAACAGTTCAATACATCCTCCCTATCCCCAGGAGTCCTGAGAGCCCATCAGAGTGGGCTGTCAGTCACCCTGGTGATATGGGGTTGTGTGCCAATGGTGTTCAATACATCCTCCCTATCCCCAGGAGTCCTGAGAGCCCATCAAAGTGGGCTGACAGTCACCCTGGTGATATGGGGTTGTGTGCCAATGTTGTTCAATACATCCTCCCTATCCGCAGGGGCCCTGAGAGCCCATCAGAGTGGGCTCTCACTCACCCTGGTGATATGGTTGTGTGTGCCTAAACAGTTCAATACATCCCCCCTATCCCCAGGAGTCCTGAGAGCCCATCAGAGTGGGCTCTCAGTCACCCTGGTGATATGGTGCAGTGTGCTTAGACTGTTGAATCCATGCTCCCAATCCCCAGGAGTCCAGAGAGCCCATCAGAGTGGGCTGTCAGTCACCCTGGTGATATGGGGTTGTGTGCCAATGGTGTTCAATACATCCTCTCTATCCCCAGGAGTCCTGAGAGCCCATCAGAGTGGGCTGTCAGTCACCCTGGTGATATGGGGTTGTGTGCCAATAGTGTTCAATACATCCTCCCTATCCGCAGGGGTCCTGAGAGCCCATCAGAGTGGGCTCTCACTCACCCTGGTGATATGGTTGTGTGTGCCTAAACAGTTCAATACATCCCCCCTATCCCCAGGAGTCCTGAGAGCCCATCAGAGTGGGCTGTCAGTCACCCTGGTGATATGGTGCAGTGTGCTTAGACTGTTGAATCCATGCTCCCTATCCCCAGGAGTTCAGAGAGCCCATCAGAGTGGGCTGTCAGTCACCCTGGTGATATGGGGTTGTGTGCCAATGGTGTTCAATACATCCTCCCTATCCCCAGGAGTCCTGAGAGCCCATCAGAGTGGGCTGTCAGTCACCCTGGTGATATGAGGTTGTGTGCCAATGGTGTTCAATACATCCTCCCTATCCGCAGGGGTCCTGAGAGCCCATCAGAGTGGGCTCTCACTCACCCTGGTGATATGGTTGTGGGTGCCAAAACAGTTCAATACATCCCCCGTATCCCCAGGAGTCCTGAGAGCCCATCAGAGTGGACTCTCAGTCACCCTGGTGATATGGTGCAGTGTGCTTAGACTGTTGAATCCATGCTCCCTATCCCCAGGAGTCCAAAGAGCCCATCAGAGTGGGCTGTCAGTCACCCTGGTGATATGGGGTTGTGTGCCAATGGTGTTCAATACATCCTCCCTATCCGCAGGGGCCCTGAGAGCCCATCAGAGTGGGCTCTCACTCACCCTGGTGATATGGTTGTGTGTGCCTAAACAGTTCAATACCTCCCCCCTATCCCCAGGAGTCCTGAGAGCCCATCAGAGTGGGCTGTCAGTCACCGGGTGATATGGGGATGTGTGCCAATGGTGTTCAATACATCCTCCCTATCCGCAGGGGTCCTGAGAGCCCATCAGAGTGGGCTCTCAGTCACCATGGTGATATGGGGTTGTGTGCCAATGTTGAACAATACATCCCCTCTATCCCCAGGAGTCCTGAGAGCCCATCAGAGTGGGCTGTCAGTCACCCTGGTGATATGGGGTTGTGTTCCAATGGTGTTCAATACATCCTCCCTATCCACAGGGGTCCTGAGAGCCCATCAGAGTGGGCTCTCACTCACCCTGGTGATATGGGGTTGTGCGCCAATGTTGTTCAATACATCCTCCCTATCCCCAGGAGTCCTGAGAGCCCATCAGAGTGGGCTCTCACTCACCCTGGTGATATGGTTGTGTGTGCCTAAACAGTTCAATACATCCTCCCTATCCCCAGGAGTCCTGAGAGCCCATCAGAGTGGGCTGTCAGTCACCCTGGTGATATGGGGTTGTGTGCCAATGGTGTTCAATACATCCTCCCTATCCCCAGGAGTCCTGAGAGCCCATCAAAGTGGGCTGAAAGTCACCCTGGTGATATGGTGTTGTGTGCCAATGTTGTTCAATACATCCTCCCTATCCGCAGGGGCCCTGAGAGCCCATCAGAGTGGGCTCTCACTCACCCTGGTGATATGGGATTGTGTGCCAATGTTGTTCAATACATTCCCCCTATCCCCAGGAGTCCTGAGAGCCCATCAGAGTGGGCTCTCAGTCACCCTGGTGATATGGTGCAGTGTGCTTAGACTGTTGAATCCATGCTCCCTATCCCCAGGAGTCCAGAGAGGCCATCAGAGTGGGCTGTCAGTCACCCTGGTGATATGGGGTTGTGTGCCAATGGTGTTCAATACATCCTCCCTATCCCCAGGAGTCCTGAGAGCCCATCAGAGTGGGCTGTCAGTCACCCTGGTGATATGGGGTTGTGTGCCAATGGTGTTCAATACATCCTCCCTATCCGCAGGGGTCCTGAGAGCCCATCAGAGTGGGCTCTCACTCACCCTGGTGATATGGGGTTGTGTGCCAATGGTGTTCAATACATCCTCCCTATCCCCAGGAGTCCTGAGAGCCCATCAGAGGGGGCTGTCAGTCACCCTGGTGATATGGGGTTGTGTGCCAATGGTGTTCAATACATCCTCCCTATCCGCAGGGGTCCTGAGAGCCCATCAGAGTGGGCTCTCACTCACCCTGGTGATATGGGGTTGTGTGCCAATGTTGTTCAATACATCCTCCCTATCCCCAGGAGTCCTGAGAGCACATCAGAGTGGGCTCTCACTCACCCTGGTGATATGGTTGTGTGTGCCTAAACAGTTCAATACATCCTCCCTATCCCCAGGAGTCCTGAGAGCCCATCAGAGTGGGCTGTCAGTCACCATGGTGATATGGGGTTGTGTGCCAATGTTGAACAATACATCCCCTCTATCCCCAGGAGTCCTGAGAGCCCATCAGAGTGGGCTGTCAGTCACCCTGGTGATATGGGGTTGTGTTCCAATGGTGTTCAATACATCCTCCCTATCCACAGGGGTCCTGAGAGCCCATCAGAGTGGGCTCTCACTCACCCTGGTGATATGGGGTTGTGCGCCAATGTTGTTCAATACATCCTCCCTATCCCCAGGAGTCCTGAGAGCCCATCAGAGTGGGCTCTCACTCACCCTGGTGATATGGTTGTGTGTGCCTAAACAGTTCAATACATCCTCCCTATCCCCAGGAGTCCTGAGAGCCCATCAGAGTGGGCTGTCAGTCACCCTGGTGATATGGGGTTGTGTGCCAATGGTGTTCAATACATCCTCCCTATCCCCAGGAGTCCTGAGAGCCCATCAAAGTGGGCTGAAAGTCACCCTGGTGATATGGTGTTGTGTGCCAATTATTGTTCAATACATCCTCCCTATCCGCAGGGGCCCTGAGAGCCCATCAGAGTGGGCTCTCACTCACCCTGGTGATATGGGATTGTGTGCCAATGTTGTTCAATACATTCCCCCTATCCCCAGGAGTCCTGAGAGCCCATCAGAGTGGGCTCTCAGTCACCCTGGTGATATGGTGCAGTGTGCTTAGACTGTTGAATCCATGCTCCCTATCCCCAGGAGTCCAGAGAGGCCATCAGAGTGGGCTGTCAGTCACCCTGGTGATATGGGGTTGTGTGCCAATGGTGTTCAATACATCCTCCCTATCCCCAGGAGTCCTGAGAGCCCATCAGAGTGGGCTGTCAGTCACCCTGGTGATATGGGGTTGTGTGCCAATGGTGTTCAATACATCCTCCCTATCCGCAGGGGTCCTGAGAGCCCATCAGAGTGGGCTCTCACTCACCCTGGTGATATGGGGTTGTGTGCCAATGGTGTTCAATACATCCTCCCTATCCCCAGGAGTCCTGAGAGCCCATCAGAGGGGGCTGTCAGTCACCCTGGTGATATGGGGTTGTGTGCCAATGGTGTTCAATACATCCTCCCTATCCGCAGGGGTCCTGAGAGCCCATCAGAGTGGGCTCTCACTCACCCTGGTGATATGGGGTTGTGTGCCAATGTTGTTCAATACATCCTCCCTATCCCCAGGAGTCCTGAGAGCACATCAGAGTGGGCTCTCACTCACCCTGGTGATATGGTTGTGTGTGCCTAAACAGTTCAATACATCCTCCCTATCCCCAGGAGTCCTGAGAGCCCATCAGAGTGGGCTGTCAGTCACCCTGGTGATATGGGGTTGTGTGCCAATGGTGTTCAATACATCCTCCCTATCCCCAGGAGTCCTGAGAGCCCATCAAAGTGGGCTGACAGTCACCCTGGTGATATGGGGTTGTGTGCCAATGTTGTTCAATACATCCTCCCTATCCGCTGGGGCCCTGAGAGCCCATCAGATTGGGCTCTCACTCACCCTGGTGATATGGTTGTGTGTGCCTAAACAGTTCAATAAATCCCCCCTATCCCCAGGAGTACTGAGAGCCCAGAGCCCATCAGAGTGGGCTCTCAGTAACCCTGGTGATATGGTGCAGTGTGCTTAGACTGTTGAATCCATTCTCCTTATCCCCAGGAGTCCAGAGAGCCCATCAGAGTGGGCTGTCAGTCACCCTGGTGATATGGGGTTGTGTGCCAATGGTGTTCAATACATCCTCCCTATCCCCAGGAGTGCTGAGAGCCCATCAGAGTGGGCTGTCAGTCACCCTGGTGATATGGGGTTGTGTGCCAATAGTGTTCAATACATCCTCCCTATCCGCAGGGGCCCTGAGAGCCCATCAGAGTGGGCTCTCACTCACCCTGGTGATATGGTTGTGTGTGCCTAAACAGTTCAATACATCCCCCCTATCCCCAGGAGTCCTGAGAGCCCATCAGAGTGGGCTCTCACTCACCCTGGTGATATGGGGTTGTGTGCCAATATTGTTCAATACATCCTCCCTATCCCCAGGAGTCCTGAGAGCGCATCAGAGTGGGCTGTCAGTCACCCTGGTGATATGGGGTTGTGTGCCAATGTTGTTCAATACATCCTCCCTATCCGCAGGGGCCCTGAGAGCCCATCAGAGTGGGCTCTCACTCACCCTGGTGATATGGTTGTGTGTGCCTAAATAGTTCAATACATCCCCCCTATCCCCAGGAGTCCTGAGAGCCCATCAGAGTGGGCTCTCAGTCACCCTGGTGATATGGTGCAGTGTGCTTAGACTGTTGAATCCATGCTCCCTATCCCCAGGAGTCCAGAGAGCCCATCAGAGTGGGCTGTCAGTCACCCTGGTGATATGGGGTTGTGTGCCAATGGTGTTCAATACATCCTTCCTATCCGCAGGGGCCCTGAGAGCCCATCAGAGTGGGCTCTCACTCACCCTGGTGATATGGTTGTGTGTGCCTAAATAGTTCAATACATCCCCCCTATCCCCAGGAGTCCTGAGAGCCCATCAGAGTGGGCTCTCAGTCACCCTGGTGATATGGTGCAGTGTGCTTAGACTGTTGAATCCATGCTCCCTGTCTCCAGGAGTCCAGAGAGCCCATCAGAGTGGGCTGTCAGTCACCCTGGTGATATGGGGTTGTGTGCCAATGGTGTTCAATACATCCTCCCTATCCGCAGGGGCCCTGAGAGCCCATCAGAGTGGGCTCTCACTCACCCTGGTGATATGGTTGTGTGTGCCTAAACAGTTCAATACATCCTCCCTATCCCCAGGAGTCCTGAGACCCCATCAGAGTGGGCTGTCAGTCACCCTGGTGATATGGGGTTGTGTGCCAATGGTGTTGAATACATCCCCCCTATCCCCAGGAGTCCTGAGAGCCCATCAGAGTGGGCTGTCATCACCCTGGTGATATGGGGTTGTGTGCCAATGGTGTTCAATACATCCTCCCTATCCGCAGGGGTCCTGAGAGCCCATCAGAGTGGGCTCTCACTCACCCTGGTGATATGGTTGTGTGTGCCTAAACAGTTCAATACATCCCCCCTATCCCCAGGAGTCCTGAGAGCCCATCAGAGTGGGCTCTCACTCACCCTGGTGATATGGTGCAATGTGCTTAGACTGTTGAATCCATGCTCCCTATCCCCAGGAGTCCAGAGAGCCCATCAGAGTGGGCTGTGAGTCACCCTGGTGATATGGGATTGTGTGCCAATGGTGTTCAATACATCCTCCCTATCCCCAGGAGTCCTGAGAGCCCATCAGAGTGGGCTGTCAGTCACCCTGGTGATATGGGGTTGTGTGCCAATGGTGTTCAATACATCCTCCCTATCCGCAGGGGTCCTGAGAGCTCATCAGAGTGGGCTCTCGCTCACCCTGGTGATATGGGGTTGTGTGCCAATGGTGTTCAATACATCCTCCCTATCCGCAGGGGTCCTGAGAGCCCATCACAGTGGGCTCTCACTCACCCTGGTGATATGGTTGTGTGTGCTTAAACAGTTCAATACATCCCCCCTATCCCCAGGAGTCCTGAGAGCCCATCAGAGTGGGCTGTCAGTCACCCTGGTGATATGGGGTTCTGTGCCAATGTTGTTCAATACATCCTCCCTATCCCCAGGAGTCCTGAGAGCCCATCAGAGTGGGCTCTCACTCACCCTGGTGATATGGGGTTGTGTGCCAATGTTGTTCAATACATCCTCCCTATCCCCAGGAGTCCTGAGAGCCCATCAGAGTGGGCTGTCAGTCACCCTGGTGATATGGTGCAGTGTGCCTATGCTGTTGAATCCATTCTCCCCATCTCCAGGGTATCCTGATACCTGCGTATGGTGTCCTGGGGGTCACCCTGGTGCTATGCTGTATGTTGCTGATGATGTGTCCTAGGACACCCAAGACCCAGGGGTCCGTAGAGCTGCTTGTAACGGAGGGTATGTCAGTCAGATGTGTTCCTAGAGTATGGTGGGTAGGTTGCACATCTCCCACAGTCCATGAGGTCCACAGCTCAGCACACACACCGTTGATGTATCCAGATGATATGGTAGACGCAGATGTGGATGTGCGTAAACAACACCTCACCCACATTAGCTATGAGATCCAATTCTGAAGGTCTGTAACAGAGACATTTCCCCAGAGATGCATGCAGAGTCAGGTCACACATCTGCCCAGCCCCCAGGCATCACACACCTGTTTGCAGATGAACATCACAGATGCTGTTGGAAGGATACATGCACCTGTTTAGGTTGCACACCACAGCCTCAAACCCACACATGAGCACAAGTGGCAATAGCCCATACCCGTGCAGTGGCCCCTGCCCCGTAGTGTTTGCAGGCACACCTCCCATAACCATCCAGGACCCAGGTCAGAGGAACATAACAACATCAGATAGGCCAGAATGGGACAGATGCACGTCCACCAAGACCAGTATGCTGCGTGCAACAGTGGCCAAACTAGGTCAGACGTACCTACCAGTATCCCCAAGACAGACAGGTCACACAACGCTTGTAGTGTGTCAAACATTGCTATCCATGGCCTTGTAGAAAGCCACATGTCATGGACGTGGCCCCTGGTAAGGTGCATAGGGCCACCCACCCAACGTCCCATGTATGGTCACATCACCCATGTGTGCTGGGATATCATGTTGCCAGTGGGTGTGGGTCGGATGACATGTGTAGATAATAACACCACAAATGTGTGAAACATACCACATACAGGGTTAGGGGGGGTAGCCTGGACATCATCATTTCAACCCAAACGTGGTATGGCCGTGCCATGTCATTCAAGGGGGCCACAGGGGAATGGAATGGTGTGTTCAGGGTGCCACGCACAATGCACATAGGTGTCACTGCACACATGCCCAGACCCACATCTATGCATGCAGGTGGCACTGGGAACAGTTAATCTCCAGGAACAAGCAGGAATTAGTTGTCACATGTTGGTATTGTCTGCCCTGTCGCAGCCTGCGTGTGACCGCTCCCCAGCATCCAATAGGGAAGCATATGGGAGCATCCCACAGCACCTGCGTGCTGCCCTGATGCCTCTCCCAAATGCTGCTCCCAAGTTCATCATGTTCCACAAAGCCAGCAGGTCATTGTTCCTGTCAGCGCAAACACCTCTATGGTATTGCCACTCCTGTGTCTGCACCTGCCGATGTCTTCCCTACCGGTAACACTGGTGTATTGTAACTCCCATCCCTAGGAGCTGTGTTGACCTCACACAAACAAAATACCAGAGGAAGAGTGAAAACGTCCTTTGCACGTCTCCCCTCGGTTTGTGCATAGGCCCTAATTCCACCGCCATCATGGAAAAGCACTCCTTGTGTCTGAAGACATGCTCAAAATGTGCTGGTAGCTCCTCTGTCACTGACAACCATGCTTGCTGTCCCGAATGCCTAGGGCCCACTCACTCCATGTCTGATTGTTTGGCCTATGGGATGGTATCCAAGAGGGGTTGGCCGAACAGAGCAGCCGAGCTCAGTACCCACCACCCCACCGACGTGGCCGTGGTGGCAGCCATGTCCCCAGGGGGGTTCCGTTCCTCCTGTGGATGCCATGTAACCAAACAGACAGCTGGCCGTTTCTGAAAGGGTCCATCCCCCTCCAAACATCGGGATGCCCTGGCGTTGGCACTCCGGCCAAACAGCCCTGGTGGGATCCCCAGCCTCCACAAGCCACTTTGTGGCCACAGCAAGGTCTGGAGGCCGCAACCTCGTCTGAACCCCTTGGCCCATGCTTTGGGTTACTGGCTTTGGCTGTTACCAATACACAGGCATAGCCAGTGTCACTAGACCAGAGGATACTGGCCAGCAAACGCAGTCTTGTGGCTATCCTTGTGGCATCAAGGTCCTCGTTACCACCCCAGACCACACACATTGCGTCACCGGTACCCACACAGATTCGGGTCCCAGCATGGGCAACTGGACCATCAGTGCTGATGGGTGCCATCTCCAACACACCGGTACCAGGTCACTCCTGTACCCACGCTCCTCGGTACCAAAACCGCACTAAACCTGAGCGCCCAGTGACACTATACTTCCAATCCTCTGAGGGGTCTGTTGACTGTGACAGCTCAGAGGGTACTAATGTACCTCTCCAGGAGGAGCCTGCATATCCCAAGAGGAGAGTGTCGTCGCCTGAGGATATGTCCCACCAGGATCTGCTCAGACATGTAGTCAGGGTCCACTCCATTCCAGTGGCAACTGAATCTGAGCACAGGCCACAGGAGCCAGACAATCACCAATATCCCCAAACGCCAAGGGAGGCAGCCACCCTGCCAGGACATCAGAACGTACAGGATCCTCTCCTGAAAAGGATGGGATACACCTCTCAACACCTCCCCATATTCCCATTAGCTGGATACTATCTACCCTGAGACCTGCGTCCCCTGCCTCTCAAACAACATAGCTCCCTCAGCACTCCATTGTGGTGGAGTCTGCTATGATGAGAATATACTGTCACAGATGACATGCCGTCAACCCTTCTGGTAGGGGCGTAAGAACGTAGATGCCTTGGGTTGTCGTGTCTGCCATGCATCCATGCTGTCAGCCAGGATATTGTCCAATATCCTGTACATGGGAATGGTTCTGATGGAGCTCGCAGTACATCTGTAACTCCTAAGTCCGCCCCTCCCGTATGACAGAGGACAGGTATATGTAGCACCTGTCAAGCATGCCCAGAAGAAGTCAAATGTTACCAACAGGGTAGCATTGGACTGGTGTGAGGGCATAGGCATAGCCTCCGCCATTGCCATTGTGTCAAGGACAAGTGCCTGGCTGGCAGCTGCCAACCTGGAACACTGGTTACAGGATAAACTGTGCTACATCCCCTGTACTCATTGAAACCTGTCAGGGACAAGGTGGCAGCAAACATCCAAAGAATTGGATGCTGACAAGTCCACCCTGACCAGGCTGTCCGAGATCTGCGATCCTGCAAAGAGGAAAGCTGTCAAAGACCCGTCCCTGTCCAGAACGGACGGATGCTAGAAGTCATATGCCCAGCATGGACAACCTTCAGCCTAAGCTGATAGAAAGGGTCAACAATCTACGAAGCCACCAAATCTGAGAGCCACCCAGCCGCAGCAGACCCAGCAGCGTCAGCCCCCACAGGGCCTCTGAGTCCCTGATAAGGTACATGCCCCCCCTGGCCATCCACGTAAAACATATGTCGACAATCCCAGGAAGTTTATGTCACCGCATGCATGGATGGTGGGATAGAACATAGGAACCCTGGACTCTGTCCATCATAGAAGGTGGCACAGGCCACATTCCCAAAGCCTGCCTCCCCCCACAACATTACAGAAGGTCAGTTCCCACAAACGCACCCCTACTGGCTCCAGAGGTAAAGCATAACCTAGTTCATGAGAGGTACAAGTAGGAACACTTCCTCAACAGGGTTCTGTGTTTCACACCCCCTATCTCCACATAACAGAGACAACAGGAGGTCACAGACACATCTGAGATCCCACAGAACTGGACAGGTGATGTTTCAGAGAGACGTACAAATTTATTTATTTATTTTATTTAATGGTATTTATATACCGCCTTATCCTTCAATCAAAGCGGTCACAACACAAGTGGGGGATACATTTAACACGTGGGGATTTGAGACACATACACTAATACTTACAGGGAACATGGGCAATGGAGGGCTAAGTGGCTTGCCCAAGACCACAAGGAGCATCTGCGGGACTAGAAACCCCAGTCCTTCCGGCCCAAGGTTGCTGTCCTCTAGTGGGATTTGAACCCCCGACCTTCCGGCCTGAAGTACCTTGTCCCAACCACTAGGCTACTCCTCCCACAAATGTCATGAAATAGGAAACGTACCTCCGTACCCCCACAGCCCGGACTGGCCTCCTTCCCCAGATCACAAGGATGCCTACACCCATGTTCACAGCCACCAATCACCCCGTAAATTTCCTGGGTTCCGCTATCAGGGAGGGCACTATCACTACAAAGCTCTTCCCCTTGGCCTAGCCTCAGCAAAGTGCATGGCTGTGGGAGCTGCTCTGCTCAGTACCAGGGGAATATGTGTCTAACAACACCTGGACGAGTGGCCCATCCGGACAGAGTCATAGACAGAGGACCAGGCCTCTCTCCCTCTCACACACTGCGTGTACGCCAATATGTATGCCGTCCCAGAGATCTCAGGGAATCCCTCCAGACTCCCACGCAATCGCTGGAGTTCAGACGAGCAAGGCAAGGTAGCAGACTAACAACCACCCATCTGCTGCAGCCTCGCTGTCCTTGCATTGTGCAACTGTTATCCTGAGCACTACAAACAACTCACCTCTCGGACCGAGAGATGCTCCAGCAGCTGGGGCACATGGCAGCTATGGTGCATGTGGTCCCCTATGCACGTCTGCACAGGGAGTAGCCCAACGGTCCCGCCCCACCCAGTGGACTCATGCAACAGGCTGTCACTCAGATCAGAGAGTGGTCTCAGACCGCCTCGCCCAGTCCCTGGACTGGTGGCGTTCAGCACAAGAACATTTGGAGGTGGCACCTGTCCCGCAAACCCCACCTCTGCTCACCTTCACAACAGATGCTGTCAAGGTGGGGTGGGGTGCTCATCTACTGAACACCTCACCCACAGCCACCTGGAGGTCCAGGGGAGTCATTCCAGCACAAATATTTGGGAGCTCGGAGCAATGCGCCTGTCCCCCCAGACATTCCATCCCCCTTGACAGGGCAACACACGACTAGTTCACACAGACAATCAGGTAGCCATGTCCTAGGTGGCGAAATTAGGAGTAACAGCCTCTCTGTCATTTTGCAACAAAGCTCGTCAACTGTGGGTGTTTGACAGAGAGCATCAGACCCATCTCCTGGCGGTCTATCTCCCTGGCAATGTAAAATATTGTCCAGACAGAATCAGTAGTGCTGTGCTTCGGCACACATGGTCCCTACACATGGACCACCTCACCAGAATATCTCAACTCTACGTAACCTCAGATATAGACCGCTCTGCAGGTGTGTCAAATGCCACAAGTACACAGTTGTGTTCACTCATTCCGGCTCATGGCTTCCAAGCGAGGGATGCCCTCTCCACACCTGGGGGCATGTCTCCCTATATGCCCCTTCTGACATTCCCTGGATTTCCAAGACACTATGCAAGCTCCAGGGGGAAAGAGACAACATGATCCACATAGCCTCATGCTGGCAACACTAGGTGTGGTACCCTCTGCAACCACATCTGTCACAGGTTTCACACCTGGACATTTTGTCTGTCACAGACCTACTGTCGCAGGGGGAGGGGACACTATGGCATCCAAACCCCCAGTCTGTAAACCCCAGAGCCTGGTTACGGATGACTGAAAGTTTTATGCCCCCCCTCACCCAGGATGTGTGATATGTCCTTTATGCTCCCAGGAAACCTGCCACAAGGCGCTCCCATGCGTTCAAGTGGAAGAGAGTCTCCAGCTGGTGTCCACAAAAGGGCGTAAAGCCCCGTGCCATCCCCCACGAAGCAGTGTTGGGTTACCACCGTAACCTATCAAACACTGGTCTACAACTGAAGTCAGTCAGAGACCATTGCAATGCCATTGCTGCACCATCTCCACCCATCGATGGACAAACAAGTTCCTCCAATCCTCTCAAACCATGCGTTGTGGAGGGTCTGCCCCTACTGACACCTCCCCTGGAACCACCCCCAGTGGCATGGGGTTGCAATCTGGTTGTGGGCCAACCTATGCAGGGCCTTTCAGAGCCCCTAGGCACTACATCCATAATGTTTGTGTCCTTGACGGTAATACTCATTAGTACAATCACATCAGCAAGGCGTATCAGTGAAGCGCAAGCTCTAGTGGCTGATCCACCATACACAGGGTCTCAGCATGATAAGGTCCCCCTACGGACACAGTCACATGTCATGCCTACGGTGGTTGCGTACATTCATTTGGACAAACAGCTTCAGCTATCTGTATCCGTCCCATAGCCCCATGCCCCAGATGCAGGGAGGAATCATTATACTGTGAAATGTGGAAGAGCCCTGGCTTTCTATTTGCAGGGGACCCAGCAACACATAAGGTCCCCTCAGCTATCCCTACACTCTGATCCTTCCCATGTAAGTACAGCAGTTTCATAGAGAGCTGTCTCCTAATGGTTTGCTAACTGTCTCACATACGTCTATCATGGCACACCATCTGCAGTGCATGCCCATGTCACCGCTCACAATGTGAGAGCCATGGCAGCCTCTAGGGCTCAACGCCATCCCGCCTGTGTGAACGACAGCTGACAAGCAGCTACCTGGTGCTCGGTTCACACCTTCACGGGCCACTACTGCTCAGATAGAGGCTATGACTGTTCAGGCCGCTGTACAACACCTCTCCCATACACACCCAACTCAGAAGCGCCCCCCATAGGGGATGCCAGAGATCCATGGTAGGTAGTGGAACCCCTCCACAGGGCCCCACCACTCCGGGGACCCTTCCCTGGCATCTACGACTAGGGTGTCCCCACCAGTGAGGACTATGTTCTGCTTGTTTCTGGGGATCGCATACTTACCCACCTGTACCAGTTGATGTCACGGAACAGCAGGGATCGGTCCGCACAAACAAACCATCTCCCCTAGGGGATGTGTCACCCTCTCTCACCCTCCCTGTCTCTCTCACACTCCCTGTCTCTCCCTCTCTCTCTCTCTCTCTCTCTCTCTGTCTGTCTCTGTTTGTCCCACCATTTCACTCATGTGTAGAGGGAAAGTGGTGATATGGGGGAGGGCAGCATGCAGGCGCTGTGCGATGCTGCTAGCTGCTGTCCTATTGGACGATGCTTGTCGGTCCCAGACAGGCTCCATTGTTACCGCCCCGACACACATGTGCAGACCTATTCCCACATTTCCCAGGGACCAACTTTTACAGGCGGGTAACTATGCTGTATATGCCACACACAGCAGTGGAGAGGGAGCAGCAAGATGCTGCCCACACAGGGGTTTGTTAATGTTGTCCACCCACTTGTGAAAACCGGTCGAGGATCTGAGGAAGATGGGGCGTGAGCTGCGCCAGTTCCATGGTGATTTCCTGGCCCAGTATGAGAGAGGGGCGGCGTCACACTGTGATGGTGAGTATTGCCAGGCATGCCTCCCAGGTTGAAATGTCACATTGGCCCACCAGCCTGTGTGTTGCCTGCATATGTACATGTGTTATGTGACACACATGATAGTGTCCTAATGTCTGTCATCTTCCACAGAGGGTGATGACAACGGTGATGAGCCACACACCTCCGCCTACTCCCTGAGGCATCCCACCACCCACGTGCAAGGGAGGGGGAGGTGGTGGTGGTCGAGGAGGTGGAGAAGGAGGAGGAGGCGGAGGAGGAGGAACAGCTGCATTTCTCCCCCGAGGAGGAGGAGGATGATGCCCCGATGGGGGATATGGGGGGGGGGGGTCAGGGTTGTGGGGGACTGTGGGTCATGTGGGGGTGGGGGTTGTTGCTGAGGGCGGGAGGGTGGTTGAAGGGGGAGGGTGGAGAGGGGAGCAGGGTGGGTGGAGGGTGTCGGGGAACACAGCCCAGCACAGGGCACTCTGGGCTCCCGTCAGACACTGCAGGTGTCGGCAGAGGATGGGCGTCGTCGTCTCAGTGCGCCATCCAGGGCCACACACGTCTCACATGCACATGCCAGCACACAAACCACATGATGTGTTGGTGGCAGTGGATGGCGTGCAGAGTGACGTCCGTCTCCTGTTGCACACCTGCCGGTGTCTGACGGCAGCCGTTCAGCAGGTGGCCAACGAGGTGGAGCAGTTACCCTGTCGTCGGCCATCTGCTGAAAGGCGTCACAGGAGTCAGTGATGGCACCTGTGATGTCCACATGTGCCCTGTGCTGTCCTGTGTTCCACCAACAAACATGTGGCAGGGGTTTGGTGGCATGTTGCCATTTGTTTTGTTTAAAAAATTAAAAGGTTGTTTATGTTGTTTGACACAATGGTCACGTGTTTCCCTTACCCACTCACTATGGATGCAAGCATGGGATATGTGTGTGGACCTGGATAGGCAGTAAAGGAAGACATGGGTATCATACGTGGACTGGCTCCACATGCAGTCATGGGGGCTAAACATGTGTGTAGGGGCGTGGGACCAGGGTAGGCGCATGAGATGTTGCATTGTAAGGGGGTCCCGGGAACATCCATGTCACAGGGATGGGGGTGGTGTAACCAAATGTGTTAGCGGAAATCAGCAGCCGACATACGCATGCCACCCATGTCTGCCTGTGCCACATGCATGCCTGGTGGGGGGCAGGCATGTAATCAGTGTTACTGGCAGGGGCAGTGGTCACACATATGCACCCAATGTTGGGGGTATGAGGGGGTGGACACGGTGATGGATCAGAATACTGAACATGCAACCTCAGAACATTCCCCCTGTCGCAACATGGGTGTCTGTGTAAACCGCCCCGCTGCAGCCAAGGGGCAGTGAACACACACTGTGCAGGTCACACATGGCATGTGCTGGCATCTGTGCAGTAATACCTGGCAGTGGAGAAACCGCACCAGCGAGGGGCCTGGGTGCAGGTCATATGGTCAGGGGCACAACATGCAGTTGCACACTACATAGGAGGCCACAGGGACACACATTGGAAACACACGTCGCATGTAGTGTGTAAAGGGGGATCAGGTGGTGCATGTCCCACCATCTTGTCAAGGTCCCAACTTGCAAAGAATTGTGGGCATTGCAGTCCACTCAACCATCACCAGCCACTCACAAAAATAATTAAGTTCTTGTATTGGTAAAAGAATGTAGGTTTATTCATTTGGGGTTTTATTTCCCACACAAGTATGCTTGGTCACAGCAATAGGATATTCTTTCCCAGGTCAAAGCAAATAAGGTAAACTGAAAATGATGAACTCAATTAACAAAGACTTTTTGAGGAACACTGAAAAAAGTCTTTCACAGCTGCTAATTAACTCCTTAGAGGAGCATTGGCGAAAACACAACCCAAAAGGCAAAAAAACTCTCTTCTATCTACACACAGATTTCCTTTATACACACAAAAGAAAACTCTCCTTAGCTGCACGTGTGCACTTGATGCCTTCAATGTCACCCAGGTGCAAGCAAGCCCAAACTTGTTAGCTCATTTCTGCCACGTGGAGCAGCCCAAACTCTTTTCTCTCTCTAGGAAATCTTTCTGGGTTTGCTAATGAAAAAGAACACAAGGTACTTTTGGTGTTTGAGCTTTTTCTGTGCAATAACTCAGAACAACAGTTTAGACAGAGAGCAATCCATGCATTGATCATATAAATCTGATATTTCACCCTGTTCCTGAAATATCATTTGATCATTCCCATTTAACAGCTCAGAGGACCTCCCTAACTGGTTTTCATCAGAACAGACATTATTTCCCTGCTGTACTTCAGGTGTAATGCTAGGGAAATGTCCAGAGTTCATACCTGAGATCACTTTGCCTTCAGGTTTTCTCTCTAGATATGTTGGCCAGTACGAACTGTAACTCCTGTGACCAGTTCTCCAGTCAGAACTACTGGTCCTCAGGTCCCTTTTCTCATACCTTCTTGCACAGGTCTTAGGGCCCCTTCCAAATGCAGCCGTCTCTCTCAAAGGTACCATCTGGGAATTCCTGGCTGTATATCTCCAAGCCTCTGGCTTCCCACAGTCCAATGAAGATTGGTGGCCACTGAAACTTCCCTCCACATAAATACTGCCTTGGGCTCCTCTCTTGGACCTCCTAGCCACTCTGTTGTTCTTTCCTTTCCTCCGTAGCAGTCTCTCTGGCTCTTGCTCTCTCTGTTGTCCACGCTGTTCAGCCTCTCCAAGCTCACGTAGCTGTCTTCGTTGTCCAGCCTCTCCAAGCAGCTCTCCACGCTGTCTGTAAGGTAAAACCCTTTTGCCTCTGAAGTGTCCTGAGGGCTTCTCCACCCAAGGACAATCCAGGTGCTCTGAATCAGGCCCTGCCCCAGTAGATAGGTGATTAGGGAGTACATCATCTCTTCCTTGATTAAACCAACGTTCCCCTATTTCTATTCTCCTAGAGGCCCTCTGTACAGCACTGCACTCTGGGACTGGTAGTCTTTTTGGAAAAGAAGCAGTTTTAATGCTTGTACCAGCCAGCACAAGCTGCCTGTTGAGAGCTAATTCACCTCTTGTCTTCTCTCTCCTGGGACAGTGACAAGCTTCATTATCACAGGTGTATGGCAGTTTGTCATTTACACAGGAATTAGCGACGGCGTGGCCGCCCACGCCTGCCACATGGCAACCCCTCCCCCGTGGTGCCCCACCCTCCTCCGGTGCCTGTGGTGGTGGTGGTGCCGGTACAGCTTGCCGCATGACAGCTAGCATGCCCTCCAGGGCCTCAGCGATCCTTGTGAAGGGCAGGGCTCTCACTTCCTCCCTGAAGTGTTGCATCTCCCTTGTGTTCTCCAAAATGGCTCTGTGGATTCTGTCTAGCGCCTGACGATTGCCTGTGGGTGGGACACAAGGTGGTTTGTGAGATACCTCTCCAGTGATCAACCATCAGACACATACATGTCACGCATGATCGTTATTGTGATAGGGCAGACTCACGTCGACACATGGATAGGGGTACGAGACATCATTCTCAAAGTAGTATAAGTCATGGACACGCACAGGACATGGTCCAGTACTTTGATGTGGACGGCAAACACAAAGATGCACAAGCTGCGCTGACACACCCACGTACTGCAGACGTAGCAACAGGCTTGGGCACAGATAGCAAACACATGTCCATCGTGTACGGGAGGTGGAGCATGAACCAGGGACAGCAACCACAGCTGGAGAGCAGCAGTGGTGTTCAGAGGAGGGTCGAGGAAGCCAGCCCAAGTGGGGGCACTGTTTGAGGGATAACCGCAGCTTGCACAGGTTACAGGAGATGCGCTATTGACTCAGAGGGATGGAGTGGAAGCACAAGGATATCATAAGAACATAAGAACATAAGATATGCCATACTGGGTCAGACCAAGGTCCATCAAGCCCAGTATTCTGTTTCCAACAGTGGCCAATCTAGGTCACATGTACCTAGCAGTTTCACCAAGAGACACAAGTTCCACAATGCTTGTACTGGGTCAAGCATTGATATCTTCGGTCACTTCTTAATAATGGTTTATGGACCTTTCCTCCAGAAACTTGTCCAAACCTTTTTTAAACCCAGCTACACTAACAGCCTTTACTACATCCTCCGGTAACAAATTCCAGAGTTTGATTACACGTTGAGTGAAAAAATATTTTCTTTTATTAGTCTTAAATAGTTTACCCTGTAGCTTCATTGCATGTCCCCTAGTCTTTCTATATTCTGATAAGGTAAACAATCAATCTACGTTTACCCGTTCCACTCCGTTCATTAATTTATAGACTTCTATCATATCTCCCCTCAGCCGTCTCTTTTCCAGGTTAAAGAGCCCTAACCTTTTTAGCCTTTCTTCATAGGAGTATCCTTCCATCCCCTTTACCATTTTGGTGGCTCTTCTCTGTACCTTTTCTAAAATCGCTATATCCTTTTTAAGATACGGCGACCAGAATTGCACACAATATTCAAGGTGCGGTCTCACCATGGAACGATATAGAGGCATTATAATATCTTTTGTTTTATTTTCCATTCCTTTCCTTATCATACCTAGCATTCTATTTGCTCTCTTGGCTGCCGCTGCACACTGGGCCGAGGGTTTTAACATGGTATCCACAATGACGCCTAAATCTTTTTCCTGGGTGGTGGTTCCTAATGTGGAACCTTGCATCATGTAACCATAGTTTGGGTTGTTCTTCCCTAGGTGCATAACCTTGCACTTGTCCACATTAAATTTCATCTGCCATTTTGATGCCCAGTCTTCCAATTTATCAAGATCCTCTTGCAATTTTTCACAATCCTCTTGGGTTTTAACAACTTTAAATAGTTTTGTGTCATCTGCAAATTTGATAACCTCACTCGTTATTCCACTTTCCAGGTCATTTATGAATATGTCAAAAAGCAGCGGACCCAGCACAGATCCCTGTGGTACACCACTATTTACCTTTCTCCATTGGGAAAATTGGCCATTTAGCCCTACCCTCTGCTTTCTATCTTTTAACCAGTTCCTGATCCACAATAGTACACTGCCTCCTATCCCATGACTCTTTAGTTTTGCCAAAAGTCTCTGATGAGGGACCTTGTCAAAGGCTTTCTGAAAGTCCAGATACACAATATCAACCGACTCACCTTTGTCCACCTCTTTATTCACTCCTTCAAAAAAACATAACAGATTAGTAAGACAAGATCTTCCTTGTCTAAAGCCATGTTGGCTGTCTCCCATTAGTTTGTGACTATCTACATGCTGAGTAATTTTATTCTTTATGATGGTTTCTACCATTTTTCCCGGTACTGACATCAGGCTCACCGGTCTGTAGTTTCCCGGATCACCCCTGGAACCCTTTTTAAAAATTGGTGTTACATTGGCGATCCTCCAATCTTCAGGTATTAGAGATGATTTTAATGATAGTTCACAGATTACTGATAGCAGTTCTGCAATCTCATATTTCAGTTCTTTCAACACCCTTGGATGTATACCATCCAGCCCAGGTGATTTGCTACTCTTCAGTTTATCTAATAGTTGTAAGACATCTTCCCGATGTATCGATATTTCCTTCAATTCTTCCGCACCTTTAAATACCACTTCAGTCATGGGTAAAATCCCTACATCTTCCTCAGTAAAGACCGAAGCAAAGAATTCATTCAGTCTCTCCACTATCGCCTTGTCACCCCTTAGTGCTCCTTTAACCCCTTTATCATCTAATGGACCAACTGACTCTCTCACAGGTTTTTTGCTACGAATGTACTTGAAAAGGTCTTTATTTCGCGTTTTTGCTTCCACAGCAAGCTTCTTCTCAAATTCTCTCTTTGCCTGCCTTATCAATGCCTTGCATTTGACTTGCCAGTGCTTGTGCTGTTTCCAGGTTTCGTCGTTTGGCTCTTTTTTCCATTTCCTGAAAGATGCTTTTTTGGCAACAACAGCCTCTCTGACCTCACCTTTAAACCATGCTGGCAGTTTTTTGGACTTCCTTCCACTTTTCTTAAAACGTGGAATACAGCTGGTCTGGGCTTCCAAGATAGTATTTTTCAACAACACCCAAGCTTGATGTACGTCTTTAACCTTCGCAACTGCTCCTTTTAATTTTTTCTTAACTGTTTTCCTCATTTTATCATAGTCTCCCTTTCGAAAGTTAAAAGGTAGTACTGTGGATTTCCTTACTATCCCTCCTCCACTAATTAAATCAAAGGCGATCATGCTATGATCACTATTGCCAAGTGGCCCCAACACCCTTATCTCTTGCACTAGATCTGGTGTTCCACTAAGGACTAGGTCTAATATGGATTCCCCTCTGGTCGGTTCATGAACCATCTGCTCCAAGAAGCAGTCATTTATTTCATCTAGGAACTTTATCTCCCTAGCATGTCCTGACGTGACACTGACCCAGTCGATACCGGGGTAATTGAAATCACCCATTATTATTACTGCGCTGTAACTTTTGTTAGCTTCCTTGATTTCTTTGAGCATTTCATCATCTATTTGGTCATTCTGGCCAGGTGCTCGATAGTACACCCCCACTGCCATTGCCTTCCCCCTTTTATATGGAATTTCAATCCATATAGATTCTACAGCAGATTTTGTTTCCTGCAAAAATTTAATCCTTTCTGAGTCAATGCCCTCTCTAACATAGAGCGCAACCCCTCCACCAATTTGATCAGCTCTATCATTACGATATAGTTTGTACCCAGGTATCACAGTGTCCCACTGGTTGTCCTCCTTCCACCATGTCTCTGATATTCCAATCATATCTAACCTTTCATTTAGTGCTATATATTCTAACTCTCCCATCTTATTCTTTAGACTTCTAGCATTTGCATACAAGCATTTTAGAGAATGTATTTTATTCATGTTAATTTGGCTATTGTTAGACATGAGTAAATTGGGATCTTTAAGCTCTATCTGCTCCATACTTGAGGGCATTTGGGCTACTTTACTCTTTTGTGGATCCTCTCTGCTTTTGGTAGTATCCTTCAAGGATACATTCTTCCGAACCATCCGCTCTTGGGCGACTGTCGGCTATCAACCCTTACTTGCGCGTGCACTGCTGCTTCACATGTCTGACGGCAGAGGGGTTCACATACACCTTGTGTAAAACAGAGGAGGGGTTGGGTACCAGTGTGTGTACACCTAGGTAAACATATGGAGGGTTTGGACAGAGCAGGGGGAGCAACAGAGGGTGCAGCAGAGGTGGACAGACCCCAGGAACACACGGACAGGGTTATGTTGAGGAATCCACAGCAGGTGGTACCCCTTGGGGAAGGGTGGTGATACCCAGAGCTGGGGGGGTGTTTCCCTGATTCCGTTTGGCAGCAGGGGTAGCAGCTGGGGGTTGGCGAGTCTTTCATAACACAACAGAGGTCGTTAGCTGACTTGTGTGATCGTGTGGGTGAGTCCCACCCTATGCACTTGGGGGACTCATTGTCAGAGCTACAGGAAGGGGACATGTTGATGGCCCTGTCTGTATGCCAAGCAGTCGATCTTAGTTGTTGACGTACAGGCAGCCTTGAGGGACCTGTTTTTCCCCCAAACCCTCTTTACATGATCTATGATGCTGTCACCTCTGTACGTCCTTGTATATGGGTGTATTAACACATTTTGACTGCTCATTTCATATCCTATGATTGCTTTTCACCTGGAGATGCAGACTGGAGGGAATGGAGGCTGTGTGACGTTACATGACTTAAGATGCGTAGGTTTGGGTATGTCTGCCCTGATTGTCTGATGACTATGGGACAGGTGGCACCCTTTTGTCTGCGAGACGGCTGGGCGTCTACGATGAGGCAGACTGTTGCAAGAGCAATGCTTGTATCTATTTATTTGCTGACAACGTGCTGGACCTTAAACAACATTCCCCCTATGTCTGCATCTGTAGGTGTAAACTGACCCTAGGCTGTTCTGGTGTGTATCATACGCCATACCCTTGTGTTTTCTCCACTACATCCCATCTACGTGACCCATACATGTAACAGCTGTGGAAGGTATGATGCCACATCCACCACACACACAACAACCAGGGACTAGTGGTTTGTGCGTTGTGTTTGAGACAGTCTGTTGTCACCCACCTTCGGCATCGTGCCGTGCTGATGCAGCGTGGGCCCTCAGCTCCGCCATCATTACAGTCATGTCTCCCGCGCCTGGTTCCTGGCTGGGGTGTGGGATGGCCCCCATTGTTGGTCTCCCACCAGACTGGGTGCTGCTGGCTGCAGCCCCCGGTGTTGTCATGCTGGCGATGGGAGGCTCTAGGGGCTCCTCGGCCGCACTTGTGCTGCCCCCAGAGATGGCAGCCTCGGGCTCCTCGAAGCTGTGAGGCACACCAACCTCCACCTCCTCCTCCTGGGCCCCCATGGTACTGTAGTCACCTGCATTGTGAGCAATACGAGACAGCACACATATGTTTAAACACTCCACCTATGTATACGTGTGTACTGCAGATACCACATACATGATGGGGGGGGCCCTGCATGTGTGCTGCATACAGGATCCCCTACACCCTCCCATACCTGTATGTCGCCACCATGTACCGATACCGGGGGCACATGTGTGTGCTGTACCCCTGCATGCCTTGTTTGTTTGCCATGCTCGTGTTCCTGGTCCGATTGCGCATTTAGCCCACATCCCATGCCTCTCCCCATCTGCACCACATATGTCCACGTATGCCTGATGATTACACCTGTTATTGCCACCCCCTGTATGACTGTGCAGGCCTTTGATCAGGGCATATTTTGTTTAGACATACTATCTTCACAGTGCTACATGTGCTTGGCAGTGACCCACTATGCAGCGAACGACGCCTATTCATCACCTCAGGCCCACTGCCAAGCACATGCAGCACTGTGCAGAAAGTATGTCACACATTCATGCCCTGATCCACGGCCCTCACAATCATACAGGGGATGGCAATCACTGTTGTGGGGGTGGGGTAGTGGCTGGGTTGCGTGGACAGATTTGGGGCAGGTGGGGAGAGGGATGGGATGAGGGACACATGTTGAATGTGGCATGGAACATGGCAACACAACAGGGGTTGCAGGGGTACAGCACACACATGTGCCACCAGGATAGGTACATGGTGGGGCTTGGGAGACAGGTATGGGTGGGTGTTTGCAGGTGGCTGCTGTCTACACAATGGGGATATCAGCCATGGCCTGAGAGCTAAAAGGTGTACGTATCATACATACCTGCCTGCGGGTGCGCGCTGTCCAGGGCCTCAGGCAGACCAGAGATGTAGATTGGCCCCAATCGGGCCGCCAGCTCCTGTTCCAGGGGTGAGTGGTGCGATGAGGGGGCAACCGCCACCTGTGCCCTGTGCATGCTGTTGCTCGGCAGCCAGGTGCTGCCTCACCCCTCTTTTGATGTCTGAGAAACGCTTTTTGAGGCTTTCAATGTCTCTGGGAGGGCCCCCTGCCTTGGCCACTGACCCATGGACCTCCTCCCACACCGCATTCCGTGCAGCCACCGTTGTGCGGCTACTGAGCCGCCCGTACAGTACCTCGTAATTTTTGAGAACCATTGCCAGGAGGTTGTGGTTCTCCCTGTCAGTGAAATGGGTGGCCCTCCTCCTCTGTGTTGCCGGCACCGGTATGCGCTTACGCTTGCCAGTGTGGCTGCACTGTGCAGCCTGTGGCCTACCCGATGGGCCTGCCGCTGGCTCAACCTCCATTGGCCCAGCAGTTCCTGCCTCCCCAACAGGTGGGCCCACCTCCTCCACACCCTCACCCTTACCCTCCCTCTCCCTCTCCCTCTCCATCACCCTCTCCTCCCACCACTCCCCACCCTACACAAAACACCCCACCCCACCCTACACAAAACACAACGCAGAACACACAACAGAGACCACACTACAAACCACAATCAAGACTACACTACAAACCACAATACAGTACACAACCACAAACCAAACCACAACACAATACAACCTCCTCACTTCCTCCACTACCTCCTCACTACCACCACTACTCAAACCACAGCCTCCAACGCACTATCTCGACCACTACACACAACCTAGAACTCCTCAAACAACCTTCAATGTGGACCAGGTGTGCAGGGTGATTTATAGCTTTTTTTACGTTATGTACGTTACGCATGCGCAATTGTGCGAGCGCGCTGCTTGTGCGTGGCACGCATGTGCAACTGCTCATGGGCATCTGTCTTGCGCATGGGCGTCTGTCCATGGGCGTGTGTCTGTGCATGGCGTGCATGGGCGTCTGTCCATGGGCGTGTGTATGTGCGCGGCACGCATGGGCATGTCTGTGCGCATGTGCAACTGTATGTGCGTGGGCGTTAGCGTGCGTGCATCCATACAGTTGCACATGCGCGCCGTGCACAGACACACGCCCATGTGCACACAATTGCACATGCGCGCCGCGCACATGCAGTGCGCATGCACAACTGCACATGCGCAAGGACCGCAAACTAAAATACATCTATAAATCTGCCTGCACACCTGGTCCACGTTGAGGGTTGTTTCGTAGGCGAGGTGTGTGTGCAGAGAGAGAGAGAGCAAGGCAGGTGTTGGTGTGGATTGTAGTGTGTGTGTTGGTTGTATTGTGTTGTCTTGTGTGTGTATTGTATTGTGTGGTTTGTAAGGTGTACACTGTTTAGGGAGGTTCGTGTGTGTGTTGGAGTGTGTTTGTGTAGCCGGGCGGGAGGAGTTGATGGCAGCTATTTTTGTTGCTGCATGTGCATGTGGGCAGATGCTGCGGTTGCAGGACAGGGGAGATGGTGTCCATGGGGCTGAGGCACAGGGCATGGGTGTAGACCCGCAGCAAATCAGACCTGCAGCTGTGGGGGCAGTCCAGGCAGGTGCTGTGCGTGCATGAAGGCATGCTGAGGTGCAGGCTCGGCAGCCTCACCTCTACAGGCCCAGGGCCCAGCTCCAGGGCATGCGTGAGGACCAGGTCATCTCCCTGTACCGACTGAGCACAAGGGCTATTAGGGAGCTCTATGAGGATCTAAGACCTGACCTCGAGCCCCTGACTGATCGGTCCCATGCCATACCAGGTTTAGTCAAGCTCCTTGCTGCCTTACATTTCTTTGCCTCTGGCTGTTTCCAGTCATCTGTGGCCACAGTGGGTGGCATGAGCCGCCCCACCTTCTCACGCTGTCTCCACCAAGTACTGCGTGCCATGGTCAGCCAGGTGGGGAATTACATAGCCCTTCCCCACACTAGGCAACAGTGGGGACCCTGAACCAGGCCTTTGAGGCGTTAGCCGGGATACCACACGTGATGGGAGCTATTGATTGCACACATGTTGCCCTGGTCCCGCCTAGAGACAGGGAGGTAGCGTTCCGCAACCGCAAACACTACCATTCCCTGAATGTTCAGGTTGTATGTGATGCTAATCTGCATATTCTGAATGTGGTCCCTAGGTTTGCAGGGTCCACCCATGACTCCTATATCCTGCATCACTCGGCACTATTCAGACAATTTGAGGAAGGCCGGTATGCGGACTGTATATTGCTGGGTGAGTATTTCAAGATTAGTAATATATGTATGTCTTTCTATATTTATTTATGTTACAGTTATGTTATCAGTGCGGGTTACAGATAAGAAAGGTTAGACAGACAGAGGACTGTTCTGAGTTTACATTGTTACAGGAGTATAAACGTGGAGTAACAGGGAAACTAATTGAAATGAGACCTTCAGGATTATAACATTATATGATCATAACCTGCACATGGTGTTCATGTGACTACGCACATGTGCATATGTCTGTCCTGGTGGTGGATCCCTCCTAGTGTGTGTGTGCCAACTGCCCACATGTGATGGGGGGGGGGGGGGTTGGTGCCCTTCACATCCACCTGTGATGCCGGTTAATTGTCTGCTAGCTTTTGTATGTTATGTAACGTTTATGTTACTGCCAATCCATACAACTAATCCTTGTCATGTGTGTCTTAGGTTCACACACTCACTCAGTACTGGAGTAGTCACCCAGGAAGCACTAGATAACATGAGGAGGGGTCTAGCTAAATCTGATGGATGTTCTGGACCTTTCCAGCTGGGAGGACATGTTTGCATATATATATGGTCACGCATCTTGGCTGCGTCAAACCAGGGGAGCAACACTGTATAGGGGGTGCAGTACCTTTGGCCACTGTAGATGAGTGGGACCAAGGTGTCATTGTGTCGGCCGATCCTCATGTAGCTGACCATTATGGAAAGGTGACGGCAAAAGCTAGGTGGCTACTTGGATGCATACAGAGAGGTATTGGTAGCAGATACATGCCATTGGCGCTAACTCATGTGGGGTACAGTGTGCAATTCTGTAGACCGCAGCTTCAAAAGGCTGTGAACAGAATGGAGACAGTGCAGAGGACGGCTACTAAAAAGATTGGTGGTCAGCAGTATGCAGCATATGGAGACAGACAGCTCAATCTTGATATGTAGGCCTTAGAGGACAGGGGGAATAGAGGTGATATTGTTTAGACTTTGCCAGACCTCCATGGCATACATGTTCTGGGTGTGAGCTTCCTTCAAATGACAGCACGTTTTTTCGTGGGTACTATGCTGACATATACTTTGAACATGTGATCAGTGGATCGGTGGTATAGTCTCACAGTGGAGGTGGTAGAGATGAGGACAGTAACTGCATGACATTACGCATGTGCCACACACAGAGGATCTCTAAAGGTATAAATGGGACTGTTGTAGTCTTTGCCATGGATGTACAGACTCGATAGGCCATGTGGTCCTTTTCTGCCATCATATGTCTATTTTTCTCAACTGCATAGTTGTGCTGTCATATGTTTCTGTCAGGATGTGTTCTGCATTTGTTTCTCACGTCTATACATGTGTCCATTTTGCTGAACATGAGCTCCTGCATTCACATGCACCATTTCTTTCTGCAGGTGATGCAGGATATGGGTGTCGCCCCTGGCTGCTGACCCCTGTGCGTCAGCCACGGACACGTGCAGAGTGGAGGTACAATGAGGCCCATGCCTCCAGCTGCTCTGTCATAGAGCGCACCTTTGGCGTGTTGAAGAGTCGCTTCAGGTGTCTGGATAGGACAGGTGGGGCCTTACAATATAAGCCAATAACTGTGGCAGAGATAATAATAGCCTGTTGCATCCTGCACAACATTGCTCTCAGGCACGATATCCCGGCAGATTAATGAGGATCTGGAGGATGATCCAACGTGCCCCCCTGTACGTGCCAGTGGTGACACACGGGAGGGCACAGCGGTCAGGCGGAGGTTGATCGCAGAGATCTTCTCAGGTACGTATTGCATAGATTCCCACCTATATGTGTTGTTATATGTGTGTGATGGTTATAAAGGTTGATGTTTCTGTAAAGATATCATTCGGATGCCACACTGCATTGACATTTAACCCTTTGAAGGCCTACTTTAAAATTTATATCCACATTCTGCAGCCGGGTTAATGTTTGCATATTTCAGGGAAATTGTACCCGTCTTATTCAATATGTTCTAATAGTGATTTGCCTTTTGCTATGGTCATGTATTACATACCATTTGATAGGAATATTTTGTCAGACCTTTTATCCCAAGAGTTTTGGGCTTGGCCTGGAAAGGGTTAACAGACAATCCCCACATCACATATAGGCATGAGTGTGCAACAAACAATGTGGGCAGGGCACAACAGGAGGTGGTAGTGGATTATGTGGGAGGCTTTGGGGGTCACATTCCCAGTTAGTGGCTGGTTGTGATAGCAGCTGCTGTGCATACACAGTTAGTTGTTTTGATGCTATGGGTGGAGCACAGTGGCAGGCATATGGTGCGGTATTCACAGTGGGAGGGCAGACCATGTTTGGGGACAGTTGTCCAGCGGGGTGTGGTTATATTGTACAATTTCGATCTGCTTGTGTGGGTGTTATGCTCCTGTCATCTGGCTATGTGTGTCTGTTGCATATGTGTGGCGCCACATGTCCTACATAGCACAATACACATGCTCAGTACTAGTTTTTCATGATGGTATTAACTATTCATGAGGGGTGTTCATGCAACCCCACAGTGTGCCTGAATGTATAGGTCATCACTGTAGCCCTGCAGTGCAGTGTTGCATATGTACACACAAACAGAGGTGATCCGGGCCAGATCAGCAAGGTGTGGGTTACAGTAGGCAAGTTGAGCGCTGAATGTGTGAGTGGATTGTGTTTTACGAGGTTTTTCAGGGGGGACATGACATATCTAGCTGATGCTATCTCAACATATGCCACATGCCTCAGCTACAGGCTGTGTATGTGTGTAGGGCAGGAGAGTACAGTCCACATCAACAACTACCTTGCAGACCCTAGCGAGGGAGGTTATGTCCGCATACACACAGAGGTCAGAGTTATATTTTAAAGGTGCACATATAGGCTATCCATGCTTTGACATTCTCACTGTCACACAGTGGGATGACAGGCAGCCATCATGGTCAGGTCACAAACAGACATGGGGGTGTTGTTTTGCTGACATGACGCAGACATTGCCATCTATTTGTGCACATCATCAGCACACAGCTGTCAATATTATTCAAGGTATGAGATGTACACACCAGGATATGTATTTGGCCAGTGGATAAAGGAGGTGTGCCTGCATATTTCTATGTGTTACAGCAATTGACGGTGGGGTAACGGACAACATTGGGACACCAGTACGCACGGAGAGGGGGCATTGGAGGCAATATGGGGGACCTGGGCTAATATTGCGACCTTGGGGTGAGGCAGAAACATGGTGGGAGCAGACGCCTCTATTGACCAGTGTGTACAACAACAGAGAGGTAAGGGAGGAGACAGAGAGATTACGGACACCTGTAGTTAGCCTCCGACACCTCCGTGCTGCCTCTCACATGTGAGAGATCTTTACAGTGTGATAGTGAACAGTCAGTCAATATGTGATGTTGTGGGGTCTGACAGCTGGGGACAGGAAGGTGCAGTGTGTGTTGCACAGCTATAACATGACATATGTTTGTTTCTCCTGTGTTTCCCACTGCACAGGACATACTTCGTGAGGATGGTGTTGCTGTGGTGCATTGGCACGTGACTGTACATCAGCCAAAATGCTGTGGTCCGGGGTAGGTGGATCTACAGCTACATTGCCTGTGCCTGCAGTCAGGGGGAAAACATGTCCTCAGTGATGTGTCATATTGGGCAACTGTTGTGGTTCTCTTTTTTTCCTTACGCCTCCCTAACCCATATCTTGCTGTTGTCACACATATCCCCATGTGTTTGTGTCCAGTATGTCCTCTGCAACACTGTCTCTGGGACATGTACAACAGAGCTGCATGTGTGTGGAGGTTGTGTTTTCTTTGGTGGTGGCCTACACTTGCTCCCTACCCCAACATTGTACCATCAGCCAACACCAGGGTATCACTGCATGTCACTGGGCCTTTATGTCTACAAATCTCCACTTGTGCACATACAGGCCATGTGTTACAGCTGGCACGCTGACCTTAGCATACTGTGTGGGTGCGTGTTTATGGGTTGGCTGTGTGATGATGCAGTGTTCAGGCATAGTACATTATCATGTGCTGTGAGGGGTCTGTGCACCTGGGGGCCGGTGGTGACTGTGCTACCCCTACCGTCGTGCTGTTTACCTTGTGAACATTCTCGACATGTGTTGTGTGCTGTGAGCAGAACTGTGTGTTGTGTTTTGAGGGACCACTGTTGAGCAGCTTTTTTTTATCTCAGATATCGGCATAATGTGGACTTGCTTCACAGTGGCTTGACATGGTGATTCTACACGTTTTGCTGACATTGTCTCCCTTCACTGTGACCTGATATGGCTGTTGAGTCGCTCAAGGAATCGATGACGCACATCTGATGCACACCCAAGGTAAGTTGCACCTTTGTTATTTGGGGGATTACATCTGCCTTTAGCTGTTGATGATTTACTGTTTGTCTCATGTGCATGTCATGTTGCCTCTCTGTTCACAGAAACAGATGCATATAGTGTGTAGCTGTGAGATGCCTGTGTGACATGAGCATGGACATGACCATATCCATGTGACACCCGTGTCTGTGTTTACGATTCCTGATGTCACCAATATGCGCTGTGTTTTGTGTTGATATCATGTCATGTTTGCCTTTGCATCCCTTTCTTCTGTATGTCCCAAGGTGTGACTCTGCAATTTGTGCTGTATTTGCAAGGTGTCTAACAATACAATACTTATCCTCTCCTGACACAGGGCAGAGGACATACCGGACACATCTCTTACAGTGCATCTGGCATCGCCATCACCCACCTGTTGGGGGACACAACACCATGGAACGTATTGTGGAGAATTGTGCCATTGGATGTTTGACCTCTGAGAGTGGGACACATGCCTGGGATGGACAGTATTACTCTTGGTCTGCTGCTTTACCCATGACAGACCTGCTGTGGCTGGGAGTCCTGCTCATTGCAGGGGACACACATGAACTTTCAAGGACTGTGGCATTTTGGAATGTGACACTTGACTATGCATGCCCAGGGTTGCAAGGACAGTTTTAACCTGACCTGTTGGATTGCAGATACACTTTGCACTTTGGACGCTGTGTACTGATCCCCACGTGTGCAGCAGGGACTGACATTGTCACTGTATGTTGTACATTCCTCCCCAGTTGTGTTGTTGTCTTTTGGCCATGTGTGTGACATGGCACACAGGATACGCTCATCTGTTTGTTTTAACACAAGCACACAGCCATGTTTGTGGCATAGGGGCAACGATGGAGTGGTCCTATTGTCTATGTCCACCTGCTCTCCACCTGGACAGGATACAGGTTTTGCCACAACAACGCTTTCATGCACACCACCATCCTGGATTGATGTTTGCAATGGCCAAGGGTGTTTACGTGCATGTGTGGCATCACTGTATCATGTTGGTATATGGATGGTGCTTGTGCATATGTCTATGTTTGTGAACCACAGCATGTGGACCTATGGCTTCTGTGTGGTGCACTGTAAGATGTTTGCCCATCATTTCCATCTTCACATGCTGGTTCTTGTGTTTGTTTACTGTACAGACGTGACACTCTGCATGTATGTACACACCTTGCATTGCACGTCTGCACGGTCCTGTTTATCCCCTGTGGTAACGACACTCACATTGCCCCATTATATCTGGAGTGTGGCAGTGTGGGTGTCCATTGTCCTCCTTCAATCGTGCATTCCAGGTACCATGCTATATGTGCCCAAACACTGTCTACCCAACAAACAGTGCAAGGGGACCTCCTTCATGGTGGTATCTCTACAGGTTTCTGCAGGTAGTTTAGTTTGTATACTCTCTGTGTTCATGTGCCTCTGCTACCTGTTAGCATATGCTCATTGCGCTTTTGATGATTGTTTGGGTCTACATTGTTGCAGTTTTGATTCCTAGATCAGGCATTAGATGAGAGCTGACACATTACTTTCAGAATGTGTTTTTAACATTAAAACATTGTGACTACATATGCTGTTTTCATTTGTGTGCCTCCTGTGTTGCCAGATGGATATGTTTTGAGGGACAGGTGAGGTGTGTTGGGTCCTCATCATGCAGTGCCTACTGTCTACATGCACTCATATGTGCGTAACATATTTGAGGCATGCAGCAGCAGGTGGGGGGTGGGGGCCTGCTGCCCAGTGCATAGCATGCACCTGATGCACATTATATCTCGTGCCCTTCATTTGTGGTCAAGCCAGTGACCTTTCTGTAGGATGTGGGTTGCTGCCCTGCTAAATGTGTTTCCGTCTTTCACCAGGGATGCACTCACCTTGATATTATGATGGCAGTGTCTACACTATCTGTGATGAAAACCCCAAATAAAGATATGTATTTGACAGACATTTGTCTCTTTTGCTGCTTGATCATGGTGACAAACATGCAATGCACTGTGTGCCTTTGAATCAGTCCTGACTCCTTGTGACCCAGAGATTCCAGGGTTTTCTTGTCAATGTCACTGGATGTAGATTGTCAGGTCTTTCTTCCAAGGTAATGGAAGGTTACGTGACTTGCCCAAGGCCACATGGAGTGCTAGTGTGAATTGAGCCCTGGTTGCTTGGTGTCCAAGCCAGTTTTCAAACCACTAGGCCATTGACACTTGTATCTACTGATTTGCTGGTCATGTCCATGGCCCACCTGTGCTCACATCCTTGTACGGTGGCAGCTGTGTATCTGCCAGCCATTTGCCACATCACTGGGTATTACAGGTTCCCATACACACCCTCCCTTTGGGGTATTTGTTTTGCATTATGCTCAGTGTGCTGTTTGTGGGAGTGGTTAGAGGCATGTGTTATAACTCTGTAGTTTGCAGGTTTGATCCCCACATGTGGTTTCTATCTTTCTTTTCTGTTGTGCTAACTGGACCATTAGGTACCAGCAGGTTCATCACCTCTACACACACCCTTCCCTCTCTTCACTGTACACCAAGGTGTGCCCTCTGTGCTGCCTAGCCATCAGATATTATCTGTTACATAGGTCTCTTTCTTTATGGTGTTTACATGGCAGTGCACCTGGGGGTTTGGTATTGCTGTGGTTCAGCTGGTGTGTGGTACACCTGTTTGCATGTTGAGTTTTCTCCTGTCCTGTTCCAGATTGTTACCCAGCTCCACCGAGCATCCTCTGCTGCTCTTGGGGTTTCGTTTCTTTCCTCTTTTGCATGCTGTATCCACTGCATAACATTTCATTGTGTGTGTGCATGTGTCCCTGGTCCCAATTACAGACTGGGATCTGATCTGTACACAGCGAATTGGCATGTGCATTTGGTCATGATTACTGTTGGGGGTTTGCCTGTCTTGACAGCCAGCAGGCGTCTTGTGTGATGCCCTGCACTATTTTTGTATGCAGCCTTTGCTAATGAGCTCACGTTGGTGGTGTGGCTTACCGGTTTGTGCATTGCCATTTGTGGTAGTGGTCGTAGGTGTGATTCCTCTCTGTTCTCTTTGATTAGTGTCCTGCAGAAGTGGTTTTCATTCGCATGACAGTCATATGTGTGCAGACGTGACACTCTGCATGTATGTACACATTGTGAGCACATTGTACCCTCATCAGAGTTGTGAACCATCCTTCTGTCCATCTTCTGTCTGCCAGCTGTGTGCCATCCTACCCTGATGTGCATGCTGCTACCCCATGTCCTGCACTCCTACACATTCCTGCATTGCAGCTCTCCCTGGTTGCCTCTCCTGTGTGTGCTCTGCATAGCACTGCTACTCCACTGTCATCCTGATATTTCACCTATCCTGCCATTTCAGCCTCCTCTGCTGTACACATCTTCCCATCCTCTGTCACACATTGTCATTATAGCATGGTACATTAAAGCTACAGCTGCCCCCTATATGTTTGTCCATTTTTCTAGCTGCCACATGTGCTGATTTGTGTGGTCCAGCAGCTGTGATCTACGTCCTTCTTTTACTTATGCATTGTCTTTCCTTTCTGCTCTGTGCAGTGTTTGGGTTACGTGTGTGTTTGGCACATACCTCTCTTGCCCTTCAAATTGGGGGATCTTACTGCTCTTGGCTAACGTTTTTGAGTTCACCTATACATCCTTGGGGCATCTTATGGCACACCTTCGATTCAGGCAGCTTATGGGGGTGCCTACTATGGTGCCTTGGGAGTTGACAACCTTTCAACATGGCCTCTGGGGAACATTATAACTCGCCTTTGCTGACATGGTTGTTTAGGATGTGCCTTCTGGTGCACCCTAAAAGGTGCATTAATTTATGGCACTAGGGTGGGGTTCATTTTAGATGGCAGCACAGATTGGTGTACAGTTGCACGCAGCAAAAGGACGTACCTCACCAACCTTATTCACTGGGGATTTGAACCCATGACCCCTGCCCCATCAGTCAGTCTCTTAACCATTGTGCTACACTGCTGTTCCTTCTTGCATGTCAGCACACCTACTTAAGATTTCCATGCGTTACAATGCACAGTGCTGCCATCAGAAACAGTGCTCTGACCTTGCCCTGCCTCATAGGGCACCCTATATGGTGCCCTATAGGCCACCCTTTAAGCAACATTGTAGGGTGCTGTGGTTTGTTTCCACCACAGCACTGCTACGAAGTTTGATAGCAGTGGCTGTAAGAAAGCCTTTCTGTTCCATAAAGGACTTTGATACTTATTTACATAAGCTTTTCAGTTGCCTTGTTTATGTTGAATAAACCCTGGAGAAGTTATCTGGATGGTGTTACCAAGTATATCTGTGTGTGGAATATTCACCACATAAATAAACTCTAATTTTGCCTTACACTCGACCAACTACAAGTTTCTTCATTTATTTAAAAGGCAAGCTTTGTGTGAATGGACTTCAATAACCACAATCCTTTTCAAGACAGTTAATTTACATACTGGCCAAGGTGATGGTACCTTCATAACAAGCACCCCCTTTTACAAGCCTCAACAAGAGCTGCAGCATGTTGTTGACCGCTGTCCTTTTCGCCTGGGACCTGCAGGGCGACACCACAAAAGCCTCCGCCAGCGGCTGAGCGAACTCCAGCGCATACCCCTGACGGACGATCTCCAGCACCCACCGATCTGTAGTTATGGAGGCCCAGATGGAGAGAAACTCCTGCAAACATCCTCTGACCGGAATCTCCGCCTGGGCCTGCCGCCCTTCATAGCGGCTTCTTGCTAGAGGCCTGCTGAGAGTTGATATATCCCCTGCCAAAGCCTCCCCGAAAGGACGTCCCTCTCGCCACAAACCGGCCTCTCTGGTAGGGTGTAAATCGAGGCCCCCGAAATCTGCAAAGGTCTCTACCCTGATCTCTTTGCAGAGTTCCAGGCCTGGTACTCTTTGGCCGATCCTCTGGAAGGTGACTACCCTTGGAATCTCCCAAATCCTTAACTATTTTCTCCAAGGCCTCCCCAAAAAGCAACTTGTCCTTATAAGACAGCTTGCTAAGACGAGTCTTAGAGGATGCGTCAGCCGCCCAATTCCTCTGCCAGAGAAATCTCCTTGCGGCCACCTCTGACACCATGGATTTTGCTGAAATCCTGACCAAATCATAAAAGGTGTCCGCTAAGTAAGCCGCCGCCGATTCCAGCTTTGCTCCTTCTGATGAAGACCCGTCCTCCTTGTCTGGGCCTGCCTCACCTTGGAGCCACCGGAAAGAGGCCCTTGCCACATATGCCCCACAAATGGAGGCCTGCAGAGAAAGAGCCGAGGAATCAAACGCCTGCTTCAGAAGCATCTCCAACTTCCTATCTTGCAGATCTTTAAGCGCAGGTACCACCTTCCACCGGGATTGTTGTCGTCTTTGTCACTGCCGCTACCAATGCATCTACTTTTGGCATCCGCAACAATCCTTCTCCTCCTGCGGAACAGGGTAAAGCCGTCCAATGGCACGGTTACCCCTCAGTGTAGCCTCCGGACATTCCCATTCCGACTCTATCATCTGTTTAATTACTCTATGGACTGGGAAACAGCGCTGTTCTGTTTTAAACCCCTGAAGTAAGGGATCTTCCAAAGGTTCCTGAGGCACTGTAGGGAGGGCAATATTTAAGGCCGTCAGGGAGTGAACAATAAGAGCCCCTAACTCCTCCTTGCGAAAAACCCTGAACACATTTGGATCCTCGTCTGGGCCAATCTCTCCTTCCTCCAATTCACCTGCCCAGTAGTCCAAACCTGCCTCTGACAGGATTTCCCCGTCTTCCAATACCTGAGGGGTAGAGAGCTGCTGCCCAAACCCCTCAGAACCTGCCCCTGGACTCTTTGCTGCCTGAGAAGGGCCCTCTCCAGGGTCCAGTAAATTGCCCTCTTCCAACTGAGCCACGTGCAAGCTGGAAACCGCCGCAGTACTGACTGACTGGTCTTTTTGCAAACGAAAAGCCTTGTGCAGAGCCAAAATAAACTCCGGCAAAAAAAAAGGACTCCACACCATCCGGCACCCCCAGCAACAGCCCCTGTACCTGGGAACTCTCCAGAGTCGTCCTTTTAGATTTAACTTTTCTCTTCTTCGCCGAGCTAAGAAGCGCGGGAGAAACGGCTGCCTCAGAAAACATGGCCGCCGTTCCCGCCTTCTCTAACGTGTCCTGCGGTCTGCCGATCAGTTCCCCTGACGCCAAAATCGGATCCATTAAACCGCCTAGCAGCCTCTCCAAACAAGTGCCCCATCTGACACACGTCCTGCAGAGACCGAGCCCCGACAACCCGCAGCGATTCCCACACTGAAGACACACCGCTGACACCGGTAGCATGCGGTCCCTGCTAAACCTAAAAACACTGCTTCTCCGATAGTCCTGAACCGACAGCCTCATGCTCCAACCCGCTCCCACTGAAACCAACGACGTGCCGGAACCGATGAGCCCAACATTCCAACACGAAGTGCTCTTACCTCAGCGAAGGCCGTTCTGATGCCGGCTCCAGTTTTCACTGCTGCCAGCAGGAAATGGAGCTTCGGCATCGGAGAGAAAGAGGTAGATTCTGGGGCCCCCAGCTCCTTTCTCTAACCCCCGATCCACAGATCCTCAAATCAGAGCAGGCTCTGCTACCGCTGCTAAACAAGAGCCCTGATGGCAGCTGAGGACAGCCGCACTGATTAGATCTTTTTTTTTTTTTTTTACACTTAAATGACAATCGAATTTGTCTTTTGCTATGTCTGCCCTGCTAGAGCAAGCAAAAAACTAAATTGGTGCTACTCCGGGGTATGCTTTATCATCCATTCCTCTTCTTCTCTCCTAGGAGCCTGCCAGTCTACGTCCTATTCAGCTGCTGAGGACTGAAAGACTGATTCTCGGATGCCAGAGTGAGCTGGTTAATCTGTCAGCAAGACTTTTAGAATTCAGTCCTCAACTGCTGAAGAAGGTTGACTACCCTATGGTTCCTGGACTGGCCCGGAGAAGCAAAGAGGAGGTAAAGCAATAGCTCCTGACATCAGACAAACTCAAAGAACATCAACACATTCTTCTACCTGCCGGGAGAGTAGGCACACACATATATTTTTTTTTTTTTATTGCGTTTTCAGTCAAATATACAAAACCAAAAATACAGTGGAAGGTCAATCCGAATATACAAAAATAAAGAAAACAATAAACAAAGCAGAAAAGATGTCCAGGATAAAGTCCACATTATGGGATCAGTATAGTCCATCATAAAAGTAAATACAAAATAGCAATCAAGAGAACAATATCTCAACAATTGGAGGCAACATTCATTAATTATCAGTCCTAACAACAACCTGCCTTTCTTTCAGAAAATTTTCAAGATGTGACACTTCTGTGAATGTATACAAAGCATCCTCAAGGCCAATAAGGCATTTACATGGAAAACGGAGGAAAAAAGAAGCACCCAATGCCAATACACGGGGCTTAAGTTGTAAAAATTGCCTCCGCCGCAACTGGGTGTTCCGTGAAACATCAGGAAAAATGCTAACCATTTGTCCACAAAATTTAACAGATTTAAGTTTAAAGAAAGACCTGAGGATACGTTGCTTAACTTCCACAGAAGGAAGAGTTACTAACAAGGTGGCACGGGTAGAGATGTTATCCTGAGAGTCTTCAAGGAACGCCGTCAAATTATCAATCGTAGAGGCAACTTGATCAAACCCTCCTTCAACCTTATTTAATTTTTTAACAGTAGAGGGAATATAATACAAATGGGAAACCAATACTGGCTCAGGAAAAGCTAATACTTCTTTAAAGAATTTTTCAAGCAAAATCCTATGTGAAAGTAAACTAGACTGTGGGAAATTAAGAAATCTCAAATTGCAGCTACGAGAAGAGTTTTCCAACGCTTCTATCTTAGCATGCAAAGACAGAGAATCTTTAATAGCCGCAACACTTGTAGCATGTAAAGAAGACACTTGCGCTTCTAATTTAGAAACAACAGAATCAACCTGTACAATTTTCTCGTCAAGCTGCCCGAGAGATTCGGTAGCAGCGTGCGAGTAAATGCACAGGGAATTCAATGAAACCATCATTTTACTATCAATGGACTGTAAAGCAGTCCAAATATCCCTCAATGTAATTTCTGCATCCGACAAAGAAGCAGGAAGTTCCGAAGAGCCACCCGCTTCTAGCAACGGAACAGGGGAAGGTAAAGTTATGGACAATAACTTCGACGGTGCACTTAAGACAGCTTTAGAAAGGACTGAAAAATTACCTGGAGCAGGAGAAGCCGGTGGAGGTCTACTATCGGGGCTGAGAGATACTCCCTCAGGAGACGATTGAGCTAGGGGGAGGGGAGCGAAATGCTTGTCAATCGGACCGACCGGTTTAGACTCACCGGCAACAGTCTGAGAGGCCTTAGCCCCAGACTTACCCTTGCGCTTCCCCATAATGAACAAATATAAAATAAAGTAACGAAAAGAAGACAAAGTAAATCACTAGTACACCCCGACTAGCTGGACCAACACCAAGGAAACAAAGTATAACATTATAAAAGGGTAGTGTCTCTGTGGCGTCGAAGGGGCGTCTAAGGGGCACGTCAGACCCCTTTGACCACACCCCTTCGACACACGCCCCGCGCACACGCTCCGCGCTGGAGGAGGTCCAGGAAAATAGTCCCAAAGGCCCCGCAGGTAGGGCTGCCCCAGCAGTGCCTGCCCGATGACAAGGGGAGGGAGAAGAGACCTCTCAACAAAATGGCACGGCAGCTTGTGGACCGGTGACTTGGCTCCAACACCTCCTGAAGGCAACTGATCCAAGGACTCACTCCAGCCGGCTTGATTAAATCCCCGCCAGAAGACCCCGCAGGGAGGGCTGCCCCTGCAGTGCCTGCCCGATGACAAGGGGAGGGAGAAGAGACCTCTCAACAAAATGGCACGGCAGCTTGTGGACCGGTGACTTGGCTCCAACACCTCCTGAAGGCAACTGATCCAAGGACTCACTCCAGCCGGCTTGATTAAATCCCCGCCAGAAGACCCCGCAGGGAGGGCTGCCCCTGCAGTGCCTGCCCGATGACAAGGGGAGGGAGAAGAGACCTCTCAACAAAATGGCACGGCAGCTTGTGGACCGGTGACTTGGCTCCAACACCTCCTGAAGGCAACTGATCCAAGGACTCACTCCAGCCGGCTTGATTAAATCCCCGCCAGAAGACCCCGCAGGGAGGGCTGCCCCAGCAGTGCCTGCCCGATGACAAGGGGAGGGAGAAGAGACCTCTCAACAAAATGGCACGGCAGCTTGTGGACCGGTGACTTGGCTCCAACACCTCCTGAAGGCAACTGATCCCAGGCACACACATATATAACAAAAAACGGTTTAATACTTAAAAGTCTGATGTGTAATTATGCATTTTTACAGGACTGTTGTGGTGTGGCAGGTGAAGGCCGGTGATCCACAGTGCCTGACATAAGCAAGCAGGCCTAACTAGCTTGACCTGTAAATGAAGCATGTGGAGAGGCCCATAGGAATTGCACATCCCCCAATATGCTGCTATTATAGAATTAGAACTCAGTAAAGTATTGAATTAGCTTAGACAAGCAGAACTGAAACTTGGAAAAATACAGAAAATATGTTTAAATGCTCACTGATAAGAGAACACAGCTGTAAGGGATTTAATTAAAACTGCTGACAGAAAGGTTACAGAGCCCTGCTTCCCTACACGTACTAACTAGCTGAATGGCCTTGGAAGTAGGAAAGTATGGGACCAACACAGAGGATCTCTAAAGGCAAAAAGTGGACTGTTGTAGTTGTTATGGAAGGACAGACTAGATAGGCCATGTGGTCTTTTTCTGTCGTCATATTTCTAAGTAACAAGTTGGTGAACTGACCATTGTAATTGGGACTAGAAGGGGGGTTAGCAGGTGCTGAGCCCACTCAAGGAACATAATTGGATAATCATATCAGTACCGGGACCAATAGAAGAGGTACGGGAGGTTACCGGGACCAATGAAATGTTTGTCAATACCTAGAATGGAGCAAAAGTCTATAAAAGTTGTTGTATTGCCAGAGAACATCGCTCAGCCATTTTGAAATTGTCTTTGCTTGAGACTTGTGCACAAATAAATGATTTGGACCTTCTGAACAGACTCCTGGTATTATTGGTTTGTCTGCGCTCTGCTGCTACAGTGGGAGGGGTTGTGTTGGAATGATCATGATTGTGAAGTTTAATTATGGAAATCTCGGTAGATGGGGGAGGAACGGAGGAGTGTAAGGCTGAAGGTTCCCTTAGAATAGATGCCCAATACCTCTGCACATCCCCTGCTTCTGCATTACCAATACGAATGCAAGCACAAGAGGGTAATTTTCGCTCTGTCCTGCGCATGCGCCTGAGATATTTCATGGCTAGTCTACTCGTTGCTACGCAACAAGTTACCAGGCACCCTAGATTGTCTCTCTGTAGCTTAGTCATATCTAACATGCGCGCCACCAGCTTCCTTAATCGGAATCCTTTCTCCCAATTCTGACTCGATTCGCCTCGCTTAACAGTATGTGAACAAGTCACACTGTCACCACTGACCCCTATTTCACAGACATCACCACAGGAACGCCAATGCGCCATTTTTACTGGGCAGCTACTGTGTGTACTCTCGTTCTGACGTCGCGAGTCGTAGTCGTCAGCTGCCCAAGCGCGCGGGGCGGGGAGAATGTGAGTTTGCGCACAGCTTGCTGCTTCGTGTGGATTGTGGCGCTGCTCTAGCCTGGACGCGGTTGGGGTGGGGAGGCGGGTGAAGGTGAGTAAAGGCGGCGGAAGGAGTTTTGGTTCGGCCTCGTGGTGGTGGGTTGCGCGTTTGCGTCGTTGCGTGCGCGTAAGGCTGTTGGTGGTCTCCAGTGAACGGTGCCGCCGCCGGCATCAGCGGCAGAATCCCGGCGGAGTTTGTTGCTTGTGTTGCCTAGAAGTGGCACTGACGAAATTTTCTTTCGTTGGGTGTTAAATAGGGTTACGGTATGGCTCCAATCCTTGTTCTACCGCAGTAGATGCGAGATCTTGGGGTTCTGATTTTTCTGTTGGCTCCCTAAAAAAAGCAAAACAAGTTCATGCCTGCAGCGGACTAAAACCGGGCACCAGTATTGGGTCAGCCTGTCGTAAAAATATGCAGCCAGTTGGCAACCGTATAATAGTGGCTGAATGCTTGTCCACACCCCTACAAACTGCTGCGCGGTTTTCTTCTAATTGTGCCACTACTTCATCACTCTTTCTGCCCTCATAGCTTGCTATGGTCTTTCGCTCTATCTTGGTCATGGTTAAAGAGACCATGTTCTGTAAAGGCTGCTAGAAACAGGACTGGCCCTACCACTAGGCGAACTAGAAACTATGCGGTCGTCTAGTGCAGCAGCTTCTGGGGGAGAGTAAAGACCAGGGCATTCAAAACGAAACAATAGATTCTGACAACCAGGGAGTCATAAGGCTTAAGGTTTGCCTAGACTAGGGTGCCAATGCTGAACCAACTCTGGCTAGAGATGAAGTGCTGGGCTTTAGGGTTGGGTTGCTGATGGGGAGAAACTGAAGTACATACGAAGACATCGGGGGAAGGTCCCATAGAGAGCAAATGGCTCCTTAAGCTTGATGGTTATCTGGATAGCTGTAGGGGATATCAGATATCCAGATCTATGTCTTCTGGTTGCTGTTAATCATTTGGTCCCTGCCAGGCTGGCTGTTTTTCCAAAATTGTTAAGCTGCTGCATCAGCATTCTAATGGTAAGTGCAGGTAGTGATGGAGGCTATGATCCTCACATATTTTGTAGGGTATGATATGCCTATAGGTCTTAGCTGTCTAGCTTGAAGTCTTTTGTAATTCTGTTTTGCTGTATACTACTAACATTTATTATGAAACCAGACATTAGTACTGCCCCTGTTGAATTGCTGAATAATGTTAACTGGTTAAACCCATGGACCTTAATCAAAAAAGGTCTTGTTTTCACTTTTGTGCCTATAGCAATAAGCCTTCTGCAGTAAGGTTTTATTGGGCCAATGCAGAAAGACAAATGTGCCTTTTGAACGCAGAACGCACAAGTTCTGTGATGCCATATGCAGAAAAGATGTTGATGCATATGTAAACAGCAAAGGTGAAAAGCGGTATATAAATACAGCTAAATAAATAAGGAAAGTTAGTCACACAGTGATGCCAAATGTATTTAAATTATGCACAAATGAGATGTGTGTATTAACATGGCATGCTAATTTGTGCTCAGTGCAGAGAAACGCATAGAGGATTATGTAACAAGCCGAAGCGCCAATATGTCTACGCCTGGTCTGAAGTGGCTTAAATGCCAGGTGCGTTTAGGGAAAACAAATCCCTGGTGGCCCAGCAGCCCCAATCCCCACTCTCCCACCCAGTAACAAACAAAAAAAGGCCCGATGGCCCCCGAACCTCCCACCCAGTGCCTTCAAGCTGGAGCAGGACCATTGCCCATGTGCTCCAGCTCTTGTGCTGCCATCTGGAAAAATAGCAGCGCCTGGTCCCATGCAGTGCCTTATATGGCAATCTGACCCCATGTAGTGTATCCAACGCTCCTGCTCTATTTTGAAGGTATCAGGTCGGGGGTTCAGGGTCCACTGGGCCTTTTTATTTGTCAGTGGGTGGGATTGGAGCTGCTGGGCCACCAGGGTCTTTTTTTTTAAATTGGGTGCATGGGGGGTTCTGGGCCTCTAGGGATTTTATTTATTGGGCGGCTGGTGATTGGTGCCACCAGGGATTTGGTTTCTATCGGGGGGGGGGAAGGGGGGGTCGATGTCGGGGGCACTGGCCTCTGACAGTATTTTGATGGCATTGGGAGCTTTTCCCGATGCTGGATCGTCTGAGGAGAAGTGTCAAACTTCTCCTCAGATGACCCTCTTTCTCTGGGACAGCATGCCAAACTTGCGCTGACTTGTGTGCCTGTCTTTGGTTTGCTCTCCCAGTTCTGCGCATATCTCATTTGCATATATACCCCTTTCTGCATGTCGGCGCTGTGTAGAGGTGTATGACTTCTTTTCTGCATGTCGGCGCTGTGTAGAGGTGTATGACTTCAGCACCGGCTTTCTGCATAGTCCCCATTGACTTTTACAGTTACTGTTGGGTGACAGTTGCTTGTATAATTTAATTCACAGTGTCCCTGTTCCTGAGCTAGTAGTCTTCCCTCCCTCAATGCCAAAGATCATGTGCTTGAGAAACAAGAGCCTAAGCTTAGTCCTCCTCCATGTTCACTGAAAAAAGTGAGTTTGGATAGACAGCTGTGGATGAATGATTTCTAAATCATATGGCTTGCTCACATTTGTGAATTTGCAGTGGTTTATTTTCATAATGATGTTAACTGCATAAGGGCATTTCAAAGTACAGGTCATTTGCATTTTTTTTGCTTTCTTTCACAGACACACCTCCATAGACACAGTATTTTCTATTCAGAACACCATGGCCTCAGAGCACAGTGTGGAGGGACAGCCACAGGTAAAAAGGCAATACTTTACAATAAGTATTGCACCGTTGGTTGGCATAAAATGGTGGTGTGTTTCATTTGGTTGATAAGTCTCTTATTTTTCAGGTTTCGGAAAACCCTCATGTGGAATATGGTCTCACAGAAAATGTTGAGGTATCATACTGTTGTCTTGGATCATAATTCTGGTAGTATCTGCAATTAAAATAGTTACAGCTTGTTCTTGAAAGTAAAGGGTCTGTGTAAAAATTACCAATATTGACTGTTGACCTGCTGTGAGCATTTCTGGCAGTCTTATAAACTCATTCTTGGAGCTTATGTAGAGTACTATTGGCTGGCCACATGGGTTACTAATAATCAGCTCTCACTCGTATTTACGCTATTTGATTGTTGAGTTGAACCAGATAGTCCCTACATGGACCCATTTCAAATTAATATACAGCTCAAAAATAAATATTTTCAAAGCATTGATGCCCTTAAAGAAGAGCATATTCTGTTCCATTCCTCACTGTGCTCTTAATTTGCAGGTGCGATGCGATGCCAGTAGTGATAAACAATAAGTGCTATGGATTGTGTTGGAAAGAGGAGATGGTGCTATCATCCATGCTGGTGTAGTCTACAGGCCTCCAACTCAAACCAAAGAAGTGGATAGAGACTTGATTATTGATATTTCAGAGGTAGCCATGAAGGGAGAAGTGATCAAAATTGGGTAGATTAAAGTCACCGATGTGGATTGAAGTATTTCTTCTGCAAATCTCGAAAGAAGTAAAAAAAAATTGTGGATGCCTTCCAAGATCCATTGCTTAGACAAATGGTAATGGAATCGACCAGGGAATGTTTGATGCTGGATTTAGTACTTGTCAATGGAGAAAGTGTGACAATTGTCCGGGTGGGTGCCCATATGAGCAGCAGCAATTATCACACGGCATGGTTTGAGATAAAAACCAAGGCAGAGTCCCCTCACAGCAAGCTCAAAGTCCTAGACTTTCAAAAAAGCTGACTTCAGGAAGATGGCCAAGTGCCTGAAGGAGGAGTTGGCAGGGTGGGGGGAAATAAGGGAAGTGGAATTGCAGTGGGCTAAATTAAAGGAGGCAATAAAAGGGGCAACAAATACATATGTAAGGAAAGTTCCTGATCGTGTAGCCAGTCTAGTCCCGGACTTCAGGGTTGTCCATCTCATACAGCAGCTTGGAGACTGAGAAACTCCTCCTTTTCTGATGTCACTGGTATATCCATCCGGGAGCCTCCTCCTTCCATCAGTTCTTCAGTCTCCAAGCAGCTGGATGGATGGGTGAGCCTGGAAGTCCGGGCTCACTGGAGAAACAATTAGGAGTTTGGTGTTAAAGTTGTTAGACAGAGAGTAGAATTAAAGTTTCAGCAGAGCCCTTCTGCTTTTGGAGAGGACTGTGCCTTTAAGCGTACAGAGCCCTCCTTCTCTCTTGCCCCACCGTCCTCTGCCCCTAACTAGGTCGGGTCCTCTGTTAGCGGGTCAGGGTGAATTGCGAACGACAGCTCTGGTTCTCTGATTCAGATCAGTAGAGACCGGGGCTGTGCGGGACTTTGCCGGCGTCTTCAGAAGTTGTGCCTGTGACGCGCTGAGCATTTTCCCGGCGGGCCCCCTGTGTCGGCGATCCTCAGCCAGCCCAAATCACCCCGGTCTGGGATCCTTGCCTCCTTATAAGTAGTCGGTGTTGGTGATTGTCAAAGGGGCTGTTCGGCGAATGTTGCCCTCTTTCTAGGGGGGCCAGCAAAGGTAAGGGGGCCGCGGTCGAACAGTGCTTGCATCCAGGGGGTTTTGGCGCGCACAGCCTATTTTTCGGCCTCGTGCCGGCGGCACGCTTTGAGCAGCGTCGGAGGAGTGTTTGTGCTGGCGCGGTTTGCTTTTCTTGCTACTGCCCCCGGGGTGCCGCGCTTTTCGCGTTCAGAATTTTCCCCTCGTATTTTCTTAATTTCTTAATTTCTTTACTTCTTTCTTTCTTTATTCATCAATTCTTTTATAGTTTATTTTAGACCCCGCCCCCTTTTTGGTTTCATCGGGCTGTTTCTTTGACTGTTTCTTTTGGCGCCCGTTTTGGGAGTGAGTTTCTTGCCATGCCTTCCAAACAGCACTGCATGGTTTGTGGGGTGAAGAAGTGCACGGACTCTGGCGTGCCATTCCTGTGTTAGGGATGCCTCGGGGCTGCAGTCTCAGGATGAACGGTCTGAGTTTCAGAGCCCTGAGACTGGGGCCTTAGCGGTGCCGGTACAAGAGGGGCCCGTGGAGGAGCCAGTGGCAGGCCCCTCCTCGTGGCCAGACTCTATTCCCTCTCAGGTTCTCGGGTCTTTGGGGCTCGATTCCATTTTTTCCAGGGAATTTGTCAGCTTGCTCCAGCAAGTTCTTCTTTGAGACAGTCAGTCTGCTACTGTCACCCCTAGCCCGGTGTCAGGGAAGCGGCGGGCTGCACCTTTGCGGGACGATCAGTCTCCTCCAGAGCCGAAGAGGGTCCGTGCAGAGGTGGATCCCGGGGACCGGTCTGTGGTTTCGGAGGGGCCACGCTCGGAGGAGGAGGATTTGTCGTTGGAGGAAGAATTGGAAGAGGGGGAGCTGTCTGAAAAGGAAGATCAGGCCAGAGTGGTCCGGGTGTTCCGGAGGGAGGAGCTGCCGGCACTTTTGGTGGAGACGCTGAAGGTACTGAATATGCCGGTGCCTGATTCAGCAGCAGACGCTTCCCTCGAGGACCCCTTACTACAGGTGTTTCGGAAGGAGCAGAGGGCTTTCCCGGTACACCGGGTGTTTCACGAGATGATTCAGCAAGAGTGGAGCCTTCCCGAAGCTCCGCTGAAGGGGGCCAGAGTGATGTCTCGGCTGTATCCCTTAAATGACCAGGACAGGGAAATGTTCAAGTCGCCTAAGGTGGACGCTGCGGTCTCGGCGGTTACGAAAAAGACCACCATTCCCGTGGAGGGCAGTGCGGCCCTCAAGGACGGCCAAGATCGGAAATTGGATGGTTTATTGAGGCAGGTTTTTGATGTGAATGCGCTTTCTCTGCAGGCGGCCATCTGCGGAGCTTGGGTGGCTAGAGCATGTCTGCGATGGTCTCAGCGACTGCCGGGCGCGGCGCTCGAGCGGTCCGAGGACGCGGCCCGGCTGGAGTCGGGTGCGGCCTATTTGGCGGACATCCACTACGATCTCATGCGTGGACTCTCAAAGAGCATGGCATCGGCAGTCGCAGCGCGCCGTTACCTGTGGTTGCGAAATTGGGCGGCCGAATCCTCTTCGAAGGCTCGACTTAGTAAGCTTCCTTTCAAGGGTCGCCTCTTGTTTGGGGAAGATCTCGAGGAGTTAGTTAAGGAGTTGGGAGAGTCCAAAGGGGGTAGGTTACCCGAGGACAAGCCTAAGCCGGCTCGTACGCCCGCTACCGGTAGGGGGCAACAACGAGATTTTCGGCGGTATCGGTTCCAGAGATTTTCCACCGGACAGAGGGGTCGTTTCCCCTCTAGGAATCAGGGATTTCGAGGGTTTCGAGGAGCAGGGAGGGGGTTTGGTTCTTCCTCGTCCTCGAACCTTAGCAATCGGAAACCACAATGAGATCAGGGGGGCCCAGGCGCCCCTCTCCGCCGTAGGGGGGCGTTTACAGGATTTTTATTCTGCCTGGGTCCAAATTACTTCAGATCAGTGGGTGCGAGAGGGCTATGCGCTGGAGATGCTTCGGCCAGTGCGCGACGCCTTCGTGCTGTCTCCTGGCAAGTCCGAGGCAAAATGCCGGGCTCTACGGGAAACAGTGCAAAGGCTCTTAGATCTAAAGGCCATAGTGCCAGTGCCCCCAGACCAATGCGGCTCCAGTCGATACTCCATATACTTCGTCGTACCAAAAAAGGATGGTGGGGTTCGGCCTATCCTGGATCTCAAGAGAGTGAATCGGTGTCTGAGAGTGTCATCGTTCCACATGGAGACTCTACGCTCGGTGATAGTGGCGGTGCAAAAGGGAGAGTTCCTTACGTCCCTCGACCTCTCCGAGGCTTACTTGCACATCCCCATAAGGGAGGATCATCACAGGTTTCTCAGGTTTGCGGTTCCTTTCGGACATTTTCAGTTTCGAGCGCTGCCCTTCGGGCTGGCCACGGCTCCACGCGTGTTCACAAAGGTGATGGTAGTAGTTGCGGCGGCCTTGAGGAAGGAAAGTATCCTAGTCCATCCTTATCTGGACGACTGGCTGATTCGGGCAAAGTCGAGGGCAGAGAGCGAGAAAGCGACAGCCCGGGTGGTGTCCTTTCTAGAGAGCCTCGGATAATCAATCCGGCAAAGAGTCGGTTGGTGCCCACTCAATGTTTGGAGTACCTCGGAGCACGCTTCGATACCGTCAAGGGAAAAGTCTTCCTGACAGAGCAGCGGGCTCGGGGCCTGCGTCTCCTTTTGCGGAGATTTTTACGCTGCAAGAGGCCGTCGGCCTGGCACTACCTTCAACTCTTGGGCACCATGGCGGCAGCGATAGAGACAGTGCCCTGGGCGAGGGCGCACATGCGGCCCTTGCAAAGGGCATTGCTCCGCCGTTGGTCTCATCAGAACGATCCCTTGTCTCGGAGGCTGCCGTGTTCCGAGGAGACGCGTCAAGCGCTGCGGTGGTGGTTGGTTCCGCGCTCCCTGCGGAGCGGAAAAGGGCTGGAGACGCCGGAGTGGATCCCATTGATGACAGACGCCAGCCTACTGGGCTGGGGAGCCCATTGTCAGGGGGTCTTTGCGCAGGGGGTGTGGTCGGCTCAAGAGCGCGAGTGGCCGATCAATCGGTCAGAGTTGCGGGCGATCGCCTTGGCGCTAAAGGAGTTTCGCAGCCTTCTGGAAGGAAAGGCGGTCCGAGTGTTTTCCGACAATGCGACGGCCGTGGCCTATGTCAACAAACATAGGAACCACGAGCGCCGCGCTCGAATACGAGGCCGAGATGCTCTGCGAGTGGGCCGAAGCGACGCTGATGGACCTCTCGGCAGCACACGTGGCAGGAGTGGACAACGTGGAAGCCGATTTTCCTCAGCAGGGTGAAGGTGGACCCGGGCGAATGGGTCTTGCATCCCCAGGTGTTCGAGATGCTGGTGTGCCGCTGGGGCAGTCCGGTCATAGACCTCATGGCCACGTTCAACTCGGCGAAGGTGACTCGGTTCTTCAGCAGACGCAGAGAACGGATGTCCGAGGGCTTGGATGCTCTCACTCAACCCTGGCCCGTGGATCAGCTTCTATACGTCTTCCCGCCATGGGCGTTGATCGGCCGGGTGATTCAAAGGGTAGAGCGCTACAGGGGTCAGGTGATCCTGATAGCGCCGGACTGGCCTCGGCGACCTTGGTACGGCGATCTCATGCGTCTGCTGGTGGCGAAGCCCTGGCGCCTTCCGCTGCGGGCGGATCTGTTGTCGCAGGGTCCGCTGCTGATGCCTCACGTGGCTCGGTTCTTGCTTACGGCTTGGCTCTTGAAAGGGCTCGGTTGACGGCCCGGGGATATTCCGGGCCGGTGATTTCCACTTTATTGAAGGCGCGCAGGAGGTCTACGTCCCTGGCCTATGTTCGCATCTGGAGGATATTCGAAGTTTGGTGTGGAGAGCGACGTTGTGAGCCGTTGAGATCTACCATCCCGCAAATCCTGCAGTTCTTGCAGGATGGATTTGACAAGGGGTTGGCGGCCGGGTCATTACGCGTGCAGGTCGCTGCCCTAGCGTGTTATAGGGGTAAGGTTGGAGGTCAGGCACTCGGTCAGGCAGACGTTAAACGTTTCTTGCGCGCTGTGTCGCTGCTGCGGCCCCCTTTTCGGCGGATCGTGCCTAGCTGGAATCTTCCGTTTTGTTTTGGGCGCGTTGACGCGGGAACCCTTTGAGCCCCTATCGCGAGCGACCCTTAAGGATCTCACCCTGAAGGTTGTTTTTCTGGTCGCAATCTGCTCGGCCCGCAGAGTTTCGGAGTTGCAGGCGCTAGGTTGTCGGGAGCCCTATCTCCAGTTTCGGTCGACGAAGGTGGTCTTGCGGCCCGTGCCGGCGTTTCTGCCGAAGGTTCTTTCGGCGTTTCATCTGAATCAGGAGATTTCTTTACCAGTCTTTGGAGGGGCCGCCGGTGGCCCGGCGGAGAGGGAGTTGCACCTTCTCGATGTGCGTCGGGCGATAAAAAGGTACCTCCGGCGGACGGCCGACTTCCGCAAGTCAGATAGGCTCTTTGTGCTGTTTGCGGGGCCGCGAAAGGGGGAAGCGGCGTCAAAGGCCTCTATTTCTCGGTGGCTAAAGGAAGCTATTGCGTCAGTGTACATTTCTGGAGGCAAGTCGGTGCCAGAGGGGCTTAGTGCTCACTCCACTAGAGCGCAGGCGGCTTCTTGGGCGGAGTTCCGGCTCGTGCCTCCCGTGGAGATCTGCAAGGCGGCGACGTGGTCGTCTTTGAATTCTTTTGTCAGGCACTATCGGCTGGATGTTCAAGCCTCGGAGGACACCTCCTTTGGGTCAGCGGTGGTGCAAGCTGGCCTGCTGGGTCCCTCCCGTGGTTGAGTTCCTTCACTGCTCTGGTACTAACCCTGAAGTCCGGGACTAGACTGGCTACACGATCAGGAAGAGGAAATTAGACTTACCTGCTAATTGTAGTTCCTGGAGTGGAGACAGTCTAGTCCCGTATCCCTCCCTAGTGGTGTTTCTGCTGCGACTGGACGGTCAGCGTTCCAGGTTATTACAGGTAAGAGCCGATTTTATTGGAGGGGATGGAAACCCTGGTGGCTGGGGTGCCCCGATACTTAAAAAAAGAAAAAAAAAAAAGGGACAGCCCTATCTTCCCTTCTATCTTACGGATTTAGCAGGGGGGTGGGCTCTGTATGCGTAAAGTCTAAGTCAGTGTTGGTTAATGTTCTGTTTAGAGTTATATTCTTACTTGTTGCTCCGGTGAGTCTGCTTTGTCAATATGGAACTGATGGAAGGAGGAGGCTCCCGGATGGATATACCAGTGACATCAGAAAAGGAGGAGTTTCTCAGTCTCCAAGCTGCTGTATGAGATGGACAACCCTGAAGTCCGGGACTAGACTGTCTCCACTCCAGGAACTACAATTAGCAGGTAAGTCTAATTTCCTCTAAATTAAAGACAAGAGAAAAAGAAAACCTATTTAGTTTTCTAAAGGAGTGGCTGAACAAATAAAGGCAAAAAAAACACAGCTTTCATAAAATTCAGAAGTTCACAAACACCGAAAAGCATACAAACTGAAAGAGACGAGAAATAAGGATAGCAAAAGCAGAAGAAAAGATGGCTAAAGATGTAAAGTGTGGTGATAACTTTTTTTCAGTTACATTCGGGAGAAGGAAGAACAAGAGGTGAAATTGCAAGACTCAAAAAGTGCTGAGAACAGACTCTTGGAAAGCGACATTGAAAAAGCAAAAATGCTAAACAAATACTTTTGTTTTTACTAAATAAAATCCTGGAGAAGGACCACCTGTCACAGACAAATATACAAATGGAAATGGAGTAGTAGATACGCCATTCACAGAAGATGTGTTTGAACAGCTTGCAAAACTGAAAGTGGACAAAGCCATGGGACTGGATGGGATACATTCCAGGATACTGAAAGAGTTCAGAGAGGTTCTTGCAGGGTCTTTAAAGGATGTTTTTAATAGATCCTTGGGGACAGGAGAAGTTCCACAGGATTGGAAAAGGGCCTCTTCACAAAAGTGGTAATAGGGAAGAAGTGGCAAACTATAGGTCAGTAAGCCTTACCTCTGTGACGGAAAAAGTAATGGAGGTGCTCCTGAAAGAGAGAATAGTGGACTTTATAAAAAACAATAGGTTGCATGATCTGAGGCAACATGGTTTTGCCAAAGGACGATCCTGGCAAACAAATCTGAGTTCTTTGGCTGGGTGACCAGAGAACTAGATCAAGGGCATGCAATGGATGTGATCTACCTAGATTTCAGCAAAGCCTTTGATTCTGTTCCTCATAGCAGGCTTATCAGTAAACTGACCAGCCTGGGGATGGGTCCCAAAGTGGTGAACTGGTTCAGAAATTGGTTGACTGACAGACGACAGAAGGTGATAGTAAATGGAACTCATTCGGATGATAGGGAGGCATGACCCAGGGGATTGGTCCTGGGGCTGGAACTGTTCATTGTATTTGTGAGTAATATTGCTGAAAGACTGAATGCATAAAGACTTTTCCAGATGACATGAACATTTTGCAACAAGAGTGGACTCCCCTGAGGGAGTGGATAACATGAGGAAAGATCCTCAAAAGCTGGAAGAATGGTCTAATGCTTGGTAGTTAAGATTTAATGTGAAGAAGTGCAGTGTCATGCACTTGGGAAGCAGAAATCCAAGTGAATTGTATGCGATAGGGAGCGAGAGATTGATGTGCATGGACCAGGAGAAGGACCTCAGAGTGATCTGTTTTTGAGGATCTCAAAGTGGTGAAACAATGTGCAAGGCGGTGGCCAAAGCCAGAAGGATGCTGGGTTGCTTATAGAGAGGAATTACCAGCAGAAAGGAAGAGGTACTAATGCCACTGTACAAGTCACTGGTGAGGCTTCACTAAGGATATTAAGACTGGAAACGGTCCAGAGGAAGGTGACCAAAATGATTTGGAGCCTGCACCAGAAGACGTATGAAAAGAGACTGCAAGACTTAAATATGTATACTCTAGAGGAGAGGAGGGACAGAGGAGATATGATTCAGACCTTTAAATACTTAAGGAGTATTAATGAACAAACAAACCTTTTTCAAATATGGGAAACTGTAATACTAAAGGGCATAACATGAAACTGAAAGGCAATGTCAGGAAATACTTTTTCACGGAAAGGGTGGTGGATGCTTGGAATGCCTTCTCAATGGAGGCAGTGGGGAGAAATACAGTGACAAATCATAGAAACATAGAATAGAAACAGAAATATGACGACAGAAAAAGACCACATGGTCTATCTAGTCTGTCCTCCAATTCAAAATGGCATGGCACAGACACAGTGGATTCCTTTATAGAAACAGGATAAAATCAAGCTAAACTTAATTGTCTGATATCTCAAGTAGAGGTGACCTGCACGGAGCAGTGGGTACACCCCTAATCAAAGGCATGGGGAGGGGTGACCTCCAGAGAGCGGTGGCCGCACCTACTCTTGCCACCTTGCTGGGCAGACTACATGGACCATGCTGGTCTTCATCTGTCTTCATATACTATGTCACTTCCAAAAAAAGTGTTCCACTATCTGTGAGATCAATTGGCCTCTAGATTTAACTCATGAGCTTAGAAATACATTGCCATTGCTGACTTCTGTGTAGAGCATTCTTTTAAAGTTTAACTGTGTTTTGTTTATATAAAAAGAAATGTCAACAAGTTGTTAGTTCAGTAGACAAAATACTTGTGACTAGCTTTCAAAAGCGTATTAAACTTTTATTCCTATGTATCCACAATTGTCATCTGAGCTTCTAAAGAAAGCTTAGGTTTTTGATCTCTAGTACTGACTGGTTTGTTCTTTGGACAGTTCATGGTATATACAGTATTCTTCACCAGCACCATTAGCAGATGCTTTTTTTTTTCTTCTTTTAATCTTGAATTTCTGTTTCTAAGCTCCCCCTCCCCGGCTTTATTGGTACTTCAGTTTGGTTACTTTTATCAAGCAGCATTCCTGGTTTTGATGATATGGATTTCTCCCACTGCCTGTTCATCTTTTCCAAGGATTCCATTGTTATGAAAGGGGTACTACACAGAAGGAAGGAAACACTGGAGTCAAGTTTGTATTTGCTGCTGAAGCTAATCTGATAAGTGCAGTTTGTCATGAGCTTATGATAGGGATTCATTTCAGTTTTCAGTGCCATGAAAATCTAAAGAGTTTGGGAGGGAGATGAGAATGCACCAACAGACATGGTCTCTACAGAAGACTCTTAACTTTGGAGGGGCTAATGACCATGAAAGAAAACTCCCCAAAAAAGTAGAAGAGCAACGTCATAGCCTCACATAGAACTGGGAGGAAAATGAGATGAAAGCATACTCGTTGCTGATGCTTTAATGACATCTGATAGCTTCTTTCATGCAATTGTGTGAGTGTGACCAATGTATGCATGATTTTGGTTTGGAAAATGGCCTGGATACAAACGGTAACTATTATGGAATCACACACAGGTTGCAATCAATCTAGCTAACATTCACAAATTTGTTTACGCTAGAAATTCTGTGTGTTTTTTTGGTAGGGAGTCTACTTGGTAGATGCATTTTTTTGATATGCTAACGCTTTACATGAGGTGCATTACTGTAAGTATCAGCATTTCAGAGGACCTGTGCTTATTATGAGACAGATGCCTAGTATGCTCTGAGATTTATTCATATATTTTACTGTCAAAGAAATGACTTAAAATCCTATAGTTGTCTAAATGTTTTAATACTGCTTTTGTGGTGGAATTACCAGTCCAAGAAAGCAAAGTCTTTTATTCTGCAACATAAGACCTAAAGAAAAGAAACGATACAGAATACTCTACCTTGAATTTTCCGTCTCCTCTTTGTACCTGTATTGGAATGTGAGCCCTTGCCCTTGCACTTCTGGTGCAGCTTCTGCTTAAACTTACAGCAGTAGTACTGTACCACCTAGTCTGCTTCTGGGCTCAGTTTTTAATTTTTATTTTTAAGTGCATCTACTTTTTAGACTAAAACTTGTCTGCTTTGTTACAGCTACATTCATTTTTTTTTTTTTTTAAAGCATCTCCTTGAAGTGCACGCTTTAGCTCAGTGGTTCTCAACACAGTCTTCTGGGACCCCCAGGCCAATCAGGTTTTCAGGATATCCACAATGAATATGCATGAGAGAGATCTGCATGCACTGCTTCCATTGTATGCAGATCTATCTCATGCATATTCATTGTGGATATCCTGAAAACCTGATTGGCTTGGGGATCCCAGAGGACTAGGTTGAGAACCACTGCTTTAGCTGTTCGCTCTGTATTCATGCTTTAAATCCTCAAGGGCCACAAAGAACTCTCGTTCCTGATGGTATCTCCAGTCTAGTCCCGGACCTCTGGGTTGTCCCCCTTAATCAGCAGGAACCACTTTTCTCAACCTTTAAGCAAAACCTTAAAACACACCTTTTCTCTTTGGCTTTCGATGTGCCCTCTCCTTTTGTGTAATCTCCTTTTCCCGTCCCTAACCTTCCCTTGCTGTTTCTTCCCCGCCCACTCCATGTCTCTCTTGTCTACTCCTTTAAACAGAAATTGTACTTTTTAAACAGATATTGTATTTCTTTTCCTTTCCAGGCTTCGGCCTCTTTTTAGACAATTGTTTTTATATTGTACATCGCTTTGATTTCTGTAGAAAGGCGATTTTATCAAAAACTAATAAACATAAACATAAACATGGAGACTGAGGAACCTCCTTCTTTTGTGATGTCACCGGTATATCCTCCCAGGATCCGCCTCCGTCCATCAGTTACCTCGGTCTCCAAGCAGCTGATGGGGTGTGAGCCTGGAGGGTCCGGGCTCACTGGAGGAACACTTAAGGATAGCTTTAGGCATATTGGGTTTAAAAAAAGAGAGTCCTTGGTTTTTGACAGGGACTGTAGCTTTAAATTTTGCATAAGGGGTTCCCCTCACCTTTGAGTCTTCCTGCGGCCTGTGAGTGTAAGAGTAGCTCTCACAGAAGCAGGAGTTGCTCCGGGTACAAGCAGACAAGGAGGCTTGGTTAAGGAGAGAAATCGGAGATTGTGCACAGCCGGCGCTTCACAGAGGGGCTGCCTGTCAGCGCGCCTTGGCTGATCGCGGCGATCGTTTGCGCAGTGCACAGCCCCCCATAAACCCTAAACCTGCAACGGGATTTGCGGCGGTGACCAGCTTCGCGGATTGAGGCTGTGTCGTTTGGAGGGGAGACCGGCAAAGGTAAGGAGAGCCGCTTGTGTTGACTCCAGCAGCGCGTTTGAGCGCGAAATGGTGAGCAGGCCCGGCCGCGTGGCGGCGGCGCGGGAACTTAAGAGCAGAGGCAAATTTTACCAAGTGGTCTTCTGCCGTGGAAAGGAGCTTTGTTTTGCTGGCTAATTGCGGTTTCCTTGGTTGGGGGGACATTAGCTGTTCAGTTTATTGAGATTCGAGGGAAAAAAAAAAAGCAGGGTTTATTTTTGCCGGTTCTTTTTTGGGCAGCTCTGGGCTTCTGCAGGCACTGATTTGGTCAGGGGGCAGGTAGGTAGCCCTGCTTGGTGCTGGGATGCCTTCTAGACCCCAATGTTTTGTCTGTGGGGCTAGAAGAGGCACAGTGTCCGATTCGGGAGTGTGCAAGGCTTGCACAAAATAGGCCTGTACCATGGATAAGGTAGGGGGGAAGATCAGGAGGAGTGTTTGGAGGCTGAAGCAGGTCTTGCGGGCGCACAGTCAGCCGCCTTACCCCTAGGGGAGCCGGTGGCGGGTCCATCTTCCGCCCCGGACATTCCATCTTCACCTGCGTCCTGGCCCAAGGGGCTGGAGTCTGTTTTCTCACATGATTTTGTGGCTCTCCTGCAGCAGGCACTGGGGGGCATGCTGCAGAGGCCGGCGAAGGGGAAACCCAAGGAATGCGGAGTGAAGAGGCTCGCGGCCTCCCAGAGTAAGGAAGAGTTTCAGATGGGGCTAAGAGGCTGCGGTTAGACGAGGAGACTAAAGATCAGTCGGTTGTTTCAGAGGGACAAATGTCAGATGAGGAAGACCGGAGTGTGGACCTTGAAGAGGAATTAGAGGAAGGTGAGCCAACGGATAGGGAAGAGCAGGCTAGAGCAGGTATTCCGCAGAGAGGAGCTGCCGGCACTCATTGTAGAGACGCTAAGGGCGCTAAACATGCCGGTCCCTGGATCAACGGAGGGTGAGGCCCTGGGAGATCCCTTCTTACAGGTATTTTAGAAGGACTCAACGGGCTTTTCCTCTACCTAGGATGTTTCAGGAAATGATTCAGGAAGAGTGGAATATTCCAGAGGCACCTCTGAGGGGCTCTAGAGTGATGAGCCGTCTTTACTCTCTGGTGGACCAGGATAGAGAGTTGTTTAAGTCTCCCAAGGTGGATACGGCTGTGGCGGCAGTCACAAAGAAAACCACGATCCCAGTGGAGGGCCCTCAAGGACGATCCCAGTGGAGGGCCCTCAAGGACGATCCCAGTGGAGGGCCCTCAAGGACGATCCCAGTGGAGGGCCCTCAAGGACGATCCCAGTGGAGGGCCCTCAAGGGCGATCCCAGTGGAGGGCCCTCAAGGGCGATCCCAGTGGAGGGCCCTCAAGGGCGATCCCAGTGGAGGGCCCTCAAGGGCGATCCCAGTGGAGGGCCCTCAAGGACGATCCCAGTGGAGGGCCCTCAAGGACGATCCCAGTGGAGGGCCCTCAAGGACGATCCCAGTGGAGGGCCCTCAAGGACGATCCCAGTGGAGGGCCCTCAAGGACGATCCCAGTGGAGGGCCCTCAAGGACGATCCCAGTGGAGGGCCCTCAAGGACGATCCCAGTGGAGGGCCCTCAAGGACGATCCCAGTGGAGGGCCCTCAAGGACGATCCCAGTGGAGGGCCCTCAAGGACGATCCCAGTGGAGGGCCCTCAAGGACACTCCCAGTGGAGGGCCCTCAAGGACACTCGGGACAGAAAGTTGGATACACTGCTAAGGCAGATTTTTGATGTGAATGCCTTGTCGCTCCAGGCAGCTGTCTGTGTCGCATGGGTGGCCAGGGCCTGTTTGCGATGGTCGCAATGGGTCCAGGGTGGTCAGGAGAGCGACATGTCCGGGGAGGCTTCCAAGCTGGAGTTAGGGGCAGCCTACCTAGCGGACATTCATTATGATCTTATGCGAAGTTTGTCAAAGAGCATGGCGGTAGCGGCGAGGCGTTATCTGTGGCTCCGGAATTGGGCGGCAGATAACTCGTCTAAAGCACGGCTCAGTAAGCTTCCCTTTAAAGGGCGGCTCTTGTTTGGAGAGGAACTAGAGAAGTTTGGTCAAGGATCTCGGTGAGTCTAAGGGTGGTAGATTGCCAGAGGACAAGCCTAAGCAAGGGCGGACGACTCCCGGGGGCAAAGGGCAGCAGCGGGATTTTCGTCTGTTTCGTTTCCAAAGGTTTAATGCCGGCCAGAGGGGCAGATTTCCCAATAGAAGCCAGGGGTTTCAAGGATTTCGGGGAGCAGGGCGAGGGTTTGGGCCCTCTTCCTCTACTTCCTCCAACCTTAGGAAGTCTCAATGAAGTCAGGGGGGCCCAGGCGACCCTAGTTCCCGTAGGAGGGCAATTACGGGAGTTCTATGCTGCCTGGGTCCGAATCACGACAGATCAATGGGTGCTGGAGGTAATTCGAGAGGGGTACGCCCTAGAGTTTCGGTGTCCGGTGCGGGACACCTTCGAAGGTCCTCCTGCAATTCGCCGAGCAAATGCGAGGCGGTGAGGGAGACAGTACGAAGGCTCCTAAGTCTCAGCGCAATAGTACCGGTGCCCCTAGACCAGGGGTACTCAAATCCATTCCTGGAGGGCCACGAACCAGTCAGGTTTTCAGGATATCCCTAATGAATATGCATGAGATAGTCAAATACAATGGAGGCAGTGCATGCAAATATATCTCATGCATATTCATTAGGGATATCCCAAAAACCTGGCTTGTTTGTGGCCCTCCAGGACTGGATTTGAGTACCCCTGCCCTAGACCAACACGGCTGCGGTCGATACTCCATTTATTTCATGGTTCCAAAGAAGGATGGGGGGGGTTTCGTCCAATTTTGGATCTTAAGGGAGTGAATCGGTGTCTTCGCTTGTCTCACTTTCACATGGAGACTCTGCGATCAGTTATAGTAGCGGTCCGAAAAGGTGAATTCCTTACATCCCTGGATCTCTCAGAAGCGTACCTTCACACTCCCATTCGGCCGGATCATCAAAGATATCTCCGCTTCGCGGTCCCTTTCAGGCAGTTTCACTTCAGGGCATTGCCCTTTGGCCTGGCGACGGCTCCACACTTTCACCAAGGTCATGGTGGTGGTCGCAGCGGCTCTGCAAAGAGAAGAGCCCTTCTCTGGACGATTGGTTGATCCGGGCAAAGTCGAGAGCTGAGTGCGAGAGGGTCTTGGGTGGTCAATATGTCAAAGAGCCAGTTGGTCCCCACGCAGTGCCTGGAGTACTTGGGGGCTCGGTTCCACACGAAGCTTGGACAGGTGTTTCTACCTCGACAAAGGGCGCAGGGGCTGCGGAAGCTGATCCGGAGGTTCTTAAACAATGTAGCTCCCACGGCATGGCAGTACTTGCAACTGTTAGGCACCATGGTGGCAACGATAGAGTTGGTGCCTTGGGCGAGAGCGCACATGCCATTACAGAGAGCGCTTCTCAGGCGCTGGTCACATCAATGGAATCGGCTGTCGCAAAGACTCCCTTGTCCAGCAGAGACGAGGATGGTCCTGTGTTGATGGTTAGTCCCCGAGTCACTGCAGAGGGGAAAACCTTTGGAGTCGCCCGACTGGTTGCCCCTGACGACGGACGCCAGTCTCTTAGGCTGGGGAGCGCACTTCCAGGGCAGGTTCACTCAGGGGCGGTGGAACGCTCAGGAGAAGACTTGGTCCATCAACAGACTGGAATTGCGGGCGGTGTTGCTGGCCTTGCGGAGGTTTCAGGCCATTCTCGGAGGGACAGCGGTCTGAGTGTTTTCCAACAGCACGATTGCGGTGGCCTATGTCAATCGCCAAGGGGGAACCAGCAGTGTGGCGCTGGAATCCAAGGCCGAGGGGCTGTGCAGATGGGCCGAGGAGAACCTCTTAGCGTTATACAGAGCACATGTAGCAGGAGTGGACAATGTAGAGGCCGACTTTCTAAGTCGGGTGAAGGTGGATCCAGGGGAGTGGGTCCTTCATCCAGAGGTGTTTCACATGCTAGAGCGTCGGTGGGGCATGCTGGTCATGGATCTCATGGCCACGTTTCAGTTGGCAAAAGTCAGTCGCTTCTACAGCAGGAGAAGGGGAAGGATGTCAGAGGGGCTAGATGCCCTAATTAAAAGCTGGCCAGAGGAGCAGCTCCTGTACGTCTTTCCTCCGTGGGCTTTAATAGGCAGAGTGGTTCAGTGTATAAAAAGACACACAGAGGGCAGATCATTTTGATAGTCCCGGACTGGTCACGCCGGCCTTGGTACGCGGATATGATAAGGCTCCTGGTAGCGGGGGCCGTGGCATCTCCCGGCACAGGTGGACCTGTTATCGCAGGGGCCTCCGCTCATGCCTCACGTGGGTCGGTTCTCGCTTACGGCTTGGCTATTGAAAGGATTCGGTTGAAGGCAAGAGGTTATTCTGTGGCAATTATTTCTACGTTGTTGAAAGCCAGGAAGAGGTCTATGTCCTTGGCGTATTTCTGCGTCTGGAGAGTTTTTGAGAAGTGGTGCACTGTCAGGGCGTCCGAGGCATTGAAAGCATCCATTCCCCAGATCTTGGAGTTTCTGCAGGATGGCCTCGACAAGGGGATGGCAGCCGCGTCGCTTAGTGTGCAGGTCGCAGCCTTATCGTGTTACAGAGGTAGGCTAGGGGGACGTCCGCTCGGGGGGCATTTGGATATTAAGCGTTTCTTGCGGGCGGTATCCCTGTTAAGACTGCCAGGCAGGCAGATAGTACCTAAGTGGCATCTGCCGCTCATGCTAGAGGCGTTGGATCATGAGCCGTTTGAACCCTTGGCGCGGGCGTCGGTGAAGGACCTTACCTTGAAGGTGGTGTTTCTGGTGGCAATCTGTTCCACGAGAAGAGTTTCGGAATTGCAGGCGTTGTCCTGTAAGGAGCCCTACCTCTCGTTTTTTGCGTCTAAGGTGGTGTTAGGCAAAAAGGCTGCCACTGGCCTTAAGGTGGTGTCGGCGTTTCATATGAATCAAGAAATTTCCTTGCCCGTTTTGGTTAGAGACGCTAGCGGTAGGCCAACGGAGCGACACAGTCGTTTGGATGTTCGGACATTGAAGAAGTACCTGCGTCGTACAGCAGGTTTTCGCAGATCGGAGAGACTTTGTCCCCTTTGCGGGGCCAAGGAAGGGAGAAGCGGCGTCCAAAGCGTCCATTGCTAGATGGATCAAGGAGGCGATTGCGTCTGCATACGTGTTGAAGGGTAGACTGGAGCCGAAGGGGTTGTGGGCCCATTCCACTAGAGCTCAGGTGACATCCTGGGCGGAGTCTCATTTGGTGCCGCCGCTAGAAATTTGTAAGGCGGCTACTTGGTCATCATTGAATTCCTTTGTGAAGCATTACTGTCTGGATGTTCAGGAGGAACAGGATGCGTGTTTTGGAGCAGCGGTACTTCAGGTTGGTACAGCAGGGCCCTCCCGTTAATTTTACTGCTCTGGTACATACCCAGAGGTCCGGGACTAGACTGGAGATACGATCAGGAAGGTGAAATTAGACTTACCTGCTAATTGTTGTTCCTGGAGTAGATACAGTCTAGTCCCTTATCCCGCCCGGTAGGGTGTTTTTTTTCTGGATTGCAGCCTGAAAGTTTTGAAGAAGTCACAGGTAAGAGGACTTTTCGATAGGGGTTGGCGTTCCCCTGGGTGGAAGGTGTTTGTGAGCGTTATCCCTTCATTCAGGTGAGGGGAGGGCCTCAGCAGATTTAAAGTGTGCAGTTTACAGTTTAAAAGTTTTAAGTTTAGAAGGGGTAAAACAAGTTTTTTAGTTGTTGGTGGCAGTTGATACTTACTTGTTGCTCTGGGGAGTCTGCTTTGTCAATAGGAAACTGATGAACGGAGGCGGATCCCGGGATGATATACCGGTGACATCACCAAAGAAGGAGGTTCCTCAGTCTCCAGGCTACTGCTTAAGGTGGACAACCCAGAGGTCCGGGACTAGACTGTATTTACTCCAGGAACAACAATTAGCAGGTAAGTCTAATTTTACCTTTTCTGGTTAACTAAAACATGCAGATAAACCTCATTTTTAGTCCCGCATTGTAGACTGAAATTGTGCACTTCTGCTCAATGGAATGCTTTTGTGGTTTACTGATGCGTTCAACAAAGTAGCTTCCTGATTTATTTAAATTAATTTTTCTGGGTTGAGCTAAGCTTTTTAAAAATCTTCAGACAGAAATATTTGGTACCAGTCCTCCTTTGCAGACTGATTTGGTGCTCATGACATCTGCAGTAAATATTCAGCAGGTGTCTGATCTAACTAGGTTAGTTTGTCTTGAAAACCCAGCACTGCATATGATCGCAAAGGACTGGAGTGAATATCTTGTTGGGGAATGAGAAAAAACAGAATGATAAAGAATATATCATTAAGATCCCTCATTAACTGTCATCTGATAACAACATTCCAATACCGTTCCTTTTAACTTTCAAGGTTCAATTTTGATATACTGCATAACAAAATTGTCTACTCTAAGTGGTTTATAACATAATCATCAAAACTAAAGGTAATCCAATTTGAATTAAAGGATAAAAATAAACTAGAGGGGCAAGAAGAAAATAACCATAAATGCTCGGGTAAGAGTTAAAGTAGAATTAACAATATTTAAAGGGAAAAAACATATTAAGAAGGGGGCAACATTAAGCAGGGACAATGACTGACTTACGCTCTATCCATTGATTACTCTGGGATTTATTAATAAAAATAATTCTATCCTGCTAGATCAGTCTAGACAAGTGGGTTGTGTTCCCTTATCAGCAGATTGGTGAAGACTAAGAACTAATGAAAAGCCCAGGTTTTGATGACATTACTCCCATGCCACCAGAGGTCTCTTCAGTATTCTTTTGTCCCCAGAAGATGGTGGATGAATTTCTCCACTCTGAAGAAAATCTGAATAATTGAAAGGAAAAGATTGATTTAAATACTCATGAAGAACCACCTTGAGGGTGACTCTCTCACTTGAATGAGACTTGGGAGGCTCCACTAGACTGCAGTCTTTTCTGTAGCCATAGAGGGAAAATTGGTTCGGTTCCACGTTCTTATCATAAGAGCCTGTTGAGCTTCACACAACCCAATTTTCTGGCTGCTCAACTCTTCCAGATCCTTCTAAACAACCTCTACCTCCTCCTCCTCTGTCCCCCCCCCTGCTCTTTTTTGTGCAAAAGGCTGTCTGAGGAATCTGCCTGCCAGCCATCTTAAACACAGTGCTTGCAAAGCAAAGGAAACAGTTTCAGTGGTATCGCTGCTGACCTGGAAAGACTTTCTTCCCCTCTGCTTTTGGACTTTGGGCTCATTCTCAGCCCTTTCATGGAGCATGTGGGCCCAGGGACTCGGTCCTTTCCAGAGGAGGACCGTCCCGGGCTGCGCAGTGAAGGTTTGGGAGTCCATTCCCTGGTTCCTCTGGTTGGGAGCAGGCTTTGCTGCTTCTTTCAGGAATGGGCCTGGCTCACCAAGGATCACTGGGTGCTAGTTGTCTTTTACTTTTGCTATGTCCTGGAATGCCAAGAGCCAATCCCAAGCATTTTTGTCATCTCTGCTATTGTGGGGATCACCTTGGACAAGTTGCTACTCCTGAAGGCAGCGGTGCCCATTCCCCTGGATGAGCGGGACAAGGGCAGGTATTCGATTTTTGTGGTGCCGAAAAAGGATGGATCATTCTGGACCTCAAGAGTGTCATGAGCACTTACACGTCCTATGCTTCTGGATGGAAACTTTACGATCCAGATTCAAGCAGTGTGCTGAGGGGAGTTCCTGGCATCTCTGGGTTTGGCTGAGGTATATTTTCATATCCTGATCTGGGAGGGTCAGCAAAAGTATCTGCTTTTTGCCATGCTAGGTTCTCATTTTCAGTTTATTGCTCTCCCATTCAGACTCTCCACTACCCCAAGGGCGTTCTCCAAAGTCTTGATAGTGGTGGCCACAGTACTAGAGCACCAAGGGATTTGTGTGCACCCATATCTGGACTCATTTGAGCTCATTCTATTTCAGAGGCATCTCAGGTAGTGACCCAAGTGGTGCCCTTTCTGGAAAGCCTTAACTGGGTGATCAGTCGGGGAGAGAACTAGTTGATGCCTTCCCAGTCCCTCGAGTTCCTGGGAGCACGTTTTGATACTCAAGTGGGCAGAGTTTCTGCCAGAGGAGAAAGTCAAAAGGTTGTTGAATTGCCTGGTGCTGTTCTGTTCTCCGCAGGCTCCCAGAATCTGGGATTATCTTCAGTTCCTCGGATTGATGCCAGTGACATTTGAGAGAGTGTCGTGGGCATGTGCTCATATGCGGCCGCTCCAGCGGTTCTTCCTGATTCGTTGGTCCCAGGATTCTCAAGAGTTCGAGCTTGGGCTCCTTCTCCCGATCATGATGGGCAGCCTGCATTGGCGACAGCAACCCAGTCATCTGAGGAAGGGCGTGCCACTGGATGACGAATCCTTCTGACGACGGATGCCAGTCTCTTGAACTGAGGAGCTCATTGCCAAGACCAAATGGCCCAGGGCTGTTGGAACTGCAGGGAAGTGGTGTGGTCCATCAACCACCTGGAGGCGAGGGCCATCGGGTTGGCTCTTCTGCGTTTCCGGCCCCTAGTCAAGGGCAGGCAGTTCAGATGTTTTCAAAGAATGCCATGGTGATGGCTTACAATATGTCAGTCAGCAAGGCTGCATGAGGCGTGCCAGGATAGCTCTGGAGATGATCTTTTGTTTGCCTGGGCAGAGAAGAACCTCCTAGCTTTTGTTGGCTCAGCACATTGCCAGTGTGTACAATATGAAAACAGACTTTCTCAGTTGGCACTTTCTAGATCCAGGAGAGTGGAAATTGGCCTGGCATTCCTGATGGACTCCATTGCAAAGCAAGCTACCCATTCACAGGTTTTTGAATGAAGCCACTGACCTCATCAGGTATTAAGTGGCCCTAGAGTAGCTTGCTAGGCAGTGCTGTATAAGGGTCTGCAGGGCCTTTCAGGTACTGGCATTCCTGATGAACTCCATTGTAAAGCAAGGTAATGCTCTGCCTGAAAGCTCTCAAAGGGGTTTTGGTGTTCATTTTTAAAAGCTAAGTCTCTTTTCTATACTGCAAAGGGGGAATTTGTTTGCTTGTGGTGTTGGGCAAGGCACTGTCAGAGTTCATTGTCTTTGTTCCATCTACTCATTCACAGCTAACTCTTTGAAGCCACTGACCTCATCATATGTTAGGTCCCTCCCAACCCACCCCAACAACCCCCCCCCCCCCCGCCTGTGAGCATTTTTACTTTATAGGACAACTCCCAAATTAGCTATATACAGGGACATAGAACAGTACTGTTAGAACACACTTAAAATAGGTTAACTGCTTTTTCTCTTAAAGGACAGCCGAGGAACAGGTGAGGACTTTGATAGGTTTATTTCAATGGGTACCAAAGCTCCAACTAAACAATAGGTGGGAAAAATTGCTAAAACTGTTGCCCCCGTTACTACTTCTACCTCTGTCCAGACAGAGATCCCTATGCTAGTTGAAGGACTGGTTCCATATGCAGGATGCCTGCATGCTGAGGCTCGCAGGAAAGAAGTGGAGGAGCTCAGGGAAGAGGTGACGAGGTTGAGAAGCATTCGAGAGAGTGAAGTACATTGAGATGCTTCTTGAAACATCCAAGCTCTCCTACAGAGGTAAAGATGGTAGGCTACAGAAGGACATGAGTCACCAGAGCCTGCAGTATCAACACTTCCACTCTCCCAACCCTTGAATTGAAGAACCAGTATACAACCGTGGAGAGGAGAGGAAGCATTCAAGGAAAGGGAAGAACCACAGCTCGAACACCCCAAATTTGCAGAATCCGTCCCCACAAGAAAGCGAAGGTTAGTCAATGGTTGGTAACTCTCTTCTGAGGAGTACGAAGGTGTCCATCTGCCATCCAGATTTGATGTCCAGAGAGGTGTGCTGTCCACCAGGTGTCAAAATCTGAGATGTTACAGAGAACTTGCTGAGACTTATCAAGCCTACTGACTATTCAGTGTTGCTCATCCATGTCGGCACAAATGATACTGCTAGGTATCCCTCCGAGCATATCAAAAGTGACTTTATGGCACTGGGACAGAGGGTGAAGCAAATAGGTGTGCAGGTGGTGTTCTCTTCAATCCTCCTTGTTGAGGGTAAAGGCCGAGGCAGAGAAGCTTGCATCCTGGAAATGAATACATGGCTGCTTGGATGGTGTCATCGAGCATTTTGGTTTCCTGGACCATGAGATGATGATGATCCAAGGGTTGCAGAGCAGAGATGGTGTTCATCTGTCCAGGAAGGGTTGAAGTGTCTTCAGCAGCAGACTGGCTAACCTATTGAAGAGGGCTTTAAACTAGATTTGTTGGGGATGGGTGAAGAGCCCCCAGGTAAGTGAAACATGAAATACCTCTATAGAAATGGGTAATAGGGGCAACATCTGTAAAGTGGTGTGTATAAATGCCCGTAGCATGGGAAATAAGATCTCATATGTTGAGGCTTTAATGGAAGAAGCTGACTTGGATTTAGTGGTGGTTACCGGGGCATGGTTCACGGAAAACTATGACACAGATGTAATTATACCAGGCTATACTTTATTCAGAAAGAAAGGTTAGGAAGCGGAGGTGAAGTGGCACTATATGTTAAAAATATTTAAAGCTATAGAATTGCAGGGCTTAAAAGGAAGAGTAGGCACTGTGGGCTAAACTAGAAAGAGGGAAAGGGAAATCATTTGCATTGGAGTTATATACAGATCCCCCTCACAGAGCGTATAAGTGGACAATGATTTAATAGAAGACATACACAATATTGCCTTGAAAGAAGAAGTGCTACTGATAGCTGATTTCAATATGCCTGATGTGGACTGGCTCATCCTTGCTGCGGTGTCATCTAGAAGTAAGGAGAACCTAGATTCTCTACAGGGTGAACTATTCAGGCAATTTGTACCAGAACCCATGCGTGATGGTGCCATACTGGACTTAGTGCTTACCAATGGGGAAAATGTTTCTGATATTACAGTGGTAGATCATCTCGCATCCTGTAATCACCAGATGGTATGGTTCAGTATTAGGGCTAGGATGAGGGTCTTAGACTTTAGGAAAACTAACTTTGCCAAGATGGGACAATCCTTCAAAGAGTTGTTAGTGGGATGGGAACAACTGAGGGATGTAGAAAAACAGTGTGCAAAACTGAAAGGGGATATTTTAAGGGCAGCAAACCTTTTTGTTAGAAAGGTAAATAAAAGGAAAAGGAGGTCGCTATGGTTCTCAAAAGAAGTAGCTGAAGAGGTGAATACAAAGAGAGAGGTCTTCATGAAATACAAGAGAGGAAGACAGACATCTATATTTGGAAAAACTTAGAGAAGCTAGCAAAGTATTCAGGAAAGCAAAGGTACAAAAAGAAGAAGAAATAGCCAGTGCAATAAAATGTGGGGATAAGACACTTTTCAGATATGTTAGTGAAGAGGAAGGGCAAAAGTGGTATTGTCACTCGAGAGTGCTGGGGAGGAATATGCAGAAATTGATGAGGATAAAGCATAATTGCTTAACAAATATTTCTTTTCTGTGTTCACAGATGAAGGGCCAAGAGCAGGACCTCAGAAAACACCCACAAATAGGAACAGAAACGGGGATCTCAAACTATTTTCAGAAGACTGTTCATGAGGAGCTAGCTAAACTAAAAGTAGAGACAGCCATGGGTCTGGATGGGATACACCCAAGAATACTGAGGGAACTTGGGGACATTCTAGTGACTCCACTCTGATTTTTTTGTCAATGCCTCTGGAGGCAAGAGTGGGGCCAGAGGACTGAAGAAAGGCATATGTGGTCCCTTAACACAAAAGCGAACGTAATAATGACATTGAGAACTACAGGCCAATTAATCTAACCTCTGTGGTTAGTAGATTATTGGAAAGGCTACTAAAAGAGAATAGAGAGGTTTTTGGATTGCAGCATTCCAGACCGCATGGGTTCACCAGAGGCAGGTCTTGTTAGATAAATCTGATTTCTTTTGGTGACCAGGGAGTTGGATCAAGGGAGAGCCCTAGATGTGGTGTATTAAGATTTCAGTAAAGTCTTTGACACCGTTCCGCACAGGCGACTTATAAACAAACTGAGCACCCTAGGGATGGAATCTAAAGTTACTGATTGTGTTAGAAATTGGTTGAATGGGAGGTGCCAAAGGGTACAGGTAAATGAAGCTCACTCTGAGGAGGAGGAAGATGAAGTTACCAGTGGTGTGCCGCAGGGATTTTTTTTTTTTAAACATTTCTGTTAGTGATATTGTATAAGAGCTGTCGGGTAAGGTTTGCTTGTTTGCGGATGATACCAAAATCTGTAATAGAGTAGACACCCAGGAAGTAGTAGATAACATGAAGGAGGATCTAGATAAGCTTGAAGAATGTTTTTTGGCAGCTGAAATTTAAAGCTAAAAAATGCAGGGTCATGCATTTGGGCTGCAAAAATCCATAGGAGTGGTACAGTGTACTTCTGTCCACAAAAGAAGAACGTGACCTGGACATGATTGTGTCTGATCTTAAAGTAGCTAAACGGATAGAAAAGGCAACTGTGACAGAAGTAGACTTGAGTGTATAGGAAGAGGAATGACCAGTAGAAAAAAGGAGGTGATAATGCCTCTGTCTCTAGTGTTACCTCATTTGGAGTATTGTATGCAATTCTGGAGACTGCACCTTCAAAAGGATATAAGCAGGTTGGGCTCTGTGCAGAGGTGACTACTGGTTCGTGGTCTTCTGAATGTAGCATATGAGGACAGACTTAAAGATCTTAATCTTTAGAGGAAAGGTGGGATATGGGCGATATGATAGACATTTAAATACCTCTGTGGCATAAATGCACAGGAAGGTCTCTTTCAATTGAAGGCAAGCTCTGCTACGAGGAGACATAAGATGAGCATGAGAGGGAATAGACTCAGGAGTAATATGCAGAAATAAATAAATACATTTTTATTTTGTATAAGGCCGTGGGTCCAAATATATTTGCACATATCCAAAAGAAATACATAACAATTCTCATAGTATTCACAGCATGCAGTAGATCCTTTCCAACAGCCTTAAAAGATCATCCAGTATGATGAACAAAGAATCTACAGTAATTACACAGATTTTGTATAACAGTTCCCCACTTCCCCGGGACAGGTTTGAGAGAATACTGTTGTACCGGTTACAATCTCATTGCAATTGTCCACCAGTCTACAGCTGCACTTGCACTTTCCAAAGTCGTCTCTCCCCCCCCCCCCCCCCCCACCACTCTGTAGCATTCTCCAAATCAGAACCACCTCCTGGCTCATTCTCTCGTTCCCCTTTTTGCCAGTTATCAAACAGTGCCCAAATTCTGTCATATTGGGCCTCTATTTATTTTATTTAACCAATTTTATATACCACCTTATCCTTCAATCAAAGTGGTTTACAGTGTAACTAGACTGGGTACATTTTAAGCAGGTCTAGGTAGGGATGAAGGAGGGGGTGGTGAGATTCATAAATTGCCCAACAGAAGTCAGCCCCCCCCCTCTTCCTATCTTTTAACACTAGAAGGCCAAAAAAGGCATTTTACCTAGAAATCCCAAAGTGTGTCAGTTGACGCATTATCACAACGACTGCGTTGAGCATGAAGTGCAGATGTGAATTAATTTTAAGTTACTTATTTGTTTACTACGTGCAGTATGTGACATCATTACATTACTGACATGGTTCTAGCAGTGGTGCTGGTATAAACCTTCGAAGATGCATTTGCGTCAATTGACGCATTTTGGGGCTTCTAGTGTTAAATGTTGGGTAGGTTAATCCTGCCAGGAAGGAGGGGTTCCACCGCAGTGGTGTAAGTGAGAATATTTTTGCTGCTTCCTAAAGTCTTTCCTATAATCCTAGCCCATATAAAAATTGTGAGACAGACAACTGGGTTCTGTTTCACTCCCGTTCCCAACCGTTGTGGGTCAGTCCATAGCAAATAGCCTAGTGGCTGGTTCCCTACTGCTTCTTGATCTGGTGCCACCCACTCTTTCCAGGTCAACATATGCCAATCTATAGCCCCACGCAGTAGAGCCACTTTATAGTATTCAAGTAAGTTTTGGGCTGCAAACTAATCATCGTCTTTCATATGGTGATCTGCAAACTAATCATCGTCATTCACATGTGACTCGAGACTTTTTATATCCCCATATGAAATCCATCAAGCCCTTTTGCCATTTACGCAACTTCCTCCATGAAAGCCTTATAGGAAGGTTATTTAAGAGGTAGAGAAACCTAGGTAATATCATTTTGACGCAATTCATCCAAACCATGATATCCCCAGGTTCCTCCATTGTTGAAGGACTACAAGAGGGGACTGCTACCTCTGGAGAGAGATCTGCAATTGTAAGTATTTACGTCTGGGAATTTTTCTAAATCTTGGGGAAAAAGGATTAAAGCTGTTTAATCTGTGAACCCAGTGTATTTGTTAAATCAATCAGGGCCTAGTAGCAGCAAAGAGCTTTCAGCTTAAATTTAAAACACAGCAGAGAGCTTTCTGGTTAAATTTAGACCCCAAGACTCCTTCTATCCAAGCAAGGGCTGTGGGACTCCCCCTGGAGATTGGTCACAGATTACCTTAGAAGCACAGGACAGGGTACTGTGTAGCAGCCAGCTTTTAATGTCTTTTCTTTCCCTCCCTCGCTCTCTAACACCCACCCATCCCTGGGATAATCGTAGCTTTATAGGTGCTTAAAACCTTTTAAAGGAAAGGAGGTACCATTTTCACACGGGTGTAGCTGTTTATTCTCATCAGCATACATTAAAGACCTGAGATTAATTAAGCTTCAGGTGAAGAAAGTACATTAAATGTATTAGTTATAGTTTTATTAGTATAAGTATGCCCAGCAACCCTTAGTAAGTAAAGAACTTAAATATCTAAACACAACCTTAAAACTAAGATGGCAGGCAGCAGTCCAGCAGCGAGATTGGGGGCTTTCCAGTCTTTTATACTGAGTGTCACATGTATGATTTTCTCCCAGTTGGTGAGGGATCTTTTGTGTGCACTAGGTGCAAGGAACTCTTTGCTCTCAGGGAATGAGTACAATCTCTGAGGCTAGAGTAGCAGACTTGGAAGACATAAAGACAGAGGTACATAGACGAGACCTAGAGGGATATAGTCCTGAAGTCCCACCTCTAGTCTGGCAACATCCCTGTTGCCATGGAGGAGAGAGGTCACGTGACAGAAGAGAATCACCCTGGTGTGGCAGGAAGTGATCCTGTAGGTAGGACCTGTCCTCCAGGTGATGCAAAACCCTCTTGCACCGAGGAAGTTTCTTCAGGCCCATGTGCCCATGAGGGAAGGGTTAGGACAGCCATTATATGTAAATAACAAGCAATTTCCTGTATAGTTGTACCATATATGTATACAGTTGACCATGTTTTCCCTATTCAAGGGAACCATGGATGTATATAGTTACCCCGTTTCTCCAAGTTTTTACTCCCTGTTAAATGTAATGACCAGACATATGTAAACTGTCGGATGTTTCTGTTCAATGTAAACCACGCTGATAGTGAATAGTGCGGTATATAAGAATTGTTAATAAATAAAATAAATATTATAGTTGGTGATTCGATCATTAAGCATGTAGATAGCTGGGTGGCTGGTGGACGTCAGGATTGCCTGGTAACATGCCTGCCTGGTGTGAAGGTAGCGGACTTCACGTGCCACCTAGACACTATCTTAGATAGTGCTGGGGAGGAGTCTGCTGTCTTGGTACACGTCGGTACCAATGACATAGGAAAATGTGGTAGGGGAGGTTCTGGAGGCTAAATGTAGGCTTTTAGGTAGGAAGTTGAAATCCAGAACTTCCAGGGTAGCATTCTCAAATGCTTCCCATTCCATGCGCAGGACGCAAAAGGCAGGCAGAGCTCCAGAGTCTCAATGCATGGATGAGACAGTGGTGCAAAGATGAGTGTTTTGGATTTGTTAGGAACTGGGGAACATTCTGGGGAAAGGAGGGGCTCTTCTGAAGGGATGGGCTTCACCTTAACCAGGGTGGAACCAGGCTGCTGGCATTAACCTTTAAAAAGCAGCTTTTAAACTAGATAATAGGGGAGAGCAGACGGTCGCCCAAGAGCGCATTGTTCGAAATAAGGTATCCTTGAAGGATACTACCAAAAGAATGAAGTTGAGGCATATCAGCAGAGAGGTTCCAATAAAGACAAAGTAGCCCAAATGCCCTTGAGTACAAAGCAGACAGAGTTTAAAGATTCCAAATTATCCCTGCCTACCGATAGTCAGATTAATATGAATAAAATACAGTCTCTAAAATTGTTGTATGCAAATGCTAGAATTCTAAAAAATAATATGGGAGAGTTAGAATATAAAGCACTAAATGCTACGTTAGATATGATTGGTATCTCAGAGACATGGTGGAAGGAGGACAACCAGTGGGACACTGTGATACGTGGGTACAAACTATATCATAGAGCTGATCAAATTGGGGGAGGGGTTGCGCTTTGTTAGAGGGCATTGAGTCACAAAGGATTAAAGTTTTGCAGGAAACAAAATTTTCTGTAGAATTTCTATGGATTGAAATTCCATGTAAAATGGGGAAGGCAATGGCAGTGGGGGTGTACTATCGACCGCCTGGCCAGAATGAACAAATGGATGATGAAATGCTCAAAGAAATCAAGGAAGCTAATAAAAGTTACAGCGCAGTAATAATAATGGGTGATTTCAATTACCCCGGTATCAACTGGGTCAGTGTCATGGCAGGATATACGGCAGGGAGATTTCTAGATGAAATAGATGACTGCTTCTTGGAGCAGCTGGTTCGTGAACAGACCAGAGGGGAAGCAATTTTGGACATAGTCCTTAGTGGAACATCAGATCTGGTAAAGAGATAATGGTGTTGGTGCCACTTGGCAATAGTGATCTTAGTATGATTGCGTTTGATTTCATTAATGGAGGAGGGATGGTAAGGAAATCCACAGTACTACCTTTTAACTTTCGAAAGGGAGACTGTGATAAAATGAGGAAGATTGTTAAGAAAAAACTAAAAGGAGCAGTTGCAAAGGTTAGAGACTTACATCAAGCTTGGGTGTTATTTAAAGCTACTATCTTGGAAGCTCAGACCAGCTGTATTCCATGCTTTAAGAAAAGTGGAAGGAAGTCCAAAAAACTGTCAGCATGGTTTAAAGGTGAGGTCAGAGAGGCTGTTGCCAAAAAAGCATCTTTCATGAAATGGAAAAAAAGAGCCAAATGACGACAACTGGAAAAGGTACAAGCACTGGCAAGTTAAATGCAAGGCATTGATATGGCAGGCAGAGAGAGAATTTTGAGAAGAAGCTTGCTGTGGAAGCAAAAACTTGTAATAAAGTCTCATTTGTAGCAAAAAAAAAGCTGAGAGTCAGTTGGACCATTAGATGATAGAGGGGTAAAAGGAGCACTAAGAGGGGACAAGGCCATAGCGGAGAGACTGAATGAATACTTCGCTTCAGTCTTTACTGAGGGTGATGTAGGGATGTTACCCATGACTGAAGTGGTATTTAAAGGTGATACTGCAGAAGAATTGAAAGAAATATTGATACACCGGAAAGATATATTACAACTGTTTTGATAAACTGAAGAGTAGCAAATCACCTGGACTGGATGGTATACATCCAAGGGTGTTGAAAGAACTATAATATGAGTTCCTTATCGTCCCTCCAGTCTAGTCCCGAAACCTCTGGGGTTTAATATGTCCTCTCGCAGCTTGGAGACTGAGCATGTCACTCTTTTGATGACACCAGTATAAGTAGCCCAGGCACTGCCGCCTTGTCCATTTCTCAGTTTCCAAGCAGCGGAAGGAGATGTGAGCCCAGAGTTTAGGGACTCCCTGGAGTAATCATTAAGCAGCAATAGTTAGTTCCTGTTCGTAGCCCCAGTCTGGTCCCGGACCTCTGAGTTGTCAATCTTAATCAGCAGCTTGGAGACTGAGGAACCACCTTCTTTTCATGATGTCACCGCTATATAGCCCTGGCATCCGCCCACCTCCATCAGTTACCTCAGTCTCCAAGCAGCTGACTAGGTTGAGCCCGGGGGTCCGGGCTCACCGGAGGAACAACTAAGACTTAGTTTGAGTGTAGGATTTAGTCTGCTTAGTTTGATTAGGTTTTGTTTTCTAGTTAGTGTTTTAAAAAAAAAAAAAAAATTAGGACTCTGTACCTTTAAGGTATTGGGCCTGTGCCTGCCGGTGCTTTAGTCTCTCTCTCCCTCTGTTCGCCTTGGAGCTCGGAGGTGTTGGAAGGGTCGGCTCCCCCCGGCTTGGGCAGGGGGACCGACCTGCCATCCGGCAGGAGTTGCGTCCAGCCACGCGCCAAACAGAGGATTTGCCTGTGAGCGCGCCTCTGGCTGGACGGAAGAGGGGAAGTTTCAGTCTCGTCGCAGTTAATTCTGCTGTGCCAGTCTCCTCTTCTGCTGCGCTGCGCGGGCAGCCCAGGTAAGGCTTGCGTGGGGGTAGACGACTGCAGCGGTTGATTCTCATCCTCCCCGCGGCGCGGCTGTGCCTCGCGCTTTTCAGGCCCGGCCTCGTGGCGCTCGCGCGGGAGTGCGCTCTGGCTCCCGCGTTTTTTGGCTTAGCCCTCTGCGAGCGGCCTGGTTCTACGGGAGACGCGGCAGGTGTCCCCGTGGGACTACGGGGCTATTTCCTTTTGTCTTTTAAGTGAGGGGCATTTGACAATTATAAAAAAAAAAAAAAAAAAAACCCGCTAGCGCCAGTTTCTTTTCCGGGACTGCCGGCGGTGAAGTGGTTTCAGAGCCCTGCTTCCCAAATTGCTTCGGGTAGCGGGTCCCTCTCTCCTCACGGTTCCAGTCTCTTTGGGGATCTCGAGGGCACGCTTGGCGGAGGTCGGCCTAGGGCGGGCCTGCGCTTTCTTGCCATGTCTCCTAAGACCCTCTGTATGATTTGTGGGGTCAAGAGATCCCCTCTAACGGACTCCGGCGTCTGCAAAAGTTGCTCTAGGGAGGCAGCGACCCTGGATTCCCCCGGGCCGGTCGTGGGGGAGTTGCCGGGGCCTGAGGCTGGGCCCTCGGATATTTCTTCCCCAGGCCCCTCCCGGGAGGAGCAAGTAGCGGGACCCTCGGTTCCCGCAAAGGAACCGGTCCCACAGGTACCCTGGGCGGGCGGACTCGAGGCCATTTTTTCCCCCGAGTTCGTGGCCCTGCTGCGGCACGCGGTGGGAGGCCCTTCCCGCCCGTCCACAACGTCCCCGGAGGGGACCCGCCTTAAGCGGGGTGCCTCGGCTCCCTCCGCAGAGGTTCAACCCGACCAACACAGGCTCAGGTTGGATACGGCGTCGGTGGAGCCCTCCTTAACCTCGGAGGGGCCCCTGTCGGAAGAAGAGGTCGAAGGAGGGCCTCCGGAGGACGACCTGGAGGACGGGGAACTTGATGACAAGGAAGAGCAGGCCAGGGTGGTCCGAGTCTTCCGGAGGGAAGAACTGCCGTCCCTGATCTCCGAGACCCTGAGCGCCTTAAATATGCCGGCGCAAGGGCCTTCGGAGGATGAGGCTCTGGAGGACCCCCTGCTGCAAGTCTTCCGTAAGTCTCAGAGGGCCTTCCCGGTCCATGGGGTCTTCCAAGAGCTGATTCAGGAGGAATGGAAGGTCCCGGGCGCGGCCCTAAAGGGCTCGCGGGTGCTCGGACGGCTCTATCCTCTGGTGGATCGGGATAGGGAGGTGTTCGCGCCCCCCAAGGTGGATGCTGCGGTGTCGGCGGTGATAAAGAAGACCACCATCCCAGTGGAAGGAGGAGCGGCCCTAAAGGATGCCCAGGACAGGAAGCTGGAGGCTCTCCTGCGTCAGGTTTTCGACACTAATGCTCTCTCCCTCCAGGCCGCGATTTGTGGGGCCTGGGTCGCTAGGGCCTGTCTTCGCTGGGCTCAGCAGGTGCGGCCGACGCAGGCGGAGGGCACTTCGGTAGAGGCGGCCCGCCTGGAGTCGGGGGCAGCCTATTTATCGGATTTGCACTATGACCTCATGAGAGGGCTCTCCAGCAGTATGGCGTCGGCGGTGGCTGCCCGTCGGTACCTGTGGCTCCGGGCCTGGGCGGCTGATTCGGCTTCGAAGGCCCGGCTGAGTAAGCTCCCGTTCAAGGGACGCCGCCTGTTTGGGGAGGATCTAGAGAAGTTGGTCAAGGACCTGGGCGAGTCTAAGGGAGGTAAGCTGCCGGAGGACAAGCCCAAGCAAGGCCGTGGAGCCGCCTCCGGCAGACCCCCTCAACGGGACTTTCGTCGCTCTCGCTTCCCTCGGTCCTCTGGTGGGCAGCGGGGCCGGTTTCCCACCCGCAACCAGGGGTTTCGGGGCTTCCGAGGGGCCGGCAAGGGCTTCGGGGGAGGGGCTTCGTCCTCCTCCTCCGCCGTCTCGGCCCTGCGAAAGCCGCAATGAGATGCGGCGGGCCCAGGGGCCGCCGGTTCCCGTAGGCGGCAGGCTGCGGGAGTTCTACGACGCCTGGGCCCTAATGACTTCGGATCAGTGGGTGCTGGAGGTCATCCGGGACGGATACGCGCTGGAGCTGCAGCGACCGGTGCGCGATGTCTTCGTGCGGTCCCCCGGCAAGGCGCCCAGCAAGTGCGCTGCGCTTCGGGAGACCGTTCAAAGATTGCTGGACCTCCGGGCGATCGAGCCGGTCCCGCCCGCGCAACACGGTTGCGGTCGGTACTCCATCTACTTCGTGGTCACCAAGAAGGGCGGGGGACTCCGCCCCATCCTAGACCTCAAAGGGGTAAACCGGTGCCTCCGGGTGACCCACTTCCGCATGGAGACTCTCCGGTCCGTGATTGCAGTGGTCCGGCCGGGAGAGTTCCTCACCGCTTTGGATCTGTCCGAAGCCTACCTCCATATTCCCGTCCGACAGGAGCATCACCGCTTTCTCCGCTTTGCGGTTCCTTTCGGTCATTTCCAATTCCGAGCGTTGCCGTTCGGGCTAGCGACGGCTCCGCGCACCTTCACGAAAGTGATGGTGGTGGTAGCGGCGGCCCTGCGCAGGGAAGGCGTTCTGGTGCACCCGTACCTGGATGACTGGTTAATCCGGGCAAAGTCCAGGGAGGAGAGCTTGCGGGCCACGTACCGGGTAGTCGAGTTCCTGGAGAGTCTCGGTTGGGTGGTCAACAGGGCGAAGAGCCAGTTGGTCCCCTCCCAGGATCTGGAATACCTCGGAGCGCGCTTCGACACGGGTGTTCCTTCCCCGGCAAAGGGCGCAGAAGTTGCGGATGTTGGTTCGGCAGTTCCTGAAGAGACGGGAGTCCACGGCATGGCAGTACCTCCAACTGCTGGGCACCATGGCGGCGTCGATCGAGCTGGTGCCGTGGGCGAGGGCTCATATGCGGCCCTTGCAGAGGGCGCTGCTCAGGCGATGGTCGCACCAGCGGGATCCGCTCTCTCAACGGCTCGTCTGTCCGGACGAGACGCGGGCGGGACTGCGCTGGTGGTTGGAACCCCGCTCCTTGAGGAGGGGCAGACCGCTGGCAGTGCCCGAGTGGGTAGCGTTGACGACAGATGCCAGCCTCCAGGGTTGGGGGGGCCACTGTCGCGGCCAGTTCGCACAGGGGCTGTGGAGTCCGCTGGAGCGCACATGGTCGATCAACCACTTGGAATTGCGGGCAGTGTCCCTGGCGTTAGCGAGTTTTCAACCGACCCTCGAAGGATCGGCGGTAAGAGTGTTCTCCGACAACGCCACGGCAGTGGCTTACCTCAACCGTCAAGGCGGGACCAGCAGCGCGAGCCTCGAGGCGGAGGCCGAGGCCCTCTTTGCTTGGGCCGAGCGGCATCTCCTGGCGGTGTCGGCGGCGCACGTGGCAGGTGTGGACAACGTGGAGGCAGACTTCCTCAGTCGCGTGCGGGTAGATCCAGGAGAGTGGGTTCTCCATCCGGAGGTGTTCGCGATGCTCACGCGGCGTTGGGGCAGTCCGGTGATGGATCTGATGGCCACTTTCCGTTCCGCAAAAGCCAGCCGCTTCTTCAGCCGGCGCAGAGAGCTGATGTCCGAGGGTCTCGACGCGCTGATTCAGCCCTGGCCGAAGGGCCAGCTGTTGTACGTCTTTCCGCCGTGGGTGCTCATTGGTCGGGTGCTCCAGCGGGTGGAGAACTTCGGGGGAACGGTGATCCTGATAGCTCCGGATTGGCCACGCCGACCTTGGTACGCAGATCTGTCCATGCCTCGTGGATCGGTTCTCGCTTACGGCCTGGCTATTGAAAGGGCGCGGCTGAGATCTCGAGGTTACTCCCCGGAGGTGGTCTCTACCTTGTTGAAAGCACGTAAGAGGTCCACCTCACTGGCGTATATCCCGGTCTGGCGGATCTTTGAGGCCTGGTGCAGCGAGCGGCACTTGGCAGCTCTCAAGACGTCTCTCTCCCAGTTCTTGGACTTTCTGCAGTGTGTTTTCGATAAGGGCCTGGCGGCATCTTCGCTTCGGGTGCAGGTCGCGGCTCTGGCGTGCTACCGCGGGCGACTAGCCGGTAGCTCTCTGGGAGGACATCGGGATGTCAAGCGGTTCCTACGCGCGGTTGCGTTAATCCGCCCGCCCCGCAGACTTCCGGTTCCGCAGTGGCACCTCCCCCTTGTGCTGTCTGCACTGGAATGAGAGCCTTTCGAGCCCTTGAGCACGGCTTCCCTGAAGGATCTCACGTTGAAGGTCGTGTTCCTGGTGGCCATTTGTTCGGCTAGGCGAGTCTCGGAGTTGCAGGCCCTCTCCTGCAAGGAACCGTACTTGTCTTTCTTCGAGACCAGGGTGGTCTTGCGGCCGGTGCCGGCCTTCCTGCCCAAGGTCGTATCGGCGTTCCACTTGAATCAGGAGATCTCCTTGCCAGTGTTCCAGGCGGACCATTCGAGTTCCGCTTCCCGGACGCTGGATGTCCGTCGAGCCTTGAAGAGGTATCTACGGCGTACGGCGGGGTTCCGCCGCTCGGAGAGATTGTTTATTCTGTTCTCGGGTCCTCGCCGGGGGGAGGCGGCTTCTAAGGCCTCCATCGCTCGGTGGATCCGGGAGGCTATTTCGTCGGCCTACCTGCTGAAGGGGAGACCAGTGCCGGAGGGGCTGCGGGCCCATTCCACCAGGGCCCACGCTGCGTCCTGGGCGGAGCTCCAAGCTGTGCCGCCTGCGGAGATTTGCAGGGCGGCCACCTGGTCTTCTTTGTCCCCCTTTATTAGACATTATCGATTGGACGTTCAGTCCGCGCAGGATGCCAGTTTCGGGGCGGCGGTGCTGCAAGCGGTTGCGGCCGGGCCCTCCCGTTAGATCTACTGCTCTGGTACTCACTCAGAGGTCCGGGACCAGACTGGGGCTACGAACAGGAAGGTGAAATTAGTCTTACCTGCTAATTGTTGTTCCTGGAGTAGACCCAGTCTGATCCCGCATCCCACCCGGTGTTGCCGTAGAGCTTGCAGCACGGGGCTCTGTTTTTGTGCTGCTGACAGGTAAGCAGGATCCTTTTGGGGTCATTTATGTAGGGGGGTGGTCGGACAAGGGAGAGATTAGTCTGGGCACCCCCAGGGTTCACGGTTGGTGGATTCATTCTTGTTATGTTTCAGTACTGGTGGGGTTTGGACCTTGCGGTTTGTAAGTGAGGTCTTAACTTATTTGTTGCTCTGGTGAGTCTGCTTTGTCAGTAGGGTACTGATGGAGGTGGGCGGATGCCAGGGCTATATAGCGGTGACATCATGAAAAGAAGGTGGTTCCTCAGTCTCCAAGCTGCTGATTAAGATTGACAACTCAGAGGTCCGGGACCAGACTGGGTTTACTCCAGGAACAACAATTAGCAGGTAAGACTAATTTCATCTTATTGAAAGAAAAAAAAAACAGAGGGACTACTGTTCCTTTAAATCAGCGATTTTGGGAAATTTGCCTTCAATTTCGGAGGAGTTGAGAAAGATTGCCCCCCCCCCTTCTCTGCAGTGACTCTTGAGGGCAGGGAAGAGTGAGAGGGGTTGTGTTGGGTGAGGAGCGGTTGAGGTCCGCCGCGCACACCGGCAGAGTGGGAGCAGGAGTGAGACAGAGGCCCTGCTGACAGACGATTCGGCGTTTTTTTTTGAGTCTGAAAAGCCGGTGTCCTTTTGCTTACCGAGCATGGAGCAGAGGTAATGTAGAGGCTCCGGGAAGGTAAGAGAAGGCTATATTACAAATGTTTGTTTTTAGACACCGGTGAAGTTGCAGTTCGAATGGAGTCAACGGGCCGCATGGTTTTTGTGGGGGGGAAAAAGGGCCGTGTGGTTTTGGGGCCGTTTCTGGAGGTCAGAAGGAGATTTCTGCCCGGGGGAAGCATTACTTAGGGTCAAACGCTTTTGGTGGTCAGTTGGTTTAAAAAAAAAAAAAAGGAAAGGCGTTTGTGTTTGGCTGTGGAGCTGCTTTTTGGTTTAAAGCAGTGCTCTGTTCTTTATGCCTTCTAGACCTCGCTGTCTTCTGTGTGGGGTCCGGAGGGGGTGCCTTTCTGAGGCAGGGGGTGTGCGCACAAAGCCTCAATGGCGGACATGAGAGAACACAGTGGGGCAGAGCTGGCAAAAGAGGTTACTGGGCCAGCGGACCCTACGGATCCCATGGTACTTCCTCAGAAGCCGACGCCGGGACCTTCCTCAGCTCCAGATCTTCCCTTGCCCCAACCTTCTATGCCAGGGGGATTGGCGCAATTTTTTCACAGCAAGTTTTGATGCTTTTACAGCAGGCTTTCTCCGGGGCTGGGGCTAGTTTGGCAGGATCCACGGAGGAAGTAGGTAAGGGGGCTGTCAGGGAGCCCCATTGGAGTTGGGAACGGTAGGCGTCCCGGCTAAAAAGGCTAAACTACTGTCGGAAAGAATGGACATGGAAGTGATTTCGGAGGAACGCTCCGAGCTGTTGGAGGACTCGGACATAGATCCTGAGTTGGAGGAAGGAGAAATAACAGAACCAGAAGACCAGGCGAGAGTGGTCCGGGTGTTCAGGAGGGAAGAACTTTCAGCGTTGATTACGGAGACGCTGAAAGCCGTGAATATGCCGGTAGCAGGATAGGTGGAGGATACCTCATTGGAGGATCCTTTATTGCAGGCAATAAGAAAATCGCAGAGGGCATTCCCGATTCATAGAGTATTTAAGGAACTGATACAGGAGGCGTGGGATACGCCGGAGGCAGGCCTCAAAGGTTCCAGAGTGCAAGCGCGGTTGTATCCGTTGCAAGAGCCGGATAAGGAGCTTTTTAAGGCTTCTAAGGTAGATGCGGCAGTTTCGGCAGTTACAAAAAGACGACAATACCGGTAGAGGGAAGTGCCGCTCTTAAAGATGCACAGGACAAGCGGTTGGATTCGCTGTTAAAGCAGGTATTTGAGGTTAATGCTCTTTCCATGCATGCAGGCCTTCTACCTAGTGGGCAAGCAACCTGTGAAGCTTTTTCAATAGGTGTTAACACCAGCTGGCAGTTCAAAAGGCCATTTTGAAAGACTCCTTCTATCCAAGCAAGGACTGTTAATTACCCAGGAAGTAGGTCACTGCTTACATCATCAGCACAAGCATAAATAGCTCAACCAGAGCTCTGTGACCCTGTCTTGAAGGACTGGAAAGGGGGGCTGTTACTTCTGGAGAGAAATCTGAAATTGTGAGTATATACTTCTGGGAATTTTTCTGAAAGGAATTTTTTTTCTTTTAAAGCTAATTAATCTGTGAACCCACTATTTTTTTTTTTTTTTTGTTAAATCAGTCAGGGCCTAGTAGCAACAGTTTAAGATTCAATTTAAAAACACAGAAGAGAACTTTCTGGTTACCTTTCATACCCAGTAGACAGCTGTAGTTTAAATTTCATAGTCACTCAGGGCCTAGCATCAGCAAAGTACTTTTAGTTTCAAATTAAAACACAGAAGAGAGCTTTCTGGTTAAATTTAGAATCCAGCAGAGAGCTTGTAGTTTAAATTTCATAATAGGTTAGAGCCTAGTAGCAGCAAAGAGCTATAATTTAAATCAAATCAGAATATAGTTTTCCTCAGCAGCACAGGACAAGGTACTGTGTAGCAGCCCTTTTTTAATAAGTGTTATATCCCTCCCTCCCTCCCCACACCCACCCTCCCCTGGGAAAATCACAGCTTTATAGGTACTTGCACAACTTAAAAGACAGGAGGTGCTCTCAGGTGAAGCTCATTACCCAAATCAGTCATACACCAAGGACCTGAGATTAATTAAGCTTCAGGTGAACAAGGTATATTAAACTTCTTAGGTACAGTTTTAGTGGTATAAATATCCATTGCACCCTTTAGTACATATAGAACTTAAAGATCTAAACACAAACTTAAAACTAAGATGCAGACAGCAGTCCAGCAGCGGGATGTGGGCTTTCCAGTCTTTTGCATTGAGTGTCACATGTATGATTTTCTCCCAGCTGGTGAGAGGTCTTACGTGTGCACTAGGTGCAAGGAGCTCTCTGCTCTCAGGGAACGAGTCCGTTCTCTAGAGGCTAGAGTAGCAGACTTGGAAAACATAAGACAGACAGAGAGGTACATAGACGAGACCTACAGGGATATAGTCCTGAAGTCCCACCTCCAGTCTGGCAGCATCCCTGTTGCCATGGAGGAGAGAGGTCACGTGACAGGAGAGCATCACCCTGGTGTGGCAGGAAGTGATCCTGTAACTAGGACCTGTCCTCCAGGTGATGTAAACCCCTCTCGCACCGAGGAGGTTTCTCCAGGGCCAAGTGCCCATGCGGGAAGGGTTAGGACAGCAGTTATAGTTGGTGATTCGATCATTAGGCATGTAGATAGCTGGGTGGCTGGTGGACGTGAGGATCGCCTGGTAACATGCCTGCCTGGTGCGAAGGTAGCGGACCTCACACGCCACCTAGATAAGGTCTTAGATAGTGCTGGGGAGGAGTCTGCTGTCTTGGTACATGTTGGTACCAATGACGTAGGAAAATGTGGTAGGGAGGTTCTGGAAGCTAAATTTAGGCTTTTAGGTAGGAAGTTGAAATCCAGAACTTCCAGGGTAGCGTTCTCCGAAATGCTTCCCGTTCCACGCGCAGGACCCAATAGGCAGGCAGAGCTCCGGAGTCTCAATGCGTGGATGAGACAATGGTGCAGAGATGAGGGGTTCGGATTTGTTAGGAACTGGGGAACATTCTGGGGAAAGGAGGGGCTCTTCCGAAGGGATGGGCTTCACCTTAACCGGGATGGAACCAGGCTGCTGGCATTAACCTTTAAAAAGGAGATAGAGCAGCTTTTAAACTAGATAATAGGGGAAAGCCGACAGTCGCCCAAGAGCGCATGGTTCGGAAGAATGTATCCTTGAAGGATACTACAAAAAGCAGAGAGGTTCCAAAAAAGAGTAAAGTAGCCCAAATGCCCTCGAGTATGGAGCAGACAGAACTTAAAGATCCCAAATTACCCATGTCTACCAATAGCCAAATTAATATGAATAAAATACAGTCTCTAAAATGCTTGTATGCAAATGCTAGAAGTCTACAAAACAAGATGGGAGAGTTAGAATATATAGCACTAAACGAGAGGTTAGATATCATTGGAATATCAGAGACATGGTGGAAGGAGGACAACCAGTGGGACACTGTGATACCTGGGTACAAACTATATCGAAATGATAGAGCTGATCAAATTGGTGGAGGGGTTGCGCTCTATGTTAGAGAGGGCATTGAGTCAGAAAGGATTAAAGTTTTGCAAGAAACAAAATTTGCTATAGAATCTCTATGGATTGAAATTCCATGTAAAAAGGGGAAGGCGATGGCAGTGGGGGTGTACTATCGTCCGCCTGGCCAGAATGAACAAATGGATGATGAAATGCTCAAAGAAATCAAGGAAGCTAGCAAAAGTTACAGTGCAGTAATAATAATGGGTGATTTCAATTACCCCGGCATCGACTGGGTCAGTGTCACAACAGGACATGCTAGGGAGATTAAGTTCCTAGATGAAATAAATGATTGCTTCTTGGAGCAGCTGGTTCATGAACCGACCAGAGGGGAAGCAATATTAGACCTAGTCCTTAGTGGAACACCAGATGTAGTGCAAGAGATAAGGGTGTTGGGGCCACTTGGCAATAGTGATCATAGCATGATCGCCTTTGATTTAATTAGTGGAGGAGGGATAGTAAGGAAATCCACAGTACTACCCTTTAACTTTCGAAAGGGAGACTATGATAGAATGAGGAAAACAGTTAAGAAAAAACTAAAAGGAGCAGTTGCAAAGGTTAAAGACGTACATCAAGCTTGGGTGTTGTTGAAAAATACTATCTTGGAAGCCCAGACCAGCTGTATTCCACGCTTTAAGAAAAGTGGAAGGAAGTCCAAAAAATTGCCAGCATGGTTTAAAGCTGAGGTCAGAGAGGCTGTTGTTGCCAAAAAAGCATCTTTCAAGAAATGGAAAAAAGAGCCAAATGATGAAACCTGGAAACAGCACAAGCACTGGCAAGTCAAATGCAAGGCATTGATAAGGCAGGCAAAGAGAGAATTTGAGAAGAAGCTTGCTGCGGAAGCAAAAACGCGAAATAAAGACCTTTTCAAGTACATTCGTAGCAAAAAACCCGTGAGAGAGTCAGTTGGTCCATTAGATGATAAAGGGGTTAAAGGAGCACTAAGAGGCGACAAGGCGATAGCGGAGAGACTGAATGAATTCTTTGCTTCGGTCTTTACTGAGGAAGATGTAGGGATGTTACCCACGACTGAAGTGGTATTTAAAGGTGTGGAAGAATTGAAGGAAATATCGATACATCGGGAAGATGTCTTACAACTATTAGATAAACTGAAGAGTAGCAAATCACCTGGGCCGGATGGTATACATCCAAGGGTGTTGAAAGAACTGAAATTTGAGATTGCAGACCTGCTATCAGTAATCTGTGAACTATCATTAAAATCATCTCTAATACCTGAGGATTGGAGTATCGCCAATGTAACACCAATTTTTAAAAAGGGTTCGAGGGGTGATCTGGGAAACTACAGACCGGTGAGCCTGACGTCAGTACCGGGAAAAATGGTAGAAACCATCATAAAGAATAAAATTACTCAGCATATAGATAGTCATGACCTAATGGGAGACAGCCAACATGGCTTTAGACAAGGAAGATCTTGTCTTACTAATCTGTTATGTTTTTTTGAAGGAGTGAATAAACAGGTGGACAAAGGTGAGTCGGTTGATATTGTGTATCTGGACTTTCAGAAAGCCTTTGACAAGGTCCCTCATGAGAGACTTTTGGCAAAACTAAAGAGTCATGGGATAAGAGGCAGTGTACTACTGTGGATCAGGAACTGGTTAAAAGATAGAAAGCAGAGGGTAGGGCTAAATGGCCAATTTTCCCAATGGAGAAAGGTGAATAGTGGTGTACCCCAGGGATCTGTGCTGGGTCCGCTGCTTTTTGACATATTCATAAATGACCTGGAAAGTGGAATAACGAGTGAGGTTATCAAATTTGCTGATGACACAAAACTATTTAAAGTTGTTAAAACCCAGGAGGATTGTGGAAAATTGCAAGAGGATCTTGATAAATTGGAAGACTGGGCATCAAAATGGCAGATGAAATTTAATGTGGAGAAGTGCAAGGTTATGCACCTAGGGAAGAACAACCCAAACTATGGTTACACGATGCAAGGTTCCACATTAGGAACCACCACCCAGGAAAAAGATTTAGGTGTCATTGTTGATAACATGTTAAAACCCTCGGCCCAGTGTGCAGCGGCGGCCAAGAGAGCAAATGGAATGCTAGGTATCATAAGGAAAGGAATGGCATATAAAACAAAGGATATTTATAATGCCTTTGTATCTTTCCATTGTGCATCCGCACCTTGAATACTGTGTGCAGTTCTGGTCGCCGTATCTTAAAAAGTGTATAGCGTTATTAGAAAAGGTACAGAGAAGTGCAACCAAAATGGTAAAGGGAATGGAGAGGCTAAAAAGGTTAGGGCTCTTCAACCTGGGAAAGAGACGGCTGAGGGGGGATATAATAGAGGTCTATAAATTAATGATTGGAGTAGAACGGGTAAACGTAGATCGATTGTTTACATCTTCAGAATATAGAAAGACTAGGGGACATGCAATGAAGCTACAGGGTAACCTATTTAAGACTAATAAGAGAAAATATTTTTTCACTCAACCTGTAATCAAACTCTGGAATTTGTTACCGGAGGAAGTAGTAAAAGCTGTTATTGTAGCTGGGTTTAAAAAAGGTTTGGACAAGTTCCTGGAGGAAAGGTCCATAAACCATTCTTAAAAGGGACCCAGGATAGCACTGCTTGATCCAGTACAAGCATTTAGGAGCCTGTGTCTTTTGGGGGAAACTGCTAGATACTTGTGACCTAGATTGACCACTGTTGGAAACGGGATACTGGGCTCGATGGGCCTTGGTTTGACCCAGTATGGCATATCTTATGTTCTTAAGTTGCAAATTAGAACAAACTGACCTCCATAGAGGATCAAAGTTCAATTGAGGTAGTCTGGATGTGTCCCCCACTAAATTAATTCCTAGGTACCACACATGAGACAGCTCAGCGATATGGGAAAGATTCCCAGATAACTCCCTTTTCCCCTTGCTGTAACCTGATTTTCAGGATCTCAGATTTTGAATCTCGTTGAGAGGCCAAATTCCTCCAGCTCCTCACTTTTAAAGACTTGTGTGGATTGGACAGGGAGACTATTACATAATCCGCAAACATAGTTATTTTATGCTGCATCTGTTTCCTTGTAATACCCATTATATATCCCCTTTACCGGATAAAATAGACCAATGGCTCCATTGCCAGAGCAAACAGTAATGGTGACAGTGGGCACCCCTGACCTGTGCCCTGTCACAACTCAAAAGCTTCGGAATAGGAGTTATTTGTTTTGAAACGTGCCTATTAGGCCTTGGGTACAGCACCTGAATCCACTGTCTAAAGGTGCCCCCCCCACAGTCCAGACTTCTCCAATACCCAAAACACTTAAGGCCAAAAGACCTTGTCAAGGGCCTTTTCTGCATCGACTTTCAGGAGTAGTGCTGATTCCCCTTAGTCCTCGCCAAATGAATAAGATTCAGAATTTTCTGCACATCGTCTAGACCCCTTTCCTTGGTATACAACCTGACTGGCTGCAATGGACCAAAGTGGATAGGAAGGGTTTCAAACAGTTGGCCAAAATTTTAACAAGTGTTTTTTGGTCTATGCCCAATAAAGATATGGGTCGATATGATCCACATTGCAAAGGATCTTTCCCTTTATGAATCGGGGTAATTCCTGCATAGAGAGAAGCATTCATAATATCTCCAAGAAGCTATTGTACAGCTGGTCAGTAACTCCACTATTTCCGCTTGGAAGGCTTTATAAAAAGCATTGGTATAGCCATCCAGGCCAGGGGCCTTTGACTTAGGTAAAGTGTTTTTCGTCTGTAAGATCTCTGCACTTGATATCCATAGCCCTCGTCTCCCCCTCTGTTAGCTGATCAATTGAGGATTCCATGGCCTCCCACTCTGAAGTGTATAACTCTTTATAGATATGAACAAAGCATTCTTGTATACCCTTTTGGCTCTATCGTTTTCCTTTACTTATTCGTTATTTTCCAGATAGCGTTCTGCTCTTTCAACTTTTTTTTAATGCAATTTCCCCGCTTTATTGCCAAATTCATAGTGCTCTTCACCCAACTGCTCTAGATTGAATCTTATTTCTGCTAGTTGTATCTCCTGCAGCGCTTTCCTTTTATCTGCTAATTCCAAAAGGACCTTGAGTTCTCTATTACCCCTTTTCATCATCCTGCTTAATCTTGCTAGTTCTTGATGTAGGGAGGAGACTGTCTTCTCTCTCTCCTTCTTTTGATAGGCCCCAAGGCTGATCAGATGTCCCGCAGCACTATTCCAGGGGAGGGGGGCACTCACCATTATCATTCCTGATCGTCCCTCCAGTCTAGTCCCGGAATATCTGGGTTGTCAACCTACTCCAGCAGCTTTGGAGACTGAGAAACTTCACTCCTGTGATGTCACTGGTATAGTCCTGGAACCGTCTCCTCTCACCAGTTTAATCAGTCTCCAAAGCAGCTAGAGGAGTTGTGAGCCCAGGGATTGCAGGGGTCACTAGAGGAACGATTAAGAAGAGTTCTAGGTTTTAATTTTGGGGGTGTTTAGGACAAAGAATTAATAAAGGCCACTGAGGTGCTATATTTCATCTTCTGCCTGTGAGGGTCTCAGGTGGCTGGGCCTTTAGTTGCCCTGAGGTCCTCTGTTCTTCTTGCGGTAGTTTCTCCTTCCCTCCCCCCCTGAGACGGTCAGCGGGTTGGGTGGGCACAGAGAGAGGACCGGCAGCTGGTTACTGCTCCGGTCAAGAGAGGAGCAGGAGCCATAGCTGTGTTAGGCTCAGCGTGTGCAGATGACTTGCCTGCCAGTGCTTTGAGCTGTCGGTTGCGCCTGCAGCGGTTTGCCAGCACTGTTCTCAGTACCGGCAATCGAATTTCCTTCCCAGCGGCTTGTGTGGAGCAGGAGAGCACGGGGAAGAGGTCCACAGGCATTTCGCAACGGTGCTGAGGTAAGCCGACGTCTTTTAAGCGGGAACAGCAGATTTTTGAAGGCCCAGCCTAGACCGTGTGTGCAAAGTGCGGCAAAAACGCCGTTAGCGGGCCCGGGGCCTTTGTGGCCGTTTTTTTGTTGGGGGAGCCTCGTTTTCAGCAAATCTCTTTGGGTTTGACTGGGGCAGCGAGTCTGCGGGCCACTAAGCTTAAAAAAAAAAAAAGGGGGGGGCACATTTTGCTTTAGATTTTGAGGTTCCCTCTGCAATTTTTTGGGGAGTGTGTCATGCCTTCCAGGCAGCTATGTTTGTTGTGTGGGGCCAAGAGGAGTTCGGTCTCGCAGGACGGAGTATGCTGGTGCTGTAGTCAAGAGACTAAAGAACTGTTGTCAGAGACAGAAATAGGGGGCCCAGAGGTCTCGGGGAGGGTCCCGAGCCCATCTCAGCATCCCCGTCAGGTTCAGAACCAGGGCCCAGTACAGCTTCTGCCCCAGAACCCCATCCTCCGCAGCTGCCTGTGTTGGGGAGTTTGGCGGTAATTTTTTTCACCCGATTTCATGGCTCTTCTGCAAAAGGCGTTGGGCAGTGCCCAGGGGACGCAGGCAGCCGGGTCCTCAGGGGCTGAGCCCAGACGGAAGAGACCGTGTTCGCCGGTACAGGCGCCAGAGGCTGCCATCAGTGCAAAACGATCTAGGGTGGTGGATCCACTGGAACAGTCGGTCATTTCGGAGGATATCCAGTCCGAGCAGGCAGACTTGGTAGGTGTAGAAGAAGAGGATCTAGAGGAAGGCGAGATTAAGGAGCAGGAGGATCAGGCACGGGTGGTGCGGGTCTTCCGCAGAGAGGAGCTACTGGCACTCATTGTGGAGTCCCTTAAAGCTCTCAATATTCTGGCTGACAGCACTGCAGAGGATTCTACCCTGGAGGACCCTCTTCTGCAGGCTGTTCGGAAGACGCAGAGGGCATTCCCGGTGCACAGAGTTTTTAAGGAGATGATTCAGGTAGAATGGGATATGCCTGAGGCCGCCCTTAAAGGATCTAGGGTTATGGCAAGGCTTTACCCTCAACTGGATCAGGACCGGGAGTTGTTTAAAGCACCTAGAGTAGATGCAGCCGTGTCAGCAGTGGCCAAGAAAACTACAATCCTGGTAGAGGGTGCCGCGGCCCTCAAGGATGCCCAGGACCGGAGGTTGGAGACGGTCCTGAAGCAGGTATTTGAGGCAAATGCGCTATCTTTGCAGGTGTCTATTTGTGGGGCCTGGGTGGCGAGAGCCTGCTTACAGTGGGTGCAGCGGCTTCAAGGGGACCCCTCGGGGGAGGAGTCTGAGGAGGCGTCCAGGTTAGAGTCTGGGGCGGCGTATTTAGCCGATCTTCAGTATGACCTTATCCGGGGACTAGCGAAGAGCATGGTGTCGGTAGTCACTGGGAGGCGATGTCTTTGGCTGCGAAACTGGGCAGCGGATGGTTCTTCCAAAGCAAGATTGAGTAAACTTCCCAAAAATGTAATCAAACCGCTTCTGATCGCTGGAAGTAGCGGTATATAAGTGTTTACTAAATAAATAAAACTCCCCTTCCATGGCAAGCTACTGTTTGGAGAGGATTTGGATAAGTTGGTGAAAGATTTAGGGGATTCGAAGGGCGGTAGGTTGCCGGAAGATAAGTCGAAGCAGGGGCACCCCAGTGCCAGCCCTAGGGGTAAGCAGTGGGATTTTCACCTTTTCCGTTCCCCAAGATTTGGACAGGGCCAGCAGGGACGTTTTCCTGGGCGGTCCCAGGGATTTTGGGACTTTCGAGGGGCGAACAGAGGTTTTACAGCCGCTTCCTCGTCCTCCACCATCAGAAAATCACAATGATGCCAGGCGGGTCCGGGGGGATCTGGTTCCCGTAGGGGGTCGACTGCGGAAATTTTATCCGGCCTGGACCCGACTCACGTCAGATCAGTGGGTGTTAGAAGTGGTACGAGAGGGTTATGCGTTGGAGTTGCAACGTTCAGTGACCGACTCGTTCGTTCTATCACCGTGCAAGGCCAGCGCAAAGCGCAAGGCGGTGCAGGAAGCAGTACAAAGGCTACTAGATCTCAAAGCTATTGTCCCGGTTCCTACAGGTTGCGGTCGATACTCCATTTATTTCGTAGTGCCAAAGAAGGAAGGGACGTGGCGACCCATTCTGGACCTGAAAAAGGTGAATCGCTGCCTCCGGGTCTCTCATTTTCGGATGGAGACCCTCCGGTCCGTTATTGTAGCAGTAAGGAAAGGAGAGTTTTTGACGTCCCTAGACCTGTCGGAGGTGTATCGGCATATTCCGATATGCTGCGAGCATCAAAAATTCATTCGATTTGCGGTTCCCATGGGCCATTTTCAATTTCAGGCCCTCCCCTTTGGTTTGGCAACTGCGCCACGGACGTTCACGAAGGTGATGGTAGTGGTGGTGGCGGCGGCCTTGCGAAAGGAAGGAGTGTTGGTTCATCCCTACCTGGACGATTGGTTGATCAGGGCAAAGTCCCGGGAGGAGAGTGTGTCAGCGACGGCCAAGGTGATCGAGCTTCTGCAGAGCCTCGGTTGGGTGGTAAACGTGGCAAAGAGCCACTTGGAGCTGTTGCAAGTCCTGGAGTACCTGGGAGCACGCTTCGACACCAGCATAGGTCGTGTGTTTCTGCCTCGGCAGCGGGTGCTGGGCCTCAGGCAGCTGGTGAGGCAGTTTCTCAGCAAGCAGTGTCGCACGGCCTGGGATTACCTGAGGGTGTTGGGGACAATGGCGGCAACCCTGGAGTTGGTACGGTGGGCGCGCGCCCACATGAGACCGTTGTAGAGAGCATTGTTAAGCAGGTGGTCACACCAGAGAGATCCGCTGTCCCAGAGGTTGGCTTGTCCACCGCAGACTTGCCAGGCTCTGCAGTGGTGGTTAAGTCCAGGGGGCTTAGAGAGAGGAATGTCATTGGAAGCTCCACCATGGATTTCCCTGACAACAGATGCCAGTCTGCAGGGCTGGGGGGCCCACTGTCAAGGTCAGCTGGTTCAGGGTCAGTGGTCCACGGTGGAAAGGACGTGGTCCATCAACAGGTTAGAGTTGAGAGCAGAAGCTTGCTGCGGAAGCAAAAACGCGAAATAAAGACCTTTTCAAGTACATTCGTAGCAAAAAACCTGTGAGAGAGTCAGTTGGTCCATTAGATGATAAAGGGGTTAAAGTAGCACTAAGAGGCGACAAGGCGATAGCGGAGAGACTGAATGAATTCTTTGCTTCGGTCTTTACTGAGGAAGATGTAGGGATGTTACCCATGACTGAAGTGGTATTTAAAGGTGCGGAAGAATTGAAGGAAATATCGATACATTGGGAAGATGTAGATAAACTGAAGAGTAGCAAATCACCTGGGCCAGATGGTATACATCCAAGGGTGTTGAAAGAACTGAAATATGAGATTGCAGACCTGCTATCAGTAATCTGTGAACTATCATTAAAATCATCTCTAATACCTGAAGATTGGAGGATCGCCAATGTAACACCAATTTTTAAAAAGGGTTCCAGGGGTGATCCAGGAAACTACAGACCGGTGAGCCTGACGTCAGTACCGGGAAAAATGGTAGAAACCATCATAAAGAATAAAATTACTCGGCATGTAGATAGTCACGACCTAATGGGAGACAGCCAACATGGCTTTAGACAAGGAAGATCTTGTTTTACTAATCTGTTATGTTTTTTTGAAGGAGTGAATAAACAGGTGGACAAAGGTGAGTCGGTTGATATTGTGTATCTGGACTTTCAGAAAGCCTTTGACAAGGTCCCTCATCAGAGACTTTTGGCAAAACTAAAGAGTCGTGATAGGAGGCAGTGTACTATTGTGGAAAAGGAACTGGTTAAAAGATAGAAAGCAGAGAGGGTAGGGCTAAATGGCCAATTTTCCCAATGGAGAAAGGTGAATAGTGGTGTACCTCAGGGATCTGTGCTGGGTCCGCTGCTTTTTGACATATTCATAAATGACCTGGAAAGTGGAATAACGAGTGAGGTTATCAAATTTGCAGATGAGACAAAACTATTTAAAGTTGTTAAAACTCAAGAGGATTGTGAAAAATTGCAAGAGGATCTTGATAAATTGGAAGACTGGGCATCAAAATGGCAGATGAAATTTAATGTGGACAAGTGCAAGGTTATGCACCTAGGGAAGAACAACCCAAACTATGGTTACACGATGCAAGGTTCCACATTAGGAACCACCACCCAGGAAAAAGATTTAGGCGTCATTGTGGATACCATGTTAAAACCCTCGGCCCAGTGTCCAGCGGCTGCCAAGAGAGCAAATAGAATGCTAGGTATGATAAGGAAAGGAATGGAAAATAAAACAAAAGATATTATAATGCCTCTATATCGTTCCATGGTGAGACCGCACCTTGAATATTGTGTGCAATTCTGGTCGCCGTATCTTAAAAAGGATATAGCGATTTTAGAAAAGGTACAGAGAAGAGCCACCAAAATGGTAAAGGGGATGGAAGGATACTCCTATGAGGAAAGGCTAAAAAGGTTAGGGCTCTTTAACCTGGAAAAGAGACGGCTGAGGGGAGATATGATAGAAGTCTATAAATTAATGAACGGAGTGGAACGGGTAAACGTAGATCGATTGTTTACATTATCAGAATATAGAAAGACTAGGGGACATGCAATGAAGCTACAGGGTAAACTATGTAAGACTAATAAAAGAAAATATTTTTTCACTCAACGTGTAATCAAACTCTGGAATTTGTTACGGAGGATGTAGTAAAGGCTGTTAGTGTAGCTGGGTTTAAAAAAGGTTTGGACAAGTTCCTGGAGGAAAGGTCCATAAACCATTATTAAGAAGTGACCGAAGATATCAATGCTTGACCCAGTACAAGCATTGTGGAACTTGTGTCTCTTGGGGAAACTGCTAGGTACAGATGACCTAGATTGGCCACTGTTGGAAACAGAATACTGGGCTTGATGGACCTTGGTCTGACCCAGTATGGCATATCTTATGTTCTTATGTTCTTAGCACGGGCCTTACAAGAGTTAAGTCCTTATCTCCGGGGGAAAGCCATTCAGGTGTTCTCAGACAACGAGACGGCGGTGGCTTGCGTAAATCGGCAGGGAGGTACCAGCAGCGTGGTGCTGGAGACCGAAGCAGAGAGTTTGTTCGAGTGGCCGAGGAGAATCTGATGGCCTTGTTGGCGGCCCATGTCGTAGGAGTGGACAATGTAGAGGCCGATTTCTTGAGTCGCGTGTGGGTAGACCCAGGGGAGTGGGTTCTGCATCCGGAGGTATTTGCGATGTTGGTGCAGCGATGGGGAACACCGGTGATTGATCTGATGGCGACTTTCCAGTCCGCGCAAGTCAGCCGGTTCTTCAGTAGAAGAAAGGAAAGGATGACGGAAGGCCTGATTCAGGTTTGGCCGGAGGGACAGCTTCTTTATGTGTTTCCTCCGTGGGTGTTGATCGGTTGGGTCTTGCAGCGCATAGAGCTTCACAGGGGCCGAGTGATTCTAATCGCGCCAGATTGGCCGAGGAGACCGTGGTATGCCGACCTGGTTAGGCTCCTGGTGGGAGAGCCCTGGAGGCTTCCGGTTCGCAAAGACCTTCTAACACAGGGGCCCCTGTGCGTGCCGCAAGTGGATCGATTCTCGCTTACGGCCTGGCTATTGAACGGGCTAGGTTGAGGGCGAAGGGCTATTCGGCGGCAGTGGTTACTACCTTGCTGAAGTCGAGATGTCGGTCTACTTCGTTGGCTTATGTTAGAGTGTGGCGTATTTTTGAAGCCTGGTGTATGGAACGGGACTTCGTCCCCTTAAGGGCATCAGTTCCGCAAGTGCTAGCATTCTTACAGGATGGGTTTCAGAAGGGCTTAGCGGCGGCTTCATTGAAGGTGCAGTTGGCAGCACTGTCCTGTTATAGGGGTAAAGTGCGGAAAAGTCCGCTGGGTAGTCACCCGGATGTGAAACGGTTCCTGAAGGTGGTAGCGCTCCTGAGACCGCCGCGTAATAGGGTGGTCCCGGCGTGGGACCTGCCATTGGTCTTAGGCGTTGGGGAAAGCGCAGTTTGAGCCGTTAGCGGAAGCATCTTTGAAGAATCTTACCCTTAAGGTGGTGGTTTTGGTAGTCATTGCCTCGGCGAGAAGAGTTTCTGAGCTGCAGGCATTCTCTTGTCGAAAGCTGTTTTTGTCCTTCTCCGATTCTAAGGTGGTGTTGTGGCCGATGCCGTCATTCTTACCTAAGGTGGTCTCGGTTTTTCATATGAACCAGGTAGTGGCTTTGCCAGTTTTTGTTACCAAAAAGAAGGGCCGGGTAGCGGATCAGCTTCATTGCTTGGCTGTGAGTCGGGCCTTAAAGCAGTATGTGGCTCGCATGGCTAGTTTCCGTAAGTCTGACCGGTTGTTTGTGTTTGCTGGTCCGCGGCAAGGAGAGGCGGCTTCTAAAGGCTTGATTGCTCGATGGTTGAAAGAAGCGATTGCATCAGCATATCTGCTGTGAGGCCGCAGGGTACCGGATGGGCTGCGGGCTCATTCCACCATGGCACAAGCAGCGTTGTGGGCGGAGTGGAGCTTAGTTCCACCGGTGGAAATCTGTAAGGCGGCGACCTGGTCTTCGTTGCATTCCTTTGTGAAGCATTACCGTCTTGATGTTCAGGCGGGGAGGGACACCTGTTTTGGAGCGGCGGTGCTTCAGGCTGGTCTGACAGGTCCCTCCCGTTGAGTATCTGCACTGCTCTGGTACATACCCAGAGATTCCGGGACTAGACTGGAGGAACGATCAGGAAGGTTAAATTAGACTTACCTGCTAATTGTAGTTCCTGGAGGAACTCCAGTCTAGTCCCGTACCCCGCCCTATCTCACTGGTGGACTGTCGCCTGAAGCATATGGTGAGTTACTGGTAAGTACCCCCCTTTCTGAGGGGGTTTGGGGTGTAGTTCACGGTGGGGCGGATTAGCGCCTGGGGCGGTTTAGTCCGGGGATCCTTCTTCACAGTGGAGAACAAGGGGGACCTCAAGGCATGGCCCATGTAGCGGAGGACTTGTACATAGTTGGGGCTTAGGGTCCTATAGAACCCAGTTGGGCAGTTGTTTGGTTTTTACTATGTTTTCTGCTTACTTGTTGCTCCGGTGAGTCTGCTTTGTCAATAAGTTAACTGTGAGAGGAGGCGGTTCAAGTCCTTATATACCGGTGACATCACAGGAGTGAAGTTTCTCAGTCTCCAAAGCTGCTGGAGTAGGTTGACAACCCAGAGATTTCGGGACTAGACTGGAGTTCCTCCAGGAACCACAATTAGCAGGTAAGTCTAATTTAACCTTTAAGGCCAAGTATTCTTGGATGATCTTTTTCAATTTGGTACAATCTTCCTGGTCCTCAAGAAATGAGTCATTTTAACCTCCAGAAACTTACTGAATTTTGGTCACTAATCAATACCATATCCACCAACAATGGGGTGTGGTTTGACCATGTTTGGTCTTCAGTAGCACAGCACCCTAGCCGACTACCCAAAACTTTACTGCCCCATATCTAAAGTCATGAACCCCAGAATAATAGGTATAATCTCGCACACCTGGGTGGCAAACCTGCCACAAGTCCTCTAGTCATGTAGTCCAGCCCATGCTCGGAGACCTCCTATGTCCAAGTGTCTGTGTGTTACCCTGGGGTTTTGAGGAGTCCACTCTCGGATCGATAGCCAAATTGAAGTCTCCTCCCGGCATCATTAGCCCTTCCACAAATCTGGCCATTACCTGAGCTGAGTTGTAAAAAAATGCCATTTGCCCTACATTTTGCGCATAAATGCTCCCCAATGTATATTTTTGGGCTTCACGGTCCCAACAAATGTCAAGCTCTTTGAAGGGAACTCGGGAGTCCATCAGAACTGCCATCCCACCTGTTTTCTTAAATTTTTTTGGAAGCAAACCAGCGTTGTCCAAAATGCCAGTGGGAAACACGGGGCTCATCCTTTGTAACCAAATGGGTCTCTTGAAGGAACACTTTCTGACCTCTCAGCTGATCAGTCTCTTTAAAGAGTAACTGGAACTTGTTAGGGGAATTCAGTCTATGGACATTAAGAGTAACTAAGTGCACCAAACCCACAGAAGGTTTTGTTTACCCCCCCCCCCCCCACCCAGTGCGTATCCTATCCCACCCCCTCCCTCCCTCCCTCCCCTCTCTTTTCCTTGTCAAACCCCATGCTCTCCATCTACCCCCCACCCCTCCTACCCCCAAATCGTACACCATCATCTTCTTCTTTTCCAGGGCAGACAAACCCCCTCCCTATCTTCCTTTTTCAATACATATAGCCTTCCATTCTCACTCCACCCACCTTCTTATCACTATATCTACCCACCCTCAGTCCACAGACCCCCCACATACACACATATACCCACTCACATCTTGGCAACTGTCCATCATAAAGATTATTAGCGTTGCACAGGTGTTATGTCCATCATTCAGCGTTCAAGCTGGGGGTCCGAGTCATTCTGCCTGACGTCTTAAACGTTTGCCTCTCTGCTATACTCTCTCCTACCATGGTTTCGCACTGTTTGTCTTTTTAGGCTCTGGTGTGGGCGGTGTCAAGTTATCACATCCTGGCATCTTTGAGAAGATTTAGAGCTTCTGCTGGTATGTGCACTCGAGTCTGGCGACCCCCTAGAGAGAACTGGAGGCCACACGGGAAGGTCCATTTGTAATGCACATTGCTCTATTGTAATCGGTGTGATGGGACAGAATTCCTTCCGTTTGCAAATAGTGATGGCTGAAGGTCTCCGTAAATCTCCACCATAGCATTCTCCCACGTTATGTGCCCCAACCTTTGAGTGGCCTGCAAGATAATTTCCTTCAAGGCAAACTTGTGCATGCACACCAAGATATCGTGTGGTCTACCATCTTGTGGTGGCCTGAGTGTCTGATCAGCATGATAAGTTTTTAGGCCTAGCTTCCCCACGTCAATAAATTTTCTGCAACTATAAAGCAGTTCTCTGTGGCGCCCGCTTTAGGCAGACCTCTGATCTGCAAATTAGATTGTCTTGAACGGTTCTCCAAGTCTTCTATTTTAGTAAGCATTGCACCAAGAGTCCCGCTACTACTTCATGTCTCTGTGTCGACTCGGCCCAAATCATGAAAGTCGAAACGCATACCAGCCATCCAGGTCTGAAAGTCATGTTGCAGTGTGCCAATGTGCCCCTTCAGTTCTAGGAACATTTGCCGAATCTCCGCCCTAAAAGCTGCAATTTTCTCAGCCACACAAGCACCCTCTCTCTCTTACCATCCTCTTTCCTTGTGGGTGAGACAGCAGTCGCCGCCATTTTTTTTTCACTGCAGGACCAGCTTCTCCATTCTGGTAGGCAAAGGGTTTTAAGTCTGGGGGGGGGGGGGGGGGGTTTTTTTTTTGTTTTGCCGCCGCAGCCATGCCTCACTGATTCCCCACTTGTCGCTGGCAGATTCAGAACAATTGTATAGGTGGGTGGACTCAAACAGAAGGATTTCCTAAGTTGCTATCAGGAGTGTCTTAGGTTAAGCTGTCATCTTGATCATGACGTCACCAGAACTCCATGCAGAAATCTTTCTTTACAGAAAGAGTGGTAGATGCATGGAATAGTTTCCCAGTGGAAGTGGTGGACATGAGGACAGTGTCTGAATTCAGAAAAAGCATGGGACAAACACAGAGGATCTCTAAAGATAAAAAGGGGACTATTGTAGTTGATATGGTGTTGTAGCAAACTGCAGTCGATGAATAAATCCAGGAGTCAGTTTACAAGGTCCAAGCCAGTTTAATGTGCACAGGCTCAGTCAGTCAAAGCTGTAAAGTAACTGAGCGAAGGTTTATACAGAGACATAACTTTTTATACCGCTTTTTCAGTTTGATACATGAGAATTTTCTATTGGTTCTAACTCGATACATACAAACTTTTCATTGGTTATACATTCCCTTCATTTGTCCAATTAGAAATCCCTCCGGAGCCTAGCAACCGGCCCCTTCCTTTAGGATTGCTTGAACAATGGTATAGTCTTAACTTGGTAACTTTTCTACTGCAAGGTTAACTTCGGCTCCAGGAATGCATATTCTGTTACTTTTCTGTTCTTTCACATACAAGAGAATAATAGAAGACTTATGCATTCATAAAAACTTCTTAAGCATTTTAAAACATCTTTCTCAATTTTCACAGATTTATGGTTCTTTTCTAGCTATAATGGAAATTAGGATCCAGGCCTAATTTACAGGCCCTTCATAGTAGCAGGCTATGCTAGGCCATAGCCTACCTCATTGGAAGGGCAGACTAGATAGGCCATGTGGTCTTTTTTTCTGCAACCATGTTTCTGTGCCGCCACTTCAGTTGTTGCACTGAGATGGGTCCGAGGGTATTGATTTGGCCAAATCAGAGCGAGGGTGTCGACACCTGCTATATGTGTTTCCTTGGTGGGGCTTGTGATTCGGTGTATAGGAGGATTATTCTGGTGGTACTGGATTGGCTGAGGTAGTGTAGTTCGGAGATCTCACGCGCTTTTGTAAGCGCCACCTCTTCGTTTGCCTCCATCTTGGGGCCTATTGTGTCAGGGACTGATCATCTCGAAGACCCAACTCCCTTCTTATGTTTTGGCTCTTGAAAGGAGACTGCTAGTGCGTAAGGCTACTCTCCAGTGGTGGTTTCTACTGCTCAGAGCCAAGAGAAGGTCTACTAACCTGGTATACGTGCGGGTCTGGTGCCTCTTTGAGCCATGGTGCAGTGCACGGTCGCTGGCTCCTGAGGCGGCGAAGGTGCCATCTCTGTTTGCCTTTATGCAAGATGGTCTGGAGAAGGTTCAGGCATCAGCTTTGGCCTGTTTCAAAGGTCCAGTGACTGGTAAGTCTCTAGCCTTATACCCAGATGTTTGGTGCTTTCTTCAAGGGGTTTGGTGTCTGTGTCCTCCCTTTCCTGTGTATGGTGCTCCGGACCCTGATTTTTGAGCCCTTTGAGCCATTGAAGCATGCTACTCTGAAGGATTTGATGCTCAAGACAGTCTTGGTTGGGATTTGATCTGCAAGGCGGATTTCCAAGCTGCAGGCTCTGCCTTGCTGAGATCTTTACCTATCTTTTTCTGAGGCGACTGTTTCCATTCGGCCTGTGCCTTCCTTCTTACCTAAGGTGATTTCTTCCTTTCTTGTGAACCTGATGGTTTGCCTGCACTCCTTCTCTAAGGAGTAGTGTTGGGGGAAGGATAAGGATCTTTGCCTTTTGGATGTCCGGAAGTTGCTTCTCTGTTATTGGAAGGTTATGAATTCTTTCTTTAAGTCAGACCATCGTTTTGTGCTGTTTGATGGCCCGCACAAAGGTGGCCTGGCGGCTAAGTCTAAATTGGGGTTCTGGATTAAGGAGGCTATTGCCTTGGAGTATGGGGTTGTGGAACTGACCAGTTCCTGAGGGTTTGCGTGCCCTTTCTGACTAAGTGCAAGCATCCCTGTAGGTGGAGCAGAGTTTGGTAGCCCCTGCAGACGTTTGTTGGGCGGCAGTGTGGGCATCACTTTCCACTTTTGTCCAGCATTACTGCTTGGATGTCCACGCTCAGGCGGACATAGCCTTTGTTTTGTGAGCTGCTGTGTCGTCTTCCTGCTCAGTAGAGGCATAGCTTTGGTATGTCCCACTTGTCTGGACTGGTCTAGCAGGACAATATGGAAGGTGGCATTTTACTTACCAGATAATGTCCTTTCCATAAGTCCTGCTAGACCAGTCCAGGACCTGCCCCTAGAACTTTGTTTTGCTCTTCTATTCTGTAGCAGTACCTTCGGGTCCGCTATGATGTATAGGAGGGAGGAGTAGCCTAGTGGTTGGGGCAAGGTACTTCAGGCTGGAAGGTCGGGGGTTCAAATCCCACTAGAGGACAGCAACCTTGGGCTGGAAGGACTGGGGTTTCTAGTCCCACAGATGCTCCTTGTGGTCTTGGGCAAGCCACTTAACCCTTCATTGCCCATGTTCCCTGTAAGAATTAGTGTATGTGTCTCATATCCCCGCATGTTAAATGTATCCCCCAATTGTGTTGTGACCGCTTTGATTGAAGGATAAGGCGGTATACAAAACTGTCTAAATAAATAAAATAAATAAATACTTGGCTCTGAAGGTCTATCTTCCACTGGCAGTCTTCTATTCATGCTTTCCTGTACATAGTTCTCTACGGTTTGATTAGTTATTGTTGTCCACGTTGAGGTTGTGTGGTTTGCTATGTTCTCTCATACGCTTTGGGACGGATACCGAAGAGACCTCTGGTGACTGAGGTAAATAGAGGCATGCAAGTGATATCATTGAAACCTGGGTTTTTCATTGGTTCTTTGTCTGCACCAATCTGCTGGTATGGGAACATGACCCACTTGTCTGGACTGGTTTAGCAGGACTCAAAGAAAGGACATTATCTGGTAAGTAAAACATCACCATTTTGCCTACTAATTTGAAAAGGACAACCTAAATAGACATATTTTAAGGGTGCTTTCTACATGTCTTCAAAGATGATTCATGTCTGAGGGGATATTTCCTAAGGGTTTTAACATGCATTAATGAAATTAATGTGCAGTAGGTACCCAAAGCCCTTTTATTTCTGTGGGTGCAATAACACTTAATGCATATTAATCTTAAATAAACGTGCCCCTAAAATCAAGGGAGAATGCTACAACCTTAAAATCAAGCACCTATTTAATTCAAAATTAATGTTGTACTACAAGGGATTTAAAGCAGATTTTGCTGAGATGAACGTAAGCACTTCACTGGTACGTATAGAATCAAGCTGGCCAAAAAGACAAAACTGTATAAAAAACACATTACGTCAATAGTAAGATTTTGAAAACCTATTCTGGCTTTAACTGGTAACCAATAACCTCCCTTTTGGAATATCATGTGATCAAATCTATGTTCTCCTGTTAGTAGTTACTGCAACATTTTGCACAAGTGCAATCATCAAATATTTGTAGATGTAAGTCTGCGAAGCAGAGCATTATAGTAGTCCAATGCTTTTATCACAAGGGCCTGAATAAGAATTTGCAATGTTCTTCTATGAAACATTTGTATGAATTGAATGGATCTCTGAAAGCTTGAAAAAAACATTTTTTTTAGATGTAATAGATCTGAAGGCCCCTTTATCCTGAATTAGCTCTGTATTCATTCTGCAACTCCAGCCTTTAAAGATCTTTAATAAACCATATTCTGCAGCTCTCCAAAATTCCTATAAACAATAGATAGCGTGTCTGATGCTTTTCAACACACAATAATGTATCAAAAAAACTAGGCATGCCATCATAGTTCTGATTTTCCTTACTGATGCCTTTTATAAATGTTGAAACATCTGGTAAATATATTTTTCTGATTAATTTATTTGCACTATAGTAGTGTGCCTCATTTTTAAGCCTTGATTTTAAAGGCTTATGAGATTGTAGTCAGTGTGTGTGTGTGGCAGTTTGCAGTTTGTGTCTCCACTAATAACTTTGAAATTGCCAGACTCGGCTCCACTAAACTTTGTGTGGCATTAAATCCTTGGGAGGATATTAGACTTACAGTTTTGGGAGAATATGGGAGCTGGGCAAAGCTGACAGTTGTTGTGTGTGTGTTTTTTTGTTTTGTTTTGTTTTTAATTTTTTATTTATGCAATTATCAACAATACATTCCAAACAATATAACTTGAAGAGAAATAGAGATGGGGAAAAAAGTAATCCAAAATCATTAAAGAAAATGAACCATATCAAGAGGAAAACAAATAAATTCCCCCATATGTCTCCAGCCCTACACCTAAGAGGGATCCGATTAATTAAATAAAATATTCCAGAAACATGAAAGGTAAAGAGATTTTAACTGCCTAGACACCAAACCTATCTAGTCTGCGATTATAAATACTACCCAGTAACTTAGGTGGTCACAGGCAAGCGGGAATTTATAAAGTCTGCCAACTGTGAAGGTTCATAGAAAACATAAGAGACACAGATTGAAGCTTTATCATACATTTACGCAGGAATTTAAGAAAAAATAAACCTCCCAGCTGGGTCACCCTGGCTTCGTTGTCAAAATTTCCTCCCTCCTATGTATCCCGAGCTAAATCTGGTAAAATATGCACAGACATTCCCTTTAAAGGGACAGATCTCTTTTTGAAATACAATTTGAGCAGTCACTCTTGATCCGAAGATAGTGCCAACATTATTAACAATGTAGCAGGCACAACTGTATCAGAAACTGATGTTTCCAATAATTCTGATATATTCAGACAATCTTCATAGGATTCCCTCCATCAGGAGATTGCGCCCATCCAAGACAGATTTCTTCCCCTTTTGTAAATAATAAATCCTGGGGGGTGACGAGACTCAGATGGGACTCCCAGAACTTCAGTCATGTATAGCCTAAACATTTCCCTTGCCGCAACCAGTGGTGATCTAGGAAAGTTCAACAACTGCAAATTTGTAGATATTAACTGGTTCTCCAACAATGTTGTTAACGTTAATACGTTCCTCATTTTGTTGAACCTTTGTTTCATTACTTTCCACCATTGTCTTCAATGCAGCAGTATCTTCCTTATTTTTCCATATAAGCACAAAGTTATTTTGTGCAAGCTGTAAAGTGTTGGTTTTTTTATTTTTTGTTTGGGGAAACCATACACTCACCTAGCTTGGTTATGGCTGTCCAAATTGAGTCCAAGGTAATGTGCTCCGGACGCTCCAGAATGAAGGGGGGAGGGGAATAGCCCAGGACTCCAGTTGGTCCTCTTCATTCCCTGGAGAATCAGCACTTCTCACATAATCCTGAGAGATCAAAGCAGGAACTGCTCACTGGCATACTTTGCTCCCCTCCTGCAGCCGTTGCTGACTATGGCTATCTGTCAGCTGCCTGACACAAGCCAGGCTCATTTCCCCCTCCCAAAGAAGCCGACTGACCTACCAAGGGTCTGCTAACCCTGGGTGAACCGAGACTGAAAAGCCTCAGGCAGCACAGGCGTGAATCGTACTCTGGCGTTAGGTCACACCCCGAAGAGGATGCTGGACTTCCCTGCCCCAGTGTCGACATGGCCGGGATAACACCAGATTTCTCTTGGTGTCCTTCTTGGATCCACAAGCAAGAGTCCATAGGACCAACAGCAGAGGAAATACTGGAAGATGTCTGCTGTGGCTGGGGAGGAATCCCTTTCATTTTACCCTTCCCTTTTAGGCATTGTAAAGAAAAGGCTCCAAAGATACGGCAGATCATGCAGCCATCTTTGGATCCTCAAAGCTTACAGTTTTTCATATTTACCTTTTATACATTTGAAATGGAATATACCCAGCAGCACCAATCTCTGTGTGGGTGCTAAATACTCAGTGGGACAGGGATTATTTTTAGTTTAAAACGTTGACAGGTTATTTGGAAAGGGTCAGTGTTGGCAGTTTTGACATGAGCAGAGAGGATTTGAATTGAAATTATCAAGATCATCATTTTCTACTGTTTTTAATCACATTTGAAGTACTATATTTTGTGCTATCCATTATGTCCAAGTTTAATGTATTCATTTCATGGAAGGCTGGACAAAATTCAGACTTTGTCAGGTAAGGCAGTCTGAAGCTGAATTACAGAAAAACAATAGCTATACTTCAGTACTTGCTCATTGCATCCATATACTTTGTAACTGTAACCCCTGGATTGGTATTGTCCCTTGTTTTAAGCTTGCTAATGAGGGAACTCTCTATTGAAAAGTTCAGGTGGCTTAATGTTCAGCTGCAAGCATCCCTTGGTTGGACAGTAAATGTTAGATGCTAACCACTTTGATTGAAGGATAAGGCGGTATAGAAAACCAGTTAAATAAAAATAAATAAATAAAGTGCTGTTTTGGAGTATTCATATTTTTGCTAGCAGTAACCGAGCATCAGTGTAGGGGATAGTTGTCAGTGCTATTACAGCAGTACCTTCTTGCTGCTATCACAAAATGGATGCTCCTAGCAGTAGAAGAGGGCTGTCATCCATGTAAATGAACTCAATCTGTTTAAGTCTAAACTTTTATTATAAAAACCCCTCTTTTCCAACATTTCATTACCGATGTAAATTAATTTGTCAGGCTTACTTCTCGGGCCATGATATTCTAAATTGTAGTTTTCTGCAAAGCATTCATACCCATTTTACTTTATCATCAAATATTATTAATGTCATCTCCTGGGCACATCACAAAATTCTTCTTGAATACTATATTGATCACAGCATTCCGACAGTGCTGTGTTTTGGATCGAAAAATCTCTCCATGTTCTGTGTCAGGGAATCGTTACTTAACTGTTTGTTAAAACTGGAAACATCTTTGATAGAACACAGTTATCTCGGATTGGAATCCAATCTTAAAACTCCACCAGTAATGCTTCTAGTTTTGGTGCAGCTTTTTCAAACCAGATTCTTTCTTCCATTCTATTCCAGAAAGAGCCACACCAAAACTAGAAGTGTTTGATGATAAAGAAGACAAATGGGCTTGAGTGCTTTTGAGAAAACTATGATTTAGAATATCGTGGATTGAGATCTAAGCCTGACAAAAATTAATTTACATTGGTAATTAAATGTTAGAAAAGAGGAGTCTTATAATAGTAACTACTACCTTAACCCAATTTTATAAACCACTTTAGTGACTTCCTTTGACAAGATAACTTCTCCATCTTCAGTTTTCAACATGCAGTTCCCTTTTATAATATAGAGAGATGATGCAGGGCTCAGGAGCAGGGCTGCTTTGAGTGTAACATGGGTTGTTTTTCAGTGTCTGTCTTTGTTTTCAAATTGTTCAGAGAATAGTAGAAAATGAGAAGACCAACACAGAAAAAGTATCCAAGCAGAAAGTAGATCTTCAGTCGCTGCCTACACGGGCATACTTGGATCAGACGGTGGTGCCCATCTTACTACAGGGGCTTTCGGTCCTTGCAAAGGAACGGTAAGAGTTAATTGCTGGTGTGAGTGGAGCACTGATCAAAGCCAGAGAGAACTGTTAATGCTAAAGAGCATGAAATTTCAAGTCCATCTGTAGTGGCCAAAGCAAAAGTGATTGCCAGTCCTCCCACCCTCGCTATCATAGTCTACTCTTGCTTTTTCTCTCACCGCTGTGTTTTTCATTTATTTCAGTCTGTATATTGCTTCCTTCCAACAACCCAAAGCATTTTCATAAAAGGAAAAAAAGAAACAAGCTGGTCTACCCACTTACCCTAATCCCATCCTGTCCTTTCTTCATTTCACATAGTAACCCTGCTAATAATTGTTATTATCCCTTATAGACTCTTGGTCCCACCCAATCACTCACAGCTACTATCCATCAGCACCTACGGTAAATTATGTAATACCTGCAAATCAAAGTTCCCTCTAAACAGCTTTGAGCTGTGTGGTGGCCGCCCTCTGGAATTCCTGTGGTGAGAGATAGTACAATGCGATCACACTTTGAATTTCAAGTGCAGTCGTATTACACTACCCCCCACTGGCAAGAAAGTTGGTGAACTCCCATGCAGTTTGAAATTTCTTAGTGGGAAAGTTGCTGCAAGTGCCTTTTGAAATAACTCTTGATCCTACATTAGAACAAATAGTCCGGACAGTGTCTCGCCCCTTTGGCAAAACTTCTACAAGGCAGGGTCTGTCACCAAACTCCCTTCCTCGCTTCCTTTGCAGGAGTCCCCACCAGCCCTTCATCCAGGGAGTACAACTGTCTTTTTTGTAAGAGCATAAATCACCACAATTACAGTTAAGTCTCCACTTAGCAAACTGTTATCCTTTTGCCATGTTGAACCCCACCATATTCCAACTACAAGCCTCCAAATCTTCTCTCGTTTTTCATTTGCTAATGCCTTTTATTCTTTCCCCCATTTGTTGTTGTCCCACTCGACCCTACTGACACACCATCTTTCCTTTCCTCTGTTCACGCTTTTGCACTCAGAGTATCTAAGACCATGCACAGACAGATGGTGTGACTGACGTCAACCTGCTGCATGGAATCCTGGGTCCCCTGAGGTGGGAAAGGTGGCAGGGGAAAAGAGAGAGACAGCATGAGGCATAAGGACCTGTTTCATGTTATTTCTCCTGTAGCAGAAGCACAGACAGCAGCATTAAGGCTTGATCCTGCTGGATTTGGGGAGAGGAAATAGGACAGGGTCCAGGAGCGGGGCTTCTTTGAAACTGGCAGTGGTGCTATCTTACACACTCCATTTTCCTATTCTTCAAATATGAAATCCTTGCAGAGTTGGTTTAACCATTAGGTCAGGGCTTTCCAAATCTGTCCTGGGAATCCCAAAGCCAACTTGGGCTTTCAAGATATTCACAGTGAATATGCATATGAGAGATCTGCATACATTGGAGACTTAATATGTGTGAATCAACCTCATGCATATTCATTAGGGATATCCTGGTTATGGTGCCCCAGGACAGGTTTGGTAAGCTCGCCTAGGGCAGCAGCAGCATCTGTGGGGAGAGGAGCAGCTGTAGTCAATACAAAACAATAGCTGCTGACAGCAACACAGTAACTTGGAGAACCTTCACAGGTATTACCTGCGGCGAGTTTTCTGATAGTCTGTTTACTCAGATGAATAACTTTTGGAAATACCTTCATTTGTGTGTCTCTGTATATATTTATCATGTAAGTATATGTAAAAATAAATGAAATAAAGGTGTGTTTTTGGGGGGGTTTTTGAGGCAGTCATTCTAAAACATGTGAAATCTATGTACTGTAGGTGCTTATTTTTAGCCTGTGTTTCTTTGTAAAATACTAGGGGTAAAACTATTGTCCAGGAGTTCATGGTTTGAAATGATGCATCCTTGAAAGATACTAACAAAAGAGGGAAGTTGGGGCATCCCTGTAGGGAGATCACCATAAAAGTTAAAGTAACCCAGATTCCTTTTAAGTTAAAAAGCAGACAGTGTTGAAAAATTCCAGATTACCCCTGTTAGCTGATAAGCAGGTTGTTAATATGAACAAAAGAGCATACTTTGAAATGCATGCATACAAATGATTGAATTCTAAAGCATAAAATGGGAGCATTAGAATATATAGCACTGAATATAGATATAGATGACATCTCAGAGACTTGTTGGAAGAAGGATAACCTGATGATACCAGGGTACAAATTATTTTCATATCATCCCTCCAGTCCAGTACGTGTGGGTTATCTCCCTCCACCAGCAGCTGAGCTTGTCAGAAATGTGATGTCACAGTAGAAGAGCTCTCTTCTTAGTCTCCCAGAACCAGTATCTGCATCTCCAGCAGCTGGACGAGGAGCTTCTGCGTGGCTGGACTCTACTGGACAGACATTTGGGCCTAGTTCTTCTTCAAAAAAAAAAAAAGACCTAAAGAAAGGGAAAGAACCAGAGAGCGAATCGGAGCGATCAGACTTACCCAGCCACAGACAGATAAGTTATCTCAGTGGTACTATCTATGTCACTGTGAGGGCTGGCAGGGGTGGGGTCTGCCATTTGAGTACCTGGGCCTTTTTAGTGGGTCGAGTGCAGCCCTGGGGTCCATACACCTGGTGTTCCAGGTCTCTTGTGTGCCCCCAGCCGGACAGCCTAGCAAATTTGTGACAAGATTTAGCTGGCTTCTCCCCTGTTACTTCAATCCCATTAAGCTACAATATTGTCTCTTTATATGTGTAGTTCTGTCTTTATTGTGCAAGTGGCAGTTGTGGAGATGTGTTCTTTATGGGGGTCGGCAAGGGCCTGATTGGGGCACAGCGTTGGCTGCAGTGAGTGAATTCTCTTTTTTTTTTTTTTTTCGGCGGACTGTTAATTCTTCAGTGTTATGGGGTTGTATGTCTTCAATTCTCATTGCTTGTGCGGTCTGCAGGGGAAGCTGCGGTTTTATTTTGAATGGGCTTTGCCAGGCCTGCGCATGTTGGGAGAAGTCGGCAGAGGTTTTTTGATGCTGGGACCATGGAGAACGAGGCTGAGGTTTCTCAGCAGGAGGCGTTAGAATTGTCGGTTTACACGGTTTTGGCAGGAACCACAGCCATTTTACCGCTGGTGCCTGTTTTAGCAAGCAGAAAAAGTTGCGAGGAAAGCATGGTTCAGTACTAGGGGCAGCTAATGTTGATCCTTCTGAGGTGGCAGACAGTATTTTTTTTTACCAGATTTCATATTACTATTGCACAAGACTTATTGCATGAAAAGGAAGCAGAGCAGCAGCACAGAGGTCCCAGCTTGTTCAGTCTCTCTTAGAACACAGAGTTGACCCTGCTGGAGGGAGTCCTGGGTAAAGGGGGACCTTCCTGGTAAGAGAAAGCGGATGGAGGAGGCTGCCTGGGCAGAACAGGGTTCTCCTCTGTCACCCATGTCAGAAAAGCCCTTAGATGGTACTTCAGATCTTTGGGGGGACACTCTGCAGGCAGATTTAGAGGAAGGGGAAATCCGGCAAGGGGACGACCCCAATGTTGTAAGAATTTTTCACCGGGAGGAGCTGTCATCCTTGATAAACCACTCTCTGGCAGTGCTCAACATGGTGCCTGCTCCTGCAGCAGCAGAAGAGTCTTTGGGAGGATCCGCTGTTGCAACATTTTAAAAGCTCTCAAGCCGCCTTCCCAGTCTACCGGATCATCAGGAAAATGATAGAGACAGAATGGGAAGTCCCTGAGGCCGGGTTAAAAGGGTGTCGGATGACGAGCCATCTGTACCTCATTCCTCAGGAGGATGGGAATCTCCTGAAAGTGCCTAAGGTAGATGCCCTGGTCACAGCAGTGACCAAGAAGATGACTTTTCCTGAGAAACGGCTCTCAGGGATGTGCAGGATCATAAGCTCGAGACTCTATTGAAACAGGCTTTTCCTTTGCGTCTCTCTAGTCCAGTCCCGGAACCTTAGAGTATAGAATGTCCTCCCGCAACCTTGGAGACTGAATGATGTCATTTTCTTCAGATGCCACCAGTACAAGTAGGCTAACTCCGCCCCTAAATACCTGTATTTCAGTCTCCAAGCAACCTGGGAAGTCTGAGCCTAGGGCTAGGTTCAGTTTAGATAAAAGGAGTAGAGCTAATTTAAATTTATTTTTGATTAGTTTTCTTTCTCTTTGTTTTTTTTTTCTAGTGGTGCTGCTGCTTATCAAGATTTCTGTTGAAGACTTTTTTGTTTTTAGCTCCTCCCTCTTCCCCACCCCCTAAACGAGCAGGGGTTTTGTTGGGTAGATTTTATCAAGGAAGTCTTTAAGAGGGTATTCTATTCCTGCTCCCGAACCCATAAAGAAGGGTGAGGAGCAGGTTGAGGAGGATAAAAAGAAATTATTATTTCACAGTGCCCTTGGATATATCAGGGCTACTTTGTGAATCGGGAACTGAAGCTGAAGCCGCGAATCGGCTAAGCTTCAAAGAAAGGAATTTCTTCTGTTTGTTCAACTATTTTTATTCCTTCAAAGTCTGGCTGGTAAGGTAAACCTTAGCGCTTTCATTTATTTTATTTTATTTTCTGTTTGTTATTAGCGCGGCTCGTGCTGTAATGGCACAGAGTTAAACTTGCAGTAATAGAATCTCTATGCTGTGCTCGCGTCAGAAGTCTGCTGCCTGGAATGTTTATTTTTGACATGCAGAAACGCGCGATGTGCACGAGCAGGAGTTGTGCTCGAGATAATTGAGCAGCTGCAGTTGTTGAATCTGCCTCTAATAGAGTTTATTTTTGTGAAGAGCTGTTTATCTTGGCAATTTTTTTCTAAGGGGATTTCTTCTTGACATTGAATTTTTTTCAGAATTTGAATGGCTTCTGCGATGCAGTGTATTTTCGATGTATGCTTTTTCTAAGGAGTTTAGCTCTTTTTCACTGTGTACATCGGATTAACTTTGCAAGCGTTTGTTATAAATTTTCATAATAGTTTTTAAAATGCCAGCAAAACCACGTTGTTTTGTTTGTGGTTCAAGACGTAGTGAGTTATTGGAGTCTGGGGTATGTAGGTTGTGCACTCTGGATCCGGACACTTTGAATAAATCTCAAGACACTTCTTCTGGTGTTCAGATTACGGTTGCATCAGAAAAAGGTGATTCTCTTCCTCCTCCTTTGAGTCCAGTGCGTATTGATCCTGGACCATCTACAGAAGTGGATTCCCTGAATAATCCTTCTATGTCCTCGGGAGACCTTTCTCATTCAATTCCTCCAAATTTTTATTCACTAATGACACAGGCTTTAGAGCTTCTGCAGCCTATGTTAGGAGTCTTTTCTAAAGGTTCAAACGGTAGGAAGCGTTCAGGTTCTGTATGTCTACCCGAGGAAGAAGTAAGGTTACCGAAAGTTGGTAAGCATGGTGTACCTGACAGTCTCCTGGAGGAGGATTTGGATGGTTTAGATGATGTTGATCAAACTTCAGATATTGAATTGGAGGAAGGTGAATTACTAGAAGAAGAACAATTAAGTAGAATTGTTCGAATCTTTCGTAAAGAAGAATTGTCTGCGTTGATTTCCGAAACTCTTAAGTCTCTTAATATGCCTGTGGGTGATTCCTTATCGGAAGAGTCATTGGAAGATCCTCTTTTGCTGGCGGTGAGGAAATCTCAGCGTGTTTTTCCAGTGCATAGAGCTTTTAGATCTATGATTCAGGAAGAGTGCGATTCTCCTGAGGCAAATTTTCGAGGTTCTAGATCTTTGACTCGTCTTTATCCCCTTTCTGATCAAGATAAGGAGTTATTTCGCTCTCCTAAGGTGGATGCTGGAGTCTCTGCGGTAACCAAAAAGACTACTATTCCGGTGGAAGGGGCTGCGGCTTTGAAGGATGTTCAAGATCGAAAGTTGGACACATTGCTTAAGCAGGTGTTTGATATTAGCGCACTCTCTTTACATGCTTCGATAGCAGGGGCTTGGGTCGCGAGAGGCTGTTTACGGTGGTCTCAAAAATTGCAGATAGATCAAGCTAGTGAACAGTTAGATGAGGTGACTCGGTTGGAGTCGGGTGCTGCATATTTATCTGATATACATTATGATCTTATCAGAGCCCTAGCTAAAAGCATGGCTTCTGTGGTAGCGGCACGTAGATACCTCTGGTTGCGCAACTGGTCAGCTGATGCTTGTTCTAAGGCACGTCTGAGTAAATTGCCTTTTAGGGGAAAACTTTTGTTTGGTGAGGATTTAGAGAAGTTAGTTAAGGAACTCGGGGAGTCCAAAGGCGGTCGTCTGCCTGAAGATAGTCCTAGGCAGGTTCGAGGTGCTGGAGGTTCCCGGGGAAATTCTCGGGAATTTCATAGGTTTCGAAATCCTCGTTTTGGTCAACCTATGAGAGGGAGGTTCTCAATGAGGGGACAAGGGTTTTGAAATTTTAGGGGAGCCGGAAGAGGTTTTTTTCAGTTTCAAAACCAAAACCCTAAGAAAACCCAATGAGATGAAACAGGCTCAGGCATAGTTTATTCCTGTAGGAGGAAGGCTAAGGGATTTTTACCCTGCCTGGGTCGAAATTACGATGGATCAGTGGGTTTTAGAGATTATTCAAGAAGGTTACGCCCTGGAATTTCTTCGTCCCGTGTCAGATTCCTTTGTTCAGTCTCCTTGCCGCTCTCCACGAAAAGTGCAGGCGGTTACGGCGACGTTACAGCGTTTGCTTCAGCTTCATGCGGTAATACCCGTTCCAAAGGAACAGTACGGCCTCGGTCGTTGTTCAGTCTATTTTGTAGTTCCAAAGAAAGAGGGCACCTTTCGCCCAATTTTGGATCTAAAAAGAGTAAATCGCTGCCTTCGTATTACTCATTTCAGGATGGAAGCGCTGCGTTCTGTCATCGCGTCGGTAAGGGCAGGCAAATTTTTAACGGATCTGACGGAAGCTTATCTTCATATTCCAATTCGAAAGGATCATCAATGATTTCTGAGATTCGCTCTGCCCATGGGGCACTTTCAATTTCAAGCAATGCCTTTCGGGCTAGCAACGGCTCCGAGAACATTCACCAAGGTAATGGCAGTTGTAGCAGCTGCACTTCGCAAAGAAGGAGTGCGGGTGCATCCATACTTAGACGATTGGCTAATTCGAGAAAAGTCAAAACAAGAAAGCGTGCGAGCAACCGCACGAGTGGTGCAGGTGATAGAGAGTCTCGGCTGGGTAGTCAATTATGCAAAGAGCAACTTAGAACCCACACAGTCTCTAGAATATTTGGGAGTGCATTTCGAAACAGCAAAAGCAGCTGTTTTCCTTCCAAGCAAGAGAGTTCAAAGAATGAGGGAATTAGTCAGTCGATTTCTTGCCAGGAAAGCGCCAACGGTGTGGCATTATCTACAAGTGCTAGGCATGATGGTTTCCATGATAGAAGTGGTATATTAGAGTTTGGCGAATTTTTGAGGCTTGGTGTGCGGACCAGAAATTAAATCCATTAAGAGCTACAGTATCGCAGATTCTTTCCTTCTTACAGGATGGTGTAGAAAAAGGTCTGGCGGCTAGTTCTTTAAGGGTTCAGTTGGCTGCTATCTCTTGTTATCGGGGTAAAATTAAAGGTCAGTCTTTGGGTTCGCACGCTGATGTTAGGAGGTTTTTAAGGGCTGTATTAATCATTCGGCCTCCTAGGCGTAATTTATTTCCTCAGTGGGATTTAAATTTAGTTTTAGAAGCTCTTGTGAAACCTCCGTTTGAGCCTTTGAAAGATTCGTCTTTAAAAGATTTAACTTTAAAAACGGTTTTTCTTGTAGCTATTTGTTCAGCTAGAAGAATTTCTGAGCTTTATCTTGTAAAGAGCCGTACTTGTTATTTTTTAAACACAAAGTTGTATTACGTACAGTTCCTGCCTTTTTACCAAAGGTGATTTCGCTTTTTCATATCAACCAGGTAGTTTCTCTTCCAGTGTTTTCAAAGATACAAAAGAATAAATCAGCTGGTAGATTGCATCTTTTAGATGTGCATCGTGTTTTGAAAGGGTATCTTCGTAGAACAGCTCCTTTCAGAAATTCGGATAGATTGTTTGTGACTTTTGGAGGTCCGCATAAGGGTAAAACGGCGGCAAAATCTTCTATTTCAAGATGGGTGAAGGAAGCTATTTCGTCTCCTTATATTCTAAAAGGAAAGGTGGTTCCAATGGGTCTCAGGGCTCATTCTACTAGGGCACATGCAGCATCCTGGGCGGAAGCTAGCTTAGTTCCTGTTGGTGATATTTGTAGAGCTGCCACCTGGTCATCTTTGCATACTTTTGCTAAACATTATCGTTTGGATGTGCAAGAAGCGGGAGATGGGCGTTTTGGTTCAGCTATTCTTCAGGCTGGGCTTGCAGGTCCCTCCCATTAAGATTCACTGCTCTGTTACATCCTCTGAGGTTCCGGGACTGGACTAGAGAGACGCAAAGGAAGACTAAATTAGACTTACCTGCTAATTGTTGTTCCTTAAGGAACTCTAGTCCAGTCCCGGACCCCACCCAAAAGATTTATAGATTGTTAAAGCCATGTTTGAAGGAATATAAATGTTTTTATAGAATTCTTTATAGGATATTTAAATTTAAGTTCAATTTTTATTCGATAAGGAAACTTTGTTTGCAGCAGTGCATGTTTAGAATGCAAAAAAAAAAAAAAAAAAGAGACATTATAGTTATAATGTTAATTATGGGGAATATTATATATTTATATTTACTTATTTGTTGCTCTGCTGAGTCTGCTTTGTCAATAGATACTGGTATTTAGGGGCGGAGTTAGCCTACTTGTACTGGTGGCATCTGAAGAAAATGACATCATTCAGTCTCCAAGGTTGCGGGAGGACATTCTATACTCTAAGGTTCTGGGACTGGACTAGAGTTCCTTAAGGAACAACAATTAGCAGGTAAGTCTAATTTAGTCTTGATACCAGTGCATTGATGTTCCAGGTATCCATCTTTGGAGCCTATGTTACCAGAACCTCTATTCGATGATTGCAAAGTTTTTACCAATGGCAGCTTCAGACTTAACTATGAGGTGTCGGAAGCGGCCAAATTGGAGTCAGCCTCTGCCTGTCTAGCAGATGCCTTTTATGACTTGATCTGAGCTTCAGCTAAGACTATGACTTAAACTGGTTAGCCGATGTATCTTCCAAGACCAGACTTAGCAAACTTCCTTTTAAGAGCAAGCTGCTTTTTGGGAAGGCACTGGATAAATTGATCAAAGATCCGGGAGACTCTAAGACACCTCGCTTTCCAGAGGACTGGCCCAAAATACAGAAGCAGGGCACAGCTCCCAGAGGCCAGCCTAGAGACTATAGGAAGTTTCATTCAACGTGTTTTGCTTCTTACCAGAGGGGTCGCTACTCGCCAAGAGGACAGCCCTTTTAAGGTTACAGAGGATCTGGTAGGGGATATGACTGACCCCCCCCCCCTTGGTTCCTTCCAAAAAATCACATGAAGCGAGGCTTTTGTTGACGATAGATGCCAGCTGTTCTACTAGGGAGCTCATTGCTAAGGGCAGATTGCCCAGTATCACTAGAGCAAGCGGGAGGCAGCATTGGCCCATAGATTGACCTGAGGCAAGGTCCATTCGCATGGTTCTCCTGTGTGTCTGGAACATAGTCCGAGGCAAGCAGTGCAGGTCGTCAAGGGCAATGCCACAATGGTAGCCTATGTCAACAAGTGATGGGCATGAAGACTTACGGGGGCTCCTTGGAAAATGACCTGTCTGTTCCTTGGGTGGAGAGGAATCTCCTGGCCCTCCTGGCGCAGCATAATATAGAAATAGTGTGGAAGCAGACTATCTTTCATCACTCCCCTAATCCCGGGAAGTGGGCATTGAGCCAGTGTACATTCCAGAGACCTCTGGTCAAGTGGGGTCACCTCAGGATAGATTTGATGGTGACCCAAGCCATTGCCAAGGTACATAGGTTCTTCAGGTACCACAAAGAGGTGGGCTCCAAGAGTGTGGTCGCCCTGGCTGTGGTTACATCTCTCCTCAAGAAAGCATCCTTTGATCATGCCTGTTCTAATTATCAGCCCATTTCTCTCCTCCCCCTTTATTTCTTTTTTTTATTAATTTTTATTGAATTGTTTAAACACAATACAATGTTTACTGACATACTTCATTTTTCAATTTTTCAATAAACAACCTTTCAATAAACAACCCCCCCACCCCTTCCCCCCCTGTTCCTCTCCCTCCTCCCTCCCTCCCTTTCCCTTGCATGTACACCAACATTCTGCCACTCTTTTTCAAACTTTTTCTCTTCTGTTTGCGGATTGCCGTTAAATGTTCCAGTGTGTGTGTGTGTGTGTGTGTATATGTATATATATATATATGTGTATATGTATATGTATATGTATATATAATGACCCAACCTGCTTTTACAATGCTCTAGACAGGTTGGTGACTCCTGCTTCCACCGGTAGGCCAACTAATACCGGGCTGCACTCAAGTATGCCATAATTTGCTTTCTTCTCCAGGACCAAGCAGGAAGTCAGTCCTCACATATGGGTGACATCGGCGCCGACGGAGCCCCCATGCGGATCATTTCACCAGCTTTCAAAGAAAGCCTTTGGGACTGCAGCACGCATGCGCGGTCCACTTCCCGCCCAAGGGTGCCATCTTGCTCAGTCTTCTTTTTTCCGCGGAGCCCGACGGATGTGTTTCGTGTTCATCCGAGGGAAAAGTTGATTTTGGTAGTGGAACTGTGTTTTGTTTTGTTTTTTTTCTTCGGTTCGACGCCGGTTTCCCTTTCCCGCCTGGGCCCGGTACACGGTATCGAGCCCGGGCTTCTTTTTTCGTTTTTTGTCCTTTTTGTTCATGCCATTTTTCTGTTTTTCACTGGCAGCCCTATCTTTTGACCTGGCAGGGGCCCTTTTTCCCCCGATGGCTGCCAGTGGGTTCAAAAAGTGTGATCAGTGTAAGAAACTTATGTCTCTCACTGACACACATGACTGCTGCCTCCGTTGCCTTGGGCCCGATCATGACCCGATGATCTGTGGCCCGTGTAGGAAAATGTCCTCGAAGGCGTTGAGGAGTCGGCAGCACCAGAAGGAAAGAATCATCTCTGACTCCGCGTCCGGCCAGGCCTGGACTTCGTCAGAGGCCTTGACGTCTCAGGATTCCGATCCCGAGCATCGCCGGGGTTCCTCTAAGAGGGGGTCTCCCTCGTGGGAGCATCGCAGGAAGAAGAAACCCGCGAGGACCACGTCGGTTGGACGCACTTGGCTCCTCGAGGGCCAGGTCGTATAGCCCTGACTGCCGTCCCGGGTCTTCGGAGTCAGAGAGGCCTGCTAAACAACCTCGTGTGGAGCCGGAGTCCCCGGGTCACGTGAGTACTGTAGTCCTCGTGGACTCTCCTCCAGGGGAGCCGACGTCGGGCCCGACGCTGTTGAGGCCCGAGTCGGGGGCTGCTGAGCCTCCTGAGCTCGGACTCAGGTTGTCGGCCTTGGAGAGCAGCTTGGCTGCCTTCACGGAACAGCAGCGGGCACTGATCGCCGGTCTCACCAGTGCATCTGCCCCGACCACCGGGACACTGACGTCCAAGTCGACCCCGGAGGCCAAGCCGATCCTCGAGTCCATGCGCTCTCGAGTCGATCCTTGGCCGAGGTGCCCCTCGGCCTCCCGTTCAGGACCGAGGTCGTCGACGCCGGTACCCTCGGTATCAAGGCGGATGGCATCGGTGCCTGCCCGACCGGAGCCGCTCGATTCCTCCTTCGAGGGGTCGGGCTGGGAAACGGAGGATGAGGAGTCCCCGGACCCTTTTCGGACCCAGTGTGTCCCCTCGGACTCACAGGAGTCCGAACCTCAGAGACGGTCCCCCCCGGAGGATCCCGGTTCTCGGACTTCGTGCGGGACATGGCCAAGGCTTTGTCCTTCCCTGCGGACCCCGAGGAGGAGCCTCGAGCCGAGGAGCTCGAGGCCCTGCAGTATGACTCCCCCCCCAAGGAGGCCTTTACTGTACCAGTTCCTCCGATGCTGGAATGGTTGCTCTTCCGCATGTGGGAGGCACCAGCCTCGACGCCTTTTCTGAGTAAGCGGGTCGATTCCATCTATCGAGTCCGCAAGAGCCCCGGGTTCCAAAAGGCACAGCTACCACACCACTCCATGGTTGTGGAATCAGCCATGCATCGTCTGAAGAGTCAGAAGATGCACTCCTCGGTGCCTCCTGGCCTGGAGGCCTGGAACATGGATGCCCTCGGTGGAAAGTGCTTCCAGGGCTCTATGCTTGCTTGCCGTGTCCAGACCTACCAGTTGTACATGGGCATGTACCTTCGAGACCTGGCAAAGGAGATTGCCCGGTTCTCTGCTGGTCTCTCCGAGGAACCTTTGCAGAGGTTCAAGGCCCTGTCATCAGGGATCCGAGAGTGCTCGACGTTTATTTCTCGAGCAGCCTATGATGGCTTCGAGGCTTTAACCCGAGTAGCCAGGGCTGGCATCGGTGCACACCGTCAGGCCTGGCTGCAGTCATCAGACCTCGAGCCATGGGTGCAGGACAAGTTGGTCGATGTCCCCTGCCAAGGTGAAAACCTCTTTGGCAAGCCCATGGCTGAAAAGGCTGCAGAACTCAAGTCCGATCACCCGGACAAGGCTGTCCAGGAAAACCTTTGCCCCTTCTCAGAAGAAGAAGGGCTCAGGGAAAAAAAGACCTTTTACCCAAGAAAGTCATCTGCCTACAAATCTTACCCTTAGTACCAGGCCGCCACAGCTCCCCAACAAGGTCAGCAGGCCAAGGGGCAGGGACATGGACCCTGTAGGCAGAAAACCCCCAAGCCACCAGCTCTGGCTCTTGCACAGCAGGGAGCGGGGTTTTGACTCCAGTGGCATAGCCTCTCCTCCTCAACTGGCCCCCCTAAGCACAGGAGGCCGGTTGACCTTGTATGCCCACAGGATACCTGGGTGCTCAGCATAGTCCAGAAGTGTTATCTTCTCCACTTCCACCAGGTACCCCCCTCCTACTTTCCAGGGGAGCCTCCAAGACTCCCTCTACACAGGGACTTACTCCTGCAGGAGTTAGCAAGTCTTCTAAAGGAACAGGCGGTGGAACCGGTGCCCCACCACCTGAGAGGTCAAGGCTTCTATTCCAGGTACTTTCTGGTACCAAAAAGGACAGGAGGCCTAAGGCCCATCCTAGACTTGCGGAATCTCAACAAGTTCCTGTGGAAGGAAAAGTTCAAGATGCTTACCCTTGGAATCCTGCTGCCCTACCTCCAGCAGGGAGATTGGCTATGCTCCTTAGATCTAAAGGATGCTTATACTCACATGCTTATTCATCTAGACCACAGACAGTATCTTCGATTTGTGGTGGAAGGAAACCGATACCAGTACAGGGTACTCCCTTTTGGCCTAACCTCTGCCCCCAGGATTTTCACCAAATGCCTGGCAGTGGTGACGCCCTATCTCAGGGTTCAAGGACTCTTTGTGTTTCCCTACCTGGACGACTGACTCATCAGAGGTCAGTCTGCACAGGAGACCAATCAAGCCACCTTCCGCACTGTCTCTCTTCTCCAGCATCTGGGGTTTGTCATAAACTTCGCAAAGTCTGCTTTGCGCCCCTCACAGAACATGGAGTTCATAGGCAAAGGTCTTTTTACCTATGGACAGGGCCCACCGACTGATGGATCTGGCCAGACAATTCCACAGCAATTCTCTGGTCTCCGCCAGACAATTCCTGAGGCTCTTAGACCACATGGCATCCACGGTCCATGTAACTCCAAATGCCCGTCTGCACATGAGGCCAGCCCAGTGGGGCCTCCGAACTCAGTGGCTGCAGGCCACAGGAAACCTGACGGACAAGGTCAGGGTGTCCAAGCTCTTCTCTACAGTGGTGGCTTCATCTTCCGAATCTGGTGCGAGGGGTGCCTTTTCAAGCACCTCCACACTCTCTAGTGCTGACAACCGATGCTTCTCTTCAAGGTTGGGGTGCACATTGCCAAGGAGCATGCACTCAGGGCCTCTGGTCCCCATGGGAGGCCACACAGCAGATCAGTTTTCTAGAACTCAGAGCAATCAGCTTAGCCCTGCGGACTTTCTCTCATGTCCTCTCTCACCAGTCCGTCTTAGTTCAGACGGACAATCAAGTTGCGATGTTCTATGTGAACAAGCAGGGGGGCATGGGGTCCCGACCTCTCTGTCAGGAAGCACAGGACCTGTGCTCCTGGGCAGTCAATCATGGCATATTTCTCAGGGCAGTCTATCTCCCTGGTCAAGAGAATTACCTGGCAGACAGATTGAGCAGGATTCTACAGCCACACGAATGGCAGTTGAATCCTCTGGTGGTTCAACAGATCTTCCTAAGATGGGGTCTTCCCACCATAGATCTCTTTGCCAGTCCATTGAACCGTCAACTGCCCAGGTTCTGCTCCAGACAACCGCACCCTCTCAAAGTAGCAGCGGATGCGTTTCTTATTCCATGGTCTACAGGCCTCCGATATGCGTTTCCTCCAAAGCCTCTAGTGCCCAAGACACTGTTCAAAGTGATCCGGGACAGGGCCTCGGTGATTCTGGTGGCCCCCAGGTGGCCAAGGCAACCGTGGTTCCCACTTCTTTTACAACTGGCGGTGGACACTCCTCTTCCTCTGGGGATGCAACCCGATCTCCTGTCTCAGGAGCAGGGATCTCTCTTACACCCCAACCTCCAGTCCCTCAATTTGATGGCCTGGCTGCTTAAAGGGTAGTTCTAGCACCCTTACTGCTGCCTAGGGAAGTGGAGGACGTGGTCTTGGCCTCTAGGAGGCAGTCCACCCGAAAGTCTTATGTCCTTATGTGGTGTAGGTTCTCCACCTGGTGTGCTCAACACAAGCAGGATCCCTTCTCCTGCCTGGTACCAGTGGTACTGCAATATTTGCTACACCTGTCCAATCTGGGCCTTAAATCCAACTCTGTTAAGAGTCCATCTCTGTGCTCTCTGCGCACCATTCACCGGTGGAGGGTCAGTCCCTCTCAAGCCACCCTTTGGTGGCTCGCTTCCTCAGAGGCCTCCTTTTGCTTAAGCCTCCAGTTCGTCCACCTGCCCCTGAGTGGGATTTGAATGTGGTCTTGCAGCGGCTTACTTGCCCACCATTTGAGCCTATGGCTACTTGTCCTTTGCGCTTTCTCTCCTGGAAAGCGTTGTTTTTGGTAGCTCTTACCTCAGCAAGGCGAGTGAGCGAACTTCAAGCCCTGGTGTCAGAGGCACCATACACTAGGTTCTATAGGAACAGAGTAGTCTTACGGACTCACCCTGAGTTCCTTCCCAAGGTTGTCTTCTCCTTCCACCTCAATCAGGAGGTGGTTCTTCCGACTTTCTTTCCCAGGCCGCATGCCAGCTGGGCTGAGATGGTCTTGCATACCCTGGACTGTAGGAGGGCATTGTCCTTCTGACTTGACCGTACGCAGGAGCATTGAAGGGCTGTCCAGCTCTTCATCTCTTTAGACCCTAATAAGTTGGGGTTACCTGTCTCCAAGCGTACCCTATCCATTTGGGTAGCAGACTGTATCGCCTGGGCGTACAGGGCAGCCGGCCTCTCATTGCAGGGTCGAGTCACGGCTCACCGTGTCAGGGCGAAGACTGCGTCAGTGGCTCATCTCCGCTCTGTTCCGTTGGCAGACATCTGCCGGGCCGCTACTTGGTCTTCAAGCCAGACTTTTGCGACCCACTACTGCCTCGAGAGGGAGTCCCACAGGGACAGTGCTTTCGGACAACTCCGTAATCTCTGAGGTATAGGCAACTCCTACCCTCCGGCCCTGGTGTTGGGCTACCGTACGGGGGCGTTCTCAGAGAAGATTCTTTTCGTACATGCTGAGGCTCTAGAGGGAGTTCAATTTTTCAGCTTTGGGTCCTCGGTAGCCTTAAGCTGGGGAGTCCCATATGTGAGGACTGACTTCCTGCTTGGTCCTGGAGAAAGAGTAGTTACTCATCTGTAACAGGTGTTCTCCAGGAACAGCAGGAATCAGTCCTCACAACCCTCTCTCCTCCCCTTGGAGTTGCAGTCATATGATTTATTTTTGTTTTTTGCTGTCTTTTAGCTATGCCATCTGACTGAGCATGATGGCACCCTTGGGCGGGAAGGGGACCGCGCATGCGTGCTGCATTCCCAAAGGCTTTCTTTGAAAGCTGGGGAAATGCTCTGCATGGGGGCTCAGTCGGCGCCGACATCACCCATATGTGAGGACTGATTCCTGCTGTTCCTGGAGAACACCTGTTACAGGTGAGTAACTACTCTTTCCTTCCCGGGGTCCTCCAGCTTTCCGCCACCTGAACATGAAAATTAAAGGGTCCCTTTCTATATCCACCCCACCACCTGCTTTATCCTTCTGAACCTCTTGCCAGAATAGCTTAATCCGTGGACATGTCCACCACACATGGTACATACTTCCCTCTTCCCCACAATTCCTCCAACACCCCTTAGATGCAATCGGGTACATTTTATTCAACCTCACTGGGGTAAAATACCAGCACATTACCACTTTATACCAATTTTCTCTAATGGCAATGGAGATGGTCAATTGCTTAACCTGTCCCATAATGGCCTTCAACTGTAGGGAATCCAATTGCAGCTCCCTCTCCTTCTCCCAGGCCTTCATATATCCTACTTTCCCCTCTTTTTGTTGTCCTCCCCTCACCACTTTATCTGATATTAACCCCCTAGACAACTTTTTCACATATCATATCGTTTCCAGTCCCGTACAGTTCCTCGTTAAGCCCTCCTTACCCAATTTTTTGTGCATATAATGTAGTACTTGTCTATAGTGGAAGAGTTCCCCCCCCCCCCACCCCTTACTGATATTCCTCTTGTAGGTCTTCATATGTAACCCAATCCCCACCATCCAAGAATTGATAAAACCACCTAAGGCCTTTCTGTTCCCATACCTTAAAGATCCCTCCTTCCCTTCCTGGTTTGAAATTCTCTGTATAACAAAGCTTGCATCACAGAAAAGGTAGAATATCCCCCCCCCCCCGCCCCCCCACTTCCACTCTTCTTTCTTACTCTATCCCAAATTTCAAGAACATGACCCACATATGGATTCCCTTCATTCTTAGAGCCCCTCTCCCTAGCCATGGAATTGTTTCCAGTGTCGGCCCTCTCATTCCGCTTTCCTCCAGCTTCACAAAAGTCTTCAGTTCGCCTCCCTCTCTCCAAACCATTACATGTCTAATTTGGGCAGCCCAGTAGTAAGCCATCAAATCTGGAACCCCCAGCCCCCTCTCTTCCCAGGCCCTATACAAAATTGTTCTTGCCGCTTGTGGTGATCGCTTCCGCCAAATAAAATGGAATACTTTTACCCTGGAGTTTCCTTATTTGTCCTACTGGACAAAATTCTCAAAATGGGCCTGCACCTTAATGTAAAGAAGACAAAGATCATGACAACTGGCATAATCAACAGGTTCATCGTTGAAGGAGAAGAAATTGAAATTGTGAACAACTTTAACCTACTTGGATCAACTATCAATAAAGAAGCAACAAGCAGTCAAGAAATCAGACGACGCATTGCTCTTGGCAGAATGGCTATGAAAGACCTAGATAAGATTCTCAAGAGCAGAGATGTGTCTCTCCATACAAAGATTCGACTTGTTCAAGCCATGGTATTTTCAATAACATCATATGGATGTGAAAGCTGGACAGTGAAAAAGACAGACAGGAAGAAAATTGATGCCTTTGAATTATGGTGCTGGCGGCGAATACTGTGTATACCATGGACTGCCCGAAGAACAAACCAGTCGGTACTAGAGGAGATCAAACCTAAGCTTTCTTTAGAAGCTCAGATGACAAGACTTCGGCTTTCATACTTCGGACACATCATGCGAAGAGAGAGATCATTAGAGAAAGACATCATGCTTGGCAAGATAGAAGGTCAACGCAAAAGAGGAAGGCCAGCAATGAGATGGATCGCTACAATGACAGCAGCTACGGGTACCAGTCTGTCGTCAATGAGCCGCCTGACTGAAGACCGAACACAATTTAGGATAGCTATCCAGAGGGTCGCCATGAGTCGACTCCGACTCGACGGCACCTAACAACAACAACAATGCCTGAAAAAGATATAACACTCTAGGAAGTATATTCATCTTGACCACTGCTATTCAGCCCAACCAAGACATCTCCATATCCATCCAGTCCCGTCAAATCCTGCTCCACTGCTTTCCATAATGGAGGGTAGTTTGCCTCATAGAAATCTCCAAATTTATCTGTTATGTGCACCCTCAAATATTTTATTGCCCCCTTTGCCCATTTAAATGGATACTCCCCTTTAATTTGCTCTATTTCTTTCCTCTCTAATTTTATATTAAGCGCCTCCGTCTTATCCATATTCATTTTGAAACCTGACATCTCACCATACCTCTCAATAACTGCCAACACCCTTGTTAACGACCTTTCTGGCTCAGTTAACATTAAAAGAATATCTGCAAATAAGGAAATCTTGTGGTGTTGACCCCCTACCTCTATCCCACAGACTCCCTCCTCCCTTCATATCTGTGCCAAAGGTTCCACCGTCATTGCAAACAACAATGTAGATAGTGGGCATCCCTGTCTTGTCCCCCTCTCCAAGCCAAACACCTCTGAATATTTACCGTTAATTCGTACCCTTGTTTTGAGGTCTATGGTACAATGCCTGCACCCCAGCTATATATTTAGGACCAAATCCCATCCTCTGCATTACCCCAAACAAGAAATACCAATTCACTCTATCGAATGCTTTTTCAGCATCAATAGATAGCACCATTATGTCTACTTTATTGCCAGCTTCCCAAATCACCTCTAATACCCTCTTAATATTATCGGATGCTTGTCTCCCACATATAAATCCCGTTTGGTCTATATCGATTAAGGTAAGTAACCCCGTCGCTAGCCTATTCGCCAAAACCTTTGCATCTGTATTAAGTAAAGAAATTGGACTATAGGAACCACAACACAAGGGATCCCTCCCCTCCCCTTGGGCAGCACGTAATCCCTGCCGTTAACATTTACTGGGAAAATTGCTCCCCCTCCCCCCTTCTGTAATACCATTAAACATCCTTTCTAAGAACCCCGTCAATTCTGCCTTAAAAATCTTATAGAAGGAATTTGCCAACCCATCTAACCCAGGAGCCTTACCCCTGGCAATTCTTTGATCACCCGCTCAATTTTTTCCCGATGTATATGTCCCTCAAGCCTTGCCCCCAACTCCTCCCCACAGTTGGTAGTTCTATCCCTTCCAAAAATTCTCTAATATGCCTTGCTTCACTCCCATCTCTCTCTTGCGCATATAATTCAGAATAAAATTGACAAAACTGGTCCCCAATTTGTTTTTCAGTTCTTAAGATTCCCCCCCCCATCCCTTAATCGCCACTATTGCATTGGCTACCTCCCGCTTCCTCAGCTTGCGGGCCAATAATTTCCCCGCCCTATCTCCCCACTCATAATATTTCTGATTCACCCTGTCTAACTGGAAGGCGATAGACTCCAACTGCAGTTGATTCAGCTCTAACGGCAATGAATTCAAATGTTTTAATTGCCCCACCCTCCCCTGCTTACTATATAGCTTCGTAGCAATTTTAATTTCTTCATGTAGTTTCTCCTCTCTTTCTTTCCTTATCTTTTTAAACCGCGCCGCCCACATAATCAGTCGTCCCCTAACTACCACTTTCATCCCTTCCCACACCCCTACAATCCCGCACTTCCCCATTATCATTTATTAGCCAATACTCTTGGATACACTTCTTTACATCCCTAACTACTTCTTCCTTTTTCAGAAGGCTCTCATTTAACCTCCAGAAGCGGATCCTCCCTTCCCTTGTCCTCCCCCAATTTCCAACCACACTGGTGCATGATCTGACCATGTTATATTCCCAATCTCCACCTCCCTCATCCTAGTTTCCCATAACTTGTCTAACAATAAATAGTCTCTCCTACTGAAAGTCTTGTGAGGGCAAGAATAAAGGTGTATTCTCTGCATCCCTTATGTTCCCTCCAAACATCAACCAGATAATATTTCTTAAGCAATCTTTTCACTATACGTCTGCTTTGCACACTCCCATCTCCCTTTCTCGTTTGCTAGTCCCATCCCGGTTGTAGGGCCAAATTTAAAATCTCCTCCCATCACTAATTTCCCTTGCACATTTATTTATTTTATTTATTTATTTAACATTTCTTCTATACCGCGCTATTAAAATCAGCGCGGTGTACATTGAACAAAACATACTGCAATGCATACAGGCAACATTGAGTTTACAAAGAACAGGGAATAATAACTCATGGGATAACCGGGATAACTATGTACAGGTTAACTTTATACTATATACTTTAACTATATAAAATATCCTAAACTGTTCCAACAGCCCCCCACCTCCCTCCAAATCATGACTTGTCCGGTATTTGGTGCATAAACGTTCACCATCGTAATCTTCTCTCCACTCCATTCTCCACACAATATCAACACTCGACCCCTTATATCCCGGATCACCTCCCCTACCTGAAAAGGACATCCTCTCCGTATCATAATTGCCACCTCCCCCCCCTTTTTTCTCCCCTCCTTTTCCTTCCCCCCTCGCCTTCCCAAAATACCGAGTCGGAAATTGTGCAAATGCCAACAGTCCCTCATCCCGAACTTTGAGGTGGGTTTCCTGTACCATTACAATATCCCAGTTTAACCTATCTGCCTCCCTCACTAGCTGTCTTCTCTTTTTTGGGCTATTTAACCCTTTAGCATTTATTGTACCAATTCGTATCATCTCATCTGTTGAATGTATGTATGTTAGTGTACCTCTCTTAGATCTCCCTCCCCTTCCCCCAATAAGCAGCCTCTTCTTTGGAAACTGACCACACATGTGAAATGACTGCCTACCCCGCCTCCACCCCCGCCCCCCGTAACATCCTTAAACACCTTCTTCTCAGAACAACCCCTCCTCCCAGAGAGCCCCCCTTCTATTCCCAACCCACCCATTTTATTTCCTTACAGAACATAATACATTCCATTTTTTTTTTTTTATTTCAAAATGCATTTACACAATACAAACAAGGTCAATCCAGAACAAAACAACTAAGTCAGATGTACAACCATCAAATAAGGAAACATATCTCTTGATATAGCCCACATTATGAAACTTGGCTGAGTATTAACATCACTCCATACTTAAGAAAATAAGACACAAGACCCATAGAAAGGAGGCTATACTATTCATGGATGCCCTGTGCTTCAACCGGTGCTTTCCGCTTCTCAATCAAGAAACTTTCCAAATGAGTTACTTCAGTGAAAACGTAGGAGACATCCTTCCAAGTAATTATACATTTACACGGGAAGCGGAGGAAAAATGAAGCATCTCCCAAAGACAATACCTGAGGCTTTAAGGCCAAAAACAGCCTACGCCTAAGCTGGGTACTTCGTGATACATCAGGAAAAACATTAACAAGATGACCACAAAACTTATTAGTCTTGTGTTTAAAGAAAGCACGAAGTACACACTGCTTAACATCTTTAGACAAAAAAGTCACTAACAAAGTGGAACGGGTATCAATTATATCCAGGGAGTCTTCCAAAAAGGCAGTGAGGTTAGAAATAGTAGGCTCTATTACATCAAATTCTCCCTCAACAGGGTTAACTCTCTTGGAGCTGGGGGAAATATAATACAACTGAGAAACTGCTATAGAATCAGTAAGTAATAGAACTTCTTTAAGGTACTTATCCAATAATATTTTAGGAGCGAGGAGTTTAGAGATGGGAAAATTTAAGAAACGAAGGTTACAAGAACGTGCGGAATTCTCCATCGCTTCAATTTTACTATGGAGAGCTAGTGAGTCTCTAATACCCGCTGCCTGAGCAGCATGCATAGACCCTATCTGGCCCTCTAATTTAGAAACAGCTATATCAAGCAAAGCCGTCTTACCATCTAATTGTTGTAAAGAGACAACAGTCTCTTGGGAAAATTTAGACAAGGAACTTAAAGTACCTGAAATCTTATCATCAATAGACTTTAAAACTCCCCAGACATCTTTCAATGTAATCTCTATATCAGAGGACATAGTCGAGAGTGGAGTAACACTACCCGGCATAACAGAGACAACTGGTTGAGGCAAAGAAAGAGAAACATTTAAACCCCTTACCTTATCAGGAGACTCCCCGGTAGAAGCGGGAAGCACCGATAAGAGGACACGGTGGGGGAGATCTTCCCCCTGAGCTCAGGGAGGCGCCCTCAGGAGACGATTGAGCAATCAGCAGTGGGGAAAAGTGCTTATCTAGGGGGCCCGTCGGTTTCACAACGCCGGCGGGATCACCCCCAGAAGCACCTCCACCCTTGGCTTTCTGTTTCCCCATACAAGCAGAGTAGAATGCACTAAAAACCACAAATAATTGCTACCCTCTCCTCCGCAACCTAGGAGCGTGTAATCACCAGAATACCACCGTAACGTCGCTGTGGCGTCGAAGGGGCGTCAAAGGGGCAGAACCTGCCCCTTTGAACACGCCCCTTCGAACCACGCTCCACGGAAAGAAGGACAGAAATATAATCAAAATGCAAAACCACTCAGGGGGTCCTCTCGCAGCTGCGGGCTCTTTCCCCAATGCCTGTCCGATATTCCGGGGAAGCCACAAGCGCCCGAGCAGAACGCTGCACACAGCAGCAGTCCCAGAGGCCAAACGAATGACCCCAGATGCCTCCGGCGCACTTCCCAGCCAAGTTCAGATGGAAAGGTAAACTGGCAGCTTTTATCCACGCAGGGGGTCCTCTCGCAGCTGCGGACTCTCTCCCCAATGCCTGTCCGATATTCCAGGGAAGCCACAAGTGCCCAAACGGAACGCTGCACACAGCAGCATTCCCAGAGGCCAAACGAATGACCCCAGATGCCTCCGGCGCACTTCCCAGCCAAGTTCCAATACTTTCCATTTTTTTGTCACCCCAGTCCGCTCCCCCAAAACATTCCCCTTTAATCAACAATGCTTTAAACAATGCTTTACACATTTCACAAATGTAATATGAAAACCTCAAACTGGTCTTTTAGTCCACTTTTCTTTTATATAGCCTCACACCAGGCCTCCAGAGATATGGCCTCCGCTTCGTCTTCCAGGCCTTCCACAAGTATATCACCCCTCACTTGTCACTGAGCTCTCCTCTCATCCAATTTCTTTTGAAGCTCTGTCCACTCCATGCTTTCCCTTTGAAAGTCTCGCCAGCCTTCTGCCATTTGTTGGCACCCGCTGCCATTGCAAACCTCCAACTTTGGAAACTGATGACAAACTTGCTTTGGTTTGTCTGCTCAAAGGCTCTGGTAAATTTGATACTCCAAGGTCCTTTAACACTTCCCAAGCTTCTGTACTATATTTGCACATCGGGATATCCCCGTTACTTTGATCAATAGACCAAAGGGGTATAACCATTTGTATCTCAGTCCTTCTTTTCTCAAAAGTGCTGTTACTTCTCTTAACTCTCGACGGCGTTGTAAGATTCCCATAGACAAGTCCTGGTATAACTCAATATTATGTCCATTCCACTAAAAATGTCCCAGCTTCCGAGACGCTCCCATAACTCGCTCCTTTGTTTTATAGGAACTCATGCAGACCACTGTGTCTCGTGGCCTGTTGCCTCTTATAGGGCCCAGGCCCCTGTGTGCTCTTTCTAGTTGCATGTGTGTCTCTCCCCCTGCCTGTTCTGACTCCGCGTCATGCAGCAGGGTTTCAAAAGCTTCCCTTATTACTTTATCACAGTCCTTGTACTGAGGATCCTCAGGAATACATCTCACTCTAATATTGCACATCCTCGATCGGTCTTCAGGATCCTCTTTTTCTTTTAAATGTTCCTGTATCTGTTTCAACTCCTCCCATCCTTTCTGCAGGTCCCCCATCGCCTCCGCCTGTTGGTCCAGTTGATTTTCCGTGTCTTCCACCTGGGTTCCAAGACCAATTATATCTTGCCTTAATGCTTGTAATGTCTCTTGCAGTTCAGTTTTAATTCCATTGATCTCCAATTTAAGCTCATCCTTCAGCTCTGTAAGCCAGTGCTTCAACATTTCTGCCGTTCCAGGAGTCCACGTTCCCTCCTCCTCCTCCTCCTGCTTCTCTCCCTGCATCGGCAGCCATTTTCTCTTATCTTTTTTTGTCTCCTTCCCTCCCTTAGCAGGCGTATAGGAGGATGGGAACTCTGATAACTTTTTCTAGGCTGCAAGGCCTCCCCTGGCTTTCTCCATTCCTCTCTTCCCAGCCCTGCTTCGTTCTCCGATGACTTTTATATATACACACTTAGTCTGATTCTCTTTGAAGTAATATTAAGATGGCTTCCAAGCCCCAGCCCCTTGTTCAGCTCTCTGTCACCTCTCACCTCTGCCGCCTCTTTCATTCTCTCCCGACCACCTCCTCACAGGCTTTGTTGCCTCAGGCAGGTTTTCTTCAGCCACTTTGGTTGTCCCACTCTCCCTGGCCTTCTCTCTCTCCTCCGGGGCTCTCTCCTGGCGTTCACTGCGCTGTTTTCCCGCCTCTGCCTCCTCCGCTTCATTATGCTGCTCTCGGGGGGACTAAGCACCACTCTGGCCTGCTCCTCCGGTGCACGCTTCACTCACCCCCTCTATTCCACACTTGTCAGCCTCGTGTCTTGCCGTCTGGGTGCTTCACCACCTCCAGTGCTGATTTTATTCAACTTGCCGCTGCTCCCCGCTCCTCTGGGCCTTCTCTGCACTCGTTAGTCCTCCTGTGCCGTTCTTCCCGCTTCCACTGCTGCTGCTCGCTCGGGCGTTGCACGGCCACTTAAGGTGAAATTAGACTTACCTGCTAATAGTTGTTCCTTGAGGAACTCCAGTCCAGTCCCGGAATCTCTGAGGATATAGGTTCCTCCAGCAGCTTGGAGACTGAACAATGACATTCTTTGATGTCACCAGTACAAATACTCGAGGGACCGCCTCCTTGCTCCAGTTTGTTAGTCTCCAAGCTGCTGGATTTAGATTTATGTAGTTAAATAATTCACTTCCTGTGGCTTTAAAGCCAGAGATGTGCCCCCCCCCCCCCTTTAAATTTCTTCTCGGCTGGTTTTTAAAGCCGCGTTTATTTTCTGACTGGCTTAATTCGTTTTAACAAGTCTCCCGAACCTACTTACCATAGGTGAGGAGCGCTTATTGGCAGAGTCAGGACAGCTGTGAAATGTTGTCTGAGAAGTGCTGTTTTCTAAGAGGCACTGTTTTTTTCTGAGGGGCGCATATTTTAATTGAGCCGTCGGAGCTTTCAATTTCATTTTCAACTTCCTGGTTATGCGGCGCTTCCGGTTTCTCCTCCGACGCTGAAAAAGCTTAGTGTCGGGGAGCCAGTTGATTGAAAGTAAGTTCAAGGAGTTTTTCTCCTGGATAAAGAGGTGGTTTTCTGCTGCGCAGTTACTTTGCGGTGGCAGTTGGTATCTCCAGGAACAAGCAGGAATGAGTCTTCACATATGGGTACGTCGGTACCGACGGAGCCTGCCCGGGAACACTCCCCAGCGTCCAATCAGAAAGCTTTTGGGAGCATCCCATAGCGCCTGCGTGCTGCCTTCCCGCCTTTCCCAACTGTCTCTCCTCAGTTCTTCTTTTTCCGCGGAGCCAGCAGGTCGTGTTCCTGTCACCGCAGAAGAATTTCCTTATTTTTTCTTTATTTCTTTTCTGTCGTGTCTGCCTTCTTCGACGCTGTACCGGTACCACCGGTCTTTGTTCTTTTCTTGTAAAAAAACCCCCAAAAACCCCTTTTTTGCCGTTCTTTTTCTTCAGGTGCACTTAAGTTTTGGGCCTTAGGCCCAAAACGTTTTTTCCTTAAATATGGAAAAGCCTGCCTCAGGATTTAAAAAGTGCACAAAATGTGGCGGTACTATTTCCGTCACCGACATCCATGACTGGTGTCTAAAATGTTTAGGTCCTGACCATTCCATAACAGATTGTGTGTCCTGTTCCATGATGTCTAAAAGAGGTCGACAGAACCAAGCTGCCAAGCTCAGTACCCTGTTTCCCTCTGATGCGGCTTCGGTGGCATCGTCTTCCAGGGCTGCTTCTTCCTCACATGGATCTCAGGTAACTAAACATTAATCCAGCCGGTCCTCGAAGGGTAGATCTCCTTCTAAGCATCAAGATGCCTCTGGCCTTGCCCTCGAGGATTCTGCACCGGCAAAATTACCCCGGCGGGAGGCTTCGGCCTCTAAAGCATCATCATCGGGGTTCCAGGATAATCTCAATGGCGTGGCCTCGACAGATCTCCTGGTGCCATGCTCTGGGGTACCGGTGGCTTCCACCGGTACCGATTTCCAGGCATTGGCGGCGGCGATGGATCAGAGGATTCTGTCCATAGAACGCAGTCTGGCGGCTTTACTTGTGGCATCAACGCCCGTGATACCGCAACAGACTACTCCGCCGGTACCGGCTCTAGCATCGCCATCGGTACCAATTTCGGTACCGGTGACATCGGCATCGGTGTCCGCTATGCCTGTACTCTGTCCTCTGAAGCCCTCCGGTACCGATACCCCGATACAGTCGGTACGGGTATCGGGCTTTGCAAGAGCATCTGGACAGACGATACTTCGATTCCTCTGAGGATTCTGAAGAGTTGGTCAATGCAGTGATGCTTCTTCCACAGGGGGAGTCCTCTCCTAAACGAAGGATGTCTCCTCCAGAGGATTTGTCTTTTCAAGACTTTATCAGAGAGGTGGCTCGGGGTATCTCTATTACAGTGGCACTTGAGACAGAGCCCAGAGCCAAGGAGTTAGATATTTTACAATATCCTAAGACTCCCAAGGAGGCAGCTACCTTACCTATTCATGAGATTCTGTATGATCTCATGTTGAGGATGTGGGAAGCACCTCTAACCACCTCTCCGCATTCTCGCAGGTTGGAAACCATGTATCGTGTCCCTCCTTGTCCTGGTTTCCATAAAACTCTGCTTCCTCACCACCCTATTGTGGTTGAGTCTGCAATGAGAAAGATTAGAAGTGCCAAAAGACATGCCTCTAATCCTCCAGGACGTGAATGTAGAACCCTGGATGCTTTTGGAAGAAGAGTCTTCCAAGCTTCCATGCTTGCTGCGAGAATTAATTCTTATAGTCTCTACATGGGAATGTTCTTAAAAGAAGTCACTGACCATTTGCAGACTTTAAGTCCTTTTATGTCTGAAGATAAAAGGCAAGAATTTCTCACTGGGCTCAAACATGCCTAGGATATCTCCAAATTCTCCAACCGTGCAGCTTTCGACTCCTTTGAATGCGTAAGCAGAGCCTCAGCTATTGCCATAGGTGCACGTAGGATTGCTTGGCTTCAAGCATCTGATTTGGAGATCTGGGTTCAAGATGAATTGGGAAATATCCCTTGTACAGGTGAGAACCTGTTTGGTAAGGATTGGCAAGCAAAAGCCAATCAGATGGATGCTGAAAATTCTGCTTTGGATAGACTATCCAAATCCACAGCTGTTCCTGCTAAGAAAAGGTTGTTCAAGACAACACCTTTTTCTAAAAAGGGAAGATTCTATCCTGCTTATAGTCAGCGGGCATCTTCTGCAGCTCAGTTCCCTTCCAAACGTCAGCAATCCTCCAAACAGAGCAAAGCAAAGGCTGCGAGGCCTGCTCCAGCCCAGCAACCTCAGCCCCCTCAGGGCCTTTGACTTTCTGCTAGAGAACTTAGCCTTCCTGGCTCTAGAAGGACCAGAGCCCTTCACCATTCCAGGAAGGTTATGTCACTTTGCTCCCAGGTGGGGGCAAATTACAGCAGAGCATTGGACACTCTCCATCATAAGAGAGTGGTACAAACTTCATTTTTCAAGCTTGCCCCCTCTCACAAGAGTGCACCAGTTCAATTCTCCAACCTCCCTCCTCAGCCTGTTGGAGCAGGAGGTTGCCACTCTTCTCGCCCAGGGGGCAATAGAGGAAGTGCCTTTTCAACAACAGGGCACAGGGTTCTACTCCCCCTATTTTCTTATCCCAAAGAAAACAGGGGGCTTCAGACCCATCTTAGATCTCAGAGTTGAACAGATTCCTAGTCAAAGAAAAGTTCAAGATGGTTTCTCTAGGAACTCTGCTGCCATACCTTCAAAGTCAGGATTGGCTTTGTTCTCTAGATCTCAAGGATGCGTACACTCATCCATCCAACTCACAGAAGGTTCCTTCGGTTCCTTTTTCAGGAAAAGCACTATCAATACAGAGTGCTCCCTTTTGGTCTGGCCTCTGCACCAAGGGTGTTCACGAAATGCATGGCAGTGGTTGCTGCTTTTCTGCGCACCCTGGGAATATTCGTCTTCCCTTACCTGAACGACTGGCTCATTCGAGCTCCCACTCAATCAGAGGCCAAGACTTCTCTAACCTGCACAATGCGTATCCTTCAGTATTTAGGGCTGGTAATAAACATTCCAAAATCCAATTTGATCCCTACTCAGTCCCTGGAGTTTATAGGGGCATTGCTGGATACCACAAGGGCAAGGGCATATCTTCCCCAGGCACGTTGCCTTCGCTTGGTGCAGTTAGCTTCTCAAGCAGAGTTGAAGCCCCTACTAACTGCTCGAGAGATGTTACAGTTGCTAGGCCACATGGCATCCACTGTACATGTGGTACCATATGCTCGCCTTCACATGAGAGCAGCTCAGTGGACTTTATCCACCCAATGGACCCAGGCATTAGGCTGCCTGTCAGACAAAATAGCAAACACAAGTCGCCTCGTTTTGTCCCTCCAGTGGTGGAAGTCCCCTCAAAACCTGTTGCTGGGGTCCCCCTTTCAACAGCCTCTACCCCAAGCAACTCTTACAACAGATGCTTCTCCAGTGGGCTGGGAAGCTCATCTTCAGGACCTCTCCACCCAGGGCATCTGGTCCCCACAGGAGACTTGTCTACATATCAATCTCTTGGAACTCAGAGCAAACTTCCTTGCTCTGAGTTTTCCACACCCTGCTCAGCCACAAGACAGTCCTTATCCACACGGACAATCAGGTAGCTATGTTCTATGTAAATAAGCAGGGAGGAACTGGCTCTCTGTCGCTTTGCAACGAAGCTCTGCGACTGTGGGCCCTCGCCAGAGAGCATCACAGTCATCTTCTGGCAGTTTAGCTTCCAGGTGTTCAAAACTCTTGGGCGGACAGACTCACATATGGACCAGGTATCCAAGATTTTTCGAATTTGGGGAACCCCGGACATAGACCTCTTTGCAAGTCCATGGAATGCCAAACTTCCCCGGTTCTGTTCCAGAATTCCAGCTCAGGGGGCTCGGGCAAGGGATGCTTCCCTCCTTTACTGGGGTCAAGACTTCCTGTATGCCTTTCTACCCATTCCCCTAATTCCCAAAACCCTGTTCAAGCTTCAGAGAGACAGAGGCCACATGATTCTCATAGCTCCACATTGGCCACGGCAAGTGTGGTACCCTCTGCATCTACATCTCTCTCAAGCTCCCTCTCTAGAGTTGGGGTCTGCTCCAGACCTCCTCTCTCAAGAGGACGGAAGGTTATGGCATCCCAATCCCCAGTCTCCGCATCTCAGGGCTTGGTTGCTGAAGGCCTAGATCTCCAGGATCTTCATCTTAACAAGTGAAAGATGTTCTTTATGCTTCCAGAAAACCTTCCACTAGACGTTCTTACGCTTTCAGGTGGAAGAGGTTTACCATCTGGTGTTCTGAGAAGGGTCTTAACCCCCGTGCCATACCTCTGGAGTCGTTGCTGGAGTATCTCCTTCATCTGTCTAATGCAGGCCTTAAGACAAATTCAGTAAGGGTCCATTTGAGTGCTATTGCAGCTTCCCTTAAGCCTCTAAATGGACAACCTATTTCCTCTCATCCTCTTGTAGCAAGATTCATGAGAGGCCTCCTTTTAACAAAGCCTCCCATCAGACCACCCCCGGTGGCATGGGACTTAAACTTGGTTCTTGGTCAGCTTATGAAGCCACCTTTTGAACCCTTAGCTACCACCTCCTTGAAATACCTTTCTTGGAAAGTTATCTTTCTCATTGCAATCACATCAGCACGCCGCATTAGTGAATTGCAAGCACGCGTAGCTAATCCGCCTTATACAAGGTTCCATCATGACAAGGTGGTCCTTAGGACTAATCCACACTTTATGCCTAAGGTGGTCTCGCCTTTTCACCTCAACCAGGAGGTCTACCTACCTGTCTTTTTTCCAGGGCCTCATGCATCAAGTGCAGAGAGGAATCTTCATACCCTGGACTGTAAAAGAGCTCTGGCTTTTTACTTAGAAAGGACACAGCAACATCGTAAGTCTTCCCAACTCTTTGTTGCCTTTGATCCTTCTCATCTCGGACAACCAGTCTCCAAGAGAACACTAACTGGATTGCCCAGTGCATTTCTTTCGCCTATCAGAGCAAGAACCTTTCTCTGGAGGGCCATGTCACAGCTCACAATGTGAGAGCCATGGCAGCCTCAATGGCTCATCTGAACTCTGTGTCTATCGACGACATCTGTCGAGCAGCCACTTGGGCCTCGGTTCATACCTTCACAGCCCATTACTGCTTGGACAAGGACTCCCGCCGGGATGCCTTGTTTGGTCAGGCTGTTCTTAAACACCTGTTCCATACTTAATCAACTCCTACCCACCTTCCCTCATGGGATGCCAGAGATCCATGTGGGGAAGTGCAGCCCTGTTCCAGGGACACACAACTTCTGGGATCTCTCCCTGGCATCTAAAGCTAGGGAGTCCCCATATGTGAAGATTCATTCCTGCTTGTTCCTGGAGATAGCACAGTTACTTACCTGTAACAGGTGATCTCTGGGAACAGCAGGAATAAGTCTTCACAACCCACCCACCTCCCCTAGGAGTTGTATCTCTCTATCTATCTTTCCTTTCCCTCTCTCTCTCTCTCTCTCTTTGTCTCAGCTTAAAACTCAACTGGAGAAGGACAGTTGGGAAAGGGGAAGGCAGCACGCAGGCGCTGTGGGATGCTCCCAAAAGCTTTCTGATTGGATGCTGGGGAGCATTCCCGCGCAGGCTCCGTCGGTACCGACGTACCCATATGTGAAGACTTATTCCTGCTGTTCCCAGAGATCACCTGTTACAGGTAAGTAACTGTGCTTTCTCTGCAGGCCGCGCCGTTTTAGCGCATGCACGGGGAAACGGCAAACAGTAAGTGAATGGTGTTTTCATACTTCTGAAGTTTCTTTGCGAGAAAAACTTTGTTTTTGTTTTTAAAAAAGAGAAATTTATTTAGTTTTGTTTCATTTTAAACTGTTTGCTAATGTTTAAAAAAAAAAAAGGATACTAAAAAGATATTGACAAGTGGTGTTTGAAACTAGAGCAAAGTAATGCCTTCTAAGCTGCAATGTTTGGTTTGTGGCTCTAGGAGAGAAACATTATCTGACTTGGTCTGTAGATCCTGTGTGCAGGAAACTGCAGATTATGGAGCAGGTTTTAGAAACCAGTGCTGAGGGTGCTAGGCTTGCTTCCTTATCTTTAGTGGACACTAATTCTCCTCCGCAGCTCTTACCAGAGCCTGTTGCAGGGCTGCCTTCTGTTCCAGATGTGCCGCAAGTGCCATCAATTTTTTTCATCAGGTTTGGCGGCGTTGTTTTCACAGGATTTTGTATCTCTGCTTCAGCAGACTTGGAAATGGTCAAAAAAGCTGTCGGCTATTCCTCTGGAAGTTGTTGAGGGTCCTGTTCCTGTCAAGAAAGTTAACAGGGAAGGATCCGCAGGAGCATTCTATAACCTCTGAAGAGATTCATTCGGATCCTTTGAATCCAGATTTGGATGTTGAAGACGAATTAGAAGAGGGAGAACTCATGGATCAGGAGGATCAGTCCAGAGTAGTTAGTGTTTTCCATTGAGATGAGTTACCAGCATTGATTATGGAAACACTTATAGCACTTAATATGCCAGTGTCAGGACCAGAGGAGGACTCTGCATTGGAGGATCCTTTGTTGCAGGCATTTAGGAAGACGCAAAGGGCTTTTCCCGTTCAGAGTTGTAAGGGAGATGATTCAACAAGAATGGGATATGCCTGAAGCTGGACTAAAGGGGGTCCAGGGTCATGGCTCGATTATATCCTCTACTGGATCAGGATCGGGAGTTGTTTAAATCTCCAAAAGTGGATGCAGTGTAAGTAAAAAGCCAGAGCTCTTTTACAGTCCAGGGTATGAAGATTCCTCTCTGTTACCAAAAAGACTACAATTCCGGTGGAAGGTGGTGCAGCTCTTAAGGATAGCCATGATAGGAAATTGGATACTTTGTTAAAACAAGTGTTTGATGTTAATGCCCTATCTATTCAGGCTTCAATTTGTGGAGCATGGGTAGCCAGAGCATGTCTTCGTTGGTCTCAGCGGATACATGGAGATAATGTAGAAGACTCTGCGACAGAAGCGTCTAGGTTAGAGACTAGAGCAGCTTATTTAGCTGACATTCATTATGACCTTATTAGAGGTTTATCTATGAGTATGGTCTCTGTTGTTGCAGCAGAAGATATTTATGGTTGCGTAACTGGGCTGCAGATGCTTCTTCTAAAGCAAGACTCATTAAGCTTCCTTTCAGGGGTAAACTCCTTTTTGGTGAGGACTTAGATAAATTAGTAAAAGACTTGGGAGATTCTAAAGGTGGCAGCCTGCCAGAGGACAGGCAGAAGCTAGGGCATCCAATTCAGGCATCTAGGGGCCTGTACAGAGATTTTTGTCGTTTTCATTCCGCACGTTTCGGTCAGTTTCAGAGAGGGCGTCAATATTTCAGGAGTCTGGGGTTTCGAGGTTTTCGAGGTGCAAACAGGGGATTTGCAACCCCCTCCTCTTCTTCAAACTCTAGAAAGTCACAATGAAATAAGGAGGACCCAGGCGGATTTTATTCCTGTGGGAGGTCGGCTACGGGAGTTTTATCCAGCCTGGGTTCAGATCACATCCGATCGGTGGGTGTTGGAGATCATTCAAGAGGGTTATGCTCTGGAGCTTCAGCGTCCTGTGCTCGATTTGTTCATTCAATCTCCTTGCAAGGCACGCATCGAGTATGCCCAGCGGTGCGCGAGACCTTGCAAAGACTTTTGGATCTCAAAGCTGTCATTCCTGTACTGCCAGATCAACGCGGTTCCGGTCGATACTCCATCTGTTTTGTAGTTCCAAAAAAGGAAGGGTCTTTTCGTCCAATTTTGGATTTTCAAAAGGTAAATTGTTGCCTTCGGGTGACTCATTTTCGCATGGCGACGCCGAAGTCTGTAATATTGGCAGTAAAAGAGGAATTTCTTACGCCTCTGACAAATCCAGAGAGGTATCTACACATTCCCATTTGTCTCGAGCATCAGAAATTTCTGAGATTTGCAGTTCCTATGGGTCATTTCCAGTTTCAAGCGTTGCCGTTCGGCTTAGCAACGGCTCCACGAACGTTTAAGTAAGTGAATTATTTAACTACATAAATCTAAATAAATAAATTTTAAATAAATCCAAAAACAAAACCAAAAATATTTAATTGTCCCTCTAATGAGCCTAGAATCCCTAGGCTCCTTTTGTTGAAGACTGTGGTTCCTAATGGACTTAACCAGGAGTTGGACTGGTGGAGTATTTTACCCACCTGATGTCGTCAGAGGTCTCTTAGAGTTTGTAGTTTTGTGATTGGCTATAAAAACTTTCGGCTGTTAGGGCTGACGTCAGACGCCATAGGAGAGGAGACTGTTCTCTGAAGCATGCAACGTATTTTTTGAGCTGAAAAGGAAACATAACATCTTGCTTTTTCATATTCTAATTTCCATCTGAGGCAGGATCGGAAGATCCGAAACACAGCGCTGGGTCATGGTTTTTTGAAGCCTTATGACAATTATTTTCCTTTTTACATTGAGAAACGTGTTTTCCTATCTTTACTGTTGCAGAAGAGTGGAGGAGTCCTGTCGTTTTCGAATGCTGGATTATATAATGGACCCAACTGCCAGCTAAGTTGAGATTTGATTTTCAAACTTTTAAACTGTTTTTGGTACTTGGCACTGTGGCTTTGGGGGTCTAGTTGTTTTATTGATTTTGGACTGTTGCATACTGTGAATAAAAAAGATTAAAGGGAGAGGTCCATTATTCAACGGGGTTTTTCGTCCCCTGACCTGGCGGACATTCCTACATTTAATACTGTTTACTGTTTATTGGTTGTTTGTGTATTTGTCTCTCTTTTTATGTGATCTGATTGACTATTTCAGATTTACACCTCTGCACCTGAAATCTCTCTGGGCATCTAGGCTCTGATCTCTGCCTACTTATCGGATATTAGTACTTGGATATCTCACTACTATCTGAAATTGAACATGGCCAAAACTGAGCTCCATACCCTTTACCCTTAGCCCACCTCCACCATTCTTCCTTTCTCTATTTCTTTGGATAACCCTCTATTCCTCTCTTATTCTGTTGTTCACAACCTTGGGGTTCATCTTTGACTTGTCCCTCTCCTTCTCCACGCACATCCAACAGATAGCTTAAAACCTGTTGCTGCTTTCTCATAACATTGGCAAAATTTATCCCTTCCTTTCTGTATACACTAAGACCCTTATCCATTCTCTAGTCACTTCTCATCTAGACGATTGCAACCTCCTCTTCACTGGTCTTCCTCTGAATCATCTCTTCCCACTTCAATCTGTTCAAACCTCAGCCGCACTGCTAGTCTTCCCCCAATGTCGCTATGCTCATATTGCCACTCTTCTCAAGTCACTTCATTGGCTCCCTATCCGTTTCTGCATCCAGTTCAAACTTCTACTACTGACCTGCGAGAGCCTTTATTCGGCTGCTCCTCACTACCTTTCCTCTTATCTCTCCCTACACCCCTTCTCAGGAACACTGCTCTTCTGGCATATCCCTTCTATCTATGCCCTTCTCTTCCACTGCCAACTGAAGGCTTTGATCTTTCTACCTTGCTGCTCCTTATGCCTGGAACAAACTACCTGAGTGTCAGTACGTCAAACTCCATCTGTGGCCTTGTTCAAATACAGGATAAAAACTCATTTCTTTGAGACTGCTTTTGCATCCTGATGCCCTTAGTCTCCTGTTCACTTCCTATGTGCTGCTTTACCATTCCCCTAGATATATCCTAGTCCCCCATTGTTGTGTTGTCTGTCTTGACTAGACTGTAAGCTTTTATGAGTAGAGACTGTCTCTTACATGTCTCTGTCCAGCGTTGTGTACGCCTTGTAGTGCTATACAAATAGTAGTAGTAGTGGTAGTAGTAGAAAAATGAAATTGCAGACCCACTACTTATTTAGCTACTTTAAGATCGTCAGACACAATTACGCACAAAAGAAGAGCATAACCTGGGCATAATTGTGTCTGACGATCTTAAAGTAGCTAAACAGGTAGAAAAGATGACTGTGAAAGCCAGAAAGATGCTAGGGTGTATAGGGAGAGGAATGGCCAGCAGAAAAAAGGAGGTGATAATGCCTCTGTGTAAATCTCTGGTGCAGCTTCATTTGGAGTATTGTGTGCATTTCTGGAGACTGCACCTTCAAAAGGTTATAAACCGGTTGGGGTCGGTTCAGAGGATGGCTGTGAACACAGAACAGAAATATTTGCTAAGCAATTCCGCTTTATTGTTATCAGCTTCTACATATTCCTCCCCTGCACCCTTGAGTCTGACAATACCACTTTTGCCCTTCCTCTTCTCACTAACATATCTGAAAAATGTCTTAGCCAATGCAATAAAATGGGGGGATATTCCCTCCTCCTTTTTGAATCTTTGCCTTCCTGACTACTTTGCTAGCTTCTCTAAGTTTTTCCAAATACAGATGCCTGTCTTCCTCTCTCTGTGATCTCTTGTATTTCATGAAGGCCTCCCTCTTTTTCTTCACTTTTTCTGCTACTTCTTTCGAAAGCCATAGCGGTCTCCTTTTCCTTTTACCTTTATTTACCATTTTAACAAATAGGTTGGTTGCCCTTAAAGTATCCCCTTTCAGTTTTGCCCACTGTTTTTCTACATCCCCCAGCTGTTCCCATCCCAATACAAGAAAATTATTTCTTCTCTCAAAACATAATTAAGCTTTGAAACTTGTCATCGGAGAATGTGATAAAAGCGATTAGTGGAACTGGGTTTTAAAAGGTTTTGGACAAATTCCTGGAGGAAAATTCCATAAACTATTAAGGTGGTTATGTGCCATCGAGTCTGACTCATGGCAACCATGTGAATAGTTGTCCTAAATTGTTAAGGTAGAGCGGGAGAAAGCAATTTTTTATTCAGGGGTGATAAGTTGCATGGAATCTGGCTACTTTAGGGATCCTGTCAGATAATTGATCTGGATTGGCCACGGTTGGAAACAGGATACTGGGACTGTTAAATCTTTGGTCTGATCCAGTGCTTATATTCTCTAACTGGCAGAAATAGGACCTAGATTGAAGTTCTGAGCATATTATATTCCTGCTCAGGAATGTTGTTAAGTGCTGTCGAGTCTGAGTCGACTCATGGCGACCCTTTGGATAGATATCCTAAATTGTGTTCGGTCTTGAGTCAGGCGGCTCATTGTTGACAGACTGGTACCCGTAACTGCTGTTATTGTATCGATCCATCTCATTGCTGGCCTTCCTCTTTTGCGTTGACCTTCTATCTTGCCAAGCATGATGTCTTTCTCTAATGATCTCTCTCTTCGCATGATATGTCCAAAGTATGAAAGTCGAAGTCTTGTCATCTGAGCTTCTAAAGAAAGCTTAGGTTTGATCTCCTCTAGTATCGACTGGTTTGTTCTTCGGGCAGTCCATGGTATACACAGTATTCGCCGCCAGCACCATAATTCAAAGGCATCAATTTTCTTCCTGTCTATCTTTTTCACTGTCCAGCTTTCACATCCATATGATGTTATTGAAAATACCATGGCTTGAACAAGTCGAATCTTTGTATAGAGAGAGACATCTCTGCTCTTGTGAATCTTATCTAGGTCTTTCATAGCCATTCTGCCAAGAGCAATGCGTCGTTTGATTTCTTGACTGCTTGTTGCTTCTTTATTGATAGTTGATCCAAGTAGGTTAAAGTTGTTCACGATTTCAATTTCTTCTCCTTCAACGATGAACCTGTTGATTATGCCAGTTGTCATGATCTTTGTCTTCTTTACATTAAGGTGCAGGCCCATTTTGAGACTGTTCTTTGATTGTGAGAAGCAAATGTTTCAGATCATCTTCACTTTCAGCCAGTAATCAGCATAGCGAAGGTTGTTGATGAGTCTTCCACCAATCTTCACACCTCTGTTGTCTTCATACAGTCCTGCTTCTCTGATGATTTGTTCTGCATATAAATTAAACAGGTAGGGGGAAAGTATGCAGCCTTGTCTTACACCTTTGCTTATTTTAAACCATTCTGTTTCTCCTTGTTCCGTTTGAACTGCTGCTTCTTGATTAATGTACAGATTGTGCAAGAGTACGATCAGGTGTTCTGGTATACCCATGCTTCTTAATGTGGCCCAGAGTTTCTCATGGTTTACAGAGTCAAAAGCCTTGCTATAGTCGATAAAGCACAAATAGATATCCTTTTGGTACTCTTTAGTCTTTTCAAGGATCCATCTCACATCCACAGTGATGTCTCTCGTTCCTCGCCCTTTCCTGAACCCTGTTTGCCCTTCAGGTAGTTCTTGTTCCAGGTATGATTGTAGTCTCTTTTGAATAATCTTCAGTAGAATCTTGCTGGCATGTGGGATCAGAGCGATTGTGCGATAATTTCCACAGTCAGTTGGATCACCATTCTTTAGTATTGGTATAAACCCAGATCTTTTCCAGTCAGTTGGCCATGATGTTGTCTTTCATATTTCTTGGCAGAGCCTTTTAAGTACGCTAACAGCTGCATCAGATTGCTGTAATACTTCTATGGGAATGCTATCAATGCCTGGTGCTTTGTTCTTTGAAAAGGCTTTCAATGCTACTTCAACTTCTTCTTTCATCACCAATGGTTCCCGATCATAAGGTACAGGTTGAAACGGCTGTTGGTCCACTTGATCTTTATCATATAAAAACTCTGTATATTCCTTCCACCTTTTCTTGATCTTCTCAGCATCATTCAACATAGAACCTTGAGCATCTTGTAACATTCCATTTCAAGGCTGGAACTTTTTCTTTTAACTCTCGTAGCTTTAGGAAAGGCCGATCTTGTTCTTCCTCTAATAGTTTCCGCTTCTGTTTCCTTGCATGCGTCGTTGTAGTACTTTTCCTTGTCCTGTCTTGCTGCATGTTAGAAATCTCTGAGTTCTGTTATTGTCTTTCTTTCTCCTCTGGCTTTAGCTTATCTGCGTTTCTGGGCAATCTTCAGAGTTTCTTCCATTATCCATTTTGGCCGTTTTTGCTTTTTCACCTTTTGTAGAGACTTCTTGCTTTCTTCCAACACAACCTTCTTGATGTCATTCCATAACTCTTCTGGAGCTCTGTCATTTGTATCTAAAGCAGCAAATAGATTTTGCAGGCAGTCTTTAAATCCCAGTGGTATATTCTCAAGGTAATATTTTGCTGCATTCATGAATGGTTTGCTCTTTTTCAATTTAGCTTGAGTTTGCATACTAGTAGTTGATGATCTGTACTACAGTCGGCTCCAGGTTTTGTCTTTGTTGATGTTATAGAACTTTTCCATCGTTGACTTCTACAGATGTAGTCAATTTGATTTTTTTTTTTTTATAACTTTAGCTTTATTGAAATTTTTTTGTTTCCCCAAGCCAACAATACAGAACACAAAATAAGCATAACACTGGATAGATATACAAAAGGAGCCTTCGACCCCGCCCCCCCCAACAATGTATCATTGGGTGCTACATACAATAAAATAGACATTAGATAACCCCCATCCACCCCCCCTCCTACCAAAATGGACATTGAACTACTACTATTGCCCTAACTCCCCCCTCCCTCCCCCTCCCCCCTTCGCAGCTAAGAAAACTAGTGCGTCCCTGAAGCTGCAAAATGGGCGATTAGTGGTTGCCATTGACGCTCGAACTGCTCCCCCTGATTTCTCCGGAGGGCAGTCAAGCGTTCCATATGCATTACTATCTGTAATCGGATAGTCCAATGGTGTAGATCAAGCGCACCCCCCTGTCTCCACTTCCATGCGATTTCACACCTGGCCGCAACTATACAGGTCCGCATAGGTCGGGACCATTTAGATGACATAGTATCGGGCCAGACACCCAGAAGAAATAGAGAGGGACTGAGCTCCAGTCGTACCCCAAAAATAAGGGCCATCTGATCCCTAACTCTCATCCAATAAGAGCAGACCTGAGGGCATTCCCACCACATATGAAAGTAGGTTCCCCTAGCCCCACAGCCCCTCCAACAGAGATCTGACACCTCAGGAAACATCTTATGATATCTCTCAGGGGTATAGTACCACCGCATTAGGAGTTTATATGTATTCTCTTGAATTAGAGTGCAAAGAGAGGATCGGGCCGCTGCTTTATAAATAGCCTGCCATTCCTCATCCTCCCAATGCAGCCCCAGATCTCTTTCCCATTCCACCATATATTTTAGCCGGGATTCCCCCTCCAGGGCCCTCCGCAAACCAAGATAGAGCAAGCGAATCAAGCCTCTAGAGGAATGATGCCCTACCCACAAGGCCTCGAGGTCATTAAGTCCCTCGTCTATACGGTCCCGAATTACTTTTTGATGCAGGTAATGCGTAACCTGCAAATAAGCGAAAAAATCTCGTTTATCTAAATTAAATTCTGCTTTCAATTGATCAAAGGACTTGACCTCGTCATCATCTAGTAGATGCACAAATTGGAACAGGCCCCGATCCTCCCAAATCTGGTAGACCCTTTCCTTGCCCGGCTCGAAGGCTGGAGTGGCTCGTATTGGTGAGAGCAAAGACGTCCCCAGATTAGTATTTATTCTTCGCCACCCCCTACCCCACTCTCCCAAAAGGTGACGGATAAAGGGATTGCAAGTCCATTCCCCCTGTAGGATGCCCCTCTGTAACCAGGGTAACCAATGTAAGTTGTAATGCGGTATGGCGTGCTGTTCAACCATAAACCCTTTCGACTGCACGGGTTCGCGCCACTCCATCACCTGCCGCATTTGCGCAGCTAGGTAATAATCTGCAATCATCGGCATTCCCAACCCCCCTTTCCTCCGGGCCCTGCACATAACGTTCCGTGCAATGTGGGGAGGCCTATGCCGCCATATAAACAAAAACAGCTTCCGTTGAAGCTTGCAAAGAACGTTTTGGGGGACTTTAATAGGCAAGACTTGGAAAAGGTATAGCAGTTGAGGTAAGACCATCATCTTAATTGTCGCAATCCGGCCTAGCCAAGATATACCCTCCTGGTTCCACTTCTCCAAGTCTCTACTTATCCGTTGCAACAACCCAGGATAGTTAGCGCCATATAACTGGTCCAAATTGCGTGTGATATACACCCCTAAATATTTGATCTTACTGGCCGCCCATCGAAAGGGAAAACACTCCTGTAAATGCGCTGTTAGTGCGCCAGACAGGTTAACACTCAAAGCTTCAGTTTTATCCCAGTTGATCTTGAACCCGGCGACCGCCCCAAAGCGTTTCAACTCCAGCATATAAATGGGCAATGTAAGCAACGGGCGTGTGATGAATAACAAGAGATCATCTGCGAACATCGCCAGTTTATGTACTGTCGATCCTATGGTTAAACCCAGAGCATCCACATTTTGTTGTAAATGCTGAGCCAGAGGCTCCATCGTTAAGGCAAACAGCAAAGGGGATAGTGGGCACCCTTGCCTCGTGCCCCTCCCCAAGGAGAAAAACTCGGAATGCCGTCCATTAATTTTTACCGTGGCGACCAGTTGGGCGTATAACGCCCTTATCCATAACATCATATTGGGGCCGATCCCCACTGCTCGTAGTACCGCAAACATAAACCCCCATTCTACTCTATCGAATGCTTTTTCGGCATCTACTGCCAAAATAAGGAGTTCCTGTTTCTGATGTTGAGCAGCCCACATCACCTGAATTGCTCTTCGAATGTTATCACCCGTGTTCCTGCCCTGAATAAAACCCGTTTGGTCTGAGTGAATAAGATTGGGCAATATTCGTCCCAAACGATTAGCTAAGATCTTCGCCAATATTTTCCCATCGGTGTTCAAAAGAGAGATGGGTCGATAAGAGCCACAAATGGTAGGGTCGCGGCCTGGCTTTGCTATCACGGTAATCCCCGCCTGGTTCATTGAAGGAGGCAATTGCTGTCCCTGGAGAACAGCGTTAAATAAACGTTGCAACAATGGAGCTAACGTCGTCCGGAATTTCTTGTAGAACAACGTTGGAAATCCGTCTAATTCCGGGGATTTATTCAAAGGCAAGCCCTTGATTACCTGGGAAATTTCCTCCAGAGTAACCTCCTGATTCAAAAGCTCTCGATCCAGATCGGAGATAACGGGAAGACCCCCCCATCCTGAACATATTTAAGCGCCTCCAGTGGATCCCCAACGATCTCGCTGGTATATAAAGTTTCATAATATTGTCGAAATTGTTCTCGAATGTCCTTAGGCCAAAAAAAAAGCCTATCCCCCGGCCCCTTAACCTTCAAAATGGTAGAGCGCCGATCCCGATCCTGTAACTACCTTGCCAAAAGTCGACCCGCTTTGTTATGAAATTCATAAGAATATTGATTAATACGACGAAGCTGGAAATTAATTGTCTCCAGCTGTAAGGAGGTTAGTTCTGCTCGTGCATGCGCCAACTGCGCTTGTATACGAGCTGCCCCCCCTGTTTATGCCGTTGCTCCAACTCGCTAACCCTTTGAAGCAACTGAGCCACTTTTTCCCCCCTGGCTTTCTTGTTACGGGCAGCTTTTTGTATCAACACCCCACGTAGGACCACCTTCAAGGCATCCCACTGAATCCCCAAGGAAACATCCCCCGTGTCATTCACTGCGCAATAATTTCTGATTTCATTGGTGACACTAGCTATCACAGCAGGATCCTGCAAAAGGCTTTCATTAAGGCGCCAGAAGGACCTAACACTTATATCCCTCTCCCCGCCAAACTCCACCCAAATCGGGCTATGATCCGTCCAGGACATGGGTTCAATACCGGCCTTCAAAAGTTGTGGGAACCATGTAGCATCCCCGAGAAAAAAAATCTATTCTACTATAACTATGGTGTACCTGGGAATAATGCGTATAGTCGAGCCCCTGCGGGTTCCCCTGTCGCCAGAGGTCCCACAGCCCATATCGCTGCATTAAACTCCTGAGTTGATTTCGCCCTTTAGTGTCCCCTCTGATACCCCCTAAAGACCTATCTCTTCGTGGGTTCAACACCTCATTAAAATCCCCCCCCCCCCATCAATAAGGCTCCATGAACTTTATCTGAAAGCCAGTTTGAAAGCGCGCTCCAAAAGTCCGTGCAGGGATCATTTGGACCATAGACATTCAAAAAAGTGACCGCCTGCCCCTGTAACTCCCCCCAGATTAACAGAACTCGTCCTTTAATGCCTTTAATTACTCCCCCCAACTGAAAGGAGACGTCTTTGTGAACCAGAATAGCCACTCCAGCCTTTTTATGGGAACCTTCCGTGTTAAACCAGATATCGTTATATGCCCCATGACGCAGCAGATGCTCATCTTTCGGCAGTAAATGCGTTTCTTGTACAAAAATTACTTGCCAGCGGTGTAGCTTAGCCTCCCGAAATAATGCTTTCCGCTTTTGGGGAGTGTTAAGCCCTCTAACATTAAGAGATCCCACCTTAAGACCCGCCATCCAGTAACTTCAACCACATTATCCTTGGCAACTCCCGCCTATATGCAAGCTTGGGCCCCCCCTCCCACTCCCTAACCCCCCATCCTCGCCCTCCCCCCTCCCTTCCCCCCCTACCCCCGGGTGTGGATCCCCCCCTTCCCCCAACCCCCCACCCTCCATACCTCTCTCCACAGGCCCAATGCCTGTGTCGCCTCTTCGGAGGAAGAAACGGACCTTCCGAGATTTTTATTGTGCCATAATATAAAGCTCCCCCACCCCCTGCCTTATATAACATAAAGAATTTTTCTCAGTATTTATCCATGCCATATCCTGAACCCCCGGGAACCTCCTGACCAGAAGAGCATACACAGCAAGAAAACATGGCCCCTCCTGCATTAAAGGGTTGAGGGAGAAAGAGACAAAGAAGAAAAAGGAGCATTGAGACAACCTGTGCATCATAATCACAACTAATGAGGCACCCCATCTCCCAAGTCCAAACTGCAACCCCCCCAGAAACAGCAGGATTAATTGCAACATAACTCGAGACAGATATCGGCAGACAGCTGCAAACCAGTATAGGCCAGGCTCTGAACTGGGAGGTAGAAAGAAGCCACCAGCCAGGCCCCCCTCCACTTCAAAGCAACCCAGTCATACAGTCCATAAACGGAGCACTGCTAGCCAATCGAGTCCGGGGGAGATTCACTTCGCAAAAGAAAAATCTCTATGCAGACTACCCGGTGCGCCTCACTTCTTGAGCCCGGAGTTGCTCCCCAGATTTGTGCTCCACGTCACAGCCTCAAGGGATCGTTACTCCAGGGTAGCGACTGGCGGCATCCGAGGCCCGCCCAGCTCCGAGCCTCCGGTGGGGAGATCGTCCCCAGATGTCCGATGAAGGCGATGTCCCTTTGTGGGGATCCGCTGCCACTTCAGCCTGTCCAGAATAAGGGACTGTTCCCGGTTCTGATCAGGCGTGTCGGGGGCCGTGCGGGTCCTAGGCAGGTTCGGGGCCTTAACATTGTCCAAGCACTGCCAGGCTTCTGAGAAAGATTTAGCACGATGAGTCGCCCCTCCGGCAGCAAACTGAATACCAAAGGGAAAAAGCCATTTGTATTTAATATTTTCACGCCTCAAATACTTGGTAACAGGCCGCATCTGCTTCCGGCGTTGCAAAGTCTGTGGTGCGAGGTCCTGGAAAACCTCAATCTCTGAGCCCTGCCATTGTAGTTTACCTTTCGTAGCTGCCGCTCTCATGATCGCCTCTTTTTGTGGGAAGCTAGTTAGGCAGGCAATAAGGTCCCATGGCCGATTCCTTGGGGGAGATCTGAGTGCCCTATGTGCCCGTTCAATACTGATCCCAGCTTTAAGGCCCGACGAGGCCTGATCCTCTCCAGTCAGCAGGGCCTTGCAGATTTCCTGCACCACATTGACCGCCTGTTTGTAGCGGTCCTCCTCAGGGACCCCACGGATGCGGATATTGCAGCGTCTAAACCTATGTTCAAGATCTTCAATTTTCTCCCGCAACTCCTCCGTGACTTCCTGCCAGCGGCTGGTCATGGAGCGCGCTGCCTGAGCAGCTGCGGCCATTTCGTCCACGTGTTCCTCAAGGACTTCAACGCGTTGTCCCAGAGCCTGTAGATCCTGGCGATATTCCGCAGAGAGTTCCTTCACTTCGCGTTTGACACCCAGGACTTCGGTTTTAATTTCATGGCACCAGCGCCGAAGATCCCCCTTAGTGCAGGTCTCGTCAGCATTTTCAAGCTCGTCCTCAGTTTCGGTTTCGTCTTTCTCGGCCCTCTCCTTCTGAGAACCGAGGGGAGCATAGCTAGAGCGGTACTTTTCCAGCTTTTTTTTGGTCGACATCCTGTACCCCGACCTTTCAGCTCCAAAATATTCTCTCTCCTGGGGGTGAGGGAGCCCAATGCTATAGATTATTGCTTTATTTCTTTATATCTCGGAGGGAGCTGTGGTATCAGACCACCATCCCGGTCGGTGATGGTTCCTCTCTTGTCAATTTGATTTTTATACAATCCATTGGGTGAAGTCCATGTGTACAGTCGCCGCTTGTGTTGATGGAAGGTGGTGTTTGAGATGAATAGATCGTTGGTCTTGCAGAATTCTATCAGTCTTTCTCCAGCTTCATTTCTGTTGCCAAATCCATATTTTCCAACTACTTTGCCGCCTTCTTTGTTGCCAACTTTTGCATTCCAGTCACCCATGACTATCAGGATATCCTGTTTTCATGTTCTGTCAATTTCAGCTTGTAGTTGTTCATAGAACTCTTCAATTTCATTCTCTTCTGCAGCTGTTGTTGGGGCATATACTTGAATTATAGTTGTGTTGATAGGCATTCCTCGTACACGAATAGAGATTAAGCGTTCGCTGACTGCATTGTATTTCGTTACAGTTCTTGCAAGTTTCTTCTTTATTATAAATGCTACACCATTTCTTCTTTGTCTTTCATTTCCAGCATAGTAGACCATGTGATCATCTGATGCAAAGTGCCCCATGCCAGTCCATTTCAGTTTGCTGACACACAACAGATCGAGTTGTACATATTCCATTTCTTTCTTGACCACCTCCAACTTCCCTTGGTTCATGCTTCGTACATTCCATGTTCCAATGTGTAAGACATCTTTACAGCTTCTGACTCTCATTTCATGCGCAGCTACATCAGCAGTCAGACATCCCGAGGGCTTTGATCCAACCACATCATAAATGCTGGCTTTACTCTGAGAAGTCTTCAGCTCTTCCCCAGTAGCTAGTTGAGTGCCTTCTGACCTGGGGGTCTCATCTTCCAGCACTATAGCACAATTTGTTTTGTTTTAACTATCCATTGGGTTTTCATGGCAAGATACAAAAGTAGATTGCCGGGCCTTTCTTCTGCGCAGTTTGTTTGGTGGTGTTGTCACAGAAATGTGATCCTCCGCCGTCAACACTATCCCATTCTGCTGCTGCCCAGATGGGTGGTTTGTCTTGGTCTGGCACCTCAGCTGAGACCTGTCCATCTTGGGAGACCCTGCCAGTAGTTAAACTACCGATAGTTTAGCTCTCAGCATCCACTGATGCACACAAGCCCTCACAGCACGACAAGCTGCAAACCAAGTGAGGGCTCAGGAATAGGTGTAAATTTTAGCAAATATGTTTTCACATATTTTATAAAATATGCATGTAAATCCTGACTGCCCAAACTGTATCCCAGAACACACCTACATGAAGGATGCATAAAAGCAACATCATGTTTTATTGTGTATACTTTTACATGTATAATTTGTGGGGTCATTTTTATGAAATTTTTATGCATGAAAAATTATTTATGAAATTATCTCATAATATCCAGTTATGTGTGGTTTCAGACTTGTTTGGGGAGGGGAGGGAGATATGACATTGAGGTGATCATGGTTATTGAGTTTTTAATTATTGAAATATCACCAGGAGGGCCATAGAACCCCAAAAGCTAGTTGAGGGGGGAAGGAGAGTGTAAGGCTGAAAATTCACCTAAGGCACCTAATATCTTTGCACTGGATCTGGATAATGGATCTAGATAGCTCTATCCTTTTGCTTGTTTTGAAAGGCAACACACAAACCAGTGGATTCTGTGTGCACCCATAATTTTTTATGGCTATCCGCTGCAACCATTTTGTTCCACAGATTATTCTGGTCTTTCAAAATTTTAAGTTCTGAACAGTTAAATTTAGATTAATCATTCATTTCACAATTGATATCATAAATTGTTATCAAGGTTCCATTTGCTGTTAATAGAATTAGTTCCCTGCTCAGTGTTTGACAAATGAAGAAGCTGAAATATTAAATACATGTAAAGAATGTGCTGTTGCTTTATAAACCTGATAAGTACATTCAGTTTCACACTTGTCATACTATCAAATACCATTGAGTTCTGTATTGTCTTAATGACATTGTTTTGAAGATTAGAATACATTTTAGATGATTCTAACCATAATACTAATTGTTTCTTTTCGCAGGCCTCCAAACCCAATAGAATTCCTAGCAGCATACCTTTTGAAGAACAAATCACAGTTTGAGGAGAGAAACTAGCTTTGCAGGAAAAAAACGTGGTTGTTAACGGTGTAGTTTTATATGGATTATAAGTCCATGGGTAGGTTTGTATCTTGGTGGTCTTCCTTGGAAAATTATCTACAGGTATACCTGCATACTTTGGATCTGTTTCATCTGCAGATTGAAAGAGCAAACAAAAATGTTTGCATGTTTTCTTTTCTCCCTCAACATAAGTACACGCTCGACACCACCACTTTTTAGTTCAACTAAAAGTCCACACGTTGTGAAAGTGTGCACATACTTCTAAATGCACTGAGGGTAAAATTTGGTGAAAGGCAGTCTGCTTGGCTAAATGCTTATTTACTTGGCTAGATGCCTTTTGACAATTTGTCCTCTTGTTACAATTTATTTGCTAAGATGTCCCTTTACATTTTTATATTTTATCTAATAAAGTACATTTTTCATTTGTAGATTCTCATTTAGGTTAAGCTTTGTATTGGAAAGTCACTTTTCAAAAATCTTGACTGTAAAATGTGTTCAGCAGTTTTAGTGACATGACACATTTTGTTGAATTTGCCCTATGATACCCAGAGACATGTCAGTTTCTGCTGTCAGCGTTAGGAGCAGGTATGGGGCACTAGATAAAAATGCTATCGCTTATTCTTTAAATGTTGTCTTCCATATTGTCCTACTAGCCCAGTCCAGACAAGTGGGTTGTGTCCCCCTACCAGCAGATGTGGAGACAGAGGAAGCTTCCAGAGGCTTCTCATGACAACATCAGCCATACCAGCCAGAACCTCTAGAGGGAACCTTCAGTAATGCTGTCTCCAGCAGATGCTGGATGCAAGCTTTTTAGGTCTCTGAAAATCCGAGAGAATACAAGAAAGATTTGAGAGGAAAGATTGACTTTGCTCATGAGCAATTATCCTTGTTGGTGGATTTCTCACTGGAATGCGATGCAGGAGGCTCCACTAGGGTTAAACTTAAAACTGCTGCTCTTTTCAGATACCGTAGGAGGAGGGAAATTGATTCATATCCCTGCCCTTACTTTAAGGACACAATGAGCAGTCTGAAGATTGGAAAAGGAGTTTTGAAAGGATTCTTCAAGCCTCACACAACCTCAGTGCCCCCTCCCTCCTGCTTTCTCCCAAAGATTTGAAGACAACTCTTCAGAGGTATATGACTGCACATCTGGCAACAAGGGAGTAGCAGTGAGCCCAGCATGGTTTTTATCTCTCCAGGGCTTCCTGGGGGTGAGCACCAAAGGTTAAACCTGTATGCCCATCTTGTCTGCAGAGGCTCCTGACTTTGTCTGTTGCTGGGGTGCTAAGTCAAGTCAAGTTTGGGGCCACTCTGGATGTCTGTTCGTTCGATGCCTGTGTGTGTTTGTGCTTCCCACATTTTACTTTGCCTTTTCTGTGCATGCAGGTGGTGCGTGATGACCTTTTGTGTGGTGGCTGCTCCGTGTGGCTCTACTCACATAGGCTTGCACTAAGTTGATATGTCACGCCACCCGCCATCTTCAGACTGCATTGTCTGACTGCTGGTGGTGGTGGTGGAGGGTCTTATCTCACCTTCAAAGAAGCGCTGCCTAATCTGTGGAAAGCAGAAAGTCTCGTGTCTGGATTCTGGTATCTGCTCAGCTTGCATGTAGGCTCTGGGTGCACCTTTTAGAAAGCCCGTCTCTCCCTTTGCAACAGGGTGGAGCAAGTGCTCTGGCCTTATCTTCTCTGCCATCAGCAGTGGTTGTTGCCTTTAAGGAGGATGATAGTCAGGCCTACCGACTTGTGCTTTCTCCTCTGGACACTCCCTTTGTGGAAGGGGTCACCATCATCCAGTTGGGAGGGAGGGCTCCCATGTTCCAAGTTGTCCTTCTTGGAGTTCTACTTTCTGCAGCAAGCTGGGTCTTTCTGGTTTGGCAGCATGGACCCTGGAGCCTCTGTATCTTCTCTCTGTGTGCCTGCTTGAAGGAGGGACTAGGGGGGGAGGCTGACCCTGGCTTGGTCTCTGCCTTCTAAGTGTTATCAGTAATGGTTGGAGATTCCGATCAACTGACCTTTTGTACGAGACCTGGAGTTCAGTCCCGATGCATCAGGCACAAATTGTCCTCCCACACTGAAGATCATGACCAGGACGAACCGGTGTACGTGATTGCTCAGGTGTCACCTGCTCTAAATTTGGCCAACCCTCCAGTGGCTGATCAAGGGCAATAGATGCACCCCTCTTGCAGGGGGTTCAGAAATCCAAGATAACCTTTCCTTTACAGACGTTATCATGAGCATGATATGCTCAGAGTGGGACTTTCCCAACTCCCCAGTGAAGGGGCTGAAAGTTTTTGTATAAGACTTTATGCCATGCCACAGGACAAACATGTTGAGTGGTTTAACATGCGAAGAGTGGATGCACAGGTTACAGCAGTTATGAAGTGGATCACCGTTTCGATGGAGGGTGGAAGGCCCTGAAGGATCCCCTGGATTTCAAGGTAGACTATTTTGAAGAATCAATTTACAGTCTCCGCTCCTATCCTTCATTTTGCAGTGTGTTTTGGGTCTGACAGCTCAAGCTCTACTCCAGTGGGTTTGATTCCTTATGCTAGAGGGTACTCTGCCCCCTTGGAGTCAGCTACAGCTTTTTTATTGAATGCTATGTATGATGTTGTCTGCTTGGCAGCTAAAGACATTGCACTGTCGACAGTGGATTCGTCCTTCAAATCCTAATTAACTCGGCTCACTTTCAGAGGGAGGCTCTTGTTTGGGGTGGACTTGAAGAAGCTGGTTAAGGCCTTAGGTGAGTCAAACTTCATCGCCTCCCGGAGATTAGGTCAAAAGGGCCTGGGAGGCATACAGATGCCTGTGTTTCTTGCACTTGCTATCCAGACTCCTGGGACTTCCACAGATACTCCCACAGAAAGTGTTCCTCCTCCTCCTCTTCTTGGTTCCGGTCTCAGACAGCTCTTCTGTGGACTCCGGGGGCCCTGTGACTCCCAACACCTCCAGAGATGCCTCTGCCCATCCAGCTCAATGATGGTTGGGAGCCCAATCTGGGACAAAGGTTCGGTCTTTTTTTTCCCCAAGAGTTGTCCCAGATCACCAAAGATAGCTGGGTGCTAGACACTGTTCAGCATGACTATATTATAGAATGCAGAGAGTCTATACCAGACATCTTAGTCATCTCTCCTTGTGGCTCTGCAGCCAAGACAGCTGCAGTTCATTTTATTTTGGACAGACTTCTCCCATCTACTGCCGGTCGTACGAGTTCCCCTGGCTGACCAGGACCAAGGCCGTACGCCATTTACTTTTAGGTGTCAAAAAAAGACTGGTCCTTTTGGCCAATCCTCGATCTCAAGGGAGTCAACGCTCACCTGCACACCTTTCACTTCTGTATGGAGACCATGGGGGCAATGATTTAGGTGGCAAGCTGCAGAGAGTTCCTTGCATCTCTGGACTTAGCCAAGGCTTACTTCCACATCCTTATCCAAGAGTATCAACAGTGCTTTCTTTGTTTCACCATTCTTGGCTCTCATTTTCAGTTCACCGCTCTCCCCTTTTGGCCTCTGCACTACCCCAAGGATGTTCTCAAAAGTGGTGGAGGTCATTGCAGTGAGGCACCAGAGGATCTGGACAACTAGCTTGTGTGGGCCAAGTTGCAGTCCAAAGCAGCTTGGGTTTTGACCCAGGTAATGCGTTCATAGAGAGTCTCTATTGGGTGATAAATCGAGGAAAGAGCCACTTAGTGTCTTCCCAATCACTGGAATACCTGGGAGCGTGTTTCAACATTTGGGTAGCATAGTATTTCTGCCTGAAGAGAGAGTGAACAAATTGCTGGCCCAGTTGGCAGCCTTCTGATCTCGGCAAGCTCCCAGAGTTGGGATTATCTACAGGTTCTCGGCTTGATGGCAGTGGCAGTCAATATGGCACCTTGGGCTTGAGCTCATATGAGGCCATTTCAGAAGTCCTTGCCTTCTCAGTGATCTCCCAGCTCTGAGGACTTCAAGGTCAAGCTGCCCCTCTAGCTGGAGGTGGTCGCAGTGGCAGCAGCAGCCATAGCACCCGAGAAAGGGTATGCCATTGGATGATCACTTATGGCTTCTGCTGTTGAAAGATACCAGCCTGTTTGGCTTGGGAGCTCATTGCGTGAACCAAACAGCTCAGGGCTTTTGAACCAGCCACAAGTCAGCATGGCCCATCAACCACTTCCAGGCAAGGGCCATTCAGTTGGCCCTTTTGCACTTCCAGATTCTGGTCAAGGGCAAAGTGGTCCAGGTCTACTCAGTCAATGCCGCAGCAGTGGCATATGTCAGTCAGCAAAGGGGCACGAAGAGTGCTCGAGTGGTCCTGGAGATGATTCTTCTGTTCTCCTGGGCAGAAAGGAACCTGCTAGCTCTTGTCAGCACAACACATCACCAAAGTCAGCAATGTGGAGGTGGACTTCCTCAGTAGTCATTCTCTCGATCCCAGGTAGTGGGAACTGAGTGAAACGGCCTATCGGCAGATTCTGTTCCACTAGGGTCGTCCTGAGATCGATTTGATGGCAATCTGGTCCAGTGCCAAAGCGGAATGCTGCTTGAGGCGCTACAGAGAAACGGGCTCTGAGAGCATTGACGCTTTAGTCCCCTGGCTGAAGTGTGGCCTGCAGTACATGTTTCTTCCATGGCCACTTGTGGATTGTGTGATTCGACACATAGAGCAGCATCCAGGCTGAGTGATCCTGGTGACTCTGGATTGGCCATGGAAGCCATGGCTCAGGGATCTAATGAGAATTCTGCAAGATCTTCCTCTGCGACTGCCCCCGGACCCGGGGCTATTATTGTCAAGGGCCGGTTCTTCTTGATGGCCCAGCTCACATCTCACATGGCTTATGTCTTGAGAGGTGTAGCTACTCTCCTGCTATGGTTTCCATGTTCCTCAAGAGTAGAAGAGGATCTACCAACCTGGCCTATGTGCTCGACTGATGTCTGTTTAAGAATTGGTGCCATCAGTGTCAGTCTAGACCCGATACAGTGGACTTACCATCCTTGCTTGTCTTTCTTCGGGAGGATCTGGACAAATGACTTTCTCTTAGTTCCCTGAAGGTTCAGGTGGTGGCATTTTCCTGCTGGTGGGGCAGTCCATTGCCTCACACCTGATATCTTCCATTTTCTCCAGGGGGTATGACATCTATGTTCTGCATCCCTCCAAGTTCTGTTGTTCTGAGGGATTTCTGCCTGGTGGCCTGTGCCTTGATGTCTCAGCCATTTGAGCCCTTGAAGCGGGCTAGGCTTAAATATCTGTTTATTAAAATCTTGATATACCGTCTTTTGCGTGGCTAGCAGCAAAGCTGACCTCAAGACTGTCTTTCTGGTCACAATCTGTTTGGTAAGACTTATCTCCGAGCTGCAAGCCTTGTCATTGAGGGATCCTTACTTATCATTCTCGGAGGTAGACATGTGCATTTGGCCTGTTCCTTCCTTCTTGCCCAAAGTGGTTTCTGCCTTCCATGTGAATCAGCTATTCTGTTTGCTCTCCTTTTCTAAGGAGTAGTGCCAAGGGAAGGACAAGGACTTTTTCCTGACAGATGAGCATAGAGTGCTTCTCAGTCAACTTCAAGTACTGAACCTTTTCCATAAGTCGGACCATGTATTGGTGCTGTTTATGGGGCCACATAAAGGTAATAGTCATCAAGTCTACTTTGAGAGTCTGGATCAAGGAGGTGGTTGCCTCCACGTATCTGTTGAGGAACCATCCATTCTGTAGGGTTTGTGTGCATGTTCCACTTGGGCACAAGCATGGGCATAGCATAACTCGATAGCTCCTTCAGGCATTTGTCAAGCAGCATTGTGGGCATCACTTTTCACTTTTGTCAAGCACTACTGCTTGGATGTCCATGCTCAGGCGGACACTGCCTTTGGCTCAGAGATCCTAAAAGCTGCCATGTCTTCTTCCCACCCAGTGGAGTTGTAGCTTTGGTAATCCCACTTGTTTGGACTGGTCTAGCAGAACAATATAGAGGGTGACATTTTACTTTATAGATACTGTCCTTTCCTTGAGTCCTGCTAGAGCAGTCCAGGACCCGCCCTAGATGCCTGCTTGTTCTGCTATTCTCTGTAGTTGACTCTGTGGACTCATAACCTTCTGAGAAGCCTTCTGTTGAAGCTGATCCTGTACATAGTTATTCTGTTGAACCTCGTTACCTTCACTGAGGTAGTGTGAGATCTGAGGTTTCTCACCATATTCTTTGATACAAATATTACTGAAGGTTTTCTCTAGAGGTTCTGGCTGATATGGTATGATGTCATGAGAAGCCTATGGAAGCTTCCTCTGTCTCCACAGCTGCTGGTAAGGGGACACAGCTCACTTGTCTATACTGGTCTTGCAGGACTCGAGGAAAGGAAATTATCTGTTAAGTAAAATGTCACCTTTTTTTCTAAAGGAAACACTGCAATTTAAGGCAAGCCATACTTTAATTCCCCAAAAATAGCAATTCCTAAAACCTGGTTTGGGAATTAAGTGTAACCTGCTAAACCCTTCTCTGTTCTTCAATTGTGGAGGCATTCAAATGCAAATACTTTCACGAACAGAACAGAGATGGATCTTCTGTCTCCAAAGTTTAGAATTCTTAGGAGTGAATACCTTTATTTGAAAGGATGCTATTTTTCTGATTTTGAATGGAGTAGCTAGAGACTGATACATGAGTGGATGGTTGCAAAATGAGCAATACAGCACTTGAATGAGATAATCTAGGATAGTGCTTTTCAACTTATATTTTGTACTATGCTTCTGAGTTTGTTCACTCCTCATGGCACACCAAACCAATTTTTGCATGATCTTCAACTGCATTCCCTCCACTGGCAGATGAACACCAGCTTTTTTTCACCTATGTGTGCCTTATTTGCGGGCTTTAGTTGGCTACCTGAACATATGGGGCCAGCAGGTCCTGTGAAATTAGAGTCCTCCCTGCATTCACATCAGATTTGAAGCCAGCAGAGAGGCATACAAGCAAGAAGTGCTGCTCCCTTTCTGCCAGTGGGAGGGAGAAAAGTAAAGTTGCTTGTACTATGATGGGTGAATCTAAGATACTTCCTAGCTCAGTAGATGGCAAAAAGTACATCTGCGTGTGGAGGGGAGGGGAGTAGAGTGGACTGTCTCACTTGGAAATTGTAGTAATACACTCAAACTGTACTGAAAACACACATTCTTTTAAGTTTTATTACCAAAAAAGCCTCTGAGCTGGTGGTTATATACCAATAAAAGAATCAAACTATTTCTAGCATGTAAATTATATGTGATAGTTAATTTGAGAACAGATTTTGAATAGGCTTCTGGAGTATCTAGTTTACTTCAGGATCCAAACAGCTACTGGATCACTGTGTTACATATTCTAATCGTTAAACTGAAAATAAAATGCTTTTTTTCTACCTTTGTTGCCTGGGTGAATGTTTTCTGTGGGGGGGGGGGAGCAGGCATGCTTTTTGGTGACATCACTGATGGAGCCATTGTGCTGGAACTGTCCCCTAGCTCAGTGATGCTTTTTGACATCTGAGCATGCGTGTCCTTTCCTGCTTTGAGTTTTATTTTATTTTATTCCTTCTTCAGAGCCAACCTTGCAGACTCTGATAGCATGACTCTTATGCAGGCAGGCTTATCATTTTTAGTACTTCCAGCAATTCTGTCCTTGTAGAAGATACCAGCACAATATCCCTTCATTCTGCCTTATAACTAGTGCCAATGTTTCCACAGCTCTCCCCTTCTGCATTGACAGATCGTTCTTTCCCCTCTCCCCTCCCTCCCAAAAAGTGTCTGTCTTCATTGTAGCCCTCCATGGCCAGTGCAGCATCTTAAAAAAAAAAATCCTAAAACAAAGAACAGCTTCTGCATTGTCTATCAAGCAGCAGATTCAATTAGGGCTCTTACTGTAGCCTGTCATAGTATTCCATTTCCTCTGCTAGGCCTAGACAAGGCTCTTTCAGAATCAGGCATGTGTTCTCATGGAATGCTGCAGCTGCATGACTGGAGGCATCGGCATCTATGTAGCGAACACAGATCTGCAGACTGGGGACTGTTGCTGTACTCCTCCCTCCCCTTCAGACACCTCTGCATTGCTTTGGCCTACTCCCTTGAGACCCTCTAACCAAGATCCCTCACAAACTGGCCATCTTGGCAGGCAAAAATCAAAATACAAGCTGCCTTCCAGAGAGTCTGCTCTCCCTCAGGCAGACCTGGAACATGGCCATCAGAGCTCTACTGCTCATAAAGGTGAGCAGAACACCCAGAACATGCATAAATAAAAGGCCTCCTTGGGGGCACTCCCACTAATACCACCCATGTCAAGTAGTCAGTGCCTGAGGCCTCCCTAAGCATGCCTGCACTAACCTCCGAAGCACCCCCTCAGAAGCAACCCACCCTTCCTAACTCTTCCTTCATAGCCCTCCTGTGCAGGCTCATGGAGGACAGCGAGGCAGTACTCCATAGTACAACCCCTGCTGGAGCGTGCTACTCTCCCAAACTTAGTGCTGCAGACCTATTATTCCAATCTCCTAGGATACATGCAGTGGACCAGTTCTATGGTTTATTAAAATATTTGATATACCATCTTTTGAACATGTCAAAGCGATGTACAATAAAAAAACATTTATTTACATTCTCTTATATACTGTGCTATTCTGCATCAGTGTGGTTTACATTGAACAGGGCATTATAACTTGGAGATAACCCTCCATAGCCCATGTTCCCTGTAAAGTAGTTAAGTGGCTTGCCCAAGACCACAAGGAGCACCTGTGGGGACTAGAAACCCCAGTCCTTCCGGCCCAAGATTGCTGTCCTCTAGTGGGATTTGAACCCCTGACCTTCCAGCCTGAAGTATCTTGCCCCAACCACTAGGCCACTCCACTCCATATTAAAGAGAGAAAAGAACGCCATAAAATCAAAAGGACGGCACAGGAGAAAAGGAAAGTATGGAAGAGGTGGCAAGGGTTAAACACAAGGAAGCAAAGTCCTGAAAGCCTATATAAACTATCTGAAAATCAGCAAAAGAGAGAGAGTATTCGTAGCTGGCAGGAATATGAAAGGCAATAGAAAACAGATGCTCAACCATCCTCCAAAGCACCACCGTAGGAGCAATAGACAGTGCTCCTCTGCTATTCTGTTCTCCACCCCCTGTGGATTGGACCTCTGATCATCCCTTTAAGGACAATACCTGTTCACCTCCCATTGCTGGTTCCCCATTCCGAAGTCTGCTAGTACCGTGAAGTTTCCACCTCCACTTGACCCTACATCAGAAGACAATTTCTATCCATACTTGCAAAAGATCTCCAGAGCTCTAGCACTCTGAATCCCAAGCTCCAGCCAACAAGAAAGATATTCAGTTTATCCTCGAAGCTTGCAGTGCCCCAAAGGAAGTAATAGTGCTGCTAGTACCAAGATCTTCAAGGGTCCATCTGGAAAACACTACCTTCTCTTCATTCTACCTCCTGGTGTCTTGATCTCAAATACAAAGTTCTCTCCACCCTGAAGTTACCTTCACACAGGTACACTAAAAAATTTTTTTTTTAAACTGCCTCTAATGTTTCGGTTGATTTTTACGTTTTTTGGTGCGCTGAATCCAAATCTGGTAACCAATTTGCTCCATCACGTACAGATTTTTTGCTACATTGGGTTAGCAGTTTGAGGTGAACGTTTCAGATTGAGTGCGATGGAAATAAAAGTTTCTTGGATGAATTCTTTATACTAATTGTTTAGTAGTTATTCAAATAAGAATAAAGAAAACTGTAACAAGGCAGCACATAAGAATAGAGTAATGTCAACAAAACACACTGTGATGGTAGCAAAATTGTCTGCACTTAAAACAGCCACATACATGTGCACAAACATTGAGCATATAAGAGCGAGGTTAGACACAAAGCAAAGCAAAGAAATGTGCAAAAAATGTTGTACAGGTATGTATGTAAGAATAGAAAACACAAACCGCACCATTGCAATACATGAAGACAAACACCCGATGGTGTGAAAATAAAATTCTAATAAATGAGATCCAACACTGTGGTAATAACTAGAAAATTTTTATTTCAAAGTTTAGTAAAAACACGATATTTGTCAACACAGTTTAGATTTTAAAGTCATTCTTGGGTCAATCAATCTCCTGGTGGGCCCGTTTCTTCTTCCCCCGAATGCTTCTCTTGGTGCGCTGCTTGGCGCATTTTTCATCTGGGGTTTCCCGCAGCAGCAGCTACCAGCAGAAATCAGCCATCAAAGTGGTGTTCCATCTTCCTTGGTACCTTCTCTCTGCGTCCTTGATGTCCTGGTGAAACCTTTCACCTTGTTCTTCACTGTACGCCCCCATGTTTTCGGGAAAGTAGTTCACATGGGAGTGCAAGAAATGGACTTTCAGGCTCATGTTACAGCCTTGTTCTTTGAAGGCATTGAGCATCCTGGCAACAATATCCTTATAGTTCTCATCCCGCCTGTTCCCCAAGAATTTGAGAACAACATCCTTGAAGGAATCCCAGGCTTCTTTTTCCTTCTCAGACATCGTTTCAGCGAATGCTCCATCTGAAATGAGTTTCCTTATATCAGGGCCAACAAACACTCCTTCCTTTAGCTTTGCTTCAGAAAGTCGGGGGAACTTTGAGCAAAGGTACCGAAAGCACTCACCATCTTTTGGAAGGGACTTGATGAATTGCTTAATGAGACCCAACTTAATGTGGAGAGGTGGTAATAGAATTTTATCACGAGAGGTACCAAGCTCTCATGAAGAACATTTTTCTCACCGGGTCTCAAATACTCCCGAATTGGCCAGTCTTTTTTCCCCCAGTGTAGGTCGTGGGCCCGGCTATCCCACAAGCAAAGGAAGCAGGGATATTTGGTGAAACCGGATTGCTGCCCTAATAGCATGGATAGAATTTTAAAGTCTCCACAAATCATCCACTTATGCTCATCATAACGAATCTTCTGAAGAATCAGGGCCAAATTCTCGTATTTTTCTTGGAGAATAACAGAGTGAGCAATAGGAACTGAAGCGAATGTGTTGCCATTATGAAGAAGAACACCTTTTATGCTGTCTTTTGATGAATCAATGAACAGCCGCCATTCAGCAGGATCATACTTGAGTTTAAACTTTTCCATCACTCCGTATATATCGTTGCAAAATACCAAATCTTCCTCTTTGCTGAAATACTTCAAAAATTGTGTCTCGCGGTTGCGGTACCAATAAAAAGTTGTTCCTGGTGACAATAGATTTTTCTGTTTAAGCCGAGAACCTAGCAGTTGGGCAGCATCTTTTGGGAGTCCTAAATCCCGGACTAAATCATTCAATTCAGCTTGAGAGAAAAGTTCAGGTTTCGGATCTGGTTCAGTTTCAAACTCGGAAGTACTGGACTCATCGGGAAAAGCCATCTGATGAGTCTCATCATGATCAGAACCGTCCACACAAATATGATCCAAAGATTTTGGTGGTTCAGGCACAGGTACTTCATTGCTATGAGGCATAGGCCTAATTGCTGAGGGAAGTTGGGGTAACTTATTACGTTCTTATTTTTTAAGTTGTATCCCTTCACAATGCAAGAGCAAAAATAGCAGTCACTGCTGTGGTCTCTTTGTTCATGCCACATCATAGGTATTCCGAAACGAAATGCTTGTTTTTTACCTTTCATCCATAAGCATAGATCTTCCTCACATGTCTTGCACACTTTGTGAGGAGCCCACGGTTTGTCTTGATCGCCTAACTTCAAACCGAAATAGGTGAAATATACTTTTTTAATAAATGTAGAAATGTTCCTCAGCCGCTTTTTCACGGTATATTCCCCACAAATAAAACAAAAACTGTCCGGAGAGTTGACGCAACCTCTGGCTCTGTGAGCCATCACAAATACACAGCACTGCAAACTACAACTGTAGTGAACCACTTCGGAATAAAGCTGGATTACGACTGAGCAAACAAAAGGTAATAATGAACTTGCAAGAAACTGAAATTTGACAGGAACGTTCATGTCGCAACCACCGTGTTTGAGCGAGCGAACGAGGCGAGGCGAACAGGAAAGAACATGCGCCAGCGCGAGTACTGGATTTAGCCCCCCGCCTCCCAATTGTCCTGTTAATGTATAAAATGAATACAAAACACTCTAAAATATCATGAGGGAGTGTTTCTAGTTAGTTAACCATTACAACCTCTATTTTGGGCCAAGAAAATAAACTGCAGTTGGCTAAAAAGAAATTATGTGAACATTCCTTATATGGGTAAGAAATCTAATTTTGCAAGAAAACGTGACGTGATGGAACATTTTGGCTATTTTTCCTGGATTCAGCACCCCAAAATCTATAGGAATCAGTTGCAAAACTGGAGGCAGTTTTTTGGTAGTGTACCTGTGTTATCAGCAGCTGCTCTACCAAAATTGGTGGTCTCAGAAGAAGCCCTGAAGAAACTCAAGGGCTCTACTGGAAAAGGTGCAAAGGGCCCTGGATGGTGTAAAGAGGAATGTCTATGATAGTACATTTTTGACGAGAAGAGCTTAGCCTATCGGTTGCAAATCCTGCACTACCATCATGCAGTTCCAAACCAACCTCTAAGAAATGGCTTACCATCTGATTCACCCCACCTGTGATGCCTATGATTTAGTCTTTTGCTCTATAGCTAAAGCCATAACTGCAAAATGCCTCCTTTGCAAGGACCTGCATGACCACCTAGGAGCTGCTTCCTGTCTTCCTGCAGTTAACCTCTTTGGATCAGAAGTGTAAGAAGCAATCTCCAGGAACAAGCAGGAATGAGTCTTCACATATGGGTACGTCGGTACCGACGGAGTCTGCGCAGGAACGCTTCCCAGCGTCCAATCAGAAAGCCTTTGGAAGCATCCCAACACGCCTGCGTGCTGCCTTCCCGCCTTCCCAACTGCCTCTCCTCAGTTTTCGTTTTTCCGCGGAGCCGGCAGGACGTCGTCCTGTCACCGCAGAAAATTCTTCTTTTATTTTTTAGTTTTCTTGTGGTCGCGGCTGCCTTCCCTGACGCCACCAGTACCGCCGGTGTTTCTTTTTTCTTTTCTTGTAAAATTTTTTCCTTTTTAAGGAATATATTTTTCTTCCTTAGTGTCTCACGGTTCTCAGGCCTTCTAGGCCTCTCCATTTTCCTTCATGGAACCGCCAGCCACTTTCCCCAAGAAATGTACAAACTGTGGCAGTACAACTTTATTTTTAGACACTCACAATTGGTGTCTAACCTGCTTGGGTCCTGACCATTTTCCTCCGGAGCCCTCGGGCAATAGTATTGTGAGAAGAAGTTTTCAACATCGAGTTCCCCTCGACACGCGGTCCCCCTCCAACTTCAGGGCACCGACCATATCTTCTTCTACACAGGATCAGGTAACCCAAAAACAGTCTGTTAAGACTAGCCAGTCCTCGAGCGGTACTTCTCATACACAGCATAGAGATGCCTATGGCCTTGTCCTCGAGAATCCACTGGTTTCAAAACCCCGGTGGGAGTCTTCGGCCTCCAAAGCCTGTGTGGGGTTTCAGGTTCCTGAGGTTCACCCCTCACAGAACATACCTGAGCCATGCCCAGTGGTGGCATCCGCTTCAAGCGGTACCGATACCCCGGCATCGGCACTGGTGTTGGATGAAACATTCCTCACCAAGGATCGTCGTCTGGCGTCCTCGGTACCTGCGGGGCCGGTGGATACGCTCCATATCAACCTTCCAGTATCGGTACCGACACCGATACTAGTACCGACGTCGGGACCCTCCAGACGTGCATCGATAGACTCGCTTCCTTCAATGCCGAGTCTGGAATCGATCTCCAGTCTGGAGGACTGGGTACCGACTCGCCTTGGTGCCGACTCCCATTGGTACCGAAGGCTTGGTTCCGATAATTCGGATCCGCAACTCTTGGTTCCTCCGATACCGTTAGAGTTGCCACCGGCTGGTCTTCATCCACCGGTATCAGATACGGTACCGAGATCGGTACTGATATCCACAGTACCATTGCTGTCGGTACCTTCCATGCTTCTCTCGTCAGGCTCGCTTCCCTCGATGCCGAGTCTGGAATCGATCCCTAGCATGGACGATCTGTTACCAACTGTCGCTGGTTCTGATCTGCAGTACCAGCGACCACCATCTAAGGATCCCATACTGCACCATTCAGGATCTTCTATTCATATATACTTGAATAGATCCCTCGGTGCCAACGCTAGTTCTTCATCAGATCTAGCCTATCCAATGGAAGTTCCCTCTGGAGATCCTTCTTTCCAGACTTTCCTCCTGGATATGGCAAAATCACTTGCCATTCCTATTCCTGGACAAGATCCTACACAAGGGAATACAGAATACCTCTCTGTTCCTAGCAAAATAAAGGAGAATATAATGCTTCCTTTGCATCATTCTTTGCAGGATCTCCTTCTACGAATGTGGGAAGCTCCTTTAAAGGTACCCCCACCTTCCAGAGCAACTGATCTCCTATATCAGGTGCCCCCCTCTCCAGGGTTTCAAAGGACTCAACTTCCTCATCATTCCATTGTGGTAAAATCAGCAATGAGGCGAGTGAAGAGTAATAAAAAGCACTCTTCTTGTCCGCCAGGTCGTGAGTCTAAGACACTAGATGCCTTTGGACGTCAAACCTTCCAGACATCCATGCTTTCAGCAAGAATTCTCTCATATATTTTTTATATGGGTCTATCTCTTGAGGAGGTCACAAGGAAATTACATCTTTTGACTCCTTTTCTTCAAGAGCCCAGGAATAAAGCTCTTGGCTCTAACCTCACTGGTTAGTCATACTCAAAATATCTCTAGGTTTCTTACTCGTGCTACCCTAGACTCCTTTGAGTCTGCTAGCAGGACTTCTGCTCTAGCTATAGGGGCACAACGTAGAGCCTGGCTTCAAGCTTCAGACTTGGACAAATGGGCACAAGAAAGACTGGGAAATACTCCTTGCACTGGAGAAAATCTCTTCAACAAGGAGTCTTTACTCCAGGTTACTCAGTTATCCACTGAATTTCCTTTTTCCAGAGGCTGTTCTACGCCTTCTTCTTTCCCAGTAGGTAGTAAATGTCCTACCAAACTTTCTTCCCCTAGGGGGAGAAGGTTTTACCCATCATCTGCCCATCATACAGATGTTCCGAAACAGGGGAAACATCGCCCTGGTCTGAAGAATCCACAACCTCAACAGGGTCAACAAACCCAGCAGTTGCAGGGTTTCAAATAGATCATTGTCCCTCTTGGTTGCTGGTTAGGGTGGCAGTCTGCTTCCTTCACTGGCAGTATCTGCACTAAATTTATCCTAACCTACCTAGATAGATATCTCTTCATGAGACATCTTTTTTCTAAGTCTTTATGATGATCATGCCCATACTTACCTCTGTTTCCTTCAAGAGGAAGAGGAAACTGTTAACAACTATCAATAGACAGTTGTTTCCCTCTACTGGCATGTATCATCTCACCTGTCAGAGACTTCCTCCATAGTCGGTCTCTTGCAACTCTGTCTTACCTCCCTCTTACTACAACATTTGGTTTGTAAGAGTGGCCCTTTTACACTGGTAAGCCCCTATGGTCCTCTACCTGTTCTACTGGGAGATTCTCCATTCTGGAGTTGTCTCCCCTCCTTGGTACCTTAGGGCAGCTCATCAGACAATAGGAACTCCTACCATGTCTGTTGTTCTTTTTCCCAATCTAAAAAAGGAAGAGGGAAAAGAAATTTTCCACGCTGCCCTGGTAGTTGCTGCAGATGTAGCAATTCCTAGTGGTTAACCACTGGTTTTGTTCACTACACAACCAGGGATTCCCCTCCACTAGCAATCCTCCTAGCCTCAGTGCTAAGTCCCAAACTGGTTATCAACCTCGTTTGGGAAACCCTATTATCACAGTCTGGTTGGTTAACTTCTATTCTTCGCCCCTTGTCCTTGGCAGAATAGCTAGTTACCTGCTGGCTTTCCACAGCCAGTTTTTTCTTCTAACCAACCTGCAGCATGCTCTCTGCATCTCTACAGAGTAGCTTTACACTATGGGCCCTTGCTAGAGAGCATCAGTATCTTGCCTAGCAGATAACCCCAAATGGTTAGGAGGGGTTCCCCCAGTCATGTTCCATGTCTGGCAGGTATTCCCTACCCTTACCATCTCATCTTAAATCTCTTTTGAGGCATAAGCCTCAGGCCTTTCATTACGTGAAAACCTAAAGGAGGGCCAATTCCCTGGCTTGGCCCATATCTCCTTGGGTCTTCTTGTCAGAGATAATTTTCTTCAATGGCAGCTAGAGGGCGCCTAATACCCATCTTGCCCTCATAAGCGGGTCACTAGGGTATCTTCCTCCAGGGGCGTCCTCTATCCATTCTCCATACTGCAATTCTGGAGAAATCTGAACTTCCTGTCTGCAGACTGAAGTTATCCTCTGCAATTTTCACGTAGGCCATCCTGGTTATTCAAGAGCTCAAATTCTGCAAAAAATTCAGACTTCTTCTTGTCAAGGAGACCTTTCCTCTGACTCTCCCAGTCATAACCAGGAAAAGAGGATTCTCTATGTATCTGTTCAAGCAGGTATCAACCTTCTTGCTGTCAGATGAATCTTCCTATCTCCCTATATCCCTGGGGGGGGGGGGGGGGAGGGAGATGAGGTTCTATGGACATCTCTCCATCCACATACCCGGAGACATGTTGTCTATATGCCTACATATTCATATAGGTATATATAGATATATAGATAGATATAGATAAGTATATATGTATCTGTGTGTCTTCTGCCCATCCATATCTCTTTATAGATATATGCATATATACCCTATATGTGTATACATTTAAATTTAAATCTCACTATATCTCTAAATATATATATTTATACATGTATACATTTAAATGTATACATAAAAATATATATATATATTTAGAGATATAGTGAGATATATTTTTAGATAGATCTGTATCCATCTACTTATCTGTTAGGTTCAGATATCCTTACATTCCTATATGATCCTGACAAATGGGCACTACACCTATCAATGCTATTCCAGCATACTTAGGGGGCTACACTTGTAACCACTTCCTGTGGTAATTAACAAGCTTTTTCCTTACCATAACCTTTTAAGGTTAGGTACTCCTGAAGCTCTCCATGTACCTTTTTTCTTTCCTAATTGACCCCATTTAGGAAAGACATTGCGGAGCTTCAGTTACTCTAAAGCTTAGCGTGCCTGAGTCTGTCCTTACTTTCTTATCAGATACAAGGGTCTCCATACCCTTTCACCACTACATGGACTGATTCCAACCCCAGTCCAGTTGCGTCAGACTCATTTTTTCTCTTGGTCCAAGGTTTGTACTGTTTTTGGACCAAAACAGCTTAAGCTTTCTTTCATAGTACCTTCTGCGTCTCCGCTGAAGCTCTACCTCTTATACTACCCCAGTTTTTCCCCTGGGGCTATTTCTCACCCTGAAGGGTTCTGACCTCCACTTGTTTTTGTTCTACTTTATTACTTCTACTTCTCAGTGAGGTACCCCTTGAGCACATTCACTGGCTCTTCTAACAAATCCATATGTAGCTCAGTGGACTTGTGCAATGCCAACAAGGGAGGCCCAGATTACAATGTTATACTACTAAATGCCGGCTATACAGGGTCTTCCCCTTTTGAAGCCCTGTTCTAGCCAGCTGTTCCACAGCTCATTTTCTGTATTCAACTCCTACCCTCCATCCCCAGGATGCCTGAGGTCCTGAGGAATAGCATGGCTCGTTCTAGACTTGCAACATGCTAGGACTCCCTCTGGGCATCTGAGCTTGGGAGTCCCCATATGGACTTGTGAAGACTCATTCCTGCTTGTTCCTGGAGATAGCACAGTTACTTACCTGTAACAGGTGATCTCTGGGAACAGCAGGGATAAGTCTTCACAACCCACCAACCTCCCCTAGGAGTTGCTTTTCTCTATCTTTCCCTTCCTTGCTCTCTCTCTTTGTCTCAGCTTTCAAACTTAACTGAGGAGAGGCAGGTGGGAAGGCAGCACGCAGGCGTGTTGGGATGCTTCCAAAGGCTTTCTGATTGGATGCTGGGAAGCCCCGACGTACCCATATGTGAAGACTTATTCCTGTTGTTCCCAGAGATCACCTGTTACAGGTAAGTAACTGTGCTGTTTCTGAAATCACAGACCATTCTTCCACAGCAAGTGAACTCCCTGCACAACCCACAGAGCCAATCTCACAGACTCTGATAGCACAACTCTTATGCAGGCATTTTTAGTACTTCCAACAATTCTGTCCTTGTAGAAGATACCAGCACAATGTCCCTTCGTTCTGCCTTATAACTAGCGCTCAAGACCAGGTGAGAGGAAGCAATAACCTTTGTTGCCAAGTTCTGTTGCCAAACAGAATGCCAGTTTTTGATTACTTGCTAGTAGGAGGCAGGATATGCTGCTTCAGGGAAGCATGGCAATCTGTAACCACTGATCGCTGGATCCTGAACATAATCCAGAGAGGATACAAAATCAACTTCACAGAATTCCCTTCTCCTCATCCACCAGTCAACTCTGCCAAATCAGCACATTACCATCCTGGAGAAAGAGATCAGCCATCAAACTGATTATCCAGAAACAATGTAATCTAGGATTTTATTCACAATTCTTCCTGAACCCCTAAAAAGGTTTGAGGTCTATGTCCAGTCATTGACATTTGTGGCCTCAATGTGTACATCAAGAGGGAGAAATTCAAAACAAATTCATTGGCCATGATTTGCTTATCTTATTTATATTCTCTTATATACCACACTATTCTGCATCAGTGCAGTTTACATTGAACAAACTGAAATTACATTGAACAGGGCATTATAACTTGGAGATAACTATTTTACAGGGAACATGGGCTATGGAGTGTTAAGTGGCTTGCCCAAGACCACAAGGAGCACCTGTGGGACTAGAAACCCCAGTCCTTCCAGCCCAAGGTTGCTGTCCTCTAGTGAGATTTGAACCCCCAACCTTCCAGCCTGAAGTACCTTGCCCCAACCACTAGGCCACTCCTCCACTCCACAATGATTTGCTTGCTTCCCTGGACCTGAAGGATGCCTCCATTCACATCCCTATCCATCCACACCATTGGAAGTTCCTATGCTTAGCCTTCAAAGACCGACACTACTAGTACAAAGTACTACTTTTTGGTTTCTCATCAGCACTGAGAGTGTTCACAAAGATCCTTATGGTTGTTGCAGCCCATCTCTGTCATCATGCCCATTGTGTGTAGATGGTGTGACAGATGCTGCCATCTACATAGTGTAAGCCACTATATATACACTAGAATATTGGGATTCATCGTGAATTGGGAAAGATCAAGTCACCTGACATCTCCATGCCAAAATCAGCCAACTACTCTCCACATCTGCCTGCACTCTTCTTCAGCTCCTGGATCACATGACAGCATTGGTGGATGTTCTGATGGCATGGCTCTAAATGCATCCCCTGCAGTGGTACATGAAGATGCATTGGAACCAGCATGGTTAACCCCTGCAAACAAGAGTCCTTCTCATTGGACCCAACATCCAGCAATTGCAGCAATCCCTATAGTGGTGGGGCATGCAGGACAGTCTCATCCAAGGGTGTCCATTTCAAATTCCACCACATCAGCTGACACTTGCCAGCAATGTATCCACATACAGATGGGATGCCATTCTACTACATCTATCCACATAGGGATGTGAACGTCAAAGGAACGAAGTTGGCATATCAATGTCCTGGAGCTCTGAGAAATTTTTTATGCCCTTGGTGTCTTCAAAGACAATTTTAAGATCCTGTTGATCCAAACTGAAAACCAAGTCACCATGTTCTATATCAACAAACAGGGCAGTTGAAGGCTCACTAGAACTGTTGAGTAGCCATCAAACTATGTCTCTGCCCATTCTGTAAACACCCTGTTGTTGTACTTGCTGGGACATCAAAACCCAGCTTGCAGATGCTTTCATCAGGTGCCTACATCCCCACGAATGGTTCTTCAATCCAGCAGTACGTCATTGCACACTGGAAGTAGACCTCTTTATGTCGGTGGAGAATGCGAGATGTTCTCTCTTTTTCTCCCTTCGCCCAAACACAGTGGGCACCAGATGCATTTGCAGTTTCCTGGAGTTGCTGCCTATTCTATGTCTTTCTGTTTCCACAATCACTCTATTCTTGATAAAAATTCAGACAGAGTGAGTGTCATCCTAGTGGCCCCAGCAACTGTGGTTTCCACATCATCTCACCCTAGCGGAGGATGCTACTATGCCCTTGGAAGTCCACCCCTTCCTGCTGACCTACTGCCACGGCTTACTTCACCCCAACCTCAATAGCATGCCCCTTGCAGCATGGAAATTGAGTAGTGCTTAGTGCGTAACATCTCAATCCCTGAAGATATTTAAAATGTCATCTCAGCCTCCAGGAAACCATCCACTAGGTAAGCCTATCAGTGCAAATTCTCAGTCTTAACATTATGTGGTCTTGATCTGGTCTCTCACCCAGTTGTTCAAGTCTTCACCTATCTTCTTCATCTTTGGTGTTTCAGCCTTCAAACCATAAACTACCTCCATTTGATACCACTTCTCTGTTATAGTGGCTTGTCATGTTTCCATTGAAGGGAAATCAATTTTTGTTTATTTATTTATTATTTATTTATTACAGTTTCTTATATACCGCGCTATTTAGAATCAGCGCGGTTTACATTATAACAAAACGGCCATAACAACAAACTGTCAGGTTTTACATTGAACAGGAGTACAAACTTGGATAACTGGGTTAACTATATACATAAACTATTTACACTGCAGTGTGAGGGCATTTCTAGATTGGGTCATTTCTTGGAGGGGATATCTAGTTCAGTTGCTGTCTGGGAAATATTGGCAGAAAAGGTGTGTTTTGAGAGCCTTTCTGAACTGATATAGATTGGTAATGGCTCTAATGTCAGGGGGTAGGGTGTTCCAGCATTTAGGTACATAAAAACTGAATGCCCTGTTTGTGGTGTTCGTGTTGGACTTTGTTGAAGCCTTTGGTATTGCTAGCAGGTTTACAGCTGATGTTCTTCTTGCTCTGTTGGGGGGGACCATGTGGATTAGATTCGTGAGTGAGAGAGATGAGGTGCCTTTGATTGCCTTAAATGCTAATACAAGGGATTTGAAGGTGATTCTCCCGTGAATTGGTAGCCAGTGTAGCTGTTTGAGAATAGGAGTCACGTGGTCGTTTCTGGATGCACCGTAGAGGACCCTAGCTGCGGCATTCATGGCCAACTGTAAGGGAGTTAGTGTGGATTGGGGGAGACCTTGTAGGATGGCATTTGCAAAGTCAAAATGCGGTAGTATCAGCGCTTGATATATGGTACGGAAATCGTCTGGGTCCAGCAGGGAGCGTAGGTGTTTGAGGGAACGGATTTTGAAGTATATGGCTTTGACTACGCTGCTTATGTGGCGTCTCATGTCTAGATGTTGGTCCAGTGTAACTCCCAAATATTTTATTGCATCTTTAGTTTGCAAATCAGCTTCCTTGACACTGACGTGGGATGGGGGCGTAAAGTTGGAGTCTCTGGAGATGAAAAGGACCTCTGTTTTTTTATGCTGGATACGTAGGTTCTGTGTCTGGAGCCATGTTGAAACTGCATTGAAACAATCTGTGAGTGGGGTCAGGTCCATGTGGGTTGTGGAGAAAGGCATGTATAAAAGAATGTCATCTGCATATATCATGCAGCTTACGTTGAATGATCTTATGATATTACATATGGGCTGCATGTAGATATTGAAGAGTAAGGAGGATAATGAGGATCCTTGAGGTACCCCTTGTTTTTGATGGAAGTGGCTAGACTCTTCTGATCCAGACTTCACATATTGCCATCTATCGTCCAGATAAGACTTGCACCATTTTAGTGCCTTGTTGCAGACACCCTTTTCTTTTAGTCTTCCCAGGAGGATTTCGTGACTCACGGAGTCAAAAGCCGCGGCGATGTCTAGGAAAATGAGGACAAATGATGGTTTGGGAAGGGACTTAAGAACATAAAGCCCCTGATTAGACTGCCGCCACCAGCCTAGAAACTCAATGTTGCCCTTACAGAACTCATGAACCTTCCCATTGAACCCCTTGGGGTTGCTTCACTCAAAACACTGCACTTAGAAAATGGCCTTCCTAGTAGCTATAATTTCAGCAAGAAGAAACTGTGAACTGCAGACAATCCCCTCTACAAGCAGTTCTTCCATCACTGAGTAAGAGTGTGTTTGTGGATTTTTTTTTTTTGGTGCCATCAAGTCAGTGCTGACTCCTAGTGACCCAGCTGCCTCTGGTTTTTTTTGGCAATGTATCACCACAAGTAGATTGCCAGGCCTTTGCTTCCGAGACAATGGAGGGTAAAGTGACTTCCCTAAGGTTGCAAGGAGTGCCAGTGGGAATCAGTTGCTCTAACCATTAGGCTGCTACTTTACTCCGTACACTCCCAAGATTCCTACTGAAGACTGTCTTCGAAGTTCACTTCAACCAGGCCATCGTGTTGCCTGTTTTCTTCCCAGGACCTCATACCATCTCACCAGAACAAGCCCTCCACACTTGATTGATGACAGGCTTTGTTTTTATAGAGGCAACAAAAGGCATGCATACCTCCTTTTCAACATTCCTCTACACCCACCACAGTAACCCAGGACAGCCATTGCTGAAACGCACCATCTTTTTCTGCTATGACCAGGGCCAGATTCAAGCACTGGATCACATTGGTCCTCATCATCTACAGGCAAAAAAGCAAGTCTGCTATCCTCACTTCTCTTTCTACAGGAGACATCTACAAAATAGCCACATACACATTTATCCACACTTTCTACTAAACCAATGGTTCCCAGATTTGGGGTTCAGACCCCAGATGGGGTCACATCATCGATGGATGGGGGTCACAGAAACATGGCCATTTTCCCATCTGTCTGGCAGTTACTGGTCAGCATGTGGCCTGTGAGCCAGTGAATGTTCATAGGCCCTTGCTCCCATCTGGGTAATCTTGCTGTTAAACTGGAAAGCTATGCCAAGTATTGGGGTCTGTAAGCACACACTGCCACAAAGGATCCTGTGCTGACTGCCGCTGCCTTCCTGCTTAAGATGTGGGGAAGGAGGCTGGAGACCTCCCAGTTTGATTTCATCATCAGTTGGGGCCATGTAAATTTTCAGTTGTTGAAACAAAGTTATACGGGATAAAGGTTTGAAAAGCACTGTACTAAACCTTACAGCTTGGATTACTTTTCAACAGGACCTCTGACAGGCAGTCCTATGCAACCTCTTTGCAGCATAATTGTCTGCTCTAATCATCCTCCTCCACCCAACCTATGCTCCAGCTGCACACATCAGAATTTCACCAAGATCATTGCTCAGGTTTGTATTAGTGCTGTCCTAAAAACACTTTCCATCACCATCTCTGTTCAATGCTATCTTTGACTTTTTTTCCACGTATATATCCCTTTAACTTTCAAACCCCCTCGCTCTCATATATCCATCTACCCCCTTTCCAATAGCTCTTTTCCACCCATTCCACAACTCCTTTGCCCCCTGTACTTCTCCACTCCTCTTTTTATTATTATTATTATTATTCACAAACACTTTGTACACCTGGATACTATTTACCCTGGCTAGGTCTCAACCTATTTCCACAATCCAAGGCCCAATCCTCTTGTATCACAACACATAGCAACATGGGAAGAAAGTATTGCCAAACAGTTTAGTGCATTGCTTATTTCAGGGAAGAGAGACAATATTCATTTGAAATGCTTCCTTTCTCACTTCTTTATCAGCATTTACATTATCTCTTTCCCACAAATCACTCAAAAGAGTTTTAGTTGTGGTCTGGACCTGTTTCTGCTCAAGCCCTCCCCCTAGGGATCTGGTCTGATAGCAACAGCTAACTCCTGGGCCAAAGCAGAAGAGGGACTGCCGCTGATGAGGCAGGGCAATAAGGAGCTCACGTGCTCTAACCCTTCCTTTACTATGCTGTCTGCCCCCACCCACTTCATTTTGATTCTAGGACAGAAGAGAGTGGTGCTGAAGCAGGGGGAGCATAGGTGTTGTTTCCTCTGTAGTGTCTGCTACTGTCACATTCTCCCCTCATATATGAATGATGGGAGGGGCAGAATAGCTCGTTGCTTTATCTGCTGCAGGTCACCTCCTTCCATTCTGTTCCCTCCATGCTACTTGAAGGTGGAGGAAGGGGGGAAACAGATCTGTCAGGCATTGTCCAATAGAAATGCGATAAAAGCCTCATGAACCCAGGCTAGCCATGCCCTGGCTGTCACCACCAATGTGCCATAATACACTGGTTGAGAAGCACTAGTGTAGGATGAGAAACTAGCAAATATTTACCTTTTTTTTGAAGCAGCACGAGAGGAGCACAGTTGGTGTTGCTGCTATTAGCTAAATAAAATTAAATAGAAATGGGCACATTGTTTATCCAAACCTAAGAGCCTTTATTGAAGAGGGGGCATTTTGTATATGTGGTAACTGATTAGATGAGATGAGGTAAGAAGGACTAATAGATATTTAAACACCATTTTTTAAAAATATTCCAGATGCCATTTTAATGTACCTGTAGGTAAGCATTTTGTTAAGAGTAGAGCTTATGAAGGATGTTGAATGCAAGCAAAAGAGAAAATTTGAAAAGATGCTTACCATGGAAGCAAAACCTATCATAAAATGCATTTAAAGCAAAAAGCCTGTGAGGAAGTCAAATAGACCATTAGATGATAGACCTAGTAAAAGGGCAATGAAGGGAGGACAAAGCCATAGCGGGGAGACTAAGGGGCATGTTTACTAAAGGTTAACATTTGTTAAATGCTGCCACTGCCCATTCATTTCTATGGGCCATTGCAGCACTAACATTAACTTTACTTAACGCACATTAACCTTTAGTAAACATGCCCCTAAATGAATTCTTTAGTCTTTATTAAAGAAGATGTAGGGGAGTCATACATGCCAGAAATGATAGTCAAAGGTTCTGAAGCGGAAGAATTGAAATGGATCTTGGTGAACTTGGATGACATAATAAGGCAATTTGACAAGCCAAAGAGTAGCAAATCACTTGTATGGGATGGTGTGTATCCCAGAGTGCCTAAAGAACTCAAAAATGAAATTGAAGACTTACTAGAAGTAACTTATAAACTTAGTACAGGTATGTGTTGCTTAATGTCCACATCCTGTGAAATAGGAGGTTTTGTGATTTGGACATTGTGCGAACAGGCTGTTGTTGCCAAAAAAGCATCTTTCAGGAAATGGAAAAAAGAGCCAAACGACAAAATCTGGAAACAGCACAAGCACTGGCAAGTTAAATGCAAGGCATTGATAAGGCAGGTAAAGGGAAAATTTGAGAAGAAGCTTGCTGCAGAAGCAAAAACGCGTAATAAAGACTTTTTCAAGTACATTCGTAGCAAAAACCCTGTGAGAGAGTCAGTTGGTCCATTAGATGAGAGAGGGGTTAAAGAGGCACTAAGAGGCAACAAGGCCATAGAGATTCTGAATGAATTCTTTGCTTCGGTCTTTACTGAGGAAGATGTAGGGATGTTACCCATGACTGAAGTGGTATTTAAAGGTGCGGAAGAATTGAAGGAAATATAGATACATCGGGAAGATGTATTACAACTATTAGATAAACTGAAGAGTAGCAAATCACCTGGGCCAGAAGATATACATCCAAGGGTGTTGAAAGAACTGAAATATGAGATTGCAGACCTGCTATTAGTAATCTGTGAACTATCATTAAAATCATCTGTAATACCTACTATTTAACATTTATAAAGCGCTAACTCGTACGCAGCGCTGTACAGACCTGAAGATTGGAGGATAACACCAATTTTTAAAAAGGGTTCCAGGGGTGATCCGGGAAACTACAGACCGGTGAGCCTGACGTCAGTACCGGGAAAAATGGTAGAAACCATCATAAAGAACAAAATTACTGAACATGTAGATAGATAGTCATGGCTTAATGGGAGACAGCCAACATGGCTTTAGACAAGGAAGATCTTGTCTTATTAATCTGTTATGTTTTTTTGAAGGTGTGAATAAACAGGTAGACAAAGGTGAGTCTGTTGATATAGTGTATTTGGACTTTCAGAAAGCCTTTGACAAGGTCCCTCATCAGAGACTTTTGGCAAAACTAAAAAGTCATGGGATAGGAGGCAGTGTACTATTGTGGATCAGGAACTGCTTAAAAGATAGAAAGCAGAGGGTAGGGCTAAATGGCCAATTTTCCCAATCGAGAAAGGTGTACCCCAGGGATCTGTGCTGGGTCCGCTGTTTTTTTTTTTTAATTTATGGATTTTTAGTCAAAATACAATAACCAAATTTAAATAAAGGAAATCAGAAATCAATAATAGGTAATACAATAAAACAAAGGAAAAACTAAAAAAAACAATGATATAGCCCACATCAAGGGATTCAGACTGGAATAAAAAAAAAAAGATAACATAACCATCAAAGCCCACAAATTAAGAAGCGATTACAATCAAACATTCCCCTCCCCATCTAAACCCTGTCTGTCAATCAAAAATGTCTCCAAATGTGTAACATCCACGAAAACCTAGGAAGCTCCATCAAAATTGATGATACATTTACACGGGAACCGTAAAAAGAAAGTGGCACCCAAAGCTAACACCTGAGGCTTTAATGATAGAAATAGCCTCCAGCGAAGTTGGGTGGCATGAGACACATCAGGAAAAACGTTGACTATCTGTCCACAAAACTTAACCAACTTAGCCTTAAAGAAAGCTTTAAGAATACGCTGCTTAATCACTACAGATGGAAAAGTGACCAGCAGAGTAGACCATAAAGCAGTGGTTCTTAACCTGGGTTCGATCGAACCCTAGAGGTTCGATGAGTCAGTCTCAGGGGTTTGGCGGAGGTCAAGACACAAGACACGCACCCGACTCGTATGATTCGTGATGACACACCCCACTTGGCCATCATTGGCTGCAGGTGATCATGCTACATTGCTTGGCCAATATGTGCTGCAGGGAATTTGGTGCACTCAGTAGTCGACTTGTGACTGTCGTGATGGTATGTCGTGTGATTTCTTTCTTAATATTTTAATCCATACTATGTCGAGCAAAAAAAGAAAGTGGTCGGACGAATATGTACAACATGGATTCGCATATATAACAGAACGTGATGGGAGTCAGCGTCCTATCTGCATGATTTGCAATGCCAAGTTAAGCAATTCTAGTCTAGTACCGGCAAAACTAAAGGAACACTTCCTTAACCTGCATGGAGATGGGGAATACAAGAACACAACGCTTGCTGAATTCAAGGTGAAGAGAGCCAGATTCGATGAAAAGGCTACTCTGCCTGCTCTCGGCTTTGTACCCATCAACAAACCGATCCTTACAGCATCGTACGAAGTTGCTTACCTGATCGCAAAGCAGGGCAAACCACACACCACTGGTGAAACACTCATAAAACCAGCTGTGTTGAAGATGGCGAATCTGATGCTGGGAAAAGCGGCCGAAGTTAAATTATCCCAAATTCCTCTTTCAAATGACACCATCAGCGACAGAATAGAGGACATGAGCAAAGACATCTTGGCTCAAGTAGTTGCAGATCTGATTTCAAGCCTGGCAAAATTCAGTCTCCAACTCGACGAGACCACAGACGTTTCTAATATAAGTCAGCTTGTTGTATTTGTGCGCTATGTGAAAGACGACATGATAAAGGAAGATTTTTTATTTTGTAAGCCTCTTACAACAACAACTAAGGCAGCCGATGTGAAGAAACTTGTGGATGACTTCTTCAGAAACAACAATCTTTCGTGGGATATGGTTTCTGCAGTTGTATGGACGGAGCTCCAATCATGTTGGGAAGAAAGTCTGGTTTTGGTGTGCTAGTGAAAGCCGATGCACCACACATCATTGTTACGCATTGTATTCTGCACAGGCATGCGTTGGCAACAAATACCTTGCCTCCAGAAATGACAGAAGTATTAAAAATTGTAGTGGAATGTGTGAACTATGTGCGAAATAGTGCACTGAGGCACCGCATCTTCAGTGAGCTGTGTAAAGAAATAGGCTCTGAATTCGAGGTACTTCTGTACCATTCTAACGTTCGGTGGTTATCCCGGGGACAAGTGCTGAATCGTGTTTTTGCCATGCGTGTGGAATTAGCCCTGTTTTTGCAAGAGCACCAACATCGTCATGCAGATTGCTTCAAAAATTCTAAGTTCATTCTCATTTTGGGCGTACATATATATATATATTCGCATCTCTCAATCATCTCAATCAGCAGATGCAAGGTGGTGGAGTCAACATCATCGAAGCGGAAGAAAACCTGAAGGCTTTTCAAAAAAAGCTACCGTTATGGAAACGACGAACAGAGAACGATAACTTCGCAAACTTTCCCCTGCTGGATGACTGTGTAAGTAAGATTGAAGATGTGTCCGGAATCGGAGACATTTCTGTACCCACGGAACTGAAGCAAGCAATTGCCACGCACTTAGATGAGCTTGCAAAGTCTCTTGACGGATACTTCCCTACAAGAGAGTCATATCCAGCATGGGTGAGACAGCCGTTCACGTTTGGTGTTGAGACAGCAGATGTCAATGATGAATACCTTGACGAAATCATTGAAATTCAGCAGAGCCAGGTTCAACAGCAACTCTTCAGAACAACAACGCTCTCAACGTTTTGGTGTCGACAAATGGTAATGTATCCTGTTATTGCTAGGAAAGCCCTGGAAATTTTTGTACCATTTGTTACAACATATCTTTGCGAGCAATCCTTTTCGAGGATGCTGGACATAATAAAGAAGAAAAGGAACAGACTTTGCTGTGAAAATGACATGAGAGTGGCACTTGCCAAGGTGAAGCCACGCATTTCTGAACTGGTCTCTCAAAGGCAACAGCAGAAGTCACATTGATTTGCAGTAAATATTCATTATTATTGTAGCGGTGTAGCCTGATGGAAATTAGGTGATGGGTGTGTGTTAAAATGTTAAAAATAATAAATAGCATAAATACAATAAGTTCATTATTGAAATACATAAGGTTAAAAATTAAAACCATTTCAGTGTGGTAGTATTAAAAAAGGTCATGTCTGTGAAAAGTTATGTATGTAATTTGTTGTGAGTTCATGCATTGTATTGGTTTTGATCTTTGAACACAGTGATGTTAATGCACGATTCATTTTGTGAACCAGTAAAACATACATCTATGTCTTGAATTTGAAAAAAAATCATATTTTATTTTTCAATAAAGAAGGGTTCGGTGAATGTGCATATGAAACTGGTGGGGTTCAGTACCTCCAACAAGGTTAAGAACCACTGCCGTAAAGTGATAATATCCAGAGAATCCTCCAGAAAGGCTGTAAAAGATTAGAAATAGAAGGAATTACCTCATCCAGTTCACCGTCAGCAGAGTTAATCTTTTTAGAGCCTGAGGAGATGTAGTAAATTTGCGAAACATCAGATATAGCCAGAATCTCCTTCAGGTATTTATCCAAAAGAATCTTGGCTGATAATAAGGAAGATTGAGGAAAATTCAAAAATCGTAAATTACATATCCGCATAGAATTTTAAAGCGCTTCCAACTTGGAATGCAATGTTAAAGAATCTTTAATTCCAGCAACATTAACTGAATGAAGTGGGAGCACTTGAGATTCTAAGTTAGAAAAGGACATATCCATTAATGAAACTCTTTCATCTAGTTGTTGTACTTCCTGAGAAAAAGTACAAAGGGAATTTAATGTTGAAAATACTTTAGAGTATTTTAAAGCCCCCCAGACATCCTTCAAGGTCACATCTGCTTCAGGAAGCAGCTCCGGGAGTTCCGAGGAACCTCCTAAGGCTGCAAACTGAACTGGAGTAGGCAAACTAATCACAGCTTTAACATTCCTTTCCACCTCAGAGGAATCCCTGGAAATGACAGATATCCCAGACCCAGGGCAAAGAGGAGGGTATCTCCCACCGGGGCTCAATGAAGCACCCTCGGGAGAGGACTGCGCCATAGGTAAAGAAATATTTCCGCATATCACTCCTGAATCTATCTCCCTTCACCCTCATCCCATGTCCCCTTGTAGCAAAACTTGCTTTCAATTGAAAGAGGCTCTCTCCCTGAACATTTATGCCATGGAGGTATTTAAACATCTCAATCATATCACCTCTATCCCGCCTTTCCTCTAAGGTGTACATTTTAAGATCCTTAAGTCTGTCCTCATATGCTTTATAATGAAGCCCACTAATCATTTTAGTAGCCACCCTCTGCACCGACTCCATCCTGTTCACATCCTTTTGAAGGTGCGGTCTCCAGAATTGCACACTATACTCCAAGTGAGGTCGTACCAAAGACTTATACAGAGGCATTATCACCTCCTTTTTTCTGCTAGCCATTCCTCTCCGTATGCACCCAAGCATCCTTCTAGCTTTTGCCGTCGCCTTTTCTATCTGTTTAGCTAGAGGAACTAGATGTCTATCCAGAGGGTCAACTGGTTTTAAACATCCGGTATCAGCACTCTGGGGCTTGTTATACACCTTAGCCTTCCGTTTCCCCATTATAATAGAATTTTAAGCAAGAACCAGCTAATTAAGCAAGGTAAAGGTGAGCACAGCAATCAAACAAACCTTAACATTCAGGCCCTCGCTATCCCCACTAGTGTGGCCACAAACTCAAGGTAACGCCACAGTGACGTCGAAGGGGCAGAACCTGCCTCTTTAGACATGCCCCTTCGGAACACGCCCCATGGTCACGCTCCGTGGTTGCGGAGAGCAAAAAACAAGAAACTTAAAGGTAAAGGAAAAGCCCCATCAGGAGCAGGCTGTCCCGGGCGTGCCTGCCCGATGTTATCTGGGCAGCGTCAGCCACACAGGAACAGTCCCGGCAGTCTCCAGGCCCGATGAAGAAGACCCAGCAAACCTCCTCTCACTCTCCAGGCGAAGTCCAACAACGGGTTACCTGCAAGAGGCTTTAAACCCCTCCGGAGGCCCCACCAGGAGCAGACTGTCCCGGGCGTGCCTGCCCGATGTTATCTGGGCAGCGGCAGCGTCGGCTACACAGGAACAGTCCCGGCAGTCTCCAGGCCCGATCAAGAAGGCCCAGCACACCCCCTCTCACTCTCTAGGCGAACTCCTGGGTCCGCTGCTTTTTGGCATATAAATGACCTGGAAAAGGGAATAACAAGTGAGGTTATCAAATTTGCAGATGACACAAAACTATTTAAAGTTGTTAAAACCCAAGAGGATCTTGATAAATTAGAAGACTGGGCATCAAAATGGCAGATGAAATTTAATGTGGACAAGTGCAAAGTTATGCACCTAGGGAAGAACAACCCAAACTATGGTTACACGATGCAAGGTTCCACATTAGGAACCAACACCCAGGAAAAAGATTTAGGCGTCATTGTGGATACCATGTTAAAACCCTCGGCCCAGTGTGCAGCGGCGGCCAAGAGAGCAAATAGAATGCTAGGTATCATAAGGAAAGGAATGGAAAATAAAACAAAGGATATTATATTGCCTCTATATCGTTCCATGGTGAGACCGCACCTTGAATATTGTGTGCAATTCTGGTCGCCGTATCTTGAAAAGGATATAGCATTATTAGAAAAGGTTCAGAGAAGAGCCACCAAAATGGTAAAGAGGATGGAAGGATACCCCTATGAAGAGGGGCTAAAAAGGTTAGGGCTCTTTAACCTGGAAAAAAGACGGCTGAGGGGAGATATGATAGAAGTCTGTAATTTAATGAATGGAGTGGAACGGGTAAACGTAGATCGATTGTTTACACTATCAGAATATAGAAAGACTAGGGGACATGCAATGAAGCTACAGGGTAAACTATTTAAGACTAATAAAAGAAAATATTTTTTCACTCAACGTGTAATCAAACTCTGGAATTTGTTACCGGAGGATGTAGTAAAGGCTGTTAGTGTAGCTGGGTTTAAAAAAGGTTTGGACAAGTTCCTGGAGGAAAGGTCCATAAACCATTATTAAATAGGGACCCAGGATATCAATGCTTTACCCAATACAAGCATTGTGGAACCTGTGTCTTTTGGGGAAACTGCTAGGTACGTATGCCCTAGATTGGCCACTGTTGGAAAGAGGATACTGGGCTTGATGGACCTTGGTCTGACCCAGTATGGCATATCTTATGTCTTATGTCCTGATTTCCTAATGGGATTTCTGAACTCAATTATAACCTTATGGGACCACGGTTGGATGTTATGTGGTGCATACCTGTATTTGTAATTTATAAACTATCTTTAAAATAATTTATAGTACCTTAAGATTGGAGAGTGGAGGAGCAACAGCCTAGCACCGAAGAGATCTGGGTTTGATTCCCATTGGCACTCCTTGTGATTTTGGGCAGGTCACTTTGCCCTCCATTGCCTCAGAAGAAAAGGCCTGGCAATCTACTTTTGGTCATACCTTGCCAAGAAAACCCAGGGACTGCTGGGTTGCCAGGAATCATCATTGACTTGATGGCACTTAAAAAAAATTAAAAAAATTGAAGAATAGCCAACATAATGCCAATTTTTCAAAAGGGTGCCAGGAGTGATCTGGGAAACTACAGACTGGTGAGCTTGATTTATTTATTTATTTTATTTATTTTTCTTTCTTATATACCGCGCTATTATAATCAGTGCGGTTTACATTTGAACAAAACAACCAAGAATGTAACAAGTTACATTGAGTTTTTTATATAGAACAGGGAATGTAAAACATGGAGAAAAACAACAAGGGAAAGAACTATGTACAAATTATATACACATTATATAACTAGGGGTACTTGATAACAGGTCCGGGCAAAATGTTAGAAACCATTATAAAAAGCAAAATTACTAAACGTATAGATAGTCATGGTTTAACAGGGCAAAACAAACATGGATTTAGCCAAGGGAAGTCTTGCCTTGCTAATCTGCTACATTTTTTGAAGGTGTGAATAAATAAAGATGAGCCAATGCATATAATGTATCTGGATTTTCAGAAAGCCTTTGACAAGATCCCTTATGAAAGACTCTTGAGAAAATTAAAAAGTCATAGGATAGGAGGCAGTGTCATATTGTGGACTGGGAACTGATTTAAAAAACAAAATTTGGGCTAGATGGCCAATTTTCTTGATTGAAAAAGTTAAATACCGGAGTATCCCAAGGATCTGTGCTGGGCTCACTGCTTTTTACAATATTTCTAAATGATTGGAAATGGGAACAGTGAATAGATGGTCAAATTTGGAGACAACATAAAATTATTCAAAGTTGTTAAGTCACAAGAAGGTCATGAAAAATCCCAAGAGGACCTTGATAAACTGAAAGACTGAGCACCCAAATGCCGGATGAAATTTCATGTAGACAGGTGCAAAGTTATGCACTTGAAGGACTAGCAAAAGAGACTGCTGATGCTGGAAACAAATCTGCACTTGCAAGTATTTACCTTCTGGGAAATTCTCTAGATCTTGGAGAAAAGGCAATTCTTAGTACCACCAGAGAGCTTTCATTTGAAGTCAGTCAGGGCTTAGTACCATCAGAGACGTTTCATTTAAATCAGAGTATAGCTTAGCATAGAATGCAGAATAGGGTAAATATTCTTTGAGTAGAAAGAAAAACATTGTTTCTAGATATCTTTAAAAAGAGGTCTTTCAGTTTGGCAAGAGACCTGTAAAATTATTTTAAAATAAGTGTTAAAGCAAAGTGATGGATCAAAGGGGCAATTTGATAGGCTCCCTCTATCAAACCCCAAGGGCTTTGTGAATCACCCAGGCAATTAAGGTATTATCTTAGAAGCCCAGGTCAGGGCACTGTATAACAAGCCAGCTTTACTAAGTGTTCTTTCTCTTCCACCCAACGCAGGCATAATCTTAGCTTTATAGACTCTTAAACCTATTAAAGGGAAAGAGGTGGTCAAATTCACTTTCAGGTTCAGCTGGTTATCCTCACCAGTGATTAAGGCCCTAAAATTAATTAAACTTAAGATGAACAGTCCCTTAAACCTATTAGGTATAGTTGTATCAGTAGAAGTATCCCTAGCAAATTTAAGTAATTGTTGTTGTTGTTAAGTGCCGCCGAGTCGGAGTCGACTCATGGCGACCCTCTGGATAGCTATCCTAAATTGTGTTCGATCTTCAGTCAGGCGGCTCATTGTTGACAGACTGGTACCCGTAGCTGCTGTTATTGTATCGATCCATCTCATTGCTGGCCTTCCTCTTTTGCGTTGACCTTCTATCTTGCCAAGCATGATGTCTTTCTCTAATGATCTCTCTCTCCGCATGATGTGTCCAAAGTATGAAAGTCGAAGTCTTGTCATCTGAGCTTCTAAAGAAAGCTTAGGTTTGATCTCCTCTAGTACAGACTGGTTTGTTCTTCGGGCAATCCATGGTATACACAGTATTCGCCGCCAGCACCATAATTCAAAAGCATCAATTTTCTTCCTATCTATCTTTTTCACTGTCCAGCTTTCACATCCATATGATGTTATTGAAAATACAATGGCTTGAACAAGTCGAATCTTTGTATGGAGAGAGACATCTCTGCTCTTGAGAATCTTATCTAGGTCTTTCATAGCCATTCTGCCAAGAGCAATGCGTCGTCTGATTTCTTGACTGCTTGTTGCTTCTTTATTGATAGTTGATCCAAGTAGGTTAAAGTTATTCACGATTTCAATTTCTTCTCCTTCGATGATGAACCTGTTGATTATGCCAGTTGTCATGATCTTTGTCTTCTTTACATTAAGGTGCAGGCCCATTTTGAGACTATGGGGTATGTTTACTAAACTCCGAAATTGTGCGGGGCCGCAGTAGTGTGCCTGTGCCATATAAGGAGTGGGCGGTTCAGGCAGAAAAAAGAAAAAAACGGGCGTAAGCGATCGCACATGTGCGCGGCGTGCTATTGTGCGCCGTGCACAATAGTGCGTGGGAAGGCTAAGTGGCGCCCTGATGTGCACATACACAAAGGAACAGAGCCATAGTACAATGGTTAAAACACTGACTGCTGGTGCAGGGGCCATGGGTTCAATCCCCCACTATGCCCAATGAAGAAGGTTGGCTGAGGCAGTACCTTTTATGGGCAAGAATGCATTCTGAGGCATTTTATTTTTATTTTACGTACTGGTGCTAGCAGATGTACCTCCAAAGCACTGTCGCCGTGCACAATAGTACGTGGGAAGGCTAAGTGGCGCCCTGATGTGCACACACAAAGGAACAGAGCCATAGTACAATGGTTAAAACACTGATGGCTGATGCAGGGGCCATGGGTTCAATCCCCCACTGTGCCCAATGAAGAAGGCAGGCTAAGGCGGTACCTTTTAAGGGTAAGAATGCTGCAGGAGGCATTTTATTTCTATTTTAATTAATGCTGCCAGCAAACACACACCCCTCACAGTGCCGTAACATACGGTGCCGCAGAAGGCACTCCAGAGGGCATATCATAAAGTGCACTGTCCGCTAAGGCACCCTATAATGTTGCCCATAGGGAGCCCTAGAAGGTGCTGAATGGGGCGCCCGATGAGGCACCGAAAGGTTACAGCACTGCGAGCGTGTTTCTGCCGGCTGTACTACTTCAAATCACACACACACTGCCTCAGAGAGCCCCCCCCATGTACCCTGTGAAATACGTATCTCCAAGTTAGAATGCCCTGTTCAATGTATGTCCGGTTTGTGCAATGTAAACCGCAATGGTGCAGAATAGCGCGGTATATGGGGGAATGTAAATAAATAAAGTGAATAAAATAAAGAAACGCACTTTGGATTCGAACCACCAACCTCTGGCTCCACAAACAGTGCAGTCACCAGTGGGCTACAGCTCTATACCTGTAAAGCAATGTCTGTCTGGCTACCAAATAACTTCTGCAGACTGTGCTGTGGCTACCAGGGTAAGGATAGTCCTCTCGCACCCATGATGCACTGCACATGCAAAGCAGCAGTCTACAGATGATCTGAAAATGGGGTATGCATCCCCACAGCACCTAGGCCTGGTAGTGGGTACTGACCGTGTGTGTTACTGGCACAGAGTAGCTACACACCGTCACAGTGTGCGGGTACTGTGCTCACCCTGAGGGTGCGATGAGGCGCCCAGGACCAGGTCCACAACACCCTCCATGGCTGAAAGAGGCCATGCCAGAGCTCCAAAGCAGTATTAATCTGTGAGATAGGTAGTTTCTGCAGAAACATTTTGGATATCTCTTTCTGTCTTAGTCAGGGGAACCCCTTATGGACACCTAGGTGGACCATGTACCACCATTCCCCCCCCCCCCCAGGCTGAAAAACAGGGTCTCCTATCAACAGATCCACATGCTACCTCCCTGTAATGGTGGCAGTAGAGTGGACCATCAACCCCAGTCCTGCTGGGGAACAGACACCCTACAGGCAGTCAAAGCAGCTCTATACACATCCATAACACAATATCAGACAGACATTAGGCCTGGATATGCTAAGCTGCACCCCACCACTACCTGATATTCTCCTGCAGCAAGCCTTTAGCCACTGCACCTTGCAAGGCACTCCATCAAGACACAGACCAGCTGAAAACAGTCTGCTAATTAGTCCTGGTGGAAATGCATGCACCCAAAACTAGGATGGCAGTGCACACCAGCAGATAAGTCAGTGACTGGGCCCCAAAAGGAAACCTGAGAGAAATACTATATAGCACTATGGGGGTGCCTAGACATGCTGTGGTCACTGCACAGTCAGGGTGAGAGTGATCCCCCAGCAGGACAGACAGAGGTCACCCTGTCTGTGTAGGTGGTGGCCGGCCACTACAATGTCCCAGGCAGTGCCCTATGCCCTGTGCAGATGCATCCTGGCCAGCCCACCCTGTCAGAGCTATACCCATGGTACCTTGCTGCTCATTATGCACATTGGCAGGCCAATACTGGCAACAGTGCTGGCAGTGTGGGCTGTGGAAGGTGTTTGCATCCAACACACACTGTATAGACAGACACACACTCTCACATGTATGCCAGCATTGTGCTACTATAGAGGAGTTTATCAGCCTTGCCCACCACACCAGTCCTGGGCACAGTACAGGCATGGATATGGTACGCAATACTGTTGGGGGTCACTCCCCAGGGTGGTGACCACTGTCAGAGGCCAGACCTGAAGCACACACCGCAGACATCAGAAAGATTGTTATGATGGAGCTCAAAGAGCAAACTGTGCTTAACGTAGGAATGTCTATCTGCCAGTACTCATAGCAAACGTTTGAGAGCTGTGTACCGTATACCCAGGTGTAGGGTGGCATTGCTAAGGTATGCAGGTGCTAGTATTGGGAGATGCATGCAGGGCCCAATGTCCTGCCTCTCCAGGAGGCATTGGCCAATGGGGCCTGTGGGTGTGGGTGTGTCTGCCCCTGTTGGCTGCTGCTTTACGGCAGAGGTTCCCAACTCCAGTCCTGGTGTGCCTAACACTGTTCGGGTTTTCCTGCTGTCCCTCATGAATATGCATGAGCTACATCTACATGCCATGGGGGTGGTGCATAGATATGCAGCACAGGCATTTGTATTGGAGGCAGCATGGAACCTGAATGGTGTGTGGTCCTCCAGGACTGCATTTGGGAGACTCTGCTCTAGGTAATGCCCCTGTTCATGGTGTCTGTGCTCGGTGTGGTAAAAGATAGGCGTATTACCAATGCGTATGTCCTCAGCAATACAGGTTTGTCCTTACTATCACGGTTTAGTTGTGGGAAAAATATGTGGATAGGATTGGCAGTAGCCCCAGCTGGGCTTTGAACCTGTGACCTTCTGTTCTTGCACACACTGTCTGTGTGTACTGCACCACCGTGTTGCCACAGATTGGCTGAATTCCCTGGGAAGTCCATGACTGTACATCCGAGAGGGCCTGTCTGTTGCAGTGGACAGTGCCAGCCTGCACATGGCTAGGCCACTGTCTTCTGTGGCTAGCAGCCACTGCCCCCTCCACCACCTGTACCCTTCCGCCAACATGCTGGCATGTCCTTATCTTAGAATAACCATATGACCTGATTGAGTTGTGGCACTCCAGGACTGCATTTGAGGGACTCGGCTGTAGGTAATGCCCATTGTTATGGTGTGTGAGCGGTGTAGGGTAAAATATGGGTGATTGAACCATGCTTATGTTCTCTGCAATAAATGAGTGTCTTTACTATCTCTGTTTAGTGGTGGGTAAAATATGGGGACTGGGTTGGCAGGTGCCCCAGCTGGGATTTGAACCTGTGACTCTCTGGTCCTAGAAGTATTGGCTCTGTCCGCTGCACCACACTGTGACCACAGAAACAGTGCCGCCCCTGGAGATAGGAAACCTGACCGAAAGAGTCGGAAACCCTGCTCTGCGCATTTTTACTGTGGGCTCATTCACCTTGTCTGGAGACAAAAGTGCAAATAAACCCCGCAAATGACCGCGAAAAAAGGGGGAAAAAATATAACCAAGCTGGGCAACAGTGCTATTAATGGACAAACATAATAAAACTCCGAGGTAAGCTCCATAAAAAGGGAATGATTTTTGGAGGGGTCTCCGCTCCGTAGACCCTTCCAAAAATCATTCTTTTTTTTGGAGCTTTCCTGGGTGTGTTTTTTATTTTTGCCCATTGCTAGCACTGTTCCCCAGCTGAATTATAATTATTAGAATTTTTGTTGTGGTCATTTTCGCTTTTTATTTGCACTTTTGTTCTGTGCACATGTATCACACTGCTCACGTTTTGTAGGTTTCCCCGGTTTTGCTGTACATTGCTGATGTAAATGGTTTCTCTTCCCTTTAAATGCCCTCTACCGCGAGTGTTTCACTCGCGCTATTTTTAACTTGTAAATTCGGCCCCGATAATGTGCGGGGAGCCTCTCCCCTTCCCTTCACCGCCCATTAACCCCGTCTCTCCGCCCCTCGGGAGCCTTCCTCCGCCCTCAGAATGCCTTTCCACGCCTCTATCGGACATTTGCGGGCCCCGTACTTGTGCGGGGCCCGTTAGTGCAGCGTGCTATTGTGCGGGGGCCCATTAGTGTGACGCGCAATTGTGTGGGGCACTTAAGAGCGCTTAAGTGCATCATTGCCGTGCGCTATTGTGCGGTGCGCAATTGTGCGAGGTTTAGTAAACATACCCCTATGTTCTTTGATTGTGAGAAGCAAATGTTTCAGATCATCTTCACTTTCCGCCAGTAATGTGGTATCATCAGCATAGCGAAGGTTGTTGATGAGTCTTCCACCAATCTTCACACCTCTGTTGTCTTCATACAATCCTGCTTCTCTGATGATTTGTTCTGCATATAAATTAAACAGGTAGGGGGAAAGTATGCAGCCTTGTCTTACACCTTTGCTTATTTTAAACCATTCTGTTTCTCCTTGTTCCTTTTGAACTGTTGCTTCTTGATCAATGTACAGATTGTGCAAGAGAACGATCAGGTGTTCTGGTATACCCATGCTTCTTAATGTGGCCCAGAGTTTCTCATGGTTTACACAGTCAAAAGCCTTGCTGTAGTCGATAAAGCACAAATAGATATCCTTTTGGTATTCTTTAGTCTTTTCAAGGATCCATCTCACATCCGCAATGATGTCTCTCGTTCCTCGCCCTTTTCTGAACCCTGCTTGCACTTCAGGTAGTTCTTGTTCCAGGTATGATTGTAGTCTCTTTTGAATAATCTTCAGTAGAATTTGCTGGCATGTGGGATCAGAGCGATTGTGCGATAATTTCCACAGTCAGTTGGATCACCTTTCTTTAGTACTGGTATAAACACAGATCTTTTCCAGTCAGTTGGCCATGATGCTGTCTTCCATATTTCTTGGCAGAGCCTTGTAAGTTCGGTAACAGCTACATCAGATTGCTGTAATACTTCTATGGGAATGCAATCAATGCCTGGTGCTTTGTTCTTTGATAAGGCTTTCAATGCTGCTTCAACTTCTTCTTTCATCACCAATGGTTCCAGATCATAAGGTACATGTTGAAATGGCTGTTGGTCCATTTGATCTTTATCATATAAAAACTCTGTATATTCCTTCCATCTTTTCTTGATCTTCTCAGCATCATTCAACATAGAACCTTGAGCATCTTGTAACATTCCAATTCGAGGCTGGAACTTTTTCTTTAACTCTCGTAGCTTTAGGAAAGCTGATCTTGTTCTTCCCCTAATAGTTTCTGCTTCTATTTCCTTGCATGCATCATTGTAGTACTTTTCCTTGTCCTGTCTTGCTGCACGTTGGAAATCTCTGTTGAGTTCTGTGATTGTCTTTCTTTCTCCTCTGGCTTTAGCTTCTCTGCGTTTCTGGGCAATTTTCAGAGTTTCTTCCGTGATCCATTTTGGCCGTTTTTTCTTTTTTACCTTTTGTAGAGACTTCTCGCTTTCTTCCAACACAACCTTCTTGATGTCATTCCATAACTCTTCTGGAACTCTATCATTTGTATCTAAAGCAGCAAATCGATTTTGCAGGCAGTCTTTAAATTCCAGTGGTATATTCTCAAGGTCATATTTTGCTGCATTCATGAGTGGTTTGCTCTTTTTCAGCTTTAGCATGAGTTTGCATACTAGTAGTTGATGATCTGTACCACAGTCAGCTCCAGGTTTTGTCTTTGTTGATGTTATAGAGCTTTTCCATTGTTGACTTCCACAGATGTAGTCAATTTGATTTTTGTACAATCCATTGGGTGAAGTCCATGTGTACAGTCGCCGCTTGTGTTGCTGGAAGAAGGTGTTTGAGATGAATAGATCATTGGTCTTGCAGAATTCTATCAGTCTTTCTCCAGCTTCATTTCTGTTGCCAAGTCCATATTTTCCAACTACTTTGTCTTCTTCTTTGTTGCCAACCTTTGCGTTCCAATCACCCATGACTATCAGGATATCCTGTTTGCATGTTCTGTCAATTTCAGCTTGTACTTGTTCATAGAACTCTTCAATTTCATTCTCTTCTGCAGCTGTTGTTGGGGCATATACTTGAATTATAGTTGTGTTGATAGGCATTCCTCGTAGACGAATAGAGATTAAGCGTTCGCTGACTGCATTGTATTTCATTACAGTTCTTGCAAGTTTCTTCTTTATTATAAATGCAACACCATTTCTTCTTTGTCTTTCATTTCCAGCATAGTAGACCATGTGATCATCTGATGCAAAGTGCCCGATGCCAGTCCATTTCAGTTCACTGACACCCAACAGATCAAGTTGTACACGTTCCATTTCATTCTTGACCACCTCCAACTTCCCTTGGTTCATGCTTCGTACGTTCCATGTTCCAATGTGTAAGACATCTTTACAGCTTCTGACTGCTGAACCTCATTTGGAGCATTGTGTGCAGTTCTGGAGACCGCACCTTCAAAAGGATATAAGCAATTTGGAGTCTGTACAGAAGGTGGTTTCTAAAGTGGTTAATGGTCTTCATTATAAAGCATATGAGGATAGACTTAAGGACCTTAATATTTATACTTTAGAGGAAAGGCGGGATAGAGGTGATATGATTGAGACATTTAAATACCTCCATGGCATAAATGCACAGGAGGAGAGCCTCTTTCAATTAAAAGCAAACTGCTACGAGGGGACATAGGATGAGGGTGAAAGGGGATAGACTCAGGAGTAATATGCATAAATATTTCTTTACAGAAAGAGTGGTAGATGCGTGGAATAGTCTCCCAGTGGAGGTGGTAGAGAAGAGGATGGTATCTAAATTCAGAAAGGTATGGGACAAACACAGAGGCTCTCTAAAGGAAAAAAGGGGACTCTTGTAGTGGATGATATGGAAGGGCAGACTAGACAGGCCATGTGGTCTTTTTCTGCTGTCATGTTTTTATGTTTCTACCCAGACATTTGCACTGAGTGTCACATGTATGATTTTCTTCCAGTTGGTGAGGGGTTTTATGTGTGTACTAGGTGCAAGGAGCTCTTTGCTTTCAAAGAATGAGTCCGATCTTTGCAGGCTACAGTAGCAGATTTACAGGACCTAAGGAAGACAGAGAGGTATATAGATGAGACTTATACTAAAGTCCCACCTCCAGTCTGGCAGTCTCTCTGTTGCCATGGAGGAGAGAGGTCACCTGAAAGGAGAGCACCACCTTGAAGTGATCTTCTAGCCAGGACCTGTCCTCCAGATGATGTAAAACCCTCTCGCACCGAAGATGTTTCTTCAGCGACGTTTGCCCATGAGGAAATTGTTAGGATGGTTGTTATAGTTGGCAATTCAATTGTTAGGCATGTAGAAAGCTGGGTGGCTGGTGGACATGAGGATCACCTAGTGACATGCCTGCCTGGTGCAAAGGTAGTGGACCTCATGTGCTACCTAGGCAAGGTTTTAGATGATGCTGGGGAGGAGCCTGTTGGTACCAATGACATAGGAAAGTGTGGGAGGGTGGTTCTGGAGTCCAAATGTAGGCTTTTAGATAGGAAGCTGAAATCAAGAATTCCCTGTGTAGCATTCTCTGAAATATTTCCCATTCTATGCACAAGACACAAAAGGTAGGCAGAGCTCCAGTCTCAATGTGTGGATAAGATGATGGTGCAAGGAAGAGAGTTTTGAATTTGTTAGGCACTAGGCAATGTTCTGGGGCAGGGAGGGGTTTTTCTGAAAGGATAGGTTCCACCTTAACTGGGATGGAACAAGGCTGCTGGTATTAACCTTTATAAAGAAGATAGAGCAGCTTTTAAACTAGATAACAGGGGAAAGCCGACAGTCACCCAAGAGCGCATGGTTCGAAAGGATGTATCCTTAGAGGATACTAGCAAAAGAGAGAAGTTAGGAAATCATTACAGAGAGGTTCCAATAAACATAAAAGTAACCCAGATGCCCTTAAGTACACAGCAGACAGAGCTGAAAGATTCCAAATTACCCCTATTAACTGATAACCAGGTTAATATGAATAAAATACAACCTCTAAAATATAAAGTGCCTATATGCAAATGCTGGAAGTCTAAAAAAATAAGATGGGAGAGTTAGAATATATAGCTTAAATGAAAGGCTAGATATGATTGGCATCTCAGAGCTCTGGTGGAAGAAGGACAACCAATAGGACACTGTGATACCAGAGTTCACACTATATCGCAATGATACAGTAGATCAAATTGGTGGAGGGGTTGCACTCTATGTTAGAGAGGGCATTGAGCAGGGGCGGCTCAAGGCAATCTGCTGCCTGAGGCAAAGAATGAGATGGTGCCCTCCCCCCACCCTGGGGGGGGCTTTTTCAGAAATCCAATCAGAGACTGAACCAAACTAAAAAGCCAATTAAATTGGAAATGCAAGATGTTTGCACACAGGGCCATATCGAGCTGCAATCGCACCTTGGGCGACTTGCAGCTCGGGCGCACGCCCCTCCCCCCCCCCCATACCTCCATCCAGCGCTGCCTGCTCTTTCCCTGCTGCTGTCACCCTCTGTTTTTTTCACGGCGGCGCCGGCAGTAGGGAAAGAGCAGGCAGCGCTGGATGGAGGTATGGGGAGGAGGAGGGGGGCATGTGCCCGATCTGAAAGGTGCTGACATTTTAAGCATATCTGCCCCCCCTGGTCTGACATCGCGTTGGAGGAGGGAGGGACCAAACCTGCTTAAAGTGCTGCAAAGAGGCTTGGGTGCGCATTTCGGCTGCCTGCTAGCGGCGGCAGGGCAACAGCAGACAGCCGAAATGCGCCCCCCAAGCTTTAGTGCCCTGTGCGGCTGCACTGCTTTCACAAGGCTAGGTGCGGTTCTGTTTGCACACCAAGGAACTAAAAGAGAGCAAGAACCAATAGCACAGTTTATAAAACTAAATTATAACTCATTTTTATTTTGTTGTTATGGTTCTTGCCTTTTCTTTTTCAACATATATTTTGCATCCACAGTAGGTGCATTCACCCACAGAACTCAATATTAAAAAAAAAATCTAATTCTGATCATCTCACTAACAACAACAACCACTATTCTCCAGTACCAGGCTTATTGTGAACTAATAGAAAACCCTACAACAAAGAGCAAGCCTACCATACCATACCATACCATACCATATCAGCACAAACTTCCAAAACTCACATAAAGAGCCATTCCAAAAAAAGCGTCACTGTAAATGCCACAGTGGGCCCTGGAACATCCATACACCTATTTGAAAAGCGTCAAATTACTACAGTACAGTATAGATCCTTATGTACAAACTCCATGTTAACAGAACACCTGACCTCAGTCACACACTCACAACATCAACCCTCACCAAGTACAGAATAAGTAACCACAATCTAAAGTAAAAATAAAAATATGTAGACAAAATTTAAACTGAAACCCCAAGAAGCCAGAGTTCACATGCAGTGCAACATCAGATAAATAAGAGATGCAGTTCCCCAATTCTGTGTAAAATATAAAAATAGCACAAAGTCCAATCACTAAAATTCAATAAAATTATTTTTTCTACCTTTGTTGTCTGACCATTTTATTCTCTGATCATGCTGGTTCCGATCTGAGGCTTCTGCTTTCCTGTCTTCTCTTAGCTCTCTTTCTGTGGTCTATGGTCCATGGTCCATCTGCCATTTCTTCCCTCTTCTTTTGTTTTCTTCACTTCCTTCATTCAGCACATTTCCAGTTCCAGTAACCCTCACAAGTATCAGCCCCCTTTCCAGTCCTCCTCTCCCAGTATTTATTTATTTATTTTACTGTATTTATATCCCGCTTTTCGCCGGGTCAAAGCGGTGTTACATAGAAAGGTGGGGGAATTAAGTGGGTAGGGTAGGGCTATCACCAGGGAGGCAACATTCATGATTTTGACATGGTACAGACTTTGGACATGGGACAGACATTGGACATGGGCAGGTTACTGTAGTTTGAATCAGAGGTTCTTGGTGGACGAGATCAGAGGTTAGTTCGCTTTTTGGTGTGGGTCGTGTTGAGGTATTCCTGGAACAGGGTGGTTTTCAGCTGTTTCCTGAAAGATGGTAGATCGGCGTTATTTCTGAGATAATTCGGTAAAGAGTTCCATAGGGATGGAGCATAAAGTTCAAAGGCTCGGTTGCAGGTCTGTTGCAAGCATTTAGTTCTTTTGTGAGGGATGGTGAGGTAATTGCTGGAGGTTTGTCTGGTAGTTCTGCCGTGGGCTGGACGAGACAGTAGGGTGTGAAGCTGAGAGTTCTGTGCTTGATGGATGGCTTTGTGGGTAAGTAGGATGGCCTTGTATTTAGATCTGTCACCACCAGGGGGCAGTCTGCTTCCAATCCAGCAAGCCTGCGCCTGATGGCGAAGAAATAGTTGTGCAACTCGAGTGGTAAAGCAAAAATGAGGTTTTATTCCCCTCCCGGGGTTGGATTGTTCAAACAGGTAAATATAACACAAGCACTTAAACAAAAGTATCCATATCTTTTGGCAAACACAAAGAACATAAGGGCAATATCTTCTTGCTTCAAAGTGAGAAACATGGTTATATATTTATCTGTAGCACACAGCCTTTCTGTGTAAAACCAACACGTAGTGTTTTCCTGTAACACTAGGTTTTAGCTCTGGCTAGCATAAAGACATTTTCTCAGATGAAATCAATGTACAGTCCATCGGGTCACAGGTGGATGAACATTCACTGAGGGTGTCCACTAACATTGGTTCCTCTTCACATTCAAAACCCTCTTTGTTAAAGAATGCCTGGATATTTCCCCGTGGCGTGCCCTTGCGGTAAGTCTCTTTATTTCTATCCACTGGTTGGGATAGATGGTATCTTTGTTCCCTCTTGCTACCAAGCTTTAGCCTGCAGGGTTTTCTTTGGGGTTTAGAGATTCCTACCAGGTCCTCATCTGACATGCATACGTCCTCTGGTAAATCTCTCTGCTTCTCTGAAGGCAGTGAATGCTCTCTGCTTAAACGACTAGGTTGGGAGTTGCTGCCCTGCCCCCACCTTAGGCTTCCTGTATAAGGCTGCTCTGCATTCACACGATAAGAACTTTTGTCCTTCTTAACTTTTAACTGCCCACATTCATTCCCCAAGTCCCAGCTTCTTGATACATACTGTTTTGACACTGGCTTGCACTCACTCCGGCTAGAACGTAGCCTCCATGCTCCAACGTCTCTGTAATCAGCAGGGCATGCACACCTGGCTTCTGCACGAGTAAGCTGCTTCCTCTTGGTGGATTCTGGGTAGCTATGTGGGTGAATCCTTCCTGGTTCTGATTCTGAGTCACTTCCTAGGTTAAAGTGAGAGACTCTTCCCGGTTCTTCCCAGCCAGCTGCTGTAGGTAAGACAGGCTGTCTTCTTTGCCTACACTGCTCACGCTGTTCCAGGTCTCTTACACTCAAGTCTTGTTCCAAGTCTGACTCCTCTAACAACTCCTCTCCTCGTGGCAGCTCCCTGGAGGTGTTGCTCTTTGTAATGACCCTCCTCTGTGTTCCCTGCACTGTCCTTATAAGGACTGTAAGTACTTCTACCTCCCAGGTGTGTGCTATCAGGAACTAGGGCGTTTCTCTTTGCTAAATGTTTTCTCAGACCTCGTGGCTGCCTTTGTTGTCGTTGTCCCTGACAACAGCTGCCTACAGGGTCTGTTCTCCCGTCAGCTTTAGAACTGAAATGCTGTGAGTTTTGCATTTTTAAAGTAGAAATTGGGTCTTCTTCATCACATATCCCCCCCCTTAAAACCTTACGTGCTGCTGACGTCTCCGTCTGACAGCAGGTAAGCCGGGATAACGCATCTGCGTTGCCGTGCAACTTGCCCGCCCTGTGTTGGACCTCAAAATCAAATGCCTGTAAGGCTAGGTGCAACCTCGTTAAACGGGCGTTATCGTTTCTCATGTGGTTGAGCCACTTCAGTGGCGCATGATCCGTGACTAGGACAAAGTTGCGCCCCGACAGGTAGAAGCGCAATGTCTCCACAGCCCACTTGATCGCGAGGCATTCACGTTCCACAGTCGAATATTTTCTCTCAGCATCGGAGAGTTTCCGGCTGAGATACAGAATGGGATGCTCGATCCCCTCAAAGGTCTGCGACATAACGGCACCTAAACCTGTCTCAGAGGCATCGGTCTGCACGATAAACGGCAGCCGAAAATTAACCCCTCTGAGAACTGGGGCCTTACAGAGTTTCTCCTTTAGAGAAACAAAAGCCTACTCTGCCTCTGGAGTCCACCGTACAACGTTTGGTGCGTTCTTTTTGAGCATCTCCGTAAACACCATACTAAGCTCCGCAAACCTAGGGATAAACCGCCTGTAATAACCTACGAGGCCTAAAAAGCTGTGGATGTGTCTCTTGTCCAGGGGCCTGGGAAAATTTCGAACACTGTCGATTTTTCCCGTGAGTGGTTTAACCAACCCATTCCCCACTATGTGCCCCAAATACTTCGCCTCCCTAGTGGCAAATAGGCACTTCGCCGGATTTAACGTTAGGCCGGCCTTTCTAATGGCCTGTAACACTGCCTCCACCCTAACCAAATGCTCGGCCCAGGTTTTGCTGTGGATAACAACGTCATCCATATATGCAAGGGCGTAGGGATGGTGAGGCCGCAAGACCTGGTCGATGAGTCTCTGGCACGTGGCTGCTGCGCCATGAAGACCAAATGGCATACGCCTAAATTGATAGAGCCCCACCGGTGTGCTAAAGGCAGTTTTTGCCTTGGAGTCCCTGGTTAGCGGGATCTGCCAATATCCCTTAGTTAAATCGAGTGTGGTCAAAAACCGGGCTTGGCCTAATTTGTCCAATAAGTCGTCTATCCGTGGCATCGGATAAGCGTCAAACTGCGATATGTTGTTCACTTGTCTAAAATCAATACAAAATCGCAGTGTCCCGTCTGGTTTTGGGACCAGCACGATTGGGCTCGACCATGGGCTTTTGGACTCCTCAATGATGCCCATTTTTGCCATTTCTTTTACCTGGGCTATTACTTCCATTTTTTTCGCCTCAGGTAACCTATAGGGACGCTGTCTGACTATTTTCCCTGGGGTGGTAATGATCTCATGCGCGACGATACGGGTTTCCCCCGGTGTCGTCGTGAGAACATCTTTGAATCTATCCAGCACCTGTATCAATTCTTTCTGTTGGGGTACTGATAAGTCCGTGCCTATGCGCGGCTCTGGGTGTTCCCTCCAATCGGCAGGTTGGGGGCCTAAGTCTTCCTCCTTTTTCCTGTCTGCCATGGCTGTTAGACTTTTCACTTCCCCCATCCCCGTAGAGCCAAACCCACCTGTACCTCGGGCTGTCTCTGTTAAAGCAGGGACTTCTTCTACTAAAGGGAAACCTACCCGCTCACATATAAATTGGGCGATTCTGTCGCCTTTCTTTACTGCATAGTTCTCTTTACTAAAATTGAACAGCAGGACTTTTATTTCGCCCCGGTAATCAGGGTCCACTACCCCCGCTCCAACATCTAGAAAGTGTTTTGCAGCTAATCCCGATCGCGGGGCTATTCGGCCGTAGCAGCCTTCGGGTATCTGGATCCGCAACCCTGTATTAACAAGGGCTTTCCCTTCCCTCGGGACCACCACATCATCTATGCTACACAGGTCATAACCCGCTGCAGCTTCAGAGGCCCTCTCTGGACTTCAGGCCAAGGGAGATAGCTTGGTGAACCGCAAAACTAATTTTTTCTTCAAAGAGGTTCCCTCCGCTACCTGGGGTTTTGTGGGGCCCTTGGGCCTTTGTACCCTTTCAAATAAAGGTTTTGGGACCTTTTGGGCTATGGCCTCTGTCTTCGGCATCTCAGGTTCTTCACTAAGACCTTCCTTCATTTGTCTGGAAAACGGGGGCCAATCACGCCCTAGCACTACCTCATACGGGAGATGTGGGACTATGGCTACCTGTACCTTCTCCTGAGTACCTGCTCCTTCCACACACACACTATACAAGGGGTAATGGGACGAGGTGCCATGCACGCATCTCACACTCACTCTTCCGTCAATTTGTCCTTCTGCAGAAGGGTTATGGGCTGTGATGGTCTGCCATACCTCCTGGGAGACCATGCTTTGGTCAGCTCCGGAATCCAGGAGCACCAAAGCTTTTACCCCTTCTATCTGAACCTCTACCTGAATGCCCTCCTCTAGGGGGTTCTGTCCTCCCACAACTAGAGCATTACGTGCATTACACTTTCTATACCCATGTCCAGGCTGGCCACAGTTAAAACATTTCATTTGAACCATTTTCCCCATACTGTTACCAGACATCTTGACATTACACGCACTATCACCATAGGCACTGCTTTTAAAAGACTTTCTCACACCATGCATTCTATTAATGCCAGCCACTTTTAAAACACTGCCTCCGGAGGTACGGGCTAATTCAGCCTCAAAATAGTTCTCCGTAAGGATGGCTGCGTCATTGGTAGAATTGCATTTTTGTAATAATATAAATGCTTTTATCTCTTGTGGAATGGCCTCCAAATACTGTTCCAGGAGGACGGTATCAAATAAGGACTCGACCGTCGCCCTTTCTGGAACGAGCCATTTGGTCGCCAGACCTTTTAATCTTTGTAATAAGGCTTTAGGCGTTTCCTTATCTAGGAGTTTTGCCTCTCTAAAGAGCCTTCTATAATGCATGTGTGTTAAACCCAGCCTATCCCTGATAGCTATTTTTACATCTGGGTAACTGGAAGACAGACCAACGGGCATGGTTTTGTATGCGGCTAGTGCCTCACCAGACAAGGTCATGGCGAATCTTACTGCCCACTGATCGGTCGGCCATTTAGCCGCTGCTTCAATCCGCTCAAATGCATCGGTGAAGTCATCGAAGTTATCATATGACTTCAATTGTCCCAGTGATAAAGCACTATATTCATGGAGTCCTACTGCCCTTGGTTCTGCAGGCTTAACGTCTGCTGCGGTAGCAGTTCTCTTGATAAGAGTCTCCAATAACTCCAATAGCGGCTGCTGCTGCTCAGTCATTGCGTTGATCATTCGCTTTTGGCTTTGCCGGGCCAGCTCTCCTTGGGCTTTCCATTGGACCTCCATCCAGTCCTTTATTTGCTGGGGATCCATCTCTTACTGTGTCACGCACCTGTAAAGAAAGAGAAAAGACAAGCCCACCAAGTGCGGCACAAAACAAGGTGTTTTCTCTATATGCAAAAAAATTTTTTTTTTCCTCTTTCACTTGCTGCTCCTAGCACCACAGCTCCCCTTTTCTCTGATCCTAATCACCCCGTGCCTTCCTACCTTTACCTCAGCACGGTGAAGGATCGTGCATTGAGAAAGCTGTAGGTTGCTGCACTCCAGGTCAGGAACTGAGAAAATCTGCTCCGGTTTTTCTTTTCCTCCGTCAGCAAATTTTTCCTCTTTTCAGCAAGGTAAATCCTTAGGTATCTTCGGTGCTGTGCTGTGTTTTTTCTCCGCTTGAAAAAAATCCTGCCAACTACGCCAGGTTATGTCACCACCAGGGGGCAGTCTGCTTCCAATCCAGCAAGCCTGCGCCTGATGGCGAAGAAATAGTTGTGCAACTCGAGTGGTAAAGCAAAAATGAGGTTTTATTCCCCTCCCGGGGTTGGATTGTTCAAACAGGTAAATATAACACAAGCACTTAAACAAAAGTATCCATATCTTTTGGCAAACACAAAGAACATAAGGGCAATATCTTCTTGCTTCAAAGTGAGAAACACGGTTATATATTTATCTGTAGCACACAGCCTTTCTGTGTAAAACCAACACATAGTGTTTTCCTGTAACACTAGGTTTTAGCTCTGGCTAGCATAAAGACATTTTCTCAGATGAAATCAATGTACAGTCCATCGGGTCACAGGTGGATGAACATTCACTGAGGGTGTCCACTAACATTGGTTCCTCTTCACATTCAAAACCCTCTTTGTTAAAGAATGCCTGGATATTTCCCCGTGGCGTGCCCTTGCGGTAAGTCTCTTTATTTCTATCCTCTGGTTGGGATAGATGGTATCTTTGTTCCCTCTTGCTACCAAGCTTTAGCCTGCAGGGTTTTCTTTGGGGTTTAGAGATTCCTACCAGGTCCTCATCTGACATGCATACGTCCTCTGGTAAATCTCTCTGCTTCTCTGAAGGCAGTGAATGCTCTCTGCTTAAACGACTAGGTTGGGAGTTGCTGCCCTGCCCCACATTAGGCTTCCTGTATAAGGCTGCTCTGCATTCACACGATAAGAACTTTTGTCCTTCTTAACTTTTAACTGCCCACATTCATTCCCCAAGTCCCAGCTTCTTGATACATACTGTTTTGACACTGGCTTGCACTCACTCCGGCTAGAACGTAGCCTCCATGCTCCAACGTCTCTGTAATCAGCAGGGCATGCACACCTGGCTTCTGCACGAGTAAGCTGCTTCCTCTTGGTGGATTCTGGGTAGCTATGTGGGTGAATCCTTCCTGGTTCTGATTCTGAGTCACTTCCTAGGTTAAAGTGAGAGACTCTTCCCGGTTCTTCCCAGCCAGCTGCTGTAGGTAAGACAGGCTGTCTTCTTTGCCTACACTGCTCACGCTGTTCCAGGTCTCTTACACTCAAGTCTTGTTCCAAGTCTGACTCCTCTAACAACTCTTCTCCTCGTGGCAGCTCCCTGGAGGTGTTGCTCTTGTAATGACCCTCCTCTGTGTTCCCTGCACTGTCCTTATAAGGGCAGTAAGTACTTCTACCTCCCAGGTGTGTGCTATCAGGAACTATGGCGTTTCTCTTTGCTGAATGTTTTCTCAGACCTCGTGGCTGCCTTTGTTGTCGTTGTCCCTGACAACAGCTGCCTACAGGGTCTGTTCTCCCGTCAGCTTTAGAACTGAAATGCTGTGAGTTTTGCATTTTTAAAGTAGAAATTGGGGCTTCTTCATCACAGACCTTGCTTCGAAGGGAAGTATGTGTAGGTCTTTCAGAATTGGGGTGATGTGGTCGGTTTTCTTTGCAGTCTGGATGATTCTTGCCGTGGTGTTTAGTGCTGTTCGGAGGGGGTTTGTCTGTGTGGCTGGAAGGCCGTGGTAGATTATGTTGCAGTGGGATCGTCATGGCTTGCATTACAGTTCGGAAGTGTTGATGGTCAAGCAGGGGTCTAAGACGTTGCACCATTCTTGCTTTGTGGAATATAATTCCAGAGGTTTTGGTGATTTGCTGCTTTAAGGTGAGGGTTTGGTCAATAATTATGCCCAGGTATCGTATTTGTGGTTGTATTTGAATGTTTGTGGGTCCTATAGTGAGGTGTGTAGGCGGAGTGAATGTCAACCGCTTTGCATTCCCACGACTGCCACTGGTGTCCATTCCCTTCCAGTCCCCCTCCTTCCCCACTGTTCAGCCCCTTCTAGTCCAAATACCATCCCAGGTATCAGCTGGTTCCGATCTGAGGCTTCTGCTTTCCTGTCTCAGTGCCACCCCCCACCCCCAGTCAGCTCCCTTCCAGTCGCCCTACCCTCTGTCCATCTCCCTTCCAGTGCCATTTGCATGTCAGCTCCCTTCCAGCCTCCTCCCCATTACCCAGTCACCTACCCATCCCCAAATGTCAGCTCCCTTCCAGTCCCCCTTCAGTCCATCCCAGGTATCAGCTCCTTTCCAGCCCCCTCCCTCCCTGGCAGACCCTCTCAGTATCCGCTCCTTTCCAGTCCTATTCTACCATCCCCCTGCATCAGCCCATTTGTAGTCCTAGCCCCTAGTTTTCTTCCAGGGTCAGCAGCACTCTCCTCCCCTCCCCCATTAACCCATTTCCAGTCCCAGCCCATTTCCAGTCCTATCCTCCTAAATCAGCCCACTCCAGTCCTAGCCCCCCAATCAGCCCATTTCCAGTCCTAGTCCCCCCGATAGCCCATTACCAGTCCTAGCCCCCTCCCAATCAGCCCATTTCCAGTCCTAGCCCCCCGATAGCCCATTACCAGTCCTAGCCCCCCTCTCAGTCATCCCATTTCCAGTTTTAACCCCATCAGCCCATTTCCAGTCCTAGCCCCCCCATAGCCCATTACCAGTCCTAACCCCTCTCCTGATCAGCCCATTTCCAGTTCTAACCCCCCCCCATCAGCTCATTTCCAGTTCTAACCCCCATAGCCCATATTAGTTCTAACCCCCCCCCATAAGGCCACTTCCAGTCCTAAGCCCCCCATCAGTTCATTTCCAGTCCTAGCCCCCCACCATAGCCCATTACCAGTCCTAACCCTCCCATCAGCCCACTTCCAGTCCTAGCCCCCCCCCCCTTCCAGCCCAGGGAAATTAAAAGAAAAACTCCCATCAGTGCTGCGGGCTCAGCTTTAACAGAGCTGCGTGGCTCTGCTAAGCTGAGCCATGGAGGGGAAACGCTGGGCTCTTCCGGGGAGGTGGGGGGCCGTGGCCACGGGGCAGTTCATTCTGCTGCTGCCTCCGCTGCAGCGGCAGCAGCTTCTGAAGACTGAGTTTTTTTTATTTTTTGTTTTTATTTTGAAGGTCGAGTGAGGCGGTCTTTTTGGGGGCAATTTCTGCTGCCCCAAAAAGTTGCCACCTGAGGCTACCGCCTCACTCGGCCTCATTATAGAGCCTCCTCTGGCATTGAATCACACAGGATTAAAGATTTGCAGGAAACAAACTACACTGTAGAATCTCTATGGATTGAAATTCCATGTAAAAAGGGGAAAGTGATGGCAGTGGGGCTGTACTGCCTGGCCAGAATGAACAGATGGTTGATGAAATGCTAAAAGAAATCAGGAAAGCTAACATAAGTTACAACAAAGTAATAATGAGTGATTTCAATTACCCCAGTATTGACTGGGCCAGTCTCACAGCAGGGCATGTTAGGGAGATAAAGTTTCTAGATGAAATAAATAACTGCTTTTTGAAGCAGCTGGTTCATGAACCAAGAGGGGAAGATATTTTGGACCTAGTCCTTAGTGGAAGAGAGGATTTGGTGAAAGAGATAAGATGGGGTCACTTGGCAATAGTGATCACATTTGATTTAATAAATTGAGGAAGGATGGCAAGGAAATCCACAGTATTACCTTTTAACTTTCAGAAGGGAGACTATGATAAAATGAGGAAAATAGTTAAAAAAAAATAAACCCAAACAAAAACTGAAAGGAGCAGCTGCAAAGGTTAAAGATTTACACCAGGCATGGGCATTGTTTAAAATACTTTCTCCGGGAACAAGCAGGAATCAGTGTTTACATATGAGTGACATCAGCGCCGAGGGAGCCCATGCGGAAGCATCTCCCCAGCTTTCAAGGAAAGACTTTGGGAGATGCACCATGCATGTGTGGTCCACTTCCCACCCTAGGGTGCCATCTTGCCTCAGTTTCCTTTTTTCTGTGGAGCCCTTCAAACGTTGTCCTTTTTTCCCCGGAAAAAGTCAGATTTTTTTTTATAGTTAAATTTTGTCCAGTTTGTGTACTGGTTTCTTCCCGCCTGAGCCAGCTCGCTTTGGCATCGGTTCATCTATCCGTTTTCTATTTTTTTCATCAAGGTCTGCTTCAACCGGCGTTCGTGCTCTTTTTCAGCCGAAGACCTCAGACCCCTGCCGAGAGACAGGGACCCCCCTTTTTCCAATGGTCTCAAGTGGCTCCAAAAAGTGTGACCGGTGTGGCAAAGTTATGTCACTTACCAATTCACACGACTGCTGCCTCCGATACCTTGGCCTGGAACATGATGTCTCCAACTGGAACTCTGCAGAACAATGACCCCAAAGGCCTTAAAGAGTTGCCATCAGCAGCAAGAAAATTGTTTTCAGAAGTCCAACCCCATCCTGCAGTCTTTGGTAACACCACACTCCAGGGCCCCCTTCAGTGTCCCGTGAAGTCAGAGCTTCCTCGGAGTCCCACAGCTGTGGTTCCTCTGAGCAGGGCCGGCCCGTCCATTGAGCGAGAATGTTTTTTGCACAGGGCCCCGCGTTTCAGGGGACCTCGCACAAAGAACATTCTGATTTAAAAGTAAATTTTAAAATTAAAAAAAAAAAGGTGTCTGCTGCTGCGGCCGCGGCCGCGGCGGCAGAATCGAGTGTCCGGCGGGGCCCCCCCTGCCCAGCAATGCCTGCCCTCCGTGCATCAGCTCCCTCTCCGCAGTCGCACCAGCTTTCAGAGCGCGAAGGGAGAGTTTCTCCCTCGTGGCTCTGTTAAGCCCGTGGGTGCTGATGGTAAAGTTCCCATCAGCCCCTGCGGGTTTAACAGAGCCGCAAAAGGGAAACTAGTCTCCCTTCGCGCTCTGAAAGCCGGTGCGACTGCGGAGAGGGAGCTGATGCAGGGAGGGCAGGCTTGCTGGGCAGGGGGGGCCCCACAGGACACTTGATTCTGCCGTGGCTGCGGCGGCCGCGGCAGCAGACAGATTTTTTTATTTTAAATTTTCCATGGGCTGGGGGGGGGCTTAGGACTGGAAATGGGCTAATGGGGTTAGGACTGGAAGTGGGCTGATGGGGGTTTAGGACTAGTAATGGGCTATGGGGGGGCTAAGTCTGGAAATGGGGTGATGGGGAGTTAGGACTGGTAATGGGCGATGGGGGAGCTTAAACGGAAAATTGGGTGATGGGGGTTAGGACTGGAAATGGGCTGATGGGGGGCTGATGGGGGGTTAGGACTGGTAATGGGCTATGGGGGCTGATGGGGGGTTAGGACTGGTAATGGGCTATGGGGGGGCTTAAACTGAAAATTGGGGGTTAGGACTGGAAATGGGCTGATGGGATTAGGACTGGGAGTGGGCTGATGGGGGCTTAAGACTGGTAATGGGCTATGGGGTGCTTAACTGAAAATGGGCTATGGGGGCTGATGGGGGGTTAGGACTGGTAATGGGCTATGGATTAGGACTGGGAGTGGGCTGATGGGGGCTTAAGACTGGTAATGGGCTATGGGGGGGCTTAAACTGAAAATTGGGTGATGGGGTTAGGACTGGAAATGGGCTGATGGGGGGGCTGATGGGGGGTTAGGACTGGTAATGGGCTATGGGGGCTGATAGGGGTTTAGGACTGGTAATGGGCTATGGGGGGCTTAAACTGAAAATTGGGTGATGGTGGTTAGGACTGGAAATGGGCTGATGGGATTAGGACTGGGAGTGGGCTGATGGGGGCTTAAGACTGGTAATAGGCTATGGGGGGGCTAGGACTGGTAATGGTTTGGGGGGGTTGCTAGGACTGGAAATGGGTTGAGTGGAGTGGGGGTTTGAACTGCAAATAGCTGATGGGGACGGGGCTTGGAATGGAAATGGGCTCAGTAGAAGGGGGCTTGAACTGCAAATAGCTGATGGGGAGGGGGGCTTGGAATGGAAATGGGCTGTGAGGGGAGGGAGCTAGGACAGAAAATGGGCTGATGGAGGGGCTAAGATAGGACTGGGAATTGGGTGTTGGGGGGAGCTAAGATTGAAAATAGTCTGTGGTGGGGGCTTGGCTTGAAATGGACTCATGAAGGAGCTAGAACTGGAAGTAGGCTCATGGGGGCTTGGATTGGAATTGGGCTGAGTGGAGGGGAGCTAGGATTTGACATGGGCTGATGGTGGGGCTAGGAAAGGACTAGAAATGGGCTGATGGGAGGCTGGTATTGGAAATGAGCCGATGAAGGAACTCGGATAGGACTGGAAATGGATGGGGGAGTTAGGACTGGAAATGGGCTGATGGGGGGCTAGGACTGGAAATGGGCTGATGCGGGGACTAGAAGGGAGCGGATACTGGGTAAGGCTGGAACTAGAAGGGAGCTGATGTTGGGGGAGATTAGAATGGGATGGAGGTGGGGCTGGGAGAATGAAATGGAGAGGGGAAAAATATTTTGTGTGGGAGGGAAGAAAAATGTACAATTGGCCGGGTATTGGGAGAGTAAGTGGGGATTAAGGATGAAGTAGTAAAATTTGAGTGGATGAAATAGGAATGAGGAAAGAGCAAAAGGAGAAAGATTAGTATGTTAAAGCAGATGTAGAGAGAGAATGGGGAAAAAACTAGAAGAGAGAAGAAAGGACAAATGGACAGCAGACGATGGAGAGTTAGCAGAAGACACAAAGAGACCAGAACAAAGTGGCTGGAATAATTGCAACTAAAAAAAAATGCACAAAAGGTACAAAGATATCTCTTTATTTTGAACTTATTAACTGGAATATGTCAACTCTGGGAAATGTGCATCATTAACGTCTGTACTTTGTTTAGTACAAGAGGAAATTAATTTCTAGTTTCATTTCTACATTGTTGTTGTACATTCCAAGTTTGGCTTTTAGGGTTCCCAGTTTAATTATTGTCTTCCTGTTTCTGGATTGTGATTCCTTGTTTGGTGATGGTCTATGTTCTGCATGTGTAACTGAGCTGAGGTATTCTGTTTATGTAATTCCTATTTGACATTGCCACTTGTTCTCTTTCCGCAATAGGTCATGTATTGTTATTCTCTGAAATGTATTGGTTGCATTGTTGCCTTTTGATAGGTAGGGTATGGTACTTTGTGAGTCCTGGTAGTGCTGTTATGATATGGCGGGTTTGCTATGGGTTCTAAATGGGCAGTGTTTGTAGTAGTTCCTAATGTGCCTGGCGGTTGGCACTGGATTATAGTAATGTAGAAATCTTTTAGTCTTTCTTTATCCATACACTCATGAAGGGGCATGCTTACTAAAAGTTAGTGTATGATAACATTATGCAAATATTTATGCAAATGAGTGCCTTGAGCAAATGAGGCCCCGCACCGAGTCTCCGCACATGGCCCCGCACCCCACTTGGGCCGTCCCTGCCTCTGAGCAGAAGTCCCGGAGGTGGAACAGAAGAAGAAGAAATCCTTGAAGACCGCCTCGGAGGAAGGATCAGGGAAGAAGTTGAAATACCACCCCAGGTCCCATAGCCCCAGGCGTGAGTCCAAGGAGTTGGGGCAGGAGTGGCCCTCCAAGCTGCTCCTTAAGGAGTTGTCTGCTCCTGCTGATGGGCCTCCGGCCTCTGAGGCCATCCTCATTGTGGACTCCCCCTTGACAGCTTGATGCTGAGCCCAAAGTCCTCAGTGCCCGCCTCGAAGGCTGCGGAGCCAACTGGCATGGAGACCAGTTTAGCAGCCTTAGAGAGCAGTATATGCAGCAGTATATGCAGTGGCCATGCAGTGGGCATTATGTCTGGTTCATTAGGTTCATCTGCCCCAGTGATGGGACCCTCAATATCGAGGGCTTCCCTAGACATCGAGCTGGACCTTTAATGCCATCAGCCTCGAGAGAGTGCTCGGCCCCTTTCAAGGTCCCGGTCCAGATGATCCTCTGGAGGTCCTGCACCACAGAGAGTGGTCTTCGCCTAAGATGATCGTGTGGTATTGGACTCGTACTCCGACATTGAGTCCAAATGGGGGGAGCTGGGCTCCAAAAGGCCCAGCTCCCCCCACAACTCAATGGTTGTGGAGTCGGTCATGCATCGGCTTAAGATCCAAAAGACACACTTGTTGGTACCACCTGGCAGGGAGGCCCAAACCCTCGACACTCTTGGTCGAAAGGCTTTTCAGGGCTTGATGCTAAAATGCTGATTCCACTCATACCAGCTCTATATCAACATGTACCTGAAGGAACTGTTGAGGGAGCTTGGGGGATTCTCGGCAGGCCTCAATTGAGAACCCCCTACAGAGGTTCAAGACCCTAACCTCGGTGGTAAAGGAATGTTCAAAGTTCCTGTCCCGAGCAGCCTATGATGGCTTTAAGTCATTGGCTAGGGTGGCCGCTGCAGGCATCAGGGCACAGTGCCAAGCATGGCTGGAGTTGTCTGACCTGAAACAATGGGTACAGGACAAACTGATTGATGTCCCCTGCACAGGTGAAAGCCTGTTCGGGAAACCCATGACGTACAAAGCAGCAGAGATAGAGACTGAGTATGTGACGAGAACCAAGCTCTCAAAAAAGACCTCGGTGCAATCCCAAAAGAAAACCCTGGGGAAAAAGCCCTTCTTCCTGAGGAAGAAAGGGGGCTTCAGTACTACTCAGCACTTCCAAGCCTTCTTGGGCCCTCAGCAGGCCCAGCAACAAAAAGACCAGTGACCTGGTCCGTAAAAGCATAAAGCCCCAGACACTGGCTCTGTCCCAGCTCAGGGGAGGATTTTGATTGCCTGGGTGTGACCCCCACATCCCCAGAAGGTCCTTTGCTGCCTACAGGGGGGCACCTAGCCCTCTTTGCCTGCAGGTGGACAGCCATCACCACTGATGCCTGGGTGTTACAGGTGGCCAAGGAGGGTTACCTCCTCCACCTACATCAGACACTTCCCAGGAGAGCCACCAGGCCTCTCTTTCACCAGACCCTGCTCCTCACTGAGCTAGCAGGACTACTCTGGGACAAAGCAGTGGAGCCAGTCCCAAAACACCTCTGGGGCACTGGCTTCTACTCCAGGTACTTCCTCGTCTCCAAGAGGTCTGGGGGCCTCATGCCCATCCTGGACCTCCGAGAATTCAATAAGTTTCTGGTCAGGGAGAAGTTCATGATGCTCTCCTTTGGAACACTGCTGCCATTCCTCCAGCAGGGAGACTGGCTTTGCTTGTTAGACTTAATAGTTGCTTATACTCACATCCTAATCTGTGATAGGCGATGGCCTAGTATGTAGCAGAGCTAGGTCTGAAGCCCTTTTTCCTGCTTTAAAATGTTATTGCTGATTTTGGAAAATTACAGAATGCTGTTAGCTAGCTGTTAGAAAGAAATACCGTTCTATTCTAGTTTGATAACATGTTCTGTTCTCCTGGAGATAAGAGAATTAAATACTTTCTTACTGTTTATTGTTTAGATGTCTGATGTCTGTTTCAGTAGAATGCCGCGCCACTGTATCTTTGCTGATTGTGCACTGACCTTGTAATTAGGATGAAAATATAGCAGAGAAGCTGAACAATGTAAGAATATTTTGTCTAGCATTATGAAGATTGTTTAGTATTTTGTTTGGCCTTGCTTTGTTTTGCTTTTGTTAAGAATGCTTCTGATATGCCTTCCACTATCTTTGTGGCTAACTGACCTTGCAAGAGTAGCGAAATATACTGTATACTTTAGCAGAAGTATTATGTTTAGTGTTATGTCTAATTGCTGACCCGTGGCTAGTAAGACCCAAGCAGGGGGAGCGAGCGAGTCCTGGGCCCGGTCAGAGATGTCTATTGGATGAGAGTAAGTGGGCCACTGTGGCCAATGAGGAGTTTTGCCTGTATTAGACTGGAGAAGAAAAGTATATAAACTGTCATTTTCCTGAGCTCTGGGCTCAGACCATTTTGAATGCTACTGCAATCTGAGCCTGTGCACATTAAACCGGCTTGAATCTTTGCCTGACTCCGGGTATTATTTATTGCATTCTTATCAGCTACTACATATTTCTGGTGCGTTGGCCGAGAATGTGCGAGTGGGGGATGGTATGCAAGTGAATATGCCCCGACATCTCGCCTCACAGGTTTGGTCCGGCTGGAGCTGAGCCTGACTGACCGCAGGAGGGTCTCTGGCGCCCCTGGTCCTTTTGTATCGGAGGAGACTCATCCTTGCCTCTGCAGGTTGTTGCTTCTGGCCGGCCAACACCTCGAACCCGAGGGGAGTCCAGGATTCAACCCAAGGAGGGATTGGTTGCCAGCGCATTAGCTACCGGATCCGGTGAGTATTGATTTTTCTGGTTCTTAGTCAGATAGCTTTGGGAAAGTCTCGAGACACTTCTGGTACAGTAACAGGTAAAGGAAGTCTGATCAACTTCCACGGGCGATCCTAGTACCCCTGCAAGTAGTGCGTGGGGCGAACCCATCAGCCCTTTCGGTTTTGGTAATTCTGGTTTGTCAGTCAGCCCGGGAATTCGGAATTTGGAAAATGCTAGCATGTGAAGAATGCTTGTGAAAAGGAGGAAGCATTGGGAGTTTGTCTTTGTTATCTGTTGAAACCACGAGTTTCCCTTCTAGTATAAGGGTAGGATTATATTCCGTTGGGTAATTTGTGACACTTTACCGCATATGAAATAGTAAAAGTATAGTTAAGCAGACGCCGAACCCCTAGGTTCGTGAAACTGCCAAGTAACCCTATGAAGGCATGTTTTCAACGTTCTGCTGCTGGGCTAATGGGTGCTTATTTTAGGGAATTATACCTGTTTTTATTCAATATTTTGTATTAGTGATGTGCCTTCTGCTATGGTCATGTATTATATATATCATTTAATAAGAATGTTTAGTCAGGATTGTGGATCTCGATAGTATTGTACTTAGCCTGGAAAGGGTTACATTCCTACTCGAATTCCTGTGCAGATCAAGTGAGCAGAAATCATGTAGGGCTCAGGTTTCAATAGGAAAGGATGCTTGTATTTTCCCTTTGCCCTACGAAGCTGAGGTTACGAACACTGACAGGACTCTGCAGATCGCAACTTGAAAGTGCTTTGAATCCTGAGTGAATGAGGTGTTAATCGTGTATGAGTTTTAGTTCCTGATACATAGCGGCAAGCGCCTCATAGAAGACATGCTTATTGTTAATAAAATAAACTAGGAAGGAAAATGTGTATGTGTATTCTAGATGTCCACCCGCTTTATGGAAAATGTATCCAGAATGAATGTCTTTTTGAATCTCTGCTTCCTAAAAACTGTAAAATTGAAAGTAATTTCTTTTGTAAAGCCAAGCTGATTACGGCTGGCAGTTAGTCTTTTGCCAAGTAATTTTATTCCAGTCATACGTAACAGCTATGTAGTCGTCATGTTATGAACTATAGTTCTTTCTGTTAGGATTTGTTATTATAACATGTTGCAGAAGTGTAGTTTTCTATTGTAAGGACTCTATCTAGATTGTTCCTCTGTCTGTTGACAAGCACATGTGGGGGCTACAGTCCACCGCTGACACTGCAGGCAGGGATTCATTTTACCAGTTCAGAGTCACCCACAGTCAGCGCCCGAGAACATGAAGTGGAATCCAAATAGTGCAGGCAGCCCTCACTATATGCCCCATGAAATCCAGCAGCCCAGGAGAATTTGCGCCTGGTAAATGCAGTTTTTGTCAAGTCAGTCCCAGGGAGATATAAAACAGAACTTGCAGAAACGGGATGGATTTGCGGGCATGAATACAGCACGATTAAGTTGTTTAGAATGTCTGTGAATTGTAGAGATAATGTGACAGAGAAAGTGAATGTAAGATGGCGAAGAGAGCAGTTCTTCTTGCTGATACTTTAGTTGAATGATGTGGAGGAAGTTTTCCTAATCGAAGGAGCTGGATTGATAGTGCTGACTGTTCCCCGAGAAGAAGAGTAGCGGTTCTATAGTGCATCTCCAATCAGGCCAGCAAGTTCCTGTATACTTACCAGCATTGCAGCCCCACCTGGAGTATGGGCAGAGAATAATCCATCTGGCCTAGCAAAGAATATAGCTCCTGTACTTGTTACCCTTAAGCCAGGAGCAGAACCAGTACATGTGTGTCAGTTTCTCCTCCCGAGACCAGCAATTGAAGGCATTCATCACCATTTGAAGAAATTATTGCAGTATGGACTTCTCAGAGAATGCCAGTCACCCTGGAACACCTCCCTTCTCCCAATCAAGAAGCCTGGGACAGGTGACTACCGCCCAGTGCAGAATCTACGTCGAGTGAACAGTGCAGTTGAAACCATACATCCAGTAGTACCAAATCCTTACACCCTCCTAGGACTGATTCCAGCAGAAGCCACTCACTTTACTGTTTTGGACTTAAAAGATGCCTTTTTTTCTGTATACGCCTGACAAAGGCCAGTCAGTTTTTGTTTGCATTTGAATGGGAAAACCCTACCACAGGACGGCGAGGGCAACTTACTTGGACTCGATTACCACAAGGATTTAAGAACTCACCCACTATCTTCAGTGCAGCCCTCAGTCAAGATTTGTCAAGCTACTCTGTGATTCCGGGAAAAAGAATTTTGCTTCAATATGCAGATGATTTGCTCATAGCCACCAATAAGAAATCTGATTGTATACAAGCTACAAGTGACCTCTTGCACCATTTGAATGAAGCTGGCTACAAGGTTTCCAGAGCCAAGGCGCAGCTGTGCCAGACAGAAGTGAAATATTTAGGGTTCCACCTGTCCACAGGAACCCGGAAATTAGGACTTGAGCGAAAAGAAGCAGTATGCCGCATCCCAACCCCCACTACTAGGAAACAGGTGCGAGCTTTCTTGGGAGCTGCAGGCTACTGCCGAATATGGATACCAAATTTTGCGCTCATGGCGAAACCCTTGTACCAAGTCACACAAGGAATGGAACAATCTCCCCTGGAATGGGGCTCAGAACAAGATAAAGCATTCAAATCACTGAAAACAGCATTGATGTCATCCCCAGCCTTGGGCCTACCGGATGTGCAGAAACCATTTCGTCCGTATGTCCATGAATCAAGTGGAAACGCATTGGGAGTCTTGACCCAGCCTCTTGGGTCTTGGCAGCGACCTGTGGCCTACCTGTCGAAACAATTGGATCCTGTTGCCAAAGGCTGGCCACCTTGCCTGAGAGCTGTAGCAGCCACAGCCCTCTTAGTGAGCGAAGCTGACAAGCTCACCTTAGGACAAAATCTTCAAGTCACTGTACCACACTCTGTTTTAACCCTGCTGGAGCACAAAGGAAGCCATTGGCTCACCAACGCTCGAATGTTAAAATATCAAAGTATGCTATGTGAGAATCCTAACTTGCAATTAAGTGTCAGCCAAACTCTAAACCCAGCCACCCTATTGCCCGTCGGTCCAGGCCCTCCTGACCATGATTGCTTGGAAGTAATGGACATTGTGTACTCAAGTTGTCCAAACTGCCCAAAGGTTTACCTGAAGTGGCCCCAGGTTCTTCCTATAGCCCTTCATAGGATATACTTAGCCCCTACCCCTAAGTCTTTAGGAGTTTCCGCTTTTGAGATTCTGAGATTCTGTAGCCTATTGTATAGAGAGTAAAAGGAGATGTGTGACAGATAGGATCTGAAATTACTAGATAAGCACTATTGGTTTTAAGTTCTGTTTTGCAGGGTCTTCATGCGTGAGTACGAGACCAGCCCATCCATGCCCCTGCATCCTTTCAAGCCTGGAGCCTCGGTGTGGGTGACAGAGTGGAAGAAGACACCGCTGGCGCCCCATTGGAAAGGGCCATATATCGTTTTGCTGTCAATCCCAACAGCAGTGAAAGTGGCAGAGATCGACTCCTGGAATCACCACAGTCGTGTAAAACCAGCCACAGTACCTGAGAGTCGTCCCTGGACTTCGATCGCCAATCCTGCAGCACCATTGCAACTCACGCTGCGAAGAAAAGATCCGTCATCGTAAGAATTTTACCAACCTGCTCCTGGACGTCAAGGGAACAGACGTCCTCCAGTTTTGCATTCCAGCAGCCGCTTCTGAACTTGGTCGTGGACTTCCATCAATGATCCTGAGACTCCATTGCGCCTCACCCTACGACAACAGCCACGGCCCTAAGACTTATTGGTCCCTCGGAAACTGCACTATTTCAAGACTGTTTGTTTATCCGAAGGTAAGCCTCGCATCTGGAGAAAGCTGAAATCATCAGAAATAGACTGTGTTGTGTTAAGAAATTGAGTCTTCTATGAGACTGTGTTCAAATGCTCTGAAAAAAAGAAAAAGAAAAAACTGTTTTGATCTCCTAAAAAGTGAACTGCTCTAAGGAGGCAATAATAGCCTGAGAGACTGTACTATGATATTTTAAGAACCTGAGACATCCCAGAGGACAGTGATACTTTGGAATCTACAGCCCTACTCCTGCCACAAAGCTGGTAGGTCTACGTACGGCAGAAGCTTGAGGACCTACAATCAACGCTACGTCTGCTACCTGTTGTGGATGCCGACAGTTCCACCAATTTTCCAGAGACTATGCCCATTATGAATTCTTATTATTGCTTCGTTCTGGCGGCAGCCTTGGGGTGCTTTGAATTGACTCTTGCCCTACTTCCCTGTGCAGCCTGCAAACCTAGTATTTGCACAACAGGGAATACCCGGACTTGTCTCAACCCCCGCCGGAATCTTTCCTCTCCTGTTATGGGAACTGCGATGGAACAATGAGAACGGGCCTATTGCTATGATGAACAGTATATATGTCATTTGTTCCTCCTATGTCTCCTGCCCCTCCGCTTATACACTAGGCATGCTATATGATTTGACAAAGATACTTGTATCAAATGTATTATTGATTGTGGCTGTTTGATTATGTATCCCATGTTTCCTCCCCTTATGCTTACGTATATTAAACTTAACGTAAGGCAGCTCCACAAATCCTAGCAACGTAGGGCTTCTACCCTATACCACAATATGATCCCTCCACCCTAGTATGGCATACTATATGTGTGATTTGATTCTCACCCTTTCTCACTTGCAGGTGAGAATAATCAAAAGGAGGGAATGTGATAGGCGATGGCCTAGTAAGTAGCAGAGCTAGGTCTGAAGCCCTTTTTCCTGCTTTAAAATGTTATTGCTGTTAGCTAGCTGTTAGAAAGAAATACCGTTCTATTCTAGTTTGATAACATGTTCTGTTCTCCTGGAGATAAGAGAATTAAATACTTTCTTACTGTTTATTGTTTAGATGTCTGATGTCTGTTTCAGTAGAATGCCGCGCCACTGTATCTTTGCTGATTGTGCACTGACCTTGTAATTAGGATGAAAATATAGCAGAGAAGCTGAACAATGTAAGAATATTTTGTCTAGCATTATGAAGATTGTTTAGTATTTTGTTTGGCTTTGCTTTGTTTTGCTTTTGTTAAGAATGCTTCTGATATGCCTTCCACTATCTTTGTGGCTAACTGACCTTGCAAGAGTAGCGAAATATACTGTATACTTTAGCAGAAGTATTATGTTTAGTGTTATGTCTAATTGCTGACCCGTGGCTAGTAAGACCCAAGCAGGGGGAGCGAGTCCTGGGCCCGGTCAGAGATGTCTATTGGATGAGAGTAAGTGGGCCACTGTGGCCAATGAGGAGTTTTGCCTGTATTAGACTGGAGAAGAAAAGTATATAAACTGTCATTTTTCTGAGCTCTGGGCTCAGACCATTTTGAATGCTACTGCAATCTGAGTCTGTGCACATTAAACCGGCTTGAATCTTTGCCTGACTCCGGGTATTATTTATTGCATTCTTATCAGCTACTACATATCCACCCCAGCCACAGAAAATTTCTCCAGTTCATAGTGGGGAGACAGCATTGCCAATACAGGGCACTGCCCTTCAGGCTAGCCTTGTCTCCAAGGGTCTTTACATAGTGCCTTGCGATGGTCACATCCCACCTCAGGCTTCAAGGGGCCTTCGTCTTTCCCTTCCTGAACGTCTAGCTCATAAAGGTGGCCACAGCTGCAGAGGCCAATGTGCCACCAGACGCGACATAAATGCCCTGCAGCACCTGGGGTTTGTCATAAACTACCCTAAGCCCCACTTCACTCTTGCTCAGAGTCTAGAGTTCATAGGGGCACAGCTGGACACCCATCAGGCAAAAGCTTTCCTCCCTCAGGTGAGGTCAGCACTCCTCAGGGAGCTAGCTGCAGAGGTGCAACGGTGTAGGGCACTACCCGTCCGGCTTTTCCTCCACCTGCTGGGACACATGGCCTTTCACAGTCAATGTGACCCCAGATGCCCACCTACACATGAGGGCAGCCCAGTGGTGCCTCCGCTCTCAGTGGACCCAAGCTACAGGCAGGCTCAGGGATAGGGAGCACATGACCTACTTAGCTTGCGCTCGGATGGTGGCAGAATCCAGGTCACCTTCAGGCCGGGATGCTCTTCCAACCAGACACAAACAAGAGCTCCTGTTTGCAGAAATGGCTCAGAAAACACAAACAGAAGGCAGAGTTGAGGTCACTTGCGCTTTATTAATTATGCATAATTAATAAAGCGCAAGTGACCTCAACTCTGCCGGGATGCTCTTCCAGGCATCAACCCCCCAGAAAGTCTTCACCACCTCTCTAATGGGATGGGGAGCGCATTGCAACAGCTTCCAGACACAAGGCTGCTGGTCCCATAGGGAATCCAAAATGTAGATCAACCTGCTGGAAATCGGGCCATATTCCTGGCCCTCAAGGCCTTCCGCTATCACCTACAGCACTGGCCAGTGCTGATCCAGACTGACAATCAGGTCATGATGTCCTCTGTGAACAAACAGGGGGGAATGGGGTCATATTCCCTCTGCCAGGAGGCGGTAGCCCTCTGCTCTTATGCCACATGCAGCGGGATGCTCCTGAGAGTGATCTACCTCCCAGCTACGACAATATCTTGGCGGACAAGCTGAGCAGGATTCTCCAACCGCACGAGTGGCACCTGGACCCAGCAGTGCCCTCAAGGCTGTTCCAGCTCTGGGGTGTCCCAGTGATGGACTTGTTCGCCAGTCCAGACAATGCGCAGTTGCCCCGTTTCTGCTCCCACTGATCACACCCGTCTCGGGTAATGGTGGATGCATTCCTCATCCCGTGGTTGGAAGGCCTCCTGTATGCCTTCCCCCCAACACCACTGATAGCCAAGACCCTATTCAAGGCTCCATGCGACAGAGTGTCGCTAGTGCTGATAGCCTCTCGGTGGCCCAGACAGTCCTGGTTCCCACTGCTCCTTTCCTTATCGACAGTACTGACGATTCTCCTGGGCCTAGCAACAGGACTACTCTCACAGTAACAGGGCACTCTCCTACACCCACAACCTGAACATAAGATATGCCATACTACGTCAGACCAAGGTCCATCAAGCCCAGTGTCCTGTTTCCGTGGCCAATCTAGGTCATAAGTACCTAGCAATTTCCCCAAAAGACACAGTTCCACAATGCTTGTATTGGGTCAAGCAGTGATATCTTGGGTCCCTTTTAATAATGGTTTATGGACCTTTCCTCCAGGAACTTGTCCAAACCTTTTTTAAACCCGGCTACACTAACAGCTTTTACTGCATTCTCAGGTAACAAATTTCAGAGTTTGATTACACGTTGAGTGAAAAAATATTTTCTCTTATTAGTCTTAAATAGGTTACCTTGTAGCTTCATTGCATGTCCCCTAGTCTTTCTATATTCTGATGATGTAAACAATCGATCTGCGTTTACCCGTTCCACTCCATTCATTAATTTATAGACCTCTATCATATCTCCCCTCAGCCGTCTCTTTTCCAGGTTGAAGAGCCCTAACCTTTTTAGCCTCTCTTCATAGGGGTATCCTTCCATCCCCTTTACCATTTTGGTTGTTCTTCTCTGTACCTTTTCTATTAACGCTATATCCTTTTTAACTTACGGCGACCAGAATTGCATACAATATTCAAGGTGCAGTCGCACCATGCAGGGCCGGCCCGTCCATTGAGCAAGAATGTTTTTTGCACAGGGCCCCGCGTTTCAGGGGGCCCCGCACAAAGAACATTCTGCTTTTTTTTTAAATGACTTTAAAAAAAAAACCCTGGCTCTGGCTGCTGCCGCTGCCGCTACCACCGCCGCAGCGGCAGAATGGAGTGTCCCGCGGGGCCTCCTCTTCTCCTTCAGCCCCTCTGCAAAGGCTTTGAGATTCGCGAAGGGAGAGCGTCTCCCTCGCGTCTCTGTGAAGCCCGCAGGGGCTAATGGGAAATTTCCCATCTGCCCCTTCAGACGCGAGGGGCTGATGGGAAATTTCCCATTAGCCCCTGCGGGCTTCACAGAGGCGCGAGGGAGACGCTCTCCCTTCGCGAATCTCAAATCCTTTGCAGAGGGGCTGAAGGAGAAGAGGAGGCCCCGCGGGACACTCCATTCTGCCGCTGCCGCGGTGTGGTAGCAGCAGCAGCCAGAGCCAGTTTGTTTTTTTAATTGTGCCATAAGCCCGGGGGGGGGGGGGTTAAGATTGGCAAAGGGGGGGGTTAAAAGTGTAAAAGGGGGGGGTTAAGACTGGCAAGGGGGGGGTTTAAGACTGGCAAGGGGGGGGGTTTAAGACTGGCAAGGGGGGGTGTTAATAGTGGCAAAGGGGGGGTTAAGATTGGCAAGGGGGGTTAAGATTGGCAAAGGGGGGTGTTAAGACTGGCAAGGGGGGGGGTTAAGACTGGCAAAGGGGGGGTGTTAAGATTGGCAAAGGGGGTGGTGTTAAGATTGGCAAGGGGGGTTAAGACTGGCAAAGGGGGGGTGTTAAGATTGGCAAAGGGGGTGGTGTTAAGATTGGCAAGGGGGGGTTAAGATTGGCAAAGGGGGGTGTTAAGACTGGCAAGGGGGGGTTAAGACTGGCAAGGGGGGGTTAAGCGGCAAGGACTGGAAAGGGGGGGGTTAAGACTGGCAAGGGGCTGGGGGCTGTCTGGAAATGGGGCGATGGGGGGGTTAGGACTGGAAATTGGCTAGGGGGGGGTTAGGACTGATAATGGGCTATGGGGGGGCTAGGACTGGTAATGGGCTGTGGGCTGTTGGGGGGGTTAGGACTGGTAATGGGCTATGGGGGGGGTTAAGACTGGTAATGGGCTGTGGGCTGATGGGGGCTGTCTGGAAATGAGGTGATGGGGGTTAGGACTGCTAATGAGCTATGGGGGGCGAGGACTGCCCATGGGCTACGGGGGGGCTAGGACAGGAAATGGGCTGATGGGGAGGGGTTAGGACTTGAAGTGGGCTGATGTGGTTAGGACTGGTAATGGGCAGTGGGCTGATGGGGGGGTTAGGACTGGCAATGAGCTATGGGGGGCTGACTGGAAAAGGGCTGATGGGGTTAATACTGGAAGTGGGCTGATGGGGGGTTATGACTGGTAATGGGTTATTGGGGGCTTAAACTGAAAATGGGGTGATGGGGGTTAGGACTGGAAGTGGGTTGATGGGGGGCTAGGACTGGTAATGGGTTGGGGGGTTGCTAAGACTGGAAATGGGCTGAGTGGAAGGGGAGGCTTGAACTGCAAATAGCTGATGGGGAGGGAGCTTGGAATGGAAATGGGCTGTGAGGGAAGGGAGCTAGGACTGAAAATGGGCGGACGGAGCAGCTAGGATAGGACTGGAAATGGGCTGTTGGGGGGAGCTAAGATTGGAAATGGGCTGTGGTGGGGGTTTGAATTGAAATGGACTCATGGAGGGGCTAGAACTGGAAGTAGGCTCATGGGGGGCTTGGACTGGAATTGGGCTGAGTGGAGGGGAGCTAGGATTTGACATGGGCTGATGGTGGGGCTAGGAAATGACTAGAAATGGGCTGATGGGGGCTAGGATTGTAAATGAGCTGATGGAGGGACTCAGACTGAAAATGGATGGGGGAGCTAGGACTGGAAATGGGTTGATGGGGGGCTAGGACTGGAAATGGGCTGATGCAGGGACTAGAAGGGAATGGATGCTGGGTGAGACTGGAACTAGAAGGGAGCTGATGTTGGGGAGGATTAGAATGGGATGGGGTTGAGAGAGTAAAATGGAGAGGGGAAAAATATATTTTGTGTGGGAGGGATGAAAAATCTACAATTGGCCGGGTATTGGGAGAGTAAGTGGTGATTGAGGATGGAGAGGTAAAATTTGTGTGGATGAAATAGGAATGAGGAAAGAGCAAAAGGAGAAAGATTAGTATGTTAAAGCAGATGTAGAGAGAGAGAATGGAAAAAAAAACTAGAAGAAAGAACAAATGGACAGCAGACGATGGACAGTTAGCAGAAAACATGAAGAAACCAGAAGAAAGTGGCTGGAGCAATTGCAACTGAAGAAAATGCACAAAAGGTAGAAAGATATCTCTTTATTTTGAATTTATTAACTGGAATATGAAAGCTCTGGGAAATGTGCATCATTAACGTCTGCGCTTTGTTTGGTACAAGAGGAAATTAATTTATAGTTTTATTTCTACAGTGGTGTTGTACATTCCAAGTTTGGCTTTTGGGGTTCCCAGTTTAATTATTGCCTTCCTGTTTCTAAATTGTGATTCCTTGTTTGGTGATGGTCTATGTTCTGCATGTGTAACTGAGCTGAGGTATTCTATTTATGTAATTCCTATTTGACATTGCCACTTGTTCTCTTTCCCCAGTATTCTCTGAAATGTATTGGTTTAATATTTGCAGTGTTGCCTTTTGATAGGTAGGGTATGGTGCTTTGTGAGTCCCGGTAATGCTGTCAGGGTACGGCGGGTTTGCTATGGGTTCTAAATGGGCAGCGTTTGTAGTAGTTCCTAATGTGCCTGGCGGTTGGATTATAGTAATGTAGAAATCTTTTAGTCTTTCTTTATCCATACACTCATTAAGAGACATATTTACTAAAAGTTAGTGTCTGGTAACATTATGCAAATAAGACCACTTATGCAAATGAGGCCCCGCACCGAGTCTCCGCACATGGCCCCGCACCCCCCTTGGGCCGCCCCTGGCACCATGGAACGATACAGAGGCATTATAATACCTTTGTTTTATTCTCCATTCCTTCCCTTATGATACCTAGCATTCTATTTTCTCTCTTGGCCGCCGCTGCATACTGAGCGGAGGGTTTTAATATGTTATCCATGATGATGCCTAAATCTTTTTCCTGGGTGGTGGTTCCTAATGTAGAACCTTGCATCGTGTAACCATGGGTTGTTCTTTACTAGGTGCATAACTTTGCACTTGTCTACATTAAATTTCATCTGCCATTTTGATGCCCAGTCTTCCAATTTATAAATATCCTCTTGCAATTTTCCACAATCCTCATGGGTTTTAACAACTTTAAATAGTTTTGTGTCATCTGCAAATTTGATAACCTTACTCGTTCTTCCAATTTTCAGGTCATTTCTGAATATGTTAAAAAGCAGCGGACCCAGCATAGATCCCTGGTGTACTCCACTATTCACCTTTCTCCATTGGGAAAATTGGCCATTTAGCCCTACCCTCTGCTTTCTATCTTTTAACCAGTTCCTGATATACAATAGTACACTGCCTCCTAGTTTTGCTAAAAGTCTCCGATGAGGGAAAATGGACCTTGTCAAAGGCTTTCTGAAAGTCCAGATACACTATATCAACCGACTCACCTTTGTCTACCTGTTTATTAACACCTTCAAAAAAACATACCAGATTAGTAAGACAAGATCTTCCTTGTCTAAAGCCATGTTGGCTGTCTCCCATTAAGCCATGACTATCTACATGTTCAGTAATTTTGATCTTTATGATGGTTTCTACCATTTTTTCCCAGTACTGACATCAGACCTGTATTTTCCCAGATCACCCGTGGAACCCTTTTTAAAAATTGGCGTTACATTGGCCATCCTTCAATCTTCAGGTATTACAGATGTTTTTAATGATAGTTCACAGATTATTAATAGTAGGTCTGCAATCTCATATTTCAGTTCTTTCAACACCCTTGGATGTATACCATCCAGTCCAGGTGATTTGCTACTCTTCAGTTTATCAAATAGTTGTAATACATCTTCCCGGTCTATCAATATTTCTTTCAGTTCTTCCACAGTATCACCTTTAAATACCACTTCAGTCATGGGTAACATCCTTAAGTCTTCCTCAGTAAAGACCGAAGCCAAGAATTCATTCAGTCTCCCTGCTATGGCTTTGTCCCCTCTTAGTGCCCCTTTTACCCCTCTATCATCTAATGGTCCAGCTGACTCTCTCACAGGGTTTTTGCTACGAATGTACTTGAAGTCTTTATTATGTAGGAAATGACGTCATCTTCTTGGAAGGCTGCCTGAGCCCAGAGCTCCGGAGCTAAAACCAGTAATTGTGGCAGATTCCCCCTCCCGAGAGCAAAAAAACTGCATCGAAACAACTTGATCGGTGGTGGAGAGAAAGGTGCATATTATGGTGACGAGACAGAAAACAGCAGATATACGCGAGTACGCGTATGGGCAACACGAGTGAGTGGAGCACAAAATGGTGCCAGGCAGAGCAGAGGAGGAGAAACATCGGAGTGGGAAAAGAAGGGCAGCAAGAGTGTGGAGGAAGAAAAAGGAGAAGTGGTGGTGCAGAAAGTAACCAGTGAAGACTCCAAGGTTGGTTTAAAGACTTAAAGGAGGAAATAAGTTGGGTGAAGGAGGAGGTGGGGGAGCTGATGGGAGAGCTGAAAGAGGAGGTGGGGGAGATGAAGACAAAGCTGGAAGAGCAAGAACACAGAATGGACAGTATGCAGGAGCAAAGTGATCTGCAACAGCAGGATATACTGGTAATTAATAAGTGGAAGGAGCAGATCCTATACAAAATAGAAGATCTGGAAAACAGAACTAGAAGAAATAACTTATGGATAAGGGGTGTTCTAGAAGAGCAAGGTTTTCAAGTCAGTAAAAGAGTGGCAGAAGCCATCTTAACAGATATCCTTACTCAGGGAGGTGGACTTAAGCAAGGGATAAAAGTGGAAATGGATCGGGCACATAGGGTGTTAGGCCCCATTAGGCTGAATAGGCCTCAGGACATTGTGATATGCCTTAAGAATTTTGAGGTTAAAGAGAACACATTGGCAAAAATGCGCAGAAGTGACAACTACATGTGGCAAGGATATAAAGTATGGATATATGGGGATCTAGCAGCCGGAACCCTGCAGAGGAGACGGGACATGGCACCACCGACGCAGGTGATGCGAAGAGAGGGAGTGAAATATAGATGGCTATATCCCTTTGGATTAATGTTCAATAAAGGAGCAAGAACATGGCGAGTTAAGAACCTGAAAGATGCTAAACTGGCGTTGGCAGAGGCAGAGTTGCCAGAGATAATGGAGGAGCAGCAGCAGCTGGGAGAACAAGGGAATAAAAATAAAAGGAACTGTGTTGCAACAAGTAATCAAGGCCAAAAAAAGGAGGTTGGACAAAAAACAAGAACAGTAGGTAGAAATATTGGCCAAAGGGAAGATGGTAGACTAATGGAGTCGCCTGCAAGACAAGAGCTGGAAAAGTTGAAAGCCGGAGAAGGAGGATTTATACAGGGAGGACACTGAAAATTTGATGTCCTTGGACTTAATGGACTTAGTGGATTAATGTTGTGAATTATAAGGGGTTGTTGGTGTATAGGGGGGAGGGGGAGGGAAATAATGTTATAATGGAATGATAAAGAGAAGGGTTGATAGTTGTAAGGGTGAGGAAAGTATGTTGTGGTTTAAATTCTGGGTATGTAAGCATATAAGAGGTCAAGGGGTACTGGGAGGGGGAGAAGGTTTGGGGAAGAGGTTTGTGAAAATGGGAGGGGGGACACCGGGATCTGGGAGGATGAGCACTACTCCAGGGAGTTCCTCAGGAGTGAGGGAGGAGGAGGGAGGGGAGGTACGGCAGGGAGGGAAGGACGGGAGGAGGAAGGAAGGGGAGAGGGTGGAAGAAGGGTGAAAGAGAAGGGGTGGACATGGGAGGGGGAAGGCAAGGCGGAGTAGGAAAAGAAGGAGGGAAACAAGTAGGAGAGCAGGCACTCACAATTGTTACTGTAAATGCAAATGGGTTAAAAACTTGGCACAAAAGGAGACTAGTAGAACGAGAGGAGGGTCAAATGCAAGTGGATGTAATTTGTGTGCAAGAAACACATTTGAGGGTGGGCCAAGAAAGATTGTTGCAAACACGGAAGTACCCATATGTTCTGTTGGCGGGTAGAAGGGCAGAGCATAAAAAAGGGGGAGTGGGAATAATGTTAAGTAACAAGATTAAAGAATGGGTGGTGGAGGAGCATCGGGATAAGGAGGGGAGGTGGGTAGGAGTAAAACTGGCAATAGCACAAGAGGAGTTTTGGGTGTTGAGCCTGTATGGGTCGAATGAGAAGAAGAAAGAGTTTTATGATAAAATGTTGGAAGAGTTAGAAAAGTTGGGGGGAGTCCCAATAATAATGGGAGGAGATTTCAATTTGATAGTGAATCCTAGGTTTGATAATAGTGGAGGAGATAAGGTGGGGAATAGGAGAGAGAGAGGTAGTTTGCTAAAGATGAAGGAGCGGTTGGGGTTAATGGATGTGTGGAGGAATAGGCATCCCACGGGAGAGAGGATATACGTTTTTTTCAAACCCATATAAGACCTACAGTAGGCTGGATATGGTATGGGTGGGAGGGGTATGGGCATCAAGAGTCAGGGAGGTGGAACATGGATCCATTACGTGCACCAGTAAGCATCTCCTTCAATTTGGGATATAGAGATACGGGCGCTAAATTTTGGAGATTGAATGATTCATTATTGAGGGATCAAGGTACGGTAGATAAGATCCGGAAGGTGGTACAGGAGTATTTGGACGACAACATGAATGGTAAAGTAACAACAGGATATGTGTGGGATGGCCTAAAAGCAGTGGTGCGAGGACACCTTATAGGAATAGCGGCATATAAAAGGAAAATGCAGGGACTTCCGGTGACATGGTGGGCTGAGTAGAACGTCTCCTTCTTAGCTCCAGAGCCCGCTCCTCCCCCCCCCCCCCCGGTCATTTAACTTGTTTCATAGCCCTTGGTTTATTTGAGCGTGGGGGAGAGCATTTACCTTTGGTGGGAGTGTCTGGCTTTGTGATCCTTGGGGGAGAGTGACCCCATGGCAACAAAAACTCTCCGGCGAGAGAGACCTCGAGGAGGAGAAACCAAAATGGCGGAAGGGGCTCCGGATGGGCAGTTGCCAGCGGCCGCAACGGCGATGGTGGCAGAGGTCTCGAAGACAGTGGTGGAGGCACTGGAGGACCGCCTAGGAGGATTAGCATCGCAAATCAACGCGGTGGCTAAGGCGGTCTCGGAATTCACCTGCCGGGTGGAGCAAGCGGAGCACCGCATTGGATCCCTCGAGGACATGCGCATGCAGGATGAGGCCCGGATCAAGAAGCTGGAGGAGGCCCTGGCAAAGCACACGGAAAAGCTAGAAGACCTCGAGAACCGGAGTCGGTGGAATAACCTACGCTTCATCGGTATAGAGGAGTCGGTGCAGGAAAAGGACCTCCAGCAGTATTTGGAGCGGTGGCTGCCTGCAAACCTACCTCTGGAAGCTGAGCTGGGTGACATCGTCTTAGAGCGAGCACATCGGTTGGGGCCATACAGATCTGGTGACAGCAGGCCCAGGGCAGTGATCGCGCGCTTCCTGAACGCTGCACAGAACGCTTGCGGGCCTCACGGCAGAAGCGACGCTCAGGGGGCACAGCCTTCAAGGTCCTGATCTTTCAGGATTATTCTGCTGGGGTCTTGCTGCGCCGCCGGGCCTTCAAGGAGGTTTGTGGCCGGCTGGTAGAGCGGGGACTTCGGTTTACCATGGCATATCCAGCGACCCTGCGCGTTGACTGTGAGGGAGGTCGGCGGGCATTTTCGACGCCGGAGGCAGCGATGGACTTTTGCAATTGCCTTGGCTGACTGATGAGGCCTCAATGAGCTGAGTTGGTGGCGAATCCTCATGCCTCCATCCACAAGACTGTACTTGGGGACAAACGAGTACAGCCATATGTCTTTCTGGTGCTGGTGAATGTGCTGTCCGCATTTGGCCCTGGAGGGATCCCTTTCTCTCCTTCTTTCTTTCTTTTTTTCCTTCTTTTTATGGCTTTTGTTTCTTTTTTTCTTTCGTTCGTTCTACCTTCTCCCTTTCCATCATATCTTTTTTGCTTTATTCCATCTTTGTTTTACTTTTTGACTGACTCATTTCCTTTATTTCTTGAATTTCTTCATTTATAAATTTGTTTTATTTTATCTTTGCGTAATTTTGATCATGAGAAGTCATTTCCTCCCTTATTACTTAGTGTTACTTATATGCATGTCACTGGGGATTGGCTTAGCCAGGTTGTGCGGGGGCAGTACTCAGCCCGGTGCTCAGAGGAGCGTGTTAACAGCAGCTATTGCGCTACTGCGTTTAGTGGTCGGGCTGCTATGCGTGCTTCCCCTGGTCTGGGGGTGGTGGACACTTAGGCACATGGGGAGGGCCCCTCAGACCATGCAGGCTGTCCTGTACTGGGTGGGGTCACTCTCTCTGGGCTATATTGCTGTCTGGCCTATGGGTTCCCAACGATTTGGGCATGCATTTGTTAACACCTTTTAAGCCTGGTGGGAGTCCGATTAGCCATGTTGTCTTGGTGCCACCTGCTGGAGGGAGGGAGGGTGGGAGGGAGATCGGAGAGTGTGCTAAGTGTTTATATGCATTTTTTTTTACTGTATGTTCTGCACTTGTAGCACGCAGGGACATTGTTGTGGGTGTTAATCTGATGCGACCCCACTGGGGTTGTTCACCTTACCCCACTCGGGCTGTTGGGAAGGTTGGCAGGGCTGGGGGATTGGGTATGTAGAGGGGCCCCTTGACGAGTCTAGGGGGGCGTGGACAGTGCCATTGCATATTTGGGGGGGGGGCTCTGCATGTTTCGGAGGTCGTGGAGTGGCCAGAGGTGGAGGAGGGCTGGTGCTTGGTGTATGGTTGGGCTGCTAGATGGGGTGGGGGGCATGGGGACTTGTGGGTTACGGGGGGGCTTATGGTTAGTTGGGCTGAGGGGAAGGGTAGGGGTGGGGTTCAGAGGGGAGGGAGGGAGGGGTATGTGTCTTGTGTGTGGGTTTGTCAGGTATGTTGGATGGCTGTTTGACTGTTTGTGTGTGGGAATGGAAGTTTCAGGATAACCGGCAGGTGATGGTGGGGGAGACCTTAGGTTGGGGAGGTCTCCGCCTTATGGAACACTGGATTTGTGTTTCTTGGAGACTTTTTTGTACAATAAGTACTGAGTGTTGGTACTAAGATAGCATCTTGGAATGTCTGTGGCCTAAAGCGCTACAAAGTGATCCAGCATTTGAAGCGCAAGCAGATTGGGGTCATTATGTTGCAGGAGACACACCAGTCCGCTGCCGAGCACGACAAGTTATGTAAAGGTCATGTAACCAAAGTTTATGGGTCCCCGGCGATAGGGAAGAAACGGGGGGTGGCCATACTAATTACCAGGTCTGTGAGTTGGGTTGAGGAGAGAGTGGATATTGATTTGGATGGCAGATATGTCTGTGTGTGGGGACTACTGGATGGTATGAAAGTGGCTCTTTGTTCGGTCTATGTACCCAATGTGTATGAGGCCCGATTTTTCCAGGCTCTTACCCTGCTCTTGGCAGACACCACTGGGTATCAGGTTATCCTCGGGGGTAATTTCAATGAAGTGCTGGATGCGAGTATGGATCGTTCTGGACCAGCTGGGGGTAGGAGTCAGAGGATCCGACGGCGTTTGTGAGGACTGTGTGAGGGACACAAGCTTTTGGATATTTGGCGGGTTTTACACCCGGGAGACCGGGAATATACTCACATGTCTAGGGCGCATGGCTCCTGGTCCCGAATTGATTATTTTTTGATCTCGGACTCCTTATTTAGTTGGATCCAGCTCGCGGAAGTGGGCCCCTCCGTCCTTTCGGATCATGCGATGGTAATCTTGGAGTTACGAGACCATAACCCCGGCCGGGGACGGCTTTGGCGATATCCACTAGAACTCAGTGGCGATGTACAATTTGAACGGCACCTCAGGGATCGTTGGGGGGACTATGCGGCCCTTAATGACCAGCCGGGGATTTCTTCTGCCCTCTTTTGGGAGGCTGGCAAGGCCGTCTTGAGAGGAGATATTATTAGTTATTCTAGTTTACGGCGCAAGCAGTTGAACCAGCAGATTCTTCTCTTAGAGAGGGACCTGGGGAGATTGGTGGCTGGAAATAGGACGGCAGCGAACCAGCGTAAGCTGTGGGAGATTCAGACGGAGTTGGAGATGCTTCTCCATTGGCGGGCGCAAAAATCAATGTTGTATTACCGCTACAAGCTTTATCAACATGGGAATAAGGCGGGTAAAGTGCTGTCTTCTCTGGTGAGGCTTGTGGGGGGGCCTAGAAACATAGGGGTCATTCGGCATGCTGATGGGACCCTTCGGCGGGGAGCAGCGGATATTGAGGCGTTTTTTACCAATTTTTTTCGGCAGCTTTATGCGTGTGAGGGGGTTCGGGAAGCGGCAGGTCGGGACTTTCTTAAGGGGTGTCTTTTGCCGCAGCTAAGTGGGGAGGGCCTGCAGGTACTCAACCAGCCGCTAACGGGGCGTGAGGTGCAGGAGGGGATTAAGAAACTGAAGACTGGCAGGGCCCCTGGGGTTGATGGATATCGGAGTGAATTTTATAAGGCCATGGGTGATGCTATAGTGGCGCCCCTTGTGGGTTATTTTGAAGATTTGATTCAGTTGGGGAGGTTCCCATTTGAGGCCAATAAAGTGTTGGTCACCATATTGCCGAAGCCCGGGAGAGACCCGCTTCTACCCTGCTCGTATCGTCCCATTTCGCTTCTCAATGTAGACATTAAGATTTTGGCCAAAATTATGGCGGATCGGTTAGCACGGTTCTTACCGGATTTGATACATCGAGACCAGGTAGGGTTCGTGCGGGGCCGTCATGCGGCCTATAGTGTGCAACGGATCTTGCTCTCCATGTGCACAGGACAGCTGGCTGAATATGGCTCTCTTCTTATTAGCTTCGACGCTGAGAAAGCATTTGATAGGGTCAATTGGGGGTTTATGTACCAGGTCCTGGAGGCGATGGGGTTTTCTGGTTTCTTTGTTGATGTGGTCCACTTATTATATGCCGATCCGAAAGGGGCTCTTCTGGTGAACAGCAATATGTCAGAAGACTTTTGCATTCAAAAAGGAACTCGTCAGGGATGTCCACTGTCCCCGCTCTTGTTCGTTTTGACGTTAGAACCCTTGTTGATCCGGATTTGAGAGGCCACAGGGTTTCGCGGCGTATCTGTGGGAAGGGAAGAAGTCCGTGTTGCGGCATTCGCTGATGATTTGCTTGTGCATTTGGATAATCCTCGTGAGGGGCTGCCTCAATTGTTACAACTTATTAGGGCTTATGGAGAGCCCTCGGGGTTCCGGCTGAATCTGGACAAATCTGAAGCAATGTTGCTGGGTCCTGTGGCGCAGCAAGGTTGGTTGGGAGAGTTTCCTCTGAAATGGGCTGCAGGGCATTTCAAGTATTTAGGCATTTACCTGCCGGCTAACTTGGGGGATCTTTATCATCTCAACGTCTCTCAGCTAATAGCAGCCGTGTCGATTAATGTGGATAAATGGCGAGACTTGCCGATATCCCTGGGGGGGTCGTGTGGCATTGTATAAGATGGCAATGTTTCCTAAGATTTTATACACGCTCCAGCTTCTCCCGTTGTTTTTAAGGAGCTCCGATCTTAAGAAATTGGATGTTCTCCTCAATCGTTTTCTCTGGCAGGGTCGGAAACCAAGGGTGAGATTGGAGGTCTTGCGGCAACCCAGATTGTTAGGCGGTCTTGGACTCCCGCATATACGGAAATACAACGTAGCCTGCCTCCTGCGCTTTGTGTGAGACTGGCTTTGGGATCTGGAGGATTGCTCCCCACTGGGGTTGCTTCGAGAGGCAGTTAAACCCTTTCATCCACGGTATCTTCTACATGCTCAAAGGGTTAGGGGACTAGCCCGAAGCCTCCGCGAGGTTGTTCTGGATCCTGTGCGAAAGGCATGGAGGTCCTTCTGCGCTGGACGTCGGCTTTCGGCGTGTTATTCTCCCTACCTTCCTATTCGGGGTAATGCTGATTTTTTGCCTGGCTTGGAGGGGAATCAGTTTACGCGGTGGGCTCAATTGGGGATAGAGAACTTGGAACAGGTGGTGACATCCGCTGGGGAGATGGAGGACTTTTCCCTGCTTTGTCGGCACTACCCTTATTTATTTATTTAGCTGTATTTATATCCCTCTTTTCACCAGGTCAAAGCGGTCAATTGGGAGATACATTTAACACGAGGGGATATGACACACATACGCTAATACTTACAGGGAACATGGGCAATGGAGGGTTAAGTGGCTTGCCCAAGACCACAAGGAGTACCTATAGGACTAGAATTCCCAGTCCCTCCGGCCTGAGATTGCTGTCCCCAGGTGGGACTTGAACCCCCGGCCCTCCGGCCTGAAGTACCCTCTAGAGATGAGGGATGTTTTCCCCTATATGCAACTCCGCAGTTATATTCGTAGTGTTCCCGGGGAAGCTTTGCAAGGGGAGGTTAGTTCTGAGCTGGAGGTGGCACTCCGGGGTGGGGACCAAGCGGTGCGGGTCTCGTGGTTACATAAAATGCTTTCGGAGTTAGTGTTGCTGCTTGCTGTTGATGAGCTGGCGGTTGCTTGGGCTACGGAGCTTGGAGAAGAGGTAACCGCGGATGGGTTGTTATGAGGCTTGGTAGCCATTCCTGAGCTGAGTGTGATGGTGCTTCACCGGGATGCCCAGTATAAAATCCTGCGCCGCCTACATTTTGCCCCTCATAGGGCGTGGAGGGCTGGGACCACTGATACCCATGGTTGTCCTCGGTGTGGTGAGCCTCGGGCCACGTTGGGGCATATGTTTTGGAAATGCTCGAAGATTCAGGTCTTTTGGGGGCAGGTGGTGGCTCATTTGGTTACCTGTGTGCAGCAACCATTACCCCTGACTGCTGGCAATGTGGTGTTGAATGTGTGGGAGGATCCGTGGAGGGGTGATTTGGGGCCAGTGGTGTTGCGTTGGCTGCGCTTGGTGTTGATGATTGCTCGTATGACTGTGTTGCAGCAGTGGTTGGATGCAAAAGGACCCACGTATGGTATTTGGAGAGTAAAGTTACATGGGGTGTTGCTCATGGACCGGATGTATGCTAGTGGGCACCCAAAGCGCTGGCAGCAGTTTTTAGAGGGCTGGGGACCCCATCTTTCTCTCTTACCTCTTAGAGCGCGCAGTCGGGTCATGGGTGGGCTTTGATGGTTAGGGCTGGGAATGTTGGTTCATCCTTTCTTACCTGCAAACCTGGTCTCGTTGATGTGGGTAGTGACATGAGGTTGGGGGGTGGGGGGTGAGAGGGAAGGGTTAGGGGGGATGTGACTGTTGGGGAACTGTTACAATCTCTGTTTGTGGACGGGTTCGGGAGAAGAGCTCACCCTGTACCTGTCCTGGTTGCGTTGGGCGTGCTGTGCTGCGTTCTAGGGATATCGGGGGAGTTGGGGGTATTTTTTTTTTTTTGGCAAATATATCTGTATCTTGTATGCTATCTGTTTACTGTGCCCGGGACAGAGGCCAATTGTTGGGGTTTCAGGGGTGGGGGGGATTTTTTGACTGTTCCTGATGTTTTCCCGGGAGTGCCAATTTGTTTATGTATCTAGGGGGTGTAGTATCTAGTCAGGTAATCGGGTGCCTCTGGTGTGCCTCGATATTCTATGCTGTTTGCTGGGGATATGTTTGTTCCTCCCCAATCTGTTATGGTGTTTCTTTTACAAATGTACCTTTTACTATGTATTTTCTTCCTTTTTGTAATTGGCTGCCTGTATTAATGCTGGGTTTTGCCTGTGGAAATTTGAATAAAACATATTTAAACATAAAAGGAAAATGCAGAATCTGCAGGAAACACAGTTATTAAATGAAATAGCAAAATTAGAAAGTAGTCATCAGAGTGATACGAATGCCCACATCTTACAGCAGTTGCAGTTGTTGAGGGTGGAATTAGGGAGGCTGAGGGTGAGTGAAATAGCACATCAATTAAATCTTCTCAAGCAGTCCTACTCTGAAGCGGCAACAGGGCGGGTAGGATATTGGCGAGTAGGCTTAAAGCTAGAGTACAACAGAACAGTATTGGAGGTATTAGAGATAAGAAAGGGAGGATCCAAATGGGAAGTAATGAGATAAGGCAAGTGTTTAAGGGATTCTATGAACAATTATATAAGAATGAGGTTTAAGAATGGGAAAGAGAAAAGTGAACTGTATCTTCAGGATGTTGAACTGCCTCATGTAGATTCAGTAGAGGTGGAGAGTTTGGATAGGCCTATTATGGAATTGGAAGTAGTGGAGGCAATTAGAGCATTAAAACTGGGTAAAGCACCAGGGTTGGATGGGTATACATCCAAAATTTACAGAGTATTTCAGGAGCAATTGAACGTGATCCTAGTGGAGGTATTTAATGACAGTTTAGTGCATGGGAAGTTACCACATACAATGGGGTAGACGGGGATTTCCTTAATACCTAAAGCGGGGAAGGACCTGACTAGTTGTGGGTCATATAGACCAATATCATTAATTAATATAGATGCCAAGATATTGGAAAAAACTTTGGCACAGAGACTTCAGAGGGTCTTGCCTAAGTTGGTCCATAAGGATCAGACGGGTTTTGTGGGGGGAAGGCAGGATGGAGACGATATTAGGAAGATTGGAAATTTGACGTGGAAATTGGAAAAAAAAGGGGAGCAAGCAGTGTTCATAATGGTGGATGCAGAAAAGGCATTTGATCAGGTGGAGTGGCCCTTTATGTTATGGGTGCTGCAAAAAGTAGGATTAGGAAGCAAGTATATAAGCTGGGTAAGAGCGTTGTATGCAAATCCCTCGGCTCGTATATGAGTTAATGGAGGGTACTCTGAGTCCTTTCAGTTGGGTAGAGGAACAAGGCAGGGATGCCCGCTGTCTCCTCTTCTCTTCGCATTAGTAATGGAACCTTTGGCAGAAAAGATAAGGAGACAGTCGGATATTAAAGGGGTTCAGATGGGGGAAATAGAAGCTAAAATTGCTCTGTTTGCAGATGACGTAATTTTGACGTTGCAAGATCCGCTAACTGCCCTACCAGTGTTAATGAAGGAAATTAAGGAGTATAGTGAAGTTTCGAGGTATAAAATCAATGGAACTAAAACAGAGATTTTGGGGTTTAATTTGCTGGTGGTTTTGGAGCAGAGTCTCCAAGAAAAGTTTCCTTTTAGGTGGGTTAAAAGTACCTATAGATATTTAGGTATAGAAATGGGCAGTACAAGTGATAAAATGAGAGAATAGAATCATTGGGGACCATAAGGAATGATTTGTGAAAGTGGAAAGGACTAACTTTATCGTGGCTGAGAAGAATAGCCACTGTCAAAATGAATGTCTTGCCCAGGATTTTGTTCCTGTTTAGTTCAATACCGTGTGCATTTTCTAAACGCTACTTAAAGAAAATGCAGCAGATGCTCATTGATTTTGTGTGGGAAGGGAAACGCTCCAAGGTATCAAGGCAGATTATGTTTATGAAACCAAACAAAACAAGGAGCGCCGCTCTTGCAACTAACAACCGGAACCACAATGAGCAAGAGTCGAAAGACGTATAGGATAGGTTCAAAATGCTTTTATTCAGATAGTCCCCAATGCGTTTCGGCATGTGTTGCCTTCATCAGGGGGTAGCAGCTAAAACACAAACATAAACACTCATAACAGTAATAATGACATAAATATTGATAAGCCCTATTAACACTAAGGGGTATGTTTACTAAAATGCGGTAAACATGAATAACGCGCGTTGTATGACGTTAACGAGTGTAAGTGCAGTATAGCATGCGTAATCACGCGCCAACGACCGTTAACGTCATACTACGCACGTTAACCATTGTTAACGATCGGTAATCCCCACGGCGCGGTAAAACAACGCAGAAGGAGGAGAGAGGGCAGAGAGAAGGGGTCAATGGGCGGAGAGTGGGCGTGGAGAGGCTCCCCTCGCACTAACGCGCTGAAATTCACAGCACAAGTCCAACGCGAATGAAAACCTGCCGTTAAAGGGGAGAGAAACCATTTAGCTGTCAGCAATGTATAGCACAGGCAGGGAAACCCAAAAAAAGTGATAAGTGTGAAACATGTGCACAGAACATAAGAGCACAGAAACACTGAGAATGACCCAAACAAACGGATAAAAACAAGAACCAAGTTGGGCAACAGTGGTATCAATGCACCCCCCCCCCCCCGAGTAAGCCTTATAGCACAGAGAGAAAATGTGGAAGGGACTAAACACCGTCCCCATACAAGGGGAATGGACCCACAGTGAAACAACGCTGTTCACGGTGTCCTCAACCACCAGACAGGGTGCCTATGGCGGGCACATGTCCCGCAACAGCATGGCGTGCATGTTGGAATGGCAACTGGACAGATGCTGGAGAAGGGGATACCGAGGGCCGCAGGCAGCACATGTCAAGGCACCACCAGGGAATGCACCATCTATGTGAGAACATGGTAGCGCAGTGCACAAAAGCACTGTATCCAAAAGCAGAAGGTCACAGGTTCAAGTCCCAGCTGTGGATCCTGCCAACCCACACCGCATATTTTACCCACCATTGCAAAGTCCTAATACAGACTGAACCTTATTTGCAGATGACCGAAACATGCCCATAACACCGACATCCCACCCCACAGAGCACAGACACCATAAACCTACCCAATACCTATAGCAGAGCCCCCCAAATGCAGCCCTGGAGTGCCAAACACCCATTCCGTTTCCCCACTGCCTCTGAGCAAGATGCCTGTGGTGCATGTCTATGCGCCACACCCATGGTCTGCAAATGTATCTCATGCCCTGCCATGAAAACCTGAACAGTGTATGGCACACCAGGACTGGAGTTGGGAAACCCTGGCGTAAAGCAGCAGCCAACAGGGGCATCCACACCCGCATCCACAGGCCCAACAGCCAAAGCCACCTTTGGGAGTCAGGACATTGGGCTCTGCGTGCATCTCCCAATACTAGCACCTGCATACCATAGTAATGCCACCATACACCTCGGAATATGGTACACACCCTACAAAAGGTTGCTATGACCACTGGCAGATAGCAATTCATAGCCTAAGTACAGGTTTTCCCCCAGTGAGCTGCAGCATAGCAACCTCTCTGATGTCTGTGGAGTGTGCTACAGGTTCCTTGTCTTTCAGTGTTTACCAACCTGTGCAGTGACACCTACAGTTGTGCGTACCCTAACCATTTGTGCACTGTGCCCCGGACCACTGTTGTGGGCAGGGCTGCCCAACACCCCCAGAGCTACACAATGCTGGCATAGGTGTGGGGAGTGTGTGCCCCACTATCAAGTGTGCTGTGTCGGCAAACACCCCCCACAGCCCTCAGTGCTAGCACTGTTGCCAGTATAGGCCGGCCAATGTGTATAATGAGGAGCAAGGTACCCTGGGAATAGGCCGTAGAGGGTGGCCGACCTGGCTGCATCAGCACAAGGCATAGGGCAATGGCGCAGACACTGTAGCGGTGTTGCCAGCTGTAGCCCCGGCAAAGGTTGGCTAGATGGCAGGCACGTATACCAGCATGCAGGGTGGGAAAGGGGGATGGGACAGGGTTGCCCAATGATCCGCTGGGAGACGCGTGACCACCTTGGTGCATGGTGTGACGGGTGTAATGGCTGGCCCTAGGGGGTGCAGGAGCATACTGTCAGTGGAGTGCATTGGCCCATCGGTGGTGGCACCCACAGGGGTGTGGGGGTCTGGGGGTGGGCACAGCAGAGGGTGGGGATGGGGGCTTAGCGGGATAATGCCCTGTGGAGTGGCACAGTGCGCCGTGGCTGTGGATGGGGTGGAGCGCAGTGTGGATGGTGCGACAGGTGACAGTTAATGGATGTAGCTTATGGAGCCAAATGTGGTACTGGGATGTGCTTGATGGGGGGCATGGGAGTGTAGGTGTATATTGCGGCCACTGGTGCACAGGGTGATGGGTAGGCCATACCGGGGGGTCACCCTAAGGTGTGGGAAGCTGCAAGGGTGTGCTCAGGGGAACACAGTGGACATGTGTCATGGGAGACGCCAAGGTGGATGGCTGTGGGAGCCTGTGAACCGGAGTACGTGACATGTGCAGTGCACATACTGTTTGGGTTTAGCATGATGGGAGCGGCCAATGTGGCTCCCCATGCAGGACATACAGTGCACCTAAACCAACACAGAGACTAAGGGGGGGGGTGAGGGCTCAACAGGGTAGTGGTCCACGGGGTCTGTGCACCCCCACGACACAATGCAAGCCACCACGGCATGGGAGTGGTGGTCCAGCATTGCAGGTTATGTGATTGGCTGCGTACCCATGGTGGACATGGCTGGGGGGGGGGCAATGGCTGGTTACATCAGTGGCACTGTGTCATGCCCTGGTCACGGGCCAGGGGGTGGGGTGGGGTTGTGAGAGTGTCGGACCCCAAATGAGACAATGAACACGTGTCTCTATCACTGGCCACCTGTGTAGCCCTTTATTTGCCCCTCCCTCTGCCACGCCTTGGGCGGCCCCGCCCAACCCTTGGTGTTTCTCGCACCCCTGCTGCCGGCGCTGCTGCTGCTGCAGCTGCTGCAGGTGTTCGTGGTAGTGTTGGCGCTGGCTGCAGATGGACGGTGACTGCTCCTGCGCCTGACACAATCCACTCCAGGGTGTCAGCCATCCGTTCAGCTGCCGTGGCCATGCGGTCCACACCAGCAAGGACCCCAGACATGGTCCGCTGCAGGTGGCGTGCCATCCTCAGTTGGCGCCGCTGTGCCCGGGCCACCGACCGCAGTACATGCTGTATACCTGTGGGGAGAGGCCATAGTGCAATGTGAGACAGGGGGAAACCAACACCTGTACAGAGGCATATCAACCATAGCACATTAGGACACTCACCCTCTGCATCTCTATGGGCTGCTGCAGAGTGCGCCTGCATTTCCCCAATGACATTTGCCACAGCAGCCAGTGCCTTGTTCCGGGATCGCTCTGCCTCATCCGCAGGCACGTCCCCTGTGCCTTTAGTGGTGGGTGTTGTATCCCTGTCTGCAGATTGTGGGACCTGCATGTCCCCATCCCCCAGGGGTGCGGCCTGCCCCTCCGCTCCCACATGGGCCACCTCCAACACAGTGTCCACTAGGCTGGATGGTCCTGCGGCTGACTCGTCCTGTGCCTCCTCCTGTGCCTCAATGGCGCTGACGTCACCTGGGTGCCACAGGGTTACATAGGTCAGATGGGGGTCTGGCTGCCTCACCACCCCATCACATCCCCCCTCAGGCATCTGTGGGTTGGTGATCCGCGTGTGTCTGGTCCATGGCTCCAGTGACGTTTGTGCACTCCCCATGCAAGTAGCCCCTGTGCCCTGCTTTCCCGGGCCCCCCACACCCCTGGGTGCTGCCGCACACCCCATGCATGGCCATCACCACCTTCATCCTGCATGTGCTGTGTGCCTTCCGGTTGGCCATCTCCCTACCCGTGTGGCCCTACTGCCCCTGCCAGCCCTGCACTGTGAGCCATGCAACATGTCAGCAGCTTCTGCTGCCACTGTGGGTCTGCCATCCCTGCACAGGCACCCATTCACTTACTTTTGCCGCCCACTGCCACCCATAGACAGGCCCCCCACCTTGGCTCGTGCATGGATGCTGCCTCTGTGTCTCAGTTGCCCCCCAATTCCCAACCAGCCACGTACGGCCCCCCCCCCCCCCCGCTGTTGTGGCGCAAACCATGTACCTGTGCTATCTCACACAGTTGGACCACACTCCCCCCTTACCTGCTTGTGGGTGTGCTGTGTCCAATGCAGCGGGAAGGCCATGCACATATATTGGGCCAAGTCTCTCGGCAAGGCGACGTTCAAGGTCAGACAGGTTTGCCAATTGAGCTGGGCCCCCTCCAGTGCCTTGGGCCCCACGTTTCTCCCTTACAAGCTCAGTCCGTATGTTCCTCTTTATATCGCAATAGCGTTTTCTCAGACTCTCAATGTCCCGATGGGGTCCCCCTGCTGCTGCCACTGCTGCCTGGACCTCGGCTATACATAGCCATTGTAATGGTGGAGCTCTGGCGTCCGAACAACAGGTCGTACCTTTCCAGGATGTTTGCCAGGAGGAGAATGATCTCCTCCTGGCTGAAGCGTACGGCCCTCCGCCGTATCTCTGCAGGGACCGGGACCCTGGGCTGCCTTGGTCTCCCAGCTCCTCTTGCCTGTGCACTTGGTGTCTGATGAACCCCAGATGGCCCTGGCACCTCATCTTCGCCACATGTGTCTTGTGCTGGTGGGTGGGTGGGCTGGTCCACTGCATGTTCCTGTTCCTCTCCATACCTGCGCTCCATGCTGTCGCATATGGTTGTGCTCGGGGGTTTGCCATACAGAGCCTATCATACATATAGGTTTTGCTTGGGTGTGGGTCGCGGGGTGTTGGCTACGCGCACAGCCACGCGCGTAGCAATGCGCGTTGAGTCGTGCAGGAAGTGACATCATATGTGTTCGTGTAGGCAGCAGGCGCCATTTCAGGGATCCATCCTACACGTGCCTTCATAACAGTTTTGTAGTCAGTACTGCTGGCCCACATATTCCAGCGTTTGATATATTGTAATCTTTGTCTGCGCCTTAGCAGTAGCGCTGGACGCTGCAGCAATACGTGACACGTACGTTACATCATTCAGATGTTGCACGCTTCGGTACGCGCGTTACAACACATCTTGCGTTCCCTGCTCATGGGCACGTTCGTTGTATGTCACTCCTACAGTGGTGTCTGGGTGTGGTTTCTAGTGTGATACGCAGTTTCTTTACACCCTGCTACATCTCAGGGACTCACGTAGATGATTGTCCAACGTAGATGATTGACCGCGGGTGCTTTATGGGAACGCACGATCCAGCGCGCGGTGCCGTTGCAAACAGGCATGTTTTATGTATGTTGTAATCTGGATCTTTCTATTCCACCAGGTGTGTACCAATCATGTGATGTCCATCCCCTCCCCGACTCCTATTTCTAACCCAGCTATCCTCCAACCTGTGTCTATCATGGCTCAGACTGCGCATGCAGGTGGTGCAGTGGTTGCATTGGTCGAACTGGCTGGGCTGCTTTTTCCGGAGGAGGGGGATGCTTTTCCTGGGGCTGCAGCCCTGGGCATGGGTGCAATGCCACTGCAACTCAGGCCTGCAGCTGTGGGGGCTGCACAGGCGGGTGTGGGTGACCAACGGCGCCGTAGGCATGCTGAAGCACAACCCCGCCTGCAACACCTCTACAGGCCCAGGGCCTTGCTCCAGGACCTGAGAGAGGGCTAGGTAATCTCCCTCTACCGGCTGGACACAGGGGCCATTAGGGAGCTCTATCAGGAACTCAGACCTGACCTTGAGCCCCTGACTGCCCGGTCACATGCTCTACTGGGTATGACCAAGCTCCTGGCTGCCCTACATTTCTTTGCCTCTGGCTGTTTCCAATCCTCGGTGGCAGCAGTGGGTGGGATGAGTAGGCCAACCTTCTCACGCTGTCTCCACCAGGTACTGCGTGCCATGGTCAGCCGGGTTGGGAATTACATTGCAATTCCCAACGGGAGGCAACATTGGGCGGCCCTGGCACAGGCATTCCATAGGATTGCTGGGATACCACACGTGATGGGCGCTATAGATTGCACACATGTTGCCCTTGTCCCGCCACGCGACAGGGAGGTTGTGTACCGCAACCGCAAACACTTCCATTCCCTCAATGTGCAGGTTGTTTGTGATGCAAGTATACATATCTTGAATGTGGTCCCGCGGTTTCCAGGGTCTGCCTATGACTCCTATATCCTGCAGAACTCGGCAGTGTTCGGCCAGTTTGAGGCTGGCCAATATGAGGACTACGTCCTGCTGGGTGGGTATTCACCGTGTATGACAAGCACCTACTGTAGGTGGTTGTCTAGACACCATTGTCACCATTGTCCACTGCATGCCTGACATTGCGGTGTTATTTCTGGGTGCAGACTATTGGGTGTGGCACACTACATCATGCCCTGTCACTGGTGTTTTGGTCACAGACATATGTGCTATGCCAGCCATCTCTCTGTCTACCATGTGTGTGTGGGTTGCTCTCACATGTGTGTCCCAGCGGCCATGTGGTGTCGCCTGTTCCGTGCCCTTGCCCTTTTTTTTCTGTGTTACTGTGTCCAGGGGCACCCGTGCTGCATATGATGTGTCCCCTCCATGCCTGTGAGCAACACCTGCAGCTTGCCAATGGCCTCCACATCTGGGCACGGGCATACTGCACTGGCAGTTGTACATATGTCTACCAGTGGGGTCAGTCACTTGGCCAGCCCATATGTTGCATGGTTGTATGTGTGCCATTTATTTTTATTTATTTTATTTAAACAGGTATTTGTATACCGCTCCTTCCAGCGATCAGAAGCGGGTATGATTACAAGAGAGAGCTGTCAGATCAAGACAGTAAAATTTATATGGTATATACATAGTTGATTCGGGAGGAAAGGATGGTATACAGCAAATTTAAAGGTATATTCATAATTGATGACACACAGGAAAGTATCTATTTCTAGTCTAAGGGGAGAAGGATTACATATATACATTTTTACATGAAATGCTCTCTGGGTCTTTGGATAGATGGTTCCCCTCAATTGGAATTAGAGCAGGTTGAAATTAGTTTGAAATAGGTGCGTCTTGAGTTTTTTTTCTAAATTCCGCTAGATTTTTGCTGGCTCTTAGTGTGGGCGGTAGTTGGTTCCATAGTGTAGGTGCTGTGTATGCGAATGCCCTATTGGTGGTGGTGACTTTGGCAGATCTGATATCTGCAGGGGTGTGAAGGGTATTGGAGTTAATGGTTCTTCTGCTTTTGTTGGGAGGTTGCAAGGCAATTAGAGTGGAGAGGAAGGATGGAGCAATGCCGTGGATAAGTTTGAATGTGGTTGTCAGTATTTTGTACTTTGAGCGAGCTGTAATTGGGAGCAAGTGCAATTCGATTAGTACTGGTGTGATGTGGTCGGTAAGGTTTTTCCTCATGATGATCCTGGCAGCTACATTCTGTGCCATTTGCAGGATGTTGAATGTTTTTTTAGGTAGTCCTTGCAGAATAGCATTGCAGTAGTCGAAATGTGGCATGATAAGTGCTTGAGCGACGGACCTGAAATCGTGGGGGTCAATGATGTTCCGTATAGGTTGTAGGACTCTCAGTTTGTGGAAAACTGCCCTGTTTGTTTTGCGGAGGTGTTTTTCCATTTTTAGGTCGCAGTCGAAAGTTACTCCAAGGTATTTTATTTCTTTCTTCGTTTGGTAGGTATTGTTGCATAAGGTTATTGTGGTTGGGGGGTCAAAGTTTGCTTTCCTGGACAAATACATCACTTCAGTTTTCTTATGGTTGATGGTCATGCTGCTTTGTTTTAGCCAGTGTTGCATCTCCGTAAGGCATGCTTCAAGGGGGCTGTAGTCCGGGTTGTTAGTGTCAAGTTGTGTGTACATCGGCATATATGTGGTAGTTGATTTTGTGCTGAGTGAAGATTTCGCATAGTGGTTGCATATATACGTTAAAGAGGAGTGCTGAAAGTGCAGAGCCTTGCGGTGTACCTTGTGTTTGGGGGAATGCTTCGGCTTTTTCACCATTGAACTGGACCTGTTGCACTCTGTTTGAGATGTATGATGTGAACCATTTTAGGGGGGTTCCTGATATTCCTATTGACTTGATCCTGTCTATAAGGGTTCCATGGTTAACTGTATCGAAGGCAGCTGAGATGTCGATGAATAGGAGTATGTACATTTTCTTTTTGTTTTCTAGGCCTTTGAGTAAGTTGTTAAGCAGAACTAGTAATAGGGTTTCAACCCCATGATGTTGCCTAAATCCGTATTGATGGGCATCAAGGGGGGCATTGTCGTTCAGGTGGTCTTGGAGTTGGAGTAGGACTGCCTTTTCTATAATTTTTGCTAGGAATGATATGCTCGATATTGGGCGGTTGGATGCTGGGTCTTCTCTGTTGAGTGTGTTGTTTTTCAGGATCGGTCTTATAATAGATTTTTTTAGTTCGGCAGGCATGATTCCTTGTTGCAGTGATAGGTTTACTATGTGGGAGATATATTGGGCTATGTCTTGTTTCACTGCCTTGACCCAGGCTGCTGGGCATGGATCGAGGGGGGATGTGGTGTTGTTTATGCTTGTGATTATGGTAACAATTTGCTGGTTTCCGATTTTGTGGAAATTGTTCCATACCTGGTCATGGGATGAGTGGGACTCAGTGTTGAGTGTGGGTGCAGGATTGCCTAGGCGGAGCGACGGATTTGTGGCCGTTAGTTTGCTTGCGTAGTGTTTTGCCAGGGTTTGAGCCTTGATTTCGTTGTTTTGGTTGTCGGTTTGAGATGTTTTGGTTAACGATTTGACGAGTTCAAATAACTCACGTGGTCTATTGATAGCTTTGTTCAGTATGTTAGTGTGATGCTTTCTCTTTGCAGCGTTGATGTCATCTTTGTATTTTGCAAGAAGAGTCATGTATTTGGATTTCAGTTCAGAGGTTTTGGTTTGCCTCCATTTTCTCTCTGTTCTGCGAAGCTCTCTCTTCGCTCTAGTTAGAGCTTCTGTGTACCAGGGTTCTGAGATGGGCTTGCTTGGCTTTTCTGAGGTTTTTGATGTTGGGTTCGATGTACTTTGTATGCCTGTGTTCCATCTACTTGTTAGTTCATTGAGGTCTGTGTGATCCAGGTTTATATGTGATGAGATGGTTGTTATGAGGTGCTCCTTGTTGAATTTGTTGAACTTTCTGAGAGTGTGTAGTGTTCTTGTGTCTTTTGCGTTTTTGGGTATAGCTGGTAGGTTTATTTTGAAGTCAATTTGGTGGTGGTCGGACCATGGGACTTGGGTTATCTTTATCATAGCTGGTTCTTCAAATGGATGGAGGATGGTGGGTATGAAGACCAGATCCAGGGTATTTCCCCTATCGTGGGTGGCGCCACTTACTATCTGTTGGTAGCCAAGCTGGTCCATGGCTTCCTGTTGGGGGGGGGGGGATGGGGACACAGACACATCCTCATGGTGGTCATTCTGTATGCGTGACCTTCTCTCTCTAGCCATGCTGGGGACTACACGTGAGATGTGCTGTGGGCGCTTCAGCTATGACACATGTCTGCTGCATGCCTGGCCACCTTCTTCGGTGTCCACTGCCACCCCCGCCTGTTGCCTCCCTCCCCCCCCCCCCGGAGTGTATCCCAATGGCCTATGCTGTGTGTGCGCCCGATCAGGCCAGCCACCTACTTGCACACCTGTGCATCCCTGCACCCTCGGGTGTGTTTTGCCACTGTTGGACATCTTAGCTCACAGCTCCCACCACTGCTCTCTCGGCACAGGTTTTGCACATATCCTGTGACACGGTAACATGGGTGTGCACTGCCCCTAATGGCATTTCATGGTCATTTGCCTCTGGCCTTGACAGCCTCTGATGCACTACCACTGTGTGCACTGCTTTTGCCTCATATCTGTGTGCACGGCCTCTCGGCTGTCCAGTTCTTTATTGCTACGTCTGTCATTCCATTGGTGCCTCATCACGCATGTAACTTTGCACCATTGTTTTCTGCAGGTGATGCAGGATATGGGTGTCGCCCCTGGCTGCTTAGCCCTGTGCGTCTCCCTCGGCCAGGTGCAGAGATACGGTATAATGAGGCCCATGCCTCCAGTCGCTCAGTGATTGAGCACACCTTTGGCGTTCTCAAAAGTCGCTTCAGGTGTCTGGATAGGACTGGCGGGGCCTTACAGTACGGACCCCTGACTGTGGCAAGGATCATCATAGCCTGTTGCATCCTCCACAACATTGCTCTCAGGCACAATGTTCCAGTCGATATTAATGAGGATCTCGGGGTGGATCCTATGTGCCCTCCTGCACCTGCCCATGGTGACACACGTGTGGGGATGGCAGCCAGGCAACATCTGATCGAGGAGCTCTTTTCCTGTAAGTTATGGGTGTGCTGGGGACGTGTCTCTGGGTTAGCCATGTGTGAGCTGGTGTATGGATTGTGCAGCACTGCCATCTCATGTCTCCATATCTCTGTTATGTTCTTGGCTCCACAGGATGAGCTTCTGTGTTCCGGGCCCACAGGGATTGGCTGACTATGCTGCCCGATGCTGTGCTGCATGTGGGGAGTGTGTGTTCATATATGCACCATTCCGGTTGACTCGGGTGAGTTGGCAGATAGTGCGGATTGCATTGCTGTCGTCACGGTTAGACACATATATGTTGTTTTCTCTCCACTGCTCCTATGGTGATGCACACTTTGGCCCACTGCTCCATCACCCTTAGCTTCCATCTGTCACACATGTGGCCATCACCTGTTCACATCTTGGGGGTCTTCATGGTATATCTTACACACATATTGTCAGGCTGTGTGTGTACACGGGCACAGGGCATTGTATTGTTGGAGGGTATGTTGAACAGTCACTGCCATTGAGTCATTTGCAAGATTTGTGCCACTCATGCATGTACTGTGATGTGTGTCTCCACTTGTCGTTGAGTGTTGGGGGTCCTGCCATCTGAACCTTCTGGCATGCGTACCTTGTCACACAGTGTATGTTACTGTTTCTGCTGGACCTGTCTACATGGCCGGTCATTCTGCGCTACCCTGCCTATCTGTGTTGTAGGGCTGTGACTGGCCACCTCTCCAGTTATGTTCCCTCATCCCTCTGTTACCTTCTGCTTGTGGGCTAATGTACATTGTGCACATGTGTCATATATTTTTCTCAGATGTGTCACAGTTTTGCTGGTGGTCCAATGTACATCAACATTGTGTTTCCGCAAAACACAATGCACCATGGACATGTTCCACTCACAGCTACCCATGCAGACGTGGTGATGTCCGCTGTCCATTGGTGTCCACAACCGCTATTGGGGCTCTTTGTGCTCTTGCCTGACACGGACATTCCCAGTCAGGCCACTGGTCTACCTTTCAGGTAGGCCTCACCTTCCATCCTCTGGGAAATACACCACATGCTGATGCTGCATTTGGCCTATTGCTATCAAGATGTCCTTCGTTGTTATCTTTGTGTTCCACCACTGTGCACATGCTCTGGACCCCTGGGGTGTCTGCGTGTCATGTGCATTTACATGAACATATTGGGATGGTGTCCTGGTCTTCAGGGACATCTCCTGCAGTGGTCCATGTGCACTGTGCTCAGTGTTGTGGCCATGTCATGTGGTGCTATCTATGCATTCTGGGTGTTGCTCTTTTTATGTGTGTGTCTCCTTTCTGTCCTCCAGGGGTCGTGGGTGGGTGTGCCATTCCCTTACCTGATATCTGCATCTTTTCACACAGGACACTGACAACAATGATGACACATGTGCTCCACTGCATCTGGTGATCCCGTCATCCATATGTGCTTGGCCACAGCACCCATGTGAGCGTGTTCCTGGATGTTGCTGACACAGGGAGATGGTCCTCTGCACTTTGGACACAGGCCCTTTTTCTGACTCATTGCTGGCCTATTGTTACTGTTACTGCGGTGACTTGCCTGCCGTTGCTGCCATGACCTGTCTGGGTGTTTCGTTTTTTGCAGTAGGGGGGTGGTGAGCTGTACATGGGTTGGTGGTTTTTGAACCGTCACTCTTGGCATGGCATGTTGCCTTGTCACTCTGCATGCTTTCACCAGGATCTTTTGGTTGCTGGGGATGGTGTCTGCTGTGCATACAGTGAGTGCATACACTGTGCGGACATGTCATGGTGCGACCCTCCACCTCACATATTACTGTCTGTTTGCAAAGCCTGCTGAGTTAGGGCTTTGGATTTTGGGTGGCACCAGCGGGGGGTGATCAGGGTGTGTAGGCTCCATGGGCAGAAACAGGTGGGTGGCGTCGCAACGTGGGTTGGGTGTGTCCTTGTGACGTTGGCTGCCACACAGGCCCCATGTCGTTCTTCAGGTCATATGGTGCACCGGAATGCAGGATATGATGTCTGCTTGGGTCTGGTGATTGCCTGTTGGGGACAGATGTTTGCACCTTCGTTGTTTTGGATATTTGGGAGATTGGTCACCCCGTTTCATTGCCACTCGTGTGCTTGACGTTTTGGGTGACACCTGGCAGTTGTCTTTTCCTTCCTTGTTTGCTGCTTACTTGGCCATATGATGTGTGCAGCCCCATCACATCTCCGCCCACCCATCCATGGTTGAGCTGTTCATGTCCGTGTGGCATATTTGCTGCCCCTGTGCCACATTGTCTGGACTAATTGTAGTTCTCCTCCTGGGGTGGTGCATGTGCTGGGCTACCTGTGTATTGGTGCTGCTGATGTTGGTTGGCCTGGGCCTGATCCCTGATCTTGTTGGTCATTAACATGCTCCTCTTTCAGTCCATTGCCCTTTCTACAGCCCATCCACATGGCTCTCCATTGGCCTAACCCCTTCCACCCCTCATGTGTCACTCCCCTGATCAGTTGCATGTTGTTTACACTGCATTATATTTCCTGGTGTGTGTGGGGACCTGTTCATATGTGCCTTCCATCCCACCTGTGGACTGTGTTGTTGGCTGTGGATCCCTCCTCCACATGTGTACTGCATCTTGGTTACGCTCTGTGGTTCCATCGCCTGACACGCAGCTGTGGTTTTGGATGTTGACATGCTGTGATCCTGTCTGCATCCATTTCTGTGTGCCTCAGGGTGTTGTTGTGGTCATTTTTTTTCTGCAGTGCTTTCCATCCTAGTGGTCATAGCTTTGCACTCTCTCTGTTCCCCTGTTTTTATGCCTTTCCTGCACTGGTACCTGTGGTCGCTGTAACACTCATCTCTTGGCTTCTACGTCCTGGCCGCTCATATTATCCTAATCACATTTGCTGTCCATCCTTTGGTCCATCTATCTGCATTGTGGTGTGAGATGTCCTGTATGTTGCTGTGGACTGTCGCCCCGTATCCTACCCTGCTACCCTTGTCTGCATTGCATCTCTTTTTGCTTGGCGGTCCCGTGCCTGTTCTGCGTTTTAGACTCACTCCTCTGGCCACCTCACCCTCCACTGGGGGACACATATTCTCCTCACCTGCCACACACTGTTTTTCCGGTACTCCAGGGTGCCAACACCCTTTGCTGTGGTGCTGTTGCCACTACCATGTTTGTCCGTGCTGCTGCCAGACACGTGTGATGCCGTCAGGGATGAGGGTCCGGTAACTCTCTACTCGCCCTCCATCTGTCGCCTGTTCATTGTCTTTACTGTGGGTTCTAGGTGGTGTTTGTCTCGGTTCCACGCAGGTCCTGCAGGCCCTCCAGACACACCTTGCAGCCCCTAGGGCACACTGACCTTGGGAAACATACCATTTTTGGAGCACCGTGCCATATGGTTCTATGGGCCACGGTTCCATCAGCACTCTCCTATCCCTATGTACCTCATATTGCACTTAGCTTTGGACACCTGTCTTGACACCGTACTGGTACACACCTTTTCAGGCTTCTTCTTGGGCACACTGTTGGGCTACTGTCTTTTGCTGCTCTATGGCAGTGGCGCACATATTCATTTCTCCCTTCCGGGCCAGGCGCTGTGGGGGTGCCTACCCCCTCCTATGGTCATCTCGGGACTGCTGCTGTGCATGTGCAGTGCACCATGGGTACTGTTGCATACACCCATATCCTTAGCACCCCAGCAGGCACTTTGGGTGGTGACATGGCGCCCCTCGGTGCACAGTCAGGGGGTTGTGGTTCTGGTGTTACGGACATCTGCATTTTCTTGCGCACACTATCCATAGTATGTTTGGTTTTGCTTTTGCTTTTCCAAGTGACATTCAGTTTTGGAAAGGGGTCTGTGATGTTATTGGGCCTTGTATATTGGTAATGATCATGGCCTTGGTCTTGATTGTGTTTGCCAAATGCCCTTGTTTGCTGAGACCTTGCTTTGTTTCCTTGTCAAGCATTCCTTGTATGTACATAGTGCAACTTCTGTGGTTCTGGTGTGGGTGTTTTGGTCATTTCACAGTTCTGCTCCAGTAGCTGGCCACCTCATTATTGGGACTGTGTTATTTGCACTAGCAATATGAGCAAATAGTTACTTCCATGCTTGGGGGGCCCCTAGGTCATGGTTTTCAGCATACAGTGAATCATTTGGCGCCCCTTGGAGGGGCATTTTGTTATCTTGCTTTACATTGGTGCTGACAGCAGCAACACCCTCACACTGCAGACTCCTCACAGTGACTCATCAGGGACTCTATAACATGCCCTATGGGGCGCTTTGTGACACGCCCTATAGGGTGCTCTGGCGGACAGTGCACATTAACCTTTGCCCTCTGGTGTGGCTTTTAGGGTGCTCTATATGACACCTTCGGGTTATATCCCTGTGAGTGGGTGTTTGCCAGCAGAACTTGTTGGACGTACAAAACAAACTACCTATGACACCACTGATTTAGTGTGGGGGTCATGGCGCACACTCATCCACAGATACGCTCGCCTGGCAGGGACACATTCACTTGGTACAGGGCCCATAGTTGGGCCAAACAATGCATGTCGTGGTGGCGTTTGCTGCTAGCGTACAATGGCAGGACAATTGGGTTGTTCCCTGCCTTGTTTCAAGCACAGTTTGACGTTGTCTTTCCTTTATTAAATGATTTGTGTATATATTTGACTTTGTACGTTTCACACACCCGGTTCTGGCTGCAGATTCACGCTGTTTTCTACTTTTGGGGGCTGAGGCTCTCTTGATTAAAAGGCCACTCCCAATGAGGGGAGGTGGGCATTTTTTCCCACCTCTCATGTTGTTTGTGTCCGACAAAAATATGGGGTTATCTATGGTTTAAACAGAGTGGTGACTAGTTATACATATACTTAACTACTGTTTGTGGATGGTACTGTTGCAGGCAGCTTTGGTCCTTGGGCACACAGAGGGAATTGAACTCACAAACCTTGCACCACCTGACAGTGTCTTACCCATTGTGCTACGGATCAGGGTGCCTTAGAAGACACCTTTTCTAGCTTCTTATGGGGCACCCTGTTGGGATACTGTCTGTTGCTACTATGTGACAGTGACGCACACAGTCATTTCGCCCTACCATGCCAGGGGGCTATGTGGGTACGTACTCCTTCTTGTGTTCATCTCTGGACTGCTGGTCTGCATGTGCATGTGCAGTGCTTGCATTGGTACAGATCCTAGCCAACACAGCAGGCAGTTAGGGTGGTGTGCAGCCCAGTGGTTCCTTCATTGCCTGTGGGGCCAGTGGTCATGGGTTCAGACCCACAGTGGACTCCTTTTATAGGGCTGTCTGCAGCGTTGTATATTTTTAATACACATGACTGCTACCAGCGACAGCCCCTCAGCGTAATATAACCTTACAGAGCCTCATAGGGTGCCCCATGTGGCACCTTATCTGCCGCCCTTTACGTTTCCTTATAGGATGTTCTATGGGGGACATTTTGATGTGCCTCAGCGAACAGTCCACTTTATAATGTAGCCTTTGGTGTGCGTTATGGGGTGCCTTCTACGGCACCTTCGGGTATGCCACTGTGTGGGGGTGTTTGCTGGCAACCCTACAAAAAAATACATATACATGCCCCCTCACTCACTATATAATGTACAGGATGCTGCGTCAGCCAGCCTTATGCATCTGGCACCCTGGGGACTCAAACCCATTATGCCTGTATTAGCAGTCAGTGCAGTAACCATTGTGCTACAGCTCTGTATCGGTGATGTATGTCTGGGCGCCTTCTTATGCTTAACGCGCGGTGAAGTGCCATGGCGCCCTGTAACGCTCGTTAGTTTTTGGAACGCGCGTTAGTGGTTACGATGTCCTGCCCATGTCCTTATTTGGGGGTTTTGTCACTACCGCGGCTCCTAACGCGAATTACACTAACGCGGTTTAGTAAACATACCCCTAAAAGTCATTAAAAATGATAAAAATCCTAAATTGCAAACTTGTTGCTCCAAAAATAATGATAAACGCAGGACACAGAATAATTACTTATTGAAAAAGTTAATAACTTGTACATATAAACATGTAAAATTGTAAAAATATCGTAAAAGTATATTGTATATAAACAAACATATATAGGGACGGACAACCAAAAGAGACAGAGTTAAAAAACATAAACATGTACTTACAAGAACCCAGTTCTAATTTTCTATTATTTCTTGGGTAAATGCTGATAACGTGCTGTCTCTGAAGCGCTAATCTAATGTAGCGTCAATTCGTATACTATTGACCGCATGGCCAGAATGAATGAATGGATGATGAAATGCTCAAAGAAATCAGGGCAGCTAACAAAAGTTACAGCACAGTAATAATAATGGGTAATTTCAATTACCCCGGTATTTATTTATTTTAATTCTCTTATATACCGTGCTATTCAGCATCAGTGCGGTTTTACATTGAACAAACTGAAATTACATTGAACAGGGCATTATAACTTGGAGATAACTATTTTACAGGGAACATGGGCCAAGACCACAAGGAGCACCTGTGGGACTAGAAACCCCAGTCCTTCCGGCCCAAGGTTGCTGTTCTCTAGTGGGATTTGAACCCCTGACCTTCCAGCCTGAAGTACCTTGCCCCAACCACTAGGCTACTCCTCCATTGACTGCATCAGTGCCATAGCAGGACTTGCTAGGGAGATAGAGTTTGTAGATGAAATAAATGATTGCTTCTTGGAGCAGCTGGTTCATTAACCGATTTCCTCTGCTCCTCCCCCTCCCTCCCGACAACAACGTAGCCCAAAGAGGGATTTTCAGATGGCAGCACTATGGAAAGGAGGTGGCAGAGGCATGTCACCCAAGTCGCCTACCAACAGACAGACCAAAAACAAGGAACAAAATCCCTCCCAACTCCCAACTCAGAGCAAAGGTCAGACACAAAGTTCCACAGCCAAGAGACAATTGGACTGGGACCTCTGAGCGGGGTTATAAATCTATCCAGTTATGCATTAACTGATATAGAAATTCAAGTTTTAGAGAAACTTTAGGCCTGTCATTCGTGCCTACAAGGCAACATGATAAATTTACAACCAAGGTAGAATTATATAGATTTTTTCGCAAATTAAGAATAATAGACCATTTTAGTAAAACAGCTAAAGACACCACAGATCCGTCAGTAGTTAGGAATTCCTCCACGTGGATTCCACCCAATACTAACATTATGATTACAAATTTTGAAAATGTAGTTCTTTCAAGAGTAGAGGACTTTTATCAACATAACAAACATCGAGGGTACTTTAATCTCAATGGCCCACAAAAATTAGCTCTTAAAAATCTACAATCCAATAATAACATTGTAATTAAACCAGCAGACAAGGGAGGAGCTATAGTTGTTCAAAATAGAGATGATTATATTAAAGAGATGTTATGACAATTAAATGACCAACAATTTTACCAAAAGGTCTTTGACGATCCTACACCGGCTCTACAACAAAAAATAGACACCCTCCTTTTTATAGGTAAGGAAGCAGGCTATCTTACTACAAATGAGATTTCGTATCTCAAAGTTTCTCACCCTACTATTCCGACCATCTACATACTGCCTAAAATACATAAATCATTACAAAGTCCTCCTGGCCGACCAATAGTTTCCGCTATAGGTTCGGTGTTGGAACCTCTCTCTAAATTTCTAGACATATTCCTTAGACCTTTTGTTTCACAGGCACCTTCATATGTGCGTGATTCTACATACATAATTAATATTTTGCATAAGTTTGAAAGATATCATGAAGACCTTATAATGGTCACTTTAGACATCAATTCACTGTATACGAACATACCTCAACAGGCAGCATTAGAAGTCTTGGCAAATACTCTCATACAGAGACCTAAACCAGTGCGGATTCCTACTGCATTCTTGGTACAATTAGCTACGTTAGCAATGTCAGAAAATTACTTTAATTTCAGAGGCCTTTATTACAAACAGATAAAAGTAGTGGCCATGGGGTCTCCCATGGCCCCAGATGTTGCCAACCTATATGTGGCCAATTTTGAATCACAACATCTAACATTTCATCCCTATAAATCTAACATCTTATTATGGAAAAGGTACATAGATGATGTATTGATAATATGGGAGGGATCGGAATCTTTGCTACAGGATTTCTTCATGTGGCTTAATTCCCTAGATCCTCATCTACAGTTCGAAGGCACTTTCAGTAATGAAAAGATCCCATATTTGGATATAATGATTAGGAAGGATAATAGTGGATTTATTACTGACCTTTACAGAAAGCCGACAGATCGGAAACCTTACTCAATTATGAGAGTTGCCATAATAGATACTTTAAAAACAACCTGCCCATTAGCCAATTTCTCAGAATCAAGAGGCTTTGTACTACTGATAGAGACTTTGAACGCCACTCTGTTGACATGCACTGTAGATTCAAAGCAAGAGGATATCCGAAAGAATGTATAAAAAAGGCCTATTTAAGAGCTTGCACCACTGAACGTTCCTCCCTGTTACAAAAGAAAAACAATACAAAGAAAACAGACAAAGTAGTCTGTGCTTTGACATTTTCACAGTATTCCAAAACTATAGTTAATATTCTTAAACAAGAGTGACATCTTCTCACCTCTTTACCAGCTTTTGACACTAAGCAGATTATGGTTGCATATAAGAGAAATACAAATTTGGCTAATGTTCTAGTACCGTCAGCTCTCACGATATCACATGCACCTCCTAAAGTTAAGGGACATTACAGTTGTGGGAACTGTTCCATTTGCTTACACACTATCACTGTTAAATTTTTTTTTACTGATTTCAAGTCAGGACACAAAGTATATTTGAACGATTATACTAATTGCAGAACCTCCAATGTTATATATCTTGTACAATGTCCATGCCATCATGTGTATATAGGAAAAACTGAGGGAAGTTCGCACGCGGATCATTGAACACAAAAGTTGTATTTATAGAAAGGTCCCTGATAAACCTTTAGTATCGCATTGGATTTCAGCAGATCATAAGATCAATGATTTGAAATACTTAGGGGTATGTTTACTAAACTGCGCACTTGTGCGGGGCGCACTTGAGCGCCCTAAAATGATGCATTTAAGTGCTCTTAAGCGCCCCGCATGTGTGCGCGTCACATTAACGGGCCCCGCACACGTGCGATGAAAACGCGCACATTTGCGGTGCGCTGATGTGCGATAGAGGCGGGGAAAGGCTTACGGAGGGCGGAGGAAGGCCCCCGAGGGGCGGTGAGACGGGGTCAATGGGTGGAGAGTGGGAGGGGAGAGGCTCCCCGCACAGGAGCGGGACCGAATTTTCAAGTAAAAACTACCGCGAGTGAAACACTCGCGGTAGAATGCATTTAAAGGGAAAAGAAACCATTTCTGTCAGCAATGTAAAGCCAAACCGGGGAAACCTAAAAAACGTGAGCAGTGTGATAAATGTGCACAGAACAAAATTGCAAATAACAACTGAAAATCACCACAACAAAATATGTAAAATGTATAAGCCAGCTGGCCAACATTGATAACAATGGCTAACAATAAAAAACACTCCCAGGAAAGCTCCAAAAAAAAGGAATGATTTATGGAAGGGTCTACGGAGCGTAGACCCTTCCAAAAAGCATGTCTTTTTTGGAGCCTACCTGGGAGTGTTTGTATTGTTGGCCATTGATATCAATGTTGGCCAGCTTGGTTATGTTTTTTTTCCCCTTTTTTCGAGGTCATATTTGAGGGTTATTTGCCCTTTTGTCACCATACAAGGTGAATGAGCCCACAGTAAAACTGTGCAGAGACGGTTTTCTAAACCGTTTGGTTAGGTTCTCTATCTCCAGGGACTGCAGTGTCTCTGTGGCCACAGTGTGGTATAGCAGACACAGCTAGTGCCTGTAGGACCAGAGGGTCACAGGTTCAAATCCCAGCTGGGGCTCCTGGCAACCCACTCCATGTAGTTTTTCACATCAAGAAACTGTGATAGTACAAATACACCTTTATAGCAGACAACATAAGCATGTTTACAACACCTATATTTTACCTTACACCGCACACACACCATAACAATGGGCATTATGTACAGGCAAGTGCCTCCAAGTCAGTCCTGGAGTGTCACAACGCAATCAGGTAATATGGGTTTTACCAGATAAGGACATGTTGTCATGTTGTCCGAGGGCCACAGGTGGTGGAGGGGGCAGTGGCTGCAAGCCACAGCACACAGTGCCGTAGGCATGTGCAGGCTGGCACTGTCCACCACAACAGACAGGCTCTGTCGGATGTACAGTCATGGACTCCCCAGGGAATGACTCCTATATGTGGCTAAACGGTGGTGCAGTGCACACAGACAGTGTGTGCAAGAACAGAAGATCACAGGTTCAAATCCTGTCTGTGGCTCCTGCCAAACTATTCCCCAGAATTGTACACCTCTAAAACCTGGCACAAAAGGCCTAAGTTTTGCTGCTGAGAATCCAAGATTGTTTGAAATATTCATATTTTTCTTTCAACACTACACACTACACATGTTGATAATCTACAGCAGATTCACCAAAATGCATTCCTTGAGGGTCACTCATCATGCACCTTTTATGCAGTCACCAATATAAGGCCATGTGAGCCTGGTCACGGCAGGGGAACTGAAGTGGATGCTGTGTACTGCAACAGACAGGGTCATTCTGAAAAACAGCCATGGATTTCCCTGGGAATACAGTTCCTCTGTGACAAGACGGTGGTGCAAAGCACACAGGCAGTGCCTGCAGGAGCAGAAGGTCACAGTTTCAAATCCTGTGTGTCGGCCTTGCCAACCCATTCACCACAATTGTCACACCACACAAATGTTTTAAAAATAACAGAAACTGTATTGCAGATACTGAAAACATGGGTAATACATCTATATTGTCTTTCAAAGTGTACATATATGAGAAACATGTGCATTACATACAGCAGATTACCCCAAATGTAGTCGTGGAGGGCCACAAATCATTCACATCTTATGATGTTTCAAAGAAAGATGTGTTTGTCCATTTCCATATGCTGGTTCATGGTATGCAGATGTATCTCATGCATATTCATTAGGCACAGTTGGAAAAGATGATCAGTGTTTTGTCCAACTGGACTGGATTTGGGGATCTATGCCCGAGATTCCCGGACAACAGGAGCAGAACTGACCATACCCACAGGCTCCATTCGCCAAAGACTATAGGATAGTCATGATATTGGGCCGTCTGTACATTTCACAAAACTAGTAAGTGCCCACCTTATCACTGTCACCAGAAACCGTGAAAAACACTACACATATATCAACATGTAGATGTGATCAGTTGCAGATATCAATTCCTACGTTAAGCACAATATGGTTATTGAGCGGTATCATACCAATATGTCTGATGTTTGTGGAGTGTGTCTCAGGTCTGGTATCTGACAATGTTCCCCACCCTGGGGTGTGACACCAACATTATTGCTTACCATAGCCATGCCTGCACTGTGTCCAGGACTGCTGATTTGGCCTAGACTGCAACAGCTAGCTTTGGTAGCAAATTGATGGCATAGGTGTGGGATTGTGTGTCAGTACATCCAGTGTGTGATGTCTAAAACACCTTACTCAGCGCACAATGTTTGCACTGTGTCCATTGTTAGATTGCCAATGTGCATAATGAGGAGCAAGGTATTGTGGGTATACCTCCGACAGGCTGGGCTGGCCAGGATGCATGAGGACATATCATAAGGCAATGTTTTCGACATTGTAGTGTGCGGTCATCAGCAGCACGGACAGGGTAGCCCCTGCATGTCCTCCTGGAAGGTCACTCTCACCCTGACTGAGCAGTCACCAATGGCATGGCTAGGTCTGCCATAGAGGCAACAACATCTCCATCAAGTGATATCTATGAGTTGCCTTTTGGGGCCCAATCACTAATTTAACTGCTTGGATGAGTGTGCAGACATCCCAGTTTTGGGTGCACACAGTTCCTCCAGTAATATGCACTATGGACTAGCTAGCAGATTGCTTGCCCCTAGTATGTGTAAGGCTGGCACACCTTGAAGGGTGCAGCGGCTGCAGCTTCTCTGTGTTTGCTGCTGGAGAATGTCCGATAGCGGTGGTGGGTTGCTGAGCATTTATAGGCCTGCTGTCTGTCTGCTATCACCGTATGGATGTGCAATGTATGTATGTTGTCTCTCCATCAGCTGTACCCAGGTTGACACTTCCCTCCAGCAGCACCATTGCAGTGCTGTGTAATGTGGATGTGTTGGTGTGTGATCCTGAGTTCTAGTGGTCAGTTTTGGTGTTGCCACAGAATCCGTCTATGTGCTTAAATGGGGGGGAGAGGGGGGGGGCCCCAATCACATAACTAATGAGGTCATGGCTCCCACACAGGATATGTTCAATGTTTTTGCCTGAAATTGCATTAAGACCAAACTTCACATAGAAGTAACAGATGGACACAAGTGTATTTGGCAGGGCATATACAATACCTACCCATCAGACAAGGTCACTGATGTGCACTGCCAACATAGCCTGTCACTCTCAGGGTGAGCCTAGGAAATGCACAATGTGACGCTCAGTATCAACTCTGTGTCATTAATCTGCACGCTCAGTAATCATTATCAGGCTGCTGTTTTTTTGGGGCTGCGTAACACATCTTGCTGTTATGTGTAGACTGCTGATTTACATGTGCAGTGCATCATGGGTATGTGTGGTTTAACCCTATCTTCGTAAAGAAAGCAAACAGGTCAGGTGTTGGCCCTCAGTTCTACTGTAGGCAGCCAGGGGTGTGTTAGTAGCTATGGCAATGGTTCTGAACCAGTCACCCTTGAAACCCTAGGCAATTCGGGGGTTTAGGATAGCCCTAATGAAGATGCATGAGATATATATGCATTAGAGATATCCTGTTAATGTGAATGTTAATGTGGGCTTCACGGGCTGTATGTCAGCACCCCTGCCCTACACCTCTGTCATCAGCGAGTGTAAGTGGGCAAGGTGCAGATGTGCAAGACATCAAAAAGGTTAGATACAATGTGTCACATGTCTCTTTGCCTCTCACCAGCACCACCAACATAATTTAGATTATACAACCTCATGGTGGTGGTGAGAATTGCGGAAGTATGTGACACATTCTATCTACGCTTTTCATGTCTATGACATCTTCACTTTGCCCACTCACACTCCTAAATGAAAGAGGTGACAGGCAGGGGCCCCCAAATCAAGACCTAGAGGGCCACAAACCATTCAGGTTGGCAGGATAGTTCTGATGCATATAGATCTCATGCATATTCATGAGGGCTATCCAGATCACCTGACTGGCGTCGGGCTTCAAGGAGGAGTCATTCACAACCACAGAGCTATGGAGATGTTGGCCACCTGTGACCTCACAGCGTGTACAGTCATAGGTCATGGGTGTTATCCTACAGTGGGGTAATCTGATATGGCTTGCTGAGGCTTTATCCCTTTGTGACGTCATTTGGTGCTGCCACCAACAACACCCTCAGTGCTGTAGCCTGAAGCTTACGCAAAAGGCCCCTATAAGGTGGCTGGAATTAAACCTTCGAAGGTGCTGTGGCAGACACTGCACCTCATATTGTCCTCTCTGGAGTGACTCATAGGGTACGTGATGTGCCACCCTAGGTTATTGCAATGTCCCAGTGTGTTTGCTCTCAGGAAAAATGTCAAATACCAAAGGCCCCACAAACCCCTGCTGATATTAGGGAGTAATGTCCCAGCAAGTCATATTGATTAGGCTGCCTGTGTGCAGAAGAACACGAGTTCTGTTCCATAAGGAGTTATGCCAACTAATGTGGCACACCTCAGCCACGATGTCTGTATGTCAGCACACTTACGTAAGATCAACGTGCATGTTTGGCACATGCCAAACTCCATCAGCTTATTATGTGTGGTTGGCAAAATAATGTGGATGTAGACTGTCCAGATCCAAAGCTCCCCCCCCCCCCCCCTATGCCATCCGTAACATCATTGCTGGCCTCACATGGAGATGAACTAATGAACATGATTTTGTGGGACACATATCCCCATATCACCAGGGTGACTGGTAGGCCACATTGATGGCCTCTCAGGACCCCTTGTTGTGTTAGCAGTTGTATGGGCAGTTAGTGCAATGTGAAAGCCATAGCACAGCACATCATACAAAAGCCTAACAACCATTGTGTAAGTGTTCATAAGTTCGAGTCCCAACATAATACAATATTTTATGTGTGTTAAATAAGTGACACACAGCAGTGTATATGCAAGTTGTGGTGCGCATGTGCGCAATTCGTAGCGTCAAACTGTTTATTTGTGGAGCGCTGTCTGACGTCATACGGTGCTAAACTACGCCACTTGCGTGGCACAGTTGCATGTGAAATGTTGCAAAAATGCGCCAGCTGCGGAGCGCACCTGCACGTATTACGTCGCTAAACTGCGCCAGTCCTGGGGCGCAGATGGACGTCATACGTCCATAAACTGCGCCATTTGCGTGGCGCAGTTACACGTAAAACGCCACTAATCTGCGCCAGTTGCGGTGCGCATGCGCGTGAGTAACGCTGCATGCAATCTGGAGATAATCTTGTAAAATGGCGCCCAGAACAAGAAAACCCTCGTTCACACCCCGGGAGCTGCGCAACCTGGCCAGGCTCATTGCGACCAGGCAGCATAAGCTGTTCCCTGGGGCCACCAGGCACAGGGACAGCTCCAAGCTCCGCAGGGCCTGGGAACGTCTACAGAGACGTTTTAATAGAAATGCTGAATACCCAAGGGAGGTAAGTGTATGGGGCCAGGTCAGCACAATCATATATATAGCCTGTGCTCATTGCAGATGTCCATGCTGTAGTGTTGGGGTACTGTGTGTCACTAATGTGCAGCAGGTGAGCAGACATTACATAATGTGTATGTATCATATGAGACTGGTTTGTCCTGTACCCAGGTGTTGATGGACATGGTCATAGAGGTCATGATGCGATCCTTGTGGCATGGCAGTTGCTTCTGTGGCCGTGCCACAACATACTGTAAGAAAGTAAACCCATACATCATCTTAAGTAACTCAAAACCACATCATATAGAATGGTGGGATCTGTACCAGCATCAAAACACCTTGGGTCCAGCACAAGGATATGTGAACCGTACCATTAATGGTATGTCAGTCATCCTGGTGATATGGGCTTTGTTGCCAATGTTGTTCAATACGTCCCCCTATCCACAGGGTTCGTGAGAGCTCATCACAGTGGGCTAACAGTCACCCTGGAGATATGGTCTGTGTGCCTAGACAATTTCATACATCCACCCTATCACCAGGAGAACAGAGAGCCCATCAGAGTGTGTTCCCAGTCATCCTGGTGATATTGGTCTGTGTAATGTAAAAGTGCAAAATATTCTCCCTATCCACAGGGGTGCTGAGAGCTCATCACAGTGCTCTATCGGTCACCCTGCAGATATGGTTGTGTGTGCCCAGACAGTTTAATACATCCACCCTATCCCCAGGAGAACAGAGAGCCCATCACAGTGGGTTACCAGTCATCCTGGTGATATTGGTCTGTGTAATGTAAAAGTTCAAAACATTCTCCCTATCCCCAGGGGTGCTGAGAACTCATCACAGTGCTCTATCGGTCAGCCTGCAGATATGGTTGTGTGTGCCCAGACAGTTTAATACATCCACCCTATCCCCAGGAGAATAGAGAGCCCATCACAGTGGGTTTCCTGTCATCTTCGTGATATTGGTCTGTGTAATGTAAAAGTTCAAAACATTTTCCCTATCCCCAGGAGTGCTGAGAGCTCATCACAGTGCTCTATCAGTCACCCTGCAGATATGGTTGTGTGTGGCCAGACAGTTAAATACATCCACCCTATCACCAGGAGAACAGAGAGCCCATCACAGTGTGTTCCCAGTCATCCTGGTGATATTGGTCTTTGTAATGTAAAAGTTCAAAACATTCTCCCTATCCACAGGGGTGCTGCAAGCTCATCACAGTGGGCTATCAGTCACCCTGGAGATATGGTTGTGTGTGCTTAAACAGTTTGCTTTATCCTCCCTATCCCCTGGAGTCCAGGGAGCCCATCACACTGGGTCATCTGGCACCATGGGGATATGGTTGTGTGTGGTTAAACAGTTTGCTTTAGCCTCCCTATCCCCTGGAGTCCAGGGAGCCCATCACACTGGGTCATCTGGCACCATGGGGATATGGTTGTGTGTGCTTAAACAGTTTGCTTTAGCCTCCCTATCCCCTGGAGTCCAGGGAGCCCATCACACTGGGTCATCTGGCACCATGGGCATATGGTTGTGTGTGCTTAAACAGTTTGCTTTAGCCTCCCTATCCCCTAGAGTCCAGGGAGCCCATCACATGGGATAGGAGGCAGTGTAGGGATAGGAGGGATCATGGGATAGGAGGCAGTGTACTATTGTGGATCGGGAACTGGTTAAAAGATAGAAAGCAGAGGGTAGGGCTAAATGGCCAATATTCCCAATGGAAAAAGGTGAATAGTGGAGTACCCCAGGGATCTGTACTGGGTCCGCTACTTTTTGACATATTCATAAATGACCTGGAAAAGGGAATAACTAGTGAGGTTATCAAATTTGCAGATGACACAAAACTGTTTAAAGTTGTTAAAACCCAAGAGGATTATGGAAAACTGCAGGAGGATCTGGATAAATTGGAAGACTGGGCATCGAAATGGCAGATGAAATTTAATGTGGACAAGTGCAAAGTTATGCACCTAGGAAAGAACAACCCACACTATAGTTACACGATGCAAGGCTCCACATTAGAAACCACCACCCAGGAAAAAGATTTAGGAGTCATCGTGGATAACATGTTAAAACCCTCCGCCCAGTGTGCAGCGGCGGCCAAGAAAGCAAATAGAATGCTAGGTATCATAAGGAAAGGGATGGAGAATAAAACAAAGGATATTATAATGCCTCTGTATCGCTCCATGGTACGACCGTACCTTGAATATTGTGTGCAATTCTGGTCACCGTATCTTAAAAAGGACATAGCGTTATTAGAAAAAGTACAGAGAAGAGCCATCAAATTGGTGAAGGGGATGGAAGGCTACTCCTATGAAGAGAGGCTAAAAAGGTTAGGGCTCTTTAACCTGGAAAAGAGACGGCTGAGGGGAGATATGATAGAGGTCTATAAATTAATGAATGGAGTGGAACGGATAAACGTGGATCAATTGTTTACGCTATCAGAATATAGAAAGACTAGGGGACTAGTGAAGCTACAGGGTAAACTATTTAAGACAAATAAGAGAAAATATTTTTTCACTCAACGTGTAATCAAACTCTGGAATCTGTTACCAGAGGATGTAGTAAGGGCTGTTAGTATAGCTGGGTTTAAAAAAGGTTTGGACAAGTTCCTGGAGGAAAGGTCCATAAACCACTATTAAAAAGGGACCCAGGATATCAATGCTTGACCCAGTACAAGCATTGTGGAACCTGTGTCTTTTGGGGATATTGCTAGGTACGTATGACCTAGATTGGCCACTGTTGGAAACAGGATACTGGGCTTGATGGACCTCGGTCTGACCCAGTATGGCATGTCTTATGTTCTTATGTTCACACTGGGTCATCTGGCACCATGGGGATATGGTTGTGTGTGCTTAAACAGTTTGCTTTAGCCTCCCTATCCCCTGGAGTCCAGGGAGCCCATCACACTGGGTCATCTGGCACCATGGGGATATGGTTGTGTTTGCTTAAACAGTTTGCTTTAGCCTCCCTATCCCCTGGAGTCCAGGGAGCCCATCACACTGGGTCATCTGGCACCATGGGGATATGGTTGTGTGTGCTTAAACAGTTTGCTTTAGTCTCCCTATCCCCTGGAGTCCAGGGAGCCCATCACACTGGGTCATCTGGCACCATGGGCATATGGTTGTGTGTGCTTAAACAGTTTGCTTTAGTCTCCCTATCCCCTGGAGTCCATGGAGCCCATCACACTGGGTCATCTTGCACCATGGGGATATGGTTGTGTGTGCTTAAACAGTTTGCTTTAGCCTCCCTATCCCCTGGAGTCCAGGGAGCCCATCACACTGGGTCATCTGGCACCATGGGGATGTGGTTGTGTGTGCTTAAACAGTTTGCTTTCACCTCCCTATCCCATGGAGTCCAGGGAGCCCATCACACTGGGTCATCTGGCACCATGGGGATATGGTTGTGTGTGACTAACAAGTTATATGCATTCTCAATATCCCCAGGAGTCCTGTGACCTTCGTAATGTGTCCTGTTAGTCACCCTCTTGCTAAGGTGTATGCAGCTGATGATGTGTGGTCGGACACACAACCCCCAGGGGGCCAGATACCGGCTTGCAATGGTGGGTATTTTAGAAAGATAATGTGGTTGTTCATGGCAGGTAGGTTGTACGTATCCCATAGTCTTTGAGGTCAACATATCATCACACATGTCTCTGATGTCTGCAGATGATATGGTAGGTGAAGATGTTTATGTGTGTAACAGCACCCCATCCCCATGAACCATGACATGAGCTTACAAAGACCTGTAGCAGATCCATGTCCCCATACCGTCATGCAGATGTTGTTTCAACATCTTAACACATAATAGAAAGCCAAAACCATTACACACATGGACATTAGTGATGTTGTTCCAACGATACATTCAACAGTTGTGGTTGATCAACACATACATAAACCCACACATGAGCACAGGTGACCACAGATGTTATGGTGGTTTGGCCCCTGTCCATGGTGTTGTAACCACACATGTTGTCAGCATAGCAGGGCCAGGGCATACGAACATAACAACATACAGGGTCAATCCCTACCCCCACACACACATTATGCTCCCTGCAACTGTGTCCAAACTAGGCTGGACATAGACAGCAGTTTCCCCATAAGATACACGTAACACAATGCAGCTAGTGGTTCAAGCAGTGATATCGTGTGCCCTGTGTAAGGTGAAATGTCATGGTAGAGGCCCCTGGCAAGGTGAATAGGGCCACCCACACCATCTCTCATGTTGCTATAGTGCGCCAATGATTGGTGGGATATCAGGTTGCCATTGGGGTTATGTCCCAGGATTTCAAAAACAAATTATGACAACACAAATGTGTGAAACAGAGCACATGCTGGGAAACGGCGCTTAGCATGGACACCATCATTGGCAAACAACATTTTCCCTGGTCCTGCAATGTCATGCAAGGGGGCCCCAGGGTAGTTCAATGATGTGCTGAGGGTGACAAGCACAATGGGCATAGGTGTCACTGCACACATGTGCACAGACAAAGTTACAAAGGGAGGTGGCACTCGGAAACTGAAATGGCCTGAAAAAAAAAAAAGGCCTTACATGTCTGTATCATTATTTCCAAAAGAGGATGCATGCAAACAGTCTCCAGTGTGCAATTAGAAAGCTATGTTGACCAAACTAAAGTGTCTGTGTGTGGTGATGTTACCTGTGAAAAATGGCTGTTTGCAGCTCATGGCATCCCACACATCCACCAGGTCATTGTGGCTGTTTTTTGGAGAAACCAGCTATTGTAGTGACACACCTGTGGCCTTGCCTGTCTCTATTTTGGGATGTCAACCTATATCCCACAAATTACAACAATTAGAAGTTCACATTGACCCACACACTGCAGCCATTATAACAAAAGTTGAATTTTAGGTTTTTTGGCCTCCCCCGTATTTTCATTACGCCCTAAACCCATATTAATCATGGAGAAGCACTCCTGCTCTGAAGAGCATATTTTGAGAATGTTCTGCTATGTTCTCAGACACAGACAACCATGTCTGGTATTGCAATTGAGAATGATTATATGCTGAAATGTCTGCATGTATGGCCTGTGGGAAGGAAGGCAAAAGTGGCTGGCATGAGAAAGCAGCCAACCTCCGTACCCTCCTCTCTAACAATGTGGCTTTGGGCACACACATTTTGTCAGGGGCCTCCTCTTCCTCATTTGGTGTTAAGGTAGCCAATCAAACAACATTTCTTTTCTGAAAGCCTACGTCACCCTTGAATAGTGGACATCCACTGGCAGTGCCCTTGAGGAGCATGCTCTGGGCAATCAACCCCCAGTGGAAGTGGTGAGCCCCCATAGCCACAATGCTGCCACATGATGTTCTGTACGCCTCATCCTAGTCAAGGAACCTTGCAGCATGCTGTGGTGTCCTGGCTTTGGCCAGTACACATACACAGACATTGTCCGTGTTGGTTGACCATAGCATTGTGTCCATTTGATGACATATGGCAGCTCACAATGTGCCAGCCAGGACCCTTGTCCCACCACAGATCCGCAAAGTGCAACACTGGCTGGTGCAGCAATTGCTTATCCAACATGGGCAAATGCAGCAAAGGTGATGATGTGTACTGGTGTGCACACCACAGTACCATGTCACTACGTTGCAATTGCCAATTTCTATCACAACCTCACTTTAAATTAGCCTCCATACAGAGGATACATCCAATCCCCTGAGGGTTCTGCTGACTGTGCCCACTCTGTGGGGAACGATGTACCTCTTCAAGACAGGCTTGCCTATGCCTAGTGGAGAATGTTCCCTATGTAACATCTGTCATTCCAGGATCTGCACACACCTGTTTTGGCCCATGTCTCCATATCATCATTAACACAATCTGAGAAAAAACCAAAAGAGAGAGTCACCTATATCAGCAAACACCATATGGGGTTCACATCATGCCATTTCAACAGACCTTACATGATGTCATGTGGATACTGTGGACGATAGCTCCTAACACGTCTACACATTTCCACAGGTGTCGCCGTCACCTGGTGTGCAGTGAGGACACCTCCCTGATCACTCCATCATGATTATGTGTGTGCTGAGAGCAGAATGTAACGTTACTTACCACTTGCCAGAAGACCTCCTGGTAGGGATTGAAAGCCATTATGTGGCCTTGGTGCCTGCATGTTCAATACCTCAAAGCTGACTGACAGGACAGCTCTCTATAACATTTACATGGAATACTTCCTGATGGATGTTCCAAAACATCTACAACCTCGATGTCAACATCTCTCACAACACAGACGTCACTACTATGAAGCACGTGACAAGCATGGTCAGAACATTGGCCATGTTGTGATTAGGGCAACTACTGCCTGTTTTTCATGTGAGGGCCCAGTCTCCCGCATTGCTATTGCTGCAAGGACACATGGCTGGTGGGAATCTTCTCATTTGCAAAACTGCCTACAGGCTAACTGGTCAACATCACCTGTAGTGTTGAAGAGTCTATTTCAGAGGACTCCAGGACAATGTGACCTCCACATGTCTGTCACATATTGCGGATCATGCAAAGATGACAGCTGTATAAAAACAGGTCCCAATTAACACAGCATGGTAGGTATGTCCTCTGCTTAGTATGTAGCACCAGCAGTACACACAACTTCAATGTGTAAGCATGCGAATATGCATAGGAGACTGAGAGCTAGTCAGCCTCAACACACCCAGCGGCCTGACCCCCCACAGGCCTTTTGCCTCTGTGATGGAGTCCATGGGCTTCCAGCCCCTCCATGGACAGCCAATGTACTGAATCTCATGAAAATGAGGACACCGTATGGCCAGATGGAGGGAGGTAACATCTGAACCATGGACTGTGTCCGTCGTAGAAAATGGTAGAGGCGTCATGCACATAGTTGCTCAACCGCATCAATAGTGGGGGCATACAGCATTCCAAACTCACCGAAAACCAAAAAACAAGTCATACATTGTGCACCTCACGGAGCAATGGAGAGCTTACCTCATCCCCACAAGGGTGGCTGCCTCTCACCCCACTATGTCTGCCAACCTACAGGAGAGGGAGCTCACAGCAACATCTGACCTTTCACAGAGGTGAAAAAGTGTCTGTTACAGATGACATTGTAAATGAACCACTGCGTATACGTAATCCCTGACCAACACAATCAGATATGCCGGTGCTGCTAACATCACACGGCTGTGCACTCACATTGTCTCTGCCCACAAGCACACCGGACCTTCCTTTGGTCAACACCATCAAGGAAACCACAAGTATGATGTTGCATTTATCCAGGTGTGCACAAGCACCCACAGTTTACACAAAGTCCATGTTTGTGTTCTGCAGCTCTGTACATAAGAAGGGAATGATCGTGTGGTCCGAAGTGGATGACTGGCACATGCACCCACAGTTGAAAGGATATGTCCAGGGCTCTCTCGCATACCCAATGCATGGACCCCAAAATGTGTGCCCTGTCAGCTATCCTGTGCAATCTTGTCAGACACCGACATAAATGCTTTACCTCTTAGGTGCATGTTTAGCTATCAGACTCCCGAAGACATACGTGACTGAGAGCAATTTTCTCGTATTGTGCAATGTGGTTTCACAGCACTACAACAAGTGCAGCGTTCATGTCAGGAGATGCATCAACTGCTAGGTCACATGGCATGTATGGTGCATGTGGCTCCCAACGTGTGTCTCCACATGAGAGCAGCACAGTGGCCACAGTCTCGTCCCAATGGACAGAAGCAACAGGATATCTCTCAGATGTGCCAGGGAACACAAACGCACATAACCTGTGCCTGCACAGGTGGCAGTCAGCACACAAACGCATGCAGGGGTCACCTGTCCAGCACAGCGACCCTCATAACACATTAACAACAGATGTGTGTAATGTGGGCTGTGATGCACATGTTCATGACACCTGAAACCAAGCACCATTTAATTGTCCGGAGACTCAGGGATGCAACAATCGGTTTGTGCTTGGAGAAACCTGCAAGGATATGAATGTCCTGCATTCACCTCAACAGGCCAATGGGATCAGAATTTCAACTGTCAATCACGTAGTTATGATAGAGGTCAACAAACAAGGACGGTAAGCGTCTGTGTCTCTTTGTGACGGACGCACCTGACCTGTGTGTGTTTGCCACATCTCTTGACAGTCCAGCTCGCAGCCAATCACAACCGTTACACGTACAAAAGCTATTGTGTTGTGGGCATGCCAAATTGTGTTTTAGACATGTACTACCTCTGGTGAGTATTGCAACTCTGCCCAACGTAACATACATACATATTTTGCACTTCAATCATATGAAAAACCTACACGGCTCTACACACCAATGCAAGCCCATAGCTATGTTGCACAGCTCAAATGGCCGAAGACATGTCTATATGCCTTATCTCTCATTACCAGGATTGCATATAGCATAATGAAACCCCTGAGAGACCGAGGCTACATTATACGCATAGTCTCAGGCTCACAACAACTGTTGGGATACCTTAGGATTCTACATATGACCCTGGTTTCCCCCCTGTATGTGGGCCAGCTGAATTATGTTTTGCACTGCAGGATGTGAATATAGGACATATGGAACCCATTTCTCTGCACCCGAGAGACTGGCTACTGCTGGCTCAACCGGCGTTGACACTCCCCTCAGTCAGGATGCGCATAATGTCCTTTTTGATTGCAGAAACCTTCCACAGGGCAATCCTGTGCCATCAGATGTACATGTCATGTGATGTGCTGTTAACAAAATGCATGTAAACCCCCTTGTCCTCCGTGCATGAACATGTGTATCCCTCACGCCATTATACTGCAAACAATGGTCCCTGAACTGTGTGTGGCCCAGCCCATTGATGTGTCCTTGCAGCTCCTTCTGAGTCTATCTCTGGTCAACCCCTGTCAGCCCATGTACGCCTATTGGGTATCATGAGAGACCTGAATCATACATGTCCTGGCCGTAGAACACCTCCCTGGGACATGGGATTGTAGTGTGTTGTCAGGGTAGCGTTTTCCAAAACACTCTGAGAGCACCAACACTACATCGCCAAAGGGTTCTGACCTGGGATATGATATAGCAAGGTGTGCTCACATCACCAACACTTATCAGTGAATCCTTCCCCCTATAGGCGCAGACACAAAACACAATGTGTGAACATTAGCACATCCTCACATGGGCGCATACACACAGCATGCCTACAGTGGAGTCCTTCTTTAATTTGCAACAACAGTAGTACTTACCTGTAACCTGAACACAGTTGAATGATGGAAATGTCGTTCACCCGGCTCCTACCTTGCAGTGCGATTTTGTTGTGGCATTGCATCTGCAGAGGACCCAGCTACAGCAAATCACACCTGAAATATGCAGAGTCTCATATTGATTGCGTGTAGGTACAGTACTATCACGTTTGCTTAACAACTGCATGGCCCAGTGTATTTCCCGTTATCTACACTAAAACCCACCATTCACTGTTGGCGCATGTGCACAATCTCAAAGTGACAGTCATGACAGACCCCTGCGCTACCGTTCAATCTGTAGCTTGGAACAACATATCTTTAGTCAAATACCTGGTCTGGCTCTCCCGCTTCACGTAAGCTTGAATGATGGCCCTTGCACGCATTTCCTGGTTTTACATGTTGCTAAGCCAAACCTCCACTATATGTCAAACACTCCTATCTGTCACTCCCCCAGGATCCTGTACACACAGGTGTGGAAGGAGAGGTCACCCATAGACCCTCTGCACACTGGTGCCACCTTTGTAGCATTTACATATAGGTTGTCGGCACAGGATTGCCCATGTGTTGCGTGTAGGCCAAGATAGCATAGTTCATCCCCTGTAAGAGGTGCTCTGCAGGAACAGCAGCATTAGGTAATCCCAAACCACCCATCTACCCTTGTGGGTTGTGTCTGTCTCTCTCTGTCTCTGTCAGACTCCCACTACCTTTTCTCAGTTCCGCCCTGTGTAAGCTGTATACTGTACTGGAGAGAGACATGTTGGACAGGGGGGAGGGCAGCACATGCACACTGTGGGATGCTGCCACAGACGTTCACAAAGGATGTGGTTTAGCGTGGACACACATGCTCCCTTGCCACACACATTATGCACATGTGAGGACATATGCCTGTTGCCCATGGAGATCCCTGGTGACAGGTGATGAACTATGCTATACATGAGACACACACACAGCAGTGGGGCTGTAGCAGCAATACGTTGCCCACACGGATGTGTGTTTGTGTGGGTGAACCAGCAGAAGGTGACCAGTCACTAATGCCCCCACCTTTTCCTTGCACATCCACAGGTCGAGGATCTCCGGAAGAAGGGCAGGGAGCTGCGCCTCCACCATGGCGACTACCTCCAGTGACTCCAGGGTGAGAGCTCCCAAAAGGTTGATTTTGAGGATTCTCAAAGTGTCTAATCAGTAACAGATGTTCCATTGGCCCCAACGCCTGTGTGGCCACTGCATATGTAGATGTGCTAGATGTGAGACATAACAGAGTTCTCATGCCTGTCATCTTCCACAGATGGTGATGTCCCAGAAGATGTGCCCACCACTTCCGCACACCTCCTGAGACGGCCCACTACACCACATGCGGCGGAGGTGGTGGTCTTAATAACATCTGAGGAGGAGGAGGAGGAGGAGAAGGTGGTGGTGGAGGCGCACACAGCAGCAGCTCCAGCAGATGTCACCCATCAGGGGCCAGATGGGCATCTGGAAGGGTTGCCAGGGGGGGAGGCAGGGGGGAGAGAGGGTGTTGGGGATGTGGAGGGGGTGGGGGTGGGGGATGTTGGGGAGGGGTCAGGGGGGGAGGGGTGGCCAGAGGGGGTGTGGGAAAGTGATGGGGAAGACAGGGCATCACAGGGCACTGTGGGCTCCCCCCAGCCACAACGGTTGTCTCCACCATGCAGGGCCCCACCCAGGGGCTACGCAGATGCCACCACACAAACACCTGAGACAATGTGTGTGTGTGGTGGCAGATGTGTGGACAACCTGTCAGGGGCCCTGCATGCGATGGAGCAACAGCTCCACCAGCTGTGCCACTCACAGCAGTGGCTGGTGGGAGTCATTGAGAGGGTGGTAGCCGAGGTGGTCCGTCTACCATGTCGCCAACCACCCCCTCAATGGCGTCACTGGAGTCAGTGATGGCGCTAGTGACGTCCACATATGTGCCCTGTGCTGCCCTGTCTTCCATCACTGGGCATGCTGAGGGAGGGTGGGGCTCATGTGGGGGTGGGGGGTTGTGTATGGGACTTTGTCCAGGGCGTGTGGGTGTAGGGGGCGGGGCGGGTGTTTTTTGGGTGGGCGGGTGTTGGTATTGTCCCCCTCCCTGCAAATGTATATAGTTATCCCTTTTGTTTTTGTTTCATATTAAACAGTTTTGAAACACACCTTGTAATGCTCATGTGCCTCACTTAGCATAAGACTATGGATGGCAGCATGCGATATGTGTGCAGACAGATATGTTTTTGATGAGTAAACATGCTGGTGATACCTCAACTGGCTCCACATTCCGTTTGGGTGGATGACCATGTATGTAGGTGTCTGATAACAGGTTGTTGCGTCATATGTTGCACTGTAGCACCTGTCCCAGAGACGCACAAGTCACACGGTAGGGAATAGATGAACCACATATTTAAACATATATGAACAACCAAAAGATGCATGTCACGCATTTCTGCCACTGTCACATGCATCACCATGGTGGGGTGGACGGCATGTGATCAGTGATATAGGCAAGGGCAAGGGTTACACATATGCCACCAAATAGTCGTGTATGAGGGGTTGCACACATTGATGAGTATGGCAACTACACAGGCAATGTAAAACATAGTCTCCCTGTTTCGACATGGATGTCTGTGCACACTGTGCCGCTGCAGCTCAGAGGCTGTGATGACACAATGTGCACATGACACCTTGCATATGTTGCAGGTAATGTAGTCTGCCCCCCCCCCCCACCGCCATTTCAGAGATACACACGGGACCACATGGACAGTCAGTGGACACACACAGTGTATGTAGTTAATGGCAGCTGTTTATTGTCACAGCTTTTCAGTCATATTAAGGTATTTATACAAACATGTCAATAATAATTATGTGATTTCCATCAAAGCGGTTTAAAGGACACACAAAGAACATACAAGTTGCATCTCTGAGCTTTTCAAATATAACACATACAAACACCTCCAAAACAAGGTGAACTATATACATAGTTGCTGCAACTGATCATTGCAACAGAGACAGGCTTATGCTATTTTTCAGAAAATGAGGATATAATCATTGTTTAGCGCGGGGCAATGACCACTTCAGGAACCAGTGGTGGTGGTGGTGCAGGTGCAGCTCGGCGCATCACATCAAGCATGCCCTTAAGGGCCTCACATATCCGAGTGAGGGGCATGGCTCGTACCTCCTCACGTAATTGGCGTATCTCAGCACACACCTCCCTCGTGTTCTGCTGCACTGCAATGCGGATCCTGTCCAGAACGCGTCGGTTGCCTGTGCATGGGATACAGGGTGGTCTATGAGATACCTCTCCACTAATACACTGTAATACACACACATGTCATGCACATCCCACACTATTGAATATGTGATAGGGCAGAGTCCAATTGAAACATGGATAGGGTTAACATACATAATTCTCATAGTGGTAGAGGTCTTCAAACCCAACAGGACACTTTACAGGACTTAGATGTGGGAGGCCACCACAACAATCTACAGGATGTGCAGACACACCCAAATACTACAGACGTCCCAACAGGATAGGGCAATGAGAACTATCACCTTTCCATTGTGTGCAGCATGCACACAATGCACCACACACACATAACTCTGCTGACCAGCAGTAGGGAGGGACAGAGGAAGGTCTAGAAAAGGCAGCAACAGTGAGACCACAGTTGGAGTGATTAACACAATTGTTCATGGTTACAGGAGATAGTTTCTGGAATCTGTGGGATGCAATATCAGCACAGGGATATGACAGCTTACGTGCACAAGTGCACTGCTGCTGCACATATGTGACACCTGAGGGTTTCATACGCACCTTGTGTAACACAGAGGAGGGTTTGTGGACAAGATATATTAGCCGATGAGACAAATATGGAGGATTTGGACAAAGCAGCAAGAGCAACAGAGGGGGCCACCAGAGGTGGACCAAACCAAGGGAAACAATGACGGGGAATGATGGGGAAAACACAGCTAGTGGTACTAACTGGTGAAGGGCAGTGAAAGCCAGAGTTGGCAGGGTCTGTTTCGGATGTCAGTAGGCATGAGGGGTGGTAGCTGGGGGTTGTCTAGTCTTTTACATTACAACATAGGCATTTCTCTGAGATATGTGATTATGTGTGTGAGTTCCAAACAGGGCCAAGCCATCCTTTGAACACTTATCTATTTGCACAGGGCCCGGCGTTCCAGGGGTCCCCATGCACGGAACATTTGTTTTTCCAAACTCCCACAGATGACTTGCCTACCCAGCTCACCCCGCTGGCGTGGCCCCAATGACAGAATGGTTTGTCCTGCAGGTCTCCCTCTGTTCTGTTATTACCTCAGCAATGAGTTAAATGATTTGTAGATGGAGAGTGTCTCCCTTCCGTGTCTGTTTAGGACACAGGAGCGCATGTGAATTTTTGCCTAGGCTCCGTTAGACACAAGGGTGTGATGGATAGCATATCAATAGGACCGTTGCCTTAGATGAGACGCAATGCAGACTATGTTTCCGTCTGCAAACCTTATGGGCCTGCAGAGGGGCTTAGCGGACTGAGGGTCTGTTTCCCCCCCCCCTCCCCGCGACGCACCAATCTGCTACTGGTGCAGCAACATGGCAAATAAACAGTGCATATTGGCAATTCATCACATAGCCAATGGGGGTGTGGAGGTCAGGGCGTGCTGTGCGTAGGGGTGTTGCTTGTGTTGGGTTACAACACGATATGTGTTTTTAGTGAGGTTTACAGCGTAAGGTGGCATTTGTGTGGGGCTAGGACCCTTAATGGTCTATGGGGAGTTTGGAGCACTCATGAGCTGTGGAATGCAGGCCCATGTCTGCTGTAGGGGTTTTGGAGTATCTGAGATAGGCCTGCACATCAGAAGTGCAACATCAACTACCACATCTATGCTGACGATGTGATGCTGTACACACGCCTAAACACAACACAGCCAGATTTCACTCCGTTGGAAAAATGCCTTGACATGTTACAAACATGGCTTCAACAAAACAACATGTCAATAAACCACAAAAAAACAGAGGTCATGTTCATCTCCAAAAAAACCAACTTCTCCCCACCCACCACAGTCACCCTCAACAAAAACATATACCATGCGAAGCCTGCAATAAAGTACCTAGGAGTCCTACTAGACAACAACCTTAAGATGAATAACCATCTCCGAACAGTCAACCGAGCCATCTTCTACAAATTAAAAGTCCTCCAACCACTTCGCAGTATCCTGGAAAAATCTGACTTCAGGACTGTCGCACAAGCGCTAATCATTCCACACCTGGACTACTGCAACGCCATTCTCCAAGGGCTGCCAAAGAACACCCTAAATATCTTACAAATGGCTCAAAATGTTGCTGCAAGAATCATCATGGAAAAAAAGGTCACAGATCACATAACACCAGTACTTATGGAACTACATTGGCTCCCTGTAGCCGCTCGTATCATCTACAAACTACTCATAACAACGTTTAAACTCATTCACAATATTGCGCCCTCATACATTGGCAACCTAATCACTAAGCAAGCACACAACAGGAACAGAAGAACCATACATCTCAACACTCTCTGTGTCCCAACCAGCATAAGATACGTTAAAACAGAAACAAGCAACAGAGCTTTCACCTATGCAGCGCCGATCCACTGGAACCAGCTCCCCTCTGAACTCCGAATGTCAAATAACCTGAATGAATTCAGAAGGAACCTCAAAACCCATTTATTCCAGGCATACTACAACCCAACCTAATTACAGCACCTTACCACCTTACAAGTTCCCTTCTGCCCACCATAATGACACTCGGAATACACGCAGCATATTGACTACTGATATGTAATCCTGTATATATGTATATTATATCCCCCTCCCACGCACCTTTTAATCTAATGTATATTTAAAGTTGTGAAAAGTATCTAATCTCTAATCCGTGTGCTATGTAATCATTGCTCTAATCAAAATTGTATTCTTAAAAATTCATTGTATTGTACGATACATGATGATTCTGTAAAGAAAACCGCAGCTGATCGTAGGAAGCAGCGGTATATAAGTGTTTGCTAAATAAATAAATAAATAAAATAAAAAATGTTGGGGGATGTTGTGTCTTAAATTGTCTGGTGTGGCTTTTGGGATTACAATACGATCCTTGAGTTGATTGCACTGTATGTAGCATCATGGAGGTCCTTATGCTTACGTTGGCCTGTGTGATGTTGACGTAGGTTTGACATGGGATGAGGTTTGTTGTAGGAGAGGACTATGTATGGTCTGATGGGGACGTTTGCTTAACAAGTGGCCGATGTGGGGTTTCCAACTGTTAATGGATGGCTGAAGTGTTTTTGGAAATTGCCTGTTGCAAGGACTGCACTGAATTGTATGCTGGGTGAGGCAGGAACTGCAAGGGAGTCCATGCTGGGGAATGAACAGAATGTGATGGTGCTCTGACACTTTAATGCTGAGAGGTATATATGTTTTGTGTGGGAGTGGTGATACATCTACCATATACCTGTTCTTGTGAGGCCATGATGAGCACTTGAGCAACAGTGAGGGAAGTGCGGGACAAACGACAGGGAAACGATGGGTATGTTCAAGCAGATGTGAAATGTTATGATGGACAGAACAATATAATGGAGCGGTCTGACCAAATAGACATCTGACGATGGTGAGTGAGCACAACTCATGAAGAGTTCTGCTGAATGTGGCTGGATCAATTGCATCTGGAGAAACATGCAAAATATGTCCGAATAGACATATTTTGTTTTTGAGATTTTAAAGAACATATGGAGGTTTTACATAACTTCAATCATTATGTGGTTTACTTTGTCTTGTCCAAGGGACAATGTATGTATCACTGTAGTGTTTGGTCATAGATTTGTATATTGCTACTTCCGATCTCATTCACATGTTAACTTCTACACTGTTGCCTTACATTCCATGGTTGCCTTGTTTGTCTCGAGTTGTAATGTTTGTCTTAATGTAAGTGGATTGTGGTTGCTGGATTTATGATGCTGTATGGTCGTCTTTTGAACGTGAGTTGAGGTAATTTGATTCTGTCACTCTTACTTGACATTGACAATTGCTCCCATTCCCCAGTACCAGTAATGTCTTGGTGTAATATTGTCAGTGTTGTGGTTTGCTAGGTTGTGTATGGTGATGTGAGAATCCAGGTAATGGGGTCAGGATACGGGGTGTATGATATTGTCTCTACATGGGCAGATTTTGTAGAGGTTCCTCATGTGTATTGCCTTTTGCATTGCAGTGCAGAAAGTGGTCAAGGTTTTAATCTTTTTTTATCCATATGCTCATTAATATGCATGTTTCATACTCATCATACAACACCTATGTCACGTAAGCCACCTATGATAATGGGGACCATCACAGAGTAATCACAGAGTAATGACACATAGGCCCTCAATCAGACTGGGACGTATTTGCTCACAACTTATGCAATTTGGTGATGGGTTGGTGGAGTTACAGAAAGGGGATATGTTGGTGGGCTTGTCTGTGTGCAATGCAGTCTATGTTATTTGTTTACGTTCCGGGAAAATTGCACTATGTGCTTTCCCAAACAACACAGATGTTATTTCTGTACGCTTGAGTCACCTCTGGAACTCCTTGTCTATGGGTGACCCTACACATTTGAACAGCTCTCTGCATATGTTATTTTCCTCTTACCTGCAGATGCAGACTGTGGAGAATGGAGGCTTTGTGAGGTTACATCACAGAGGAAGGTTACATTGACTTATATATGGTCATTGTTTTGGATGACTATTTGTCATCCTGTTGTTTACAGGACATGTGAGTGTCTGCAAAGAGGCAGACTGGTGTCAGGGCAATGTCTGCATTTCTTTATTAACTGAGAACGTGCTGGATCTTACACACCATTCCTCTTAGGTCTGCATCTGTGTGTCTCACCTGACCTTAGGCTGTTCTGATTTGTAACATGCTAACATCATCTATTATAGCCCAGACCCTTTTTTTCCTCACACATCCCATCTAAATGAGCCATACATGTAACATTTTTTAATGTAATGTTGCAACATCCAGCACACAAACACCAACTACAGAGTAGTGGTGTTTGTGTTGTGGTTGTGACAGTCTTTTTTCACCCACCTTCAGCATCGCGATGTGTTGATGCACTGTAGGCCCTCATCTCCGCCATCATCATCTCAGGGACAGATGTATCTGTGCCTACGGACGGGCTGGGTTGTTGGATGTGCTCGATTGCTGCTGCCCCCAGTGGTGTTCTGCTGTGTACGGGTGGCTCCATGGACTCATCACCAGCACTTATGCTGCCCCCTGAGACAACAGGCTCGGCCTCGACCAGACTCATTGGGAGTGTGATGTCCACCTCCTCCTCCTCCTCCTCCTCTTCCTCCTCCTCCTCCTCTTCCTCAGCCCCCATTTCACTGTAGTCACCTGGATTATGAACAATCAGAGAAAGAACACCTATGTTTAAGCAATCCACATATGTCTACGTGTGTGCTACAGACACCACAGACATGATGTGTTCGGTTGGTGCATTTGTGCTGCATACAGTACCCAATACACCATCCCATACGTGTGTGTGCACACCATGTAGCTGTTCCAGGGCCACATGTGTGTGCTGTGGCGGTGCACAGATTACATGTTTGCCATGTTTCTGGTCATGGTTCCATTCCACATGTTTCCCCATCCCCTCCATTTCCACATCTATGCCACATATGTCCACACATGCCTGTGGATGCCCCCACCCTTACACCTGATTTTGCCATACACTGTATGTCTGTGTTGGATAGTGATTAAGGCACATATATTTTCTGACATATTATGTGCTCATTGCTACATGTGATCGGCAGTGACCCATTGTGCAGCGGACGACAAGTAGCCAGCACCTCTGGCCCACTGAGATGCACATGTAGCAGTGTGCTGATAGAATGTCACACAAACATGTCCTGATCAATGGCCCTCACAATCATACAGGGGATGGCAATCACAGGTGTGGTGTTAGGGTAGTGACAGGTGTGTGTGGGTTTCATAGTGACAGATGGGTAGGGGATGGTTTGAAAAACAAAGTGTTTATGTTGACCAGGGACCTGTCAAACAAACAGGTTGTAGAAGGATATATCACACACATGTGCCACCAGGATAGCAAAATGATGTTGATTTGGATGACACGTATGAGAGTGTCTGTGCAGATGATTGATCTGTAAGAAATGGTAATAATATACCTGAACCTCTAGGTGATGCTTAGTATACATACCTGCGTGAGGATGTGCGGTATCTAGGGCCTCAGGCAGTCCACGGAGGTAGATGTGTCCCAATCGTGCTGCCAGCTCTTGTTCCAGGGGCGAGACTGTTGGTATAAAGGGGCCCCCGCCACCTGTGCCCACAGCATGTTGTCTCTCTGCAAGCATGTGCTGATGTACCCCTCTTTTAATATCTGAGAACCTCTTTTTTAGGCTTTCCACATCACGTGGGTGGCCCCCTGCCTCGGACAATGCATCACGAACATCCTCCCACACTGCCATTCTGGTGGCCACAGTTGTGCGGCTGCTCAGACGCCCAAATAATACATCATAATTTTCTATCACATGTGACAGTAAAATATGGTTCTCCCTGTCACTGAACCTTACAGCTCTCTTCCTCTGTGTACCAGGCACAGGTATCCTTTTTATTTTGGCCGTTTGCCTGTACTGTACCTGCTGTGGCCCAACAGATGGTCCTGCCTGTTCCTGCCTAGGCTGTGCAGTGTGTGCCCTGGGTGTCTCACCACCAACCTGCTGCCCCACATCCTCCACCCCCTCACCCTGAGCCTCTCTGTCGCTGTCCCTCTCCATCTCGCTCTTCAGCACAGGATCCTCTCACCGCAAACACACTCACCTGAACAGAACAGAACACAGACCAAAATACAGAGGACAAGGGCACTACAATACAGGACACAGTACACAACACTATAACACAGGTAACCTGTAAGGTCCACAAGCCAAAATAACACGATCCTACACTACTCCTAACTATTTTTCTCTCCCTGTCTTGTGTGGCCTACTCCTATCACAGCCTCTCCCCTTCAAGTTCTCTGTAACTCTCTATCTCACTCCTTCGTCTGAAGTACTTCCAGCACAGCCTCTCTCCCTATTGCTCTCTGTAACTGTCTATCTGACTCCTTCCTGTGCACTACTCCCAACACAGGCTCTGTCTCTAGCTCTCTCTCTAACTCTCTGTCTGTATGTGTAACTCCTCTAACAACCCTCAATGTGTGCCACGTGTGCAGCCTTATTTATAGGGTTTTTCCACGCTTTTTCATTGCACATGCGCAATTGTGCAGGCGTGGCGCTCGTGCGCCGTGCTCGTGCACGCTTACGCATGGGTGTCCGTACGCGGACACACGCACATGCGCCCTGAGACACAGTAGTATGCATGTGTAGGATTACGCATGCGCATTACGACGAGTGCCGCATGGGCGTCTGTGTGCGTTGTATGCATGTGCGAGCCGATGCGCATGTGCGTGTCACCACGCACAGATGGACACCCATGCGTAGATTGGTGCATGCGCACGACGCAAGAGCATCACATGCGAGCATATGCGCATGCGCATTTGCCGGAACGCCAAAAAAACCCTATAAGTGAACGTGCAATGCTTGTCCATGTTGAGGGTTGTAGGCGAGGAAGAGTAGGAGTGCGTTTTGTGAGAGAAAGGAAGAGAGTACAAACAGGTGTATTTGTAAATTGTATTGTTGTTGGTTGTATTGGGTATTGTATTGTCTTGTGGGTGTATGGTCTTGTGTGGTTTGTAAGTTGTACACTGCTTAGTTAGGTTTGTCTGTGTGTCTGAGTGTGTTTGTGTAGTTGGCCGGGAGGAGTTAATGGCACATATTTATCTTCCTGCATGTGTCCTGTGTAGTGGGCAGATGCTGCGGTTGCCGGACAGGGGAGATGGTGTCCATGGAGCTGTGGCACAGGGCATGGGTGTAGTCCCGCAGCAAATCAGACCTGCAGCTGTGGGGGCTGTCCAAGCAGGTGCTGTTCGTGCACGGTGCCGGAGGCGTGCCGAGGTGCAGGCTCGGCAGCCACGCCTCTACAGGCCCAGGGCCCAGCTCCAGGGCATGCGAGAGGACCAGGTCATCTCCCTTTACCGACTGAGCACAAGGGCTATTAGGGAGCTGTATGAGGATCTAAGACCTGACCTCGAGCCCCTGACTGATCGGTCCCATGCCATACCAGGTTTAGTCAAGCTCCTTGCTGCCTTACGTTTCTTTGCCTCTGGCTGTTTCCAGTCATCTGTGGCCGCTGTGGGTGGCATGAGCCGGCCCACCTTCTCACGATGTCTCCACCAGGTACTGTGTGCCATGGTCAGCCAGGTGGGGAATTACATAGCCATACCCCACACTAGGCAACAATGGAGGACCCTGAACCAGGCCTTTGAGGCATTAGCCGGGATACCACACGTGATGGGAGCTATTGATTGCACACATGTTGCCCTGGTCCCTCCTAGAGACAGGGAGGTAGCGTTCCGCAACCGCAAACACTACCATTCCCTGAATGTTCAGGTAGTATGTGATGCAAATCTGCATATTCTGAATGTGGTCCCTAGGTTTCCAGGGTCCACCCATGACTCCTATATCCTGCATCACTCGGCAGTATTCACACAATTTGAGGATAACCGTTATGGGGACTGTATATTGCTGGGTGAATATGTCAGGATTACCTATCTATGTATGTCTTTCTACATGTGTCTATTTATAGTCCCATATGATGCAAAATGTTTGTATCAGAACATGCAGGTAAGATGTGAAATATGTTATATAGAGGACTGCTGTACGTTTAAATTATTACAGCCGTATATAGGTTTATTAACACTACAAACATTAACCATTGAACATGAGCATCATAACAGTATATGATCATAACATGCACATGGTGTACATGTGAAGACACCCCTGTGCATATGGCTCTGCTGTTGTTGATTCCCTCATAATGTGTTTTGGAGGCATCTGCGAACATGTCTTGGGGGGGGGGGTTGCCCTTCACATACACCTGTGATGATGGTTAATAATTGTCTCACGTTTGTATGGCATTTAACATTGATGTTGTTGAAAATCCATACAAATAACCCCTGTCATGTGTGTCTTAGTTTAACCCACGCACTCTGTAATGGAGTTGTCACCCAGGAAGCAAAGGATAATATGAGGAGGTGTATATCAATATCTTATGGGTGTTTTTGAGCTTTTCTGCAGTGACAACATGTGTGCATATCTCTGGGCACACATCTTGGCTATGTCAAAGCTGGGTTGAAACACAATATAGGCGTTACAGTACCTTTGTCCACTGTAGATGAGCGGAAGTTAGCGTCATCTTGTCTGGCCATCCTCATATATCTTAACATTATGGATAGGTGACGGTTAAAGCAAGGGCAATAAGTGGGTGCATACAGAGAGGTCTCAGAACCAGCTACACAGGAGGGTAATGTGCGTATGTATATGTTTTTGGCCCACACTCATGAGGGGTACAGTATGCATGTTTGACATCCACAACTTCAAAAGAATGCGGACACAATGGATACAGTGCAAAGGATGGCTTTTACAGGAATTTGCCCCCAACACTATACAGCATATGGGGATTGACTAACAAATATGGATATGTGTACCCTACACGACATGGTGATATTGTGTACATTGTGCCATACCTCCATGGCATACATGTTGTGTGTGTGTGCCTCACGCAGATGTCAGCATGTTTTTCCTTGGTTACTGTTCAGACATACACTTTGATTATGTGATCAGTGGATTGCTGTTGTAGTCTCACAGTGGCGGTGATGCAGATCTGGACAGTAACTGCATGACAATATGCATGTTGCACACACACACACACACACACACACACACGATCTCTAAAGGGATAGATGGACGTGTTGTGTTATTTGTGATGGGTGTACATACTCGAGAGGCCATGTGGTCCTTTTCTGTCATCATATTTTAAAGCAGACTAGTTGTGGTGTTGTATCTTTCAGTCAGAATTTTTATTTTTTATTTATTTATTTTATTTATTAACAATTCTTATATACCGCACTATTAGACATCAGCACGGTTTACATTGAACAGAAAACATCCGACAGTTTACATATGTCTGGTCATTACATTTTAACAGGAAGTATAACTTGGAGAAATAGGGTAACTAAATACAATGGTGGTTTATCTGATAAGGGATATCATGGTTAACTATATACATAGGTGGTACAACAGTACATGGAACTGCTTGTTATTTACATTGTGAAGTTGGCATGTTGCGAGGGTCTGCCTGTTTGACCACTTCTGCTATTCGCCTGGGGGTTATGTTCGGAGCTGTCATTGAGATATTTAAGGAAGAGGAAATGTTTTAGTGCCTTTCTGAACTGACTCAAATTGGGTATTGCTCTGATTTGTGCTGGTAAGGTGTTCCATAAAGTTGGGGCGCAGAGTCGGAAGGCTCTGTTAGCTGTTGATCTGGTGCATCTTGTGGTTTCATTTGGGATAACTAGCATGTTCAATTCTGCTGTTCTTCGTGGCCTGTTTGGTGCAAGTGGTTGTATGAGGTTGGAGAGAGAGGAAGAGGTGAGCCCTTTAGCCGCTTTGAATGTTAGCAGTAAGGTCTTGAAACTGATCCTTGCTTGAATGGGGAGCCAGTGTAGCTGTTTTAGAAGGGGTGTCACGTGGTCTCTCCTGGATGACCCGAGGAGTACACACGCTGCACTGTTCATGGCCAGCTGCAGGTGGTTCAGGGTAGACCGGGGGAGTCCTTGTAGTATGGAGTTTGAGAAGTCGAAGTGGGGAAGTATAAGGGCTTGATAAATGGTACGGAAATCATCCGGTTCAAGTAGCGTGCGTAGGTGTCTGAGGGATCTGATTTTAAAGTAGATTGCCTTGACTGTATTGGCTATGTGGTTGTATTGGCTATGAGAATGTGTTGTGCATTGGTTTCTCACGTCTAAACAAGTGGAAATTATGTTTGAAATGAACTCCTGCATTCACATGCAACATTTCTTTCTGCAGGTGATGCAGGATATGGGTGTCGCCCCTGGCTGCTGACTCCTGTGCGTCAGCCACGGACACGTGCAGAGCGGAGGTACAATGAGGCCCATGCCTCCAGCCGCTCGGTCATAGAGCGCACCTTTGGCGTGTTGAAGAGTCGCTTCAGGTGTCTGGATAGGACAGGCGGGGTCTTACAATATAAGCCAGCCACTGTTGCAGAGATAATCATAGCCTGTTGCATCCTGCACAACATTGCTCTCAGGCACGATATCCCTGCAGAGATTAATGAGGATCTGGAGGAGGATCCAACGTGCCCCCCTGAACGTGCCAGTGCTGACACACGGGAGGGCACAGCGGTCAGGCAGAGATTGATTGCAGAGATCTTCTCATGTACGTATTACTTATCTTCCAACACTAATGTTTTATGCTATGTGCGTAATGGTTAGTGAGGTTGATGTCTATGTAAAGATAGAATGTGGATGCCACACTCCATGAGCATTTGACTCACAATGCCAACGTCACATATAGGCATGAGTGTGCCCCAAAGAATGTGGGCAGGGCACAACAGCATTTGGTGGCTGATGATGTGGGTGGTTGTTGATCCTTGTGTGGGAAATTTGGACGGTCAGATTCCCATTTAGTGTCTGCTTCTGAGAGAAGCAGCTGTTGTGCACATGCAATGTTTTTGTAAGATGATATGGTTTGAGCACAGTGTCAGCCATATGTTGAGATTTACACGTTGTGGGGTTAGTCCGTGTTTGTGGACAATTGTCCTGTGGGGTGTGCTAATATTAGAATATTTGGTGGTTGTTTAGCTCCTCTGAGATGCCTATGTTTGTGTTCTCATCATGTGTGTGGCAACAAGTCATACATAGCAGAATACACATGCTTAGTACTAGTATGTCAGGATGGTATTAACTATCTGTGAGGACTGTTAATGTATAGGTCAAGAAGTAGACATGACATGGATATGTTTAAGGATGGGGACCTGTACATTGTCCATCAAGGGGGTGGTGTTGCTAAATGTTTTCTTTGTAGAGTATACAGTCACTGCAGTGATGCATATCTACACACATGGTGAGATGAAACAGCCAAAAACAGCAAGGAGTGGGTAACAGTAGCCAAGTGGAGCACTAAATGTGTGAATGGCTTGTGGTATACCAGGTATTTAATGGCGTACATGTCATATCTCGCTGATGCTATCACAACATCTGACATCATGCGTGTGCTACAGGCTGTGTATGTGTGTAGGTCAGGGGAAAAGAGTCTATATGAAGAAATACATTGCAGACACGAGCAAGTGACGGTTATGTTGGCATACAAACAAAGGTGACAGGTATTTCTCAGGGCTACACATCTAGGGTATGCATGCTTTGACATTGTCATTGACACACAGTGGGATGGCATAAAGCCATCATGGTTTAGTTACAAGCAGACATGTGTGTGTGTTGTTGCCTACATGACGCTAATTTGGCCAGTTATTTGTGCATATCATCAGCACATAGGTGTCATTATTACTGCAGGTATGAGATGTACGCACCAGGATATGTATTTGAACAGTGGATACAGGAGGGGCGCCTGCATATTTCCAATGTGTTGTAGCAATTGTCAGTGGGTTAACATACAACTTTGGGACAACAATAAAGGGGTCATTGTTGGCAATATGGTGAGTCACTGGTATTATTGCGACCTTGGGATGAGGTGGAACCATGGTGGTAGCAGACACGTCTATTTCTCTGTGTGTACAAGGACAGAGAGGTAAGAGAGGGAACAGAGAGATTACGAAAGATAGCCTCCAACACCTCCGTGATGCCTATCACATGTAAGAGATCTGTACATTGTGATAGGCAGCAGTCACTCATTGTGTGATGTTGTGGGGTCTGACAGCTGGGGACATGAAGGTGCAGTGTGTGATACACAGGTAGAACATGACATATGTTGGCTTCTCTTGTGTCTCCAAATGCACAGGACATACTTTGTACGGATGCTGTTGTTGAGATGCATTGGCATGTGACTTTACATCCCTGAAAATGCAGTGATTTGGGGTAAGTGGATCTACATAGACATTGTGTGTGGCTGTAGTCATTTGAATAATACGTCTTCTGTGATCTCTCATATTGGGCAGATGCTGTTATTTCATTTCTTTAACCTGTGCCTCCGTAACCCATCTCTTGCTGTGGTCACTCATATCCCCATGTGCTTGTGTTCAGCATGTCCTCTGCCACAGTCTCAATGCGACATGTACAACATACCTGCATGTGTGTGTAGGTTGTTGTTTTGTGTATTTTACCACCACTTCCTCCGTACCCCGTACAGCCAACAACACAGTATCATAGCATGTTCACTGGGCCTTTATATCTACAGATATCCACCTGTGCACATACAGGCCATGTGTTACAGATGGCACGCTGAACTTTGCATACTGTGTGTGTGGCTGTTTTTATAGGTTGCCTGTGTGATGATGGATTGATCAGACATAGTACATTTTCATCTGCTGTGAGGGGTCTGTGCACCTGGGGATCATTTGGGACAGCGCTAACTCATACATAGTGGGGTTTACCTTGTGACCATTATCAGCATGTGTTGTGTGCTGTGATTAGACATGTGTCTTGTGTTCAGAGTAAGCACTGTTGTGCAACTTTGGTGCCTTTCAGATATGAACATAATGGTGACATGCATCAACAGTGGCTTGACATGGTGATTCTACACCTTTTGCAGACATTGTCTCCTTTCATTGTGACGTGATCTGGCTGTTTAGTGGCTCAAGGGATTGATGACATACACCTGATGCAAACACAAGGTAGGTTTCACCTTTGTTATTTTGATAATTACATTTTAATTTAACTGGTGATGATCTCATATGTGTCTCCTGTGCATGTTATATTTCCTCTATGCTCACATGAACAGATGCATATCGTGTGTAGCTGTGAGACAAGTGTGTGACATGAGCATGGACATGACCATATCCATGTGCCACCCGTGTCTGTGTTTACCATTACTGATGTTGCCCACAACGTTTGGTTTAGTATTGATATCATGTCATGTTTGCCTATGCATCCCTTTCTTCTGCATTTTGTAAGGTGTGACGGTCTGAAATTTGTGTTTATTTTGCAAAGTGTCAAACAATAACATACTTATCCTCTCCTGACACAGGACAGAGGACATACCGGACACATCTCTTACAGAGCATCTGTTGTCAACACCACCCACCTGTTGGAGGACAGAACACCATGCAACTCTTTACCAAAACATTTAGCCATTGGATGTTTGAGCTCTGAGAGTGGATCAAATGACTGCGAGGACTGCGAGGACTGCTGATTTCCCCATGACAGAGGTGTCGACCGCAATGTTGCTGCGATGGTTTGGCAGTGAGTGCTGCTCATTGTAGAGGACACACATGAACTTTGAAGGATTGTGCCATATTGCACACTGACACTTGACTATGCATGGCCAGAGTTGAAAGAAACCTCTTAACCTAACCTGCTGGATTGCAGATACTATTTTGGCTTTGGACACTGATCCCCCCTTGTGCAGCAGCAACTGACATGGACAGTGTAGGTGCTACATTCAGACACAGTTGAGCTTTTCTGGACTTTGGCCCATGGGTGTGTCATGCCACCCACGATATGATGCTGTTTTTCTTACAACACAAACATACACCCATGTTTTTGGCATGGGGCTAACGATGGTGTCGACGTCCACCTGCTTTCCACCTGGACATGATACCGGCTTTACCTCAACAATGCTTTCAAGCACACCAACATCTTGGACTGATGTTTTCAATGACCCAAGGGTTTTTAAGGGCATGTGTGTCATCACTGTATCATGTTCCAATGTGGATGTTGCTTGTGCATATGACTGACTATGTTTGTGAGACACAGCATGTGGGGCTATGGCTTCTGTGTGGTTCCCTGTAATATGTTTGTCCAAAATGTCCTTCTTCACATGCTACATCTTGTGTTTGTTTACTGTGCATACATGACAGTATGCATATATGTACACACCTTGCATTTGCCATCTTAACGGTCCTGATTATGCCCTGTGTTAGGGGCACTCACATTGCCACATTATGTTTGTAGTGTGGCAGTGTGTGTGACCGTTCTACTTCTTCACTTGTGCATTCCATGTATCATGCTATATGTGGCCAAACAGTGTCTACCCAAAAAGAAAGGGCAGGGTGACCTCCTTGATGGTGTTATATGTGCATGTTTCTGCAGGCTGTTTAGTTGGTATTATGTCTGTGTTCATGTGCCTGTGCTACCTGTTAGCATATGCTAATTGTGATGTTTATGATTGTTTTGGTCCACATTGTGGCAGGTTTGCTTCGTAGATCAGGCATTAGGATGAGAGTTTCCTCATTACTTGTATTGCATGTTTTTTGACATTTAAAAATTTTGGGAGGATAAGTTTTTGATGTTTGTCTGACTCCTGTGTGGACAAATGGGTATGTTTTGAGGGACAGATGAGGTGTGTTGGGTCCGCAGCACTCATATGTGGGTAACACATTTGCGCCAAGCAGCACCAGGTGGGGGCTTGGGGTCTGCTGCCAAGTGCATAGCATGCACCTGATGCACATTATATCTTGTGCCGTTAATTTGTGGTCAAGGAAGTAACCTTTGTGTAGGAGGTGGATTTGTGACCTGCTAAGGGTGTTTCCCACTTTCACAAGGGATGCGGTCAGCCTTGATATTATGATGGCACTGTCTACACTATTTGTGATGTGTTAGCAAAATAAATATATGTATTTGACTGACATTTTTTCCGTTTGCTGATTGATCATGGTGACAGACCTGTACTGCAATGTGTGCCTTTGTATCAGTCCTCCTTGTGACTCAGAGACTACATTGTTTTCTTGTCAATGTCACTGGATGTAGATGATGTGGTATTTTTTCCATGGTAATGGAGGGTTACCTGACTTGCCCTACGCCACAGGGAGTGCTACTGTGAATTTATCACTGGTTGTTTGGGGGCGAAGCCAATTTTCTCATCACTATGTTAGTTCTCCACTATTTGAGCGTACTGCCCCTTTATGGGGTCGTTTGCTGGTCATGTACATGGTGCACATGTGCTCACATCCTTGCACAGTGCCAGCTGTGTATGTGACAGCCATATGGCACATCACTGTGTATGAACGCTTGACATACACACCCTCCCTTTGGGGTATTTGTGTTACAGTGTGCTCATTGTGCAGTTTGTGGGATTGGCTACAGTGATGTGTTTGAACTCTGTAGTTTGGAGGTTTTATCCACACTTTTTTTTTTTTTGGGCCACTGGCCTAAATGCACCATTAGGTACTACCAGCTTCCTCACCTCTACACACACCCTTCCCTCTCTTCACTGTACAACAGGGTGCATCCTGTGTGCTGCATCGCCATACCATATTCTTTGTTACATAGGTCTCACACTTTATGGTGTTAACATGGCAGTGCACGTGGGGATTTTGTTTGGCTGTGATTCTGGTGGTGTGTGTGGTACACCTGATTGCATGTTGAGCTTTCTCCGGCCCAGAACATCATTATTCACCTGATCCACAGAGCGTCATGTGATGCTCTTGTGCTTTATTGTTTTTTCTATTTTGCATGCTGTATTCACTGCAGAACATTTCCTTGTGTTTGTGCAGGTGTCCCTGGTGCCGAATACAGAGTGGAAGTAGATCTGTACATAGCAGATGTGCATGTGCATTTGCTCAGGATTTATTTTGGTGGTTTGATTGTCCTGACAGCCAGCAGGCGTTTGGTGTACTGCCATGCAGTGTTTTTGTATGCAGCCTTTGCACATTGGCGGTGTGGCCTACCGGTTTAGGCATAGCCATTTGTGGTGGTGGTAATCGGTGTGCTTCCTGTCTGCTGTCTTGGATTTGTATGCTTGTCCTGCATCAGTGCGTTTCATTCGTCTGCATGTCATATCTGTAGTGATGTGTGGTATGACCACATTGTACCCTCATCTGAGTTGTGAAACATCCTTGCATCCATCCTCTGTCTGCCAGCTGTGTGCCATCCTACCCTGATGTGAACTCCCTCACATTCCTGCATTGCAGCTCGCCCTGCTTGCCTCTCCTGTGTGTGCTCGGCCTAGCACTTGTACTCCACAGTCATCCTGATATTTCACTTATCCTGCCATTTCAGCCACCTCTGCTGGCCACATCTTCCCATCCTCTGTCACACACAGTCATTACAGCATGGTACATTACCATCACTCTATGCATGGATCTCGTTGGCCACAATATGTTTTTCCATTTTTATGGCTGTCAAATGGACTGAAGCTGATTTCTGCAGCCCATCAACTTATCTACGTCCTTCTTTTAGTTTGTTATTGTCTATGTTCTCTGCTCTGTGCAGTGTTCGTGTTACATGTGTGTTTGGCACATACCTCTGTTAACATTCAAATTGTGGAATGTTACTGTTGTTGGCTAACGTTGCTGATTTCACCTATACATCCTTAGGGCATCTTCTGGCCCACCTTCGATTCAGACAGCTTATGGGGTGCCTATGATAGTGCCTTGGGAGTTGACAGCCTTTCAACATGGCCTCAGGGAGACATTAAGGTTTCCCTTTGCTGACGGGGTATGTTTAGGATGTTCCATCTGATGCACCGTAAAATGGCCAATAATATATGGCACAAGGGTGTAGTTCTCTTTAGATGGAAGCACGGATTTCTGTACACTTGCACACAGAAATGGGACATAACTCAGCCAACCTTATTCCCTGGAAATATCAAACCATGACCCCTGCAACATCATTGAGTGTCTTCACCAGTTGTAAGCATACATTACATAGGAGTATGTGGTTTTTCCCCAGACCTTGTATGTCATGCACGTATGTTAATCTTGGGATTTCAGTCTCCAAAGGGAATAGGGCATTTTCCAAGATAATATTAACTCTGATCCCCTGTTGATATCAGTCCCCGGGGCCTGTCTGCAGCACCTCCTAGCTAAATCACTAATGGCAGATGCAGGTCTGCCATTGATGATTTAGCAAGGGGGGGCTGCAGACAGGCCCAGGTGACTGATTACAATGATATTTACTCTGACCCCCTGTTGATATCAGTCGCCAGGGGCTGGCTGCAGCCCCTCACTGCTAAAACAAGGATGTCAGACCTGGGTCAGCACACCTACTTACCATTTCCATACATCACAATGCACAGTGCTGCCATCAGAAACAGTGCTGTGACCTTTCCCTGCCTCATAGGGCACCCTACATGGCGCCCCATCGGCCACGCTTTCAGCAACATTGTACGGTGCCATGGCGGACAATCCATTTACAAATGTGTCCTGTGGGGTAACTTCAGGGGCACGTTATGTTACAGTGCTGTGAGAGTACATGTGCTTGAATAAGTTATTCCACAGATATACGAGATGGGCCTCCTAAAGCAATATTAACCCTAACAGGTACAGACTCACCAAGCCATGTTCATTTGCCATTGTGGGGGATTGCACCCCTGATCCCTACACCATTGCTCATTGCCTTACCCATTGTGCTGTGATTCTGTTTCTGTCCTTGCACATCAGCGCACCACCATATGGCTCAACAACATTATTATGCCTCCAAAAACATTAGCACGCACCCTTATGCCCAGCAGCGCAACGCCTTATGCCGCCCATACTTTCTATGCCTTCTAAAATAACACCACAGCCAGCTGTCTTCAGTGTGCACTGTGGGGGATTGAACCCATGCTCCCTGCACCTTTGGTCAGTGTTCTAACCATTGTGCTGTGGCTCAGTTCTTCTGCTTTCATATCAATGCGCCACTTATGCCTCCCAGGGTTCACAGGCCACCAAAACATTAGTGCGCCACTTTAGGCCCAGCAGTGCAACGCCTTATGCCGCCCATACTTTCTATGCCTTCTAAAAGAATGGCACAGCCAGCTGTCTTCAGTGTGCACTGTGGAGGATTGAACCCATGCTCTCTGCACCTTTGGTCAGTGTTCTAACCATTGTGCTGTGGCTCAGTTCTTCTGCTTTCATATCAATGCGCCACTTATGCCTCTCAGGATTCACAGGCCTCCAAAAACATTAGCGCGCCACTTTAGGCCCAGCAGCGCAACGCCTTATGCCACCCATACTTTCTATGCCTTCTAAAAGAACAGCACAGGCAGCTGTCTTCAGTGTGCACTGTGGGGGATCGAGCCCATGCTCCCTGCACCTTTGGTCAGTGTTCTAACTATTGTGCTGTGGCTCAGTTCTTCTGCTTTCATATCAATGCGCATATGGCCGCCGCGCACCTTAACGCATATGCAAATTACAGGTTTCCTTTTTCAGCACGAACCGCCCACTCCTTATATGGCACCCACACTCTACCGCGGCACGCACTTTACCGGGCTTTTAGTAAACATACCCCTTAGTTCTTAAACGAGTAAGACCACATTGGACAGGAGGAGATATAAATAAGACTTTATTAAGATTAGAACAGAGATACATTTATGAATTTAAAAGTATGACTCCACACGGTCTTAACCAGGAAATAGACCTCTCTGTTTTTCTTTAAGTACGTCAAAAAATGCTATAATTATTAGATCTGAGATTATTTATTCTCTGTTCACATGATACATCCAATCATCCACTGATTCAATATTAGTTGAGGCACAATGTTTTTATTTCAAACGCCATCAGTAACAATATTTTATTGCAGAATCAGATCTTGGTTGTAATAGGATAATGGACCAATGAGCTGCTAGGCTTTTTAAGCTCCAACCACTTAAATCTCCTCCTCTTTTGGCGCGAATAACAGTTGATATAACACTTACCCTGGAGTAATTTTGGTTTCACTTTCTGAAATACGCGAAGTTTGCTAGCAGTTCCGCTTCTCCGAGGTACCTTTAATTTTCAATGATGGGACGATGTTCCGATGGCTATTGTCTATCATAAAAATGTTAGAATACAGATCTAGTCTTTCTAATCCTCCTGAGACACCAGTTTTTAGTGGACAGATTTGCTATATACAGGTTAACATGGTTGACAGCGGTTTTAATTCTATCAAGTGTGCATATCCAGCCGATTTTAGTATCTAGTATACAGTTTTTATTTACAAATCTAGCACGGATGACGAGGTAATTAGCCCTCCAGAGGTAACCTTATCTTGTACTATACATAAGAGGTTTGTTGGAAAGTTTTCAATGTTTTTTTAAATATTTGCCAGCTCCGTTTGTGCGGTAGGGCACAACAAGTTTACAGATCCCTTGATCGGTATATTTTTGGAAGAGAGTTTTGGTAATATCACTCCTTTCTCAGTTAATACTACAATTAATATACACTGTTAGATTTAGTTTTTAGTTTTAATTTATGTGAGAAAACATGGCAAAGTTTGAGCTGTACTAATTATGCATAATTTATGCGGTTTCAGTTTTTAACAATTCGTTCATGCAAGATACCACGTTTGATGGCGGTTCCGTGCTTTTGAGGTAACCCCAGTGTCATATTGTGCTGTTTAAGCTTGAAGAAAAGGGTTTTAATATTTAGTTAAGATATTAAACACTATAAGAAGTTGTCTGTCTAAACATCACATTAACAATGTCCCTCTGCGCTCTCAATATTCGGGTTGATACACGTTCTGAGTTAGGGCTGTTCTCTGTTCATATAGCCAATCCATATATGATGTCCAGAGCAGCAGCCGATGTATAACATGATTTTAATCATACCCGTATGGCCACTTTAAATCATAGGATTATAATTAATTTTAAATCAAATTGTTTGGAGACATATGATAAATTATCACTTTGGTTTAATGACAACATGTAGCTACAGTATATGATCTAATTAATTTTCATCATAGTCTCATGGTCTCATAAACTGGGTGAGTTTGATTTATACAGTTTTTTCATCAATACAAAACTGCCGATTTATTATGTAAAGCTGTTCTCTGTAGTAAATACTATTACAGGGTTACAACACAATAGTAAACAAGCCCATATAGATCAGTACAGGTTCCTCAAGCATTTTATCTATTTTATCTATAGTTTTAATACTAGTGGATTATCAGTGTTAGTTTTAGATAGTTGTTTGATCATTCATTTCACAATAATAAATTACTGAGTTGAGATCAAAATTGTCACAATGTTTTCTTCTTTTTTAAGTAGAAGCTCAACCTAAGTTCAGGATACAATTAAGTTGAATCTGTTTCTTAATTTACCCTACTTATGTCTAATTAACTGTTCAGTATTATACTGTAACACAAATATCATGGATAACAGTAACTTATAGCCCTAGTTGATTAGGTAATGAAGTAGCACAAGTTGGGCAACACTGTTAATACTGAAGCAGAAGTTAAAGGAGACTGCTAGGATGGTCCAATTAGTTACAATCATGGCGATTGAGTCTTCTATTAACATTACAATATAGTTTAGGAACAACATTAAGTTTATGTCTATATACTTTAGAGCAGCGTTTTTCAACCACTGTGCCGTGGCACACTAGTGTGCCGTGAGATATTGTCTGGTGTGCCGTGGGAAAAATTCCAATTTCATCCGTAACATGTGGCCTCGGCTCACAAATTAGGGTTGCCAACCGGCCGGTTTTCAGCCGGCCTGGCCGGTTTTTCCATGGCCAGGCCGGCTGCCAGCACAGTTGTAAAACCGGCCATTGAAAAGCCGGTTTTTTGCTCTGGCCGCAAGATCGGGAGCGGCCAGAGCAAAAAAACGGCTTTTGTGCCGAAGTCCGCGGCACGAACGCGATCGCGATTCCCTATAGCAGTGCAGCCGCTGGTTCTGCTTTGTACAGAGCAGCGGCTGCACTACACTTACATTGAAAAGTAAAGAGAAACTGTGTCAGGAGCCCTCCGATCATGCAGAGCCCGAGGAAGTGATGTCATGGGGGCGGGCTCCTCACAGGCTGTCTTTCCTTTTCAAATTACAAAGCAGAAGCAGCGGCTTGGGCAGAGGGGGTGTGTGTGTGTGTGAGTGAACCAGCAAGGGGGGGGGAGTGTGAGTGAACCAGCAAGCGGGGGGAGTGTGAGTGAACCAGCAGTGGAGGGGGGGGTGGTGTGAGTGAACCAGCAAGGGGGGGGGCGATGGTGTGAGTGAACCAGCAAGGGGGGGGGCGATGGTGTGAGTGAACCAGCAGGGGAGGGGGGGTAAGTGAGTGAGTGACCCAGCAGGAGGGGTGAGTAAGTGACAGGGGGGTGGGTGAGTGAACCAGCAGTGGAGGGGGGGGGTGGTGTGAGTGAACCAGCAGGGGAGGGGGGTTGGTGTGAACCAGCAGGGGAGGGGGGTTGGTGTGAGTGTTTGATTCCTATTCAAGAGAATTACTTTATATATAGTCAATATAGGCACAGAGGTAAATTTTTTTAACATTTTCTAATGGTGGTGTGCCTCGTGATTTTTTTCATGAAAAAAGTGTGCCTTTGCACAAAAAAGGTTGAAAAACACTGCTTTAGAGGAGCAATGTAATCATAGGTATGGAATCCATCTAACTACAATTATAAGTTATTTGTTTACACTCAACAATATCTCTTCTTGTTTACATTGATCACATTATCAAAGTAATATGTCAGTATTTTTCATTTCATCATATTATGATTTTTAGACAATAATGGAATTTATAGTAATCTTATTTTTATTTTTATTATGTATTTCTATTTATCACTATTTAATTGATGTATCATAAAGATGGTTTACTTTCAGTTTATACACGAATTGACGCTACATTAGATTAGCGCTTCAGCATTTACCCAAGAAATAATAGAAAATTAGAATTGGGTTCTTCTAAGTACATGTTTATGGTTTTTAACTGTTTTTTAACTCTGTCTATTTTGGTTGTCCGTCCCTATATATAAGTTTGTATATATACAATATACTTTTACGATATTTTTACAATTTTACATGTTTATATGTACAAGTTATTAACTTTTTCAATAAGTAATTATTCTGTGTCCTGCGTTTATCGTTATTTTTGGAGCAACAAGTTTGCAATTTAAGATTTTTATCATTTTTAATGACTTTTAGGGGCATGTTTACTAAAAAGCGCTAATTTGCGCGCCACAAAATAGCGCACTAAAAGCAGCACTTAAGTGCTCTTAAACACCCCGCAAACGTGCGATGAAGCCCCGCACACTTGCGCGTCACAGTAACGGATGCCGCACAAGTACGGGTCCGCAAATGTCCGATAGAGGAGGAAGGCCCCGGAGGGGCGGAGAGAAGGGGTTAATGGGCGGGGAAGGGGAGGGGAGAGGCACATTATCGGTGCTGAATTTCCAAAAAAAATAGCGCGAGTGAATCACTCGCGGTAGAATGCATTTAAAGGGAAGAGAAATCATTTCCGTCAGCAATGTACAGCAAAACCGGGGAAACCTGCAAAACATGAGCAGTGTGATACATGTGCACAGCCCAAAAGTGCAATTAAAATTAGAAAATGAGCACATCAAAAATATTAAAAATAGTATTTCAGCTGGGGAACATTTATAGTAATGGGAAAAACCAAAAAACAAACCCAGGAAAGCTCCAAAAAAAAAGAAATGAACTTTGGAAAGGTGTACGGAGCGGAGACTCTTCCAAAAAACATTTCCTTTTTTGGAGCATTCCTGGGAGTGTTTTCTAGGGTTGCCCAGCTTGGGTATATGTTTTCCCCCTTGTTCCGTGGTCATTCCCGGGTTTTATTTGCACGTTTGTCACCACACAGGGTGAAGGAGCCCACAGTAAATATGCGCAGAGCAGGGTTTGCAACTCCATCCTGACAGGTGTACTATCTCCAGGGAGTGCACAGTCTCTGTGGCCACAGTGTGGAGCAGCAGACAGAGCCAGTACCTCTAGGACCAGAGGCTCAGAGGCTCAAATCCCAGCTGGTGCACTTGCCAGCCCAGTCCCTATATTTTACCCACCACTAAACAAAGATAGCACAGACACCCCTGTATTGCAGGGAACATAAGCATGGTGAAAACACCCATATTTTACCCAACACCGCACACACACCACAACAATGGGCAGTACCTACAGCCAAGTCCCCCAAATGCAGTCCCGTACTGCCACAACACAATCAGGTCATCTATTTTTTTCTGAGAGAAGGACATGCCAGCATGTTGGCGGACGAGTACATGTGGTGCAGGAGGCAGTGGCTGCCATCCCCAGAGGACAGTGGCCTAGCCATGTGCAGGCTGGCACCATCCACTGCAACAGACAGGCCCTGCCGGATGCACAGTCATGGACTTCCCAGGGAAGTCAGCCAACCTGTGCCTACACAGTGGTGCAGTGCACACAGACAATGCATGCAAGAACAGAAGGTCACAGGTTCAAAGCCCAACTGGGGCTACTGCCAATCCTGCCCACATATTTTACCCACCACTAAACACAGATAGTGAAGACACTCCGTGATTGCAGAGAACATAATCATGGTTCCAACACCTGTATTTTACCTAACACCGCGCACACACCCCATAACAATGGGCATTACGTACAGGCAAGTCCTCACAATTCAGTCCTGGAGTGCCACAATGCAATCAAGCTATATGGGTTCTTCCATATAAGGACATGTCGTCATGTTGGTCGAGGTGTACAGGTGGTGGAGGGGGCAGTGGCTGCAAGCCACACCAGACAGTGCCTTAAGCGTGTGTAGGCTGGCACTGTCCACCACAACAGACAGGCTCTATTGGATGTACAGCCATGGACTCCCCAGGGAATGCAGCTTCTATGTGGCAAAACGGTGGTGCAGTGCACACAGTCAGTGTTTGCACAAACAGAAGGTCACAGTTTCAAATCCTGTCTGTGGCTCCTGCCAAACCAGTCCCCAGAATGGAAACCCTCTGAAACATGGCATGAAAGACTGAACCTTTGCTGCTGAGAATCAAGATTGTGTGAGATAAAATGTTTTCCTTTTCCCCTTCAACACCACACACCAAATAAACATGTGCATCATCTACAGCAGATTCACCCAAATGCAGTCCTGGAGGGTGGATCATGCACTTTATATGCAGGCGCCAATATAAGGCCATGTGAGCATGGTGATGGCAGGGGAACTGGTGGCAGCTGTGCACAGCACACCATGGCCTAGCCCGTATTAAGTGGGTGCTGTGCACTGCAACTGACAGGGTCAGTCTGACAAACAGCCATGTAGTCCCCTGGGAATGCACTGCCCCTGTGACAAGACAGTGGTGCAAAGCACACAGGCAGTGCCTTCAGGAGCTGAAGGTCACAGGTTCAAATCCCGTGTGTCAGCCTGGCCAACCCAGTCCCCACAATTGTCACACCACACAAATGTTCTAAAACTAACAGAACCTGTAGTGCAGATAATGCAAACATGGGTAATACATCTATATTTTCTTTGAAAGTGTACATATATGAGAAACATGTGCATTACATACAGCAGATTCCCCCAAATGCAGTCCTGGAGGGCCACAAATGATTAACATCTTATGATGTGTGAAATAAATATGTGTTTCTCCATTTCCATATGCTGGTCCATGGTCTGCAGATGTATCACATGCATATTCATGAGGCACAGTTGCAAAACATGATCAGTGTGTGGGACAACAGGACTGGAGTTGGGGACCTCTGGCTGAGAGTACCAGCCAACAGGAGCAGAAATGTCCAGACCCACAGGCTCCAGTACCCAAACACTACTGGAAAGTCATGATATTGGGCCTTGCGTACATCTCAAAAAACTAGTACATGCACACCTTAGCACTGTCACCATAAACTTGGAAATACACTACACATATATCAACATGTTGATATCAATATGGTTATTGAGCGGTATCATACCAATATGTCAGATGTTTGTGGAGTGTGTCTCAGGTCTGGTGCATGACAATGTTTCCCACCCTGTGGTGTGACACCAACAGTATTCCATACCATAGCCATGCCTGCACTGGGTCCAGGACTGCTGAGATGGCCTAGTCTGCAAAAGCTAGCTATAGTAGCACAGTGATGGCAGAGGTGTGGGATGTCTTAAACACCTTACTCAGCGCACAATGTTTGCACTGTGTCCAGTGTTAGCTTGCCAATGTGCATAATGAGGAGCAAGGTATTGTGGGTATACCTCTGACAGGCTGCCCTTGCCAGGATGCATGAGAACAGATCATAAGGCAATGTATTGGACATTGTAGTGTGCGGCCATCATGTCTTGCTGGAAGGTCACTCTCACCCTGACTGAGCAGTCACCATGGCATGGCTAGGTCAGCCATAGTGGCAACAACATCTATAGTGGCAAGTGATATCTATAGGTTGCCTTTTGGGGCCCAATCACTAGCTTAACTGCTTGGTGAGTGTGCAGACATCCCAGTTTTGGGTGCACACATATTCCCCAGTAATATGCACTATGGATGAGCTAGCAGACTGCTTGTACCTAGTATGTTTAAGGCTGGCACACCTTGAAGGGTGCAGTGTCTGAAGCTTTTCTGTGTTTGCTGCTGGAGAATGTCCGATAGCGGTGGTGGGCTGCTGAGCATTTCCAGGCCTGCTCTCTGCTATGGATGTGCACAGAAATGCATGGGTCACCCTGTATGGTGTTCCTCCATCAGCTGGACCCAGGTTGGCAGTTCCCTCCATCAGCACCATTGTAGTGATGGGGAATGTGGATGTGTTGGTGGGTGATCATGAGTGATAGTGCTCAGTTTTGGTGTTGTAACATAATGTGTCTATGTATTCCAAACCTCCCCCTCACTCAACTAACCAAAGTAATGTGGTCATGGCCACCACACAGGATATGTCCAATTTGTTTTCTTAAAATTCCACAAGGAATAAACATCACAGAGAAATAAGAGATGGACACAAGTGTATTTAGCAATGCATCCATAAGACCTACCCATCAGACACAGTCACTGATGTGGACTCACAACATAGCCTATCTCAGCTAAGCCAGTTGATGTGGACATGGTGTTGGGTTTCCCCTCTCACTCTCAGGGTGAGACCAGGACCCGCACAATGTGATGCTCAGTATCAACACTGTGTCATTAATCTACATGCTCAGTAATAATTAGCAGCCTGAGGTGGTTTTGGGCCTTCATAACCCATCGTTTTGTTATGTCTAGACTGCTGTTGTACATGTGCAGTGCATCATGGGTATGTGTTGTTTTACCCTATCTTCGTAAAGAAATCAAACAGGTCATGTGGTGGCCCTCAGTCCTACTGTAGGCAGCCAGGGGTGTGTTAGTATCTAGGGCATTGGCTCAGAACCAGTCACCCTTGAAACCCTAGGCAAGTCGGGTGTTTAGGATAGCCCTAATGAAGATGCATGAGATATATATGCATCAGAGATATCATGCCAACGTGAGTGCTGAGTGGCTCTCCAGGGCTATATGTCAACACCTGTGCCCTACACCTCTGTCATCAATGATTGTAAGTGGGCAAGGTGCAGATGTCCAAGACATAAAAAAGTTTCAATAGAATGAGTCACATGCCTCTTTGCCTCTCACCACCACCACCACCAACATATTTTAGATGCTACAACGTCATGGTGTTGTTGAAAATTGAGGAAGTATGTGACACATTTGATTAACGCTTTTCCAGTCTATGACATCTGCACTTTGCACACTCACACTCCTAAATGAAAGAGGTGTAAGGCAGGGGTCTCAAAATCCAGACCTAGAGGGCCACGAACCAGTCAGGCTGGCAGGATAGCCCTGATGCATATAGATCTCATGGATATTCATGAGGGCTATCCTGATCACCCGACTGGCGTAGGGCGCCAAGGAGCACTGATTCACAATCACTGAGCTATGGAGATGTTGGCCACCTGTGACATCACAGCATGTAGAGCCATAAGTCATAGGTCTGATCCCACAGTGGGGTAATCTGATATGGCTGTCAGAGGTGTTTCCCCTTTGCAACGTCATTTGTTCCTGCCACCAACAACACCCTCAGTGCTGTAGCCTGAAGGTTACTCCAAAGACTCCAAAAGGTGGCTGAAATTGAATGTTAGAAGGTACAGCACAGCGGTGGACACTGCACCTCATATGTGTACTCTGGAGTGCCTCCTAGGGTACCTGATGTGCCACCCTAGGTCATAGCATTGTCCCAGTGTGTTTGCTCTCATAAAAAAAAAACTTAACAAACTCCCGACAAACCACAGCTGATATTAGGGAGTAATGTGCCAGCAAGTCATATTGATTAGGCTGCCTGTGTGAAGGAAAAAACTAGCTCTGTAACATAAGGAGGTATGGCAAATAATGTGACACACCTCATTCACTATCTCTGTATGTCAGCACACCTACGTAAGAGAAATGTGCATGTGTGTCGCATGCCAACCTCCATCAGCTCATTATGTGTGTTATGCAAAATAATGTGGATGTAGACTGTCCACATACCAAGGCCCCACATCATTGCTGGGCTCACATTGAGATTAACTACTGAACTTGATCTATTGCAACAAATATTCCCATATGACCACGGTGACTGGTAGGCCACTCTGATGTGCTCTGTGGACCCCTGTGGATAGGGAAGTTTTGTTTTCTACCTTAAACACACACAACCATATCACCAGGGTGACTGATAGCCCCCTGTGATGGGCTCTCATGACCTCTGTGGATAGGGAGGCTGTATTAAACGGTGTAAGCATACACAAACATATCACCAGGGTGACTGATAGCCCACATTGATGTGTTCTCAGCACCCTTGTTGTTTTATCAGTCGTATTGGCAGTCATTGCAATGTGAAAGCCATAGCACATCACATCATACAAAAGCCTAAGAACCATTGTGTAGGTGTTGATAGGTTCAAGTCCCAAATGTGTATACACGAATAAGATCATAACATTCTTCCTGTGTTTTAAATAAGTGACACACAGCAGTGTATATGCAATTTGTGGTGCTCATGTGCGCAAGTCTTTGCGCCAAACTGTGTATTTGATGTGCGCAGTTGCACGTGAAATGTCGCAAACATGCGCCAGCTGCGTAGCCCACATGCACGTACTACGTTCGGGGCGCACATGGACGCCATACGTTGCAAAACTGCGCCATCTGCGTGGCACAGTTGCATGTAAATCGTTGCGCCAGTTGCGGTGCGCATGCGCGTGATGCACGCTGCGTGCAATCAGGTGATAAAATCTAAAAATGGCGCCCAGAATAAGGAAGCCCTCCTTCACCCCCCGTGAGCTCATGTACCTGTCCCGGCTCATCGCCCCCCGCCAGCATAAGCTCTTCCCCGGGGCCACCAGGCACAGGGACAGCTCTAAGGTCCGTAGGGCCTGGGAATGTCTCCAAAGACGTTTTAATCGACAAGCAGATTACCCAAGGGAGGTAAGTGTATGGGGCCAGGTCATCCCAATCATATATCTAGCCTGTGCTCATTGCAAATGTCCATGCTGTTGTGTTTAGGTACTGTGAGTCAGTAATGTGCAGCAGATGAGAAGACATTCCATAATGTGTCTGTATCATTTGTGACTGTTTTGTCCTGTACCCAGGTGTTGATGGACATGGTCATAGAGGTCACGATGCTATCCTTGTGGCATGTCAGCTGCTGGTGTGGCTGTGCCACTACATACTGTAATTAAGTAAGACCATAGATCAAAAGATGTAAATAAACACCACAGCATATGGATATGGTGGGATCTGTACCTGGAAAACAACACCTTGGGTCCAGCACAAGGATATGTGAAACGTAGCATTCATGGTATGTCAATCACCCAGGTGATATGGACTTTGTTCCCAATGTTGTTCAATACGCAGGGGTCCTGAGAGCTCATCACAGTGGGCTAGTAATCACCCTGGGGAAATGCTTGTGTGTGCTTGGGCAAGTTAATACATACACCCTATCACCAGGAGGACAGAGAGCCCATCACTGTGGGTTTCCTGTTATCCCGGTGATATTGGTTTGTGTGCTGTCCAAGTTGAATATTGTGTGCAATTCTGGTCACCGTATCTTAAAAAGGACATAGCGTTATTAGAAAAAGTACAGAGAAGAGCCACCAAATTGGTGAAGGGGATGGAAGGCTACTCCTATGAAGAGAGGCTAAAAAGGTTAGGGCTCTTTAACCTGGAAAAGAGACGGCTGAGGAGAGATATGATAGAGGTCTATAAATTGATGAATGGAGTGGAACGGATAAACGTGGATCAATTGTTTACGCTATCAGAATATGGAAAGACTAGGGGACATGTAATGAAGCTACAGGGTAAACTATTTAAGATAAATAAGAGAAAATATTTTTTCACTCAACGTGTAATCAAACTCTGGAATCTGTTACCGGAGGATGTAGTAAGGGCTGTTAGTATAGCTGGGTTTAAAAAAGGTTTGGACAAGTTCCTGGAGGAAAGGTCCATAAACCACTATTAAAAAGGGACCCAGGATATCAATTCTTGACCCAGTACAAGCATTGTGGAACCTGTGTCTTTTGGGGATATTGCTAGGTACATATGACCTAGATTGGCCACTGTTGGAAACAGGATACTGGGCTTGATGGACCTCGGTCTGACCCAGTATGGCATGTCTTATGTTCTTATGTTCTTAAGTTGCAAATAGTCCCCCTATCTGCAGGGGTACAGAGAGATCATCACAGTGGGCTAGTAATCACCCTGGGGAAATGCTTGTGTGTGCTTGGGCAAGTTAATACTTACACCCTATCACCAGGAGGACAGAGAGACCATCACTGTGGGTTTCCTGTCATCCCAGTGATATTGGTCTGTGTGCTGTCCAAGTTGCAAATAGTCCCCCTATCTGCAGGGGTCCTGACAGATCATCACAGTGGCCTAGCAATCACCCTGGGGAAATGCTTGTGTGTGCTTGGGCAAGTTAATACATACACCCTATCCCCTGGAGTCCAGTAAGACCCTCACAGTGGCTAATCTGGCACCATGGGGATATGGTTGTGTGTGCTTAAACAGTTTGCTTTAGGCTCCCTATCCCCTGGAGTCCAGGAAGATCCTCACAGTGGCTAATCTGGCACCATGGGGATATGGTTGTGTGTGCTTTAACAGTTTGCTCTAGGCTCCCTATCCCTTGGAGTCCAGGAAGACCCTCACAGTGGCTAATCTGGCACCATGGGGATATGGTTGTGTGTGCTTTAACAGTTTGCTCTAGGCTCCCTATCCCCTGGAGTCCAGGAAGACCCTCACAGTGGCTAATCTGGCACCATGAGGATATGGTTGTGTGTGCTTTAACAGTTTGCTTTAGGCCCCTATCCCCTGGAGTCCAGGAAGACCCTCACAGTGGCTAATCTGGCACCATGGGGATATGGTTGTGTGTGCTTTAACAGTTTGCTTTAGGCTCCCTATCCCCTGGAGTCCAGGAAGACCCTCACAGTGGCTAATCTGGCACCATGGGGATATGGTTGTGTGTGCTTTAACAGTTTGCTCTAGGCTCCCTATCCCCTGAAGTCCAGGAAGACCCTCACAGTGGCTAATCTGGCACCATGGGGATATGGTTGTGTGTGCTTAAACAGTTTGCTTTTGTTTCCATCTCCCCTGGAGTCCAGGAAGACCATCACAGTAGCTAATCTGGCACCATGGGGATATGGTTGTGTGTGCTTAAACAGTTTGCTTTTGGTTCCATCTCCCCTGGAGTCCAGGAAGACCATCACAGTGGCTAATCTGGCAACATGGGGATATGGTTCTGTGTGCCTAACAAGTTATATGCATTCTCCCTATCCCCAGGAGTCCTGTGACCTGCGCAATGGGTCCTGTTAGTCACCCTTTTGCTAAGGTGTATGCAGCTGATGATATGTGGTAGGACACCCAACCCACAGGGGGCCAGATCAACACTTGCTATGGTGGGTATGTCATGAAGATAATGTGGTTGTTCATGGCAGGTAGGTTGCACCTATCCCATAGTCTGTGAGGTCAACATCTCATCACACATGTCTATGATGTCTCCAGATGATATGCTAGCTGCAGATGTTTATGTGTATAACAGCACCCCATCCCCATGAGCCATCAGATGTGTTTGCAAAGACCTGTAGCAGATCCATGTCCCCATACCATCATGCAGAGTTAGGTTCAACATCTTACCACCTAATATAAATCCAACACCATCAGACACATGGTCATCACTGATGGTGTTGCAATGACACATGCAACTGTTGTGGCTGGAGAACACATACATAAACCCACACATGAGCAGTGGTGCAAAGAGCTGTTATGGTGGTTTGGCCCCTGTCCATGGTGCTGCCAACCACACCTGCTGTCAGCCTAGCTCAGCCAGGGCATAGGAACATAACAACATAACATAGGCCATACAGGGACAATACCTACCCCCACACACACATTATGCTGTCAGGAACAGTGTCCAAAGTAGGTTGGACATAGCCAGCAGGTTCCCCATAAGACACACTTCACACAATGCAGCTACTGGTTCAAGCAGTGATATCGTGGGCCTTGTCAAAGGTGAAAGGTAATGTTAGTGGCCCCTGGCAAGGTGAATAGGGCCACCCACACAATGTCTCATGTTATTATACAGCGCCAATGATTGGTGGAATATCAGGTTGCCATTGGGGTTGAGTCCCAGGATGTGTAAAGATCGTGACAACAGAAATGTGTGGAACACAGCACATGCTGGGTAACTGTGCTTAGCATGGACACCATCATTGGCCAACAAAGTGTGCCATGGTGCTTCAATGTCATGCAAGGGGGCCCCAGGGTAGTTCAATGATGTGTTGAGGGTGCCAGGTACACTGGGCATAGGTGTCACTGCACACATGTGCACAGACAAAGCTAGGAATGCAGGTGGCACTGGGAACACAAAATGGCCTGCAACAATCAGGACGTAGGCCTGACATGTGTGTCTACATTCTTGCCAAAAGAGGATGCATGCAAACACTCCACAGTGTAGAAATTTAATCCTATCTTAAGAAACCTAATGTGTCTGTGTGCGGTGATGTTGCCGGTGCAAAATGGCTCTTTCAAGGTCATGGATTACCACACATCCAGCAGGTCATTGTGACTGCCATTGCTGGAAACCAGCTATTGTAGTGACACACCTGTGGCATTGTCTGGCTTGATGTCTGTATTTTCACCTATATGCCACGAATTACACGAATGCCAGGTTCACATACACACACACACTAGAACCATCACAACAAAAGGTGGATTTCACTTTGTAGGACTCCCCCGGTTTGCCAATAGGCGAGGCCATAATCCAATATAAATCTTTGAGACGCATTCCTGGGCTGCCTCTCACGCTCCATGTAAGCTTGATTGAAGGCCCTTTCAGGCATGCCCTGGTTGGCCTGGCTGCTTTGCCCTACACCTACAATATGTCACCCACTCCTATCTGCCACTCCCACAGGATGCTATAGAAACATGTGTGGAAGAAGAGGCCACCCACAGCCCCTCAGCACACTGGTGAAAACTGACTAGCATTTACATATACGGTGTTGCCACATGATTGACCATGTGTTGTGTGTAGCTGGTGACAGCATAGTTAAACCATAAGAACATAAGAACATAAGAAATGCCATACTGGGTCAGACCGAGGTCCATCAAGCCCAGTATCCTGTTTCCAACAGTGGCCAATCTAGGTCATACGTACCTAGCAGTTTCCCCAAAAGACACAGGTTCTGCAGTGCTTGTACTAGGCCAAGCATTGATATCCTGGGTCCCTTTTTAATAGTGGTTTATGGACCTTTCCTCCAAACCTTTTTTAAACCCAGCTATACTAACAGCCCTTACTACATCCTCCGGTAACAGATTCCAGAGTTTGATTACACGTTGAGTGAAGAAATATTTTCTCCTATTTGTCTTAAATAGTTTACCCTGTAGCTTCATTACATGTCCCCTAGTCCTTCTATATTCTGATAGCGTAAACAATTGATCCACGTTTATCCGTTCCACTCCATTCATTAATTTATACACCTCTATCATATCTCCCCTCAGCCGTCTCTTTTCTAGGTTAAAGAGCCCTAACCTTTTTAGCCTCTCTTCATAGGAGTAGCCTTCCATCCCCTTCACCAATTTGGTGGCTCTTCTCTGTACTTTTTCTAATAACTCTATGTCCTTTTTAAGATACGGTGACCAGAATTGCACACAATATTCAAGGTGCGGTCGTACCATGGAGCGATACAGAGACATTATAATATCCTTTGTTTTATTCTCCATCCCTTTCCTTATGATACCTAGCATTCTATTTGCTTTCTTGGCCGCCGCTGCACACTGGGCGGAGGGTTTTAACATGTTATCCACGATGACTCCTAAATCTTTTTCCTGGGTGGTGGTTTCTAATGTGGAGCCTTGCATCGTGTAACTATAGTGTGGGTTGTTCTTTCCTAGGTGCATAACTTTGCACTTGTCCACATTAAATTTCATCTGCCATTTGGATGCCCAGTCTTCCAATTTATCCAGATCCTCCTGCAGTTTTCCACAATCCTCTTGGGTTTTAACAACTTTAAACAGTTTTGTGTCATCTGCAAATTTGATAACCTCACTAGTTATTCCCTTTTCCAGGTCATTTATGAATATGTCAAAAAGTAGCGGACCCAGTACAGATCCCTGGGGTACTCCGCTGTTCACCTTTTTCCATTGGGAATATTGGCCATTTAGCCCTACCCTCTGCTTTCTATCTTTTAACCAGTTCCCGATCCACAATAGTACACTGCCAAAAGTCTCTGATGGGGGACCTTGTCAAAAGCTTTCTGAAAGTCCAGATACACTATATCAACCGACTCACCTTTGTCTACCTGTTTATGCACACCTTCAAAAAAACAGATCAGATTAGTAAGACAAGATCTTCCTTGTCTAAAGCCATGTTGGCTGTCTCCCATTAGGCCATGACTATCTACATGCCGTGTAATTTTGTTCTTTATGATGGTTTCTACCATTTTCCCTGGTACTGACGTCAGGCTCACCGGTCTGTAATTTCCCGGGTCACCCCTGGAACCCTTTTTAAAAATTGGTGTTACGTTGGCGACCCTCCAATCTTCAGGTATTACAGATGATTTTAATGAAAGTTCACAGATTACCAATAACAGGTCTGCAATCTCATATTTCAGTTCTTTCAACACTCTGGGATGTATACCATCCGGTCCAGGTGATTTGCTACTATTCAGTTTATCAAATAGTTGTAATATATCTTCCCGGTGTAGCGATATTTCTCTCAATTCCTCTGCAGTATCACCTTTAAATACCACTTCAGTCTTGGGTAACATCCCTACATCTTCCTCAGTAAAGACCGAAGCAAAGAATTCATTCAGTCTCTCTGCTATAGCCTTGTCTCCTCTTACTGCCCCTTTTACCCCTCTATCATCTAATGGTCCAATTGACTCTCTCACAGGCCTTTTGCTACGAATGTACTTGAAAAAGTCTTTATTTCGTGTTTTTGCTTCCGTAGCAAGTTTCTTCTCAAATTCCCGCTTTGCCTGCCTTATCAATGCTTTGCATTTAACTTGCCAGTGCTTGTGCTGTTTCCAGTTTTCATCATTTGGCTCTTTTTTCCATTTCCTGAAGGTTGCTCTTTTGGCAGCAACAGCCTCTCTGACCTCACCTTTAAACCATGCTGGCAGTTTTTTGGACTTTCTTCCACTTTTCTTAATGCGTGGAATACAGCTGGTCTGGGCTTCGAGGATAGTATTTTTAAATAACACCCAAGCTTGCTGTAAGTCTTTAACCTTTGGAACCGCTCCTTTTAGTTTTTTCCGAACTATATTCCTCATTCTATCATAGTCTCCCTTTTGAAAGTTAAAAGGTAGTACTGTGGATTCCTTTACTATCTGTCCTCCACTGATTAAATCAAACATGATCATACTATGATCACTATTGCCAAGTGGTCCCAACACCCTTATTTCTTGCACCAGATCTGGCGTTCCACTAAGGACTAGGTCCAGTATGGCTTCCCCTCTGTGAGAGGTGCTCTGCAGGAACAGCAGCATTAGGCAATCACAACCCACCCATCTCCCCTTGTGGGGGGGGGGGGTGTCTCTGTCCCTGTCACACTCCCACTATGTTTCTCACTGTTCTTCCCTGTGTAAGCTCTACTGGAGAGAGACATGTTGGACAGGGGGGAGGGCAGCGCATTCACACTGTGGGATGCTGCCACAGACCTTCACAAAGGATGCAGGTTAGCTGTGACACACAGGCTCCCTTGCCACCAATAGTAACCACATGTCATGACATATGACTGTTGCCCATGGAGATGCCTGCTGACAGGTGATTAACTATGCTATACATGAGACACACACACAGCAGTGTGGCAGGAGCAGCAAGACGCTGGCCACACTGATGTGTGTGTGTGTGGGCAAAACAGCAGAAGGTGACCAGTCAATAATGCCCTCACCTTTTCCTTGCACATTCACAGGTCGAGGATCTCCGGAAGAAGGGCAGGGAGCTGCGCCTCCACCATGGCGCCTACCTCCAGCGCCTCCAGGGTGAGAACTCACAACAGGGTGATGTTCAATAATTAGAAAGTGACTTATCAGTAACTGATGTTCCATTGTCCCAGATGCCTGTGTGGTGCCTGCATATACGGTGCTATATGTCTGACATAACAAAGTGCTGATGACTGTCATGTTCCACAGATGGTGATGTCCCAGAAGATGAGGCCACCACCTCTGCACACCTGTTCAGGCGGCCAACAACAACACATGATGCAGAGGTGGTGGTGTTGGACACAACGGACGAGGAGGAGGAGGAGGAGGAGGTGGTGGAGGCGCCAACACCAGCATCACCAGAGGAAAGAACACAGGAGGGGCAAGATGGACATTGGGAAGGGTGGTTTGGGGGGGAGGCAGGGCGGAGAGAGGGTGTAGGTGATGTGCAGGGGGGGGATGTTGGGGAGGGGTCAGGGGGGGAGGAGTACCCAGAAGGGGTGTGGGAAAGTGATTTGGAAGACAGGGCAGCACAGGGCACTGTGACCTCCCCCCAGCCACAACAGTTGCCTCCACCATCCAGGGCCACACACAGGGCCTACGCAGATGCCACCACACAGACAACAGCAACAATGTGTGTGTGTGGTGGCAGATGCGTTGACAACCTGTCTGTGGCCCTGGATGCGATGGAGCAACGTCTACACCAGCTGTCACACTCACAGCAGTGGCTGGCGGCAGTAATTGAGAGGGTGGTTGCCGAGGTGGTACGTCTACCATGTCGGCAACCACCCCCTGAATGGCGTCAATGGCGTAAGTGATTGCGCCAGTGACATCCCCACATGTGCCCTGTGCTGCCCTGTCTTCCATCACTGGGCATGCTGGGGGAGGGTGGGGCTCTTGTGGGAGTTGTGGGTGGTGTGTGGGGTTTTTTTCAGGGTGGGTGGGTGTTTGAGGGTCGGGGAGGGTGTGGTTTGGGGGGGAAGGTGATGGTATTTTCCCCCTTCCCACACATGTAAATAGTTTTCCTTTTTGTTTGGGCTTCAGTAAAGATATTTTGTTACAGACCTTGTAATGCTCACGTGTCTCACTTAGCCTAAGTCTATGGATGTCAGCATGTGATATGTGTGGGGACAGATATGTTCCTGTGGGGTAAACATGTTTTTGAAACCTAAATTGGCCCCACATGTAACACTTGGATCTACAAGACCACGTGTGTAGGTGTTTGAAACTAGGGTTCTGCATTAACTGTTGCAACGTAGCAGCTGTCCCAGAGACGTACATGGCACAGGGATGAGCCTAGTTGAACCTAAGAGTTGCACATATCTGAGTCTCCAACATATGCATGCCACCCATTTCTACCTCTGTCACAGGCATTCCTATGGTGGGGTTGGAGGCATGTGATTACTGATGTGGGCAAGGGCAAGGGTCACACATATGCCACCAATGTGTGTTGTATGATGGATTGCACACGGTGATGAGTATGGAAACTAAACAGGCAATATGAAACATAGTCCCCCTGTGTCCACATGGATGTCTGTGCACACTGTCCCGCTGCAGCTCCGAGGCTGTGGTGACACAATGTGCACATGACACATTGCATATGTGTGTAGCATGACAATCGTACCTGCCTCTGGCAAAGTAGTTACAGCACAGGACCTGTGTGTAGGTCATATAGTGCACCCAGCACTATATGACCTGGGTGCAGGTCATATAGCGTTTCCCCCCCCCCCAACCTCAAAGATACACACGGGACAACATGGACACTCATTGGACACACACACTGTATGTATTGTGTGACAGCTGTTTATTGTCACAGCTTTTCCCTCATATTTAAGTATTTATACAAACATGTATATTATAATGTTTCGTTTTCCAACAATGCGGGTTACGTGACACACATACAACATATGATTAGCATATGTCAGCTTTTGACATCTGACACATAAAAAACACCTCCAAAACAAGGTGAACTATATACATAGTTTCTCCAACTGAGCATTGCAACATATAAAAATGTATGATTTTATCATAATAATGCGGATATCATTATTTTTTATCGGCGGCGTGGTCGCCCACGCCTGCCACGTTGGGCCCCCCCCCCCGGACAGGACCCTCTTCTGGAACCACTGCTGGTGGTGGTGCAGGTGCAGCTCGTCGCATCACATCCAGCATGCCCTCAAGGGCCTCACATATCCGACTGAGGGGCATGGCTCGGACCGCCTCAAGTAATTGGCGCTGCTGACCACACACCTCCCGTGTGTTCTGCTCCACTGCAAGGCGGATCCTGTCCAGAACGCGTCGACTGCCTGTGCATGGGATACAGGGTGGTCTATTAGATACATCTCCACTAATCAACCGCCATACACAAACATGTCATGCACATCCCACACGATTGGTAATGTGATAGGGCAAACTAAATCACACAACTGGATAGGGGTAATATACATCATGCCCACAGTAGTATACGTCAGACAAACCCAGAGGGCACATCACACGACGTAGATGTGGGATGCCATCACAACGATCTACAGGCTGTGCAGACACACCCACATACTACTGATGTGGCAACAGGATTGGCCAATGAGAGCTATCACATATCCATCGTGTAGGGGAGGTGCAGCATGCACCAGCCACAAATAAATCTGCTGGCCAGCAGCAGCGATGAACAGAGGAAAGTCGAGCAAATGCATCACAAGTGAGGACACAGTTGGAGGGAGAAACACAATTTCTGATGGGTACAGGAGATTTGTTGTGGAATGAATGGGATGGAAGGTAAGCACAGGGATAACACACCTTACCTGCACAAGTACACTTCTGCTACACATATGTGACACCTGAGGGATACATATGCACCTTCTGTGTAACACAGAGGAGGGTTTGGGGACCAGATCTTGTGGGCCATGGAACAAATATGGAGAATTTGGACAGAGCAGGGGGAGCCACAGAGGGGGCCATCAGAGGTGGACACAAACAAGGGAAAGAGAGGACGTGGTATGCTTGGGAAAATACAGCTGGTGTTATGACGTGGTGAAGGACAGTGATGGCCAGAGTTGACGGGGCATTTTTTGGATTTCAGTCGGCATGAGGGGTGGTAGCTGGGGTTTGGCTAGTGTTAACATATGTGATTATGTGTGTGAGTTGCAGACAGGGCCAAGCAATCCTTTCAGCACGTATGTATTTGCACAGAGGCCTCCGTTCCCGGGTTCACCATGCAAGGAACATGTATTTTTGACAACCTCACAAAAATGTATTCAATACCTGCCTAATGCCGCAGACGCGCCAGCAATGGCAGAATTTATTGTCCTGCAGTTCCCCCTCTGTTCTCTTATCCCCTCTGCAAAACCTAAGGGATTTGTAGAGGGAGTGTGTCTACCCTCCGTCTCTGTACAGGGCACAGGGGCTCATGGGAAATGATGCCTATGCTATTTTGGACACAAGGGTGTGATGGATAGCATATCAATAGGCCTGTTGCCGTCAATGAAACACAATGCAGACCATGTTCCCTTTCAGTAGTGTATGGCCCTGCAGAGGGTCTCAGCGGACAGAGCGTTCCACGCCGCCCCCCCCCCCCCCCCCCCCCCCCAGGGACACTCCATTCTGCTACTGCTGCAGCTACAACGGAAAACACATTAATTACATTTTGGAAAAAACCACATAGCCAATGTGGGGTGGGGGTCAGGATTTGACGTGCGTGGGGCTGTGGTTTGTGGTGGGTTACGACAGGTTTTGAGTAAGGTTTTAGGGTGTAAGGTGGCTTTTGTGGGGGTCTAGGACCCGTAATGGACTATGGGGGTTATGAACCTGTAATGAGCTGTGGGATGCAGAAACATGTCTGATTAATGGGTCTGGGAGTATTTGTGATGGGACTGCACATGAGCTGTTGGGGGATGGTGTGAATGGAATGGACTGTTGTGGCTGCCTGGGTTACAATACTCTCCTTGAGGTGATTGCAGTGGATGTAGCCTCATGGGGGTCTTGGTTTGTGATGTGTGCTGGTGACGTAGGTTTCACATGGGCTGGTGTTTGTTGTAGCACATGACTCTGTATGTGCTGATGGGGGTTTTGCTTTGAAATGGGCGGGGTGACTATGTTTCAAATGTAAATGGATGGCTGAGCTAGTTATTGCAATTGCCTGGTGCAAGGACTAGAACGAATTGTATGCTGGCTGAGGCAGGAACGGATAGGGAGCTCATGTTGGTGAATGAACAGAATGTGATGGTGCTGGGACACTTTAATGCAGAGAGGTATATAACGTTTGGGTGGAAGGGGTGATACATCTGCCATATACTTGCTTTTGTGAGGGTAGGTGTGGTTTGAGGATGCCATGATATGAACGTGAGAAACAGTGAGGGAACTGAGGGACATACTACAGGGAAACACTGGGTATGATCAAGCAGATTTGATATGTGAGAATGGAGAGGACAGTAGAATAGAGCAGTCTGACCAACGAGACATCAGACGATGAGGAGTGGGCACAACCATCATGAAGCCTGCTGAATGTGGCTGGAGCAATTGAAACTGGGGAAACATGCACAAAACATGGGAATGGTTTTTTTAGTGATACATTTTACATTGCATATGTAAGCAACTAACAAGTGATTTGGGAGACTTTAGAAAGAAACTCAAAACTCACCTCTTTCAGTCTCACTACAACCTGATCTAGATTGTTGCATCTTCCACTATAACTGCAACTAAATGGTTCCTGCCTGTCACAAGGGCAATTCAAATGTCGGTCTGTAACATTGTATATTTGTATATATCTTTCCCCAATATTTGTATATATCTGTCCCCACCCGCACCCACTAAATCCAATGTATATTTAGATTTGTGAACCCCAATCAAATGTATATTTCTTACTGATTGTTTTTGCTGTGATGTGTAAATCATTACTCAATCAAAATGTTTATCTTGTAAATTAATGTATGGTACGATACATTCTGATCTTTAAAGTAAACCGCTACTGATCGTAGGAAGTAGCGGTATACAAATGTTTACTAAATAAATAAAATAAATAAATAAGCGTTACATAATGTGAATCACTATGTGGTTTCCTTGGTTTAGTGCAAGAGACAATGTATGCATCACTGTACTGATTTGTCATAGATTAGTATATTGCAATTTCAAATTTCAATCACAAATGTACCTCTACAGTGTCAATTTACATTCCAGGTTAGCCGTTTGTGGCTCTTGGTTTAATATTTGGCCTACTGTATGTGAATTGTGTTTGCATGTATGATGATGATGTATGTTCAGCTTTTGTACGTGAGCTGAGGTATTTGTTTAACGTTATTCCTATTTGACCTTGACAATTGTTATCATTCCCCACTATCTTCTGTAACGTCTTGGTGGGAGATTGTCAGTGTTGCAGTTTGCTTGGTTGGGTATGGTGATCTGCAAATCCACGTAATGGTGTCAGGATACGTGGTGTATGATATGGTCTCTAAATGGGCAGATGTTGTGCAGGATCCTCATGTGTGTGGCCTTTGTCATTTCAGTACAGTGATTGGTAAAGGTTATAGTCCCTCTTTATCCATATGCTCATTAATATACATGTTTCATTCTCATCACTGTATGGTTAACTACAACACCAATTGCAGGAAAGCCACTTATGATAATGGGGACCATCACAGAGTATTGACACATAGCCCCTCAAGCCGACTGTGACGCACATGCTCACAAACTCTGCAATGTGGTGATGCATTGGTTTACTTACAGGAAGGGGACATGTTCCTGGGCTTGTCTGTCTGCATTGCAGTCTATGTTTTTTATTGACGTACAGGTACAATTACAGTATGTGCTTTCCAAAACAACAAACAAATTACACAGGTACACTACCAAAAAACTGCCTCCAGTTTTGCAACTGATTCCTATAGATTTTGGGGTGCTGAATCCAGGAAAAATAGCCAAAATGTTCCATCACGTCACGTTTTCTTGCAAAATTAGATTTCTTACCCATATAAGGAATGTTCACATAATTTCTTTTTAGCCGACTGCAGTTTATTTTCTTGGCCCAAAATAGAGGTTGTAATGGTTAACTAACTAGAAACACTCCCTCATGATATTTTAGAGTGTTTTGTATTCATTTTATACATTAACAGGACAATTGGGAGGCGGGGGGCTAAATCCAGTACTCGCGCTGGCGCATGTTCTTTCCTGTTCGCCTCGCCTCGTTCGCTCGCTCAAACACGGTGGTTGCGACATGAACGTTCCTGTCAAATTTCAGTTTCTTGCAAGTTCATTATTACCTTTTGTTTGCTCAGTCGTAATCCAGCTTTATTCCGAAGTGGTTCACTACAGTTGTAGTTTGCAGTGCTGTGTATTTGTGATGGCTCACAGAGCCAGAGGTTGCGTCAACTCTCCGGACAGTTTTTGTTTTATTTGTGGGGAATATACCGTGAAAAAGCGGCAGAGGAACATTTCTGCATTTATTAAAAAAGTATATTTTGCCTATTTCGGTTTGAAGTTAGGCGATCAAGACAAACCGTGGGCTCCTCACAAAGTGTGCAAGACATGTGAGGAAGATCTACGCTTATGGATGAAAGGTAAAAAACAAGCATTTCGTTTCGGAATACCTATGATGTGGCGTGAACAAAGAGACCACAGCAGTGACTGCTATTTTTGCTCTTGCATTGTGAAGGGATACAACTTAAAAAATAAGAATGTAATAAGTTACCCCAACCTTCCCTCAGCAATTAGGCCTATGCCTGAACCACCAAAATCTTTGGATCATATTTGTGTGGACGGTTCTGATCATGATGAGACTCATCAGATGGCTTTTCCCGATGAGTCCAGTACTTCCGAGTTTGAAACTGAACCAGATCCGAAACCTGAACTTTTCTCTCAAGCTGAATTGAATGATTTAGTCCGGGATTTAGGACTCCCAAAAGATGCTGCCCAACTGCTAGGTTCTCGGCTTAAACAGAAAAATCTATTGTCACCAGGAACAACTTTTTATTGGTACCGCAACCGCGAGACACAATTTTTGAAGTATTTCAGCAAAGAGGAAGATTTGGTATTTTGCAACGATATATACGGAGTGATGGAAAAGTTTAAACTCAAGTATGATCCTGCTGAATGGCGGCTGTTCATTGATTCGTCAAAAGACAGCATAAAAGGTGTTCTTCTTCATAATGGCAACACATTCGCTTCAGTTCCTATTGCTCACTCTGTTATTCTCCAAGAAAAATACGAGAATTTGGCCCTGATTCTTCAGAAGATTCGTTATGATGAGCATAAGTGGATGATTTGTTGAGACTTTAAAATTCTATCCATGCTATTAGGGCAGCAATCCGGTTTCACCAAATATCCCTGCTTCCTTTGCTTGTGGGATAGCCGGGCCCGCGACCTACACTGGGGGAAAAAGACTGGCCAATTCGGGAGTATTTGAGACCCGGTGAGAAAAATGTTCTTCATGAGAGCTTGGTACCTCGTGATAAAATTCTATTACCACCTCTCCACATTAAGTTGGGTCTCATTAAGCAATTCATCAAGTCCCTTCCAAAAGATGGTGAGTGCTTTGCTCAAAGTTCCCCCGACTTTCTGAAGCAAAGCTAAAGGAAGGAGTGTTTGTTGGCCCTGATATAAGGAAACTCATTTCAGATGGAGCATTCGCTGAAACGATGTCTGAGAAGGAAAAAGAATCCTGGGATTCCTTCAAGGATGTTGTTCTCAAATTCTTGGGGAACAGGCGGGATGAGAACTATAAGGATATTGTTGCCAGGATGCTCAATGCCTTCAAAGAACAAGGCTGTAACATGAGCCTGAAAGTCCATTTCTTGCACTCCCATGTGAACTACTTTCCCGAAAACGTGGGGGCGTACAGCGAAGAACAAGGTGAAAGGTTTCACCAGGACATCAAGGACGCAGAGAGAAGGTACCAAGGAAGATGGAACACCACTATGATGGCTGATTTCTGCTGGTTGCTGCTGCGGGAAACCCCAGATGAAAAATACGCCAAGCAGTGCACCAAGAGAAGCATTCGGGGGAAGAAGAAACGGGCCCACCAGGAGATTGATTGACCCAAGAATGACTTTAAAATCTAAACTGTGTGTTTTACTAAACTTTGAAATAAAAATTTGCTAGTTATTACCACAGTGTCGGATCTCATTTATTAGAATTTTATTTTCACACCATCGGGTGTTTGTCTTCATGTATTGCAATGGTGCGGTTTGCGTTTTCTATTCTTACATACATACCTGTACAAAATGTTTTGCACATTTCTTTGCTTTGCTTTGTGTCTAACCTCGCTCTTATATGCTCAATGTTTGTGCACATGTATGTGGCTGTTTTAAGTGCAGACAATTTTGCTACCATCACAGTGTGTTTTGTTGACATTACTCTATTCTTATGTGCTGCCTTGTTACAATTTTCTTTATTCTTATTTGAATAACTACTAAACAATTAGTATAAAGAATTCATCCAAGAAACTTTTATCTCGATTGCACTCAATCTGAAACGTTCACCTCAAACTGCTAACCCAATGTAGCAAAACATCTGTACGTGATGGAGCAAATTGGTTACCAGGACAGCGCACCAAAAAACGTAAAAATCAATCGAAACATTAGAGGCAGTTTAAAAAAAAATTTTTTTAGTGTACCTGTGTTATTTATGTACGCTTGAGTCACCTATGGAAATCCTTGTCTATGTGTCACCTTACACATTTGCTCAGATCTATGCATATGCTATGTTTTCTCCTACCTGCAGATGCAGACGTTGTGGAATGGAGATTTTGTGACGTCACATCACAGTGGAGGGCTACATTGCTTGATATATGCTCATTGTTTTGGGAGACTATGGGTTAGTTGTCATCCTGTTGTTAACAAGACATCTGCAATGAGGCAGGATGTTGCTTGGCCAATGTCTGTATCTATTTATGAAGTCATAACGTGCTGGACCGTCAAAAACATTCCTCTTAGGTCTGCATCTGTGGGTCTCAACCTGACCTTAAGCTACTCTGTTGTGTGACACAATAACATCATTTATTGAACCCCACAACCTTTTGTTCGCACACATCCCATATAAATGAGCCAAACATGTAACATGTGTGGAGGTAATGTTGCAACATCCACCACACAAACACCAACTATAGACTACTGGTTTCTGTGTTGTGGATGTGACAGTCTTTTGTCACCCACCTTCAGCATCTCGATAGGCCCTCAACTCCACCATCATCATCTCAGGGAGAGGTGTATGTATGTCTACTGATGGCATGGATTGTTGGCTGCCCTCCATTTCTGCTGCCCCCAGTGGTGTTCTGCTGTGTACGGGTGGCTCCCGGGACTCATCACCAGCACTTGTGCTGCCCCCTAAGACAGCAGCCTCGGCCTCCACCAGACTCATTGGGGCTGTGATGTCCACCTCCTCCACCACCGGCTCCTCCTCCTCCTCCTCCTCTTCCTCCACCTCCTCCTCAGCCCCCATTACACTGTAGTCACCTGCATTGGGAACAATGAGAGAGAGCACACATATGTTTCAGCAATCCACATATGTATACGTGTGTGCTTCAGAAACCACAGACATGATGGGGTGGGTCCGTGCATGTGTGCTGCATACCGGACCCACAACACCCTCCCATACGTGTGTGTCCCCACCATGTAGCTGATTCTGGGCCACATGCACAGATGGCATGTTGCCCATGTTCCTGTTGAGGGTCACATTGCACATGTTTCCCCATCGCATCCCTTTCCACATCTGTGCCACATATGTCCACACATGCGTGTTGCTGCCCCCACCCTTACACCTGATTTTGCCAAACACTGCATGTTTGTGTTGGATTGTGAGTATGGCACATATTTGTATGTCAGATTATCTTCTCATTGCTACATGTGATTGGCAGTGACCCATTGTGTAGCAGATGGCAACTAGCCAGCACCTTTGGCCCACTGAGATGCACATGCAGCACTGTTCTGATAGAATTTCATACAAACATGACATTGGAAATGACCATCACATTCATACAGTGGATGGCAATCACAGGTGTGGTTGTTGGTTAGTGACTCGTGTGTGTGTGTGCTTCATAGTGGCAGATGTTTTGGGGGATGGGTTGAGGAGCTAAGTTTGGATGGTGACCACAGACATGTCAACATAACAGGTTGTCTATGGATATATCACACACATGTTGCACCAGGATAGCAACATGAAGGGGATTGGGTGACACATATGGGAGTGTCTGTGCAGATGAGTGCTCTGTAAGGAATTGTGATATTATACAAGAACCTCAAAGTAACAGTTAGTGTACATACCTGCATGTGGATGTGCGGTATCAAGGGCCTCAGGCAGTCCACGAAGGTAGATGTCTCCCAATCGTGTTGCGAGTTCTTGTTCCAGGGGCGAGAGTGTGGGTATAAAGGGGCCCCCGCCACCTGTGCCCATAGCATGTTGTCTCTCGGCAACCATGTGCTGACGCACACCTCTTTTGATATCAGAAAACCTCTTTTTGAGGCTTTCAACATCACGTGTGGGGCCCCCTGCCTTAGACAGTGCAGCACGCACATCCTCCCACACTGCCATTCGGGTTGCCACAGGTGTGCGGCTGCTCATTCGCCCAAATAATACATCATAGTTCTCTATGACATGTGACAGAAGAATATGGTTTTCCCTGTCATTGAACTTTACAGCTCTCTTCCTCTGTGTTGCAGGCACAGGGATCCTTTTTCTTTTGCCTGTTTGGCTGTAATGTAAAGGCTGTGGCACAGCAGATGGCCCTGCCTGTTCCTGCCTAGGCTGTGCAGTCTGTGCACTGGGTGTGTCAGCACCAACTGGCTGGCCCACATCCTCCACCACCTCACCCTGACCCTCTCTGTCGCTGTCCCTCTCCATCTCCCTCTTGAGAACAGGCTCCTCTCACCACACCCTCACTCAGCAGAACAGAGACCACAATACAGAAAACAAGGACACTACAATACAGGACACACTACACAACACTATAACACAGGTGACCTTTAAAGTAAACAAGCAAAAGTAACAAGATACTACACTGATCGTATGTTGTTTCCCCTCCCTCTCTCCTGTGCCTTACTCCTACCACAGCCTCTCTCCCTCAAACTCTCTCTAACTCTCTATCTCTCTCCTTCCTCTGAATTACTCCCACCACAGCCTCTCTCCCTATTGCTCTCTGTAACTGTCTCTCTCACTCCTTCCTGTGCACCCAGCCTCTGTCTCTAGCTCTCTCTCTACCTCTCTGTCTGTAGGTCTAACTCCTCTACCAACCCTCAACTTGTGCCACATGTGCAGGCTTATTTATACTGTTTTTCCACGCTTTTTCTTTGCACATGCGCAATTGTGCAGGCGTGGCGCACGTGCGCCGCGCTTGTGCCGGCAACCGCATGGGTGTCTGTACGCGGCAACACGCACATGCGCCAAGAGACACAAGAGTACGCATGTGTAGGATCACGCATGCGCATTACGGCGAGTGCCGCATGGGCGTCTGTATGCGATTTGTGCATGCGAGAGGCGACGCGCATGTGCGTGTCACCACGCACATGCCTACACCCATGCGTAGAGTCGTGCATGCGCGCGACGCAAGAGCGTCGCCTGCGAGCAAATGCGCATGCGCATTGCCCGGCAAGCCAAGAAAAAAGAAAACTATAAGTGAAGGAGAAAAGCGTGTCCACGTTGAGGGTTGTAGGCGGAGAAGAGTAGGAGTGTGTTTGCTGAGAGAAAGGAAAGGAATCCAAACAGGTGTATGTGTAGATTGTGTTGGTGCTGGTTGTACTGGGTATTGTATTGTCTTGTGTGTATATGGTCTTGTGTGGTGTGTAGGTTGTAACAGTGCTTAGGTAGGTTGGTGTGTGTGTCAGTTTGTTTTTTGTGTAGTTTGCCGGGAGGAGTTTATGGCGAATATATATGTTTCTGCATGTGTCCTGTGTCCAGATGCTGGGGTTGCCGGACAGGGGAGATGGTGTCCATGGGGCTGTGGCACAGGGCATGGGTGTAGTCCCGCAGCAAATCAGACCTGCAGCTGTGGAGGCTGTCCAAGCCTGTGCTGTTCGTCCACGGCGCAGGAGGCGTGCCGAGGTGCAGGCTCGGCAGCCACGCCTCTACAGGCCCCGGCCCCAGCTCCAGGACATGCGAGAGGACCAGGTCATCTCCCTTTACCGACTGAGCACAAGGGCTATTAGGGGGCTCTATGAGGATCTAAGACCTGACCTCGAGCCCCTGACTGATCGGTCCCATGCCATACCAGGTTTAGTCAAGCTCCTTGCTGCGTTACATTTCTTTGCCTCCGGCTGTTTCCAGTCATCTGTGGCCACAGTGGGTGGCATGAGCCGCCCCACCTTCTCACGATGTCTCCACCAAGTACTGCGTGCCATGGTCAGCCGGGTGGGGAATTACATAGCCATATCCCACACTAGGCAACAATGGTGGACCCTGAACCAGGCCTTTGAGGCATTAGCCAGGATATCACACGTGATGGGAGCTATTGATTGCACACATGTTGCCCTGGTCCCGCCTAGAGACAGGGAGGTAGCGTACCGCAACCGCAAACACTACCATTCCCTGACTGTTCAGGTTGTATGTGATGCAAATATGCATATTCTGAATGTGGTCCCTAGGTTTGCAGGGTCCACCCATGACTCCTATATCCTGCATCACTCGGCACTATTCACACAATTTGAGGATGGACGTTATGCCAACTGTATTTTGCTGGGTGAGTATGTCAGGATTAGTTATCCATGTATGTCTTTATACATGTCTCTATATCTACTCACAGATGATGTTTGTTTTTTTGGAACACATGCAGTTCACATATGATAAATGTTATTCAGAGGACTGCTGTCAGTTTAAATTATTACAGGTGTTCATACGTCTAGTAAGAGTACAAACATTAACCCTAGATCATGAGGATCTTAACAGTATATGATCTTAACATGCACCTGGTGTACATGTGAAGACACCACTGTGCATATGGCTATGCTGTTGATGATTCCCTCATAGTGCGTGTTGGGAGCAAATGCAAACATGGGATGGGCTGGAAGGGGGTTTTGTCCTTCACATACACCTGTGATGATGGTTAATTGTCGTATAATGTTTTTATGTCATTTAAAATTGATGTTATTGACAATCCCTACAACTAACCCCATGTCATGTGTATGTTAGGTTCACCCACGCACTCTGTAATGGAGTTGTCACCCAGGAGGCAATAGCTAACATGAGGAGGTGTATATTCATATCTGATGGATGATGTTGCGTTTTCCAGCAGGAAAAACACGTGTGCATATCTCTGGGCATACATCTTGGCTATGTCACAGCAGGGTTGCAACACTATATAGGGGGTAGAGTACCTTTTGCCACTGTAGATGAGCGGAAGTTACTGTCATCTTGTCTGCCCCTCCTGATTTATCTTCACATTGTGGAGAGGTTACGGGTTAAAGCAGGGGGACTAAGTGGGTGCATACAGAGAGGTATTGGAACCAGCTACACAGGACGGTAATGTGCCTATGCATCTGTTTTGGGGCCAAAGTAATGAGGGGTACAGTGTGCATGTTTGACGACCGCACCTTCAAAGGGATGTGTATAGGATGGGGACAGTGCCGAGGATGGCTATTACAGGAATTAGCGCACAACACTATACAGCATATGTTGACAGACTACCAAATCTTGATATGTTGACCTTCAACAACAGGATGTCTATAGCTGATATGGTTTTCATTTTTACATACCTCCATGGCATACATTGTGTGTGTGTGTGCCTCACGCAAATGGCAGCGTGTTTTCCCTTGGTTACTGCTGAGACATACCCTTTGATTATGTGAGCATTGGATTGCTGTTGTCATCTCACATTGGCGGTGGTGCAGATGTGGACAGTAACTGCATTACCATACGCATGTCGCAGACACACACACAATATCTAAAGGTGTAGATGGAACTGTTGTAATATTTGCAATGTGTTTACGGACTGTATAGGCCATGTGTTCATTTTCTGTCATCATATGTATATCTGTAAGAGCTGAAGAGTTGTTGTGCTGTATATTTGTGTCAGAATGTTTTTTGGGTTTGTTTGTCATGTCTAAACAGCTGTCAATAATGTTTAACATGGACTCCTGTATTTACATGCAACATTTATTTCGGCAGGTGATGCAGGATATGGTTGTCGGCCCTGGCTGCTGACTCCTGTGCATCAGCCACGGACACGTGCAGAGCAGAGGTACAATGAGGCCCATGCCTCCAGCCGCTCGGTCATAGAGCGCACCTTTGGCGTGCTGAAGAGTCGCTTCAGGTGTCTGGATAGGACAGGCGGGGCCTTACAATATAAGCCAAGCACTGTTGCAGAGATAATCATAGCCTGTTGCATCCTGCACAACATTGCTCTCAGGCACGATATCCCTGCAGAGATTAATGAGGATCTTGAGGAGGATCCAACGTGCCCCCCTGTATGTGCCAGTGGTGACACACGGGAGGGCTCAGCGGTCAGGCGGAGGTTGATTGCAGAGCTGTTCTCATGTACGTATTACTTATCTTACCACACTAATGTTGTATACTATGTGTGTAATGGTTATTGAGGTTTCTGTTTATGTAAAGATTGAATGTGGATGCCACACTGCATTAACAGTTGACTCTCAATGCAAACGTCACATATAGTCATGAGTGTGCCACAAAGAATGTGTGCAGTGCACAACAGCAGTTGTTGGCAGATGATGTGGGGGTTTGTTGATACCTCTGTGGGATGTTTGGAGGGTGACATTCCCAGTTAGTGTCTGCTTCTGATAGCAGCAGCTGTTGTCCAAACACAACGTGCTTTTTAACATGAAATGTGTGGAGCACAGTGACAGCCATATGGTGAGATTTATTTATTTATTTTTATTTAGACAGTTTTTGTATACCGCCTTATCCTTCAATCAAAGCGGTCACAACACAATTGGGGGATACATTTAACACGCGGGGATATGAGACACATACACTAATACTTACAGGGAACATGGGCTATGGAGGGTTAAGTGGCTTGCCCAAGACCACAAGGAGCACCTGTGGGACTAGAAACCCCAGTCCTTCCGGCCCAAGGTTGCTGTCCTCTAGTGGGATTTGAACCCCTGACCTTCCGGCCTGAAGTACCTTGCCCCAACCACTAGGCTACTCCACGTTGGGCGGTCAGTCCCTGTTTGTGGACAGTTGGCCATTGGGGTGTGGTAATATTAGACACATTTGTGCTGCTTTGGTTGGTGTTAAGCTCCTGTGAGATGCCTATGCTTGTGTGCTCCTCATGTGTGTGGCAACATGTCACACAAAGCACAATACACGTACTTAGTACTAGTATGTCAGGATGGTATTAACAATCTGTGCGGTTTGTTAATGTCACCCCTAAAGTGTGTCAAAATGTATAGGTGAACAAGTAGCCATGACATGGATATGTTGAAGGATGGGGACCTGTGCATTGTCCAGCAAGGGGGTTTGCACTACAACATTTTTACCTTGGAGAGTCTACCTTCACTGCAGTGATGGATATCTACACACATCCTGAGAAGAACCAGCCAAGATCAGCAAGGGGTTGGTTACAGTAGCCAGGGCCGGCCTGTCCATTGAGCAAGAATGTTTTTTGCACAGGGCCCCGCGTTTCAGGGGGCCCCGCGCAAAAAACATCTTGCATCCCAGCAAAGTTTTAAAAAATCATAAACCGGCTGCGGCTGCCGCTGCCGCCATGGCAGCGGCAGAATGGAGAATCCCGCGGGGCCCATTTACAGTCCTTACCCCCCCCCCCCCCATCAGCCCAGCTAAGATTACAAAAAAAAACCCAGAAACCGGCTGCTGCTGCCGCTGCCGCCATGGCAGCGGCAGAATGGAGAATCCCGCGGGGCCCCCCTGTCCTGCAGTCTTCTATGCGGCCTCCGTCGGCTGTCAGAGCTGCGCGAAGAGAGAGAGCTTCTCCTCTCGCAGCTCTGTTAATCCCGCCGCGGGGCTGATGGGATTTCCCATCAGCCCCGCGGCGGGAATAACAGAACCGCGAGAAAGGGAAACTCTCCCTTCGCGCGGCTCTGAAAAGCCCGCGCTGAGGCCGCATAGAAGACTGCAGGACAGGGAGGCCCCGCGGGATTCTTCATTCTGCCGCTGCCACGGCGGCAGCGGCAGCAGCAGTCAGTTTCTGGGTTTTTTTAAAAAACAGCTGGGCTGATGGGGGGGGGTAAGGACTGTAAATGGGCTGAGGGGGTGGGGGGGGGGGGAAGGACTGTAAATGGGCTGATGGGGAGGGAGGGAGGGGGGGGGTAAGGACTGTAAATGGGCTGATGGGGGGGGAGGGAGGGGGTAAGGACTGTAAATGGGCTGATGGGGAGGGAGGGAGGGAGGGGGGGTAATGGGCTGATGGGGAGGGGGGGTAAGGACTGTAAATGGGCTGATGGGGGGGTTAGGACTGGTAATGGGCTATAAGGGGGTTCGGACTGGAAGTGGGCTGATGGGGGGGTTAAGACTGGGAATGTGCTATGGGGGGTTAGGACAGGTAATAGACTATGGAGGGGCTAAGACTGGAAATGGGCTGATGGGGGAAGTTATGACAGGTAATGGGCTTTGGGGGGCTACGACTACAAGTGGGCTGATGGGGGGATTAGGACTGGAAAAGGGCTATGGGGGGGTTAGGACAGGTAATGGGCTGATGGGGGGTTACAACAGGTGCAACAAGTAGGCTGATAGGGGGTTAGGACTGGTAATGGGCTGGGGGGCGTTAGGACTGGTAATGGGCTGGGGGGGGTTAGGACTGGTACTGGGCTATGTGGGGGTTACAACAGGTAATGGGCTATGGGGAGCTACGACTACAAGTGGGCTGATGGGGGGGATTAGGACTGGAAATGGGCTATGGGGGGTTAGGACAGGTAATGGGTTGATGGGGGGGTTACAACAGGTAATGGGCTATGGGGGGGCTAAGACTACAAGTGGGCTGATGGGAGGTTAGGACTGGTAATGGGTTGATGGGGGGGGTAAGACTGAAAATGGGCTGGTGGGAGGGTAAGGACTGGAAGTGGGCTGATGGGGGGGTTCGGACTGGTAATGGGCTGCTGGGGGGGATAGGACTGGTAATGGGATGGAGGGTTGCTAGGACTGGAAATGGGCTGAGTGGAAGGGGGGCTTGAACGGCAAATAGCTGATGGGGACAGGGGCTTGGAATGGAAATGGGCTGAGTGGAAAGGGGGCTTGAACTGCAAATAGCTGATGGGGAGGGGGGCTTGGAATGGAAATGGGCTGTGAGGAGAGGGAGCTAGGACTGGAAATGGGCTGAGTGGGGGGGGGGGGCTAGGACAGGAAATGGGCTGATGGAGGGGCCAGGATAGGACTGGAAATGGGCTGTTGGGGGTGCTAAGGTTGGAAATGGGCTGTGGTGGGGGCTTGAATTGAAATGGACTCATGGAGGGGCTAGAACTGGAAGTAGGCTCATGGGGGGGCTTGGATTGGAAATGGGCTGAGTGGAGGGGAGCTAGGATTTGACATGGGCTGATGGTGGGGCTAGGAAAGGAATAGAAATGAGCTGATGGGGGGCTGGGATTGGAAATGAGCTGATGGAGGAACTGATAAGACTGGAAATGGGCTGATGAGGGGCTGGGATTGGAAATGAACTGATGGATGGACTCGGATAGGACTGGAAATGGATGGGGGAGATAGGACTGGAAATGGGCTGATGGTGGGGCTAGGATAGGATTGGAAATGGGCTGATGGGGGACTAGGACTGGAAATGGGCTGATGCAGGGACAAGAAGGGAGCAGATGCTGGGTGGGGCTGGAACTAGAAAGGAGCTGATGTTGGGGGAGCATTAGAATGGAATAGAGCTGGGAGAGTGAAATGGAGAGGGGAAAAATATTTTGCGTGGGAGGGAAGACAAATCTACAATTGGCCGGATATTGGGAGAGTAAGTGGGGATTGAGGATGGAGGGATAAAATTTGAGTGGATGAAATAGGAATGAGGAAAGAGTAAAAGGAGAAAGATTAGCATGTTAAAGCAGATGTAGAGAGAGAATGGAAAAAAAAAACAAGAAGACAGAAGAAAGGACAAATGGACAGCAGATGGAGATTAGATGGCATATCTCGCTGATGCTCTCACAACATCTGCCATCATGTGTGTGATACAGGCTGTTTATGTGTGTAGGTCAGGAGAACACAGACCATATGAACAAATAGATTGCAGACACAAGCAAGCGAGGATTACGTCGGCATACAAACACAGACTTAGGTGACAGCTATTTCTCAGAGGTGCACATGTAGGGTATGCATGCTTTGACATTCTCACTGACACACAGTGGGATGGCATGCAGCCATCAGGGTTTTGTCACAAGCAGACATGGGGGGTGTTTTTTCCAACATGACGGAAATTTTGCAAGCTATTTGTGCATATCATCAGCACATAGCTGTCACTATTACTGAAGGTATGAGATGTACAAACCAGGATATGTTTTTGATAAGTGGATACAGGAGGTGGGGCTGCATATTTCCAATGTGTTTCGGCAATTGTCAGTGGGTTAACATACAACTTTGGGAGAACACTAAACAGGTAGAGGGGGCATTTTTGGCAATATGGTGATATTAGGGTAATATTGCCATCTGGGGATGAGGTGAAACCATGGTGGGAGCAGACAACTCTATTGCTCTTTGCATACAAGGACAGAGAGGTAAGGGAGGGGACAGAGAGACTACACACACCTGCGGATCGCCTGCAACACCTCCATGATGCCTCTGACATGTATGAGATCTGTGATAGGGAGCAGTCAGTTATTATGTGCTGTTGTTGGCTGTGACAGCTGGGGACATGACGGTGCAGTGTGTGATTCACGGCTCCTTCTCCTTCTCCTTCTCCCGGCCTCCTGAAGAGCTCTCCCGGCGGGGATCGAGCAGGCCGGAGCCTCCCACCAGCATCACCCAATCGGGGCACGAGGCAGCAGGCCTTTAAAAACAGCGCCGACAGAGTGTTCGGCCCTTCTCCTTCTCCCGGCCTCCTGAAGAGCTCTCCCGGCGGGGATCGAGCAGGCCGGAGCCTCCCACCAGCATCACCCAATCGGGGCACGAGGCAGCAGGCCTTTAAAAACAGCGCCGACAGAGTGTTCGGCCCTTCTCCTTCTCCCGGCCTCCTGAAGAGCTCTCCCGGCGGGGATCGAGCAGGCCGGAGCCTCCCACCAGCATCACCCAATCGGGGCACGAGGCAGCAGGCCTTTAAAAACAGCGCCGACAGAGTGTTCGGCCCTTCTCCTTCTCCCGGCCTCCTGAAGAGTTCTCCCGGCGGGGATCGAGCAGGCCGGAGCCTCCCACCAGCATCACCCAATCGGGGCACGAGGCAGCAGGCCTTTAAAAACAGCGCCGACAGAGTGTTCGGCCCTTCTCCTTCTCCCGGCCTCCTGAAGAGCTCTCCCGGCGGGGATCGAGCAGGCCGGAGCCTCCCACCAGCATCACCCAATCGGGGCACGAGGCACCAGGCCTTTAAAAACAGCGCCGACAGAGCGTGCCCGCGCCTGAGGGCCTCGCCAGAGGGCCCTTTGGCGTGGCCCTTAGGCGGTGGTACGTCCATAAAACAACAAGAAATCCATCTGTCTCTTACTCTGAACTGCAAGTATTACCTAAACGATTCTAGAGATGTACTAGTAACTAATATCACGTCTCTTCCCAACTGCGTTAGTGTTTATAACTGTGGCCAAAAACCAGCCTTAGCAATGCATTAACTATTACTGTTGTCAGTAACTTAGTAACTTACTCTCAGATTGTCAGTAACTTACTCTCAGATTGAATACTGCTGTTTATGACTCACTTCAGATTTACTGTTGTCAGTAACTCCTCTCAGAATTGTTGTTGTTAGTAACTCATCTCAGTATCTTACTCTCTGATTCAATACTGCTGTTCATGAATCACTTCAGTTTTACTGTTATCAGTAACTCCTCTCAAAATTATTACTGTTGTCAGTAAGCCAATCCAGAAATACTATTGTTGCTAGTATTGCTTACTACTTACTACTTTGCTATTATGTAACAGCTGAGAGCTCAACAGTTGTAAACCTTCCTATGTTCCCCACCCTAACCATTATCTCTCCTCTCAAGGGTTGTCCATTCACTCTAACCAAGAACCCAAGTCTTTAACACCCAAGCAAACATACCACAGAGCCAGATACTGAAAATGTCACACCCTAACATCATGCTACTAAGAATATCATACACTTGCATATTATTAACGATAATAATAATCAATCTATCTCTAAGCTTAAACAGCAATAATCATATGACCATTCCTATAATACACACACATACCAGAAATGTATGTTATTTTGAACACACCCACTCTCACAACCACCCAAAAATAAATTATAATAGACTAATACAAATAAACCAAACAAAACCTCAAACATGCAAGGAAATCTGCACCAACAATTCATCCTCCCTATCATGCATCCTCATCAATGCACGATCAATGAAAAACAAACTCCCTATATTTAATGATCTGATAACAGACTTAAAACCAGATATCTTATGTGTCACAGAGACCTGGCTTTCTGAAACAGATACAATCTACCTAAATCAACTTGATAATGTAAACTATGACATATTTTACAAACATAGATCCAATAGAAGAGGCGGTGGAGTACTAATGATGACAAAAAAGATATTAAATGCCAAACCAATCCAACCAAACATCTCTAGTAACATAGACACATTATTGATCAAAATCAACCACTTGAGAATTTGTTTAATGTATAGACCCCCAGACCAAAGATCAGATTGCCTGGACTCTCTTATTGAACTCCTTAGCTCATCCACCGAACAAAACCCTATAATCATGCTAGGCGATTTTAATCTCCCATCACTACCAATACTAGACTCCAAACTATTTCTTGACACTATATCAGATATAGATTATCATCAAATAATTAACACAGCAACACATATTAGAGGAGGAACACTTGATATGGTTTTTCTCCCTGATACATTCTTCAAGCTAGTCAACTCAAACTCCGTAGAATGCATAGAGACGCCTTGGTCAGATCATTATATTATCAAAATAAAACTCACATATCCTACCACTAGCATCAAAAATTACACAAGTAGTGGCCCTATCTCAAAATTTAAAAAATTTAATGAAACTGAATTCCTCGATTTAACTATCCCACACCTCTTACCATCCACAGCAGATCTGGATGATGCGGTTAACAATTGGAATGAAACTATCAACAATGCAGCTAAAAATAATTATACAAATAAACAGAGAGTACACTCGAAAACAAACCGTACACCATGGTTTAACAACACACTAAAACAAATGAAAAGAGAACTAAGAAAACTTGAAACTAAATGGCGAAAATCCAAGTTGACAATACACAAGGAAATATACAATAACCATCTCACAAAATATAAGGAAACATTAAACACTACTAAGAAAAACTACTATGCAGCAACCCTATCAAAATCATATAACAGACCTAGAGAGCTATTCTCCATCGTCAGAAGTCTAACCAATAACGCTCAAACTTCCAGCAATGAAATCACAGACATCTCACCACAAACCCTAGCTAACTACTACCAAAACAAATCAAAGAAACCATCAATACCCGTAGATACCTTTAACATTTCTCACCAATCCGTAGATGATTGGTCAGATTTTTACCCCGTTACAAAAATGACATTAAAAACTATCATCTCCGGACTCAACACTACAACTTCTCATTTAGATCCATGCCCTGTATCCTGGATAAAAAACACACTGCCAACACTCCTATCCTACATTCTCACAATAGTCAACCTCTCATTAACCCAAGGTTACCTTCCACCCTCGCTTAAACATGCTCAAATACGCCCAATCCTAAAGAATTGCAATCTAGACAAAACATCCCCAGTATCTTACAGACCCATTTCGAGCATACCATTTTTGGCCAAAATAATTGAAAAAGTAGTACAATTACAAACACAGGAATATATAGATGCATCTTACCCACTTGATGAACAACAATATGGATTCCGGCCACGCCACGGAGTAGAAACACTTCTAGCAGTTTTATTTGATACTCTCCTAAGAGGTATTGACAATCATAAACAAGCATTCATCCTCCTGTTTATTGACATATCAGCAGCTTTTGATAGTGTACATCACACAATACTTAACAACCTAAGGCAGTTAGGCATAAACTCCACAGTACATAAATGGTTCACCTCCTATCTGAATAACAGAACGCAAAATATAAGAATAGGTAATCAAACCTCCACTACATATAAGCAAGAAATAGGTTTACCACAAGGTTCAGCATTATCAGCCCTACTTTTCAATATCTACATAAAATCGGTCTGCAACATATTTAAGAAATTTGGAGTACAATATCACATCTATGCGGATGATATTATGTTGTACATTCCATTTACGATCCCTAACCTACCACTACAACGCCTATCAGACTGCTATAACGAAATCACAATTTGGCTAAAAACTCAAAATCTCCACATAAACCATGCCAAAACAGAAGTCCTAATTGTAACAAAAAATCAATCATATATCCCTCCAACCCACATAACACTACAAGACCAAGAAATTAAAATAAAAAACGAAATAAGATATCTAGGCGTAATCATAGATTCACACCTTACAATGGAAACCCACATTAGAAATACTATAAAGAAAATCTATTTTAAACTCAAAATACTCAAACAACTACACCCGCTAAATACTTGTGCTTGTTTATGATAGAGGATTTTATTAATATAATACAGGCTACCATAACCCCTCACTTTGATTTCGCCAACCTAATACTAATGGGCATTTCAAAACAAAACATTAAAAGGATTCAACTAGCTCAAAATGCAACAGCTAGAATTATACTAAAAATAAACTCACTCCAACACATAACACCAATTCTAGCATCCCTTCACTGGTTACCTATTCAAAGCAGGATAATTTACAAAATAATAATAACATCATTCAAAGCCTTACATGACATGGCCCCGACTACTCTATGTAGTCTAATATGCAAAGAACTTTCTAAGCCTACCCACAGAAAAGGACAATCAAATAAACTAAAGATTCCAAAAGACTTCATAAAAGCACATAAATTAACAAATAATAGAGCCTTTTCTCACATAGCTCCAACCATTTGGAATTCGCTACCAGAGGATCTACGATCACTAACAGAGATCGTGGAATTCCGCAAAAAATTGAAAACATATCTATTCACTAAACACTATAATACAATGGAAACCCTAGAACCCATATTAGACAAAGGCTAAATAGCCACCTGTTCACATCAAGTACAAACCTAACTCTATCCGGACAACACTTATAGCTTAAACGAAATGACGATCCAAGCTCTTATGCCCAAATACCTCCACATGTATATAGTTGCATATGTTATGTTCTTTTTTACGCTGTTCGACACTACACTACGTTAGTTAACTTGATACTCACGGTTCTAGCTTAAATATACTGTTTGTTTATTAAACTATGCTTTGTTTAATTTATGATGTTCTATGTAAAAGTCATGATGTTCTATGTAAAACAAACTGCGCTTTGTTAATTGTTGTTAATTGTACACCGCAACTGAACTATTGGAAGATGCGGTATATAAATGTTAAATAAAAACATGACATATGTTTGCTTCTCTTGTGTCTCCAACTGCACAGGACATACTTTTTTCGGATGCTGTTGGTGTGGTGCATTGGCATGTGACTGTACATCACCAAATAGGCATTGATTTGGGGTAGGTGGATCTACATAGACATTGTGTGTGCCTGCACTCATTGGAATCATATGTCTTCAGTGATCTGTGATATTGGGCAGATGATTTTGTTTCCTATTTGTTATGTTCAGCCTCTGTAACCCATCTCTTGCTGTTGTCACTCATATCCCCATGTGTTTGGGTTCAGCATGTCCTCTGCCACACTCTGAATGTGACATGTACAACAGACCTGCATGTGTGTGTAGGTTGTTGTTTTCTGTTGTTTGTCTACACTTTCTGTGTCCCCCAGCAATGTACTATCAGCCAACATTCATTGCATGTTCACTGGGCCGTTATATCTACAGATATACACCTGTGCACATACAGGCCATGTGTTACAGATGGCACTTTGACCTTTGCATACTGTGTGTGTGGGTGTTTATCGGTTGCCTGTGTGATGACGCATTGCTCAGACATAGTACATTATGATAGATGGAATGCTCAAGTGAAGAAGTATAACGCACCTGGGGCTCAGTTGTGACTATGCTACCTCTTACATAGTGGTGTTTACCTTGTCAACATTATTAACATGTGTTGTGTGCATTGAGAAGACATGTGTCTTGTGTTGTGATTAAGCACTGCTGTGTTTTTTATTTTTTCCAGATATGCACTTAATCTAGACAGTCATCAACAGTGGCTTGACATGGTGATTCTCCAACTTTTGCTGACATTGTCTCCGTTCATGTTTACCTGATATTGTTGTTTAGTGGCTCAGGCGATTGATGAGATACACCTGATGCACACACAAGGTATGTTTAAGCTTTTTTTATTTTGGTCATTACATCTATCTTTAACTGGTGATGATTTCATATTTTTCTCATGTGCATGTAATATTTCCTCTATACTCACATGAACAGCTGCATATGGTGTGTAGCTGGGACACACCTGTGTGACATGAGCATGGACATGAACATATCCATGTGACACCCATGTCTGTGTTAACGATTAATGATGTTGGCCACAAGGTTAGGTTTCGTATTGCTATCATGTCATGTTTGCCTTTGCATCCCTTTCTTCAGCATTTCCAAAGGTATAACGTTCTGACATTTGTGTTTATTTTCCAAGGTGTCTAACAGTACCATACTTCTCCTCTCCTGACACAGGCCAGAGGACATACCGGACACGTCTCTTACACTGCATCTGTTGTCAACACCACCCACCTGTTTGAGGACAGAACACCATGCAACTCTTTGCGATGACATTTTGCCATTGGATGTTTGACCTCTGAGAGTGCGACACATGACTGGGAAGGACAGTATTAATCTTTGACCACTGATTTCCCCATGACAGAGGTGTCGAAGGCACTGCTGCTGCAATGGTTTGGCAGGGAGTGCTGCTTATTGTAGGGGACACACATGCACTTTGAAGGACTGTGGCATATTGAACACTGACACTTGACTATGCATGACCAAGAGCTGCAAAAACACTTTTAACCTGACCTGTTGGATTGTAGATACAATTTTGACTTTTTACAATGATCCCCCCTTGTGCAGCAGCAACTGACATGGACACTGTAGGTGGTACATTTCGGCACAGTTGTGTTTTTGTTGAGTTTGGGCCATGGGTGTGACATGGCACCAACGATATTCTCATGTGTTTCTTACAACACAAGCATACAGGCCATGTATTTGGCATGTGGCCAACGATGGAGTGCTCCTATTGTCTACGTCCACCTATTTTCCACCTGGACATGATCCCGATTTTAACTCAACAATGCTTTCACACACACCACCATCTTGGAATGATGTTTTCAATGACCCAAGGGTGTTTACATGCATGCATGTCATCAATGTATTATGTTGCAATGTGGCTGGTGCTTGTGCATATGACTGACTATGTTTATGAGACACAACATGTGGACCTATGGCTTCTGTGTGGTTCCCTGTAATATGTTTGTCCATTATTTCCTTATTCATATGCTGCTTCTTGTGTTTGTTTACTGTGCATACATGACAGTCTGCATGTCTGTACACACCTTGCATTTCCCATCCTCACGGTCCTGATTATGCCCTGTGTTAGGGACACTCACATTGCCACATTATGTTTGGAGTGTGGCAGTGTGGGTGACCGTTATACTTCTTCACTTGAGCATTCCATCTATCATGCTATATGTGACCAAACACTGTCTACCCAACAAACAGTGCAGGTTGACCTCCTTGATGGTGTTATATGTGCAGTTTTCTGCAGGTTGTTTAGTTGGTATTATGTCTGTGTTCATGTGCATGTGGTACCTGTTAGCATATGCTCATTGTGATTTACAGGATTGTTTGTGTCCACATTGGTGTCGCTTGTATTCCCAGATCAGGCATTAGGATGTGAGCTTCATCATTACTTTTATTGCATGGTTTTTGACATTAAAAGCTTTGACCAAAATAAGTTTTTGGAGTTTGTCTGACTCCTGTTTGGACAGATGGATATTTTCTGAGGGACAGATGAGGTGTGTTGCATCCTCAGCATGCAGCATCTACTCTGTACATGCACTCATATGTGGGTAACACATTTGCGCCATGCAGCAGCAAGGGGGGTCTGGGGGTCTGCTGTCAAGTGCAGAGCATGCACCTGATGCACATTATATCTCGTGGCGTTAATTTTTTGTCAAGCAAGTAACCTTTGTGTAGGAGGTGGCTTTGTGACATGCTAAAGGTGTTGCACACTTTCAGAAGGGATGCGGGCAGGCCTGATATTATGATGGCACTGTTTACACTATTTGTGATGTGCAAACCAAATAAAGTTATGTATTTGACCAACATTTGTCTCGTTTGCTGATTGCATTCCAGGTCTGTCACCATGATCAATGTGTGCCTTTGTATCAGTCCTGACTCCTTGTGACCCAGAGAATCCATTGTTTTCCTGTCAATGTCAGTGGATGTAGATGATGTTGTCTTTGTTGCAAGGTAATGGAGGGTTACATGACCTGCCGTAGCCCACATGGAGTGCTGGTGTGAATTGATCACTGGTTGTTTGGGGTCCAAGCCAATTTTCTCTTCACTATGTTGGTCCTCCACTTTTTGAGCGTACTGCCCCTTTATGTGGTCCTTTGCTGGTCATGTACATGGGGCACCTGTGCTCACATCCTTGTACAGTATCAGCTGTGTATGTGACAGCCATATGGCATATCACTGTGTATGAACGCTTGACATACACACCCTCCCTTTGGGATATTTGTGTTAGAGTGTGCTCATTGTGCGGTTTGTGGTATTGGCTACAGTCATGTGTTTGAACTCTGTAGTATGCATGTTTTATCCACACATGTGCTCTATCTTTTTTTTTTTCCACTGGCCTAACTGGACCATGGAGGTACCACCAGGTTCCTCACCTCTACACACACCCTTCCCTCTCTTCACTGTAGAAGAAGGTGCATCCTGTGTGCTGCATAGCCATGACTTTTTTTTGGTTATAAAGGCCTCACACTTTAGGGTGTTTACATGCCATTGCATGTGTGCCTTTCTTTTTGCTGTGATTCAGGGGATGTGTGTGGTACACCTGATTGCATGTTGAGCTCTCTCCTGTTCTTATCCAGATTATTCACCTGATCGACGGAGCGTCCTCTGATGCCCTTGTGCTTAATTATCTCCGTGTTTTGCATGCTGTATTCACTGCAGAACATGTCATTGTGTTTGTGCAGGTGTCCGTGGTGCAAAATACAGAGTGCAATTTGATCTGTACATGGCAGATCTGCATGTGCATTTGCTCATGATGTCTGTTGTTGGTTTGCTTGTCCTGACAGCCAGCAGGCGTTTTGTGTACTGGCATGCAGTTTTTTTGTATGCAGCCTTTGCTAATGCCCTCACATTGGCGGTGTGGCTTACCGGTTTAGGCATTGCAATTTGTGGTAGTGTTCGTAGGTGTGCTTCCTGTCTGGTGTCTTGGATTTGTATGCTTGTCCTGCATATGTGCTTTTCATTCATGTGAGAGTCATATCTGTGGTGATCGGTGGCATGACCACATTGTACCGTTATCTGAGTTGTGAGACATCCTTCCGTCCATCCTTTCTCTGCCAGCTGTGTGCCATCCTACCCTGATGTGCATGCTGCTAACCCACGTCGTGAACTACCACACATTCGTGCATTGCAGCTCAACCTGCTTGCCTCTCCTGTGTGTGCTTTGCCTAGCACTTGTACTCCACAGTCATCCTGATATTTCACATATCCTGCCGTTTCAGCCTCCTCTGCTACCCACATCTTCCCATCCTCTGTCACACACTGTCATTATAGCATGGTACATTACCATCACTCTGTGCATGGATCTAGCTGGCCACGATATGTTTTTCACATTTTATGGGTGTCACATGGACTGCAGCTGCTTTCTGCAGCCCATCAACTTATGTACGTCCTTCTTTTACTTTGGTATTGTCTGTCTTCTCTGCTCTGTGCAGTGTTTGTGTTATGTGTGTGTTTGGCACATACCTCTGTTGGCATTCAAATTGGGGGATGTTACTGTTCTTGGCTAAGGTTTCTGATTTCACCTATACATCCTTGGGCATCTTCTGGCACACCTTTGATTCAGACAGCTTATGGGGTGCCTAAGATAGTGCTTTGGGAGTTGACAGCCTTTCAACATGGCCTCTGGGAAACAATTACGGTTCCCCTTTGCTGTCAGGGTACGTTTAGGATGTTCCTTCTGCTGCACCATAAAAGGTGCAATAATATATGGCACAAGGGTGTAGTTGTCTTACGATGCCAGCAATGCTTGCTGTACACTTGCACACAGAAAAGGGACATACCTCAGCCACCCTTATTCACTGGAAGGAGCAAACCATGATCCCTGCAACATCATTGGTGTCTTCACCAGTTGTCAGCATACATGACATAGGAGTGTGTGCTTTTTCCCCAGACCTTGGATGTCATGGAGCTGTGTTAGTCCTGGGATTTCAGTCTCCGAAGGTCATAGAGCAGTTTACAGGATGATATTGACTCTGATCCCCTGTTGATATCAGTCACCAGGGCCTGTCTGCAGCCCCTCCTTGGTAAATAAATAATGGCAGACCCAGGTCTGCCATTGTTGATTTAGCAGGGACGGGCTGCAGACAGGCTCAGGCAACAGATTACAATATGAGATTAACTCTGACCCCCTGTTGATATAAGTCACCAGGGGCTGTCTGCAGCCCCTCACTGCTAAATCACGTATGCCAGAACTGGGTCAGCACACCTACTTACGATTTCCATACGTTACAATGCACAGTGCTGCCAGCAGAAACAGTGCTGTGACCTTTCCCTGCCTCATAGGGCACCCTATATAGCGCCCCATCGGCCACACTTTCAGCAACATTGTAGGGTGCCGTGGCGGACACTGCATTTAGAGATGTGTCCTCTGGGGTAACTTCAGGGGCACGTTATGTTACAGTGCTCTGAGAGTACATTTGCTGGAAAAAGATTATTCCACAGATATACGATAACAGCCTCCTGAGGCAATCTTACCCCTAACAGGTACTGCCTCTGCCAGCCATGTTCACTTGCCATTGTGGGGGATTGCACCCCTGATCCCTGCACCATTGCACAGTGATTGTGTTCGTGTGCTTGCAAATCAGCGCCGCCACCATATGCCTATCCAACATTATTATGCCTCCAAAAACATTGCTGCACACCCTTATGACCAGCAGCACAACCCCTTATGCCACCTATTATTTCTATGCCTCAGCCAGCTGTCTTCAGTGTGCACTGTGGGTGCTCGAACCCCTGCTCCCTGCAGTATTGGTCAGTGTTCTAACCATTATGCTGTGCCTCAGCTCATCTGATTTCACATCAGTGCGCCACTTATGCCTCCCAGTATTCACAGGCCTCCAAAACCATTAGCGCGCTGCTTTACGCACAGCAGCGCAAGCACTTATGCCGGCCATAATTTCTCTGACTCCTAAAATAACGCCACAGCCAACTGCCTTCAGTGTGCACAGGGGGGGGGGGGGGATTGAACTCCTGCTCCCTACACCATTGGTCAGTGTCTTCACCATTGTGCTGTGGCTCTGTTCCTGTGCTTGTACATCGGCGCACCGCCTTATGCCTCACAAAATTATACTCCCTCCTAAAAATATTCCTCCCCATAATAGGTAATGCCTGAGTCAGCCTTGTTCATTGTGCACAGTGGGGGTTTGAACCCATGGCCCCTGTACCATTGCTCAGTGTCTTCACCATTGTGCTGTGGATCTGTTCCTGTGTTTGAACAGCAGCGCGCAGCCTTGTAGCCATCGGCGCACCGTCTTGTGGCGCACAAAATTAACAGCGCGCCGCCTTCTGCCGCGTAACATTAACAGCGCGCTGCCTTATGCCGCCCAACATGGGCATGCCCCTTAAAATAATGCCTCAGCCAGCTGTCTTCAATGGGCACTGTGGGGAATTGAACCCATGATGCCTGCACGAGTGGTCAGTGTCTTAAACATTGTGCTATGGCTCCATTCCTGTTATTTGCACATCAGCGCCCCACTTATCCCTCCCACTATTGGGCTGCCCCCTCACACATCAGCGCGCCGCCTTCTGCCCACCGGCTCACCGCCTTGTTGCCCAATTTTATCAGCGCGCTGCCCTCTGCCGCCCAACCTTAACAGCGCGCCGCCATCTGCCGCCCACAATGAACAGTGCGCCGCCTCATGCCGTATAAAATAAGAGTGCGCCGCCTTCTGCCGCCCATAATCAATATGCCTCCTACACCACTTTTGCCCATAAAAGTTGATGCCTTAGCTGGTCTTTTTTGCTGAGTGCAATGGGGGTTTGAACCCATGGCCCCTGCACCATAGGTCAGTGTCTTCACCGTTGTACTATGGCTCTGTTGTTTGGCTATGCAGCATCGCCCCACTTAGCCTTCCCACGCGCTAATGTGGGCCCCGCACATTAGCGCGACGAACACACGTACGGTCAGGTTTTTATCTTTTTTCTGCCTGACCCGCCCACTCCTTATATGGCACACGCACACTAACGGGGACCCGCACAGCAACGGAGTTTAGTAAACATACCCCTTAGGGCTTATCAATATTTATGTCATTATTACTGTTATGAGTGTTTATGTTTGTGTTTTAGCTGCTACCATGAAGGCAACACATGCCGAAATGCGTTGGGGACTATCTGAATAAAAGCATTTTGAACCTATCCTATACGTCTTTCGGTTCAGATTATGTTTCTGAGGCAGGAGGAGGGGGGGTTGGGAATGCCAAATCTGGAAATGTATTACAAGGCCGAGCTGTTGAGAACAGTAGTGGCATGAAAGGGAGAGGGGGAGGTACCTGATTGGGTGCAAGTGGAAATGGGGTGGGGGGGGGAAGAGGGAGTTGTGGGAGGTGGAATTTTGGGTGTGGGATCCGTAATTTGGGAAAGGGATGCAGGGCAAAGAGGGGGAGCAAAGAAATCCCTTTGGAGCCCTCACGAAGGAAATGTGGATGGCAGTATGAAGGAAATTGTTAGCGGGGAAACGCTTTTCAAGAAGAGCGTTTATCAGGAGAATGACGGCATTTCCGCTGGGAATGGAGGGAGGTATATTTTCTGAATGGGAGAGAAAAGGTTTGACACGGATTGGGCAGTTTATAACAGAGAAGGGTACAATATTATCATTTGGGACACTGAGAGAGAAATATGGATTGAGAGATAGAGATTATTATGCTTGTGTGCAGTTATACTATTTTATAATAAAGGAGGAAGTGCAAAGAGACTGGAAAGAACCAATGACAAGTTTCGAACAGCTTATGGCAAAAGAAGGAGTGCCGAGAAGATTGCTCTCCATTTTGTATAAAGGTTTAATAGATAAGGAAGTATGGAAAGGGGGGGGGGCATCAGAAGTGGGAAGCTGCACAGGGAGGAGAATGAAACTAGAAAAGGTGGGAGGGGATAATAATGGGAGCGAAGAAATTAGCACCCAGTATGGTGTATTTGGAAAATAGTATAAGACTTCACATGTATTGAACGCTGGTCAGACTGAACCTGATCAGTAAACAGGAGAGGGGTGATTGTTGGAAAAAATGTGGGGAGTTGGGGGATTTGAAACATCTGTTGTGGGAATGTATAAAAATACAAAAAATGTGGAAGGATGTAGAGCTGATATACTGGGAAATAACTATACAGGTTAAGTTAACTGGGGAAATGGTAATTCTTAATGAAGTATTGGGGGATGGGAATTTTGCTAATCTTTTTCTAGGTTATTGTATAGGAGCTGGGCGCCTGGCGTTGATGAAGTATTGGAAACAACTGGAGGTACCTACAAGAGCAGAGGTACTTGTTCGGTTGGATCAATTATGGACTATGTGAGCTGGACGCCCACAAAAAGGAAAGAGTGCCTAAATTTGAGGGGGAATGGGGGTGGTATGGGGAGTGGCGTAGGAATCAAGGAAAGATTAAAGTATGATTATTAGGTAAAGTTACATAGAAACATAGGCCAGGTGGTCTTTTTTCTGTCATCATATTTCTATCTAGTCTGTCCTTCCATATCAACAACTACAACAGTCCCCTTTTTTCCTTTAGAGATCCTCTGTGTTTGTCCCATGCTTTTTTTTTTATTTATAAATTTTCAATTTCATTTACAAGAAAAACAATAAACATATCACATCACCATAACAGATGAAGTAAAACATCAAAGGAAAACAAGTTGTTAGACCACATCAAGGAGGTGCAAGTAATAAAGAAAAAATTACACCCAATCTATTCCCGGTAGATAAACAACAATACTCCTAATGAGACTACATCCCTACGTCTTATCTTTCAAGAACTCAGACAAATGATCAGCCTGAAGGAAAACATATCTTTTACCCTGAAAAATTACTAGGCATTTACAGGGAAATTTAAGATGAAAAACAGCTCCAAGAGCCAAAACACATGGACGCATTTCTAAAAAAGCCTTGCATCGCACTTGCGTGGCCCTGGAGACATCAGGAAACATCAGAATATTCTGCCCACAAAATTTTTCAGATTTCTTTACAAAATAAGCCCGCAAAATTCTATCCTTATCTGACTCTTGTACTAATGTAACCAGTAAAGTGGCCCTATTGGGAATATCATCACAAGTCGATTCCAGAAAAGCAGATAGATCTAAAGTAGAGGAAATGATTTGTTCAAATGGAGCAACCTCATCCCCCTCACCCCCGGGTTGCTTAACTACTCTTCGCGAGGAGACATAATATATTTTAGACACCGCGATTGAACTAAAATCTGTAATCAACGAAATTTCTTTAAGATATTTTTGAAACAGCAATAAGGGAGACAGATAATGTGTCCGTGGAAAATTCAATAAACGAAGATTTTTTGACCGCAAAGAATTCTCAAGCAGTTCATCCTGACGATGAAGAGAACCAAAATCCTGAGCAAAAGTAGCCAAAACATCCTTGCGAGCAGAATCAACTGTCTCCAATAATTCAATTCTCTGTTCCACGGATATCAATCGCTTGTCATGATCGGTAAATTTCTAAACTGTAGCCTTAGAAAAGTCCAAAATTTTCTGTAGAGAAGCCCCCAACACTGACTCCATACGAGAAATCACAACCCAGATATCTTTCAAAGATAAATCTATGGGCGGAGCTTGGGCTTCACCAACCGAGCCAAATGTTATCACCGATGGTAGAGGGGGAGATAACTCCTCCATTCTCAAAAAAGAAACAGGAAACAAATCCATTTCCTTATCGGCTTTACCACCTCCCGATAAGGAAGAATTTAAAACAGGCAATTGTTTAGTCTCTTGACAGGGAGGAGTATTCCCCAATTCACGGGTAACATCATGAGAGGAAGGGGTACTCACAGTTGACATATCCGCCGCTCCAACTCCCGGTGTTAAGGCAGCAGGCAGCACTTCCATTGGTCCTACCACTTTCACTACCTTAGGTTGGACGGGTTGAGGATAATGTTTCCACCTTTTCCCCATTACAGGGACCCACTCACGCCAAAGTATGCCGAAGGGGCGCCAAAGGGGCAGGACCTGCCCCTTTGGTCAAGCCCCTTCGGGCACGCGCCCACGGGAGCGCGCCCGCAATCGCGGCCCGCGATGAGAGCGAGTTGATATAGCCTTCAAGCAGAGCTGCCCCAATGAGAACAGCCCCTGCAGACACCGGGAACCAATTAGGCAGTCCAAACAAATCAAGCAGGAAGTAAAGTGAGCACCACGGCGTCCTGCAATGAGAGCGAGTTGATATAGCCCTCAAGCAGAGCTGCCCCAATGAGAACAGCCCCTGCAGGCACCATGAACCAATTAGGCAGTCCAAACAAATCAAGCAGGAAGTAAAGTGAGCACCACTGTCTGATGCTTTTTTAAATTCAGATACTGTCCTCATCCCTACCACCTCTACTGGGAGACTATTCCACGGAACCACCACTCTTTCCATAAAGAAATATGTCCGCATATCACTCCTGAATCTATCCCCCTTCACCCTCATCCCTGTCCCCTCATAGCAGAACTTGCTTTTAATTGAAAGAGGCTGTACATTTATGCCACGGAGGTATTTAAACATCTCAATCATATCACCTCTATCCCGCCTTTCCTCTAAGGTGTACATTTTAAGATCCTTAAGTCTGTCCTCATATACTTTATAATGAAGCCCACTAATCATTTTAGTAGCTACCCTCTGCACCGACTCCATCCTGTTCACATCCTTTTGAAGGTGCGGTCTCCAGAATTGCACACTATACTCCAAATGAGGTTGCAACAAAGACTTATACAGAGGCACTATCACCTCCTTTTTTTCTGCTAGCCATTCTTCTCCGCATGCACTTAAGCATCCTTCTAGCTTTTGCCATCGCCTTTTCTTTCTGTTTAGCTACTTTAAGATCATCAGACACAACCACGCCTAGGTCCCGCTCTTCTTTAGTGGACAAAAGTACTTAACCCCCTATATTATATTGCTCCCTTGGATTGCTGCAGCCCAAATGCATGACCTTACATTTTTTAACATTAAATCCCATCTGCCAAATTCTAGACCATTCTTCAAGCTTAGCTAGATCCCTCCTCATGTTATCTACACCTTCCTGGGTGTCTACTGTATTGCAGATTTTGGTATCATCTGCAAAGAGGCAAACCTTACTCGACAGCCCTTCCGCTATATCACTAAAAAAGATGTTAAAAAGAATCGGACGAAGGACAGATCCCTGGGGCACACCACTGGTAACATCCTTCTCCTCAGAGTGAGCTCCATTTACCTGTACTCTTTGTCGCCTCCCACTCAACCAATTTATAACCGAAGCAGTAACTTTAGGGGCCATCCCTAGGGTGCTCAGTTTGTTTATAAGTCGCCTGTGAGGAACAGTGTCAAAGGCTTTACTGAAATCTAAATACACCACATCTAGGGCTCTCCCTCAGTCCAACTCCCTGGTCACCCAGTCAAAGAAATCAATCAGATTTGTCTGACAAGACCTGCCTCTGATCCTGTAATCCGCTGGACTCCAGAAACCTCACTATTTTCTCTTTCAGCAGCATCTCCAATAATTTACTCACCATCGAAGTTAAACTAACCGGACTGTAGTTTTCAACCAATCCTTACTTCCGCTTTTGTGTAAAGCCTCTCTCCAGTCCTTTGGTACCACTCCCGACTCCAATGGGGCATTGAAAAGGTCAGTCAGTGGAGCTGCTACAACGTCCCCAAGTTCCCTCAGTATTGTAGGTTGTATCCCATCTGTTCCCATTGCTTTGTCTACTTTAAGTTGAGCTTGTTTCTCATGAAGGAGTGGAGGAGTAGCCTAGTGGTTGGGGCAAGGTACTTCAGGCTGGAAGGTCAGGGGTTCAAATCCCACTAGAGGACAGCAACCTTGGGCTGGAAGGACTGGGGTTTCTAGTCCCACAGGTGCTCCCTGCATAGCCCATGTTCCTTGTAAAATAGTTATCTCCAAGTTATAATCGAACTAATTGAATATTTATTCTATGTATAGAAACATAGAAACATAGAAATATGACGACAGAAAAAGACCACATGGCCTATCTAGTCTGTCCTTCCATAACAACTACAACAGTCCACTTTTTGCCTTTAGAGATCCTCTGTGTTGGTCCCATGCTTTCTTGAATTCAGTTACTGTCCTCATCTCTACCACCTCCACTGGGAGACTATTCCACGGATCCACTACTCTTTCCGTAAAGAAATATTTCCGCATATCACTCCTGAATCTATCTCCCTTCACCCTCATCCCATGTCCCCTCGTAGCAGAACTTGCTTTCAATTGAAAGAGGCTCTCTCCCTGAACATTTATGCCACGGAGGTATTTAAACATCTCAATCATATCACCTCTATCCCGCCTTTCCTCTAAGGTGTACATATTAAGATCCTTAAGTCTGTCCTCATATGCTTTATAATGAAGCCCATTAATCATTTTGGTAGCAACCCTCTGCACCGACTCCATCCTGTTCACATCCTTTTGAAGGTGCGGTCTCCAGAATTGCACACCATACTCCAAATGAGGTCGCACCAAAGACTTATACAGAGGCATTATCACCTCCTTTTTTCTGCTAGCCATTCCTCTCCGTATGCACCCAAGCATCCTTCTAGCTTTTGCTGTTGCCTTTTCCACCTGTTTAGCTACTTTAAGATCATCAGACACAACCACGCCTAGGTCCCGCTCTTCTTTAGTGGACAAAAGTACTTCACCTCCTATACTGTATTGCTCCCTTGGATTGCTGCAGCCCAAATGCATGACCTTACATTTTTTAACATTAAATCCCAGCTGCCAAATTCTAGACCATTCTTCAAGCTTAGCTAGGTCCCTCCTCATGTTATCTACCCCTTCCTGGGTGTCTACTCTATTGCAGATTTTGGTATCATCCGCAAAGAGGCAAACCTTACCCGACAGCCCTTCCGCTATATCACTAACAAAGATGTTAAAAAGAATTGGACCAAGGACAGATCCCTGGGGCACACCACTGGTAACATCCTTCTCCTCAGAGTGAGCTCCATTTACTTGTGCTCTTTGTCGCCTCCCACCCAACCAATTTCTAACCCAAGCAGTAACTTTAGGGTCCATCCCTAGGGTGCTCAGTTTGTTTATAAGTCGCCTGTGAGGAACAGTGTCAAAGGCTTTACGGAAATCTAAATACACCACATCTAGAGCTCTCCCTCGGTCCAACTCCCTGGTCACCCAGTCAAAAAAATCAATCAGATTTGTCTGACAAGACCTGCCTCTGGTGAATCCATGCTGCCTCGGATCCTGTAATCCGCTGGACTCCAGAAACCTCACTATTTTCTCTTTCAGCAGCGTTTCCAATAATTTACTCACCACCGAAGTTAAACTAACCGGCCTGTAGTTTTCAACCACATCCTTACTTCCGCTTTTGTGTAAAGGCACCACATGAGCCTCTCTCCAGTCCTTTGGCACCACTCCTGACTCCAACGAGGCATTGAAAAGGTCAGTCAGTGGAGCTGCTAGAACGTCCCCAAGTTCCCTCAGTATTCTAGGGTGTATCCCATCCGGTCCCATCGCTTTGTCTACTTTAAGTTGAGCTAGTTTCTCACGAACACAGTCTTCTGAAAATAGTTCAAGATGTCCCTCGCTTCTGTTCTTATTTGTGGGTGTTTTCTGAGGTCCTGCTCCTGGTTCTTCATCTGTGAACACAGAACAAAAATATTTGTTAAGCAATTCCGCTTTATCCTTATCAGCTTCTACATATTCCCCCCCCTGCACCCTTGAGTCTGACAATACCACTTTTGCTCTTCCTCTTCTCACTAATATATCTGAAAAATGTATATAGTTCTCCCATGTTATCCAAGTTTATACTCCTGTTATATGTAATACCGAACAGCCTGTTGTTCTGGTCTTTGTGTTCATCTGTAAACCGCGCTGATTATAAATAGTGCGGTATATAAAAAACTGAAATAAATAAATAAATAAATAAAGCCCTGTTCAATGTAATTTCAGTTTGTTCAATGTAAACCACACTGATGCAGAATAGCACAGTATATAAGAGAATGTAAATAAATAAATAAATGAACACAGTCTTCTGAAAATTGTTCAAGATGTCCCTCATTCTGTTCCCATTTTTGGGTGTTTTCAGAGGTCCTGCTCCTGGTTCTTCATCTGTGAACACAGAACAGAAATATTTGTTAAGCAATTCCGCTTTATCCTCATCAGCTTCTACATATTCCTCTTGAGTCTGACAATACCACTTTTGCTCTTCCTCTTCTCACTAACATATCTGAAAAATGTCTTATCCCCCATTTTATTGCATTGGCTATTTCCTCCTCTTTTTGAATCTTTGCTTTCCTGACTACTTTGCTAGCTTCTCTAAGTTTTTCCAAATATAGATGCCTGTCTTCCTCTCTCTGTAATCTCTTGTATTTCATGAAGGCCTCCCTCTTTTTCTTCACCTTTTCAGCTACTTCTTTCTAAAGCCATAGCGGTCTCCTTTTCTTTTTACCTTTATTTACCATTTTAACAAAGAGGTTGGTTGCCCTTAAAATATCCCTTCAGTTTTGCGCACTGTTTTTCTACATCCCCCAGCTGTTCCCATCCCGCTAACGACTCCCATCTTGGCAAAGTTAGTCTTCCTAAAGTCTAAGACCCTCACCTTTGAATGGATTCTAACAGCCCTTGTCCTAATACTGAACCACACCATCTGGTGATCACTGGATGTAAAATGATCTCCCACTATAACATCAGAAACACTTTCACCATTGGTAAGCACCAAGTCCAGTATGGCCCCTTCACGTGTGGGATCTGTTACCAATTGCCTGAATAGTTCTCCCTGTAGAGGATCCAGGATCTCTTTACTTCTAGATGATACTGCAGCAGGATTGTGCCAATCAACATCTGGCATATTGAAATCCCTTATCAGTAGCACTTCCCCTTTCCTAGCAATGCTGCGTATATCTTCAATTGTCCACCTGTTCTTCTTGTGAGGGAGGTCTGTATATCACGCAAATGCAAATAGATTTCTCTTTCCCTCTTTCTAGTTTAACCCACAATGCCTCCTCTCTCCCTTTTAAGCTCTGTAATTCCAAAGCTTTAATAGTATTTTTTACATATAGTGCCACTCCTCCTCCCCTTCTTCCTACCCTGTCCTTTCTGAATAAAGAATAGCCAGGTATAGTTACATCCCAGTCATGGTTTTCTGTGAACCATGTTTCTGTTGTTGTTGTTGTTAAGTGCCGTCGAGTCGGAGTCGACTCATGGCAACCCTCTGGATAGCTATCCTAAATTGTGTTCGGTCTTCAGTCAGGCGGCTCATTGTTGACAGACTGGTACCCGTAGCTGCTGTTATTGTATCGATCCATCTCATTGCTGGCCTTCCTCTTTTGCGTTGACCTTCTATCTTGCCAAGCATGATGTCTTTCTCTAATGATCTCTCTCTTCGCATAATGTATCCAAAGTATGAAAGTCGTAGTCTTGTCATCTGAGCTTCTAAAGAAAGCTTAGGTTTGATGTCCTCTAGTACCGACTGGTTTGTTCTTCGGACAGTCCATGCTATACACAGTATTCGCTGCCAGCACCATAATTCAAAGGCATCAATTTTCTTCCTGTCTATCTTTTTCACTGTCCAGCTTTCACATCCATATGATGTTATTGAAAATACCATGGCTTGAACAAGTCGAATCTTTGTATGGAGAGAGACATCTCTGCTCTTGAGAATCTTATCTAGGTCTTTCATAGCCATTCTGCCAAGAGCAATACGTCGTTTGATTTCTTGCTTGTTGCTTCTTTATTGATAGTTGATCCAAGTAGGTTAAAGTTGTTCACAATTTCAATTTCTTCTCCTTCAACGATGAACCTGTTGATTATGCCAGTTGTCATGATCTTTGTCATGTTTCTGTAACTGCCACTAAATCCAAGTCGGCCACTCCCACCAAAGCTTCAACACCAGGGGTCTTATTTCCCATGCTACGGGCATTTATACACACTGCTTTCCATGTTACCCCTGTTACCCATTTCCATAAAGGTATTTAATATATCACTTACCTGGGGGCTTTCTTCAGTCATCCCCTACGAATCTAGTTTAAAGCCCTCTTCAGTAGATTAGCCAGTATACTACTGAAGACGTGTTGACCTTTCTTGGACAGATGGATGCCATCTCTGCTCTGCAACCCTTGGAACAGCATCCCATGATCTAGGAAAACAAAACGCTCTCGATGACACCATCCATGCAGCCATGCATTCATCTCCAGGATGCGAGCCTGTCTGCCTTGGCCTTTACCCTCAACAGGCAGGATTGAAGAGAACACCACCTGTGCACCTAACTGCTTCACCCTCTGTCCCAGAGCCATGAAGTCACTTTTGATATGCTCAGAGGGATACCTGGCAGTATCATTTGTTCCGACATGGATTAGCAACATTGGGTAATAGTAGGTTGGCTTGAAGAGTCTCAGCAAACTCTCCATAACATCTTGGATTTTGGCACCAGGCAGACAGCATACCTCTCTGAACATCAACTCTGGTCGGCAGATGGATGCCTCAGTACCCTTCAGAAGAGAGTCACCAACCACCAATACCCTTTGCTTCCTTGTGGTCACTGATTCTGCAACCTTGGGGTACTTGAGCTCTGGTTATTCCCTTTCCAGTGATGCTTTCACCTCCTCCACTTCCAGAGCTGCATAATGGTTCCTCAGTTTAAGGGCTGGAGAAGTTGGAGTGGTGATTCTGCAGGCCCTGGTGACTTGTGTCCAATCTTCGTCATTCTGTCGGCACCCATCTTCTCCTGCGTTGGAGAGCTTGGTTGCTGCAAGAAGCATTTCATCATTGTACTTCTCACTGTCTTGAATGCTCCTCAGCCTCTCCACCTCCTCTCTGAGTTCCTCCACGTGTTTCCTGAAAACTTCAGCATGCAGGCACCCTGCACATGGAACTGATCCTTCAACTGGCATTGGGACCTCTGTTTGGACAGAGGCAGAAGCTGTAATGGGGGCAACAGCTTTAGTGATACGATTTTTCCCAGCCATTGTTCAGTTCGTGGAGCTTAGGTATCTGTTAAAGCAAAGGAGAGAGATCTACCAAAGTACCAGCCGGTTTCCCAACTGTCCAGTTATAGACTGGATTCAGAACAAGTAAGAGTTATGTAAGCTATAATCAAAGGAGGTATATGTAAAGGTGGGGAGAGGGATGCATAAGAAGATGTGTAAGATGTATGATGTAATAAGCTTTAATTGAAAATAAAAGTTAAAATTAAAAAAATTAAAAAAAAGTATTTATTACGTGTTTTTGCTTCCACAGCAAGCGTCTTCTCAAATTCTCTCTTTGCCTGCCTTATCAATGCCTTGCATTTAACTTGCCAGTGCTTGTGCTGTTGTAGCTGATAAGAATGCAATAAATAATACCCGGAGTCAGGCAAAGATTCAAGCCGGTTTAATGTGCACAGACTCAGATTGCAGTAGCATTCAAAATAGTCTGAGCCCAGAGCTCAGAAAAATGACAGTTTATATACTTTTCTTCTCCAGTCTAATACAGGCAAAACTCCTCATTGGCCACAGTGGCCCACTTACTCTCATCCAATAGACATCTCTGACCGGGCCCAGGACTCGCTCCCCTTGCTTGGGTCACACTAGCCACGGGTCAGCAATTAGACATAACATTAAACATAATACTTTCGCTAAAGTATACAGTATATTTCGCTATTCTTGCAAGGTCAGTTAGCCACAAAGATAGTGGAAGGCATATCAGAAGCATTCTTAACAAAAGCAAAACAAAGCGAGGCCAAACATAGCAAGGTTAAGACGTATCTCTAGCCTTGGCTCAAAACACTAAACAATCTTCATAATGCTAGACAAAATATTCTTACACTGTTCAGTTTCTCTGCTATATTTTCATCCTAATTACGAGGTCAGTGCACAATCAGCAAAGATACAGTGGCGCGGCATTCTACTGAAAGAGACATCTGACTTCTAAACAATAAACAGTACCAAGGTTTAATTCTCTTATCTCCAAGAGAGCAGAACATGTTATCAAACCAGAATAGAACAGTATTTCTTTCTAACAGCTAACAGCATTCTGCAATTTTCCAAAATCAGCAATAACATTATAAAATAGGAAAAAAGGGCTTCAGACCTAGCTCTGCTACATACTAGGCCATCGCCTATCACAGTGCTATTTCCAGTTTTCGTCATTTGGCTCTTTTTTCCATTTTCTGGAAGATGCTTTTTTGGCAACAACAGCCTCTCTGACCTCACCTTTAAACCATACTGGCAGTTTTTTGGACTATTTTCCACTTTTCTTAAAGTGTGGAATATAGCTGGTCTGGGCTTCCAAGATAGTATTTTTCAACAACACCCAAGCTTGATGTAAGTCTTTAACCTTTGCAACTGCTCCTTTTAGTTTTTTCTTAACTATTTTCCTCATTTTATCATAGTCTCCCTTTCGAAAGTTAAAAGGTAGTACTGTGGATTTCCTTACCATCCCTCCTCCATTAATTAAATCAAATGTGATCATACTATGATCACACTTGCCAAGTGGCCCCAACACCCTTATCTCTTGCACCAGATCTGGTGTTCCACTAAGGACTAGGCCCAAAATGGCTTCCCCTCTGTTCGGTTAATGAACCAGCTGCTCCAAGAAGCAGTCATTTATTTCATCTACAAATTCTATCTCCCTAGCATGTCCTGCTATGGCACTGATGCAGTCAATACCGGGGTAATTGAAATTACCCATTATTATTACTGTGCTGTAACTTTTGTTAGCTTCCCTGATTTCTTTGAGCATTTCATCATCCATTCGTTCATTCTGGCCAGGCGGTCAATAGTATACCCCCACTGTCATCGCTTTTCCCTTCCCCTTTTAAATGGAATTTCAATCCATAGAGATTCTACAGCAAATTTTGTTTCCTGCAAAACTTTAATCCTTTGTGACTCAATGCCTTCTCTAAGATAGAGCACAAACCCTCCACCAATTTGATCTGCTCTATCATTAGGATATAGTTTGTATCCAGGTATCACAGTGTCCCACTGGTTGTCCTCCTTTCACCATGTCTCTGAAATACCAATCATATCTAACCTCTCATTTAGTGCTATATATTCTAACCCTCCCATCTTATTTTTTAGACTTCTAGAATTTTCATACTAGCATTTTAGAAGCTGTATTTTATTCATATTAATCTGGCAATCTGTAGGCAGGGGTAATTTGTAATCTTTCAACTCTGTCTGCTCCGTACTCAAGGGCATTTGGGCTACTTTTGTCTTTATTGGAACCTCTCTGCTGACATGCCCTAACTTCATTCTTTTGGTAATATCCTTCAAAGATATATTGTTGCGAACCATGCGCTCTTGGGTGACTGTCGGCTCTCCCCTATTTTCTAGTTTAAAAGCTGCTCTATCTCCTTTTTAAAGGTTAATGCCAGCAGCCTTGTTCCATCCCGGTTAAAGTGAAGCCCATCCCTTCGGAAGAGCCCCTCCTTTCCCCAGAATAGAGAGTTCCTAACAAATCCAAAACCCTCATCTTTGCACCATCATCTCATCCACGCATTGAGACTCTGGAGCGTTGCCTGCCTTTTGGGTCCTGTGCGTGGAACGGGAAGCATTTCAGAGAATGCTACTCTGGAAGTTCTGGATTTCAACTTCTTACCTAAAAGACTAAATTTAGCCTCCAGAACCTCCCTACTACATTTTCCTATGTCATTGGTACTGACATGTACCAAGGCAGCAGACTCCTCCCCAGCACTATCTAAGATCTTGTCTAGGTGGCACATGAGGTCCGCTACCTTCGCACCAGGCAGGCATGTTACCAGGCGATCGTCACGTCCACCAGCCGCCCAGTTATCTACATGCCTAATGATCGAATCACCAACTATAACGGCTGTCCTAATCCTTCCCTCATGGGCACATGGCCCTGGAGAAACTTCCTCGGTGTGAGAGGATTTTACATCACCTGGAAGACAGGTCCTAGCTACAGGATCACTTCCACCCACACCAGGGTGATATTCTCCTGTCACGTGACCTCTCTTCTCCATTGCAACAGGGATGTTGCCAGACTGGAGGTGGGACTTCAGGACTATATCCCTGTAGGTCTGGTCTATGTAGCTCTCTGTCTTCCTTATGTCCTCCTCTTGTTTATAGCTTAGCTGCTGAAAGGGTAGCACTAACCCCCTTCAACCTCCCACGGGACATGGAAGACATCCTCCTGCCCTCTCGGAAGGCCTCCACAAGAAGGGCATACGCCTTAAGTGGCGACCTTTTCTTACTGTGGTGCACCCTGTTCTGCACACTGCACGTGATACTCTAATACCTGCTCCACTTATCGCAGGCGGGACTGAAGTCCACCTAAGCGCCATCATGGTGTATCACCATTCCATAGAGGGAAAGGCCCTTTCAGTTCAGCCCCCTGTGTCTCGCTTCCTACGGGGCCTCTTTTTGTCTGAACTCCCTGTCCGCCCTCCGGTGTTGGAATGGGACCTTAATGTGGTGCTCTCGCAACTCACTAAGCCTCCGTTGAGCCTTTAGCTACCTGCCACCTATGGTACCTCGCCTGGAAGGTTGCCTTCCTAGTAGCACTCACATCAGCTCGCAAAGGTAGAGTGCTCCAGGCTCTGATGGCAGAGCCTCCTTACATGAGGTTCTAGAAGAACAGGGTGGTGCTCCATACACACCCTAAGTTTCTGCCAAAGGTGGTGTCCTCATTCCACCTCAATCCGGAAGTGGTGCTCCCCACCTTCTTTCCCAGGCCTCACACCAGCAGGACAGAGACCGTTCTCCATACTCTGGATTGCAAGAGAGCCCTGTCCTTCTATCTGCAATGGACCCAGGGTCACCACAAAGCTCAAGCATTTTGTATCCTATGACCCCAGTCATCTGGGGCGCCCAGTAACTAAGCAATCTCTGTCCAGCCGGGCAGTGGACTGCATTACCCTTGCCTATGATCAAGTGAGGATTCTACTGGACCAGAGAGTCACGGCACACCACGTAGCCAATCTGCATTCCATCCCCATGATGGAAGTTTGCTGGACTGCCATCTGGTCTTCGGTCCATACCTTCACAGCTCACTACTGCCTGGAGAGGGAGTCCCAACAGGACAGCACCTTCTGCCAAGCCATACTCCGCAATCTTTTCAGGGTGTAGGCAACTCCTGCCCTGTGATTCTTCTGTGTTCAGGCTACCAGAGTGCTGGTGTTCACTGGACACTTGGGTCTTGCGAGAGTCTCTCCTTCAGGACTCGACTGCTGTTGGTCACTGCTCTTCCTTTGCAGGTTGCTGTGGCATTTTTCTGTTGGTTACAGGTTCTCCTACTATTCCTTCCTGCTTGTTCCCAGAGAAAGCGTAGTTATTCACCTGTTCTCTGGGGACAGCAGGAATCAGTCCTCACAACTCTCCCTCCTCCCCTTAAAGTTGCTTCTTTACCATCTTCAATTTTTGACATCTTAGCTATGTCATTAGACTGAGGCAAGATGGCACCTTGGGTGGGAAGTGGACCACGCATGCATGGTGCATCTCCCAAAGACTTTCCTTGAAAGCTGGGGAGATGCTTCTGTGTGGGCTCCAGTGGTGCCAGCATATGTGAGGACTGATTCCTGCTGTCCCCGGAGAACGCCTGTTACAGCTGAGTAACTACACTATCTTGGAAGTCCAGACCAGATATATTCCAAGCTTTAAGAAAAGTGTAAGGAAGGCCAAAATACTGCCTTCATGGTTTAAAGGCAGAGAGGCTGTTATAGCCAAAAAAGGTATCATTCAGGAAATGGAAAAAGGAGCTAAATGTCAGAAACAGGAAACAACATAATCAAGGGCAAGTTAGATGCAAGGTATTCATAAGGCAGGCAAAGAAAAAATTTGAAAAAAAGCTTGCTGTGGAAGCAAAAACACAGAATAAAACCTTTTTCAAGTATATTTGTAATAAAAATCCTGTGAGAGAGTCAGTAGGACCAGCGGATTACAGGATCCGAGGTAGCATAGATTCATCAGAGGCAGGTCTTGTCAGACAAATCTGATTGATTTCTTTGACTGGGTGACCAGAGAGTTGGACAGAGGGAGAGCCCTAGATGTGGTGTATTTAGATTTCAGTAAAGCCTTTGACACCATTCCTCAAAGGCGACTTATAAACAAACTGAGCACCCTAGCGATGGACCCTAAAGTTACTGCTTGGGTTAGAAATTGGTTGAGTGGGAGGCGACAAAGGGTACAGGTAAATGGAACTCATTCTGAGGAGAAGGAAGTCACCAGTGGTGTGCCCCAGGGATCTGTCCTTGGTCCGATTCTTTTTAACATCTTTGTTAGTGATATAGTGGAAGGGCTGTCGGGTAAGGTTTGCCTCTTTGCAGATGATACCAAAATCTGCACTAGAGTAGACACCCAGGAAGGTGTAGATAACATGAGGAGGGATCTAGCTAAGTTTGAAGAATGGTCTAGAATTTGGCAGCTGGGACCTAGGCGTGGTTGTGTCTGATGATCTTAAAGTAGCTAAACAGGTAGAAAAGGTGACGGCAAAAGCTAGAAGGATGCTGGGTGCATACGGAGAGGAATGGCTAGCAGAAAAAAGGAGCGATAGTGCCTCTGTATAAGTCTTGGTGCGACCTCATTTGGAGTATTGTGTGCAGTTCTGGAGACCGCACCTTCAAAAGGATACAAACAGGATGTAATCAGTATAGAGGGTGGCTACTAAAATGGTTAGTGGTCTTCATTATGAAGCATATGAGGACAGACTTAAGGATCGTAATAGAGGAAAGGCGGGATAGAGGTGATATGATTGAGATGTTTAAATATCTCCTTGGCATAAATGCACTGGAGGAGATCCTCTTTCGATTGAAAGCAAGTTCTGCTATGAGGGGACATGGGATGAGGGTGAAAGGGGATAGAGTAACATGCGGAAATATTTCTTTACGGAAAGAGTGGTGGATCCATGGAATAGTCTCCCAGTGGAGATGGTAGAGATGAGGACAGTATCTGAATTCAAAAAATCATGGGACAATCACAGAGGACTGTTGTAGTTGTTGATATGGAAGGACAGACTAGATAGGCCATGTGGTCTTTTCTGTCGTCATTTTTCTATGTTTCTATGTAAGAGGGGTACTGAGGTCAAGGCCAGAAAATATTTTTTCACTCAACGTGTAATCATACTCTGGAATTCATTGCCGGAAGACTGTAGTAAAAGTGGGTTAGTGTTGCTGGGTTTAAAAAAAAGGTTTGGACAAGTTCCTGGAGGAAAGGTCGATAAACCATTATTAAAGAGGAACCAAAAAATCCCAAGATTAGCATTGTGAAACCTGTGTACCTTTTTGGGAACCTGCCAGGTACTTGTGATCTGGATTGACCACTGTTGGAAATGATAGTGGGCTTGATGGATCTTAGTCTGACCCAGTATGGTATTTCTTACATTCTTAGTGAAGAAAAAGCCAAACTATTTCTACATGATGCAAGCTTCCATACAGGCATCAATGTGGATAATACTTTGAAAGCGTTTATTCAGTGTGCAACAGCCGCCATGAAAGCTGATAGAATGCTAAGAATTATAAGGAAAGGAATGCAAAATAAAATAAAGGATCTCATAATACCTCTGTATTGCTCCATCAACAAAGACAAAACCTGGAGCTGACTGTGGTACAGATCATCAACTACTAGTATGCAAACTCAAGCTAAAGTTGAAAAAGAGCAAACCACTCATGAATGCACCAAAATATGACCTTGAGAATATACCACTGGAATTTAAAGACTGCCTGCAAAATCGATTTGCTGCCTTAGATACAAATGACAGAGCTCCGGAAGAGTTATGGAATGACATCAAGAAGGTTGTGCTGGAAGAAAGCGAGAAGTCTCTACAAAAGGTGAAAAAGCAAAAACGGCCAAAATGGATGACGGAAGAAACTCTGAAAATTACCCAGAAACGCAGAGAAGCTAAAGCCAAAGGAGAAAGAAAGACAATCGCAGAACTCAACAGAGATTTCCAACGTGCAGCAAGACAGGACAAGGAAAAGTACTACAATGACACTTGCAAGGAAATAGAAGCAGAAACTATTAGAGGAAGAACAAGATCGGCTTTCCTAAAGCTGCGAGAGTTAAAGAAAAAGTTCCAGCCTCGAATTGGAATGTTACAAGATGCTCAAGGTTCTATGTTGAATGATGCTGAGAAGATCAAGAAAAGGTGGAAGGAATATACAGAGTTTTTATATGATAAAGATCAAGTGGACCAACAGCCGTTTCAACCTATACCTTATGATCAGGAACCATTGGTGATGAAAGAAGAAGTTGAAGCAGCATTGAAAGCCTTATCAAAGAACAAAGCACCAGGCATTGATAGCATTCCCATAGAAGTATTGCAGCAATCTGATGCAGCTGTTACCGTACTTACAAGGTTCTGCCAAGAAATATGGAAGACAACATCATGGCCAACTGACTGGAAAAGATCTGTGTTTATACCAATACTAAAGAAAGGTGATCCAACTGACTGTGGAAATTATCGCACAATCGCTCTGATCCCACATGCCAGCAAGATTCTACTGAAGATTATTCAAAAGAGACTACAGCCATACCTAGAACAAGAACTACCTGAAGTGCAAGCAGGGTTCAGGAAAGGGCGAGGAACGAGAGACATCATTGCGGATGTGAGATGGATCCTTGAAAAGACTAAAGAATACCAAAAGGATATCTATTTGTGCTTTATCGACTATAGCAAGGCTTTTGACTGTGTAAACCATGAGAAACTCTGGGCCACATTAAGAAGCATGGGTATACCAGAACACCTGATCGTTCTCTTGCGTAATCTGTACATTGATCAAGAAGCAACAGTTCGAACGGAACAAGGAGAAACAGAATGGTTTAAAATAAGCAAAGGTGTAAGACAAAGCTGCATACTTTCCCCCTACCTGTTTAATTTATATGCAGAACAAATCATCAGAGAAGCAGGACTGTATGAAGACAACAGAGGTGTGAAGATTGGTGGAAGACTCATCAACAACCTTCGCTATGCTGATGATACCACATTACTGGCTGAAAGTGAAGATGATCTGAAACATTTGCTTCTCACAATCAAAGAACATAGTCTCAAAATGGGCCTGCACCTTAATGTAAAGAAGACAAAGATCATGACAACTGGCATAATCAACAGGTTCATCGTTGAAGGAGAAGAAATTGAAATCGTGAACAACTTTAACCTACTTGGATCAACTATCAATAAAGAAGCAACAAGCAGTCAAGAAATCAGACGACGCATTGCTCTTGGCAGAATGGCTATGAAAGACCTAGATAAGATTCTCAAGATCAGAGATGTCTCTCTCCATACAAAGATTCGACTTGTTCAAGCCATGGTATTTTCAATAACATCATATGGATGTGAAAGCTGGACAGTGAAAAAGACAGACAGGAAGAAAATTGATGCCTTTGAATTATGGTGCTGGCGGCGAATACTGTGTATACCATGGACTGCCCGAAGAACAAACCAGTCGGTACTAGAAGAGATCAAACCTAAGCTTTCTTTAGAAGCTCAGTTGACAAGACTTCGACTTTCATACTTCGGACACATCATGCGAAGAGAGAGATCATTAGAGAAAGACATCATGCTTGGCAAGATAGAAGATCAACGCAAAAGAGGAAGGCCAGCAATGAGATGGATTGCTACAATAACAGCAGCTACAGGTACCAGTCTGTCAACAATGAGCCGCCTGACTGAAGACCGAACACAATTTAGGATAGCTATCCAGAGGGTCGCCATGAGTCGACTCCGACTCGACGGCACTTAACAACAACAACATTGCTCCATGGTGTGACTGTACCTTGAGTATTGTGTGCAGTTCTGGTCACTACATCTAAACAAAAATGATTTACGGAATTGGAAAAGGTACAGAGAGAGGTGACCAAAATGATAAAGGAATTGGAAGGATACTCTTAAGAGGAAAGGCTTATAAGGTAGGAATCTTAACTTGGAGAAGAGATTGCTGAATAATTTAGAATAATGAGCATTGTGGAATTAGTAAACATGAATTGGTTGTTTACTCCTTCAGAACATACAAAAGCTAGGGGGCATGAAATAACGCTACATAGCAGTACATATAAGACTAATCAGAGAAAATATTTTTTCACACAATACATAATAAAGTTCTGGAATTCATTGCCAGATGATATAGTAAAAGTTGTTAGTGTAGCTGGGCTTAAAAAGGGGTTTGGACAAGTTCCTGGATGAAAAATCCATAAATCATTATTAAAGCGGACTGGGGAAATCCACTGATTATCCCTGGGTTAAATAGCATGGAAGATGTCTACTTTTTTGGATCTTTACAGGTACTTGTGATTTGGATTGGCCACTGTTTGACATGGGATATTGGGCTTGATGTACCATTGGTCTTATCCAGTACAGCAAATCTTATATTTTTATGGATATAAGGCGAATAGTAGTTTAATCTTCTGGCTATGTTTTACTCACACAAATATTCCACTTTCATCAACTGGATAGATTTGTGATATCTGAATACATTATATCTAGCACTCTGGTCACCTAGTCAAAGAAACTGATCAGATATTTCTACAAAACTTACCCTTAGTAAAACCATACTATAGATTCTGTAATCTATTGGATTCCAGAAAATGCACTATTTTTTTTATAATGAATTACAAAAAAAAAGACCATTGGGCAACAAACACCACCAGCCCAATAGTACCAAAATCATAAACGGTGGGTTCAAAAAGAAAATAACTTCCCAAAATCCCCTAGCAAATAACTTTTGTCGGGCACTGAACCCCAACCCAAGACAAAAGTTTAAAGTCAAGGGCTGGGAATCCAAGTCCATTTTTATTGATTAATTTAGCAGTAAAAATGATTGTGGGTAACAAAACTCATTTTACCTTATACAGCAATCAAAAATTAGAAATTAACTTAAATTCAGATGTATGGCGAAACAAATCAAATCATGGTAGATAGCACAACACAGTCCTGCGTTTTGGGTTTGTTAATTTAGAAACCCTGCTTCAGGTAATCACTCGCTACCATCAGATCCAAAAAATGCCAAGTATGAGAACCGAGATCCAGGAAGCTATTTAAAACCGGCGTCTGACGTCAAGCCAACACATGTTTACTACTCAACCAATCAGGGGCAGAGAGCAAGAGAATGCAAAATCAAAGCAAACTGTGCCATTCAAGTTCCATATTTAACCCCTTCGGTGCGATCGTATCAATGGTAAACATCCATCATTGTTCAGCATATTGTAGATGATACAATCTGTTGCCCCCAGTGGTGGGAAGGGGGATATGATCAAGTATTTTCCAGGAAAATTGAGCAAAAGAGTGGTCAAACTCCAAAGCATGCTGAACCAGAGGAGCCGAAAGGGTTTTGGTGCGAATTCGAGAGGCATGTTCCGCCAATCTTCTTTTGAAAGGGCGAGAGGTGCGACCCACATACTTTAAGCCACATGGGCAACAAAGAAGATATACCACAAACATTGTATCACAAGTGGTATAAAACTTTCCTTATTTATTTACATTCTCTTATATACCATGCTATTCTGCATCAGTGTGGTTTACATTGAGCAAACTGAAATTACATTGAACAGGGCAATATAACTTGTAGATAACTATTTTACAGGGAACATGGGCTATGGAGGGTTAAGTGGCTTGCCTAAGACCACAAGGAGCACCTGTGGGACTAGAAACCCCAGTCCTTCCGGCCCAAGGTTGCTGTCCTCTAGTGGGATTTGAACCCCTGACCTTCCGGCCTGAAGTACCTTGCCCCAACCACTAGGCTACTCCACGTTGGGCGGTCAGTCCCTGTTTGTGGACAGTTGGCCATTGGGGTGTGGTAATATTAGACACATTTGTGCTGCTTTGGTTGGTGTTAAGCTCCTGTGAGATGCCTATGCTTGTGTGCTCCTCATGTGTGTGGCAACATGTCACACAAAGCACAATACACGTACTTAGTACTAGTATGTCAGGATGGTATTAACAATCTGTGCGGTTTGTTAATGTCACCCCTAAAGTGTGTCAAAATGTATAGGTGAACAAGTAGCCATGACATGGATATGTTGAAGGATGGGGACCTGTGCATTGTCCAGCAAGGGGGTTTGCACTACAACATTTTTACCTTGGAGAGTCTACCTTCACTGCAGTGATGGATATCTACACACATCCTGAGAAGAACCAGCCAAGATCAGCAAGGGGTTGGTTACAGTAGCCAGGGCCGGCCTGTCCATTGAGCAAGAATGTTTTTTGCACAGGGCCCCGCGTTTCACTCCTCCACTCTATGCTACTTTTAACAGCAAGTCTATTAATTTATTCGCCACTGAGGTCAGACTAGCCTGTAGTTCCTATCTCCTTCTGTTTTTGTGTAGAGCAGTGGCTCTAAACCCAGTCAAGTTTTCAGGATATATACAATGAATTGTATGAAATAGATTTGCATGCACTGCTTCCATTGTATGCAGATCTATCTCATGCATATTTATTGTGGATATCTTCAAAACATCACTGGTCTGGGGGCTGAGAACCACTAGTGTAGAGGGATCACACCTGTCCATATCCAGTCGTCCCCCCCCCAGGATCAGTCTTAACGGTATGTCTTTTATCTGGCTTAGGCCTTGATATCCCACAACAATTACATGGGAAGGGTCAGATTTTTAAGCCCTTCCCATCACAGTGGAAGTGGAAGTGGGGGGGGGGGGGAGGGAGAGGGGGGAAGGGGCACTAGTAACAGCTCTTTCTGATCATGCTTGCCTGTAAGGACCTCACACAGAACCCTAGAAGACATAATGTTGGAAGTTATACCAATAACCAGCTACCACATGGGGAAGACTTTTGAAACAAAAGGCTCATATTCATGTTTCTCCTTGATTGTAATATACACGATGCAGTGCAAATGTCATGAAGAAGGATGCTACATCAGTAAAAGAAACAAAAAATAAAGGAGACATATCAGAACATAAATTAGACCTTGTATTGTTCATAGAGGCTTCTCCTTTGACACTTTCAGATTTGACATTGTTGTTTTTGCCTTGATCAGACCACTCTCTTATCATATTTTGACTGGCTATTCCATCATCCAACTCGTTATAATCAGGTCGACCAAGGATTCCTCTGTTAGAAATTTCTCCAAACTTGATCCTCACCCTCTTCCTCCTCGTGATAATCTTCCTATGAAGAAAGGCTAATACTCCTATGAAGAAAGGCTAAAAAGGTTGGGGCTCTTTAACCTGGAAAAGAGACGGCTGAGGGGAGATATGATAGAAGTCTATAAATTAATGAACGGAGTGGAACGGGTAAACGTAGATCGATTGTTTACCTTATCAGAATATAGAAAGACTAGGGGACATGCAATGAAGCTACAGGGTAAACAATTTAAGACTAATAAAAGAAAATATTTTTTCACTCAACGTGTAATCAAACTCTGGAATTTGTTACCGGAGGATGTAGTAAAGGCTGTTAGTGTAGCTGGGTTTAAAAAAGGTTTGGACAAGTTCCTGGAGGAAAGGTCCATAAACCATTATTAAGAAGGGACCCAGGATATCAATGCTTGAACCAATACAAGCATTGTGGAACCTGTGTTCCTTGGGGAAACTGCTAGGTACGTATGACCTAGATTGGCCACTGTTGGAAACAGAATACTGGGCTTGATGGACCTTGGTCTGACCCAGTATGGCATATCTTATGTTCTTATGTTCTTATGTTTTTCCTGACAATTTTGGCTCCTTATTTTTTTACTTAACAAACAACCCTTTCGAACAGTACGTTAGGTTCTCTGGTTACAGAAATATCAACTGCTCCATCTAAATCCTTCAGCAGATCTTTTCACCCTTGGTACCATAAGGGCTTCTTACTTCTCAAACAACAGACCCATGAAGTGCAGAGAAAATGGAAAAAGCTGAGGCCAGCTGAATAGGAGGTTCATCTTTAAAGAATGTCATAGGTTTTATTTTACTAAGATTGCACAGGCAAAAAAATGATTATTTCTCTAAGAAAATTGTCAGTGCTGTTAACCATCCAAAAGAGCTTTTCTTCATTGTGGCCTGACTTACAAAGCCTTACCCTTCTTCTACTATCTGGAAGGGTCCTATAGCTAATGCTTTGACAATATATTTTACAGATAAGATTTTAGATCTAATCAAATAAATAAATAAATACTATTCACCTTTTCCTCTTCTCTGCTAGTAGCATCTACGACTGCTTCTCTGGAAACAGCTGTTTCACCTATAACTGCAGTACTGCAACATACCTGGTTAAACTTTAATCTTGTATCGTCTGTCTCTCTGACTAAAACTTTTGGCTGTCGCACGAAAAATAATGTGGATCTTATTCCTTCAACCTGGTTTAACAGTCAATTGTTTGGGCTTCTTCCATTTGCACTCTCTATTATTAACATTTTATCTATTGGCCATGTTCCCCCCACTATGGAAACAGGCCATTATTTGGCCCATTTTGATGAAACTTAATTTAGATCTGTCATAGCACACTACCATCCTACTTCTAATCTTCTATTCTCCAGGACCAAACAGGAAGTCAGTCCTTACATGGGTGATGTCATTAACAGAGCCCACGCAGGAACACTTTCCAGCTTTCAAAGGAATATTTGGAATGTACTCCACGCATGTGTGCTGGTCTTTCTGCCCAAAGGAGCCATCTTACCTCAGTCTTCTTTTTTCCACGGAGTCCTTCAGACATCTGTCCAAATCCTGGAGATAAGTTCAGTTTTTTACCGTCATTTTTTGTCATTCTGGCACCATCTTGTCTCAATTTGTATCACCCTTCCCGCCTTTGTCAATCCAGACAACCATCAGTGCCTCAGTGTCGCGTTTTTTGGGGGTTTTCTTTTTTGGTGCGTGGGTTTTTTCTCATGTCCCCCTGGTTGGTGAGGACATTGGAATCCTTTAATTTGGTGGGAGCCATCTTCCCAACCATGTCAAACCCAACCAGTGGTTTTAAAAAGTGCACTCAGTGTGGTCAAACCATCTTGATCACCGACCGCCACAGTTTGTGCCTTCAGTGTCTCTGGACTGACCATGAGCCTTCTACTTTCCCTCTCTGCTTGCAGATGGCATGCAAGAGGCTGAAGAATCTAGAAAAGTAGCGGGAATCGTTGTTCATTCCAAGGCCTTGACACCATTCCCAGCATCAACCTTGGCTTTGACGCCATCGAAGGCCCCATCTGAGGCATTGGCTCCGAAAAGGGACTAGGTGACCTCTGAGCCTTGAGGACTCGGGACATCAGAACGGCAGCTCTCCTTCAATGCGGAATGTCCCCGGAAGGAATGAACTCCGTCTGAGTCGGTGTCAAAGGGTGATGCTGATACCAGAGGGAAAACCTCTTGTGAACTGCATTGGAGACCTCGACGCAACTCCGAGGGCAAAGACCGGGAGCAGCCTTCCAAGGTGCCCCGGCGGGAAGAGTTGCCTCCTGAGACCTCGGAAGTTCGGCACAGGGCTCCTGAGGCTATAATTCTGGTGAAGTCCCCACCGAAGGAGCTGGCATTGACTTCATTGGTGCTGGCACTGATGCAGACACCAGCAGCTGTGGAACCCTCCCTCCTGGCAGAGAGGATGCTGGCTCTCGAGCACAGCCTGGCTGCCTTCATAGTGCAACACCCCCCCTGCCCCGAGGACTGGATATCTCTGGTTCCTCAGCATCAGTGATGGCCCCATCCATGACAGAGGCCTCGTCGGCTGAGATGCAGCCTATCCTCAAAACATTTGCGGCTTCCTCAGGATCCTGAGATCACTCCCAATCCTGGTCAGTGCAGGTCGTTTCCTCCAGTGCCTCCGGTTCCAAGCATCAAGAACTGAGGACCCCTTCCCATCATCAACAGAGTTTTCAATCCCGTGAATACTTCAAGTTCCTCAGTGACTCAACCTCTGACTGGGAGACTGAGGATGAGTCTCCGGATACGGCGAGGCACCAAGATATAACCTCAGATCCCTTACTTCCTCCTGAGCATCAAAGGCCCCCTCCCGAGGACCTTTCCTTTCTTGAGTTTGTGAGGGACATGGGTAAGGACTTGCCTTTCACCCTTGAGGCAGAGGAGGAGCCTTGAGCTGAGGCGCTCAAGATCCTCTAGTATCCCACTCTGCCAAAGGAGGCCATCACGGTCCCTGCCCATCCCATTCTGAAGCGGCTCCTTTGAGGATGTGGGAGACCCCGCTTACGGTGCCTATGATGAACAGGCGGCTCAATTCCATGCATCAGGTCCACAAGAGCCTGGGCTTTGAGAAAACATAACTGCCTCACCACTCCATGGTGGTGGACTTGACCATGCACTGTATCAAGAGCAATAAGATGCACTCCTCAGTGTCCCCAGGTCTGGAGGCCTGCACCATGGATGGCATTGGTAGGAAGTATTACCAGAGCTTGATTCTCATGGTAATACATACCAGCTGTACATGGGCATGTACTTAAGGAGGAGCTTGCTGGGTTCTCGATTGGGCTTTCTGGTGACCATCTCAAGAACCTCTGGAGTCTGGTCAATAAAACCAAGGAATGCTCCAAGTTTGTGACTCTGGCAGCTTATGATGGCTTTGAGTCCATGGCCAGAGTGGCTGTGGTGGGCATTGGTGCACACCACCTGGTATGGCGACAGTCCTTGGAGCAATGGGTTCAGGACAAATTGGCTGATGTCCCATGCCAGGGAGAGAACCTCTTCAGCAAACCCTTGACTGAAAAGACTGCTGAGAGGGAGACGGAACAACTCACAATGACCAGGCTCTTCAGGAAGCTGCTGACCCTTCCCGTCGGAAGGTTGCAGGGAAAAAGACCTTCTGCCCAAAGAAGAAGAAGTAGGCTTATGGTGTCTATCACCTGTATTACCCCTATCAGGCGCCCCCGCAGGGTCAGCAGGCCAAGGACCAAGACCAAAGACCCCAAAACCCCAACAGGCTCTTCAGCTGCAGTCTGGGGGAGGGGATTTTGACTCCTGGACCATGGCCTTTCCTCCCCTTTCAGGCCCAGTTCTGCAGCAGATTGGGGGGGGGGGGGTGTCTCCAGTTTTTTCACATCATTGGCTCAGCATCACCACCAACAACTGGGTATTGCAAATAGTGCAGGAGGGTTACCTCCTGCACCTTGAGCAGACCCCCCCCCCCTCCATTCTTTCCAGGGCAATGCCCTCTGCAACCTCACCATCGGGAACTTCTCCAATTGGAAGTAGACAACCGTCTCAGGCAGGAAGAAGGTTCTACTCCCAATACTTCCTGGTCCCCAAAAAGATGGGCTGTTTCTGACCCATTCTAGATCTTCACAATCTAAATCGCTTCCTTATCAGAGAGAAGTTTAAGATGGTATCCCTTGGAACATTGCTGACCAGCGGGGAGATTGGCTGTGCTCCTTGGATCTAAAAGATGCCTACGCCCACATCCTCATTCACCTCCTGCACCAACAATATCTCCGCTTCATCATCAACGGCTGGCATTACTAGTACACTGGGAGCATCTGCTCCCAGGGTTTTCACAAAGTGCCTAGTGGTCGTAGCAGCTTTCTCCCGGTGCAGGGGATTTTCATCTTCCCTTACCTGGACGACTGGTTGGTGAGGAGTGGCTCTCCAGAGGAAGTTTGTCATTCCGCACAACATACCATCCAAGACTTCGAGCAGCTGGGTTTCATTATCAACTATCCAAAGTCCTACTTGCAACCCGCTCAACACCTCGAGTTCATTTGGGGCTCTTCTCGATACTTCTGTGGCCAGAGCATATCTCCCGACAGACCAGGCCCACCGACTCGTCTCTCTGGTGCACCAGATTCAGTGCTGCTCGATATGCTTGCCAGATGCCTCATGGCTTCTGCAGTCCATGTCATTCCATTTCCCCGCCTGCATATGAGGCAAGCATAATGAATCCTTTGCACTCAGTGGCATTGGGCCGCCTCTCCGACAGGCTGTGCGTAATTCCACCACTACTCGACTCTCTCCCATGGTGGCAGCAGTCAGTACATCTTCTGGTGGGGCTACCGTTCCAAGCATCCCTGCAGCAGCGGATTCTAACAAATGCTGGCTCTGCATGCAAGGCCTCTGGTCAGAGGGGGAGAGCCTCCACCAGATAAACCTCCTCAAAATCTAAGCCATTGCAAATGCGCTATGGGCCTTCCGGACACAGCTGGCTGTTCAGATCATTCTCATATAAACAGACAACCAAGTCACGATGTTCTACATCAACAAGCAAGGGGGCACCGGCTCATACCTCCTCTGTTGGAAGACAATCTGGCTCTGAAATTTTGCCGTGAGGCACCAGCTATTTCTCCGGGCAGTGTATCTCCCAGGAGAGGACAATGCCTTAGTGGACAAGCTCAGCAGAGTCCTACCACCGCACAAGTGGGCTCTCAATCCCAAGGTAGTCCACAAGATCTTTCAGATGGGGGTACCCCCACCATGGATCTCTTCACATTTCCTCTCAATGCCCAGCTACTGCTGTTTTGCTCCAGGATGCCCTGTCTTAGTCAGGTGGCATATGATGCCTTTATGCTGGATTGGAGCGAGGGCCTCCTCTACACTTACCCACCAACTCCCTTGGTGGCCAAGACCCTTTTCAAGATTCAAGAGGATGGGTCCACCATGATACTCATTGCCCCACGGTGGCCCTGGCAACCTTGGTATCATTTTTTACTACAGCAGTCTCGGGCACCGCCCCTTTGCCTGGGCTGTGCCCCAGATCTACTCTCGCAGGGGGGAGGGCACCCTACTGCACCCCAACTTCCACTCCCTCTCGCTCATGGCTTGGCTGCTGAGTGGGTAGCTCTGGCAGAGCTCCACCTGCCCATAGATGTGGAGAACATCCTCCTGGCATCTTGCAAGGATTCCACCAGGAGGGCATATGCCTTTAAGTGGCGCAGATTACTTGTTCTGTGGAGCTGGTGCTGACTTACTTGCTTCACCTCTCCAGCTCTGGTCTGAAGTCTAACTCTGTGAGGGTGCACCTGAGTGCTCTTGCAGCATATCACCACAACGTTCATGATTGGCCCTTTCTGCTCATCCACTCATAGGATGCTTTATATGGGGCCTTCTGCTTTCTTGTCCCCCTATTCAGCTATCACCGGTGGCGTGGGATCTCAATGTCGTTCTGGGACAGCTGCTCTCAGCACCCTTTGAGCTTCTGGCCTCCTGTCCTCTCAAGTTCCTCACCTGGAAAGTAATCTTTTTAGTGGCGCTTACTTCAGCACACAGAATCAATGAGCTGCAGGTGCTTGTAGTGCCACCCGCCTTATACCAGGTTTTACAAAAATCTCACACTCATCCTAAGTTTCTCCCTAGGTGGTTTCCGCATTTCACTTAAACCAATCAGTGGTGCTGCCCACCTTTTTCCCACAGCCTTGCACCTCTAGAGGACAGAGGACTATACTTTGGACTATAAGAGAGCACTCACTTTTTATCTTGAATGATCGAAGCGGCATTGCTGTTCCTCTCAGCTCTTTGTTTCTTACGACCCCCAACAGACTGGGGGTTGCCATCTCTAAGTGCACTCTCTCCATCTGGGTGGCTGACTGCATCTCTTTTGCTTATGCCCAAGCTGTGTTTACCTTGGAGCACCATGTTATGGTGCATAATGTTTGCGCTATGGCAGCCTCAGTGGCTCACTTGCGCTCCGTCTCCATAGTGGACATTTGTAGGACTGCTACACGGTCATCTGTCCACACTTTTGCAGTCCACTACTGCCTGGGTAAGAATTCCTGGTGTGACAGCACCTTCAGCCAAGCTGTACTCCGGCACCTCTTTGGGAATTAATGCAACTTCTTCCCTCTGGGTCTTCTGTCTGTCCAGGCTACTGGAGAGTCAACTGTTGGTTGACACCTGAGGCTGGTGTTGACTCTCAGAATCTCAGCATTTCCCACTGTTTTTTCAGTTTGTTTTTCTGGTTGCCCTGTTGGTCTATCTACAGGATTTTTTGGTAGCCTGTAGCCAGGGAGTCTGTGAAGACTGACTTCCTGCTTGGTTCTGGAGAAAGCGTAGTTATTCACCTGTAGCAGGTGCTCTCCGGAAACAGCAGGAATCAGTCTTCACTACCCTCCCTCCTTCCAGTGGAGTTGTTTTCTTTTTGAGCTTCATTAAGCTATGTCATCATACTCAGGTAAGATAGCTCGTTCAGTTGCGAAGACTGGCACGCATGGATGGAGTACATTCCAAAAGCTTCCTTTGGAAGCAGGGAACTGTTCCTGCGCGAGCTCTGTTGTGATGTCACCAGTATGTGAGACTGATTCCTGGTGTCCCAAGAACACCTGCTACAGGTGAGTAACTACGCTTTTCTGTTGCAACTGGCTGAGAAAATTATGTTCTCAATTTTGGAATCACATCAAACATACTAACATTCTGCACACTCAGCAATCATATTTCCGTTCTAATCATAGTAGAGAGACCATCAGTACCCTAATTCATTCCTGTTTAGATTGTGGTAATACAGCCTTTACTATATTTCTGGACCTCTTCACAGCCTTTGCTCTGGTCAATCATATGTTGTGTTTGGCCTGACTTTATGACATCAGCCTCCAAAAAAATGTCCTCCTTCGGTTTACTTCTTTTAGATTGGATTGTTCCTTTACAGTTAATACTTTATTTTCGATAACTCAATCACATGCTCAGGATCAGGCTCAGGCTCAGTCCTGGTCCCACTTCTTTTTAATGTATGCTAAAGCCCATTTGCCACTGTTATTCAGGATTCCAGCATCAGTATGCCGAGTCTAACTACAAAAAATTTAGGACAGCTTTAATGTGCCTTCGGGGACCAGGCTGGGTATTGGCCATCTTCTCTCTATTTTTCTCTCCTATTTATATTTTCTTCCCCTATCCTATTAATTTGCTGGCATTCCTTTCCCTAGTTTAGTACTGATTTTATTATTTGTAAATCACTTTGCAATTTATTTAAAGGTAGTATATCAAATACTGAATAAACCATAAATGAGCTATTGATGAATATTTTTGCCTACATTATCCTCTGCAGTTTAAACCCAGTATAACCGTGCTGTTTCTTCACTGGCCTTACAAAGAAAGGATCCAAAAAGCTTGTCATTGACTACTGTATATTGTTGGTCCAATAAAAAGTATTACCTACAACTTGTTTATTCATCCATATTTTCACATGGCCAAATGGACTAACATAATAACTATGTTTATGTTTATTAAAATTTGATATACCGCTCATTCAGAAAGATCAGAGCGGTGTACAATATAAAAACAAATAAAACTTATAAAAACAATCAATACAATAGCCAGAAAAGAGGAAAAGAAGTTACAATTTCAAAGTATAAAGCGGGGAAATTAAAGGACACAGCACAACAGTTAAAAGGGAGGAGATGACAAAAAAGGGGAGGGAAGGTCCAAAGCAAGAGAGAAGAGATGGGTTTTCAGGTTACACTTAAAAGTGGTATGCTGAGACTCGAGACGGAGGGCGGGAGGGAGAGAGTTCCAGAGGGCAGGAGCTGTGAAAAAGAAGGCAGAGGAGCGGGTAGACTGTAGGTGGGCTAGAGAGGGGGAGGGAAGCGTGAGGCGGTTGAGGTGAAATGAGCGAGGAGTGCGTCTGGGGGTGTGGTAAGTGAGGAGATCAGCCAGATATTGTGGAGTATTGGTATGAAAAGCTCAATGGACCAGCGTGAGCAATTTGTAATGGAAGCGGAAGGGTAAGGGCAACCAATGGAGATGAGAGAGCAGAGGTGAAACATGATCGCGAATAGAGGAATGAGTGGCAATGCGAGCGGCTGTATACTGAATATGCTGAAGACGATATAACTGTGACTTAGAAAGACCAAGAAAGAGGGAATTTGCAAAGTCAATACGAGAAATAACCAAAGAGAGGAGTAGTGTGACAAGCGCGGAAGAAGTAAGAAATGGACGGATAGCACGAATTTGACGCAAGAAAAAGAAGGAAGTTTTAGTGACATGGGAGATGTGGTCTTGAAAGGAAAGGTGGGAGTCAAAAATAATGCCAAGATAGCGGAAAGAGGAGACCAGTGATATGGGAGAACCTAGGAAGGAAGGGGCCAAGAGGGGAGGGGAATCACCACGGGAAAACCAGATAGCAGTAGTTTTTGTGAGATTGAGATGCAGACAATTTTGTGATAACCAGCTAGCAACCATGGAAAGATAGGAGTTAAGTGGAGAGAGATCAGGGTGAGAGGGGGAGGTGTGATGAAGAAGAACAATATCGTCAGCATAGTAGAAGGCGCTGATCCCGGTTTGTTGAATCTGAAGAGTGAGGGGAGCCAAGAAGAGATTGAAAAGAAGAGGGGCAAGAACAGAACCCTGAGGGACACCACATACCAGAGGAAAAGGGTCAGAAGCCGGAATAGAGGGGGAGGAGGAAAGAACAGAACAAGATCGTGAGGACAGAAAAGAGTGAAACCAGTGAAGTACCATATGGCAAAGACCTGCCTCTTGGAGACGAAGAAGAAGAAGGGAATTATCAACAAGATCAAAAGCTGCAGACAGGTCAAGGGCAACCACCACCGAGATATCACCACGATCATGAGCTATGTGAAGAGCATTAGTGAAAGCAAGAAGGATAGTTTCCACACTGTGACCCTGACGAAAACCAGACTGACGTGGGTGGAGAAAGTTGATGTCGTCTAGGTAGTGAGAAAGCTGAGAAAATACAAATTTTTCCAGGAGTTTGGAAACAAACGGAAGGTTAGAAACGGGACAGTAGTGGGAGGGAATCAAAGGATCAAGGGAGGGCTTTTTCAGAATGGGGCGGATCAGTGCGTGCTTCCAGGAGTGGGGAAAGATACCTGAAGAGAGACTAGAGTTAATCATAGAAAGAAGAGGAGGAAGGAGTGCAAGAGATGGATCTAACAGCCAGGTTGAAGGAATAGGATCAAGGGAGCAGTAGGTCTTATTGGAGGAGGAGATAAGCTGATGAAGTTCGGCAGAGGTTAGTAGAGAGAAAGAAGACCAGGTATGAGAGTGAGTCGAAGACGGCGGAGGAGGGGAGGTAATAGGTGGTGGACATGAAGGAAGGGAAGCCCGAAGGTTGAGAATTTTGTCGTTGAAGAATGTGGCAAGGAGTGAAGGAGGGGGGGATGGGTGAAGGGAGGGGGGAGAGGCAGAGGGGAGAAAAATATTTAATCAAATATAATACATTATACTATTAAATATACATTTAGAAATATGTAGTGTAATTTATAGAGAATTCACTTCCTACAATAAATAAAAATATTTTAAAAATGAAATATTCCACAGACACTCTAATAAAAAGATATAATGAAGCTTTATGTAATATAAAATTCTATCAGCAAATTCTGATAGTCTTGCTTTTTAATTTAATGCAGTTTTACACATTCATTTCCACAATAGTGAAAAATAGAAATACAATCAATAAGTTGAGGAAAAGCAATATACTATTCCAAATATACCAAACTACAGCCCACAAATAAATGACATATTCGATCCAAGCATAACAATGAAACAAGAACAGGAAAATATCATATATAACATAAAGATCACATCAAACAGTCCCCCACCCAAGCAATCTCACTGGTGCAGTTATAGGGCCACAATAAAACCTAATAATTGACTTCATTCAAAATAAGCCACACATTTGCCATTACATTGAACAAGACATACACAAGGAAATCTTAACATAAATGAGAAACCCAGGGTGAACCTCTGAGTGAACCTGGAAAAATCAGGAAATACTCATATCTTAGAACCAAAGAAGAATTTTTCCATAAAGCAGAAATAAAGCTTTAAGACAGCATTGCAGTCATACTCAAATGCAAAGGAAACAGCTAACGTGGACCTCTGCATAACAACTTCCAAAGAGGACTCCCCGTAAGGTCCACCCCCAAGGGGTCCCCCAGCCGTCCAAAATCCTGGCTAGGGGCGATGTAATGAGCCCTAACATAAGAACATAAGAACATAAGATATGCCATACTGGGTCAGACCAAGGTCCATCAAACCCAGTATTCTGTTTCCAACAGTGGCCAATCTAGGTCATATGTACCTAGCAGTTTCCCCAAGAGACACAAGTTCCACAATGCTTGTACTGGGTCAAGCATTGATATCTTCGGTCACTTATGGACCTTTCCTCCAGGAACTTGTCCAAACCTTTTTTAAACCCAGCTACACTAACAGCCTTTACTACATCCTCCGGTAACAAATTCCAGAGTTTGATTACACGTTGAGTGAAAAAATATTTTCTTTTATTAGTCTTAAATAGTTTACCCTGTAGCTTCATTGCATGTCCCCTAGTCTTTCTATATTCTGATAACGTAAACAATCGATCTACGTTTACCCGTTCCACTCCGTTCATTAATTTATAGACTTCTATCATATCTCCCCTCAGTCGTCTCTTTTCCAGGTTAAAGAGCCCTAACCTTTTTAGCCTTTCCTCATAGGAGTATCCTTCCATCCCCTTTACCATTTTGGTGGCTCTTCTCTGAACCTTTTCTAAAATCGCTATATCCTTTTTAAGATACGGCGACCAGAATTGCACACAATATTCAAGGTGCGGTCTCACCATGGAACGATATAGAGGCATTATAATATCTTTTGTTTTATTTTCCATTCCTTTCCTTATCATACCTAGCATTCTATTTGCTCTCTTGGCTGCCGCTGCACACTGGGCCGAGGGTTTTAACATGGTATCCACAATGACGCCTAAATCTTTTTCCTGGGTGGTGGTTCCTAATGTGGAACCTTGCATCGTGTAACCATAGTTTGGGTTGTTCTTCCCTAGGTGCATAACCTTGCACTTGTCCACATTAAATTTCATCTGCCATTTTGATGCCCAGTCTTCCAATTTAACAAGATCCTCTTGCAATTTTTCACAATCCTCTTGGGTTTTAACAACTTTAAATAGTTTTGTGTCATCTGTAAATTTGATAACCTCACTCATTATTCCACTTTCCAGGTCATTTATGAATATGTCAAAAAGCAGCGGACCCAGCACAGATCCCTGGGGTACACCACTATTCACCTTTCTCCAATGGGAAAATTGGCCATTTAGCCCTACCCTCTGCTTTCTATCTTTTAACCAGTTCCTGATCCACAATAGTACACTGCCTCTTATCCCATGACTCTTTAGTTTTGCCAAAAGTCTCTGATGAGGGACCTTGTCAAAGGCTTTCTGAAAGTCCAGATACACAATATCAACCGACTCACCTTTGTCCACCTGTTTATTCACTCCTTCAAAAAAACATAACAGATTAGTAAGACAAGATCTTCCTTGTCTAAAGCCATGTTGGCTGTCTCCCATTAGGTCGTGACTATCTACATGCTGAGTAATTTTATTCTTTATGATGGTTTCTACCATTTTTCCCGGTACTGACGTCAGGCTCACCGGTCTGTAGTTTCCCGGATCACCCCTGGAACTCTTTTTAAATATTGGTGTTACATTGGCGATCCTCCAATCTTCAGGTATTAGAGATGATTTTAATGATAGTTCACAGATTACTAATAGCAGGTCTGCAATCTCATATTTCAGTTCTTTCAACACCCTTGGATGTATACCATCCGGCCCAGGTGATTTGCTACTCTTCAGTTTATCTAATAGTTGTAAGACATCTTCCCGATGTATCGATATTTCCTTCAATTCTTCAGCACCTTTAAATACCACTTCAGTCATGGGTAACATCCCTACATCTTCCTCAGTAAAGACCGAAGCAAAGAATTCATTCAGTCTCTCCGCTATCGCCTTGTCGCCTCTTAGTGCTCCTTTAACCCCTTTATCATCTAATGGACCAACTGACTCTCTCACAGGTTTTTTGCTACGAATGTACTTGAAAAGGTCTTTATTTCGTGTTTTTGCTTCCGCAGCAAGCTTCTTCTCAAATTCTCTCTTTGCCTGCCTTATCAATGCCTTGCATTTGACTTGCCAGTGCTTGTGCTGTTTCCAGGTTTCGTCATTTGGCTCTTTTTTCCATTTCCTGAAAGATGCTTTTTTGGCAACAACAGCCTCTCTGACCTCACCTTTAAACCATGCTGGTAGTTTTTTGGACTTCCTTCCACTTTTCTTAAAGCGTGGAATACAGCTGGTCTGGGCTTCCAAGATAGTATTTTTCAACAACATCCAAGCTTGATGTACGTCTTTAACCTTAACAGTAGGAGGCAGATTCAGAGAGTCCATCCCCAATACTTTGACCAAGTATTTCTTCACCATATCTATTGGTGTTATAAGGGAAGACCTGGGAAAACTGAGAAACCTAGGATTATTCCGATGCACTTGGTTCTCCAGACGCTCCAACTGTTGAGAACAGACATTACTATCCTTCAACAGAGCATCCCCTATAATCTGGACAGCACTGATTCTATGGTCAATAGCTTCCATCTTCACCTTAACAGAGTCTGTAGCCTGAGCATGATCCAGAGCCGTCTGGGCCACCCACAAATTTCTCAGAAAAAGTCATCAAAGTGGTGGAGAGACCATGAATGGCATCCCATAAAGAATCCAAAGTCACAACCATAGGTCTAACAATTTCTCCAACTTTTATTCTGGTAGTAAGCTCACTCAGGTCATGCACAACATTTTGCACTGACCTTGAGGATGTCGGGAACATCCCCACTTCCCCATCCGCCGGGGAGTCGACTCTGCTGCCAGGAATTCTCCTGGCAGGAAAACACCGTCCATTGCCCATACTGGAGCGAGGCGACTCCAAACCTCCGACTGCCCCCATACTTCCAGGGTTGTGATGCGGTGTATACACAACAGTGCTTAACGATGCCCCCTCACTGTTGCCCACAAGTTGCCTGTTAGGCGGATCAACAGGAGGGAGAACTGTTGAAATCAAAGAAATGCCAAAATACTCCAGAGCGGCCTGGCAATGAGGAGCAGAACCGATGCCTCCAGAAGCAAGCCCCGATTTCTCTTTCCTCTTGCCCATCATAACAACGGGCAATTGATCCACACACTGCACCAGAGCAAGTGATAAGTTCAGATGTCCCATGCAGCGCTCCTCCAAAGCACCATCTTGGATCAAATTCTGATAGTCTTCTTATGCAACAGCACCGCAGCACAAGCCATGTTTTTCTCTCATAACAAGGTGCATCCAAGGATATTACATTGTATGGTTTAATCAATCAAAACCCTAAAAAGACAAATAAATGATATTTTACTAACAGGAAGAAAGTTGTATACAATTTTACATGTACTTTTACAATTTATTACGCATGTAAACTTTTTAAAATAAGCAGTATGTGCAATCAAAATTGAGAATATTTCAATGCAGGGTTGGTGCAAGGGTATTAGGTGCCCTAGGAGATTCTTCAACGTTAATATGATGAAGCTATATACTATAGCTACAACTACCCCTAATTCTCAAACTTTTCATAAAGTAGAGGTTAAGTGCCCAAAGGTCATTGCTTATATATCAGTAAAATACTAATTCAAACTAACTTTATCCACCTAAGCAGAAGTATAGATGCTGGAAGAAGGTGTTTTGCATGATTAGTTCATTCAAAAAAAGCACTTGAATCCTGATAGTCTTTTTCTGTAATATCACTGTTGTCCAATGAGTCTCTGCGTTGCAATTTCTTGATTCACTGATGCAGGGAACCACCTTCTGGATCCTGTGAAGGAGCCTTTTTACACTGTATAAGATGTATCCAACGAGAGTGTCCTTCCACTTTACAAGCTGAGTATCCCACCAGGAGCACACGGAATGGACCTAGGAACTTGGGAGCCAGAAGTGTCTTTGGATGCAAATTCTTAATCAGGACCCAAGCTGGTGACTTCACTTCTGGATATGATGATTCTGATGATTCTGGATATGATGATTCTGACATCTCATTGAGGATTCACCTGCAATAAAGGGGAAAGAGACAGGACTGAGTGCAATTGTGAGCAATAGGTCCAAATATCGCTGCGCAACAATTGAGGATCCGGGATAACTGCCAATTCATGTGGAGAAGTAGCTGGACGTCCAGTAACTATTTCATATGGTGTCAGGCTGGGGGGATTACGCACTGCCATAAGGGCAAAAGTAGGGGCTTCTGTCCAATCTGTAGCCCAATCCTGTGTCATGGTGCGCAAGTGACCTTTGAGTGTCCCAGTCATCCGTTCCACCTGGCAAGAGCTTCGCGGATGATAAGGAGTGTGCAGTTGTCTCTTAATACCAAACCAAATTTTCAATACCCTCCCAGAAGGCTGGACCAAGACAAGAAGAAAGAACAAAAGGTACACCCCAAACAGGAATAAACTGAGTGAGCAGTAATTCGATGGCAGTCATACTGGTAGTGGGATAAGCTTTTACCCATCCGGAGAATAGACTAGTGACCACCAAACGAATACCGCCTCCCTCCTCTGGCACAGGGCAGATCTGCAAAAGCAAGCTGCAAAATCAAAAAGAGTCTGGAAGGCAGAAAACCTGATAACTGACCCTAAGCTGACCCTACTCTGCCAGTCTTGAAACAGTGCAGACAAGCTGTGCCACGGGAAAAAAAAAAACAAAACAACAAAAAAAACAAAACAACTTCAAGCGATACCGGAGAACCGCAAAGGCATAATTCATAGTCACAGCGGTGATGCTTATGATGCAGGAACAGGGCAAGTAGAAACAAAAGACTGTCAGGACAAATAAGCAGATGAGCCTCTTTCTAGTAGCCCTGAGCATCACAGGTTGCACCCCACGAAGTCCACAGAGTCTGGGTTTCAAAGGAATTATCTTGCTATTGCTACAAGAAAGATGAAAGGGAAAACAAAGTCATATTAGATGGTGTCAAATACAGCAATGTCGGTGACACTGATGCCCAAAGAGCAGCTTGCCGTGCTTCTTGGTCTGCAAAATGGTAGTCCTTTGCAAACACTTCTGCTAGCTGTGCACTGGCAAACAGCAAAGAAGCTGATTCCACTACATCATTAATTGTTGTGACTGCATAGCCCATCTCGTCTCTGAAAGCAGAACCATTCACAAACAAAGTTATATCCGGGGCTGGTAAAGGTACAGGGGAAAGTTCAGATCTAGCTCGAGAAAATGTCAAAATAGTTTGGAAACAATCATGAGACCCATCCTCCTCCACAAGTGTTGAAGGGTTGCATATTGATGTAGTACATACTGAAACATGAAGCGGAGAAATTACACAGGTACACTAAAAAAATTTTTTTTTAAACTGCCTCTAATGTTTCGATTGATTTTTACGTTTTTTGGTGCGCTAAATCCAAATCTGGTAACCAATTTGCTCCATCACGTACAGATTTTTTGCTACATTGGGTTAGCAGTTTGAGGTGAACGTTTCAGATTGAGTGCGATCGAGATAAAAGTTTCTTGGATGAATTCTTTATACTAATTGTTTAGTAGTTATTCAAATAAGAATAAAGAAAATTGTAACAAGGCAGCACATAAGAATAGAGTAATGTCAGCAAAACACACTGATGGTAGCAAAATTGTCTGCACTTAAAACAGCCACATACATGTGCACAAACATTGAGCATATAAGAGCGAGGTTAGACACAAAGCAAAGCAAAGAAATGTGCAAAAAATGTTGTACAGGTATGTATGTAAGAATAGAAAACGCAAACCGCACCATTGCAATACATGAAGACAAACACCCGATGGTGTGAAAATAAAATTCTAATAAATGAGATCCGACACTGTGGTAATAACTAGCAAATTTTTATTTCAAAGTTTAGTAAAAACACGATATTTGTCAACACAGTTTAGATTTTAAAGTCATTCTTGGGTCAATCAATCTCCTGGTGGGCCCGTTTCTTCTTCCCCGGAATGCTTCTCTTGGTGCGCTGCTTGGCGTATTTTTCATCTGGGGTTTCCCGCAGCAGCAACCAGCAGAAATCAGCCATCATAGTGGTGTTCCATCTTCCTTGGTACCTTCTCTCTGCGTCCTTGATGTCCTGGTGAAACCTTTCACCTTGTTCTTCACTGTACGCCCCCACGTTTTCAGGAAAGTAGTTCACATGGGAGTGCAAGAAATGGACTTTCAGGCTCATGTTACAGCCTTGTTCTTTGAAGGCATTGAGCATCCTGGAAACAATATCCTTATAGTTCTCATCCCGCCTGTTCCCCAAGAATTTGAGAACAACATCCTTGAAGGAATCCCAGGCTTCTTTTTCCTTCTCAGACATCGTTTCAGCGAATGCTCCATCTGAAATGAGTTTCCTTATATCAGGGCCAACAAACACTCCTTCCTTTAGCTTTGCTTCAGAAAGTCGGGGGAACTTTGAGCAAAGGTACCGAAAGCACTCACCATCTTTTGGAAGGGACTTGATGAATTGCTTAATGAGACCCAACTTAATGTGGAGAGGTGGTAATAGAATTTTATCACGAAGGTACCAAGCTCTCATGAAGAACATTTTTCTCACCGGGTCTCAAATACTCCCGAATTGGCCAGTCTTTTTTCCCCCAGTGTAGGTCGCTATCCCACAAGCAAAGGAAGCAGGGATATTTGGTGAAACCGGATTGCTGGATAGAATGGATAGAATTTTAAAGTCTCCACAAATCATCCACTTATGCTCATCATAACGAATCTTCTGAAGAATCAGGGCCAAATTCTCGTATTTTTCTTGGAGAATAACAGACTGATCAATAGGAACTGAAGCGAATGTGTTGCCATTATGAAGAAGAACACCTTTTATGCTGTCTTTTGACGAATCAATGAACAGCCGCCATTCAGCAGGATCATACTTGAGTTTAAACTTTTCCATCACTCCGTATATATCGTTGCAAAATACCAAATCTTCCTCTTTGCTGAAATACTTCAAAAATTGTGTCTCGCGGTTGCGGTACCAATAAAAAGTTGTTCCTGGTGACAATAGATTTTTCTGTTTAAGCCGAGAACCTAGCAGTTGGGCAGCATCTTTTGGGAGTCCTAAATCCCGGACTAAATCATTCAATTCAGCTTGAGAGAAAAGTTCAGGTTTCGGATCTGGTTCAGTTTCAAACTCGGAAGTACTGGACTCATCGGGAAAAGCCATCTGATGAGTCTCATCATGATCAGAACCATCCACACAAATATGATCCAAAGATTTTGGTGGTTCAGGCACAGGTACTTCGTTGCTATGAGGCATAGGCCTAATTGCTGAGGGAAGGTTGGGGTAACTTATTACGTTCTTATTTTTTAAGTTGTATCCCTTCACAATGTAAGAGCAAAAATAGCAGTCACTGCTGTGGTCTCTTTGTTCACGCCACATCATAGGTATTCCGAAACGAAATGCTTGTTTTTTACCTTTCATCCATAAGCGTAGATCTTCCTCACATGTCTTGCACACTTTGTGAGGAGCCCACGGTTTGTCTTGATGGCCTAACTTCAAACCGAAATAGGCGAAATATACTTTTTTAATAAATGCAGAAATGTTCCTCTGCCGCTTTTTCACGGTATATTCCCCACAAATAAAACAAAAACTGTCCGGAGAGTTGACGCATCCTCTGGCTCTGTGAGCCATCACAAATACACAGCACTGCAAACTACAATTGTAGTGAACCACTTCGGAATAAAGCTGGATTACGACTGAGCAAACAAAAGGTAATAATGAACTTGCAAGAAACTGAAATTTGACAGGAACGTTCATGTCGCAACCACCGTGTTTGAGCGAGCGAACGAGGCGAGGCGAACAGGAAAGAACATGCGCCAGCGCGAGTACTGGATTTAGCCCCCGCCTCCCAATTGTCCTGTTAATGTATAAAATGAATACAAAACACTCTAAAATATCATGAGGGAGTGTTTCTAGTTAGTTAACCATTACAACCTCTATTTTGGGCCAAGAAAATAAACTGCAGTCGGCTAAAAAGAAATTATGTGAACATTCCTTATATGGGTAAGAAATCTAATTTTGCAAGAAAACGTGACATGATGGATCATTTTGGCTATTTTTCCTGGATTCAGCACCCCAAAATCTATAGGAATCAGTTGCAAAACTGGAGGCAGTTTTTTGGTAGTGTACCTGTGTTATTAATTCCAGAGTCAATAAAACGTGTGGAGGACAAAGGCTGAGTCTTGGTTAGATGGAACAAAAGGGCGCTGTAGAACCAGAAAATCTGTAAGTTTCAATTGCAAAAGCCACTGCTACCAAACTACATAGACATAGTGGGAGTCCCAAAGTCACTGCATCAATTCGCTTTGAGAAATAGCCTACTGGCTTGCAACCAATTGGGAAAGCTTGTAAAAGCACACAGGTAGCAGAGGAATCAGAAATAGCCACATACAATTTGAAAGGTAAAGAATCAAAGATAAACATGGTGCATTTCCCAGTGCAGTCTTTATATTTACAAAAGCTTCCCACTGTGCTAATGTGGGTACAATGAGACCTTCTTTTCCAATAAGAGCAGAAAGCGGAGCAGTAAGGTCTGAGACATTTGCTAGCCATTGTTTACAGAAAATTAAATAACCCAGGAATCTACACAATAACACTGGTGTCGCTGGAAAAAGGCAATGACAGAATAGGTTTCAATCTAGCAGAGGTAATTGCACGAGCAGATGGTGTTAGAACAACACCCAGGAAAGTACCAATTTGAGATACAAATTGCAGTTCAGACAAATTAACCTTCAAACCTAAATTAGCAATATGAGCTGACAAACAAGTCTGAAAAAAAAGAATCTGACAACAAATCTCATAACTTGGTGAACATAAAAGCAAATCATCCACATACTGAACTAAAGAGTCAAGCTTTACATCCAATAATGCAGTTCTTAGGGCCTGTGAAAAATATGCAGGACTGTCAGTGTACCCTTGATACAAAGTGGTCCAAATATTTTGTTTATTTTCAAAATGGAAAGCAAATAAAAAATTGGCTTTCTTTGCAAATTCTCACTGAAAAATAAGCAGAACTCAAATCTACAAAAGAAAACCAGGTAGTCCCTGAAGGTATCTGTGTCCAGATATCATGTGGACTAGGTACCAAGGGAAAAATTGGCAAAATCACATTATTTACTGCTCGCAGGTCTTGCACAAATCTATAAGTCTTACCGTCAGCCTTTAGTACAGGAAGAATTGGAGTCTTACATGATGAAGTTGTAGAATAAATGACACCTTGTTTCTGAAGATCTCCAATCACAGGACAAATTCCTTCAATGGCAGCTGCTGGCAGCGGATACTGCTTGAATCTAGGAAGCTGAACTCCAGGTTTCACGGTGATTAGATCCCGGCACCGCCCATGGGATAGAAGGAAGTTCTCCAAGAGCAGGATGAATGGTACTGGCATCTGCAGGAGACGACACTTCAGAGAGAGAATACAGCTGGAAATATAACTTCCCACTCAGCCAGGATAGAGTGAATTCAGCTATTACCGGAGGGGGAGGAGGGAAATCAGCTCTCTGACCATCAAGATTCCGATTCCGGGGACAGTCTCGCTGCAAATGCCCAATCTCACCACAAGTATAACAAGTACGCATTTCTCTGGACTGTCCACGCCCTCGCTGAGAATTCCCATGACCTCCTCTGGCTCTGCTCCTACCTCTCCCCCTGCCAATGGGTGGTTGCATGGAAGCAATCTGCAAGTTGAGCAATTTATTCTTTTTCACATCTATTCTGGTTTGTTGCTCTTGCTGTTCCCTGAGAAATTTCAACTCACTGTATCGAGCTCCTTCCAGAATTGTATCAGCTGTTCTAGCAGGCCAATCTATTATTGAAGTTTCTAAAATTTATTTTATTCTCGGGATTAAACCATTTACAAAAATATTAGTGAATCCTGAAGGTGTGTCTTCTGCTTCACCAGAATAGTCTTTAAAAGCTAGCATACACCTAGTGTGAAAATCTGTAACCTTTTCACCCCTATCCTACCTTAGAGATGTTAATCTCGACCAATCCTTTACAGTTTTGCATACTACTTTAAGGGATTCTAACAATTTTTCTCTACACAAAAACAAAATTATCTCTTTGAGTCTTCTCTTGAAAATCTATCACAGGGTCTGTCACGAACTTGATGAGTGACCCTATGAAAATCAGCTGGATTAAAAACACAGTTCTGAGCAAATTATCTAGATCTGCCCAAGTAGGATTATAACTGTTAATTATTTGAGACCATAAAGACACAAATCTACCAGGCTTATCCCTGTAATTCGTAAAAGTTTTAGTCAAATCAAACACTTCTTTAAGTAGTCACAATATCATTTCCCATAGCTGCTTCAGTTTAACAGTGCCAGAACATAAATTATGTTGCTGGTGTAGAACGTCCTGAATAGAGCCTAAATCATAATATAATTGATCACACTTCATCAGAAACACTTAATTCTTTTGCAACAGAAATTCTATGATCTATTGCTACTTTTAAGATTCTTATTACAAGTACAACACTTTCCGTTTCTTGGTACAAACATGCTCTCAATTCTTCGAGCTGGGAGACATTCCAAATATCCAAATTACACAATTCTACTCCGCCTAACTTCTGTTTCTCTTTAAGTATTTTCTTTTTCTCTTAGTTCCGCTACACGAGTGATCCTCACTCACTCAGCCGGTCATTAGTTACATTTCCTAACACAAACATCTTTTGTTTCAAAACATAAACAGTCCTATGTTTTGCATCATGTACCATCCGTTCCCATCATGTAAGCACAATTGCACGGTTTACCTTTAACCGCTAACTCATATCTCAGGCAACGGACCTTATCTACAGAGAAAGTTCCCTCCAAAGGAAACCGCAAATTCACATTACCTTTTGTCACTGAATCCCTATGTGCTACGGAATCGATGGCTACATCACCATGCTTCTCATACATACAATAGAAGCATACAATAAGGGCTACCTTCTTTAAACACTAAAGCCCTAGCTCTGTCATGCCACTCAGGCATCTGAGACGGAGCCTGTCTACTTAACAGATTACCCATCACTGGTAATACTCACAAATCTTCAGGCACCTTCTGCCCTTGCCTTGAATGCAGAGATCTGTATCCGAGTCACGGCAAAAAACTGAAAGAGTACTCTGCACCTCTCTTCACCTACAACAAGGCAGGGCTCTTGGGTATAACAGAAATCCACACACAAAGCAATGAGAAGGTTAATTGGTAAATCAGTAAATAATATACAACACACTTGTATTATAAAAATCAACCAAAGCTTTGGGAGAGCAAACTAAGGTATCACCTATGTTTACTCTGACATCATAGCTTATGGCTATCATAGTTATTTATAGGTAAATATTTGATTATACAGCATAATTCTCACGTATTGTTCCAAGTCAAACATCACGTATCTATACCATCATAGGTGAATTCTTATTAACATAGGTCATCATGAGGAGACATACACATATTCTCAGACATAACTATGTAGGAATTAATTCTAATTAATTCTAATACTGACAGTTTGATATCTCTAACTCAAGACTGAGAGACTGGGAGACAACTTGCCCTTTACTTATCTTCTATAAACATGGACTAGTGTTTATGTTATCTGGAACCTTTCACCTAATTATCCTAGCAGAGTCTTTCAAATGTTACTGAGTGCAAAGCTCTGAATGGAATTAACTCTTTCTTACGGCCAATACAATATTGGTGAGTACCCTGGCCATATACACAGCCCTGTACAAACGAGCTTACTTTCAGGAACGCTTCACAGCGCCCAATCAGAAAGCTTTTGGGAGCATCCCACAGTGCCTGCGTGCTGCCTTCCCGCCTTTCCAAACTGTCTCTCCTCAGTTCTTCTTTTTCCACGGAGCCAGCAGGTCGTGTTCCTGTCACCGCATAAGAATTTCTTTATTTTCTTTATTTCTTTTGTGTCGCGTCTGCCTTCTTCAACGCTCCACCGGTACCGCCGGTCTTTTTCTTTTCTTCTTGTTAAAAAAAAAAAAAAAATCTTTTTTCCGTTGCTTTTTTCTTCAGGTGCACTTGCGTTTTGGGCCTTAGGCCCAAAACTTTTTTCCTTAACATGGAAAAGCCTGCCTCAGGATTTAAGAAGTGCACAAAATGTGGCGGTACAATTTCCGTCACCGACACCCATGACTAGTGTCTAAAATGTTTAGGTCCTGACCATTCCATCACAGATTGTATGTCCTGTTCTATGATGTCTAAAAGAGGTCGGCAGAAACGAGCTGCCAAGCTCAGTATCCTGTTTCCCTCTGATGCGGCTTCAGTGGCATCGACGTCTTCCAGGGCTTCTTCTTCCTCACATGGATCTCAGGTAACTAAACATAAATCCAGCCGGTCCTCGAAGATCTCCTTGCCCTCGAGGATTCTGCACCGGCAAAATTACCCCGGCGGGAGGCTTCAGCCTCTAAAGCATCATCATCGGGGTTCCAGGATGATCTCGATGGCGTGGCCTCGACAGATCTCCTGGTGCCATGCTCTGGGGTACCGGTGGCTTCCACCAGTACCGACTTCCAAGCATTGGCGGCGTCGATGGATCAGAGGATTCTGTCCATAGAATGCAGTCTGGTGGCTTTCCATGTGGCATCGACGCCCGTGGTACCACAACAGACTACCCCACCGGTACCGGCTCTAGCATCGCATTCGGTACCGATCCCGGTACCAGTGGCATCGACATCGGCATCGGTGTCCGCTATGCCGGTACTCTGTCCTCTGAAGCCCTCAGGTACCGATACCCCGGTACCGGTTATTCCCGATGCCGATCCCAGTCAGTACGGGTATCGGGCTTTGCAAGAGCATCCGGACAGACGATACTTCGATTCCTCTGAGGACTCTGAGGATTCTGAAGAGTCAGTCGATGCAGTGATGCTTCTTCCACAGGAGGAGTCCTCTCCTAAACGAAGGATGTCGCCTCCAGAGGACTTGTCTTTTCAAGACTTCATCAGGGAGGTGGCTCGGGGCCTTTCCATTACGGTGGCCCCTGAGACAGAACCCAGAGCCAAGGAGTTAGATATTTTACAATATCCTAAAACATCTAAGGAGGCAGCTACCTTGCCTGTTCATGAGATTTTATATGATCTCATGTTAAGGATGTGGGAAGCACCTCTGACCACCTCCCCTCATTCTCACAGGTTGGATACCATGTATCGTGTCCCTCCTTGTCCTGGTTTCCATAAAACTCTCCTTCCTCACCACTCTATTGTGGTTGAGTCTGCTATGAGAAAGATTAGAAGTGCCAAAAGACATGCCTCTAATCCTCCAGGACGTGAATGTAGAACCCTGGATGCTTTTGGAAGAAGAGTCTTCCAAGCTTCCATGCTTGCTGCGAGAATTAATTCCTATAGTCTTTACATGGAAATGTTCTTAAAAGAAGTCACTGATCATTTGCAGACTTTAAGTCCTTTCATGTCTGAAGACAAAAGACAGGACTTTCTCACTTGGCTTAAACATGCCCAAGATATCTCTAACAGTGCAGCTTTCGACTCCTTTGAATGTGTAAGCAGAGTCTCAGCTATTGCCATAGGTGCACGTAGAATTGCTTGCTTCAAGCATCTGATTTGGAGATCTGGGTTCAAGATGAATTGTACAGGTGAGAACCTATTTGGTAAAGATTGGCAAGCAAAAGCCAGTCAGATGGATGCTGAAAATTCTGCCTTGGATAGACTATCCAAATCCACAGCTGCTCCTGCTAAGAAAAGGTTGTTCAAGAAAGCACCTTTTTCTAAAAAGGGAAGATTCTATCCTGCTTATGGTCAGTGGGCATCTTCTGCAGCTCAGTTCCCTACCAAACGTCAGCAATCATCCAAACAGAGCAAAGCAAAGGCTGCTAGGCCTCCACCGACCCAGCAACCTCAGCCCCCTCAGGGCCTTTGACTTTCCGCTAGAGAACTTAGCCTTCCTGGCTCTGGAAGGACCAGAACCCTCCACCATTCCAGGAAGGTTATGTCATTTTGCTCCCAGATGGGAGCAAATTACAGCAGAGCATTGGACACTCTCCATCATAAGATAGGGGTACAAACTTCATTTTTCAAGCTTGCCCCCTCACACAAGAGTGCACCAGTTCAATTCTCCAACCTCCCTCCTCAACCTGTTGGGAAAGGAGGTTGCCACCCTTCTCACCCAGGGGGCAATAGAGGAAGTGCCTCTTCAACAACAGGGCACAGGTTTCTACTTCCCCTATTTTCTTATTCCAAAGAAAACAGGGGGCTACAGACTCATCTTAGATCTCAGAGAATTGAACAGATTCCTAGTCAAGGAAAAATTCAAAATTATTTCTCTGGGAACTCTGCTGCCATACCTTCAGAGTCAGGATTGGCTTTGTTCTCTAGATCTCAAGGATGCGTACACCCATGTTCTCATCCATCCAACTCACAGAAGGTTCCTTCGGTTCCTTTTTCAAGAGAAGCACTATCAATACAGAGTGCTCCCTTTTGGTCTGGCCTCTGCACCAAGGGTGTTCACAAAATGCATGGCAGTGGTAGCTGCATTTCTGCGCACTCTGGGAATATTCGTCTTCCCTTATTTGGACGACTGGCTCATTCGAGCTCCCACTCAGTCAGAGACCAAGAGTTCTCTAGCCTGCACAATGAGTATCCCTCAGTATTTAGGGCTGATAATAAACATCCCAAAATCCAATTTAACCCCTACTCAGTCCCTGGAGTTTATAGGGGCGTTGCTGGATACCACAAAGGCAAGGGCCTATCTCCCCAGGCCCGTTGCCTTCGCTTGGTGCAGTTAGCTTCTCAAGCAGAGTTGAAGCCTCACTTAACTGCTCGAGAGATGTTACAGTTACTAGGCCACATGGCATCCACTGTGCATGTTGTCCCATATGCTCGCCTTCACATGAGAGCAGCTCAGTGGACTTTATCCACCCAATGGACCCAGGCATTAGACTGCCTGTCATACAAAATAGCAAACACAAGTCACCTCATTTTGTCTCTCCAGTGATGGAAGTCCCCTCAAAACCTGTTGCTGGGGTCCCCCTTTCAGCAGTCTCTACCCCAAGCAACTCTCACAAGAGATGGAGTGGGGAGCTCATCTACAAGACCTCTCCACCCAAGGCATCTGGTCCCCACAGGAGACTTGTCTACATATCAATCTCTTGGAACTCAGAGCAATCTTCCTTGCTCTGCGGGTGTTCCACACCCTGCTCAGCTGCAAGACAGTCCTTATCCACACGGACAATCAGGTAGCCATGTTCTATGTGAACAAGCAGGGTGGAAATGGCTCTCTGTCGCTTTGCAACGAAGCTTTGCGACTGTGGGCCCTCGCCAGAGAGCATCAGATTCATCTTCTGGCAGTTTATCTTCCAGGTGTTCAAAACTCTTGGGCAGACAGGCTCAGTCGAGTTCTGCTTCCACATGAGTGGTCCCTACATGTGGACCAGGTGGCCAGAATTTTTCAGATTTGGGGAACCCCGGACATAGACCTCTTTGCAAGTCCGTGGAATGCCAAACTTCCCCGGTTCTGTTCCAGAACTCCGGCTCAGGGGGCTCAGGCAAGGGATGCTTTCCTCCTTCACTGAGGTCAAGACTTCCTGTATGCCTTTCCACCCATTCCCCTAATTCCCAAAACCCCGTTCAAGCTTCAGAGAGACAGAGGCCACATGATTCTCATAGCTCCACATTGGCCACGGCAAGTGCTTCTACATCTCTCTCAAGCTCCCTCCCTCGAGTTAGGGTCTGCTCCAGATCTCCTATCTCAAGAGGACGGGAAGTTATGGCATCCCAATCCCCAGTCTCTGCATCTCAGGCTTGGTTGCTGAAGGCCTAGATCTCCAGGATCTTCATCTTTCTCAACAGGTGAAAGATGTTCTTTATGCTTCCAGAAAACCTTCCACTAGACATTCTTACGCTTTCAAGTGGAAGAGGTTTACTATCTGGTGCGCTGAGAAGGGTCTTAACCCCCTTGCCATACCCCTGGAATCTTTGCTGAAGTATCTCCTCCATCTGTCTAATGCAGGCCTTAAAACTAATTCAGTAAGGGTCCATTTGAGTGCTATTGCAGCTTCCCTTAAGCCTCTGAATGGACAACCTATTTCCTCTCATCCTCTTGTAGCAAGATTCATGAGAGGCCTCCTTTTAACAAAGCCTCCCATTAGACCACCTCCGGTGGCATGGGACTTGAACCTGGTTCTTGGTCAGCTTATGAAGCCGCCTTTTGAACCTTTGGCTACCACCTCCTTGAAATACCTTTCTTGGAAAGTTATCTTTCTCATTGCAATCCCATCAGCACGTCGTATTAGTGAATTGCAAGCCCTCGTAGCTAATCCACCTTATACAAGGTTCCATCATGACAAGGTAGTCCTTAGGACTCATCCACACTTTATGCCTAAGGTGGTCTCGCCCTTTCACCTCAACCAGGAGGTCTATCTACCTGTCTTTTTTCCAGGGCCTCATGCATCAAGTGCAGAGAGGAATCTTCATACCCTGGACTGTAAAAGAGCTCTGGCTTTTTATTTACAAAGGACACAGCAACACAGAAAATCCTCTCAGCTCTTTGTTGCCTTTGATCCTTCTCATTTGGGACTAACAGTCTCCAAGAGAACACTATCCAACTGGATTGCCCAGTGTATTTCTTTCACCTATCAGAGTAAGAACCTTTCTCTGGAGGGCCATGTCACAGCTCACAATGTGAGGGCCATGGCAGCCTCAATGGCTATCTGAACTCTGTGTCTATTGACGACATCTGTCGAGCAGCCACTTGGGCCTCGGTTCATACCTTCACAGCCCATTACTGCTTGGACAAGGACTCCCGCCGGGATGCCTTGTTTGGTCAGGCTGTTCTCAAACACCTGTTCCATACTTAATCAACTCCTACCCACCATCCCTGATGGGATGCCAGAGATCCATGGGGGGAAGTGGAGCCCTGTCCCAGGGACACACACCTTCTGGGGTCTCTCCCTGGCATCTAAAGCTAGGAAGTCCCCATATGTGAAGACTCATTCCTGCTTGTTCCTGGAGATAGCACAGTTACTTACCTGTAACAGGTGATCTCTGGGAACAGCAGGAATAAGTCTTCACAACCCACCCACCTCTCCTGGGAAGTGTATCTCTCTATCTATCTATCTTTCCTTTCCCTCTCTCTCTCTCTTTGTCTCAGCTTTAAAACCTGAGGAGAGACAGTTGGAAAAGGCGGGAAGGCAGCTCCCAAAAGCTTTTTGATTGGACGCTGGGGAGCATTCCCGCGCAGGCTCCGTCGGTACCGACGATACCCATATGTGAAGACTTATTCCTGCTGTTCCCAGAGATCACCTGTTACAGGTAAGTAACTGTGCTTTACCAGGGATCTGGAGACATTTGCCTGATACTTCCTGAAGATAAGAGAGCTGCATTTCAGGCCTTTATCAAACAGGGTAAAAATACTTCTAAATTCCTTACCAGAGCATCTTTTGATGCTTTTGAATCAACCTGCAGAGCTTCAGCAGTCTGTATTGGGGCCCACAGGTTGGCTTGGTTACAGACCTCAGACCTTGAACAGTGGGTCCAGGACAAATTAGCTAATATCCCTTGTACTAGAGAGAACCTTTTATGAAAGGGCTGGAGAGAAAAGGCTGGTGAGATTGAGACAGATGATCTCACCCTCAAACACCTCTCCAGAAAGACAGTGGACCCTTCTAAGAGAACAAAGAAACCTTTCTTCTCCAAAAAGAAGAGATATTACCCTTCCTATACACCTGCTTACCAGCCTCAGCAACAACAGCATCAGTATCTCCAGCAGGGTCCTCGTCAACCCAAGAAGTCCAAGACTCTTAAGCCCCAACCAGCGCACTTGCACCTAGTTTTTGACTGCTTCCTAAAGAACATCGCACCTCTGCCTCTGTAGGGCCCCCAACCCCTGAATATAGCAGGCAAACTCTGTTCTTATGCCCACAGGTGACACCTCATCACCTCAGAACGGTGGACTCTCAACATCATCCAAAAGGGGTATCTGCTTCACTTCGAATCCTTACCCCCCCCCCCCCCAACAGCTTCACAGGGGACTATCACACCCATCCCCTTCAAAGCACTCTCTTAAGAGAAGAGGTTTCCACCCTGTTAGCTCAGGGCACCACAGAAAAAGTTCTTACCCCAGAGGAAGGGATGAGCTTCTACTCTCCATATTTTCTCATTCCAAAGAAAACAGGAGGATACAGGCCCACTCTGGATCTCAGAAACCTAAACAAATTTCAGGTAAGAGAAAAATTCAAAATGATTTCTCTAGGAACTCTTCTCACATACCTCCAGAGGTATGATTGGCTATGTACTCTAGACCTAAAGGGGGCATACACGCACATACTGATCCATCCTCAACACAGCCAGTATCTGCATTTCATCTTTCAAGAAATCCTCTATCAGTACTGGGTACTACCGTTTGGCTTAGCCTCCACACCAAGAGTGTTCACGAAATGCATGGCAGTCGTGGCTGCATATCTCCACACTTTGGGAATCTTTGTCTTCCCTTACTTGGATGACTGGCTAATCAAGGGAGACTCCCCACATGAGGTAAAACTCTCCCTGCATCGCACCATCACCATGCTTCACCATCTTGGCTTTGTCCTCAACTTCCTAAAGTCGCACCTTGTTGCAACCCAAAGTTCAAGTTCATTGAGGCACTTCTGGACACTCAACAGGCCCGAGCTTTCCTTCTGCAGGATTGCTCTGCCTGCCTCATTGAGCTCGTAAGGCACACACAGCAACAAGTGCCGATAACAGCTTGAAAGATGCTATGCCTCTTGGGGCACATGGCCTCAACGGTCCCTGTAGTCCCCTATGCTTGCTTGCACTTGCGGCAGGCCCAATGTACTTTGTCTTCTCAATGGACCCAGGCAAGATACACATTACCCCTCAACTGGTCACATCTCTTCACTGGTGGTGTGTCCCACAGAACCTACTCAGCGGGTCACCTTTTCAGATGCCTCCACCTCAATGCACCCTGACCACGGATGCCTCCAAACTGGGTTGGGCAGCATATCTCAATGACCTGACCACACAGGGTCTGTGGACACTGCAGGAATCCACATTGCAGATCAACCTTCTGTAACTGCATGCTCTCACAAATGCCCTTCGGGTTTTTCAACCCCAACTCTCGGGGCAGCAGGTCTTAATCCAAACAGACAACCAAGTGGTTATGTTCTATGTGAACAAACAAGGGGGAACGGGATCCTATTCCCTTTGTCATGAAGCACTTCGCCTCTGGTTTCTTGCCATTGCACACCACATTCACCTCCGAGCAGTGTACCTCCCAAGTGAACTCAATGTCCTTGCCGACAGACTCAGCCATATCCTTCATCCATACAAGTGGACCTTGCATCGGGAGACGGCTGTGTAGATCTTCTGAACATGGGGAACCCCACTCATAGGTCTCTTTGCCACTGAACAGAATGCACAGCTTCCATTGTTCTGCTCATGGCTACTGTCCCTGCACCGACAGGCTCCAGACACCTTCCTTCTCCACTGGGGACAGAGTCTCCTTTATACCTTCCCTCCCATCCCCTTGATATCCAAGATGCTATTCAAGCTATAGGCCGACAAGGATTCCATGATTCTGATAGCCCCTTTTTGGCCCCATCAACTGTGGTTTCCTCTGCTCCTTCGTCTGGTGTAGACTCAACCCTTCAATCTAGGATGTGCACCTAGATTCTTTCCCAGGATCAGGGAACGCTTCTCCATCCCAACTTTCAGGCCCTCCGTCTCATGGCATGGCTGCTGAAAGGATAGTGTTTGCTGAACTTGCTCTGCCCCAGAAGGTCAAAGATATCTTGCTTGCATCATGCAGACAGTCCACTAGGTGATCTTATGCATTCAAATGGTGCAGATTTGACCGCTTTGCCTGCCCAGTGGAATTCCTTCTTCAATATATCTTCTACTTGTCCTCGGTAGGTCTTAAGACCAACTCAATCAGAGTTCATCTTAGTGCCATTGTGGTCTATCGCAAACCCATCGGCGGACAGCCTATCTCCTCAGTAGAATGCTTCATGTGGGGTCTCTTACTATCCAAGCCACCCAATAAACTGCCTCCGGTGGCTTGGGACCTCAATGTGGTTTTAGCTCAACTTCTAAATCCTCCTTTCGAGCCTTTAGCAACTGCTTCTCTGAAGTTTTTCTCTTGGAAGATAATCTTCCTTATAGCTATCACTTCAGCTCACCACATCAGTGAGCTGCAAACTCTAGTAGCAGACCCTCCTTATACTTGGTTCCATCATGACAAGGTCATCCTCTGTACACATCCACACTTCCTCCCGAAGATGGTCTCCCCATTCCATCTTAATCAGTTGGTAATCCTACCAATTTTCTTCCTGACCACATACTTCTTGAGCGGAAGCAGCGCTACACACCTTAGACTGCAAACGAATGCTAGCTTACTATTTAGATAGAACTAAAGTTCAGAGAAGATCCTCTCAATTACTCATTTCCTTTGTTCAAAGTCACCTTGGTCTACCAGTTACTAAGTGGACTCTATCCAATTGGAGTGTGGACTGTATCTCTTTTGCTTATGCACAGGCCGGACTCTCCCTAGAGGGTCACGTTACTGCACATAATGTACATGCCATGGCAACCTCAGTGACCAATCTCTATTCAGTATCCATTGATAAGATCTGTCAAGCAGCAACCTGATCCTCCATTAATATGTTCGCTGCTCACCATTGTCTGGACAAGGCCTCCCGCTGGGACGCTGTCTTTGGCCAAGCTGTACTCCAGCACCTTTTTGGGACTTAAACTCAACTCCTACTCGCCATCCCAGACTTCTGCAAGAGACCAGACTTCCTTTAGGGGTGGTATAGCAGCTGGAATCAAGTCCTCTGGGCCACATTGTGTCCACACTCTTCATGCTTTAGCTTCAGAGATCACTCTGCTCCCCCCATGCCAGTCTGGTACCTGGGAGCTAGTGAATCCCATATCTGAAGACTTCATTCCTGCTTGTTCCTGGAGATAGCATAGCTACTCATCTGTAGCAGGTGATCTCCAGGAACAGCAGGAATCAGTCTTTACAACCCACTCTCCTCCCCTAGGAGTTGTAGGGTATTTTTATTTTTTCCTCTATCTCTCAAGGAGAGGAGTTAGGAAGGCAGATGCACAGGCACAGTGGACTGCTCCCAAAAGCTTTCCTATTAGACACTGGGGAGCATTCCCACGCGGGCTCCGTCAGTACCGACGTCACCCATATATGAAGACTGATTACTGCTGTTGCCGGAGATCACCTGTTACAGGTGAGTAACTATGCTATATATGTTAACATCATTAGCATGTGCTAATGTGTTAGTGTATGTTAGTATCTCTAACCCTTAATGTAAGAACGCCTCATCTTACTTGAGCTTTCTATCAGCTTAGTTGTTTCAGAACCCTTCAGTGACTCAGAGGCTACAGCAGCAGTCTTCCATCCACTCAGGCCCTGGCTCAGAATCCTTTTATGGCTGCACCTAAGAGAACTGTACCAGTCTGTCTTTCAATACTACTTCAGTACCCATCATCAATATTAAATCAACAACCTGAATTTTTCTGCTTTCTCTTTGTTCCCACCCTTGTCCACTCTTCTCCAATCTCTTGAAACTTTTTATGGTATACTGCCATGATGTAAAACTTGAATGGCGGTATACCAATTCATTTTAAAGAAATAAGCTCCATTAGTATAATCCATTAGGTCCCATAGCTTTGTTTACTTTCAAAGTCTGTCTGTAGTTTAAATACTAACTCCTCAGTAAACAGTAATGTTTTCACTCTACCTCCCTTCATGCCCTTATGTGTTGCTATAATCTCTTTCTAGTGTGAATATGAAGTAGAAGCATGTTAAGATTTCTGATTTCTTCTTAGCCTCCACTAAAACTATCCTCCGATGAATTCTTATTATTTCCTCAGCATTATAGAATATTTGCCTATTTAATTGCCCTTTCACCTTCCTTTGTTTTTCCTGTTAATCTTACATGAGCCTGACTGATTAATTGCCATTTCAGTACTCCTCTTTATTACTATTGATTAGATCCTTACTTCTGATGAAGCCTTCTAATACAGACATTCATTTCCTTAAAGTCAGCCCTTCTGAAATATTGGACCCTTGGTTTTGTATAGTTTGGTTCTGATCCATTGTTTACACTGAAAACACACAACAAATTGGTCACTGGACCTTGGGCTTCCTAACATAACTTCAGTGATACTAGCTTCCAGTTTTCAGTACCAGGTTCACTGTTACCTTGCAACAAGAGGACTCCTCAACTAATTGCTTGATAAAAGCAACTTGTAAGGATTACAGTATACATCTACTCTTAGTGGGCCTGCATCTAGCACTGTCTAATCAACATCTGGCAGATTTTGGTCCCCCATTAATAGCACTTTGTCTCTTCATGTTATCTTTTGGATGGCTACCATCATATCCATATCTGCCTTACTCTACTCCATCTCTTCAGAGAGAAAAAATAAAGAAAACATTCAGTGGCCGGAGAATGGAGCTGTCACTGATGGTGATGTCCCTCAAAGCAGCAGCAGCTGCATGGACACGCCAATAGAAGCTTTACATTTAAAACTCTCCCATGTGCCCTTGTGATCGTGTGCCAGCCATGACACTTCCTCCTTAGTCTGCCCCATAGATTTTGGGGTGGGGACATGGAAAGTATGGATATATTTTCCTGTTGTCTAGGGAGAAATCCCATTACAGGTATGCAACTCTGCTTTCTCTGATGACAGCAGGAAAATGTAGCCATCAACAATGGGGTTGCAATAAGGCCTTGCGATCTGGGAATGGGATGCAGTTATTTGGGTGTTTGAAAAGGTTGACTAAATGAAAAGAATGCGCAGGATTGATTGTCCAAAAGCACTATCAGATCTTGAGGAAGTAATAATGCTTTGTGAAAGTTTGCACTGATGATTATGTGCCCACCTTGTAAATATCCACTATTGAAGAACAGCATAGGCTTACAACAGTAGTGGCATTTGCTCTAAATTGATGTACTCTGACATGACCAGTAGATGGAAGATTTGCCAAAAGATATACAGTCTGAAAACCACTTGGAAAGGGTGCGCTTGATTGCACATAAGCCCAGATTGTTAGGACTGAAAGTTACAAATAATTGAGATTTTCTAATGTGACATATTGCTTAAAGGTGGTACAACATGGCTCTTCTGTAATCCAACATGTGAAGAGATTCCTCCCCTTTGTTGCTGTGAGGTTTCGGAAAAAAACCTGGCAGCACTATGTCTTGATTTAGTTGAATCTCAGATACTACCTTAAGCAGGAACCCCGGGTAAGTGCATAGCACCACTTGGTTAGGAAAAACTGAGTATAGGTATGCAGGCACTTGGTGAACAACCTTGGAGCAGACAACAGACAGAAAGGTAACACAGGATATTGGCACTGTCAGTTTTGAAAAGAAAATCTCGGGTACTTCCAATGACAAGGATAAATTGGAATGTGGCATCTTTTAAATAAAGTGAGACTAACCAATTATTTTGATGAACCAAGAGAAGTGCTTCTACGTGGGATGGTAGATAGCTCACGAACAGTAGAGCAGTGATTTTTAATCTGGGATACTCCAAATAAGTTATCCTCCAAGCACAGTGCATCAGCTAACACTGAGGTTCTGAGCCAAGTTGTTTAGCGTGCAACACTTGCTACAGCTACTGTTCTAAAAACTGTGCCAAAGGCATCATGGATTGAATGGATTAGATGGAGAGCACACTTGTTACAAGCTGTTTATTAATTTGTTGAGGCGTATTATTCCCCAAGGAAGATGCCTGGTCCATTAACAAATGATGGCAATACATCATGGTCAGCTATCCTAGAATAAAGCATTGCAGTCTGGAAAATGTTTCTGCCCACAGTGCATAGTATCTCTGCCTGGAGAGTAAACTGCACTTGATTTAAGAGACTTAGAATTCTTAAATGTTCCCTCTGCCACCAAAAATTGAAGAGACAACTGAAGCTTTTCAAATCTCAGTGCAGAATGCACTTTATATTTGACATCCAAATGTTTGGATATAGCAGCGTCTGCCATATGTCCATCCAGGAAGATTTGATGGGCACATTAATAGATTTTAGAATGGAGAGCAAGTCATCTTATTAGAAGTTTACTTCTGCCTAAGTGAAAGCACCTCTGACAGGGGCAGCAGAAATTTAGGAAAGAAGAATCATCTCCACAACATATTTTATTTTATTTGTAAGTCTTTTATATACCGCCACTTCCCAAGATCAGTGGGGGTTTACATCAAACAACAAGAAATACATAGAACAGTTCAGTAATAAATAGGTACACTGAACGGTAATTAGAACTATAAACATTAAGTATAAGCATATTTTGAAACATATAAAAGGAAAGGAGGTTAAGTATGCATCATGTACACACCCATGTGGTGTACATGATGAATGATTTTGAGTTCAAAGCACAAACAATGCCAGAAAAAGAAGATTTAGACAAAAAAGCCTGTTTCACTGTAGATGAAAAAGCGGCAATTCTGTTCTGAAATAACTTTTGTACTATATCTGCATTAGAAGATTTTGGTCTTCTGGCACATGCAGATGAGAAAATCAATTTTCAGGATACAGCATTGGCATTAAATCAGTTGTCTGATGATGTTTTGAATGCAGAGGAGTCTTTAAAATGCTGGAGACCCCATTTACGAGTCATTGAGGAGGGCTGATCAGTGGATTCCTTGGTCAGGTGCATGCCAGCTAGTAGCATCTGCTTTCTCTTTAAGACACTTGTTGTTAAACTTACCTTTAGACTTATGGGAAACCTTAGTATTTGAGGTAGAATTAGAAAATACTGACTGCTTACAGGCATCTTGTGTTTTAGTGGGTCCTTAGTGTTTTAGTGGGTGCTTTTATCTTTTACAGGCCTGTTTTTCTTTTTTGCTTTCTGTCTGCTGTTTGCAACCTTGGAGCGGGAGAAGTGGCTAATTATGCATTGAGAAACTCTTAAAATTCAACAGCCCTGAAGCCAGCTCTCCCTGAAGGCAAATGCTGAGTTGAGGGGTTGGTTTCTTTAAGTGCCTTTTTTAAATTATCCGCTGTCAATCAGAAAATAATTTAGCCAGTGAAAATGTCTTTATTAGACTGCTCGAGTAAGTGAGAAGGAATACAGTGGCAGTTTGCAGTTCTCTCTGACAGACCCTAATTTTATTTTTCAGAGGATATATTAATGCCAGCATTTCTCTTATCAATGAAGCAAACCTATTTTCTTCAAAGCAATTTTCTAACTTACATGCTTTCCAATTTCCTTTAATCAGACCCTTCTTAGCAGGAACAGAAATTTGTGTACGTTCAGACATTCCTACAACATACTTGATCTTCAATCCTTATCCTAGAATGACATACGAGTATGCTATCCTCCTCCAAACAGCTTGCAGATTACAGCTTATAACTTACAGTTATTAATATGTTGCTTTCATAATTTCTTCCTTTTGACCTAAATACTCTAAGAGAATCTATGGCCAACTTATACGTCTATGTCCATTAATATACACCTCTCAAGAGCTCCCAGTAATGTAACAGGACTCTTGCTAGGTGTCTTCAGGGGGTCCTTACAGGCAAAGGAACAGGCTAAGTATTTGGATCCGGGAGGCCAGGATAGAATATGTTGTACCTTATGTTTTGGGCTCCACCACTAATCCAGGAACTTTATGGGTAAAAGAAGCAGTTGGGTTTATTTAAGTGCAGTAGTCCCGGCTCTTCAACACTGTATTAATAAGTTGCATCTTCTTGTTCTTCTTTTGACAGTTTACACACTGGGTCTCACAGCAAGTAGTAGCTTCGCAGTAGAGAAAGGACCCTACAGAGAACAGATAAGGATCAGGTACAATATTCAAGGCAGTATGGATCTAACCCAACATTCAAAACCCATTACATATTACACCCCTCTTCTGCTCGTTAACAAGAGGTTCATTGCCACTTTGTTAAAGTCTATCTTTAGAGCAATGGAATATATAAACACAATCCTAACAGACAATCTGATTCAAATCCTTGGCATATCAGTGCAAGATAATACTAGCTTATGCACCTTACCATCCTCAGTTGTGAATCCTTTGGTGAATCAAACTTTATCACAGAATATGAGCTTACCCTCATTAGGCCCCTCTTTTTGAGACCAGTGATAAAACATAAACTTGGGGCTCTGGCTTGTTGTGGATGGTAGACTTCAATTAGCAGGGGAGAGGTTACCAACATTGGGGCTGGCCCTGGTAGGGCAAAGAGTTAGTTCAAGGTGTTAGTCTCCTAGACAAACTTTAAGCCTTACTCCACCACTGGCTGTCAGAATCTATTCTTTAGCTTTGAATGCCCTGTTCTTTGCTGCCTTCCAGAAGCTTCTGTCCTAGCCCCTGCCTGGCTTTCCTGATGGTTAGGCCAGTCCTACAACCTATCTTAGTGTCCAGCATGGAGGGTTTCAGGAGTCAGCAGCAGTAGAGAGATAAGGTAACACAGGCTGGTGAATCCACAGCATTGTTCAGTTTCCTCTGGTACATGGTCCTTGATCCATATCGGGAAATCTTGACATTTGATTGCTGTGCTGGTGATGAGCATTACTTGATAATGCTCTTTCTAGTGAGGTTCTTTTAAAATCTTGTTCTGATGCACCTTTATATGTACCCATTCTCCTTGTTATAGAGTGTCATTGCTCCTCAGATTGTGAATGGAAGGCCTTTACAGTGCTGAATAAAGCCCTATAACAGTTCAGATAGCATTATTAAAATATATCAATAAGGTGGACACTAACAGGAAAAGAGGGATTCTTACAGGCTTCCTCATGAGTATTTCTGTCCAGTCTTTGTTGCGTGTGATCCTCATATTTGAAGGTCAAGTGCCAAAGATAAAGCATCAAGCCATGCGAAATCAGCCTCTGCACAAAATTTCAGCAAACTTACTTCCGTATCTACTAATACAGTAGCTTAAGTGCAAGGCAAATTCTGATGGAGCAGCAAGCTTAGAAATTCCATTCATAATTTCTTCATGGAAGTCGGTCCCTTTATCACTATTAATGGCTATTGTTACTAAAATGGAGATAAAGTCTCTCACCAAATCTTGTTGGCTGTAATAGAATCAGCTTTAGTACATGGGTAACTGCTGAAAAACACTCACACTATATATGCATACATATTCATATGAACAACACTTCTTTGCCTGTATAAGTTCAACTTAAATAATTTTTACACTAGCAACTGCAAAGGTATGATGCAGAGAATAGCAAAGTTTCATGTCTAGCAACCTTGGATTCCAAAAATGTTATGTTTCAGTTTTTTCAGTGAGGTAGCCCCTACAGACATTCTCTTACGCTCTAATGAAGCAGAAACAATATTGCAGTAATATATAAGAGAAAAACTAAGCCTGGATATTAAAAAAAATCTGAGCTCCTAAATCTGTGCCCTATTTTCAGCTACACTTAGGAGCCTAAATTTTCATCCGAAAATTCATCCTAATTTGGGGGCTTAAAATTTATATTGGTAAATGTAGGCCTGTCATTCATTCGCCGAGATGTATGAGCCTAATGAGGTGCCTGACACTGAAAGTGCTAAGCTCCTAACTTTCCTCCCGCCCTAAATCTGCCCTTGTTGGCACCCACTTTTTTATGCTTCTAAATTTAGAGACATTTTAAGAAGATATTTAGGCACTCGGCCCTAGTAAATTTTCAAAGGTCAATTTAGGAGCATACCTTTCAAAGTTAGGACCATAAATCCTTCTAATATCAGGCCCTAAAAGTTGAAAGACCTATGTCATCTTACTGGAGTTAAAATAAATCTATATGGACTGCTGTTTTTATAATAGATCTATAGAGAAACAATAATAGAGAGTGCCCATTCAGTTATATGAATATACAAATTTCTAAAGGAAGAGGTAAAATAGATTAATATCTCATTGCTAAAATTCTCTCCTGAAATTGGAGTCAAGAAATCTTTTAAACAAGTTTCCCATCTAGAAAACAGAAATATTAAAATCTAGAATCCAGATAAAATACACCAATGAAATTACTATAGAAATTAACCGGTCCTCAGGCTTAGGCACTTCTATAAACCAACAAACACTGAAACAAAACATGACAAATAATTCAATGTCAAACTTGTTCTCAGCAGTAATTTTTATGGTGTAGCTGCAGTGTTCATTACATACATACAGCCAAAGAAAATCCACAACCTTATGGTGAAACAGGAAGCAAATATTTTCTGTCTTCAGCACTGAGTTTAACAAACAATACATACCAATTGCCAAAGTGAGCTACAGATTAGCTAAAGTCTAACATCACAAAGACTATGGGGAGTATTTTAGAAGCCCTATTTATGAACTGGACATCTGAAAATGGGTACATGGACATGCAAAGCATGGGGATATCCCCAGAGCCATTTTAGATTCTGGGTATGTAGACATCCTCAGCATAAGAACATTCATGTAGCATGGGGGAGGGGGCAGGGGGCGTAGTGGATAGTGGTCTGGACAGAGCAAGGGAGATGCACTTTATGGTTTGACCCTGGTTGGTGAGACGTCCATACCTATACCTGCTTCTGACCATGAATAAGGTGGAAAAAAGTGCTTGTTTCATGGATGTAACCCTTCCAGGAAAGGTGCATAATGTGCGTATGTCGCCACAGTTATTTCCTGCCTGAAGAAACCTGAGCATAAATTCATACTCCAAGCATATTACCTGACCTGTCACCGTATGTCTGAGAATCTGAAATGGCAGGCTGGGACATGTAAGTGTCATTGCATAATCACCCCCCTTCGGAAATACCCCTGCTGGCATGTCCAAGCACCTGATTCTGAGGCTGTGCAATATGGGAATATCCACATTTGTGAAATAGCCTACATTAGTGCATGTATCCAGCCTTGCACGAGGCCCACCTCCATAACCAGTTACAGGGCTGTTCATTTTTCAGAGTGGAGATAGAGTGATTTCAGGTGACACTTATAAGTGCCTCCACTGCTGCCCCCTCCCCCATGATATTTGAATGTTCTGCTCCCAGATTCTTCCTAGACATCCCTTCTAAAATGCCACTTCACTTGTGCATACTATGCATTTATACATTATCAACCAGCAGTAACAGAAAGGACTTGTTGACTTGAAAGCACATTTTACAAAGGATGCCCTAGTGCACTTTAGGACGTCCAAGCCAGAATCATGCCCATTATGGACATCTATGGGGACATTAGATATCCTCAGACTAGTTCTCTAGAATGGGGACATCTAATAGCTTAATGATTAGAGTAGTGGGCCAAGAACAGGGCTTCCAGGGTTCAAATCCTACTGCTTCTCCTTCTGATTTTGGGCAAGTCACTTAACTCTCCATCTTCTCTACACCCTCTGGATATTTTACAGCCAAAACAAGCACTTTCCTATTTGTGCCTGGAGCAGATCTAAACTTAGACAGGGTTGCAGACATTTCCAATATTTCTGAATTCGAGCGGGGACATCTAAGTCCATTGCACCTTCCCAGATATACCTCTGCCAAGCCCCCTGCTTACTTGGACATCCCTACACTGGAAACATCTTAAAAGCCATTTATAAAATGGCTCTAGGGACATTGTACACTAGCATTCCTCAGAATGGTGCAGCAGAAGTGGTATGGCAGTCTTTGGAGGATAGACAGGATTTGAGTGAAGAGCTGATTGTTTTCATCTTACGACTGATGGAGCTGGCCATGACCAAGAATTATTTTTGCTTTAATGACAGATTTTTCCAACAAATAAAAGGCAAGATTTGAGAGTTTATGGTTACACATCTGTCCATTTCATGCCAACATCTGTCTCTGGCTCAAATACATTGATGATGTCTTTATGCTATGGACTGGATCTGCTCAAATGTTGTTAGATTTTTACAGCTAGTTCAATCAGTATGATGACAATATAAAATTTTCAATGGATTTTCATCTGGAGCAGCTTCCTTTTTTGAATGTACTGTTGATTCGTTGAGATGACTGCTTACATACCACAGTGTATCGTAAACCTTCACACAGATCAGCTTTCTTACATTTTTCTAGTGTTCATCTGCTCAGATTGAAACAGAGCCTTCCTTTGGCTCAATTTTTCTGTTAACATCGGAATTCTTCTATCATGGATTATAAACAACAAGCCCAGTTTCTGGTGTTTGTACAATGTGAGTTCCCTCCCAGATTGGTCCATCAGGTTAATATCCGTGCACGTTACGATAAATCATGGCCGTTGACACCTAGAGAGCAGTCCACATCTACAGATGTTCATAGAATTAATTTTGTGACCCGTTTCAACCCTGGCAGATACCGGTTGGCGAAGATTATTCAATGACATTCACATATTTTTAGACTAATTCCTGGTTTGCAACAGCTGAATGTGCCTACTGTATATACTAGGAATAAGAAACTTATGGACCTGCTGTGAGAGTGAAGAGGCGGTGTATCTGATCCTTTGCTCCTTTGTTTGTTGCCTTAAAAAATTTCCTTTCAATTTTGTCCACTGTTTTTCTACATCCCCAAGCTGGATTCTGTAGTTGATGGGGATCCAATGTTGGCTCTTAAATAGGAGGGTTATGTGATTGTGTCGAGAAGCGTTGTTGACTGCAGACCTCTGCCAGACTGCCAGACTGCCGAATTCTGGACAAGTTGTAATCTCTTAATCTCGTGGGCAGGAAAACCAGCAAAAACTACATTGCAGTAGTTGAGGCGACTGATGATAAGGGTAAGGAGAAGTGTGGCAAGAGCAGATAGTGAAAGAAAAGATTGAATAGAGTGGATATGACAATGAGAAAAACAGGATCGTTGAATGATATTACTGATGTGACCATGGAAAGTCAAAGCAGGATCCAAGATAATGCTTAGGTAGGTAAGGGTAGGGGGTCAAAGAAATTGGAATACCAGAAAGCGTATGGACAATCACAGTAGCTCTAGAGGAGGAAGTTAGCCAGATAGCAGCATTTTTTTGGATGTTAAGCACGAGATGATTATCACAGAGCCAAGCAGCGACAGCAGAAAGACACGCATTAAGAGCGGAAAGATCAGGGGCCATGGGATTAGTGTGGAGAAGAAGCAGGATGTCATCAGCATAATAGTACACCAAGACACCGAATTACTGCACCACAATAGTGAGAGGAGCCAGAAAGATGTTAAAAGGAAAAGGTGCAAGCACAAAGCCATGGGGAACACCACAAACAATTAGGTGAGAAGAAAAGGTAAAAGAGTTGAAGGAGACTGAAAGAGCAGCCAGACAGGAAGGATTGAAACCATTTGAGGACAGTACTGTGGAGACCAATATCTGAAAGATGAGAAAGAAAAACAGAGTGATCAGGTCGAAAGCTGATGAGAGATCAAAGACACCAGAAGGGAAATATCACCCCGAACAAAGGACTGGTGAACTTCACTAAGAAGGGAAGTGAGAATAGTTTCAGTACTGTGAGGAGAGTGGAAACCAGATTGCCGAGGGTGAAGAAAGGAAGTCTTTTCGAGATGATCCATGAGTTGAGAGAGGACCACGTGCTCAAGAACCTTGGGCAGAAATGGGAGGTTAGAAACAGACCTATAGTTAAAGAGGACAGAGGGATAAAGATGTGAGGCCTGATATTCATTTTGGCAGGCTATGCGCCGCATTGGCGCATAGCCTGCCTGCTGACTCCCTTAACCCGGATTTTCATTTCCGTGGCGACAGGTCATGTTGCACAGGCTGGCAGCTGCTGAGGCTACGCGAGTAGCAGCAATTTTTGATGCTGCCCGTTTAGCCCCAGCGCCTTAAAGATAGGTGAGGGTTTTGAAAATCACTGCTACCCGCTTAGTGCCATTCCCCGCCTCTGCTCCAGGTGCCTTTGGAAAATCCCAGTTAAGGCATTTACATGGGTAACATGGGCTGTTACCCGTGTAACTGCCTTAAAAAATTGGGTCTGTAGTTTTTTAAGAAGATGGCAGATCAGGGCAACCTTTCAGAGTGAGGGCACAATGCCCGAAGAGAGGCAATTAAGAAAATTAGAGAACTCTAGGAAGGAGAACAAGAGAGTCAAGAGGAATCCAGGAGGAAGGAATCAGGTTGGATGAGCAGATGGTCTAGCGCATTTAACTAAGAAGGTGTGAGAGCGCAGAAAGAGAAGGTGGTTAAATGAGGACCATTTGTGAGTAAGACCTGGGAATAAAGAAAAGAAGCACATAGGAGAGAGGGGCAGGGATGTAGAGGCAGAGGAGGACAGAGCGGTGAACTGGGAGCAAAGGTCAGCAATCTTATCGGTGAAGAAACTGCCACACTGAACCACAGATGGAGCAGAGGGAGAAACCTGCGAGGCTGAGGGTCATAAAAGGTGAGATATAACAGAAAAGAGGTGCTTAGAAGAGTTGGATGAAGAGATGTAGCATTAGTAAAATAGGCTCTCTTGTCTGATGAGAGAGCAGAATGATAATGAGCATAATGGGCACTCAAAGTGGCCAGGGATCTGGAGGAATGAGTCTTTCTCCAATGATGCTCAGAGTGTCTCAGGTGGCAACAGAGTAGGCAAAGACTGGAATGAAACCATGGTTGGCGATGCTTAGAGTACAGAGGTCTGGGACACAAAGGGGCAAAAGAGTCCAGTGCAAAAATGAGAAGAGAGTTCCAGGTAGAGACCTGCTCCTTAGGGGACTGGGAATTAAACGTGGAGCGGAAGAAAGTGTCGGAGGAGGGAAAAGTGGTCAAAGTGTCAAGAGTGATCCTGCGAGAGAAAGAGCTGGAAACAGATGGACAATTTTGACAGGGGTAGGAAGTGATGAGAACAAGAAGTCAAAGAAAATGCAGTAATGATCAGTCCAAGGGAGTGGCAAGAGAGAGGAAATTGAGAGGGAGAAAGGGAGAACTTGAGAAATAAAATCAGATCCAGGGTATGACCAGCAGAGTGTGTAGGAGCAGAAGCAAGTTGAGCCAATGCAAGGTCTGAGGTCAGCCGAAGAAGAAGTCTATCCCTTAGCTCAACAGGGAGATCATAATGAACATTAAAATCACCTAGGATCACCAGATTAGGGTAGAGAACAATAGCTTCTGAAAGCATTGAGAGGAGATGATCCCAAAGTGCAGGGGAGAGAATGGGAGGGCAGTAAAGAAGCAGAAAATGGAGCACAGGCAAGGACTTGAACACCAGAAGCAGTGATTCAGGGTAAGAGAGGGTGGGGAAAATAGATTTCAGCTAGTTGTAAGGAGGAGCAGTAGATGAGAAGCACACCACCTCCGGACCAAGACAGACAAGGGACGGAGAAGATCGAAAAGTCCAGCAGAAGAGGCTGATATAGGAGAGGTTCCATCTTTGAGCCAGGATTCTGTCAAAAATAACAGATCTAAGGAATGAGAGCAAAGCAAGTCAGAGAGGAGGCACTGTCTCTAAAGACAGACATTCCCTATTCTAGATACTCAAACACCTTATTTTACCATCACGATTACCTTATTTCACATCTTGAAACATATAGGGACACAAAGGACAGAACACATAAAAGGAGTAGTGACAGGATTGTGTACTAAAGGCAAAACACCACCCAGGACTTCGGTATATGGACTCAGAGGGCCCTGCGTCTGGCCAGCCTGCAAGTGCAATGCTAGGGTGTCCTTCTTTTATCTCGCCAGTGTCATGAGGTAGCGCTGTCAGAGCCCATGGAAATAGGGAACTCTGAGCAAAACATAGCTGACAGCTCAGATATACACGTGGAGAAAGGTTACCATAAGCAACAGATACAAGCTGTGTCACGAGGTGTAAGGGAACGCCCAAACACGAGGCTAGCTCAGAACTCATTAAGGAATGAGGGGCAGCTGGGTGGAGGTGGAGCCCAAACAAACACCACGAGAAACGCAGTTAAAAATCACTCACCTGAGAGTAGTGGGAGAACTGTTGGGGAAAGAACATTTGGAAAGAGAGCTGCTGGGGAGAGAAGCCAGAGGAACATTTGGAGAGAAGCCTCACCAGGGAAGTTAAAATCCTTCGCTGACCCAGAAAGACTGTCAGGGAAATACAGAGCTGTTGAATCCAGGAGGAGCAGTGCAAAGCTGTCCAGTATCCCCGGGAAACTTGCTACGGAGGGAGCAGAGGTGGTAGTCCGGTGGCCAGGCTGAGGAGATCCAAGTTACCCAGCACAAGGTACCAAGCAGGGGACAGTTTTTACCCTGAAGAGAGTTTTATACCAGAAAAGAAGCTAGCAGAGAAACATAGTGAAAAGCTTTCATACAGACGGAGCTCTGCTCGGCTGAGAGACCAGGAAGAGAGAGTGCCAGAGGGTAGACGTATTGACCCTAATAGAAGAGGTCTAGAATACAAAGAACTACCTTGCACTTACCAGGAACTGTGTAGCTCACTTGACGGTGATTACAGTGAATGTGGTAATTACCTATTCCCCTCTAGTTCAGTGGAGGAGGGGAACGCTCTGAGTCACAGGGAGGAACTCTGCAATCACCACGGAAGCTTTACTCCAGGGGAAACTTATTCCGATAGTGAAGAGATGCAATATGAGCCTTATGAGGAATCTTTGAATGGCAGTGATATGGATTGTACATATACCATGGCTGATGCCATATCCTCCCTATGCTAGAGTGCTGTGAAAACTGTTTATAAAAGAAAACAGGAAGAAGGTGTTTTCATGTGAAACGGACTGTTTTCTTTTTCCTTCTGTTTGTTACAAAAGCTGAAGTTAAGCCAAGTTTTGTTCCAGTATTTCTTTAATTTGTTACCAGATGAATGGTCTGTTTTTCCTTTGTTTCAAATGCTAAAGATCCAATCCCGGACGGGGAATAAAAATCCTGTATTATAACCTTACACTTGGTCTGCAACTACAATTCTTGGACTGGTGCTTAGAACCACAGGTTCCAGAAGGCATTTCAAAGCCTTCTCACAATACTCTATAGCTACTAGAGTACTACCCCACTGACTTACCTATGCCGCTGGCCTCTGGAGACGTTGGTGGGTGACACCAGACACAGAGAGACACAGAAACGTATGACTAGCGATACAATAATTGGTCTGCACTACCTTCAGCCTCCCTTGGGATGAGCTGTAAGGAAGATGGGTGCCTCTACCTTTTATTTTGCAAAGCTGGTATTCAATTACCTTCCTTTGGTGCTAGGAGACAGGGACTCTGATCTCCTTGCCATCTGTCCCGAAGGAGTACTGGAATCTCAGTGAAACCTCCAAATTGTCAACCAGAAAATAAATGTAAACAATTTAATAAGTGAAAGTTTCTTTATTAGAATGCTCAAGCAAAAAAGAATGAATAAGGTGGCAGTCTGCAGTTCTCTCTTGATAGTCACAGACACGGACCTTATTTTTATAATAGTTACAGCATTTAATCTCTTATCAGTGAAACATGAAACAAATTTCTTCAAAGCAATTTCCTTTCTCTACATGCTTTCCAATTTCCTTTAATTAGGCCCTGTTTATTGGGAACAGAAATTCCCATACATTCACTGACATTCCTACTGTCTGCCTGACATTCAATCCTTGGGCTAGGATGACAGATTCCAAGTAGGGATCTCAGACCACATCACTCCTATTCTAATGGAACTTCACTGGCTTCCATTCATGCTCGCTTAAGATACAAAATAATAATGACTGCATTCAAATTGATTCACAACCTAACTCCATCTCATCTCTCCACCCTCATATCAATACAACCTCCTAACAGGAACAGAAGAACTCCCAACCTTAACACTCTACACGTTCCTCACACTATACGCAACGTCAAAACCACAACAAGTAAAGAGTAGTTACTCACCTGTAACAGGTGTTCTCCAGGAGCAGCAGGAATCAGTCCTCACATATGGGTGACATTGACGTCGATGGAGCCCTTGCGGAGCATTTCCCCAGCTTTCTATGAAAGCCTTTGGGAATACTGCACGCATGCGCGGTCCGCTTCCCGCCTAAAGGTGCCATCTTGCTCAGTCCAATGACATAGCTAAAAAACAGCACACAAAAATGTAAAATAAACTAAGTACAACTGCAACTCCCAGGGCTCCCAGGGAGGGTTGTGAGGACTGATTCCTGCTGCTCCTGGAGAACACCTGTTACAGGTGAGTAACTACTCTTTCTCCAGGACCAAGCAGGAAGTCAGTCTTCACATATGGGTGACTCCCTAGCTCTGGGCTACCAAGGAACCCAGGCCGAACAAGAGAACTCCCTCTAGTCCCAGCATCAAAGAAAGGCTTTTCACTGAAGAACCTCCACCGGTAGCCCAACGGAGGGCTGGAGGGCAGGAGTTGCCTAAACCTCAAAGAGATTCCGGAGTACTGCCTGGCCAAAAGCACTGTCCCTACGGGACTCCCTCTCCAGGCAGTAATGGGCCGCAAAAGTCTGGCTTGAGGACCAAGTTGCAGCCCTGCAGATGTCTGCCAACGGTACAGAGCGGAGATGAGCTACTGAGGCAGCCATTGCCCTGACATGATGGGCCGTGACCCGACCCTGCAAGGAAAGGTCAGCCACCTTGTAAGCCCAGGTGATACAGTCAGCCACCCAAATGGCAAGGTATGCTTGGACACAGCTAACCCCAAATTATTAGGGTCAAAAGAGATGAAGAGCTGAGCAGCCCTTCTATGTCCCTGTGTACGGTCAAGGTAGAAGAATAAGGCCCTCCTACAGTCCAGGGTATGCAGGACCGCTTCAGCCTGGCTTGCATGAGGCCTAGGGAAGAATGTTGGAAGAACCACCTCCTGGTTGAGGTGGAAAGAGGAGACAACTTTAGGGAGAAACTTTGGATGAGTCCTAAGGACTACCCTGTTCCTATAGAAGCGGCCTGTCACAGACCAGGGCCTGAAGCTCACTCACTCGTCTGACCAAGGTTAAGGCTACCAGGAAGAGTGTCTTCCAGGAAAGGAAGCGGAGAGGACAAGTAGCCATTGGCTCAAAAGATGGGTGAGTCAGTTGCTGCAAGACCACATTCAACTCCCACTCAGGAGCTGGAGGATGGACAGGAGGCTTGAGCAAGAGCAAATCTCTGAGAAACCGGGACACCAAGGGGTGAACCGACAGAGAGTGTCCTTCCACCAGTGAGTGATGAGCTGCTAGAGCTGAGAGGTGGACCCAAACAGAATTGGACTTAAGGCCCTGATTGGATAAGTGCGGCAGGTACTGAAGCACCACTGGTACAGCACAGGAGAAAGGATCCTCTGTATGCAGCTGACACCACACAGAAAACCTCTTCCATTTCAGGGCATAGGTTTTTCTAGTGGACTGCTTCCTAGAGGCCAGGACGACCTCTTCAACTTCAGGAGGTAGGCCCCAAGGAACCAAAACTACCCTTGCAGCTTCCAGGCCATCAAATTGAGAGATTTGAGATTGGGGTGCAGAAGAGACTCCTGGTCCTGAGAGAGAAGGTCGGGCTGCAACCCCAGAGGTAGTGGAGTGTCCACTGCTAGTTGAAGCAGAAGTGGGAACCAAGGTTGCCTCGGCCACCTGGGGGCTACCAGAAGGACCGAGGCCTGGTCCTGTAGAATCTTGAACAGGGTTCGAGCCACCAGAGGCGTGGGAGGAAACGCATACAGGAGGCCCTGGGACCAGGAAATCAGAAAAGCATCTGCTGCTAGCCTCAGAGGATGCGGCTGCCTGGAGCAGAACCTGGGCAGCTGTCTGTTCAGGGGGCTAGCAAATAGATCTATGGATGGAAGTCCCCATCTCAGGAAGATCTTCTGAACCACCAAGGGTTGGAGCTGCCATTCGTGGGGCTGCAGAATCCTGCTCAACCTGTCTGCCAGGTAATTTTCCTGGCCAGGGAGATAAACCGCCCTGAGCAACATGCTGCGCCTGAGCGCAAACAAGCAAAGGTCCTGCGCCTCTTGACAAAGGAGCCTGGACCCAGTGCCGCCCTGTTTGCTCACATAAAACATGGCTACCTGATTGTCTGTTTGTACTAAGACAGACTGGTGGGCCAGGGTTTGAGAGAAAGTCTTGAGGGCTAAGCGAATAGCCCGTAGTTCCAGTAGACTGATCTGCTGCTTGGCCTCCCAGGGAGACCACAGGCCCTGGGTGCACTTGCCCAGACAGTGTGCGCCCCATCCCTGCAGGGAGGCATCGGTGGTCAACACCACTGTGAACCCAGGTGGCTGAAAAGGCACCCCTTTCAGTAAGTTGGGAGGATGCAGCCACCAACATAGGGCGTGCAGGAATGGTCTGGACACCCTTACTCTGTCGCTGAGGCTCCCTGTGGCCTGCGACCACTGATTCCTGAGACACCATTGCGCAGGCCTCATATGAAGCCTGGCATTGGGAGTGACATGTACTGTCGAAGCCATGTGGCCAAGAAGCCTCAGGCAGAGCCTGGCGGATACCAGTGACCTGCTGAGAAACTGGTTTGCCAAGGTCATCAGTCTTTGGGCTCTGTCCTCTGGCAAGAAAGCCTTTGCCTGCAGAGAGTCTAGCCTTGCCCCTATGAACTCCAAGTTTTGGGAGGGGAGCAAAGTGGACTTTGCGAAGTTTATGACAAAGCCCAGATGTTGGAGTAGAGAAATCGTTCGGAGGGTGGCTTGCCTGGCCTCCTGGCACGTCTGACCCCTGATGAGCCAGTCGTCCAGATAGGGGAAGACAAAGATACCCTGATTCCTTAAGTAGGCCGCCACCACTGCCAGGCATTTGGTAAAGACCCTGGGGGCGGAGGTGAGGCCAAATGGCAGCACTCTGTACTGATAATGGTTTCCTCCCACAATGAACCTGAGGTACTTTCTGTGGTCTGGATGAATGAGGATGTGAGTGTACGCATCCTTTAGATCTAAAGAGCATAGCCAATCTTCCTGCTGGAGGTAGGGCAGAAGTGTTCCAAGAGTAAGCATCTTGAACTTCTCCTTTTGTAAGAACTTGTTGAGATTTCTGAGGTCGAGAATAGGCCTGAGGTCTCTTTGGTACTAGGAAGTACCTGGAGTAGAAACCGTGACCTTGTAGGTGGGGAGGCACAGGCTCCACTGCCTTGTCTCGCAACAGACCCTGAAGCTCCTGCAGGAGGAGGGCTGTATGGAGAGGAGGCCTTGGAGGCTCTCCTGGAAAATAGGGAGGAGGCAACTGATGAAAATGAAGCAAGTAGCCCTTGTGGACTATGCTTAAGACCCAGTTGTCCCCTGTAATGGGTGGCCACCGGTGGGCAAACAGGGCTAGTCGACCTCCTGTGCAGGGATGGGACAGCAGAGATGGAGAGGCTATGCCTTGGGAGTCAAAACCCCCCACCCTGCTGAGTGGGAGCAGGAGCCGGAGGCTTGGGGGCCTTCTGCCTATGGGGCCCATGTCCCTGCCCCTTGGCCTGCTGACCTTGTGGGGGAGCGGGGGAGGCCTGGTAAGGTGGGAACTGTTTGTAGGCAGTCACCTTCCTCGGGTAAAAGGACTTCTTACCCGAGCCCTTCTTCTTATGTGAAGGGGCAGAAGTCTTTCGAGACAGCCTTGTCCTCGTGAGGTGCTTGGTCTCGAGCTCAGCAGCCTTCTCGGCCATGGGCTTGCCAAAAAGGTTCTCACCTTGGCAAGGGACATCGACCAACTTGTCCTGAACCCATGGCTCGAGGTCCGATGACTGCAGCCATGCCTGGCGTCGAGCCGCGATGCCGGCTGCCGCAACACGGGCCGAGGCCTCGAAACCATCGTAGGCCACTCGGGACATGAACTTAGAGCATTCCCGGATCCCCGAAGACAAGGATTTGAACCTCTGCAAAGGTTCCCCGGAGAGACCAGCAGAGAACCCGGCAAGCTTCTTTGCCAGGTCCAGCAAGTACATGCCCATGTACAGCTGGTAAGACTGGACACGGCAAGCAAGCATCGAGCCCTGGAAGCACTTTCTACCAAACGCATCCAAGTTCCGGGCCTCCTGGCCGGGGGGCACCACGGAGTGCATCTTCTGGCTTTTCAGACGATGCATGGCCGATTCCACCACCATGGAATGGTGCGGTAGCTGCGCCTTCTGAAACCCAGGGCTCTTACAGAGTCGATAAATGGAATCGACCCGCTTGCTGAGAACTGGCACGGTGCCTCCCCCATCCGGAAAAGGAGTTGTTCCAGCATCGGAGGAACCAGCACAGTAAAGGCCTCCTTCGGAGGAGAGCCATACTGGAGTGCCTCGAGCTCTTCGGCTCGAGGCTCCTCCTCGGGGTCCGCCGGGATCGCCAAAGCAGTGGAAATATCCCTAACGAACTCCGAGAACTGGGTATCCTCCGGAGGGGACTTACTCCGGGGCTCACACTGTGGTGAGTCCGACGGGACGCACCAAGTCTTGAAGGTATCGGGGGACTCCTCGTCCTCCATCTCCCAGGCGGACTCGTCCGAAGAGGAGTCAGGCTCCGACCGCGCGGGGCCCGGCAGCACCCGCCCCGACATCGAAGGCACCGGCGTTGATGCCCTCGGTCCCGACCGGGAGGTCGAGGGTGACCGTGACCGAGGACTACCTTGAGCCTTCATGGTCTCGAGTATCAGCTCGGTCTCCGGGGTCGACTTCGACATCAATGTCCCGGTGGTCGGGGCAGATGCGCCAGAGAGGCTGGCCATCAGCACCCGCTGCTGATGAAGGCAGACAGTCTGCACTCCAAGGCTGTCAGCCTGAGACCCAGCTCAGGAGACTCAGCAGCCACCGACTCGGGCCCCGGCAGCGCCGGGCCCGACGTCGGCTCCCTGGGAGGAGAGTCCTCGAGGACAACAGGACTTACGTGTCCAGCAGACTCCGGCTCCACTCGTACTTTTGACAGCTTCTCCTGTTCCATGGGCCCGGGACGGCGGTCGGAGGTCCGAGACCTAGCCCTCGAGGAGCCAGCGACCTCCTCCGACGCCGCCCTCGTGAGCCGCTTCTTCCTCTTTCGCTCCCGCTCGGGGGACCCCCTCTCCGAGGAACCCCGACGATGCTCGGGGTCAGACTCCCGAGACGTCGAGGCCTCAGACGAGGTCCAGGCCTGGCCGGAGGCCAAATCGGAGAAAAGCATTTCCTTTTGGTGCTGATGACTTCGCAGTGCCTTAGTGGACATTTTTCCACACGGTCCACAGATCTTAGGATCATGATCAGGACCAAGGCACCGAAGGCAGCAGTCGTGTGTGTCGGTGAGAGACATTAGTTTCTTGCACCGATCACACTTCTTAAAACCACGGGAAGCCATCGGGGAAAAAAGAGTCCCCGCGAGGTCAAAGGACCGGCCTTCCAGGGAAAAAGAAGAAAAGGTCGTGAACGCCAGCCATGAAGGGCAAAAAACAAAAAAATAAGATTGGGCTCGATACCGGTGTACCGAACCCGGCGAGAAGGGGAACCGGCGTCGAACCGGAGAAAAAAACGCGAAGAAATCGCAGGGATACGAAGAAAAAATCTAACTGTTTTCCGGGTGAACTAGGACAAATGTCCGACGGGCTCCATGGAAAAAGAGAGACTGAGCAAGATGGCACCTTTAGGCGGGAAGGGGACCGCGCATGCGTGCAGTATTCCCAAAGGCTTTCATAGAAAGCTGGGGAAATGCTCCGCAAGGGCTCCATCGACGTCGATGTCACCCATATGTGAGGACTGACTTCCTGCTTGGTCCTGGAGAACAGAACATTCATATACATAGCTCCCGCACAATGTGTATCCCTGACACACTAAGAGCCAACAAGGACCTCCAAACCTTCAGAAAAGATCTAAAAACTTACTTATTCCAGGAATACTACCATACGACTTAACCATATGACTCCCTGCACATACCTCATTCCATTAAAGACAACGATCTGCCAACCAAATGGCACAGAGGCAACCATCACGAACCTCTAAGCAAATGCTCAGCAAAAGGTTTACTGAACCTGACCCGTAATGCACTGTAAATAGTTCAAGGTTGCTCCTCCGGCTACCTTTTCATGTACATAGTTATAAACCAGTTATATGTATGTATATAGTTTAAATCTGTAATATGTAATTGTTATTTTTGCTGTGTTTAAAGTTATAATGTAAACCACTACTGCTCACTGGAAGTAGCGGTATAAAAATGTAACCAAATAAAAATAAATAAATAAATCCTTCCCCATAAAGCTTACAACTTACAATTATTAATATTTTGCTTTCACACCATGGGTACATTTTTGTGGCTCATTGGGCAGGCAATATTAACAGGCTTGTCACCTCCGCCCTCCACAGGGCCCACTGTGTTTGAGTGGCAATGACCATTGCCTTCTAGACTAAGGAGGAAGTCACTGGGGCACATGAGAGGAGAGTTTTAAATATAATGCTTCTAATGGAATGTCGATGTGGCTGTTGTCCTAAGGGACACTTCCCCTCAGATGATCCAGGCATCAGGGAAAGGCCCCGATGCAATCAAAATACTATTGGGAGCACGCACTAAACATTTAAGCTACCTCAAGACCAGGCATAGAGGCTGGCACTAAGGCTGGTTACGAAATCGTTTATGCGTTTCTCTGCATCGGGCGCAGACAATATTAGCATGCCATTTTAATATGGCCAGCTCATTTGCCTATAATTTAAATACTCGGCGTTAATTGTGTGCTAGTTTTAACTTTGCTGTTTACACACATTTGTTTCTTTTCTGCATTTGGCTTTTGGCTGTGGCGGTAATTGTGTCTAAAAGTGGTTATCTGTGCTTAAAGGCTGCGCTAGTTTTCTGCATCAGCCCGAACGTTTGCCCTTCTATCAAGGCATCTAGCCAAAATTTACATGATCAACATGGGGGGGGGGGGTGGAATTGAAACCTACTAATTTGTCCAGGTAATTCCAAAGTTACCTGGATCAATTGTTTTGAATACTGACCTCCTCGAGATCAGTTTTCAGTGGTGGACCCTATGCATAGAGTTAAACAGATATCTTATCTATTTACAGTAAGGTTATGCAGATTTTAATGATGCTATGCTTTTCAGTGATATTGCTGAAAATTTATAGATAACGTTAAATGATTATTTGTTTATTCTTGTTTCCATGATGCAACTTTTATGGATAAGTTATTCATCTAGAACAGAGGTTCCAAACTCCAGTCCTGGGGGGCCAAACACCATTCAGGTTTTCAGGCTGTCCCTAATGAATATGCATGAGATACATTTGAATACAATGGGGGCAGTGCATGCAAATGCATCTCATGCATATTTATTAGGGGCAGCCTGAAAACCTGAATGGTGTTTGGCCCTCCAGGACTGGAGTTGGGAACCTCTGATCTAGATGGTAATTTTATAAGGAGCCATGCAATGTTATATACCATAAATGTGTGTAATCATGTATTTTCAATGTTTACGCACGCAGATGGGTCTTGTGCATGTACTTTAGCCCAGGCCTTGACAAAAGCTTAGGAGCCAGTGCTTGTGAACTCCTTGTCTCCCCCCCCCCCCCCCCGTCCTTTTGTGCTAGTCTCATGTTCTCCTGAGACCAGCACCAGAGTTCCTACACCATGCATCATCTTTAGAGAACCATAGTTATAGTTTCAGATAGCAAGTGTCTCTGTGGGTGTGTGGTACAACAGTGGTGTGACTGTCTGTGTATGAGATGTAGTGGCGGATGCCTTTGTGTGGGTAGGATGCAGGGCTGAGGTGTGTGCATGTGCTGCAGAGCTTGTGTGTGGCGCAGAGGAGGGTTGCCTGTGGGTGTGTATGCCATGTGCACTGTTCCCTCTAAGGCTGTGCGGGTGTGCGCGCGCACACACCTCGCCAAGCGAGCGCACATACTTTACAACAGAGCGCACAAAAATTACGGTTCTGATTCTGATAGAAAACAACACAGATGTCTTCAAATTTAAAAGTTGTTATGTATTTACGGTTTTCACAAGTTCTACAATGTTTTCTAGTGCAATCAATGTGGTGTACATACTGTATTCTGATGTGTAGTCAAATTTTAAAGTATATAACTCCGAGTGTCGTTATGTGGCGCACAAAAATTTAATCTTCCTTCAAAAGCTGCACAGCTGATATTTTATGCGCACACAGCCTACAGAAAATTAGAGGGAACATTGGCCATGTGTGGTACAGATGTGAGGTGTATATGTGTGTGTGTATGTGTGTGGTGCCTGTGTGTTTCTGTCATGCAAATGTGGGGTGCGTGTGTGTGTAGTGTGGGGGTGATATGCTTGTGTGTATTGTCACACCTCATCCGCCCCAGCCTTGACTGCTGGTATGGTTTGGCTTATGAGGGTGGTAGTTGTGCCGTGCTTGTATCTATACAAATCACACATAAACCTTCTTTTCTTTTAGGGTTTTATTCCCCGTCCCTTTGAGGTTTTCTTCTTTAACAACAGAAATAAATAGCCTAACTTGGCTTATAACATAAAGTAACTGGATAACACAAATAGCTTTCTTCAGCATATAACGTCAGACAAAAGAAAAGAACAAACAGCCTACTTTGTCTGTTTGGCTAGGGAGAGAGAGAGAGAGAGTTTGTAGCCTTTGCTACTTGCCTATGGAATTAAGGTTACACAAACCTTTACCTTAAGGAGTATTCAGGTTCTTTTGTAGTAAGAGAACATTCCATTAATTCTGTATCTTCTAATGCACCAGAATCTTCATATTCCATCAATTCTGGTCCGGAGGAATCTGCATTGCCCACTTCTTCTCTCAGAGCCACACAGGTCTCTGGCCTCTTTCCACAATTCTTCTCTCCAGGATTGCCTACTCGGCTCCTCTCTCCAAGATTGCCTGTAAGAACGCCTCTCTCTCCAAGGCTGTCTCTCTCTCCAAGCTTGCCTCTCTCTCCAAGGTAGCCTGTCTCTCCAAGCTTGCCTCTCTCTCCAAGCTTGCCTCCCACTCGAAGGTAGCCTCTCTGAATGTTTGGTAGTCCGTTTTATCTATGTATTTTCTGACTCCACCTTTCTTCAGCTGCGCTTCATTAGGTGAAGCAGAGTCCCGTGCCTTACTCCCGGGGTGTGTCTCTCTGGGCTCTGGGCATGTGTGCTTTCGTTGTCCCTGGCAACTGTCAAGCATTCTTTCATTCATCCTGTCACTTTTTCCTTGATCATTCATACTGCCCTGCATTCTCTCATGCTGCCCTAGGTCCACCCTGTGACACATTCCCCCCCTTAAAACATTACTTGCTGCCGCCGTTTCCGGTGGACAGCAAGTAATTCGGGAAAGCGCATCTGCATTCCCGTGCATCTTTCCCACTCTATGTTGAACCCCAAAATTAAACGCTTGGAGCGCTAAATGCCAGCGGGTCAACCGAGCATTATTATTCCGCATTAGATGCAACCATTTTAGGGGAGCGTGATCAGTCACTAATAAAAATTTCCAGCCTGTGAGATAAAAACGGAGAGCCTCTATGGCCCATTTTATCGCCAGGCATTCTCGTTCTATCGTGGCGTAATTCCTCTCTGCTGGTGAGAGTTTTCGGCTAAGGTACGCCACGGGATGCTCACTCCCTTCAAAAACTTGGGACAGGACGGCCCCTAACCCCGTGTCTGATGCATCCGTTTGTAAAATGAATGGCAGGTTAAAATCAATACCTCTTAACACGGGGGCATTGCATAATTTTTCCTTAAGGGCCCCAAAAGCCTTCTCAGCTTCAGGAGTCCATCGAATTTGGTTGGGCGCGTTCTTCCTCAGCATTTCGGTGAGGAGAAGGCTTTCCTCGGCAAAATGGGGCACAAAGCGACGATAGTACCCTATCAAGCCTAGGAAACTCCGCATTTGTTTTTTTGTTGCGGGTCTGGGGAACTCCCGAACACTTTCTATTTTATTGGCTAGTGGTTTTACCAGACCCCTGCCTACTATGTGACCCAGATATTTGGCTTCTCTTGTAGCAAATAGGCATTTTTCTGGGTTTAATGTAAGTCCCGCCTTTCTTAATGCTCCGAGGACTGCTTCCACCCTGGTGAGGTGCTGAGACCAGGTCGTACTGTACACGACTATATCATCCATGTACGCGAGAGCGTATTCGTGGTGGGGTCTCAGTACCTGGTCTACGAGGCGCTGGCATGTAGCCGCAGCCCCGTGCAATCCAAATGGCATCCGCCTAAATTGATACAGCCCAATCGGCGTAGAAAATGCCGTCTTGGGTTACTGGGTGAGACGGCTTCAAAGTTTCCCAAAATCTTTGTGCTATTAAGCTTTGTTCTGCCCCAGAATCGAGTACGGCCATAGTACTTTCTCCTTCAACCTGTACCGGTATACATAGGCCTTTTGGTACCATCTTCGCTGCCCCTACCATCAGGACTGTCTTAACCCTACATTCTTTTATCACGTGGCCTGGTTTGCCACACTTATAGCACCTCCTAGTGCTCCTTTTTATATTACTCTTATCCGGGTTATATTCATTCACTCTTCTGGGTGTATGCTTGTCACTTTCATCCATCCCATACATACTTGTACTTTTTAAAAGGCTCACATTAGGTACAGTACTATGCTTTGCCTCACTGAACACCTCTGCCATTACTGCTGCTTCATCCGAAGTCAAGCAATTTTGTAAGGTCAGGAACATTCTCATTTCTTTTGGAACAGTTAATAAAAATTGCTCTAGCACAAGCTCATCTAACACAGATTCTAAGGTTCTATTCTCAGGGTCTAACCATTTATACAGCAAGTTTTTAAGCCTCTGACACAAAGCCTTTGGAGTTTCACTCTCCAATAGTACAGCTTCTCTAAACAGCCTTTTATAATGCCTTGGGGTCAAACCTAGGCGATCTTTTACTGCCTTTTTTATCTCTATATAATTATTTGCCAGGCTAGCCGGCATTGCCTTGAAGGCAGATAAAGCCTCTCCGCTTAGAGTAAGAGCAAATCTCATCGCCCATTGTTCTGTAGGCCACTTTAAATTTCCTGCTATGCGTTCGAACGCTTCAATAAAGTCATCTGGGTTATCTTCATGCCCCAAATGTCTCATAGCAAGACTTGTATGAGTGTCTACTTGCGGTATAGTTGCATCTCTTTCTGCAGACTTCCTCAGCAGTGCAGTCATCGCTTCCAATAGCGGCTTTTGCTGCTCCTGCATCGCTGCCATGTACTGTTTTTGCAGGTGCTGTAGCAGTCCGGCCTGCTTTTCTTGCTGTTCACCCATCCAGGCCAGCATATCCTGAGGATCCATCCTCTTGGCTTTTCACTGCACCTAGAAATAAAGGAGAAAAAAACACCACCAAGTGCGGTATCACACAGATAAGGTTTCTTTTCCCTTTTTATATCACCCCCTTTTTCTCACCCCGTCCTCCCAGGTTACCAATACCTCGGTTTCCTGGTAGACTCCAGCATGTGAGAAAAGGTCTTTGCACCGCTGACCGGTCTGTCAGCCGAATCCTTTCCAAATTCACTCACCACTGGCCGGTCTGCCAGCCGAATCCTCTCCTGGAGCAACTTTTCCTGCTTTTCCAGCAGTGTCCCTTTTTTTTTTTTTTTCTTTCCTTCAGGCACTTCTCATGCCCCTCCAAAAATTTTTTTTTTTTTTTTTATCCTCAGATCCTACGCCATTTATTTATATTACACCTCATCCGCCCCAGCCTTGACTGCTGGTATGGTTTGGCTTATGAGGGTGGTAGTTGTGCCGTGCTTGTATCTATACAAATCACACATAAACCTTCTTTTCTTTTAGGGTTTTATTCCCCGTCCCTTTGAGGTTTTCTTCTTTAACAACAGAAATAAATAGCCTAACTTGGCTTATAACATAAAGTAACTGGATAACACAAATAGCTTTCTTCAGCATATAACGTCAGACAAAAGAAAAGAACAAACAGCCTACTTTGTCTGTTTGGCTAGGGAGAGAGAGAGAGAGTTTGTAGCCTTTGCTACTTGCCTATGGAATTAAGGTTACACAAACCTTTACCTTAAGGAGTATTCAGGTTCTTTTGTAGTAAGAGAACATTCCATTAATTCTGTATCTTCTAATGCACCAGAATCTTCATATTCCATCAATTCTGGTCCGGAGGAATCTGCATTGCCCACTTCTTCTCTCAGAGCCACACAGGTCTCTGGCCTTTTTCCACAATTCTTCTCTCCAGGATTGCCTACTCGGCTCCTCTCTCCAAGATTGCCTGTAAGAACGCCTCTCTCTCCAAGGCTGTCTCTCTCTCCAAGCTTGCCTCTCTCTCCAAGGTAGCCTGTCTCTCCAAGCTTGCCTCTCTCTCCAAGCTTGCCTCCCACTCGAAGGTAGCCTCTCTGAATGTTTGGTAGTCCGTTTTATCTATGTATTTTCTGACTCCACCTTTCTTCAGCTGCGCTTCATTAGGTGAAGCAGAGTCCCGTGCCTTACTCCCGGGGTGTGTCTCTCTGGGCTCTGGGCACGTATGCTTTCGTTGTCCCTGGCAACTGTCAAGCATTCTTTCATTCATCCTGTCACTTTTTCCTTGATCATTCATACTGCCCTGCATTCTCTCATGCCCTAGGTCCACCCTGTGACAGTATGTTCGGGGGGGGGGGGGGGATGCACCCTTTGGCATATACAGGTTGTAATTTTTCTCTCCATGCATTCATCCCTTTAACCTCCACCTTGCAGCTCCCCTCCCCACTATCTGTTCCCCTTCTGGACTCCCTCCCCTCAGCACTCCCACCCTCTGCCCTCTATTCCCCCATCCTCCTTATTTTGTTTTTAAAGTACTGCCTCTTTAAATTTTGCTGCCTCTTTCCTATCTTACTGTTTTTTTCTGAAGGCTCCATTCCCCAACAGGAGGGATCTTTGCTGCATCTAAGCCCTAATTGCTGCAAAGATCACTCCTAGACTGCCCGCAGGGATCCGATCTCCCACAGTCACTTAATGCTCCATTCCCTCAGAAGAAAGACCTAGAAATCTACTTCTGGTCACACTGCCAAGAAAACCCAAGTGCTGCTGGATCACCAGGAGTCAGTAATGACTCAAAGGCTTGTATTGCATTTTATTTTACGAGTAGACCAGGTGGATGGCATGAACATTCAGTGTGGGTGTGCACAGGGGCAGAGCATGGGAAGAGTGCAAATCTATGCACACAAGTTATAAAATACTATAACTTATGCGCATTCTTTAAAATTCTAGGAATGAGCATTTGCACCAGAACTAAGGCCGATGTAAGTGCTTGCACGTAGATTTAATGCATGTTTTCAGATACTTAAACCCCTGTTATTTAAAGAAAAGTAGGCCCTGTTTTTTTTTATACTGTAAAATAGACTTAAAATAGTAGGCATATTGTGGGTGCCTAAAAGTAGTGGGTTGGTTAAAAAATTATTCTCCAAGTGAATGAATATCATTGATCAGATGGATAATTTTTTGTCAGCTTCGGAATGTTCCTAATCTTGTCTCTACTAAAATGCATAAATTTTGGCCGTTTAGTGACTTCGAGAGCCATACATTATCTATTCTCCAGACCAGCATTTTTAGTTTAAAACACTTATTCAGTCCATATTCACTGCTGACTTCACAAATGCTTTTGAAAACCAATCTTAATTTTCTTTTCACAAGAACCACACAACAATACTACAGCTGATCAAAACTTACTACCTTCTTATTTCATTGTCTATACACTGGGTGCATACAAATTTGTCACGTGCATATTCAATGTGGGCATCCTGAAAACCTAACTAACCGTAGGAGTCCCAAAAAAGGTATGAGAAGCCCATTTTAAAGCAAAATTATGGACAAACTTTTGCTTTCAAGATTGATGCAAGTCTGGAAGTAAAAAATAACTGAGTATCTGCCCCAGGACTTGAATTTTCTTAGATTGCTGAGCTACAGTTGTGGTTATTAGCACCCTTTCAAGTCAACCCCTTAATGTCCAATGTCTCCCAAAATAAAAGTGGCCAGTGAAATGGCTTTGGATTACATATGCACACATATGTGACACGTAAAAGAATTAAATAAAACAAGACCAATTAAAAATAAATTGTAGGAAATAGTATAAAAACTGGGCCAGGACATGGGGGGGGGGGAGGGTGGAGTTTTCTCAAGATGGCTGCGGAGTGTTTCTAGTGAGCGGATGCCTAAGCAGAAGGGAAAGTTGAGGGCTGTTTCCTCTGAGCCCCAACTACCCAGTTCTGGTCCAATGGACCGTTTTGTACTGTTACTTGTGGATGGTGGACAGGAGATTCGAGCCGGCTTGGTCACGCCTAGTGGGGAGGCTAAGGCGTCTCCGTCGGATGGTGAAACGTCTCTCCTGCACAGAGGACACCGCCACCTTGCCCAGCTGCCCTGGATCCTGCCTCAGCTGTTATAGCACCGACGCCTTCCCGGAAGGGGGTGCCGAGTGTGGAGAGTGTGTCGGCTGATTGTGCGGCTCCACAGTCCCTCGAGAGTCTTGGGGAGGCTTTGGGTGATAGTTCGGCGGCGAATATTCTGGCGATGTCTTCTTCGGAAGGAGGACTGCTCCCTCAACTTGCCTCAATGCCGTCTTTGTTGGATTCACCTCTTCTCCTCCGACCTAAGGTCTTTACCTTAGAATCTATATGGGAAGCTATAGCTACTCTTTCAACGGCGATAATTTCGCAAACTTCAGTGCTTGCTTCTCGAGTCCACGAGAATGTTGCCGCTATCCAGAAGAACGCTGCTAATATTGATATCGTGATATCTACATGTGAACAGATGAAGAGTCAGATTACCAATCTTGGTTCTCAGTTGGACAATGTTTCTGCTATGTCTTTGGCTTTATCAAAGGAGAATGGGACACTTAAATATAAACTAGAAGTGTTGGAAAACGCTTCCAGGGCAGCAAATCTTCGTGTTTTGAATTTTCCCCGAGTTTCCGGTGTTTCTGCTTTAGATATGTTCAAAAGATATATGTTGGAAGTGTTAAAGGTCCCTGCAGATTTGATTCCACCTCTGAGTAAGGTATATTATTTGCCTCGTGTCAAGAAAAATGCTGAAGAACCAGTGGCAGTATCTGAGGTGAATTTTGATGTTCTGAATATTTCTGATATGCTCGAGGATGTCGGGGGGAAGCCTTGTACTCCTTCAAACTTATTGGTTCAGTGTGCTTTAATCTCAGATAAAGATTGGCTTTTAAAAATGTTTTTCAAGAAGCGTTTACAAACCTTTTTGGGTTTAACCATATCTATGTTTCCTGATTTAACTACAGAAACTCAGAGGAGGAGGAAACAGTTTCTTCTTTACAAGGCAGGGGTGACGCAGGTTGGGGGAACCTTCTTTCTTAGATTTCCATGCAAGTGTCTGGTAATAATTAAGGATGTTAAGTATGCTTTTTCTGATCCGAATGATTTGAATACTTTTATAAATGCCAGAATTTCATCCACTGTACCACCAGAATAATGTTGACAATCATGTTTGTCCCTATTTGGAGTGTATCCACGGTCCTCCGTAGCTATTTTGTTTTCTTGAATGCCAATGGTTTATGCTCCTTCCAAAGTACTCCTGCTTTGGATGGTATTTTTCTGGTTCTCTTCCCCCATAATTGTGGGCTATATGGAGTGATGTTTGTATTATTGCCTTAATTTTTTCTTAAATTTAATTGTCTGCTATGTACTCTATTTCTTTGCAAGGAATTTTGTTTTTTTCTTGCTGTTTTGTAAAAATTACATAAATAAAAAATTATAAAAAAAAAAAACTGGGCCAGGACATGATTATTGCCACCCTTATAAACAATTCAAATCAGTTTGAACAGAAGATCCACATTCATATTGCAATAAAATTAGATGCACCTGTAATCAATTGTCAATATTCACATGACTTGAATCAACCAATGAATGAAGACTCTAAGGTTTAAAATGGCCACATTCACTCCCTGTTCCATTTTCACAATGATGAAGATAAGAGAGCTGCCCGAGACCATCAGAAAAGCAATTATCACCAAACATCAAACTTCAAAGGGGTACAAGGCCATCTCCAAAGGGATTCCTGTGTCTACAGTTCACAATGTGATTAAGACGTTTTCTGCTAATGGAACTGTCAAGAATCTCCCAGGATGTGGTGAGCAGAGGAAAATTAATCCAAGATGTTTTTGAAGGTTAGTGTGAACTTTTGGAAGAACACCACATACAACATCCAAAGAGCTTAAGGCATGTCTGATCTTTGCCCAAACCCACCTTGAGAAAACACAATCCTTCTGGGAAAATGTTCTGTGGACAGATGAAACCAAACTTGAGTTCTATGGCAATGCAGACCAGCAAAACATTTACAGGCAAAGAAATGAAGCTTATAAGGAAAAAAAACCCTTCCTACAGTTAAATATGGTGGAGGTTCCATAATGTGGGGCTGTTTTGCTGCCTCAAGAACTGAAAGCCTGCAACAAATTAAAGGAATCATGAAGTCAGAGGACAACCAAAGTATTTTGGAGCAAAATGTGCTACCTAGTGTTAGAAAGCTAGGTCTGTGTCAAAGGTCATGGGTTTTCCAGCAGGACAATAACCCACAACATACAGTGATGTTAAAATGTCTTGCATATGTAGTACTGAATTGGCAATGTTTAATTGTTTGGATGCCATTTTCTCCTTTTTGTCTTCTGTACAAATCTACTACGGAGGCTTTGGAAGCCCATGTGAGTTCCAATAAAGAGTGGAGGTTTCTTAATCCTATGAATTATACATTAGCTAAATTTTATTTAGTTCCCAAAATCCACAAGGATCTTAATAACCCCCCCGGTCGACCTATCGTCTCCACCAGAGGATCACTGCTGGAGCCATTATCGATTTTCCTTGATTCTTTTTTACGACCGTTGATGTCATCTATTCCTTCGTATCTAAAGGACACCACTCATTTTCTACAATTGTTACTTGAACATTCAGATCTAGCAGGAATGCAGGATATCATATTAGTGACTTTGGACGTCACGTCATTGTATAGGTCATTCCCCAGGATAAAGCCCATGATGTGGTCATGCAGACGCTCCATGATAGGGGTGACCTTTCAGAATTCCAACTGGCTTTTCTATCAGAGCTGACCAAGTTGACGTTATTCCATAATCATTTTATTTATGAAGAGACCATTTACCATCAGATATCTGGAGTAGCGCGATGGGGGCTACCTGTGCCCCTTCCATCGCTAATCTGTATATGTTACAATTTGAAAAGGACTGGATTGTTGCCAATTTTTTGAAAGTTTGGAAGAGGTATATAGACGATGTTTTTGTTATCTGGCAAGGAGCAACCTTTGATTTGTTACAGTTCTTTGATTGGTTAAATTCCAGGGAAGATAACATTAAATTTACTCTCAATTTTCATCCTGACTGTATAACTTTTTTAGATGTTCTGGTACATAAAACTCCACAGGGATGGCATACTTCTACATATCGTAAACAAATGGACAGAAACACCTTACTGCACTACGATAGTGCTCATCCCACACAATTGAAAAACAGTTTACCTTTATCGTAATTTATCCGTTACCGGCGAAATTGTTCTGATTTACAGGGATTTAAAGATCAGTCAAAAAAATTGAGAAATAATTTTTTACAACGTGGATATCCCCTTCGGGTCGTCAATCAAGCTTACAAGAGGGCGAGATTTCTAAATAGAGATCACCTAATTAATCCTCCAACTACAATGACAGCTGCCCCTCAGACACATATTAATTTAATAACCTCTTTTTCACCCTTCAGTTCTTTTTTGCAACGGAGCATTAAACGACATGCTAATGTTTTACAGAGCATTCCGGGGCTAGAAGGTTTTACAGTTCGCTGTGTTTGGCAGCGGCAAAAGAACTTTAAGGAGTTACTCAGCCCAGCGGTTCTACGCTCCCCTTCTACTTTACAATCCCCTACACAGGGAGGCCACACGTGGCGTGGTAATTGCAATATTTGTTCAGTTACCTTAGAACTGACTGATTTTGACTACCATGACACTCGCTACTGCCTGCGGAGTAGAACCACCTGTATGTCCACACAAGTCATCTATGCAATCCGCTGTCCTTGTGGCCTACTGTACCAGATCCCTTCAAGTGAGAATCAATGAACATAAGAGCAAGCTTAAATGTCAAAGACGAGAAGCCCCGATTGTTGACCATTGCCTGCAGCTTCAGCATACCTTTTCAGAACTATGCTGTTTTGCTATTGAACGGGTAACTTTTCCAGCTCGTGGGAGAACATTGGATCAAACTTTGTTATATCGGGAACAACGTTGGATATACACTGGCTTCCATGATACCTCGGGGATTGAACTCGCAAATAGAATGGGAAGTATGTCTGTAAGAGAAGCGATTGGTGGCAATTGGCTGTCTCTTTCCCATACATTCCCATTACAGCTTCACAGGTGGAATCAATCACGCTTTAATATTTAAGTACTCCGCATGCGCGGCGTCTTAGTTTGTTGGAATGTATGTACCAGACAGAGAGCCTAACGGAGCCATACCAGTGATACTAGAGGTAGGAGGTTTCTGACACGCGATTAAGAATCTATTGAAATACATATTGTTGTGAAGTGTGTATCTCAAGAACTCATTCTTTTTGCAGTGCTGATCCGAAAGATTCCCCTGATGAAACCAACTTGGTGAAACGCATTTCATAGCACGTGAACAAGTGTCGGGAATTCATCATAAAGCTAAGCACTGGTTCACTGTTTAAAGATATTTTTATATTGCAATTATGAGGCTTGTCAAGGGAAACGTCATTGTTTGTTGATATCAAAAAAATTTTAAAAATTTTTCAAAAAAATATGAGTGGCTAATAGTTGATGAGTGGGGTCATTGATGTACATTTAGGCATCAGTCCACTGCAGTTCCCCAGAAAGCAGTGGCAGCCTATGGTTTCTGAGACCTCTATAGCCATGAGTCTAAATATGATATATAAAGCACTTCCTATGTTGTAATACAGAGCAACACCACTATCTGATTCTGTACAAATCTGACAAATTTGTCCTGACTCGAGCGTTTAATACCCATGTTTGTTTGGTAGTGAACCTGTGTACAAAGATGCAATAAGTGCCCAAACATTTGTTGTGTTTTCTGTTCTGTGTATGTTGGCAATGTACATGTTTTCTTCTTAATTTCATTAGGAAGCCCTGAAAGGAGCTGTTTTATGTTGTTGGTGGCCATTAGTACTTGAAGGGCCAGCCCTAGCTCTTTCTTACCAGACGACATTTGTCTGGCATGGAGTGGACTAGTTTGACGAGGTGTTCTCGCGTTATGATGCGATTCCAGGCTGCAATCAGTGACTCAATCAGCAGTCACTTGGTCCATGGCTGCTTCTTGGCAATCTCAACTGATACCTTGTACCAAAGATTCTCAGTCGGGTTGAGATCGGGTGATTGAGCTGGCCAGTCAATGGTCTGAACTCTGTTTATTTTCTTCCAGTCGGTGATGGTTTTCGCTTGATGGCAAGGTGCATTGTCATCCTGGAAGAAATATCTGCTATGAAACAGTTGCTTAGCTGATGGCAGCATCCACTTTTGCAGAATTCCTATGTATTTCGCTGCATTGACCATCCCGTCAATGATATATAGTCTTCCAGCACCACTGGCTGCCATGCATCCCCAGATCATGATCTTGGTTGGATGCTTCACGCAGATATTCAAGCACTCTGGTTTGTACTCTTCATGAAGAACATGAAGAAAGATCTACAAAAGCTGGAAGACTGGTCTAAAGCTTGGCAACTACGATTTAATGCAAAAAAGTGCAGTGTCATGCACTTGGGTAGCAGAAATCCAAGAGAAATGTACGCGATAGGGGGAGAAAGGTTGGTATGCACAGTTCAGGAAAAAGATCTTGGTGTGATTATCTCTGCTGATCTCAAGGTGGCAAAACAGTGCGACAAGGCAGTGGCAAAAGCCAGGAGGATGTTGGGCTGCATACAAAGAGGGATTACCAGCAGAAAAGAAGAGGTACTTATGCCACTGTATAGGTCTCTGGTGAAGCCTCACTTGGAATACTGTGTTCAGTTTTGGAGACCATATCTTGCAAAGGATGTAAAAAGACTGGAGACTGTTCAGCGGAAGGCGACCAAAATGATTTGGAGCCTGCATCAGAAGCCTTATGAGAAGAGACTTGAAGACCTAAATATGTATACTTTGGAGGAAAGGAGGGACAGGGGAGATATGATTCAGACCTTTAAATACTTAAAGAGAAATGATGAACAAACAAACCTCTTCCAAAGACGGGGAACCTGTAAAACTAGAGGGCATAACATGAAACTGCAAGGGGGTATATTGAAAGGCAATGTCAGGAAATATTTTTTCACTGAAAGGGTGGTGGATGCTTGGAATACCCTCCCGATGGAAGTGGTAGGGGCGAACACGGTGACGGAATTCAAAAAGGCATGGGACAAACACAGAGGATCCCTTTACAGAAATAGGAAAAAAAACCAAAATAAACGGTACCATATAACTTCTGAACCATATAACGTCTCAACAAATAGGGATGTCCTACATGGAGTGGTGGGTTTACCCCTGAACAAGGATATGGGGAGGGGTGGCCTGCGCGGAGCGACAGGTGCACCTACTCTTGCCATCTTGCTGGGCAGACTGGATGGACCATGCTGGTCTTTATCTGCCGTCAACTACTATGTTACTATGTTACTATGTTCATGAGGTAACCTCCTTACATAGGTTTTGCCCCAGTCACTCAGAATGTAGAATGTGCTTTCGTTGCTGAACAGAACTTTCTCCCAGTCAGCCTTGCTCCATTTTCAGTACTTGAATGCCCACTCAATGTGTCTCTCCTCTGTTCCACCGTTAGTAGTGGCTTCCTCCGTGCCTTACTGCCCCTCAATCCGTATGCCAAGTGTCATCTCCTCACAGTGAAGTACAAACTGCAATGGAAAACTTCTCCTTCCATTCCTGCAGAAGTTCAGGGGAGGTTAGCTTGCAGTTGCCAAGAAATGTCCTTATCAAGGCTCTGTCATCCCTCATGGTTGACTTTCTAGGCCGACCACTATGATGTCGGTCCTGCAAATGTCCCATCTCCTTATGCCTCTGCAGAATGTGGGCAACCATGCTCTGATTACAGCCAACCTTTGCTGCAATCTGTGAGCTGGAATACCCCTCCTCATGCAAAACCATTACCCTGACCCAGACTTCCATTGATAGAAAATGCAACCTCTTCACCATGCCAAGATGTTGAGCATCAGATGCGATACACACCAGTTGATCCACATTAAATTCAAATCTAGTTTGCCACCAAAATACCATGCACTGATTGGTTATCAAATATGACTTCCTATTGGCTGAGGAAGTGCGGTATTCTATTGGTTCATTTCAATACCACTTTGACACAGAATCCGATTGATCATACTGGGAGATCATTTCCTCATGATAGCCATACAAAGATTCACAGACAAGTAATTTTGCATGCAGAAATGGCTGCTGAATTAAATATGCAACAAAACAGTATATAATAAGCAGGATTCTGGCACAGAATTTGGAAAGATTGTTAAAATAAAGCTGAGAATAGCTTGATCATGCAGCCTATGCAAGACTTTTGCACACCACTGTACAAAAGTACAAATGAATGTTTAAAAAGGAACAAATGGACTATTTTAAAATGGCCAACAATGAGTCCTGATCTCAATCCAATCGCAAACCTTTGGAAAGAGCTAAAATTTGCCATTGGGAAAAGGAATCCTGGAAACATTCATGAGCTGGAACAAATCACACTTGAAGAGTGGGAGAAACTACCAGCAAACAGATGTATGAAACGTATAGATGGCTACAAGAAATGTATGGAGGCTGTTCATCACTGCCAAGGGTTGTGCAACCAAATATTAGTAAAGGGTGCCATTAATCCAGTCCAAGTCATATTTTTTGTTTTTTTCTTAGAAATTAAGTTGCACGGTCACCTTTTTTTTTGTTGTTGTATACCTTTGAACATACTATTAAAATATTATGATGACATACAGTTGGAATATTTCCAATTATTTATCAAGATATTGTACTCAACATACCTAAACTCAAAGGTTCCAATAATGTTGACAAGCACAAGTGTAAATGGGAAGCACGTTCACTGGAATGCAGATGGAACTTTAATTCAGTGCTCCTCAACCCTCTCCTGGACGTACACTTAGCCAGTAGGGTTTTCATGATTACCACAATGAATATGCATAGAATAGATTTTAATGCAATGAGTCTTCAACATATGCAAATTTATTTCATGCACTGTTACTGCAATAACCCAGAAGAGGGTCAAGATACACTGCTCTAATAAATCGAAAACAGCAATTTGGAGACTGGAAGGTCGACATATGGCAGAAGTGAGAACCGCTCCCACAATATAATTGTATACAATACAATTGGATGACACTGTTAGGATAGTAACCTTTTCTTTGTTTGCCAATTTTGTTCCTTTGAGAAAGGCAGTCATGGCTTGTTTCCAGATTTCTCACAAGTGGGACTTCTTTGAAGTAAAGCTTCTTTTTGTAACTATTCTGCACATCATTCTAAGAAGCTTACAATAAAATGCCACAAAAAGACCAGGTTTTCAGGATATCCCTAATGAATATGCATGAAATAGAGCTGCATGCATACTACCCCATTGTATGCAAATTTATCTTATGCATATTCATCGGGATATCCTGAAAACCTGGCCTGTTTGCAGCCGAGTCCTGCACCTCTGCACCCCTGAAATACATTATGAGGATTATTTTAGAAGCCTTACCTATGATTTCCATATGCAAAATTAGGTATTTACATATGCAAATAGCCATTTTAGAAAGGGCTGAATTTGCACATGCATCTCCTTATTACTTAGATGTTTTAAGGGGGCATGTCATGGATATGGCTAGGGAGAGGCCTGGACAGGTCAGTGTGCATTCCACATTTCATAACATAAAGGAAATAACTGCAATTGTTAAAATCGGGATTTGCACATGCTTGCTAGCACATTTTTGTTTTTAAAAATTGCTCATTTCGGCCAGCCCTTTACAGAGGGATTAAGGGGGTTATCTTCCTTAATCCTCTGTTATATCACTAAATTTAAATTAGATAAAAATAGCATGTGTAGTTAATTGGCAATATTTATATGTGTAGCTTTGTAAGTGCCAGTGGAATCTGATGAATTCCCTCCATTGATTTTTCCTACATGTACCTCTGCAAAACGGCTCCTCCGGCTCCACAGATTGGCACATACAAGTGCACTCCTGCATCTCCTTATTCATATTTTAGGAAAGGCTCCACAGTTGGCAGAGACTTTTCTAAAATGCAGTCAGAATTGGGTATATCATGACCTTGATGTCTCGGTTCTAATCTCCATGTACTATCTAACATGTGCATTCATGGACATTTACAAATGGCTGTTAATATAGATCAGCAGTATTCACTTTCAGTCCTGGGGAGCTGGCAAAAGATCAGGCTTTCAGGATATCCCTAATTTACGGGAAAGATTTATTTATTTGGATTTGGATTCAGTTCATGTCTTTCTCATGGTAGTTCAATGGAAGTGGTAGGCATGCAGATTTCATTAAGGATATCCTGAAAACATGATGTTTCGGTGGCCCTCCAGGATTTACTAGAGATATAGATTATCAAAACCTTTGTCTATTGTGTGTAGTTTGACTCATTTCATTAAGGGAGTGATTTTAGAAGCCCTGTTTGTCTGAAAACACCCATTCCACCATGGAAATCACATACAGGGGCAGCTCTAGGCCAAGTGAGGTGGTAGCCTCAGGCGGCAACGTTTTGGGGGCGGTAAAAATTGCCCCCCAAAAAAACGCCTCACTCGGCCTTCATAAAATTAAAAAAAAAATGGTTGCAGAAGCATGACGTGCTTTGTTAAAGCTGAGCCTGCCATTGCTGATGGGAAACAGGCATTTCCTATTTCCCATCAGCACTGGTGGGCTCAGCTTTAACAGAGCTGTGGGAAAGGGAAACACTTTCCCTTTGCATGGCTCTGCAAAGCTGAGCCGGCATGGGGGAGGGGGGAACGAGTGGCAGCTGTCAGGGCTGTTCCGGGGAGGCAGCGGTCGCGGGGCATTTCATGCTGTCTCTGCCGCTATGGATAGCTGATCCTAAAATGGAGTACACTCTCTGGTTTACTAACCAATCTGATTGGGAAGGGCAGGTCAAATGCATATCCTTAGGTGGTTTTCCTGGGCTTACCCAATAGTGGTATGTCCAGCCCTCTGGCAGTGGGAGCGTGGAGAAATCAATGTTGTGCAAGACAGTTCTTTACTTCTGGTAGCTCCCAAATCCAAAAATGCCAACTCTGTAAGCTAAGAGCTAGGAGATTGGCCCACACTTCCTATGCTGACCCCAGAGGAAGCTGAAGAAAATCCTGGCTCTTAGAAAAGATCTCTTAATAGATGCCCTCCAGGCAAACCCCAAGCTTCACTCACTTTTCTGTCCAGCTCACCAAGTACCTGATCTTATTTAATTAAGGTTTCTACCTATAATTTCACTGCTCCCAGCAATGCTGGGGAGCAACTATGCTGTTTATTCAATCCTCCTTAGTAAACCTCTCTTTCCATGGCAATGGCAGCAGCAGCAGCAGCTTTCGCAACTTTTTTTTCTCAAATTTCCCTTCAGAAGGTCAGGCTAGGCTGGGCTGGCCTGGGCTGGGGGGGGGGGTAGCACAGGAAATAGTAATGGGCTGATGGGGGGAGAACTAGGACTAGAAATGGGCTGATGGGGGTTAAGAATAGAAATAGGCTGATCGGGAGGGGGGGCTAGGACTGGTAATGGGATGTTGGGGGGGTTAAAACTGGAAATGGGTTGATGGGGAGTTAAGAATAGAAATAGGCTGATCGGGAGGGGGGCTAGGACTGGGCTAATGGGGGAGGGGAGGTGAGTGTTGCTGGCCCTGGAAGGAAACTAGGGGCTAGGGCTACAAATGGGCTGGCTGATGCGGGGGGATGAGAGAATAGGACTGGAAGGGAGCGGATACTGAGAGGGTCTGCCAGGGGAAGGAGGGGGCTGGAATGGAACTGACACCTGGGATGTACTGAAGGGGACTGGAAGGGAGCTGACACTTGGGGATGGGTAGGTAGGTGGCTGGGTAATGGGGAGGAGGCTGGAAGGGAGCTGACGTGTGAATGGCACTGGAAGGGGGATGGACAGAGGGCAGGGCGACTGGAAGGGAGCTGACTGGGGGGGGGGTGGCACTGAGAGTGGACCTGAGCTGATACCTGGGATGGTATTTGGACTAGAAGGGGCTGGACAGTGGGGAAGGAGAGGGATTGGAAGGGAATGAACACCAGTTGTAGTCGTGGGAATGCAAGGCAGTTGACATTGGAAGGTACTGGGAGGGGAGGACTGGAAAGGGGGCTGATACTGGGGAGAGTTATTGGAACTGGAAATGGGCTGATGGAAGGAAGTGAAGAAAACAAAAGAAGAGATAAGAAAAGGCAGTTGGACCATAGACCACAGAAAGAGAGTTAAGAGAAGACTGGAAAACAGAAGTCTCAGATTGGGACCAACATGATCAGAGAATAAAATGGTCAGACAACAAAGGTAGAAAAATAATTTTATTTAATTTTAGTGATTGGACTTTGTGCTATCTTTATATTTTACACAGTATTGGGGAACTGCATCTCTTATTTATCTGATGTTGCACTGCATGTGGACTCTGGCTTCTTGGGGTTTCAGTTTCAATTTTGTCTATATATTTTTATTTTTACTTTAGATAGCAGTTACTTATTCTGTACTTGATGTTATGAGTGTGTGACTGAGGCCAAGTGTTCTGTTAAAAATGGAGTTTGTACATAAAGATCTATACTGTACTGTATTAATTTGACTTGTTCAGCTTTTCAAATAGGTGTATGGATGTTCCAGGGCCAACTGTAGTATTTACAGTGATGCTTTTTTTGGATGGGCTCCTTATGTGAGTTTTGGAGGTTTGTGCTAATATGTTATGGTATGGTAGGTTTGCTCTTTGTTGTAGGGTTTTGTATTAGTTCACAATATGCCTGGTACTGGAGAATAGTGGTTGTTGTTGTTGTTGTTGTTAGAGAGATGATCAGAATCAGATTTTTTTTAAATTGAGTTCTGTGGGTGAATGTCCTGGTTCTGCTCTGCACCCACTGTGGATGCAAAATATATGCTGAAAAAGAAAAAGCAAGAACCATAATGCAGTTTATAACAACAAAATTAAAATGAGTTATAACTTAGTTTTATAAGCTGTAGTGTTGGTTCTTGCTCTCTTTTAGTTCCTTGGTGTGCAAACAGGACCATACCTAGCCCTGTGCAAGCAGTGCAACTGCACAGAGCGCAAAGGCTTGGGGGGCACATTTTGGCTGTCTGCTGTTGCCCTGCCGCCGCTGGCAGGACAATAGCAGGCAGCTGAAATGCGCCCCCAAGCCTTTTTGCAGCACTTTAAGTAGGTCTGGTCCCTCCCTCCTCTGATGCGATGTCAAAGCAGGGAGGAACAGATCTGCTTAAAGTGCTGGCTCCGTCAAGTGTTGCCTGCTCTTTCCCTGCTGCCAGTGTCATGAAAAAAATCAGAGGGCGGCAGCAGTAGGGAAAGAGCAGGCAGCGCTGGATGGAGGTATGGGGGAAGGGGGGCGCACGCCCGAGCTGCTAGTGGCACAGGGCACAATTGCAGCTCGGTACGGCCCTGTGTGCAAACATCTTGCATTTCCTCCATATAATCTAATCGGCTTTTTTGTTTGGTTCAGTCCCTGCTTGGAGTTCTGAAAAAGCCCCGCCCCTCTAAGGGGGGGGGGGCACCATCTCATTCTTCGCCTCAGGCAGCAGATTGCCTTGAGCCACTTCTGATCACACAGATATCACTAGAGACATTTTAGAAAGCCCAAAAAAGACATGTGTCTGGTGCGATCACATTCAACTCGCACAGGGGCTGGCCAGGGCAGAGCGAAAAAGATGCACATGTGCAGCACAAGTTTAAAATTGCACACACATCTCAGGATGCTGGAGGAGACATTGATGGCTATACCTGCTCCAGGTCATGAGACTCAGAAATGTGCTCAAACCATGTAAGATGAAGAGGGAAATGCCTCCTCAATCCCCTGATATTTTTCACTCCTTCCCAAAATTATGACAGTAAGTAAAAAGACATATCTTCGGGCTTCCACACCGCTGCCAGTCCGTTTGCAAACTGGCAGGTTGGGATGTGTACTTGAGGGAGATATACAGGGGCACATTCTAAAACAGGGCCGCAAGCATGGTATGTGCCTGTAATGGCAGATTTTCATGTCAAACAGATGCAAGTTTCTGAATTCAGCCCAAAACCAGTATGCATCTGACCCATTACTCTGCATGTCCCCATTTTCCCTTTTATGTGGCAGATACTTGTATTTTTCAGAGCGGAGTGGTGCCGATTTTTATAAGACACTTACAAAAGTTCACCTTTTCTGCTGCCTCTCCCCCTGAATTTTGGATGTTTTCAGTTGGATGTCCCAAGTTTCACCTACATGGCCTTTCTAAAATGTGCCTTCACACTACCAGGGAGAAAGTTTGGATAACAAGACAATGAGCTTTCTCACTCCTTCAAGTTTACTATTTTCCTCAGTAACAAAGACCATTGCTTTATTTACTTTGGTTGTTTGGTTGGTTGGTTTTCCCTTTAGCGCTAAAGACACACAAATTCCCCCCTTCCTTTATCAGAATTCTGATAAAGTTTGCAAACGTCTCCCTAGCATTCACTAAGGTAAATACATCTTTGCTGGTGGGGAGTGAATTGGCGACTCCTTGGGTCAGGGTCTACCTGCGGTTCTCTTCGGAAACGGTATCGTAAGTCTCCTGCTGCCTTTGCTTGGTGTCAGCCTGCAGGAGCAGTGTTGGGATCTCCCTCTGTTGCATTCTCCCCTTCGCTGCTGCTTTCTGCAGCGCTTGGCATGTTTGCTGCCGGCTGTGTCTGATGCTAGCCTCAGACTGCTTTCTGGAGGAACACTGCTGCTGTGATGGGCACTTCCTTCCAAGAAGGTCTGCAAGGGCCTTTTTACAGATCGCAAGCTCCTCATGCTTTTGTTTGCCCTTGCAGATGCCGACTGCTTTCCTTTCAGTGAATCTGGAATTAGAGGAAACAGTCGGTTGCATGAAAAATGGGGGACCTGGGACTTACAAATCTATCCAGGGCCAAAAGTATGAAAATCAATTAATTTTACTAAAGCATACAGATAATAAAAAAAATATTATGGTGGCAAAGATGATGATTTTAAGCCATTCAGAGGCAATAACTACTGACAAGGGTAAGACTGTCAAAGACACTAAGAAGGTAATTCTTGCTTAGTCTAACAAGTGCTGTCATGCACATATGTGGTACTTATTCTATAAAGTAAAGTACTTGTGTACTTTACAGAATAGGGGCATGGGTGAAATATGTATGCCAAATCTAGGTGAGACCACCTACACCCACCCTAAATGTGTGGAAAACACACACACAAGTTATAGTATTCTATAACTTACATGTGCAAATTTGCACTCTACCCCTATGCACACTCAATCCCAAAATGACACACCATCACCTCGACGCATGTAGTCATAGAATAGTGCTTGTCTAAACTACACACGTAAGTGTCCATCTCCATGCGTAAGTCATTGAAAATAGGTGACGTATGCAGGGCTGAACTAGTCAGTCACCTAAGGTGGCAATATCACCATGGCTGCCTTGTATCTGTTTCCCTCCTCCTCACTGCCCTGCTGCCCAAATAGTAGGAATTGGTTTGCTACAGGGCACCTGTGGGGAAGGGAAGGGGATAGTAGGAGATACATTGGATTCGGGGGGGGGGGGGGGGAGGAGAAGGTCTTTGAGTTGCCTGGTGGAGGGAAGAAAAACACTTCAAATAGGAAACCTATCAATATATATACAGTCTCTGAAAGTGCACAATATGCAGAAGCAGATCAAACACAGGACCCATTTAACAGGAAAATAAGAGAAAAAACTTCTTTACCCACTAATCAAGACCCAATTCAAAGAAGGCACATGTCGCTTCACCAGCAGATTCCTAGACAGGCTCAGGATATAAGGGCAATGGTGCTTACATAACTTCTCAGTCCTACAGAATGTGGTTTATTCAAAGGCAGAGATTTCAGTAGATAATTACAAAAGATACGTCTTTTTTTTTAACCATAGCTACAGCAAAGCAAAGTTGCTGACCTGTGAACTATGCCCCCCTCTCCCCCAGGGATGTAGGGAAGTGAAGGAAGGGTTTATTTAGCTGTAATCTTCAAGAACAGGAAGGCAGAAATTACAGACATCTGGAGTACAATATGAGCCATCAGTGGGTGATCAGATACTTGCTGGGAATCTTATGGCACCTAGAGTAGAGGAACCTGGGAGTGATTTTCAGATGATCTTAAGATAGCCAAACAGGTAGAAAAGGTGACAGTGAAAGCCAGAAGGATGCTTGGTTGTATAAGGAGAGGAATGGCAGGCAGAAAAAAGGAGCAGATAGTGCCTCTGTATAAGTCTCTGATGCAACCTCATTTGGAGTATTGTGTGCAATTCTGAAGACCACCCCTTAAAAAGAATATATACAGGATGGAGTTGGTTCAGAGGGTGACTACCAAAGTGGTCAGTGCTCTTCATGATAAGGCATATGGAGACAGACTTAAGGATCTCAATATGTATACTTTGGAGGAAAGGCAGATAGAGGAGATATGACAAGAGATGTTTAAATACCTCCGTGGCATAAATGTACAGGGGGAGAGCCTCTTTCAATTGAAAGAAAGCTCTGCCATGAGGGGGCATAGGATGAAGATGAAAGGGGATAGACTCAGGCATAATTTGCGGAAATATCTTGCTTGCCGAAAGAGTGGCAGATGCATGGAATAGTCTCTCAGTGGAGTTAGTAGAGACAAGAACTGTATCTGAATTCGAGAAAGCATGGGACAGACACAGAAGATCTCTAAAAGAACAAAAGGAACTGTAAACTTACTAGTTGCTATGGAAGGACAAACAGGATAGGCTGTAGTCTTTATCTGCTGTCATTTTTTCTATGTTTCAGTGCTTCCATGCATGTGGTTCCAGAAAGCAAATGAAGAGCATGATTACTAGAGGACGTGCCGGCAGCACACATTGGAGCCAGAAAGTCAGCATGAAGGCCCATGCTAACTTTTGAGAGCCTGCATATTACCCCGTCATTAGTATGGTAATAACGTACCGCAACTTGCTAACTAGCACACAAGTGCACATAATTCCACCCATTGAGATGGGATTTTATGCACTTGTGCTAACAGCATCATTCATGGTTAGCGTGCGCTCAAAATACCTGCACTAACCATGATGTGCTGTCAACACCCATATTCTGCTCTTAACCCACCTAGGAGAGCCTCTTTCAATTGAAAGCAAGTTCTGCTATGGGGGGACATGGGATGAGGGTGAAGGGGGATAGATTCAGGAGTGATATGGGGAAATATTTCTTTACAGAAAGAGTGGTGGATTCGTGGAATAGTCTCCCAGTGGAGGTGGTAGAGATGAGGACAGTAACTGAATTCAAAAAAGCATGGGACAAACACAGAGGATCTCTAAAGGAAAAAAGGGGACTATTGTAGTTATTGATATGGAAGGACAGACTAGATAGTCCATGTGGTCTTTTTCTGTCATCATGTTTCTATGTTTCTAATCCCCACCCAATCGCACACGGATCAGTTAGCATGAGATTTTTAACAGAGAGCACTTACTGTGCACTAAACCCCACACTAACGATTAGTACACATTAGTAAATATGTCCCTGAGTTTTTCTTCTGTGATCACATTTTTTATCTCTGGAAGGTATAATGCTGTCAAGAGCATATTTTGCGAGAGGAACCATTTCCACATCTTCAATTCTTCTTTGCATAGGATATAAGACCAAGTTTCTATTTGCTTGTTTGCAAAGAACACTGCTGCATGATTGCCTGGATTAACATCCCCTTTCCAATAAGATGCTAGAAAGTTCTTGAGGACAGTAAGTTTATTTGGTACAATGTTTCTGTTCTTGACCAGGATCCCAGCATAAAAAGAGACAGAGTGGAGGCTTCTCATTTTCTATAAGATACATCTGTGATCAAAAGAAACATAGAAATATGATGACAGAAAAAGACCACATGGCCTATCTACTCTGTCCTTCCATAACAACTACAACAGTCCCCTTTTTACCTTTAGAGATCCTCTGTGTTTGTCCCATGCTTTTTTGAATTCAGTTACTGTCCTCATCTCTACCACCTCCACTGGGAGACTATTCCACGGATCCACTACTCTTTCCGTAAAGAAATATTTCCGCATATCACTTCTGAATCTATCTCCCTTCACCCTCATCCCATGTCCCCTCGTAGCAGAACTTGCTTTCAATTGAAAGAGGCTCTCTCCCTGAACATTTATGCCACGGAGGTATTTAAACATCTCAATCATATCACCTCTATCCCGGCTTTCTTCTAAGGTGTACATATTAATATCCTTCAGTCTGTCCTCATATGCTTTATAATGAAGACCACTAATCATTTTAGTAGCCACCCTCTGCACTGACTCCATCCTGTTCACATCCTTTTGAAGGTGCAGTCTCCAGAATTGCACACTATACTCCAAATGAGGTCACACCAAAGACTTATACAGAGGCATTATCACCTCCTTTTTTCTGCTAGCCATTCCTCTCCATATGCACCCAAGCATCCTTCTAGCTTTTGCCGTCGCCTTTTTCTACCTGTTTAGCTAATTTAAGATCATCAGACACAACCATGCCTAGGTCCTGCTCTTCTTTAGTGGACAAAAGTACATCACCCCCTATACTATATTGCTCCCTTGGATTGCTGCAGCCCAAATGCATGACCTTACATTTTTTAACATTAAATCCCAGCTGCCAAATTCTAGACCATTCTTCAAGCTTAGCTAGATCCCTCCTCATGTTATCTACCCCTTCCTGGGTGTCTACTCTATTGCAGATTTTGGTATCATCCGCAAAGAGGCAAACCTTACCTGAAAGCCCTTCTGCTATATCACTAACAAAGATGTTAAAAAGAATCGGACCAAGGACAGATCCCTGGGGCACACCACTGATAACATCCTTCTCCTCAGAGTGAGCTCCATTTTATTGTACTCTTTGTCGCCTCCCACCCAACCAATTTCTAACCCAAGCAGTAACTTTAGGGTCCATCCCTAGGGTGCTCAGTTTGTTTATAAGTCGTCTGTGAGGAACAGTGTCAAAGGCTTTACTGAAATCTAAATACACCACATCTAGGGCTCTCCCTCGGTCCAACTCCCTGGTCACCCAGTCAAACAAATCAATCAGATTTGTCTGACAAGACCTGCCTCTGGTGAATCCATGCTGCCTTGGATCCTGTAATCCGCTGGACTCCAGAAACCTCACTATTTTCTCTTTCAGCAGCATTTCCAATAATTTACTCACCACCGAAGTTAACCGGCCTGTAGTTTTCAACCACATCCTTACTTCCGCTTTTGTGTAAAGGCACCACATGAGCCTCTCTCCAGTCCTTTGGCACCACTCCCGACTCCAACGAAGCATTGAAAAGGTCAGTCAGTGGAGCTGCTAGAACGTCCCCAAGTTCCCTCAGTATTCTCGGGTGTATCCCATCCAGTCCCATCACTTTGTCTACTTTAAGTTGAGATAGTTTCTCACGAACACAGTCTTTTGAAAATTGTTCAAGATGTCCTTTGCTTCTGTTCCTATTTGTGGGTGTTTTCTGAGGTCCTGCTCCTGGTTCTTCATCTGTGAACACAGAACAAAAATATTTGTTAAGCAATTCTGCTTTATCCTTATCAGCTTCTACATATTCCTCCCCTGCACCCTTGAGTCTGACAATACCACTCTTGCACTTCCTCTTCTCACTAATATATCTGAAAAATTTATTTATTTATTTATTACAGTTTCTTATATACTGCGCTATTCGGTATCAGCGCGGTTTACATCACAACACAAAGACCATAACAACAAGCTGTCTGGTTTTACATCGAACAGGAGTACAAAAAACTTGGACAACAGGGTTAACTATATACATAAGCTATTTACACTGCAAGGATAGGTAAAAATCAGATACTGAATGTAAGGGCATTTCTAGAGTGGGTCATTTCTTGAGAGGGATATCTAGGTTCAATTGCTGGTTGGGTAGTATTGGAGGAAAAGGTGGGATTTGAGTGCCTTCCTGAACTGATATAGGTTGGCGATGGTCCTAATGTCAGGGGGTAGACATAGCATTTGGGGACATAGAAACTGAACGCCCTGTTTGTGGTTGTCTTGTTGCACTTTGTCGATGCCTTTGGGGTTATTAGCAAGTTTGCGGCTGTTGATCTTCTGGATCTGTTGGGGGGGACAATGTGGATAAGATGTGTGAGTGAGGAGGATGAAATACCTTTGATTACCTTGAATGCTAAGAGTAGGGTTTTGAAGGTGATCCTCCCATGGATAGGTAGCCAGTGAAGCTGTTTGAGAATGGGAGTCACGTGGTCGCTTCTGGATGCTCCGTAGAGGACCCTAGCTGCGGCATTCATGGCCAACTGTAAGGGGGTTAGTGTGGATTGGGGGAGACCTTGTAAGATGGCATTTGCAAAGTCAAAGTGTGGCAGGATTAGCGCTTGATATATGGTCCGGAAATCGTCTGGGTCCAACAGGGAGCGCAGGTGCTTGAGTGAACGGATTTTGAAATAAACGGCTTTGACTATGTTGCTTATGTGGTGTTTCATATCTAGACGTTGGTCCAAGGTAACTCCAAGGTATTTTATTGCTTCCTTAGTTTGTAAGTCAGCTTCCTTGACACTGACGTGGGATGGGGGAGTAAAGTTGGTGTCTCTGGTGATGAAAAGCACCTCTGTTTTTTTATGTTGAATGCGTAGGTTCTGTGATTGGAGCCACGTTGAAACCGCATTGAAGCAGTCTATAATCGGGGCCAGATCCATGTGAGCTGTGGAGAACGGCATGTATAAGAGAATGTCATCTGCATATATCAAACAGTTCACATTGAATGATCTTATGATGTTGCAGATGGGCTGCATGTAAATATTGAAAAGTAAGGAGGATAACGAGGAGCCTTGAGGTACCCCTTGCTTTTGATGGAAATGTTTTGACTCTTCTGATCCAGACTTCACATATTGCCATCTACCATCCAGATAAGATTTACACCATCCTAGTGCACTGTTGCAGACGCCCTTCTCTTTCAGTCTTCCGAGGAGAATTTCGTGACTCACGGAGTCGAACGCCGCGGCGATATCTAGGAAGATGAGCACAAAACCTTGTCGGATGTTGTCAATTCCTGTGATGATATCGTTGAATAGACTAGTGAGTAGTGTCTCGACCCCATGATGTTCTCTGAACCCATGTTGGCAGCTGTCTAAGGGAGCAGCGGCATCTATGTGATCTTGAATTTGCCGTTGTGCCTCTTTCTCAATTATTTTGGCTAAGAGAGGGATACTGGCTATTGGCCGGTAAGAATCAACTCTTTGGGGGTCAAGTTTGGGGTTTTTCAATAGTGGCCTAATGGAAGTCTGCTTGAGTGTTGTGGGAAAATATCCTGTAGTGAAAGAGAGCTTCATTATATTTGCGATGACAGGGCTGAACACGTGGTGTAGCTCCTTAATCCAAAAAGCTGGACATGGGTCAGTCTGTGCAGTGGAAGTGTTGAGAGATGCTATGGTGTCCTCGATACATTTAGTGGATGGTGTGGAAAATATGTTCAGTGGGGATAGGCCCATTGGTTCTTGATATGGGATTGCTGAAACCTTGTTGGTTTGCACGATCTTGGATTGCAGGTAATCAGCGAATTTTTGCGGGTGAATCTCACTGTGTTGTTCGGGAGATGGTTCCTTTGAGAGGGATTTGACCAAGTTGAAGAGGTCACGTGGTTTATTCAGAGATCGTTTTAGGGTGTCAGTGTGATATTGTCTCATTTTGGTTGTGATTGTTTCTCTGTGATAGGCGATGGCCTAGCATGTAGCAGAGCTAGGTCTGAAGCCCTTTTTCTCCTGCTTTAAAATGTTATTGCTGAAGCCCTTTTTCTCCTGCTTTAAAATGTTATTGCTGATTTTGGGAAATTGCAGAATGCTGTTTGCTGTTAGACAGAAATTCCGTTCTATTCTGGTTTGATAACATGTTCTGCTCTCCTGGAGATAAGAGAATTAAACCTTGGTACTGTTTATTGTTTAGGTAAGTCAGATGTCTCTTTCAGTAGAATGCCGCGCCACTGTATCTTTGCTGATTGTGCACTGACCTCGTAATTAGGATGAAAATATAGCAGAGAAACTGAACAGTGTAAGAATATTTTATCTAGCATTATGAAGATTGTTTAGTGTTTTGAGCCAAGGCTAGAGATACGTCTTAACCTTGCAGTGTTTGGCCTCGCTTTGTTTTGCTTTTGTTAAGAATGCTTCTGATATGCCTTCCACTATCTTTGTGGCTAACTGACCTTGCAAGAATAGCAAAATATACTGTATACTTTAGCAGAAGTATTATGTTTAATGTTATGTCTAATTGCTGACCCGTGGCTAGTGTGACCCAAGCAGGGGGAGCGAGTCCTGGGCCCGGTCAGAGATGTCTATTGGATGAGGGTAAGTGGGCCACTGTGGCCAATGAGGAGTTTTGCCTGTATTAGACTGGAGAAGAAAAGTATATAAACTGTCATTTTTCTGAGCTCTGGGCTCAGACTATTTTGAATGCTACTGCAATCTGAGTCTGTGCACATTAAACCGGCTTGAATCTTTGCCTGACTCTGGGTATTATTTATTGCATTCTTATCAGCCACTACATCTCGGTGTATTGCAAGGTGGGTTCAGTATGCGGTTTGATCTTCAGTTGAGCACGATCGGCGCCATCGGCGTTCAAGTCTATGTAGTTGAGAAAGAGAAGATCGCAGCTCGGGGGAGAACCATGGGGCGGAGCTTCTTTCTGTCCTTGCTGTATTCTTAGGGTTCGGGTGTTGTGAGATGGCAAGCAGGCTGGAGTTCCAGTAAGAGATTAGTTCATCAAGGTCCGGCGTGGTTTTGTTGAGGAGTGGTGGGGTCTCAGAAAGGATGTGTTCCCTGTCGAAGGGGCGAAAGCTTCTTGTGGCAGTTCGTGAGGTGTTGTTTGTAGATCGGCTTCTGTTCAGCTGGTCATTGTTGATGGGTATCTGGATAATGATCAATTTGTGGTCAGACCAGGGTGCATCCACAACTGATATTGGGGGATTGTGGTTTTGGTCTATGACTGGCTGCGGAACAAATACCATGTCAAGAATATTCCCCTTTGTATGTGTGGGTTCATTAATGATTTGTTTGAGTCCCAGGTCTTCCATTGCATCAAGGAATGCATTTGCATGGCATTGGGGTAAAGATGGGAGATTGAAGTCACCCATTATCCAATTTGGTTTATTGGGAGTGAGGGTGTTGGCTGCAAGGTCAATAATGGTTGGAAGGTCATCTGGGGAAGTAGACGGTGTTCTATATAACAGGTTGAGGGAGCATTGTTGGTTTGCAATGGAGAGGATGTCCAGGCTGTTTGTGCTAGAGGAGTCCGAAATGTGGAAGTTGAGGTCTGATTTGGAGATTATGAGCACCCCTCCTCCTTTTTTGTTTTAAAATGTCTTATCCCCCCATTTTATTGCATTGGCTATTTCCTCCTCCTTTTGAATCTTTGCCTTCTTGACTACTTTGCTAGCTTCTCTAAGTTTTTCCAAATACAGATGCCTGTCTTCCTCTCTCTGTGATCTCTTGTATTTCATGAAGGCCTCCCTCTTTTTCTTCACTTTTTCAGCTACTTCTTTCGAAAACCATAGCGGTCTCCTTTCAGTTTTTCCCACTGTTTTTCTACATCCCTCAGCTGTTCCCATCCAACTAATGACTCCCTGAGGTATTGGCCCATCTTCGCAAAGTTAGTCTTCCTAAAGTCTAAGATCCTCGCCTTTGAATGGATTCTAACAGCCCTAGTCCTAATACTGAACCACACCATTTGGTGATCACTGGATGCAAAATGATCTCCCACTACAACATCAGAAACACTTTCACCATTGGTAAGCACCAAGTCCAGTATGGCCCCTTCACGTGTGGTGTCTGTTACCAATTGCCTGAATAGTTCTCCCTGTAGAGAATCCAGGATCTCCTTACTTCTAGATGATACTGCAGCAGGAATGTGCCAATCAACATCTGGCATATTGAAATCTCCTATCAGTAGCACTTCCCCTTTCCTAGCAATTCTGCGCATCTCTTCAATTAACTCTCTGTCCACCTCTTCCTCTTGTGAGGGAGGTCTGTATATCACACCAATGTAAATAGATTTCTCTTTCCCTCTTTCTAGTTTAACCCACAATGCCTCCTCTCTCCCTTTTAAGCTCTGTAATTCCAAAGCTTTAATAGTAGTTTTTACATATAGTGCCACTCCTCCTCCCCTACTTCCTACCCTGTCCTTTCTGAATAAAGTTTAGCCAGGTATAGTTACATCCCAATCATGGTTTTCTGTGAACCATGTTTCTGTAACTAAATCCAAGTCAGCCACTCCCACCAAAGCTTCAACATCAGGGATCTTATTTCCCATGCTACGGGCATTTATACACACTGCTTTCCATATGTTACCCTTGTTACCCATTTCCATAAAGTTATTTAATGTATCACCTACCTGGGGGCTTTCACTTACCTGGGGGCTTTCTTCACCCATCCCCAACGAATCTAGTTTAAAGCCCTCTTCAGTAGATTAGCCAGTCTACTACTGAAGACGCGTTGACCAGATGTTAAGTCTGTTAAAACCCTTGAAGAATATTGAAATGGGATTCCCAAGAATGCAGTTGTTTAAAGTTACCTAAAATACGACCAGGCTTGAGTCACTTGGTCCCACTGGATCTTCAGGGCTCAATGACGAAAGGCACATATGGAGGTTTGCAAAGGGAGGAGGTCTGCAGAGATGTCAGTCAACTGTTGTTCATTTCTAAAGGGGGTGCAATATGCCATCTATACCCCCATCCAAAGCCAATACCATAGAAATGCGGTTCACCACCGCTGCCTTGACTTTCTCTCCTCTCAAGCCCTCCTAGATCCTTTACAAGCTGGCTTTCGTCCTTTACATTCTACTGAAATGGCTCTTGCCAAAGTCTCTAGTGACTTGTTCCTGACAAAATCCAAGGGCTTTTACTCAGTCCTCATCCTTCTTGACCTCTATGCTGCTTTTGACACTGTTGACCCCAATCTTCTCCTTGATACGCTGTTCTCACTTGGTTTTAAGGACTCTGTACTATTCTGGTTCTCCAGTTATCTCTCCCTCAGTGTTTGTTCTGCTGCTATCCTGCTTTCAGTTGGTGTACTCCAAGGATCTGTTTTGGGTCCACTCCTTTTCTCTCTCTATACCCTGTCCCTTGGTGCACTCATCTCTTCCCATGGCTTTCAGTACCATCTTTATGCAGATGACTCACAGATCTACCTATCTACACCTAAAAACCTCTCCAGCAATCCAGACCCAGATCTCTGCCTGCCTTTCTGACATTGCTGGTTAGATGTCTCACCGCCACGTGAAATTGAACATGGTCAAAACTGAACTTCTTATTTTTCTCCCAAGCCCTCCTCTCGCCTTCCTCCATTCTCAGTCTCTGTGGATAACTCTCTACTCCTCCCTGTTTTCTCGGTTCACAACCTTGGGGTTGTCCTTGACTCCTCTCTCCTTCTCCACACACATGCCGTTTCTGTGTGGCTTGTTGTTGGTGGAATGCTTTATGAATCATAACCAGTGTTTTATATTTGATCTGTGCCTCAAGAGGGAGAAAGTGGAGGTCTCATAATATAGGGGTGATGTGATCATATTTATTCCCTTTTTGTATGATCCTCGCTGTTGTGTTGAGGGCTGTCTGTAGAGGATTGAGGTTGCTGAGTGGTAATCCTTTGCTGCTCCTTATGCCTGGAACAAATTACCTGAGTCTGTACGTCAGGCGCCTTCTCTGGCCCTTTTCAAATCCAGGCTGAAAACTCACCTCTTTGCTGCCGCTTTTGGATCTTGACCCACCTGATCTCTTTTTTGTTCCCCTAGATATATCCCTGTCTACACCTACTGTGTTATCTGTCTTGGCTAGATTGTAAGCTCTGATGAGCAGGGACTGTCTCTTACATGCTTTTGCAGTGCTGTGTATGTCTTGTAGTGCAATACAAATGCTCAGTAGTAGTAGTAAAAGTAGAAAGTGGTACCCTAAGGTTATGCGCAGAAGGTCCTGCATTAAACCTGTTAATAGTCTTTTTCATGCGTATATCACCGCATATTCTGCAAAAAAATAAAACAGAGAATTCCTAGGAAACTTACTGGTTCCTTCACTTTCGCATCTCAGAATAGAGAGACATTCTGAGCATGTCCAGTGGCGTCGTATGTTCCCCAGACCAGAACAAATTAAGTGTGCCCCTCGCGATCCGCAACAGTAGCACCGCAGGATATACCACTTGCTGCAAAAGAAGCCAGGCAATATTAGTCTGCTAGAAGTAAGCAGTGTCCTTAATGATCCTCTAAGTTTCATCTTAAGAAGTCCCTTATCTCCAGGAACAAGCAGGAGTGAGTCTTCACATATGGGTATCGTCGGTACCGACGGAGCCTGCGCGGGAACGCTCCCCAGCGTCCAAAAGAAAAGCTTTTGGGAGCATCCCACAGCACCTGCGCGCTGCCTTCCTGCCTTTCCCAACTGCCTCTCTCCAGTTCTTCTTTTCTGCGGAGCCAGCAGGTCGTGTTTCCTGTCACCGCTGAATAATTTCTTATTTTCTTTTATTTTTCTTTAGTCGCGTGTCTGCCTTCTCAACTCCGGACCGGTACCACCGGTCTTTTTTCTTTCTTTAAAAAAAAAACAAAAAAACCTACTCTTTTCTTACTTCAGTGCATTTTTTCTTCTGGGCCTTAGGCCTACAGATATATTTTTCCTCATGGAAAAACCCGCCTCTGGGTTTAAAAAGTGCACGAAGTGCAGAGGCACTATTTCTGTCACTCACACCCATGACTGGTGTCTAAAATGTTTAGGTCCTGACCACTCCATTGCGGATTGTGAGTCCTGTTCCATGATGTCTAAGAGAGGGTTACAAAATCGGGCAGCCAAGCTCAGTACCCTGTTTCCCTCCGATGCAGCTTCTGTGGCATCGACGTCTTCCAGGGCTTCATCTTCATCCCATGGATCTCAGGTAACCAAACTTAAATCTGGCCGGTCCTCAAAGAGTTCATCTCCCTCTAAGTATCGAGATGCCCCCGGGCTTACTCTTGAGGAATTCACACCGGCAAAATTACCCCGGCGGGAGGCTCCGGCTTCCAAAGCTCTACCTATGGGGTCACAGGTTGACATCGATGGCTCGGCCTCGACCGATCACCTGTTACAATGTTCTGGGGTACCGGCGATTACCACCGGTACCAATATCCAGACATTGGTGGCGTCTATGGATCAGAATATTCTGACCATGCAGCGTGCCATCACAGCATTCATACAAGCTGCGACGCCGACGGTACCGCAACAAACCCCGTTGTCGGTACCGGTACCAATTCCGGTACAGGATCCGAAATCGGTTCCGATACCGGTACCGCTTGCATCGACATCAGCATTGACGGCAGGGTACGCTATCCAGTGATGCCCATCAGTACCGACTCGGTACTGATTACTCCCGATGTCGATACCTCCCGGTACGCGTATAGGGCTCTGCGAGAGCATCCAGACAGTCGATACTTCGATTCCTCTGAAGACTCTGATACATCAGAGGCCTCAATTGAAGCATCGGGGATCCTTCCTCAGGAACCCTCTTCTCCAAAAAGGAGAATGTCTCCTCCTGAAGACTTGTCTTTTCAGGACTTCATTAGGGAGGTGGCCAAAGGCCTGTCCATCTCAGTGACCTCTGAAACTGAACCTAGAGCCAAAAAATTAGATATCCTACAATATCCTAAGGCTCCTAAAGAGGCAGCCACCTTACCAATACATGAGATTCTTTATGATCACATGTTGGGCATATGGGAGACTCCTCTTTCCACTTCCCCTCATTCTGGAAGGTTGGACACCATGTATCGTGTTCCTCCTTGTCCTAGGTTTCATAAGACTCAGCTTCCTCACCACTCCATTGTGGTAGAGTCTGCTATGAAAAAAATCAAGAGTACAAAAAGGCACTCCTCTGCTCCTCCAGGAAGAGAATGCAGAACCCTAGATGCCTTTGGCAGGAAAATTTTCCAGGCCAGTATGCTTGTAGCCAGAATCAACTCCTATAGTCTCTATATGGGGATGTTTCTAAAAGAAGTTACAGATCATCTACAAACCTTATCTCCTTTTATGTCAGAAGATAAGAGAGACGAATATATCACCTGGCTTAAACATGCACAGAATGTATCCAAGTTTTCCAACCGTGCAGCCTTTGACTCTTTTGAGGGTGCCAGTAGAGCCTCGGCTATTGCCATAGGTGCATGCAGAGTTGCTTGGTTGCAAGCCTCTGATTTGGAATCCTGGGTACAGGATGGTCTAGGTAACCTTCCCTGTACAGGGGAAAACCTGTTTGGCAAAGATTGGCAAGGAAAGGCCAACCAGATGGATGCTGAAAATTCTGCTTTAGATAGACTTTCAAAGTCTACTACTGCTCCTTTTAAAAAGAGGTTGTTCAAAAAAGGATCTTTCCCCAAAAAAGGGAAATTTTCTTCTGGTTATGGTCAGGCCTCTTCTCAAGGTCGTTTTGCTACAAAGAGACAGCAACAATCAAAACAGGCCAAGCCTCAGGCTGCGAGGACTGCTAAGGCCCAACAGCCTCAGCCTCCTCAGGGCCTTTGACTTTCCACTAGAGAACTTAGCCTTTCTGGCTCTAGAACATCCAGAGCCTCTCACCATCCCAGGAAGGTTAGCTCACTTTGCTCCCAGATGGGAACAAATCACAGCAGAGCAATGGACCCTCTCCATCATACGGGATGGGTACAAGCTTCATTTCTTAAACCTTCCTCCTCACACCATGGTGAAACAGTTCAATTCTCCAACATCTCTCCTCAACCTTCTAGGTCAAGAGATTGCTACCCTTCTTGCCCAAGGGGCAATAGAAGAAGTACCTCTTCTTCAATAGGGTTCAGGGTTCTACTCCCCCTATTTTCTCATTCCAAACAAAACGGGGGGGCTACAGACCCATATTAGATCTCAGAGAATTGAACAAGTTTCTATGCAAGGAGAAATTCAAGATGACTTCTCTCAGAACTCTCCTTCCATACCTCCAGAGTCAGGACTGGCTTTGTTCTCTAGATCTCAAGGATGTGTACACCCATGTTCTCATCCATCCAACACACAGAAGGTTCCTTCGGTTCCTTTACCAAGGAAAGCACTACCAATACAAAGTGCTTCCTTTCGGTCTGGCCTCTGCTCCAAGAGTGTTCACAAAATGCATGGCAGTAGTAGCTGCATTTCTGCGCACTCTAGGAATATTCGTATTCCCATATCTGGACGACTGGCTCATCCGAGCTCCATCCCAGTCAGAGGCCCAGACTTCCCTGTCCTGCACAATCCGTGTTCTTCAGTATCTGGGACTGGTAATCAACATTCCAAAATCCCATCTCACCCCTACTCAGTCTCTAGAGTTCATAGGGGCCTTACTGGATACCACAACTGCAAGGGCCTATCTTCCCCAGGCCTACGCTTGGTGCAGTTAGCCTCCCAGATTCAGTTAAAATCCCATTTAACTGCTCGAGAGATGTTGCAACTCTTAGGCCACATGGCATCCACGGTGCATGTGGTTCCTTATGCTCGCCTTCACATGAGGGCAGCTCAGTGGACTCTATCCACCCAATGGACCCAGGCCTCAGGTTGCCTGTCAGACAAAATAGCAACCTCCGGTCGCCTCTTTTGGTCCCTCCACTGGTGGAAGTCCACTCAAAATCTGTTGCTGGGGTCCCCCTTTCAACAGGTGTTATCCCAAGCAACCCTTACAACAGATGCCTCTCCAAAGGGTTGGGGAGCTCATCTACAAGATCTCTCCACCCAGGGCATCTGGTCTCCACAGGAGACATCTCTACATATCAACCTCTTGGAGCTCAGAGCAATTTTTCTAGCTCTCAGAGTCTTCCACTCCCTGCTCAGTTACAAGACAGTCCTCATCCACACGGACAACCAGGTAGCCATGTTCTACGTGAACAAGCAGGGAGGGACTGGCTCTCTGTCGCTTTGCAACGAAGCTCTGAGACTGTGGGCCTTCGCCAGAGAGCATCAAATCCATCTCATGGCAATGTATCTTCCAGAGGTTCAAAACTCTTGGGCAGACAGACTCAGTCGAGTTCTGCTTCCGCACGAATGGTCCCTCCATGGGGACCAGATAGCCAGGATTTTTCGGATTTGGGGTACCCCAGACATAAACCTGTTTGCAAGTCTGTGGAATGCCAAACTTCCCCAGTTTTGTTCCAGGATTCCATGTCAGGGAGTTCAGGCCAGGGATGCCTTCCTCCTTCATTGGGGGCAAGACTTCCTCTATGTCTTTCCACCTATTCCCCTCATCCCCAAGACTCTGTTCAAGCTCCAGAGAGACAAGGGGTCTATGATCCTCATAGCACCACTTTGGCCACGCCAAGTATGGTACCCTCTACTTCTGCATCTCTCTCAAGCTCCCTCCCTAGACCTGGGGTCTTGCTCCAGATCTCCTCTCCCAGGAGGAGGGAACCTTGTGGCACCCAAATCCTCAGTCTCTTCATCTCAGGGCCTGGTTGCTGAAGGCCTAGACCTTCAGGATTTACACCTTTCTCAGCAAGTGAAGGATATCCTTCATGCTTCCAGAAAGCCTTCCACCAGACGTTCATATGCTTTTAAATGGAAAAGGTTTTCCATTTGGTGTGCAGAGAAGGGTCTCAACCCTCTTGCAATACCTTTGAATTCTTTACTAGACTATTTGCTGCATTTATCTCATGCAGGCCTTAATACAAATTCAATCAGAGTCCATTTGAGTGCTATTACAGCATCCCTTAAGCCTCTCAATGGACAACCTATGTCCTCTCATCCTCTTATAGCAAGATTCATGAGAGGCCTTCTTTTGACTAAACCTCCCATTAGACCACCTCCAGTGGCATGGGACTTGAATCTGGTTCTTGGCCAGCTTAGGAAGCCACCCTTTGAACCCTTAGCCACTACCTCCTTGAATTTCCTTTCCTGGAAGGTTATTTTTCTCATTGCAGTCACCTCAGCTCGCCGTATCAGTGAGTTGCAAGCTTTAGTGGCTAACCCTCCTTATACAAGGTTCCATCATGACAAGGTAGTCCTCAGAACTAATCCACACTTTATGCCTAAAGTGGTCTCACCTTTTCATCTGAACCAGGAGGTGTATTTACCTATCTTTTTCCAGGACCTCATGCATCAAGTGCAGAGAGGAATCTTCATACCCTGGATTGTAAAAGAGCACTCGCTTTCTACTTACAAAGGACACAGCAACATAGAAAATCCTCTCAACTTTTTGTTGCTTTTGATCCTTCTCATTTAGGACTTCCAGTCTCTAAGAGAACTCTGTCCAATTGGATTGCTCAGTGTATTTCCTTCGCTTACCAGAGTAAGAACCTTTCTCTGGAGGGCCATGTCACAGCTCACAATGTGAGGGCCATGGCAATCTCTATGGCTCATTTAAACTCTGTGTCCATCGACCAAAGCTGTCGAGCGGCCACCTGGGCATCGGTTCATACCTTCACAGCCCATTACTGCTTGGACAAGGACTCCCGCCGGGATGCCTTGTTTGGTCAGGCTGTTCTCAAACACCTGTTCCATACCTAATCAACTCCTACCCTCCATCCCTGACTGGATGCCTGAGATTCATGGGGGGAAGTGGAGCCCTTCCCAGGGACTCACAATCTGGGTGATCTCCTAGGCATCTCTAGCTGGGGAGTCCCCATATGTGAAGACTCATTCCTGCTTGTTCCTGGAGATAGCACAGTTACTTACCTGTAACAGGTGATCTCTGGGAACAGCAGGAATAAGTCTTCACAACCCACCCACCTCCCCTAGGAGTTGTATCTCTCTATCTTTCCTTTCCTCTCTCTCTCTTTGTCTCAGCTTTAAAACTCGAACTGGAGAGAGGCAGTTGGGAAAGGCGGGAAGGCAGCGCGCAGGCGCTGTGGGATGCTCCCAAAAGCTTTCCTTTTGGACGCTGGGGAGCGTTCCCGCGCAGGCTCCGTCGGTACCGACGATACCCATATGTGAAGACTTATTCCTGCTGTTCCCAGAGATCACCTGTTACAGGTAAGTAACTGTGCTTTATCCTCATACAGGGCAATCTTCAAACTGTCTGCTTTGGTGCAAAGTACATCAACACTTTTTTACTCAGCATATATGTTTCCTTTGAAAATTCTCAGTACCTGCAGAATTTTGCATCTGCTTTTAGTGCAGGTAAAATTTGTTATAGGAAAAATACACAGAGATTTGAAAATATAAGATATGCACATTATTTTCTGAGTGTCCCCAGAACATACCCCCAGGAAAACCCTCCCCCAAATGCAGTTAACTGTGTGCTGTGGAACCTTGTACATGTTCTTAGGCAGACTGAGGGAAAGCAATTATCAGACAATCTGCCTGGGTACAACACTATTTATCCATGTCAATGAATTTAAAAATGTTCTCTTAAAGAGGAGACGAGTGACAGTCAGTTGATAACAGGGTACTTGGGCTGTCAAGGCATGTAGGCCAATATGTTATAATGACAACATATTTACTTATATATAAATCATGTACATGAAAGCTGCTGCACAGTTACACCTGATGGCACTTACGCATCTGTTTTATAAAATGCATGTGTAAGTGCTGATCCTGCCAATTTTCCACCCCGGGAGTACATATTTATTTATTTATTTAATGGTATTTATATACCGCCTTATCATTCAATCAAAGCGGTTTCCACGGCAAACAATCAAGGGGCAAATGTTTTCATGCAGTGTACAGAGTGGTGTGTATGTGTTGGCGGGGATGTGATTAGATTTGGTTTATCTACATAGTGCATTATTATACATCATGAGCTATTATACAGTCTTATATACAGTCTTGGGGTGGAGGGGGGTGGAGGGGATGATCTTACTTGTATGCTGTATGTATAGATATATGACATAAAAGCAGGTGCTCTAATTATGCAAGGATAAGCCCCAACAATATTATACGTGCTAATTTCAGCATGTAAAAGGCTATTTTACACTCTCATGTTGTTTATAAAATTGCCCTCATAATCAAAATAGAATTTAAAACATACAAAACTAAAATAGATACAATTAAGGAGGGCATTCTTTTTGTTTCTGTTTATTTTTGTGACTTCTGGAATATTTTCCCTCAGATTTACAATAAGAAAATTAGTGCTTCAGAGATTGTTCAGTCCAGCAATATTAAAACACAGAGCCTCAGAGAAGGTGGTAAATTGTCAAGCCAAAAAAATCCCACAAGCTGATTTTGGAGACTGGTTTGTTTTGTGGCTAGATATACATGTGCATCTTGTAAATGGCATGCCCTTTCTGCACATAACTTTGGAAAACATAAACGTTTAACACCCCTGCAGAATGTTCCTTATAGGTCAGAAGGCAATACCTGAATCCTTCGTGTAATGAGCATATTTTCAGGTATCTCCAAATCCACATTGAGCCATCAATCTAACTCGTTACTGTACATACCTAAGTCTCAACTAAGATTTTGAAAATATACCACTAAAGGGGTCATTTTATAAAGCCATTTTATTCCCCCCCCCCCCCCCAAGTAAGCAAGCAAAGTACACCTAATGGTTAGAGCACTGGCTTGGGAAGCAAGAGACTATGGTTTGATTCCCACTAGCACTCCAGCATTACTTGTGGCCTTGGGCAAGTCACTTAACTCTCCATTGCCTCAGAAAAATCCAAGTTAGAAATGACCCTGTTTAATGTACATTACCAAGCTTAAGTTACAGTGTAAACCACTTTGACTGAAATGATGGTATAAAAAATCCTGTTAAATAAATAAATAAATAAACAAACATACAGTAATGCCCCTCAGCATGCGTTAAGGTAAATTAATGCATGATATTTCTCTTTAACATGTTATTTTACCCCAAAGTGTACTGCATAATAATGGGATGTAAAGCATGCAAAGCACCTCATTATCATACAAATCCAATAACACAGCTGGCGCTAAACAGTGCAAGCTGCATTATTCCAGGAAAGTAAGGCTATCTCTAAGCTGTCATTAATTTTCCACCTGTGACATCAGGCCACTAACATGTGGTCCAAAGCTCCCAGGCCCCATTCTTAAAGGGGCTGCCATGGGAAAAAAGAAGTCTGATCCAGGGTCCTCCTCACCCCAAAAGCAAATAGGCTCTTCCCAACATCCTCCCCACCCCCCAAAGACAAAATGCAAGGCCTCTCTCCCCCCAAAATCCCCCACAACCCAGACCCTCAATTAGCAATCCCCTTCCCCACCTCATATAGGCCACACTGGGCCTACCTTTGTTTCCATGGCAACCTGGCAGGGGTGATGCCCTCTTGCTCCTGCTGTGGAGGGCACCAGGTTCAAAATGATGCCCACAACCCCTAGCAGTAGTCTCACAGTACTATCACAAGGGCTTAGTTTTAATCCTAAAGACAATAATTTATATATTAATGATTCTTAATATCCCTCTCACATTAAGACTCTAGAGCAGTTTACAATAAAAACAAGTAAAAACATGCATAATCAAATCCCACAGTGAATCAAGATTTATAGATCCCCAGTACTGCCCAACCACCCTGCATTGGCCCACCCTACTTAGGACCACCCTCCCCATCTCCAGTGAAAGTCTCCTCAAACAGCCATGCCTTTACAAACTTCCTGATAGTTCACATAGTCATTCTCAGCATTTACATTATCCAGCAACCGTGGCCATAAATCCAGCAAAAAACACTGGAAGCAGCCATGTTGTGTAGCATTCATCGTTATCAATGGAAAGCAAGGTAACTCCAACAGATCTTTCTGGGATGAGCATAAAACCCTGCCCATGGCACAAAGTTGAAGAAAGTTTGTCAGATACGATGGATGACTTATCAATCGGCAGCCAATTCAATTCCATTAAAAGAGGCATCGCATGATCATGTTTGTGGTTCGCAAAGATCACCTTAGTTGCTGTGTTCAGCACCAGTTGACATCTCTTCAGTTGATTATCTGGTAAGCTCTGATACACAGCATTGTACTAATCTATGTATGATGCTACCAAAGGATGGGTAACTGTCAAAAGATCCTTCCTATTAACAAATTGCAGATTTGTCATAATGATGAGAATACACTGCGTAAAACCCCTGACTCCTGCGTATCTATGCTCAATTGACCATCTACTTGAACATCCAAGATCTGAATATATGCCTTAAGTTCCAACTGCACCCCTTCTAAATCCACTTTCACTATTAGCATTCAACCTCTCCTTCTACACCATGGTGCTTATTCATGATTTACATGTGTAAACACGAGCACTCACACGTCCATGAGTAAATGGCCATTTTAGAAAAGGCTTATTTTCCATGTGGATGCCCATACCATATTGAAATTGCACTGGGCATGTTGGAGGTGTGGCTTGGGAGAGACAAAAATCTACACATGTATTCCCCATTTTATATACGGAATGCATGTATAAGCCCAAAATAGCCCACATCCAGTTTTACACTTGCTCGCTGACATGAATAGGAATTTTAAAATGCTCCTTTTTGGCCATCCCTTCACATCCTCCAATGTTTCTTTCCCCTTTAAACTGAAATGAGATTAAAAAAAAGAGTCATCTGTGGTTAACTAGCCGCATCTACACATCTAAGCTTGCAAAATGGCTCAGGTAGATGTATAAATGGCAACATTTACACATGCATGTTGTAAAATTCTGGTACATGCCATTTCATTCTTCTTTGTATTTAGTCTTAATCTACTGCTGTACAACCATATAACAACCTCCGGCACATCTTCATACAATAAAAAAAATAACCTGTTGCTCTATACGGGCTTGGGTCAAACAGAGCAATAAGAGTCACATCATGGCATATAGGTGATATTCAATCCTTCACTGTTTTAATAGTTGGCACAAGGCTTCCATTTAAATATTGAATACGAATGGTGATAGCACAGATCCTTGGGAGTTACCACAATCCAAAGATCTTGGACTTGCATACTGATTAGGGTTGCCAACTGGCTCCAGATGCGCCCGACAGGCTTGCTCCAGTCCTGGGTTTACCCCATTGCATGCAGTTACTTGTAGTTTTCCTTTTCTAATGGAGTGCAATGGAGAAATCAGAACTACATATCCCTGCATGCAATGAGGTAAACCCAGGAATGGATCGAACCTGTCGGGCGCATCTGGATCCAGTTGGCAACCCTAATACTGATCCTTTCATAATACTACCTGAGTACACTCCTGCAAAAAGGAATGTACCCATGACATCTACTGTCCCCACATACCCAAAGTTTTTAGACTTTGGATTAACCGTTCAAGAGAAACAGTATCATAGTTGGTAATCAGATATAATGCAATTATCAACCAATTCCCTGATCAGCATAATGTCTCACTGCATCCATTGCTGCCAACACCGCTGTTTCAGTGCCAAGATATCGAAATGATAACTTGTTGATTGGAACATAAAATACGTTGATCCTCCACAAAACCTCTTAGCTGACAAAACACAGCATGTACAATTGTCTTACTTGGAAATGTAAGTAAAGAAACAAGACAGAAATTCTGCCCTTGACAAGCAGCTGTTTAATGCCTTTTTTAAACTACAAGGCAAGGTATGCAAATCCAAAGACCCATTTACAATGCTGGAGCCAACATTTCCTTTTTCTTAGAAAGTTTGATGGCAGGAGATCAGTTACACAAGTCACCATTCAAATTAGAGACAACAGATGCTGTATCCCCTACTCTGCTCATCAACTTCTAAGGAAGTGTCACACTTCAACACATACATTATCCACAGCACCGCTTCCTCTATCACTAAGCCAATCAATCCCATCATCATCAGGAAGCTATTTACTACTGATCTAATCTTTTGATAAACAAAAATGCAAACTCCTTGCAACTTAGAGTTGACAACTGTTCCTTAATTATTCTGTTGGGTGGCTCTGCTAGGGAAATTACAACTCTAAAAAGTACATGAGAATTATTGCCTGTTCTATGTCATCTTTGACTAATCCCATCCATTTTCGCTTTCCAGATTTTTCTATTTATATTCTCTAGTTTTTCCTTAACATAATAGTTAATCTTTCTGTTTTCCTGATTTATGCCAACAATATGCTAATTGGCATACCTGCCTTTTCAGCAACCTTAGTTCTTCATTTTAATCAAGGAGGGAGGAGTGGCCTAGTGGTACCTGGCTGGGGACAGCAATCTCAGGCTGGAGGGACTGGGGTTTCTAGGCATATTCTTTATCTTTATCTTTATCTTTATTTAAAATTTGATAAACCGCTTAGGCCGAAACATAAAAGCGGTGTACAAAAAAATAAAAGGTCAACACTGCAAACTATAGAAAAAGGAACGCCAAAATATAACAGGAAAGCAAAAGAAAGGACAGTGCAAAGCAAAAACAACAAACAATAATCGCAACCAAAACACAGACTGACTCAATTAAAACAACGACAGACAGGGGGAAAACAGGACCAAAATCTAGCTGAGACAAGACAACAATAAAAACAATGAAACTACTACGTCAGGGGGGGGGTGTCCAAGGGAAGGTCAAATGCTTTTTGGAAGAGGTAAGTTTTAAGGGATGCTTTAAATTGAGAATAGGAGTTTTCAAGACGAAGAGATGAAGGTAAAGTATTCCACAACCAGGGACCAAGGAAAAAGAAAGCAGAGTGACGGGTCTTTTCAAGATGTGCATGGGAGGGGGGAGGCAGAGACAGACGATTAGCGTGAAGAGCACGGAGCTGGCGATAGGGTGTGTGCAAGGAAACCAAATCAGCCAGATACAAAGGGTTATGGGTGTGGATGGCACGGTGTGTGAGAATGAGAATTTTGTAATGAAATCGGACAGATAGGGGCAGCCAGTGTAGACGAAAGAGGATAGGAGTGATATGATCAAAACGGCGGGCAAAAGTGATGATACGGGCAGCGGTATTTTGAATTAGTTGGAGGCGTCGGAGTTGATACTTGGGGAGGTTGGCTATGAAAACATTACAATAGTCGAGTCGGCTGGTGATCAGGGCAATGACAAGAGTAACTAATGATTCTAAGGGAAGAAATGTGCGGACAGCTCGAATTTGATGAAGGGTAGCAAAACAACGCCTAGTGAGGGAAGAGATATGGTCGTGAAAAGAAAGAGAAGGATCAAGAACTACTCCAAGATACCGAAAGGAGGATACAAGAGGAATGGGTACAGAATCGATCAAAGGGGCAGAGGAGGGGCAAGAACCAGTGAGGGATACCCACATAGCCGTGGATTTGGATGGGTTCAGGCGTAAGAAATGCTGGGAAAGCCAAGAAGCCACATGTGAGAGACAGATATTGAAAGGGGAAAGATCCAGAGAAAGTGGGGAAGTGTGATAGAGTAATATGATGTCATCTGCGTAGACATAGGGAGATACTGGGTACTGCTGCAGTAAGAGAAGTAGAGGGGCCAAAAAAATATTAAACAACAGAGGAGACAGAACCGAGCCTTGAGGGACACCACAGGTGAGGGGAAGAGGGGAAGATGATGTTCCATTAAGAGTGACGGAAAAGGATCGGGCCGTAAGAAAGGAACGAAACCAAAGAAGAACCGTATCGTGAAGACCCACCTCCGCAAGACGAGTGAGAAGCAGGGTGTGATCGATTAAATCAAACGCAGCAGAAAGATCCAGGGAAACCAACAGAGTAACATCACCACGATCATGTGCAACGTGAAGCTCATTCAAAACCGCAAGAAGAACAGTCTCGGTGCTGTGGCCCTGTCGAAATCCGGCTTGCCGAGGGTGAAGTGCGTTAGTGGATTCTACGTGGGAAGACAACTGATTAAAAACAAAACGTTCCAGAAGTTTAGATAAGAAGGGGAGATTTGACACAGGACGCCAATGTGCAAGGACAGAGGGATCAAGAGATGATTGTTTTAAAAGAGGGTGAACAATGGCAGACTTCCACGAGGAGGGGAATAGACCGGAGGATAAACTAGAATTTATGATGGTAGTGATAATTGGGATGAGCTGAAGCGAGGGCTCTGACAGCCAACGAGAAGGAATTGGGTCCAGAGCACATGTGGTCTTTCGAGAGGTAGACAGCGTGGAGAGTATTTCAGCAGAGGACACCGGATGGAAAGAGGACCATATGTGAGCAAGAGCTCGATTTGGCGCAGGGGAAGAAGATTCAGTGGCAGTGGGGTTCAGCACGGGGGAGGGTGTGCAGGATGGTGTGCCAAGGCTTCTGCCTGGGGCAGCAGAAACCCTTGAGCCAGTCCTGCACAAATAAATCAACTTGAGTGGCTTATGTGATTGTTTGCCTCTTCCAACTGTTGTAGGTGGGGCTGTAAGGACTACGGCAGCTGTTTATTTTTCAGGACAGCACAAACTAAGCCACAGTAAGTTGGAGCCTGCACATTAAGGCTTATGGGATGCTACAGAGACAACTACAGTGAACAGAGAGGGACTGTGGATTAATTGGACCCGATATTCAGCAGCAGCAGCTAGTACTGCTAAAGTGTCTAGCCACTGCCGCTGAACTTTAAACGTGGATATTCAATTCTGGGGCCATATTTGGTCACTGGCATTGAATATCTGGGTGCCTGGATTTCCGTGAAGCTAACTGGGCAGCGGTGATATTCATCTGTTGCTCGGTTAGCTTCTGTGGTGAAAGTTAGGCCAGTGTTGCTAACTGGGCAGTCGCTCAGTTTCACTGCTGCCCAGTTAGCAACAGTTGCTGCCCCAGAATACCCCAGCACACCCCAATGCTAACCAGTCTGCAAACCGTGTAAATGCCTTTGAATATTGAGCCCATTGTTTCAGATGAACATTAACAGAGTCTGAACACCCTTGAAATAAGCTTAAGTACGGCCCTGTTCCAGGCTGAGAGGTTGAACTGGCTTGGTCATAAATTCTGAGACCAGACACCTGCAGTTGTTGGAGGGGGCTGTCTTGAAAATGACTAAGGGGCATGCTTGCTAAAGGTCAACACATGCTAATGAAGTTTATATGAGTGAAGTGCCACTGCATCCACAGAATAAAAGAGCTCTGGGCACTTAACGCACGTTAAATCGTTTAATAAGCATGCCCCAAAGTATCTCAAGGACACCTATAGATTCTCTAATTTGGATCCCTAAACCCTCATAAGGACCAGTCCCCTAAGGACACATATCCTGCCTTGAAGTCCTGCATGCATGTCTGTTTCTCTCTCTCACTCTGTACTGTCAGTGAAGTTCCTCTATCTCTGGATGGCTTGCTGGGAACCTTCCTAATTGAGGCTGCCATAAAACATTCTTTGAATGCATTCCTGCATCACAGAAAAAGCACTGAGGACCTCATGCTTATAGGAACTCTCCAGAGACTCCGGGTGAGAGACATGCAAGACTGCCTTTATTTCACTCTTAAATGCAACTTTTTAAAATTTAATCTTTATCATTTTACAATAAAATCCAAGCATTAATACATTAATAACAACAACAACAACAGAAATTTGGGTACAGACACGAAAATCATTGTAAGCTACTATGAACATAAGGAAAAAATATAAAGCAAGAACATTAACAAGTCTGACCCCACCCCAGCCCACCATAAGAGGAGAATCCAAAGTTGAAACAAAGTTAATACACATTGTGAAGAAAATATAACTAGTGTCTACAGTCAAGCCAAACTATTTGCAGAAGCACCAACTAGACTGCCTCAACAGAGCGATGCGAGTTCAGAAAAGCCAATAACTGTGAGGGCTCAAAGAAAATATATGAAACTGATTGAAATTTAACCAAGCATTTACAGGGAAATTTTAGGAAAAATTGTGCTCCCATAAGCAATACACCTGGACGGAGCAACAAAAATTATTCTCTTCTCTTCTGGGTCTCCCTAGCCAGATCGGGAAAAACACGTACTGATAACCCTTGGAATGACAAAGCACGCTTTCGAAAAAACATTTGTAAAAAACAATCTCTGTCAGAGGAGAGGGCAAAAGTAGCAATTAGGGTAGATGGAGAAACAGAATCCTCAAAGGAGGTATCTAAAATGCCAGAAACATCCAAAGATTCAACTTGGCCAACCCCAGAAATCACCCCCACAGATTTTTTTCCAGACGGAAGATAATATACTTTAACCATCGGTGGGTGAAATTCAATTGGAACACCCAAAGTTTCTAACAAAGATTTTTTAAACATTTCTTTAGCATTAATCACTGTCGACTTTGGGAAATTAATCAACCGTAGATTTTGATATCTAGACATATTCTCTAACATTTCAAGTCTTGTTTTTAATGCCAATGCATCCTTCTGAAAAGACGAGACACCATCATCAAGAAGACCAGTTTTTTGTTGCAACTCAGTCACAGAGGATTGCAAGGCGGAAATTTCAAGTGTATGTTGCTGTAACAAACTAGTATGCAACCGAGATTGAACTGCCAATATTGAGACCTGTGGAGCCAAAAGTTCCCCAAGCTTCATAATTGCTGACCAAATCGTCTCCAAGGTAAATACAGCCGGACGCTCAAGACAAAAAGTTACCACACTTTCAGGCCCTCCAGTACCGGCCTCTGAAGACTGCTGCTCCATTACAGGACTCCCAGCTGTAGAAGGGGTCAGCACGGATCCCTCAGAACGCCTCCGTGACGATGGAACCACTGAAGAGTAAGGGAGAGGAGAAGGAGCGTCTCCACTTCCCAGCCGCGCAGTCAGCCCTCCGCTCCCGCTAAACTCCACCACTTGGGAGGACTGCAGGCTCGATGACTGCGCCCGGCTCTGTTCCGTGGCTGGCTGTTTGGGAGGACGCTTCTACGCCGGGGGAGTGATGTCAGGCCCCGAACCTCCCGTTGAGCTACTCAGCTCCAGCGGATCGTTAGTGAGGCTCTGCACCACCGGCTCGCCAGACTGTCGCGGCGTCGATGAGACAAAGGCATCGAGTGGGCCAACCACTCAAGAAGGCAATGGAAAGGATGCCGCTGGGGTAAGAGAGGGCTTCTTCACCCCTTTAGCCTTCCATTTACCCATAGAAGGAAAAGCGACGCTGCTCTCAACACCAGTTAAGTCGCCATCTTGGATGCTCCCCCTTAAATGCAACTTTACTTTTATACAGCAAGTGGGAATTCCACGAGAGAAAGGGATCATGATCTTTACTGCCTGCATAGATGAATCTCTTATAACTGTTTACTTGTAGTTTAATGCATCTTTTTATTATATATGCTGATATTATATATGCTGTTCATAATTGCATTATATCAATTTATAACAAAAGTCCACTTAAGAAACAGATGAATTGTACTGTTTTTGCCTAGATATCGATGTTACTTGGATTTGGAATTTGGGGAGATAGTGCTAGTCCTTATGACATCCCAGATTTCCCTACAAGGTGTACCAAAAGAGCTATTTAAAAATATGTAATTGATCACCAAAGCAAAATGGTGAATACAATTGTCCACGCATTTTTAACATAAAATTTAAATGGTGAATTATATTGAACACATTAAATTGAGTTGGAAGGGGAGTAATTTTCAAGATACATTGAATTATCAGGAATAGTACTGGATTACACTTTAAACACAGTCTTACTGCGTGGGTTGAAGAGTGAGCCTGAGTGGCTTAGTCTTGTATGAATAGGTTTTTGCTCACAGTAATCAATTATAATTATATTTACAAGGCAGCGATACATATGAAGACAGTTGTGATTAGAAGCAAGATGTAGAGAGTTACCTCTTTTCTGAAGACTTTTTGAAGTCGTTTTAAACCCTTGAAGCCGAGAGTTTTAGTTTTCTGAAAGCATGGACTATGTTGGATGTTAGATTTGATTTTCCCATTTATCAGGTTCGGCTTGCCTTTTCAGTGTTTTTTATACTATTAGCTTACAAGTTTATTTGAGACACTGGCAGGACTGTTGGGAATAAGCTTTGTGAAATTCATGTTCTACCTAAGTATTTTATTGTCATTATTAAAATAAATGATTTTAAATAAACTTCTTTGATGAACTATTGGAATCTTTGGGCCCTGAGCTGAGTGATGTATGGAGGACAGTGGTAGCTAAAGTTTCAATGTCTCCACTGATGGCTCTTCAATGAATTTATTACTAATTTATTCATTGTTTGGTAGCGTTTATTTTTTTAGCACATATTACAAAAATGAAAAACTAGGGTGTTCATCACAGGTATTTTTTTTCACCTATTTTTTGGTGTGGGAGGGGGGAGAGATCCTGATCTGATGACATTTATTCCATAAATATTGGTGTAATTGAAATCAGATTATTAAAGGGTTGCCAAATTTGTTAGTTTCTGTAATTTCTGTTATTATTTCATCATCTGTCTGTTCATTCTGAGGAAGAGGAAGATGCTGACCCATGGCGGAGGGGAGAGGGGGAGGGGGAGAAGACGGAGAAGCTGGACTTTGGAGTGGTGTTGGAGGAAGAGCATCTCCCTGTTGTTGGACCACATTGTGGAGTGGTGGAGAGGGGTAGGGGCAAGAGGGAAGAGAATGGGGCGATGATGGAGCACAGTGTATGGGGGAGGGGGATGAAAGATAAAGGGGAGATATTAGACAATAGGGGGGAGAGGAAAGAGAAAGGGGAAATTCTGGACCACGGGGTGGAGGGGAGAGGAAAGAGAACAAGGAGATACTAGACCATGGACTGAAGTGCAATGTGGTGGGAGTGGAGAGGGAAGAGAAAGAGGAGATGCTGGACCACGGTGGGAGGGGAAAGGAAAGAGAAAGGAAAGATGCTGGACCACAGGGGAGAGGAAACAGAAAAAGGAGCTGCTGGATCATGGGGGGGGGGGGGGGGGGGGAGGGGGAGAGAAGACAACACAGAGATGTTGGATCACAGATGGGAGTAGAGGAAAAAGGGAGATGCTGGACTACAGAGTGGAGTCGGGTTGGGTTAGAGAGGGAAAGAAGGCTATGATCTGAGAGCGATTGTATCTGAGGATCTTAGTGGCCAAACAGGTAGATATAATGATATCTAAAGCTAGAAGGATGCTTGAGTGCATATAGAGAAGAATGGCCAGCAGGAAAGAGAGGTGACAGTGCCTCTGTATAGGTCTTTGGTGAAACCCCTTGGACTAATCTGTGTAATGCTGGAGACCAAACCTTTGAAAGTATATGAATTGGATTTAATCTAGAGAATGGCTATTAACCCTTTCGCATCCACATAATTGTTTTGTAACTGAAATTTTTTTTCTGTTTTTTTTTATTAAGATTTGAGCTAAATGATGCAGAATATAAATTTTCTTGAACATTTTTTATTTCTGAGAAACAATATTTACTGCTGCCATATGGCAACTACGGTCCTGAATGGCTGAAAATTAAAAACAGTATTGGCATCAGTTTCATTTACTGCTGGGTGTGATAGTTTAAATAACAGTTTTTTTTCAGATGTCAAGCACAGATACACATCACATTTCACACACAGTGTGCGGATTTTTTGGAAATATAGAATCCGGTGAAAAATTTGGGGGAAAATTTGAAGGTTGCCATATGGCAACAACAGCCATGAAAGGGTTAAAATGATCCATGCCCCTGAACATACATCATATGGCAACAGACTAATATCTAAATATGCATGTTTTAATATCGAATATGTATGCCCTGTTCTAGCATCTATTGCATCCTGGCTACACAATCATTCCCTCAAGCTTAATCCCAATAAAACAACGGCCACATGGTTCACTGGATCTTCTAGTGCTCTTTCCCTGGCTCCAGTTTTAGGCTCTCATCTGATATTACTTCACTCCTCCTTTAACTATCTTGGAATCTTCTTCAATAGGGATCTTTCCTTCTCATTGCACACTCTCACCTTTCCTGTTTCACTTTTGTAGCACTACTCAGATATAGCATAGTTACTCACCTGTAACAGGTGATCTCCGGGAACAGCAGTCCTCACATATGGGTATCGTCGGTACCGAGGGAGCCTGCGCAGGAACGCTCCCCAGTGTCCAATTAGAAAGCTTTTGGGAGCATCCCACAGCACCTGCGTGCTGCCTTCCTGCCTTTCCCAACTGCCTCTCTCCAGTTGAGTTTTAAAGCTCAAAGAGAGAGAGAGGGAAAAGAAAGAGACAGATAGAGAGATACAACTCCTAGGGGAGGTGGTGGGTTGTGAGGACTAAATTCCTGCTGTTCCCGGAGATCACCTGTTACAGATGAGTAACTATGCTATCTCCAGGAACAAGCAGGAATGTAGTCATCACATATGGGGACTCCCTAGCTTTAGGTGCCAGGGAGAGACCCCAGAAGTTGTGTGTCCCTGAACAGGGCTCCACTTCCCCCCATGGATCTCTGGCATCCTACCAGGGATGGCGGGTAGGAGTTGATTAGGTATGGAAAAGGTGTTGGAGAACAGCCTGACCAAACAAGGCATCCCGGCGGGAGTCCTTGTCCAAGCAGTAATGGGCTGTGAAGGTATGAACCGAGGCCCAAGTGGCTGCTCGACAGATGTCGTCGATAGACACAGAGTGCAGATGAGCCATTGAGGCTGCCATGGCTCTCACATTGTGAGCTGTGACATGGCCCTCCAAAGAAAGGTTCTTACTCTGATAGGCGAAGGAAATACACTGAGCAATCCAGTTAGACAGTGTTCTCTTGGAGACTGGAAGTCCCAAATGAGAAGGATCAAAAGCAACAAAGAGTTGAGAGGACTTTCTATGTTGCTGTGTTCTTTGTAAGTAAAAGGCTAAATTTATTTTATTTATTTATTTAGTTGTATTTATATCCCGCTTTTCACCGGGTAAAAGCGGTCAATTGGGGGATACATTTAACACGAGGGGATATGAGACACATACGCTAATACTTACAGGGAACATGGGCAATGGAGAGTTAAGTGGCTTGCCCAAGACCACAAGGAGTGCCTATAGGACTAGAAATCCCAGTCCCTCCGGCCTGAAATTGCTGTCCCCAGGTGGGACTTGAACCCCCGGCCCTCTGGCCTGCAGTACCTTGTCCTAACCACTAGACCACTCCTCCCTAAGCTCTTTTACAGTCCAAGGTATGAAGATTCCTCTCTGCATTTGATGCATGAGGCCTTGGAAAAAACACAGGCAGGTAGACCGCTTGGTTCAGATGAAAAGGCGAGACCACCTTTGGCATAAAGTGTGGATGAGTCCTAAGGACTACCTTGTCATGATGGAACCTTGTATAAGGTGGATCAGCTACTAGCGCTTGGAACTCACTAATGCGGTGTGCTGATGTGACTGCAATGAGAAAGATAACCTTCCAAGAAAGGAATTTCAAGGAGGTAGTAGCTAAAGGTTCGAAAGCTGGCTTTATGAGCTGCCCAAGAACCAGGTTTAAGTCCCATGCCACCAGTGGTGGCCTAATGGGAGGCTTAGTTAGAAGAAGGCCTCTCATAAATCTTGCTATAAGAGGATGAGAGGAAATAGGCTGTCCGTTTAGAGGCTTAAAGGAAGCTGCAAGAGCACTCAAATGGACTCTTACTGAATTAGTCTTAAGTCCTGCATTGGATAAACGAAGGAGATACTCCAGCAATGATTCCAGAGGTATCGCAAGGGGGTTAAGACCCTTTTGCGAACACCATATGGTAAACCTTTTCCACTTGAAAGCATAAGAGCGTCTTGTGGAAGGTTTCCTGGAAGCAAAAAGAATATCTTTTACTTGCTGAGGGAGATTAAGATCATGGAGATCTAGGCCTTCAGCAACCAAGCCCTGAGACGCAGAGACTGGGGATTGGGATGCCATAACATTCCGTCCTCCTGAGACAGGAGATCTGGAGCAGACCCTAACTCCAGGGAGGGAGCTTGAGAGAGATGTAGAAGCAGAGGGTACCACACTTGCCGTGGCCAATGTGGAGCTATGAGAATCAAATGGCCTCTGTCTCTCTGAAGCTTGAACAGGGTTTTGGGAATTAGGGGAATGGGTGGAAAGGCATACAGGAAGTCTTGACCCCAGTAAAGGAGGAAAGCATCCCTGGCCTGAGCCCCCTGAGCCGGAATTCTGGAACAGAACCGGGGAAGTTTGGCATTCCACGGACTTGCAAAGAGGTCTATGTCCGGGGTTCCCCAAAGTTGAAATATCCTGGCCACCTGGTCTGCATGCAGAGACCACTCGTGTGGAAGCAGAACTCAACTGAGTCTGTCTGCCCAAGAGTTTTGAATGCCTGGAAGATACACTGCCAGAAGATGAATCTGATGCTCTCTGGCGAGGGCCCATAGTCGCAAAGCTTCATTGCAAAGCGACAGAGAGCCTGTTCCCCCCTGCTTGTTCACATAGAACATGGCTACCTGATTGTCCGTATGAATGAGGACTGTCTTGTAGCTGAGCAGGGTGTGGAACACTCGCAGAGCAAGGAAGATTGCTCTGAGCTCCAAGCGATTGATATGTAGATGACTCTCCTGTGGAGACCAGGTACCCTGGGTGGAGAGGTCTTGCAGATGAGCTCCCCAAACCATTGGAGAAGCATCTGTTGTGAGAGTTGCTTGGGGTAAGGGTTGTTGAAAAGGGGACCCCAGCAACAGGTTTTGAGTGGCATTGAGTGGATAAAGTCCACTGGGCTGCCCTCATATGGAGGCGAGCATAGGGAACCACATGTACAGTAGATGCCATGTGGCCTAGTAGTTGTAACATTTCTCGAGCAGTGAGATGCGGCTTTAGCACTGCTTGAGAAGCTAACTGCACCATGCAAAGGCAGCGGGCCTGAGGGAGATAGGCCCTTGCCTTTCTGGTGTCCAGCAAAGCTCCTATGAACTCTAAAGACTGAGTGGGAGTTAGACTGGATTTTGGGATGTTTATTACAAGACCCAAATACTGAAGGATATGCATTGTGCAGGATAGAGAAGTCCTGGCCTCTGACTCTGTTGGGGCTCGAATGAGCCAGTCGTCTAAGTAGGGGAAGACGAATATCCCTAGAGTGCGGAGAAATGCTGCTACGACAGCCATGCATTTCATGAACACCCTTGGTGCTGAGGCCAGGCCAAAATGAAGCACCCTGTATTGGTAGTGCTTTCCTTGAAAAAGGAACCGAAGGAACCTTCTGTGGGTTGGATGGATGAGGACATGGGTGTACGCATCCTTGAGATCTAGAGAACAAAGCCAATCCTGACTCTGAAGGTATGGCAGCAGAGACCCGAGAGAAATCATTTTGAATTTCTCTTTGACAAGGAATTTGTTCAATTCTCTGAGGTCTAAGATAGGTCTGTATCCCCCTGTTTTCTTTGGAATAAGGAAATAAGGGGAGTAGAACCCTGTACCCTGCTGATGAATGGGTACTTCCTCTATTGCCCCTTGGGTAAGAAGAATAGCGACCTCCTGCCCTAACAGGTTGATGAGAGAGGTCGGAGAATTGAACTGCCTTACTATTGTGTGAGGGGGCATGCTTGAAAAATGAAGCTTGTACCCCTCCTTTATGATGGAGAGTGTCCAATGCTCTGCTGTTATCTGCCCCCATCTGGGGGCAAAGTGACATAACCTTCCTGGAATGGTGGAAGGCTCTGGTCCCCCGAGAGCCAGGAAGGCTAAGTTCTCTAGATGAAAGTCAAAGGCCTTGTGGAGGCTGAGACTGCTGTGACGGTTGAGGCTTAGCAGTCTTTGCTTTCTTCTGTTTGGGTGGTTGCTGACCCTTCTTGACAAACTGACCTGCCGAACGTGCCTGCTGAGCATAGGCAGGATAATATCTTTTCTTCTTAGAAAAGAATGGTTTCTTGAAAGATTTCTTTCTAGCAGGATCAGCCGTGGACTTGGTTAATCTATCCAAGGTGGAATTTTCAGCATCCATCTCATTGGCTTTTTCCTGCCAATCTCTACCAAACAGGTTCTCACCAGTACAAGGAATGTTTCCCAATTTGTCTTGTACCCAGAGCTCTAGATCAGATGCCTGGAGCCAAGCAATTCTACGTCCACCTATGGCAATAGCAGAGGTCTTGCTTATGCACTCAAAGCAGTCAAAGGCTGCACAGTTGGCAAATTTAGAAACATCTTGGGCATGTTTGACCAAAGTGAGAAAATCCTGTCTTCTATCTTCAGGAAGAATAGGACTTAAAGCTTCTAAATCATCTGTGACCTCCTTCAGGAACATTCCCATGTAGAGAATATAGGAATTGATCCTGGCAGAAAGCATGGAAGCTTGGAAGACACGACGTCCAAAAGCATCCAGGGTTCTGCACTCACGTCCTGGAGGATTACAGGCATGCCTTTTTGCACTCTTGATCCTTCTCATAGCTGATTCCACTACAATAGAGTGGTGAGGAAGCTGAGTCTTTTGGAAACCAGGACAAGGAGGGACTCGATACATAGTATCCAGTCTGCGAGAATGAGGAGAGGTGGTGAGAGGTGTCTCCCACATCCTTAACATGAGATCATATAAAATCTCATAAAATGGGCAAGGTAGCTGCCTCCTTAGGAGTTCTGGGATATTGTAGAATTTCCAACTCCTTGGCTCAGGGGCCACAGTAATGGACAGACCCCGAGCCACCTCCCTGATAAAATCCTGGAAGGAAATATCCTCCGGAGGAGACATCCTGCGCTTAGGGGAGGAGGGCTCCTCTGGGAGAAGCATTCCTGCATCGACAGAACTATCAGAATCCTCAGATTCTTCTGTGGACTCGAAGTACCGTCTGTCCAGATGCTCTTGAAGAGCCCAATACCCCTACCGACCGAAGTCGGTACCGGGAGTAATTGGTACCGGGGTATCGGTACCGGAGGGCATCAGATGACTGGGTACCAGCAAAGCAGACACCGATGCCGATGTCGATGCTATCGGTACCGGTGCCGGTACCGGCTGAATTGTCTGTCGCGGTTCCGAGAGCGTCGATGCCGCAAGGAGAGCTTCCAGACTGTGCTCAATAGCCAGGAATCTCTGGTCTATCGATGCTGCCGATGCCTGAATGTCGGTACCGGAGAAGACCGCCGGTACCCCAGAGCATGGCACCAGTAGTTCTGCCGAGGTCGAGGCCTCGAGAACATCCTGGAGCCCCGATAATGCTTTGGAAGCCGAAGCCTCCCGCCGGGGCAATTTCGCTGGTGCAGAATCCTCAAGGGCAACACCAGAGGCATCTCGATGCTTAGAAGGAGATCTACCCTTTGAGGACCAGCTAGACTTATGTTTGGTTACCTGAGATCCACGGGAGGAAGAGGAAGCCCTGAAAGACGTCGATGCCACCGAAGCTGCATCAGAGGGAAACAGGGTACTGAGCTTAGCAGCTCGGTTCTGCCGACCTCTTTTAGACATCATGGCACAGGACATACAATCCGTGATGGAGTGGTCAGGACCTAAACATTTTAGACACCATTCATGGGTGTCGGTGACGGAAATGGTACCGCCACACTTGGTGCACTTTTTGAAACCTGAGGCAGGTTTCTCCATTATAAGAAAAGGTTTTTGGGCCTAAGGCCCAAAAAGGCGCATGCACCTGAAGAAAAATAAGAAAAAAAACAAACAAAAAAACGTAGTTTATATATATATTTTTTTAGAACAGAAAATAAGAAGAAAAAACCGGCGGTACCGGTAAAGCGTCGAGGAAGGCAGAAGCGACCATAAAAAAGAAATAAAGAAGAATTCTTCTGCGGTAACAGGAACAACGACCTGCTGGCTCCATGGAAAAAGAAGAACTGGAGAGAGGCAGTTGGGAAAGGCGGGAAGGCAGCACGCAGGCGCTGTGGGATGCTCCCAAAAGCTTTCTAATTGGATGCTGGGGAGCGTTCCCGCGCAGGCTCCGTCGGTACCGACAATACCCATATGTGATGACTACATTCCTGCTTGTTCCTGGAGATAGAGTGTTCCGTCCTTTTTTAGACAAATCAGCCTTAACTACCCTCCTTCTGAGCATGGTAGTTTTGCAGATTGATTATTGCAATGCCTGTTTTGCCATACTTCACCAAGTACAGTTAAAACATCTTCAATTCAAAATCTTACCATCTGTATTCATACTCAAGAGCAAGGAAATATGATCATATAACACCATTCTTGATTGAACACCATTGGCTTCCAGTTGCTCAATGAAATCAGTTTAAAATTCTTAGAAAGCCCTCAATGACTGTGCCCCAATAAGTAGAGTTATTTCCTATGTTCTACAATACTGTCTGAGATCTCTTTAAGACAATCAGCTGGTCCTGCCCTTCCCCACTAGACTGAAATTTGAATCACACAACATTCAGCTTTTTTTACCTAGCTCCTGCTTCATGGAATTGCCTTCCTGCTCATCTGGGACTTCAACCCTCTTTTGCTCTTTTCAAGAATTGCTAATCACAGAGCTGCAAGGTGAAGGCCTCCTTTTCACTCAGGTTTTTGCGGTTACCCCTCCACCCTGAGCTGTGGAACTGACTGTACATACAAACAAACCATAATTTCATTTGTTGATCTATGTATCTCAACTATCTTCTTCTTCTCCTTTGCTTTCCTGTTTTTATATTGGAGTTCTATTTCCTGTTTTATTTCATTGTTTTATGTGATTTGTTTTATTTAACTTTTATTGTAAACCACACTGTATGCTCTGCAAAGTGCAGTCGAATCAAGACTTAATAAACCATAAGAAAGGTAGAAGAGGATAGCTATGATAAATATTTTTACATGTCTCCAAAATGTAAATGCAGGGGCCCAGGGCAATACCGAGAGTAAATCGCGCCCTGTGCGACTTGCACATCAGGCACGCACCCCCCCTCCCGCGGCAGGAGAGAAGAGGCATGCCCGATGTGCAAGTCACCGGCATGCTAAGCAGATCTGTCCCTCCCTGCAAGAGCACGCCAGCGAGAAAGCTTAAGGGGCGCATTTTAGCTGTCATTGCCTGCTGCAGCTGAGAGAAGAAAAAGTGGTGGCGGCAGGCAACGACAGACAGCAAAAATGCACCCCTTAAGCCTTTGCGCCCTGTGCGGCCGCATCGCTCGCACAGGGCTAGGTACGGGCCTGCACAGGCCTTTTTCAATGGAAAAAGAAGCTCTGGAATAAGGGGTCATGAAATAAAGGTGAAAGGGGTAGATTCAGGAGTAATCTAAAGAAATATTCTTTACAGAAAGGGTGATGGATGCTTGGAAGAGTCTCCCAGTGAAGTTTGTATAAATGAGGACTGTATATGAACTTAAGAAAACATGGGAGATGCATAAGTGATCTCTGAGAGACAGGAAGGGATCATATGTCTTAGTAGTTGATATGGATGAGCAGATTGGATAGGCTGTATGGTCTTTACCTGTCATTCTTGTCTCTGTTATGTTTGCTATACTAGTGGGAGACAGGAGGGAAGAGTAAGGCAGAGGGTATAAAATAATATCAATTTACTATACTGCTCTTTGGACTATTTGGGCCACCTGCTATGTTCCAGTGATTAATGGACTATCTCTTGTGGGCCCATGGCAAATACGTGGCAGCCATTTAGATGATGTCGTCATCTTCAGCCCAAATTGGTATACACATCTTAGTCACATGGGATGTGTCTTAATGTTGTTGCAGCTCTGTGATTAACAATTAGGAAAGCATACAGAGCAGGGTTCATGGAATTCTTTCCAACACATGTATATATGTGTGTCAGAGCTGGACTGAGGGTTTCTGCCACACTAGGCAGACCCTCCGTGCCGCAACCTCGATGATTACAGTGCTACCTGGCCCGCAATGCCACCCCCCCTCCTGACATCCATCTTCTCACCTTAGGGGGGGGGGGTACACAGCAATGCCTCTGCTGCCTCAGACTTTAAAGTGCCCAACCTAGCGCGCTCACAGCCTGCTGCTCCTACCCCCTCTGATGCAACTTCCTGTTAGAGGGGCAGGAGCAGCCAAAAGTTGCTTTGAAGGGGGGCAGGCATGGCAGGCCATGAGTGTGCTACGTAGCACAGGCACTTTAAAGCCCGATGCAGAGGAAGAATCACCATGCTGCCCCCCTCTCCAAGGTGAAAAGATGGATGCTGGGAGAAGGGATGGCATACATGTATGTCTGTGAATGTGTGGACATGTTAGCATGTTAGCATATGTGTGTATGTATGTGTATTTATATATCTGTTCTATGTATGTCTGTGATTGGGAAAGGAAATAAAGGGGGGGTTGTTTCACAGGTGAAATTCTGTAATCGTTATGTTACTGTGAAATGGTGTTAGTATGCTGTAGCTGTTGGAACTGCTTTTGCTACAGAAAAGCATTGAGGTATTTTGGGGTGGGAGGGATCATTTTTTTCCATCTCCCACTTAACTTGTACATTACAGGAACTTCTTCCAGCTCACCTTCTCTCTTCTTGTGATTAGAGGAGCATCATAGTGCTCGGCTCCAACAGGTTTCCAATTGGCTGGATCCTACCCACAGTCTCTGTTCCTATTTACTTGGGAAGCAGGAAGGACAGGCTCACTCACACAGGGGGGAGATCAGAGAACTGAAAAATGTCCAGACATGTTACCCTTCCTTCTAGCTTCTAGACACTGATGTAAAACTCAATAGAATAATGAGAAAAGCCAGATGATTGTCAATTCTAACCTCCAAAGTGCTGAGCAGTTCTGATAGCTAATGTACCAATATCTTAATCTAGACTTGCCCATGGCAACAGATATCAGTTGACAGTACACGTAGCAACCAATATGAAAGCAGTACAATTTGGTCAGTAGCTTTTACAATAGAAATAACAGCAAAGAAAATTAAATATATTTGTTAATAATATAAAATGCAGTACATCATAGCTAGGGAATTATTTGTAATCCCCTTGTCTATATTTGTGTGGTGTTCATATGTTTGTGTATTTTTCTGTGTGTGTGTGTATGTTCATGTGTGATTGCGTGCTGTGTGTGTCTTTGTTGAATGTTCTGTATTTCGTGTGTCTGTTGTGGGGTAGCTGAGGGTTGTAAGGCATTCCTGGATGATATCGTTTTAGAAGGATGGGGAAAGCGGTTGGGGAGGAGTTTTGGGGAGTGGAGTAGTTTATAAATTGTGTGGCAGTAACAGTGGGGAGTTTGCAGAATGGGGTGGTACAGTTGAGGAGCAGTAATTTTAAGGGGGTGAGGCAATTGCAGGGTGGTAGTTTTTGAGAATGGGAGCAGTTTACAGGATGGTGGGCAGATGCAGAGGCAGTTGGCAAGGTGGTGGGACATTGGCCATGGGATAGTTTTTGAGAGTGGGGGCAGTTTGCAGGGTGGTAGGGCAGTTGTGAGGAGTGTTTTTAGAGATGGAGGCAGTGTGTGGGGTGGTAGGACAGCTGCAAGGGAGTATTTCTTTAGGTGTAGAGGCAGTGTGTGAGCTGGAGGAACAGCTGTTAGGGGTAGTTTGTGGGGGTGAGGGCAGTCTGAGAGGTGGTAGTGAAGTGGGTGGCTGGAGTAGTTTGTGAGGAGGTGGGGGAGTTCCATGAGGTAGGCTATGAAGGTGGGAAAGTTAGTAGGGTAGTGGTGCAGTTGTAAAGGGGATATATTCTGAGGGTGGGGCTTTTTGAGGGTTGGTGGGACAGTTGCCAGTAGTTGTTTACTGGGTGGGGCAGACTGCAGTGTGTTGAAGGATTTGCAGGGGTATAGTTTTTGAGGTTGGGGCAGTTTGCTGGGTGGTAAGAGAGTTGCAGGATGTTTTTTTTAGGTGGGGATAGTTTGCAGTTTGATAGGGCAGTTGTAGGTGTGAAGATTTTGGGGGTGGGACAGTTTGCAGGGCAGTGAAGCAGTTGTATAGGGTATTTTTTGTGGTTGGAACATTTGGTGGGTTGGTAGGGCAATTGCGAGGGAGTATTTTTTAGGGATGGAGACTGTGAGGAGTGCTGGGGTAATTGTGAGGACAACAGTTTTTGGGGAAGGCACAGTTTGAAGGTTTGGTAGAGTACAGAATAGACAGAGAGGGAGTTTGAAAGGAGCAATTCCCTAATGGCTATATTTCACTTGGTCCCGTGTAAAAAGTAAAGCTGCTTTTTTCCAACAATTATCCACAAACAATAAAATTCAAAAAATGTAAAAGGAACCAAACTTTAGGCTCGGTCTATTTAACTGCAGCCAACCTCGATGCTTTTAATTATCATCATCAGTTCCATACACTGTTAAAATCACATCATTTATTTATAATTCAAAAACTTATCTGAATGCAGTATGGTTGTCAAAATGATCTTGTCCGACATGAATTCATGTTTCAAGGAGCATATAATCTCTTGACATTCCTCTGCTTCAGAGAAACATTATTGCAGCAGATAACCTACATATATTCTCAAGTGACAGAACGGTGGATAATTGAGATATATTTCATTTGGGGTGATTTTGTGCATACCATGAGGGTAATGAAACTCACTCCTAAGCCAGGGTTTGTGCAATATCATTGCAGTCTCTCAAATTTACTGCTAACATAAATAGGCAACTTGACAAGTGTCAAGGTGTGATTGGAAATTCCTCTTAATCAGGCCTGTGGCTCCAAATACAGTGGTGTCCAAGGAAAAGAGCACTCACACTCGCAGTACTCAAAGAATCACAAAAGGGGCAAGGTGATGAAGTCAAAAAGATAACCCACAATTGGATTGTACATCACTTTTATTGTATGTTGAACCACTTCACCCTACATGACCATGTATCGGCATGCACCTTCATTAGGGGTAAAGCCTCGACATATAAAGCATAAAAAACATATATTATGAAAAGAGACACATATAATGCATAATTCAACATATATATCTCAATTAAACATATATTCCAAGGTATAAAGTAAAATAAAAAACTTAGAATATAGAAAAAGACTTAACAAATACATACAAAATTCTATTAGGAATTAGGGTTACCAACTTTTTCACAGAGAAAAACCCGACACCTGTGGCTCGCCATGCTCCACCCATTCACCATTAAATTGCCTTTAACCTTTTCCACCAATCGCGGCTTCGCAGGAACAGCCGCCAGCATGAAGGAAAAGGCTCTTCACGCTGGCAGCTGTACAGAGGGAGCCGGGGCCTCGCGCGGGCTTCCCCGGCTCCCTCTGAAGCCCTCCGGTGTGTGGGCCGCCCCGGGGAAGGTGGTTTTTTTTTACGGGTTGGGAGAAAAGCCGGTTTTTTTGCTCTGGCCAAAAAAACCGGCTTTTCAAGGGCCGGTTTTAACTCTGCGCCGGCAGCCGGCCTGGCCATGGAAAAACCGGCCAGGACGGTTGAAAACCGGCCAGTTGGCAACCCTATTAGGAATATACATCTAAAAACTATATTAATAAAATGAAATTATTATAATCCATAAGAAACTATAAAATAATATAATTATATATACATCAGGCAGGTAACTGAGAAAATATTGACAAAAAAGTAAAACATAAATATTGTATTATGATTAAATTAATCAAGAACATTCCAACAAAAGAACAAATAAATACAAATAAATAAATAAACCAAATAGTGTTAGACTTACTGGAATAATGACATTATCTAAAGCAATATCCACATATGGCAGTATGTGGATAGCCACTGATATATATGTCACAATCCACAAGCAAATACAATCACAGAATGTGTGATTATAATCCCTAAAGGGAAAGAATGTGAATTAAAAATCAAAATCATATTTGTGATATAAAAAGGGAGCGGGGTGCATATACAACAATTTATTAATTAAAAACACAATTCTGAGTTTTTAAGCCACCATATTAGAATATTAATATAGTAAGCAGGGGCCTAATTGGAGATCCTAATCTTAAATGTCATACCTTGACTAGTCATAATAAAATTGTTAATATGTAACTGTCCAAAACATTGCAATAATTCAGTAAAACATTGTTTTGAATCACCACACAAAGATCCTTCAAAATGTTCCATAGCAGACTACAAAGGGGTATGTTTACAAAGCAGTGGTAGTAGCGTCCGTGGGATATTGGAGCCGTGGCCGCCTCTCCGATATCGCAAGGAGGCTGCTACCGCTGCTTTGTAAACATACCCACCTCTAAGGGTATAATAACAAATGACTATGAATCTACAAATATCATTTGCAAGTAATCTCCTTTATAATAAATGAGGGCACCTTTCATATGTCAAACCAATAATTTATCCCACTATCATTATATAATCAGACCAAAATCAATTTCTCTATACATTAACCGCACGTAGAGCTCAGCACACATCACTCTCTTCCACCAGAAGTACCCAGACACAATGTCAAAGTAAACAAGAAGCAGATAAACTATCATGAATTGCCTTGTCAGGCTAATATATCATAATGCATGCCACAATATTGGACCCTGTGTGTGTATTGTACAGGAAGTAAAGAGTATATTTACCGGTGCCTCTGAGTAATCTCGTTCACACAAATGTGCCTAACTTTCCCAAATTCAAAAATAATTAAAATGAACGTGTTTTCACAGTGCTTAACATGGGATCAATGTATAGAGAAATTGCTTTCGGTTTATTTGTAGATTCATTGTCATTTGGTATTATATCCTTAATCCTCTATGGAACATTTTGAGAGAGATTTGTGTGCTGATTCAAAAAGATGTTTTACTGCATTGTTAAAAAGTTTTGGACAGCTACATAATAGCGATTTTAGTCAAGGTATGACATTTAGTATTAGGATCTCCAATTAGGCCCCTGCTTACTATATTAATATTCTAATATGGTGGCTTAAAAACTCACAATTGCTTTATTAATCAATATATTGTTGGATATGCACCCCGTCTCTTTTTTTATTTCACAAATATAATTTTGATTTTTAATTTGCATTCTTTCCCTTTAGGGATTTTAATCACACATTTATAAATGGGATTGTATTCGCTTATGGGTTGTGACATACATATCAGTGGACTGTGATATAAATATCAGTGGCTATCCATATAGGGCCCAATTCTGTCCCGGACGTAGATCCCCTCTGTGCGTCCAGTCTGAATGTGATGCATAGAGGGGATCGCGATTCGGATCCCGTGGAGCACGTCTAGCCCTGCAGGATTAGGATCGCGAACAGTCCTACACATGTAGGCCGGGACAGTGATTCTGTCCAATCTGCACCTGCAGGACTGCACCTGGCTAACTCAGTTAGGAATTTTAAATGGAGCCGCGGTGCCATGGAGTCATGTTTGCATGGCACCAGAACTCCATTTAAAAGCTGTGATGCCAGCCACCAGCAAAAAGGGTTTATTCCCTGCAGCCAGACCCCCAATCTGGCCTCCTATGGCCAGGGTTGGACTGTGGGGAATAAACCATGGCCCTCCCTGCCCCATCTGCACCCTAGGCCTTCCAAAACGAAACGTCCAGGGAAGTTATTCCACCTCAGAGGTGGAATAACTTCCCTGGACATTTCGCCGGCACTGGACATACAGGGCCGACATTAGAATCGGCCCTGTACGTCCAGGGCTGGCGACCGCCCACTGCCCGCCCCTGTGCCACCCATTCCCCATCCCCATCTAACTTCCCAGCACAACCAGTGGGGAAGTTATTCGGGTGCAAGTAAAGCCACGAATAACGGGGATGGACGTCCCGTCGGGCCGTCCATCCCCACTATTCATGACTCAGAATACCCCCTATTCTGTCATATGCAGATACTGCTTTAGATAATGTCATTATTCCAGTAAGTCTAACCACTATGAGAGTCATTCTAAAAAGTTTAGTCGTAGTTTGGATGTCTGCAGACATGCCTGTGGACGTCGAAATCATGGAGATGTCTCCGTAACCATTCCACAAATGATGTTCTCAAGTTCGGGGATGTTCAAGAAGGCATGAGGCTGTGGCGGAGGCATGTCTGGGGCGGGGCAGTGGACTTACACATCTCCATTCGATCCCAGAAGCAGCGGAACTGTCTGCCGGCACGTGCATGTTTATTCCTGCTCCAGGCACGAACAGGCAACAGGAAAATGTTTGGTTTTACCTTCAAACATCCAGAGAATGTAGAGAATTGAATGACTAGCTTTAGATTACAAAGATTTGAACCCTGGCCACCTAGCACTCAAGCCACTACTCTAACCATTATGCTCTTAGACATCTTGGTTCTAAAATGCTCTCCCGGGGATGTCTATATAGACATTTGATACACGTGCATATTTCTGGAACTGTGCCTGAACTGGCACATTCCTGCCTTTCTTTGAAGACGTTCTGGCTTTGACGTCTCAGATTGCACTTGGACGTCCCATTTGATATGTGCCTCCACGTTGTGATAAGGAAGCTTATCAGGGCCCAGGAAACAAGGATAAAGAGGGGGAATTTACCCTTATCAAAGGACCTGTATTGCCAGGTCAGAGATACAAAACCTCAGTTGTACCTAGAAACCAGATTGTACCAGGCTGCAATAGGTTGCAGAGTGTCCCTAGTGGTGAGAAGGAGGTGGAAAGCAAGCTCAGAGTAAGGAACCCTTACGTCACTGACTTTCCCAATTACTCAGCTGCCAAGGGGCAGACTGATTTACAACACCTGAGAGGAGAAAGGGCAGGATTAGAGCCTGGGAGGTTTAAAGCTAGGACAAAATATTCAGGAGGGGAGAGGAGAAGGAGCAGGAATGCCTACTGGAGGAGAAATGGAGCTGAAGCCCTGAGAACCAAGAGCCTATGCTGGAGGACAAGACAGGGAAGCTCAGATACATGCTGGCCAGAATATGAGGGAGGAACCACTGAACCAAGCCTTGACCCAGGTATGAGTTTTGGAAGCTTGTCTGATGGGGAGCATTACAGATTTGCTGGAGACAGCGTTTGTCCTGATGGGAGGCAGTCAACTAAGCCCTCCGAGCCAGAAGTAGAACCCATGCAGCTAGGAGAACAGGAATTAGTTCTGGAAGAGGGTGATTCTTACATGGACTGTTCTTTATGCCAAACTGCCAAGCACAAAGAAGTCCTGAGAGGGAATACATCATAAGGGAACCTTCCAGAGTCCAGTACCCTAGAGAGCCTGGGTGTGAAAAGGAAAGGTTCTTTGAAAAGGAAAATACTTGTGCTGAGAATGTGTGCAGCTGCTTAATTGTTTTCTCATTGACCAGCTGAAGTCAGTGCAGTGCAGAGCTTATGCTGTACTCACATAGGATTTAAGAAGTTTCTTTTGGAACAGAAAAGAGAGCTGTTTATGTGAAGCTGCTATTTTTGGTTTTGTTTTAAAATAGCACTGCTAGGCACGTTTGCTAGCAGTGGCTGTGGAAAGGACTTTCTGCTTTGCATTGAAAGCAGCTGTTTGTGCTTAAGTCCAGTTATATCCTGTTGTACTAAATATAATCCTGGAGAAGAAATCCAATAGGTGACAATTTGTGAACCTTATTTGCGTTTACCTCATAAATAAATTCTGTCAATGCCTTAACTCTCGACCAACTACAAAAGAGTGTTTTTCTGCCTAAAAGTCAAGTGTAGCCTGACTGGACTGCCTTTCCCATGGTGCACTTCAAAGTCAGTCAGTCAGGCACATTGCTGAAGTGGTGGAATCTGCTATAACAAGCACGCCCCTCCACACTGCTGTAAGGGGCTATGGGCGTGACAACGTGCTTTATTTATTCATATTTATTTGTTATTTTGTTGGGAAGTTCTCGATTAATTTAACCATAATATAATATTTATGTTTTACTTTTTGTGTTTTTTTTGTCAATGTTTTATCAGTTACCTTCCTGATGTATATATATCATTATATTATTTTATAGTTTTCTATGGATTATGATCATTTCATTTTATTAATATGATTTCTAGATGTATATTCTTAATAGAATTTTTTATGTAGTTGTTAAGCTTTTTCTATGTTCTAAGTTTTTTATTTTATTTTATACCTTGGAATTTATGTTTTAATTGATAAAAAATATGTTGAATTATGTATGTTTTATATTTCCAGGCTTTACCCTTGATGAAGGCACACACTGAAACATTGCTGTGTAGGGTGAAGTGGTTCAACACACAATAAAATTGATTTACAGTCCAATTGCGGGTTGTCCTTTTGACTTCATCATGTTGCCCCTTTTGTGACGCTCCAAATAGAACAGGAAATAACGCTGTATCTTTTTGCCACATTTTCTTGATCTCTGACTACATTTCTTAGTATTTCAGGATTTTCTCCCTCTCTACACTTGGAACAGATATCTCTATTTTCAAAGCTGTTCTGGTATTTTTCTCCTTTACCACTATGTCGGGTTTCCTCGCATCCAGCTTCTTATCCATCGGAATGGGAAGGTCTTAAACTATAACTTCTTCATTCCCTGTAATTCTCTTAGGGTCATGGGCCCAGTGCTTTTCTGGTATATCGGTGTTGTAGTGTTTATAAAGTTTCCTGCTGGAGGACCCTTGACCCTCAGCCAAGTCCTAGCTTTCTGATTCCATTAATACATTCCAGGCCTCCAGTTCTTGAGGCAGCAAAACAGCTCTACAACATTATGGAAGCTCCACCATATTTAACTGTAGGAATGGTGTTTTTTTCTTTGTAAGCTTCATTTTTTCGCCTGTAAATGTATTTCCGGTCTGCATTGCCAAAGAGCTCTCTTTATTGTGCAATCACAGAGTATCCAATGTACAGCAGTGAACAGATTTCTGTCCTCTCCAACACATAAGCAAACAGTGAAACATCACAGAACCAGCAGCTCAAACAATATGTCCAAAACACATATCCACACTAGTAGTGAAGGGGTTCCTTAGGATTCCTTTTTCCTTTTCCCCTCTACAGCCACCCCCACCCTACGTCCTCCCTTCTCCCCCCCCCCCCCATCTTGCACACATTTTCAAGCTAGTCTACCCCTTAGGTACTCTCTTTAAGACCCCTAGCAAAGGTCTCCCATAGGTCCAGTACCTTCACTGAACCACTGACACCTCCGGCCTCCTGGCCATTCCTTCCCACCCCCCCCAATTCCTTCATGCTGTTAGCCCACTCTTGGGAGCCTCTGGTTCTATCCAGAATAGTTTTCTGGGCAACCACTAAGGCTACACTTGCGAATCGCCTTTCCTCTGTCCTCAAATCTCGCACCCTCAAGGGCGGTTTCATCTCCCAACAATAGTGCGGTGTAGGTCTACTCCACTTGGATCCCAATTACTCTCTGTATATAGTCTAGAACCGTCTGCCAATACTGGCTGAGATGGTGACACTCTAGAACTGTATGCACCAATGTCCCCTTAGCTATCCGGTATCTTGAGCATTATGGACTCCCCCATAGTTTCATTTGCACCACCTGTTCTCTGGTTATGTGAGCCTTGTGCAAAATCTTATATTGCACTTCCTGCAAAGCTGCACTTAGGATCAGCGCGAAGGCGTCCCAGAAGCATGTGTGGAGAAGGGACTGGTCTACCTGCTCCACACCTCTGCCACCCTTGCACCCCAGGCCATCACCCTCTGTCCCCATCCCAATTTGTACCAGTAAGACAAACAGTTCTGTTTAACTGTAGTTCCCAAGAAGCACCTGTAGAAGACTGTGAAGCCCCTCCTATCTTCCTCCCCCGGAACTGATTGCCAACATAGTAGCGGCACTGTAGGTATGCCCATAAGTGTTTAGGATCTCCCACTTTTCCTTCAGCTGATCAAAGATTGGAAACCCCTGTGTGGCCAAAGCCAAGAGTTGATCCACATAGTGGCACCCCTGTAAGCCCCAGTGGCTGAAGACCAAGCTGCCCACACCAGGAACAAATTTGGGGTTTTCCACTAAGCTCCCCCCTCCACTACCACGCTCACAACCTGGTCCCCCCCTTCTTCTTGCATCAGTCCAGTGGCATCTGAAGCAGGCTGAACATCTTATATGGCCGGCAGCTATCATCTAGGAAGCCCAAAGGAGTGAACCTCCCACCCCCGTGCATGGAGCGCATGCACCCATCGCATAAGCACTGCCACGTTGTACCTATGCAGATTGGGGACACCAACACCCCTCCAATCATTGTCCCCCACTAACTTGGCATAGCTGATTCTTACAACCCTCCTGTGCCATAAGGAGGAGCAAAAACATCCCTTTATGTGTTCGCTCATCTTGTCCCTTAATCTAAAGGGGCAGCATTTGCAGCGGGTAGAGGAGACGGGGCAGCACTACCATTTTTACCAGGGCAACTCTCCCCGAGACAAGGGGAGGTCCAGCCATCATTTTCAGAGCTCTCTCAGGCTGGACAGTTTATCCTGGATGTTCTTAATGTAAACTTTCCATGGGTCTGCACATAGATATAACCCCAAATACTTGAGATAGTTGCCCACCCATGCCAGTGGAAAATCTGCTGCCCCTGGCAACGGCTAGTCAGTGATGCCACCATAATCACAGACTTACTCCAATTTATTTGAAGGCCCAAAAAAGCCCCAAAATCAGTTATAGTTGCCATAACCGGGCCTATGCCTTCATTTGCTTATACAAGAAACAGGAGCATATTATCTGCAAAGAAATTGATCTTATATGTCTCTCTCCCATTGCTCAACCTATGGGCCAAGATAGCCCATATCAGCTTGACATCCTGGTTGAGAAGGACCAGTATGAGCCTGCCTGGGTCTCATTCCTCTCACTGTGGCAAGATTCTGGTGTACCCCTTTCGTGAGCGCTACTGTACTATAAGTCAGGAAGGATGGTATAAGTCCGGACTCCAAGATTTTATAAAATTCTGGGCTGAGGCTGTCTGGGCCTTCACCAGTTTTAGCGCTTTTATGGCCTGCTGTACCTCAGCTGGGCTGAAGACGGCGTTGAAAGCCTCTCATTCAGTGTCCCCTAGCCGGGGGAGCTTCAAGTCCCTGAAAAACTCTACCCGCTTCCTGTCATCATGCAGGCCCTTGTCGTAGAGGATGCAGTAGAATTGTTGGAAATAGTGGTGTATATCCCTCTTTCCCATAAGGGTAATACCTCCTGGTCCCTGAAGTAATGGGATGGGGTTCTTTTTCATCACCAGGCTCACAAAATGGGCCAGAAGCCATCCCTCCTTGTTCCCTTAGTGGTATAATTGATATTTGTATAATTTAATGTCTTGTTCTGCCTGTTGGGAAAGCAAGGAATCTAGAGCCCATCGAGTGGACTGCATCTGTGCCTTATCTTCTGCACACAAGGAATATATGTGGTGCTGATGGTGTTCATGCAGTTGCTGTGATAGACAAAGGATCTCTCCATCCAGGTTCACACAGTGTATTCTATAATGGTCCCCCTGCACTGTCACTTTTGCAGCTGTCTACAGGGTACAAGGGTCTATCATAGTGCCCACATTCTCTTTCCAATAAAGACCCCATGCCTGGTATATGTGCTGGTGAAATGCCATGTCCTTGTATAGTGTAGGATTCATACTCCACCCTCCTTCGGTCCTTCCCCTTTCTGCATCCCTCAACCACAGCTCAATCCACCCTGGGGCATGATCTGACAGATTGATGTCACCTATGGACACCCTCTCTAACCCAGGAAACAGCCTCTCAGAGTTCAGGAGATAATCCAGATGGGAGTAGCTGTCTTGAGGACTGGAATAAAAAGTGAAGTCCATCCCTTGTGGGTGTAGCGTCCTCCATGTGTCCACTATCCTCAGTTTTTCAATCAGATAATTCATCCTCTTACCAGCTGTCTGTACCCTCCCTTCCCAAGTGGGCGTGCCTAAGACTGTCAAAAAGCCATTATCCCCAAACATCAAACTCCAAGGGTACAAGGCCATCTCCAAAGACCTTGGGATTCCTGTGTCTACAGTTCATAATGTTATTAAGAAGTTTTATGCTCATGGAACTGTCAAGAACCTCTAGAATGTAATGAGAAGAGGAAAATTAATTCAAGAAGTCTTCGAAGATTAGTGAGAACTGTTGGAAAAACACCATGTACAACATCCAAAGAGCTTAAGACTGACCTGGAGCAATGTGGAATGGTGGTTGCAACCCGCATCATATGTCGTGCACTAAACAAAGAAGGACTTCATGGGCAAAAGGCAAGGAGGACTCCACTGCTCAAAGACAGACATAAAAAGGTACGCCTGATTTTTGCCCAAAGCCACCTTGAGAAACCACAGTTCTTCTCGGAAAATGTTCTGTGGACAGATGAAACCAAACTTGAGCTCTTTGGCAATACAGACCAGCAATACATTTACAGGCAAAGAAATGAAGCTTATAAAGAAAAAAACACCCTTCCTACAGTTAAATATGGTGGAGGTTCCATAAGTTGTGGGGCTGTTTTGCTGCCTCAGGAACTGGAGGGCTGTAATGTATTAAAGAAATCAGAGGACTACCAAGGTATTTTGGAGCAAAAAAAAAAAGCTAGGTCTGGGTTGAAAGTCATGGGTCCTCCAGCAGGACAATGACCCAAAACATACAACCAAAAGTACAAAAGAATGGTTAAAAAGGAAAAAATGGTCTGTTTTAAACTGGTTAGAAATGAGTCCTGATCTCAGTCCAATTGAAAATTTTTGGAAAGAGCTGAAATCTGTCGTTGGTAAAAGAAAACCTGGAAATATTCATGAGCTGAAACAAATCACAGTTGAAGAATGGGAGAAACTACCAGCAGACAGATGTGGCAAACTTATAGATGGCTTCAAGAACTGTTTGGAGGCTGTCATCATTGCCAAGGCTTGCGCAACCAAATATTAGTGAAGGGTGTCATTAATTCTGTCCAGGTCATATTTTCTTTTTTCTCATAAATTACTGCGTCTAAGTTGCATAGACATCTTTTTTGTTGTTGTATACCTTTGAACATACAGTTGGAATAGATCTAATTATTTCTCAAGATATTGTACACAACATACCTAAAATGCAAAGGTGCAAACAGCGCCGGCCCAAGGTTTTCCGCCGCCCTAGGCAGAAACCCCAGCCTTGCCACCTCCACCCCAGCTGCCACCATTGCCACCCTCCCCCAGCTGCCGCTTATTCTGACTCTGGAGGGGGAGGCGGGCAGCGGCAGCGACCTTATTTCCAAAAGCGGTGGATTTTTGCCACCACTTTTGGAAATACTGCCCATGTCTGCCTCCCCCCCAAATGGAATCAGCAGCAGCTGGGGGGGGGGGGCAGCACGGCTGCCCACCCACTCGGGCCAGTTGTCTAGCTCGCTTAGTGGATGGGCCAGACCTGGGTGCTAATAATGTTGACCACAACTGTATTTTATTCTATCTGCCTGCTTCATTTGCTCTTGACTCAGTTAGAGAACGGCTGGTTTGCTCTTTAGCACTATCTGTGTACACTTAAAAGCAAATTTTACATAGTACGTGAAAATCAGAACCTTTGAGTCGGGATGTACAAAATTCTGGTGATATGTTAAAAAAGGGCTCTGCCAAACATGGAGCCTTTCTTAAATAAGAATGTGTAGAAGTGCACGTGGATTTGTCAACATGTACAGCTGGAGGGGACATCGTACACATCTACCCTTTGGAAAAATCAATGGAGGAAACTTGTCAATTTACACATCTTAGGTCGATATTTTGGTCCTTGCACCTGTAAGCTACACTTGTAAGTTGAATTTTGGAATCCTATGGGGGTCATTTTAGAAACCCTATTTGTGATTTACACATCTGAAAATGCCCATTCAGACATGGAAATCATATGGATGTCTCCAAGTCATTTTAGAAAGGCCTGAATATACACGTGTCCAGCATGATAATGTCCAAGTCACATGGGGATGTGCCAATAAAAATACATGTATGCATTTGATTTTAGACCCGCCCTGCACATCTCAATTCACCGTTGGAGACATCCATGAATAAGACTCTGAAATATGCTTGTTTCTGCAAACAAACAACCGTAGGGTTAAGATGGAAATGTCCCCTCACTCCCCCAATATTTTTGACTCCTTCAAAAAATTCTGCCTGTGAGTAAAAGGGCATTTCTCCTAGCTTTCACATCGCTGCATATCCCCATTTGCAAAATGTCAGGCCGGGAGGGATACATGTACACTTTCTGAAATAGGGTCATGAACATGTCTACAGTCCAGAATGGAGGACATCCATATCCAATATGTGCAAGTTTCTAAAATTGGATGAAAATCTACATGTGCCTGACCCATTACTCTGCTTGATCCCATTTTTGCTTTTATGCAGGGGACACACATAACTTTTAGGGTGGAGAAAGTGCCTTGTGAAATCAGCCTAACACGTGTCCACCTTCTTTGCTGCCCCCTTCCATGGAATTTTGGATGTTTTGACTTGGCTATCCCAAATTTCACCTACATAACCTTTCTAAAATATACTTTATGCATTTAAATATTTCCAATTAACTAGAGAGTCTACTATCTTTAATTCAGCTTTCAGGGGGAAATAAACAATGGGGAATTAAGGAGAAGAATCCCCTTAATTCCTTCTGTAAAGGGTTGGCCAAAACTAGCACTTTTTGAAAATCTATGGAGATTATTTTAAAAGGGAAATAGCTGGCAAGGAAGTAATAAAGTCAGGGATATGCAGAAGGCGATATTAGAAATGGGCAGTCCTGTACATTTCCGCGGTAGCCAAATCCAGCTTTGGACATTCTGGGGTAGGTGTGTCCAGGAGTGTGTCTGGGGATTCTTTTGCAGAATGTTCGGGATTTGCTGGGCACAGTATGCAAATGTCTCCCTCCAAACCTGCTGTAAATCATGCCAAACCTGGCCGCAGTTTGCATTTGTGACTGGAGGAGTTTGCCATGGAGAGACATTGGTCTGCTTGTTGTCCATGTCTACCAAGCAGTCTTTGTAGCGATTCCCCTGTGTCTCCTCCTCCCCTCCAGCAGTACTTGCTGTATCTCACTGTTGCTCACTAGCAGACCCCCAGCCCACAACTACTCCTTCCCTTCACAAACCCCATGAGTCTCAGTGTCAGTTTGTTTGTTACAGTCTGTCCCACTGTTTATTGGTGATGACAAGGGTGTATGAGGTGGGATATAAAGTGTGTAGGTGGTGGGTAAAAATCATGAATTCTGTCAGCATGGTTTGCGCTGTCCCTGCAGGAGGAGACCCCAAGGAGTACAGGAGGGAGAGAAGAGAGCACCCCTACCAGAAGGGGTACCGGGCTGGGTCCACTATCTGGCCCTTACAGATGAGCAGTGTCAGACTTGGTTCAGATTCAATAAGCCAATGCACCAGCTATGTCTGGAGCAGGATCCTCTTCTCTGCTCTGCCAAATAGAGAAGCCATCCAATTCTAGTGCATCTCAAGATCACCACTGTCCTAATATTTCTGGTCACAGGTAACTTTCAATCAGTGCTAGTTGCCATGGCAGGACGCAGCCAGTCAGTAGTGTCCCAGTGCATATCTCAATTCTTGGCATCCTTTCTAATCCGAACAGCTGACTACATAATCTTCTCCTCCCTATGCAGCAAAAGCAGCAAACCATGCTTCAGTTCCATGATGTGGCACGTTTCCCTGTGATGCTAGGCGTTATAGCCTGTACACATGTGGCCCTCAGGCCCCCAGTGGGAGAGAATCAACCTACCGCAATAGGAAGGCTTTTCATGCCATAAATGTGCAGGTGGTCTGCAGTGCCCAGGAAAAATAATGGATGTATTTCCACGCTTCCCAGGGTCGTTATTGTACTGAGACTTTTTGTTCTATGTGAACCGCGCTGATGCCGAATAGTGCGGTATATAAGAGAATGTAAATAAATAAATAAATACGGAGAGGAATGGCTAGCAGAAAAAAGGAGGTGATAATGCCTCTCTATAAGTCTTTCGTACAACCTCATTTGGAGTATAGTGTGCAATTCTGGAGACCGCACCTTCAAAAGGATGTGAACAGGATGGAGTCGGTGCAGAGGGTGGCTACTAAAATGATTAGTGGTCTTCATTATAAAGCATATGAGGACAGACTTAAGGATCTTAATATGTACACCTTAGAGGAAAGGCGGGATAGAGGTGATATGATTGAGATGTTTAAATACCTCCATGGCATAAATGTTCAGGGAGAGAGCCTCTTTCAATTGAAAGCAAGTTCTGCTACGAGGGGACATGGGATGAGGGTGAAGGGAGATAGATTCAGGAGTGATATGTGGAAATATTTCTTTACGGAAAGAGTAGTGGATCCGTGGAATAGTCTCCCAGTGGAGGTGGTAGAGATGAGGACAGTAACTGAATTCAAAAAAGCATGGGACAAACACAGAGGATCTCTAAAGGTAAAAAGGGGACTGTTGTAGCTGTTGATATGGAAGGACAGACTAGATAGGCCATGTGGTCTTTTTCTGTCATCATATTTCTATGTTTCTATGATGAAAACAAGATTCACTCACAAACATTTGCGGATTTCCTCCTCGCCAAGAACAACCCCCCCTCGAGAAAACAAGACCCCACCAATACTTCCACTCCTTCACTGAATACAGACCTACCTCACCAAACAGGTGGAGTGAATTCCACATCCCCCACAACTGAGCAAGTTACCCGCACAATCACTGAGCTAAACTCCAGCACAGCTCCATCAGATCCCTGCTCGGTGGCATGGATAAAATCAACAAAGGAAGAACTGATCAAAGATATCCATAGGTTAATACACACCTCCCTAGCCCAAGGCTTCATGCCCACTACACTCAAAGAAGCCACTATCCATCCAATTCCGAAAACCACATCACCGGACCCCACAGATCCCGCAGTCTACAGACCTATCTCCAGCCTCCATTTTCTAACCAAACTTATTGAGAAGACAGTGCAGAGACAGCTCCAGGATCACCTGGACACACATGCCCCTCTAGACCCTCATCAACACGGCTTTTGCCCTAACCACAGTGTGGAGACTCTACTCATCTACCTATTGACACCCTACTCAGAGGAATCGACAACATTAAGACCGGTTTCCTGCTAGTGTTCATCGACATTTCCTCTGCTTTTGACACAGTATCCCACAGCATTCTCTTGAACAGACTAACAGACATTGGCCTATGCAACACTACTCACAAGTGGTTTCAATCATATCTCAGTGACAGACAACAGAAGGTCAAAGTAGGATCATACACCTCTGCTCCATTTCACACAACACAGGGAGTCCCCCAAGGATCTTCCCTGTCTGCCCTTCTCTTTAACATATACATATGGCCAGTCTGCAATATCTTAAAAAAGCACAAGTTACAATACGCTATCTATGCAGATGACATCATGGCATACACCCCAATCAGCCTAGACTCTCCAGACTATTCTAACATGACAAATTGTCTCCAAGAGATATCCATCTGGCTTTCCAACAAAAAACGTATATATAAACATGAAAAAAAATTGAGGCACTAATCATCACAAGGGATACCTCATCCATCCTCCCTACTTCAATCAATGTGGCAGACTCTACCATCCCAATAAAGGACAAAGTTTGATACCTTGGAGTAACACTTGACTTCCATCTAAGCTTTCAACCACACAACAACAGAATCACTAGGAATGCATTATACAAGCTTGCCACCGTTCGAAGACTCAAGCCCCTTCTCAACCAAGACCATTTCTGATCAGTATGTCAAGCAATTATAACCCCTATTTTAGACTATTGCAACACCCTTTATCAAGGACTACCAAAGCAAGCTACATGATCTTTACAACTGGTCCAAAATACTGCTGCTAGAATCATCACGGGATCAAATAAGCAAGATCATATAACGCCCCTCTTACACCAATTCCATTGGCTTCCAATCACCACCCGTGCTAGATACAAATCTGCCGACGGTTTTCAAGATAAGAAATAACATGTCAGCTGGAGTTCTAGAGATGTTTTGCACCAGTCACAACAACAGACCAAGGAGACAGAGCACTATTGACACCATTCCAATATCCTGCTCATACAGAAAAGCAAATGAATCCACCACGAGGAGAGCATTCTCTCTTGCCGCACCTGCCATCTGGAACTCTCTCCCTGAGAAATTAAGGACCACCACTGACATGAAGGACTTCAGAAAGCAACAAAACCTTCCTCTTCCTCTTCGTTGATCAATTCAATGAAGCCACTTAACTCCAGAACAGCTGGATTTCCACCACGTTCTGTATGTACATATGTTCCATTGTAAATAAGTTATGCTTCAGAGCATCCCCTGCATGACACCCCTTCCCGAGTTCCATAAAATGTTCTCTGTAAATGTGTGTTATAATGTAAACCACTTTGATTCTATGATAAGGCGGTATATAAAAATTGTTAAATAAATAATAAATAAATAATTAAAATACTTTTTGCCAAGTGCATAATCTGTACAATAGCATTACTTCCCAGCAGGATATCCCTGGCACTGTATTACAGTGCACAGCTATATGCCCATATACATCTGCTGCCTGGAATTGAGAGAGAGGTCTTTAGTGATTGCAGGGTTGCTGGAAGAATGTCTGCGCCTTCATTTATAGGGAGGGTGGAGGGTATGCGGAGGGGGATGGCTGGCATCATCCACAGCCACACAAGAACTAGATAGATGCTGCATGTGGCAGGGTCTCTCAAAGATGTCATCAGAGATGTAAAAGGACAAGAGACAGCTATGTTCATAACTATGAGCACTGATCCCCTATGTCCTCTCTACCAACATCTCTTGCAGGTAACAGAGGATTCCTCATGATCCCAATAGTGGCACCAGGACTGAGTTAGAGAAGCAATATAACTGGTCCCACAGAATCACCAGAGCGATTATAGAGTGAATGTTTGGCCAGCTTAATACCTGCTTCAGATGCCTAGACAGATCTGGAGGCGAGCTACTATACAGCTCCCCCAGGATGTCCGAGATATTCATGGAGAGTTGCATGCTGCACAACTTTGAACTGAGGAGGCAACAACCCATGCCAGCTGAAGACCAACCAGTAGAGAATGATATAGAGGAGGAGCAGGAGCCATAAGCTACAAGGAGATGAAGCAGCTGTCCATGCAAGGTATGAGTTAATTGTGAGCCCCAACACTGACCTACTGCCCCCTCCTGCTGCCCAGTAACAAACTTCCCTCATTCCCTATCCCTCCTATCCCCCACACCCATCAAAAATCACTGTTTCCTCCCTCACCTATTCATCTATGCCCCACAGCAAACATAGCACTGACAATATGCCCATATGGCCATCTAGGCACCAACAGAAAGGTCATAGGGTGTGGATCACCCTTACATACCACCTCCTGCCGTGGTGAATAGGGAGTAAGGATGTCCACCACCCCTCCCCCTTTTCCGTGTACCCCTACCCCTTGCACTCTGCCCCTGGCTGGATTTGAAGGGACAGGGAAGGTATGGTGGAGGGCACTGTACTGTTATCACTTGGGCTGGATGAGTCATCCTCCTTCTCCCCTCCTTGGTTGGCACTATGGAATGCAGGGAATCGTGTTGTGGGCCCTCAGCCATAGGGACGAGCTCCAAGTATGTTTGATAGTAGAGGGCTGCACTGCATGGTATGGCTGGATGATTGCTGTGTGCCGCCTCTGTTGCAGGATGAGAGTGCTGAAGGTAGATGGATAGCTAACTGTGATGGGGTTACGCTTTGACCATTGGCTGGAGGCTGTACATGGGTGGATGACCTCTGTTAGCTGAAAATCTTCCTTAGGTCCTGTATTTCCTCTAGGAGGTCACAAGTGTAATCCCTTTGTTCCTGTTGCATCACCAGGGTCTGCCGCATGATGCAAAGCTACTCTCACTGTAACTGTAGATAATCAGCATTCTGTTGCAGCAGCCTTTCCCCACATGAAATTAACTACTAGCTCCACTGGAAGTGGCATGGCTACTCTCCTCCAGCACTGACCCTGCTTCCTCAGCATGTGGGTCCATATTGTGGAAGGGAAACAGTGGTGGCAGCTGAATGGCATCTCCACTAATGTTGTCCTCCTCCATGTCATCTCTCGACAGTGGCTCTTCTGATGCCTCACTGGTGACCTCTGACTCTGCTGCAGTGCCTGCCTGTGCATCTGAAATGACTCTGTCACAATAGTTGTCATCAGTCCTGGAACCATCCTCAGCATTACCAGTATCCTCAGCACCTGCAAGAATAGAATAAAGGATATACACACTTGAAATAGTGAGTGACTATGAGGCACCTATACTGTCATAGTAATGTCAGTATGCAGCTGTCTTGCCATTTCAACAAACCCTTAGTGCATTGGAATGTTAAGGCAAAATGAGGAGTCACTGTCAGGGTACATGAGAAAATGCCAGAGATGTATGGTGACATAGCCTGTGCAGTATTGGGGGGAATGGAAAGTCTAGTCTGGTACCTCTGTGCATGCCAGCCATTGCAATACCATCCAGCCTGGCCCACCTAGATATGGCTCCAGGAACCATAATATCCCCACCATCTGGCTCCATTCCATCTTGCGTAGCATGACTACATGGCTCCATGTCCACTTTTACTGTCTATGCCATTTCATGTTTTACATCCACACATATTTACATAGAGTTGTGTTACCTTGCTATGCAGGACAAAGCAGAATAAGCTACAGCAGTTCTGGAGGAACCTAGAGCCATGTGGCAAGTAGAGTAGTGAGATCTGTGATGCAGTGCAGGGGCCACTGTGAAACATTGTCACTGCTATAGGTCAGTATGCAAAGTGACTGTGTGAGAGTTATTGCTGGTGCATGTATTAATGCATATGTATGCAATACATTCAGAAAGTCAGGTATGTGTCTTGCAGGTATGCAGCACTCACTTTTAGATTGGGACACCCTGGAGCTGTTGAGATCCCTGACCCCTCTGACGGACTCCTCGTCCACGGCAGCCAGGACCCACTGCTCCAAATCTATGAGAGATGGAGGATGCCCATCTGCTGCTGTTGCCGCTGTCTTCCACTTAGCGCAGGATCTCATGTTTTGCTACTTCTTCTTCAAGTCCTCAATGTCCCTGTTTTGGTGGTAAATGGCTTTGACTTTTACACAGCTGCCATGCCAGAGGTGCTGCTTGTAGTGGGCACTGACCTGTGCACTCAGGAAAGTAAACAGAACATGTTTTGCCAGTACCTCCCTGGTCAGCATTTTATTTATTTATTTATTTATTTATTTATTTATTTAACACTTATTTATATACCGCATCTTCCAGCGATCAGTTGCGGTGTACAATTAACAACAGTTAACAATGCAGAGCTTGTTTTACATGGAACAATATGACTTTTTACATGGAACATCTTAACATGCACACATAGGGTTTAAAAACTAAGCAGAATAATTCAACTAACACAGATTGTGTAACAATTTAAACAAAAGTACTGACTCTACCGCATAGGCGGATCATATCAGTTGCAACTATATACAAGTAGGGTATCAGTGCAGAGGAGTGGAGTGTTCATTCAATTATGTTTTGTATGTTATCCCTTGTAAAAGGGAGTATACGCTTGATGTGGGCAGGTTCATGTTTAGCCTTTATCTAAGTTGAGTGGAAGGTTTTCCATGGTATTATAGTGTTTAGTGAATAGATATGTTTTCAATTTTTTTCTGAATTCCGTTATCTCTGTTAGTGATCGTAAGTCCTCTGGTAACGAGTTCCAAGCTGTTGGAGCTATGTGGGAAAAGGCTCTATTATTTGTAATTTTGTGAGTTCTTATATATTCTTTTGGAATCTTTAGTTTATTTGATTGTCCCTTTCTATGAGTGGGCTTAGGTGGTTCTTTGGTTATTAAATTACATAGTGTCTTCGGGGCCATGTCATTTAGGGCTTTGAATGTAGTTATTATTGTTTTGTAAGTTATCCTGCTTTGTATTGGTAACCAGTGCAGGGATGCTAATATTGGTGTAATGTGTTGGAGTGAATTTATCTTTAATATAATTCTAGCTGTTGCATTTTGCGCAAGTTGGATTCTTTTGATGTTTTGTTTTGAAATGCCTATAAGTATTAAGTTGGCGAAATCGAAGTGGGGAGTTATGGTAGCCTGTGTTATATTGATAAAATCTTGCATAAATACAAGGGGGCGTAGTTGTTTGAGGATTTTAAGTTTGAAGTAGATTTTCTGTAAGGTATTTCTAATGTGCGTTTCCATAGTAAGGTGTGTATCTAAAATGACACCTAGATATCTTATTTCATTTTTTATTTTAATTTCTTGGTTTTGTAGTGTTATGTGGGTTGGAGGAATAAATGATTGGTTTTTCGTTATGATTAAGACTTCGGTTTTAGCATGGTTTATATGGAGGTTTTGGGTTTTTAGCCAGTATGTAATTTCATTGTAGCAGTCTGATAGAAGTTGAATCGGTAGGTTAGGAATCGTAAAAGGTATGTACATCATAATATCATCCGCATAAAGGTGATATTGTACTCCAAATTTTTTAAAGATGTTGCAGACCGGTTTTATATAGATATTGAAAAGTAGGGCTGAAAGCGCTGAGCTCTGTGGTAAACCTATTTCTTGTTTGTATGTGTTGGATGTTTGATTACCTGTTCTTACATTTTGTGTTCTGTTATTTAAATATGAGGTGAACCATTTATGTACGGTAGAGTTTATGCCTAACTGTCGTAGGTTGTTGAGCAAAATTGAGTGATGCACGCTATCAAAAGCTGCTGATATGTCAATGAAAAGGAGGATGAACGCCTGTTTATGATTGTCAATTCCTTTTAGGAGTGTATCTATTAATACTGTTAGAAGTGTTTCTACTCCATGGCGGGGCCGGAATCCATATTGTTCATCATCTAGTGGGTAAGATAAGTCTATAAATTCCTGTGTCTGTAGTTGCACTACCTTTTCAATTATTTTGGCCAAGAATGGTATGCTAGAGATGGGCCTATATGATGTAGGAGATGTTTTATCTAGTTTGCTATTCTTTAAAATTGGGCGTATTTGTGCATGTTTGAGCGGGGATGGAAGGTATCCTTGGGTAAGTGAGAGGTTTACTATTGGGAGAATAAAGGATAGTAGAGTTGGTAGTGTGTTTTTTATCCATGATACTGGGCATGGATCTAAATACGAAGTTGTGGTATTTAGGCCAGAGATGATTGTTTTTAATGACACTTTTGAAATGGGGTAGAATTCTGACCATTCATCTACAGGTTGATAAGAGATGTTAGTATTTTCTGAGGGCATGGCGGGTTTCTTTGATTTGTTTTGATAGTGATTAGCTAGGGTTTGAACTGAGATGTCTGTGATTTCATTGCTAGAAGTTTGCTCATTATTGGTTAATTTTCTGACTATGGAAAATAGCTCTCTAGGTCTATTGTATGATTTTGCTAAGGTTGCTGCGTAATAATTTTTCTTCGTGCTGTCTATTGTTTCCTTATATTTTGTTAGATAGTTATTGTACATTTCCTTGTGTACAGACAACTTGGATTTCCTCCATTTCGTTTCAAGTTTTCTTAGTTCTTTTTTCATTTGTCTTAGAGTACTATTAAACCAAGGTGAACTATTTGTTTTGGTGTATCTGTTTTTTTTATTTGGTTGGTTATTTTTAGCTGTATTATTAATAGTATCATTCCAGTTGTTAACAGCGTCATCCAAATTAGTTGTTGATAAGAAGTGGGGGATTGTAGAATCAAGGAAGTCTGTTTCATTAAATTTTTTGAATTTTGAAGTGGGGGTACTTCTTGTGTAATTATTGGGGCTAGGGATGGGATATGTGAGATTTATTTTGATGATAGAATGATCAGACCAAGGTGTCTCAGTGCATTCAATGGAATTTGAGTTAACTAGTTTGAAGAGTATCTCAGGAAGAAGAACCAAATCTAGTGTTCCTCCTTTGATATGTGTTGCTGTTTTAATTATTTGATGGTACTCTATGTCTGCTATGGTGTCTAGGAATAGTTTAGAGTCTAGTGTTGGTAGGGATGGAAGGTTAAAATCGCCTAGCATGATTACAGGATTTTGATCAGTAGATGAGCTGAGGAGTTCAATAAGAGAATCCAGACCATCTGTTTTATTGTCTGGGGGTCTATAAATTAAGCAAATTTTTATGAGGCCGATTTTTATTAATAATGTGTCCATGTTATTATTGATATTTGATTGGATTGGCTTGGCGTTTAATGTTTTTTTTGTCATCATTAGAACTCCACTACCTTTTTTGTTGGATCTATGTTTGTAAAATGTGTCGTAGTTCTCTTTATCAAGTTGATTTAGATAGACTGTATCTGCTTCAGAAAGCCAAGTCTCTGTGACACATAAGATGTCAGGTTTTAAGTCAGTTATCAGGTCATTAAATATGGGTAATTTATTTTTTATTGACCTTGCATTAATGAGGATACATGATAGGGAGGATGAGTAGTTAGAACAGATTTTCTTGTCCGTTTGTTGTGCATTTGTTTGTTGTATGTGTATTAGTCTATGATAATTAATTTTTGGGTGGTATTCATGATAATTAACGTTTGGGTGGTATTCATGAGTGTGTCCCATGTGGCAGTCATTTCTAGTTTGTGTGTGTATTATAGGTATAGTCATGTGATTTTTGTAGTTTAAGCATCTCCACCTCCCCTGGGCAAAAATTATCTTTGTGAGAGGATGTTTTTGCCTTTTGGGCCATAACACTAAAACAGTAGCAGACATTTTGTGAAGGCATTCTAAAATGGGGTTTGCAGATGTGACTTCACCTTTAAGGGCATGTAAGTGGGTGGGTCCAGGTTGTGCAGGCTTTAAATCCCCGAGTCCAAAATGGCCTGTTCCTGTAACCGTTCATGTTGGATAGATGCCAGCAGACCCGATTCCAGAAATGCTCACATACATGTCCTGTTTGTTGGTATGCCAAAGTCAGGTATGACCTCTACTGATCTTGGGAGGTCACTATATGCATCCCACTTCCATTCTTCTTGCAGCTGTATCCCTGTATAGACTTTCTGGCATTGTGGGCCCCACAGCCAGCAGCTCCTGTGTGCACAGGAATGTTCTTATGAGTGGGTATGGCAGCACAGTTATTTGATATGTATTTGGGGCTGTTTGAGATGTTGTGCTCTGCAAACATGTCACGCTGATGACTCACTCAAGGCTAATTTTGTGCACTGCCTTCTGTAATTCTGAGCTTTTTCTTGATGGCAGCTGTTGGGAGGATGGCTCTTGGGATCCTCAGGGACTGTTGGAGGCTGTCCAGGACATTATGCATTGAGATGGCGAATGTCAGTGGGATTGCCTGTTCAGACTTATCAGACTGTGGGACACAGCAGCACTATTTATTTATTTTATTTATTTATTTAGCTGTATTTATACCCCGCTTTTCACCAGATCAAAGCAGTCAATTGGGGGATACATTTAACACAAGGGGATATGAGACACATACGCTAATACTTACAGGGAACATGGGCAATGGAGGGTTAAGTGGCTTGCCCAAGACCACAAGGAGTGCCTATAGGACTAGAAATCCCAGTCCCTCTGGCCTGAGATTGCTATCCCCAGGTGGGACTTGAACCCCCGGCCCTCTGGCCTGAAGTACCTTGTCCTAACCACTAGACCACTCCTCCCTAAGCCTAGGCCTGCATATCAGAGGGACATTGTGAGAGGTACACATCACTTTTGCATGTAGATGTGGTGAGCATCACATAGGATCGACCTGCATTTTGGATATAGCACCATATATGTCACCATAACATGGACAGTGGTACCAACAGGGGGCACGAACCACGTGCTAATGGGGACCCAGTAAGAGATGTGGGAAGCGATGGAAGACCACTTTATTAATAATTAGACCAAAGCCTAGGCCCGACACAGGCCGTGTTTCGTATTCTTCCTCAGGGGCAGGCTACAAAACAGCAGCAAAATGTTAAAACAATATAATAATAATAAACATGTATGTATAATTAAAAACTTAACAATAGTACATACTAAATAAATACATTAATTAATTATTACCAAACACATAAAGATCACAAGATCCAAGAAAACCAACGAGAGATGTATGACGAATATAACATCAAATAAATAGAAATGAAAATAAGCATAATAAATAAACAAATCAGTGATTAGTTAAAGAGAAAAAAAGATGATAAAAGATCAGCACAGCACCACCAATAAGAAATAGTTATTGTACACATACAAGCATTTAAAATCGTACTACATCAATGATACATATAAATATGTATAAAAACATATATAAAAAAATATATATAAAATGAGATGAAACCAAATATTTATCTTATGAACACATGATCATAAGGGACAATTATAATCAACAAGGCCAACCAGTGTAAATGAAAAAACAGGAGTAATGACAAACAATATGGTACGATTACATAGTTATGTATTTTACATAATGAATACTAGATCATAAATAAAAGGTAAAAAATAATGAATAAATAAACATAGATAATATATTCGAAAACATATTAAAAATTAATAAAAACTAAAGATAAAAGATAAATAATAAAATATATATATATAATAACTAATAAATAAGTAAAAAAATATATATATATAATAAATTATTTAAAAAAATATATTTAATTAATTTAAAAAAATATAATAATAAATAAAAAAACAAAAAAATAATAATAAATACAGTATTAGTATTACCAATAAGAAAAAATAAGAAAAATATATACACTGGAAGAATGACTACCACTAAAATGATGAATAAAAGGAAAAGATAAAGAAAAGAAATAAATAAGTAAATTGTGACCACCATTATCTACCTTAAAAAGGCCTTTCTCACATCCGTGGATTGCTATGAAAATAGTAAGGGACAAGGATGAGAACCATAGGACACGCATTACTTAAAACCAATGCACTCTCGATCAACTTACTAAAACAAAGGCTGGGGAAAAGGAACGGTATTGAATAAATTATGGATGAGGGAGAATTGTGACCTCATATCCTATATCTCCATGAAATTCTTATTTCAAAAAGCATTAAAGGTTTATATACTGCAGGCAGAGAGCCATTGTTAAAATGACGTTGTGAGTAAACAAAAAGTGAGAATACATTGTACGGAGGTGGCAGAGGTGATTGCAAGTTGCATGCTGCTCAAGCTTTTTGTCTGAAAATTAGACCAGTAAAAACTTACTATGCAATCTGGAGTTGTGCAAGCACCAGCACCATTCAATGCCGTCGAAGAAATACCACTTTTAGCAGTCACAACCCTACAAAACATACATATGCAGGCATCAGATGTTATACGAACTTTCTGTCACTCAGTCGGAAAATAAACATCAAACCGCAAGACAGCTGCAGCCACTGGGCAAATCGTATTTACTTTTCTAGGGGGATCTTTTCAAACCCCAAATGCAACCATTTAAAGACTTACTTTGTGCAAGGGCACTCAGCACACACATGCGCTAGGATCGTCTTGCAGCAAATCAAAAGTAAAAACGCCGGCGGCTGCGCACAGTGTACTTTTGTTTCCCGCGGTATGTAAATCATTCGGACATCTCTCCCTATCCGTGAAAAACGGCCTATGTCCCATAACTAATACATCGGTGCTTACTTCAACACCACCTCAATCCACTTATAAAAGATGCACCGCCGGTGTATCTTTAATTCATTCGGCAAATCCGAGAGTAAGTAGCAGAGGAGGGCTAAAAACCGGACCAAACTTACCTATCGATGATTAAAACTACCAGTACACCCACCCAGTTGTATTGCATTAATTGCTCCATGGGTATAATAAAAATAATATTTAAAAATAATAACACTCATTTTATTCCTTCCAAATACCTTGAATAAAAAAGAAAAAAGGGGACATAAAATCAATCCAAAAGGAAAACTAGAACCGCATCCCTAGTGACAGTAAGCATGGGGAGAACTAATAACAATTATAAAAATATAATAAATAAAAAATAAATAATAAATAAACAATGAAAAATAAAAAATATAAAATATAAAATATAGATAATAAATAAAAATAAAAACAATAAACATATAATAGTATAGTAGTACTACTAATAAATCATATAATAATAAATAATAATAATAATAATAATAAATAATATAATATATGTGGACACAAATTAAAAGTAATAAAAAGTAATAAAAATAATTAAAAATAAAAATAAATAAAAATTAAAAACTACAACTAAAAAACAATAAATTGGGACTAATGAAAAATAATACATAATAATAATAAAAATAATTAAAAATAATAAATAAAAATTAAAAATTAAAAACTACAACTAAAAAAAGGGGGGATTTGTGTACTAAAAAATGGAAAAATTAGTAGTACTAATCGTATTATAATGATAATTAAAAAATAATTAAAAAATAAAAAATAAATAAAGTAAAAACCACTAAAGGGTGGGGCTACAAAAACTGGGGCAATAAATAATTGAAACATAAATTCATAGATAAATAACTGATCCAATGTAATCATAAAAACACTGATAAGTCCGTATCCATATTTAAACCATTAGGAGTCAAACTGTTAAAACTAAAGATATAACGTTCCTCCAACCGGCGAATGGCTGCATCAACATTTCCTCCTCTCCAGTTTATCTTGACCTTTTTCACAATAAAAAATTTTAAATCTGAAATGTTGTGAGACATCTCCTGCCAGTGTGCAACCAGGGTTTTTTTAACAACACCTCTCTTAATACAGCTCCTATGTTCGATAACCCTATGACGAACAGGACGAGTAGTTTTACCGACATAATATTTCTTACAAGGGCAAACAATCACGTAGATGACATGGCTAGTCGAACAATTGGTGAAGTCATCCAAGGGAAATATCTGACCGGTGTCAGGATGAATAAATTGTTTCCTAACAACCAAACCATGGCTACATATAGAACATTTCCCGCATTGAAAATGACCTTTGTAACGAGACAAAGGGGTCCTTTCTGTAAATGCTGACGGCACGAGGAGGTTCTTAAGATTAACATTTCGCTTATGTGCTATCGTAAGCTTAAGGTCCTGAAAAGAAGGAATAGCTTGGATCAAATTCCAATATTTTCTGATAATTCTGGCAATTTTTTGTGTCTGGTAGGAGTACAACAGTGGACATACTATACCAACCTCATCCATCTTTTTCTTCTTGTGTAACAACTCTTTCCGGGAACACTGTGTTGCCCTATTCAGTGCCTTCTCAACAGGGGGAAGGGGATAGCCTCTAACCAAAAATCTATCCTTCATCAGTTCTGCTTGTTTTTTAAACTCCTGATCCGAGGTGCAGACCCTACGTATTCTCAAAAACTGCCCCACCGGGAGGTTATGTTTTAAGGACGTGTTGTGGAAGCTTTGAAAGTGGAGCAATTGATTACGGTCTGTTGGTTTTTTGTATAATGTAGTGATGAATCCACTATCAGTCTTCATAATAAGTAAGTCTAAGTAGGAAATCATCTTATCATGGAAGGTTAGTTGAAAACGTAGATTTTCATCAAGAGTGTTAATCCACTTATTAAATTCATCCAAACAGGCTTCTGTCCCGTCCCAAAGCAAAAACACGTCATCTATATAACGTAACCAAAGCTTGATGTTATTTTTAAAGGGGCTGTCTTTAATAAAGGATTCTTCAAAATTGAAGACATATAGATTCGCAATATCAGGGGCCATGGAGGACCCCATGGCCACCCCCTTGATTTGTTTGAAAAAAAGATCCTGAAAACAAAAGAAATTCTCACATACCGCAAACCGAGCCAGTTCCAACAACAAAGTGGTAGGGATGCGTCGCCATTCTTGTCTATTAAGTAATTGAAAACAAAAGAAATTCTCACATACCGCAAACCGAGCCAGTTCCAACAACAAAGTGGTAGGGATGCGTCGCCATTCTTGTCTATTAAGTAACTGAAAACAAAAGAAATTCTCACATACCGCAAACCGAGCCATATTTCCATGCAGTTGCATGTGCAGTAGCTAGTGTTGCCTGGCTTTATTTGGATTAAGGTGTATATCCATATAACTTGTTCTGTGTAGCTGTGTATCTGGGATACCTGTGCATAGAGAGAGTGAGCAACTTTGCGGGCTTTATCTGTTGATAGGAGCAATGTTGGACTGCTTCTTTTGTTCTCATATGTGTAGGCTATTGTGGTAGGCGAAGGCCTATGCTCCATGCTAATTGAACTAAACAGACAGACCTAACTAGCTTGACCTGTAAATGAAGCCTGTGGAGAGGCCCAAAGGAATTGCACATCCCCCAATATGCTGTTATTGTAGAATTAGAATTCAGTAAAGCAATTGAATTAGCTTAGACAAGCAGAACTGAACCTGGAAAAATACAGAAAAAATATGTTTAAAAGCCACTGATAAGAAAATACATCTGCAAGGGATTTAATTGAAACTGCTGACAGAGAAGTTACAGAGCTCTGCTTTCCTGCACGTATTAACTAGCCCAATAGCCTTGAAAGTAGGAAAGTAACAAGTTGGTGAACTGACCATTGTAATTGGGACTAGAAGGGGGGTGAGCAGATGCTGAGCCCACTCAAAGAACATAATTGGATAATCATATCAGTACCGGGACCAATAGAAGAGGTACGGGAGGTTACCGGGACTAATGAAATGTTTTCCTATGTCTAGAATGGTAGAAAAATCTATAAAAGTTGTTGTATTGCCAGAGAACATCGCTCAGCCATTTTGAACTTGATTCTGCTTGAGTCTTGTGCACAAATAAATGATTTGGACCTTCTGAACAGACTCCTGGTATTATTGGTTTGTCTGCGCTCTGCTGCAACATATTCTTGGTGCGTTGGACCGGGAAGGTGTGGTAATAGAGGGTATATAGGGCAATATACCACGACTTTCCGCCTCTACAGGCTTGGTCCTGCCGGGATCGCGCCCTTCCGACGGGACTTTGCTCTCTGGCGCCACCGGTCCCTTGTATCGGAGGGAGCTGGTCGGACCTCGGCGGGTGCCGAGCCCGGCTGGAGCCAACGCCTCGAACCCGAGTGAGGGGAGTCCGAGGTCCAACTCATGCGCCTGCTTGGGAAGTTTGAGGACCGGATCCGGTGGGTAGAGTTTTGATTTGTTATGTCTAGACAGATAAGAAAGAGCAGTGCTGCCGTTTGAACTTGGAACTTGGAAATTGCTAAGAGAGCTTGATCACCTCTCAAAGACGGACCGAGTACCCCCGCATGAGTATTCGCAGGGCGAAACTCCCGTCTTCTTGTAGTTTGGAAATTGAACAAGACTAGTCAGAATAGATAGAAATGAATGCATCCTGGGATACGTTGCTAGCATGATTGTGTGAATGAAGTGTGAATGAGAGGTTTGGCAGCACGGACCAAGCGAGAGTGGACTCTGGACTAGCGCAGTTCCTAGCCGGGCGACTGCGTCTAGGTCACGAAACGGCGGAAGCGTTTGGTGTATTGTCCATCTTAACTGTGTATTTGATTTTTGTTATCTGTTGAAACTGCGAGTTCCCCTTCTGGTATAAATGTGAGATTATTCTGTTGGGTAATTTGTGACAGTTTACCGATTAAGAAATAGTATTAAGAAAAGGAAAAAGACGCAAACACTTGGGCTAGTTATTGTAAAATCAAGGAGCTGTCTCATTCATTTTAGTTTCAGTACAACATGAAACGAAACTAGCTAGGGCAGAGTCAGGGCGTGTTTTAGAGACAGTAAAATGTGCAGTATCTTTTTAACCCTGTGAGGGCTTGTTTTCAGCGTTCTGCAGCTGAGCTGATCTGTGATTGTTTTAGGAGAGTTGTGCCTGTTTTGTTCAATATGCTCTAATAAGTGATGTTCCTTCTGCTATGGTCATGTATTATATATCATTTAATAAGAATGTTTAGTCAGGATTGTGGGTCCCGATAGTTTTGGGGCTTAGCCTGGAAAGGGTTAAGTTCTTATTCGAATTCCTGTACTTGGGCGACCAAGTGAGAACAAATCTTTAGTAATGGTTTACATAGGAACTGATAGAAAAATTCAGGAAACTGCTTTTGTTTTTTCCTTTGATCTACAGGACAATGAAGCATCTTAAGCCAGCTTGCAACTTAAAAAAAAATGATTGAAATTTTGTTTCTGCTATATCTGGTTTTGATTGAATATGCTTGTTGAATAAGAGGGGATCTTATATATTATAGCGAATACCTTATAAAGTATTATGTATAAGGGTGTATTTCTATGTTAATTGTTTAGGAAAGTGTTTATTTTTTTTTGCTGCTGGCATGTCTCTGTGTGTGTGTGTGTGTGTGTGTGTGTGAAGAGTTAAGTTGTTTCCCAGCAAGCAGGAAGAATGAGACAGGAAAAATGAGACAGCAGCTCCCGATTGAAAAGTTTCTTGCTTGTTTAAAATAAAGGATTCATTCAATCAAAGTGTGATAGGAGATGAATTTATAATCTGTCATTTCAAAAAAAAACTAACGGACACAGACAAGAGAGAGAAAATAAAGTGTTTTTCCTTTGACCCTCAAAAGTAGAGGTTAAGAACCTTGGGGGATGGTGCAGCCTTCTGGGTTGGAAGTGTACCAGTTTGCAACCTGAGAATGAATGGTTTAAATTCTGAGTGAATAAGAAAATTGTGTTAGGATTTTATCTTTGAAATCTGTTTCTTGAATATCTGCTTTCTACAGATAGCTATAGTTCTCTCTATAAGATATTTTAAGAACTGTATCTAAATTGTATGTCTGTGCTCAATTTAAGCTTATGTTTACGGTAATAAGGTTTTTTTAATAAGTGTCTTTTCAAGTATGATCAAGAATTTCAGTAAGGGATTTACTGAAGACTATGGTAATCAAATGTCTCTGTCCCAATTAGGAATGCTCTGTGAAAGGGGGGTGGCCAGTGTTAGTTACTTTATGGCTCCGTAGTTTCCCGTGTTTATCAGATTGTACAGAGAATATTTCCTGATCAGTTCTACATAGGATTCCTGGTTAAATGTTTGGAGAAGGGGGGGAAGGGGGATACCTCCCTGCAAATGTCACTAGCCACCTCCGCAGCCCCGGCACAGTTTAAAGTACCGATGACACTACAAGTAGGGATTTATTTGCTAATTCAGCCTGATTGCCGTATGCCTTCAGATGTACAAATACCAGTAAGAGAGAGGGTCACGTAATCCTAATCCCATTGCATTAGGTCCAGGGCCAGCTTTGCACTAGCCATGAACAGTATTATGCAGACCCAATCCAAATAGCGCAGCCCTCACTATATACCTCATGTGATCCAGCAGCCCAGGAGAATTTGCATTTTTAGTCAGTCAGTCCCAGAGAGATATAAAACAGAAATGAAATTGGATGGATTTGCGGGCATAATAGTTACTGGAAGAGTTGAACAGAAAGTATGTGAATTGTTGAATGTGATAGAGAGAGTGGATGTGAAGATGGAGAAGAGAGCGGATCTTCTTGCTGATGCTTTAGTTGAATGATGTGGAGGAGGTTATCCTGATCGAAGGAGCAGAGGAAGTAAAAACTGGGTGCGAGTCAGTACGCCCATTATAGAAAAAGAAGGACATTAGAGAAGTGAATGCCTGTATCTTGACTCCACCCCAGGAGGGGAGGAGGGAGTACTTGATTGCAGAGTCATAGACAGAATAAAACCAAGCACAGTGTTTCAGCACGAGAGTGAAGCAGCTATAGAGTAAGTGGCAGCCTGAGAGGGCTACAGCATGGATGAAGACTAGGCCAGACCGGACTCTCCAGTTTCCCTGGGTCCCCAGGAGTCAGTCTGAAGAATAGGGGACCAATATATAGACTTTATGGGGGATACAGGAGCAGAATACTAAAGCCAGTAGCCCCTGTGTTTTCCTTGATGCATCACCATTATCGGAGCTACTGGGGCTAAGGCCACAAAGCCTTTTTTGCAGAACGGTATGAGTGAACAAGGGGGACAGAAAACAATGCACCAGTTCCTGCATATGCCTGAGTGCCCTATTCTATTTTTGGAGCCGAGATTTGCTTGCAAAGCTTCAGGCACAGATATCCTTTGCTGAAGAGAGAGAAATGCAAATGACTGTGAACCCAGAGCCTGCTGGATTGATGGTGCTGACTGTTCCCCGAAAAGAAGAGTAGCAGTTCTATAGTACATCTCCTATCAAGCCAGCTAGTTCCTGTATACCTACCAACTTTATAGCCACACCTGGAGTATGGGCAGAAGATAACCCACCTGGCCTAGCGAAGAACATAGCCCCTGTCATTGTCATCCTCAAGCCAGAAGTGGAACCAGTGCATGTGAAGCAGTATCCTCTTCCCTGACCAGCCATTGCAGGAATCCACTGCCATTTAATGAAACTGCTGAAGTATGGACTTTTCAAAGGAATGTTAGTCACCTTGGAACACTCCCCTTCTTCCTGTTAAGAAGCCTGGGACAGGTGATTACCGCCCAGTGCAGGATCTAAGAAAGAATGCATGATGCAGCTGGAACTATACATCCAGTTGTGCCAAATCCTTACACACTCTTAGGACTGATCTCTGCTGAAGCTACACACATTTCACCATTCTGGATTTAAAAGATGTTTTTCTTTTTCTGCATACGCTTAGCCCAAGACCCCACTACAGGAAGGCGGGGCCAACTCACCTGGACAAGATTACCTCAAGGATTCAAGAACTTGCCTCACTCAGCAAAAGATTTGACAAGTTATCCAGTAATTCCAGGAGAAAGAATTCTACTTCAGTATGTGGACAACTTGCTTATAACCACCAACTCAGAAAGTGAATGTCTACAAACCACCAGTGAACTCTTGCACCTTTTTAATGAGGCTGGATACAAAGTCTCAAGAGCTAAGGTGCAATTATGCCAAACAAGTTAAATACCTAGGATTCCAGTTGTCCAGCGGAATTCGACGCCTGGGACCCTTACCAGAACGCAAAGCAGCTGTATGCAGTATTCCTACTCCAACCACCAGGAGGCAAGTGAGAGCCTTCTTGGGTGCCACAAAGTATGTTGTATATGGATCCCCAATTTCGCGCTGCTAGCAAAACCATTGTATCAAGCTACCAAAGGAATGGAAAAGTCTCCATTGGAATGGGGACTTGAACAGGATGCAGCCTTTTGATCTTTGAGAAAACACTCTGATGTTGTCACCAATTCTGGGTCTACCAGATGTCCAGAAAACCTTTCAGTCTCTATGTTCATGAGTCACAAGGAAATGTTCTAGGAGTGTTGACTCAATCTCTTGAACCTTATTTGAGAAGCTGTTACAGCTACAGCCTTCCTAGTGAGCAAAACTAACAAGATCACTTTGAGACAGAATCTTCAAGTTACTGTACCACACTCTGTTCTAACCATAATGAAACACAAAGGAAACTTATAGCTAATTCACAAATGTTGAGGTATCAGAGTATGCTGTGTGAAAATCCCCAGATACAATTGAAGGTCAATCAAGCTCTGAATCCTGCTACACTGTTATTAGTTGGTCTTGAACCCGCTTGAATTGGACAGGGGAGGAGAGATGCTGAGTGGGGTTGAAGACCAGGAAGGCATTTGAGAAGATGCCAGTAATTCTCTAGCAACATATTAGAACCAATTCATTAATTTCATTTATTTTCCCTTGAATTCGCTTTCAATTCCTCAAGTGATCGCTATATTTCTCCATTATCTCATAGAGGTTTGACCCTGGATCTCAAGGTGAAAACTTTAGCGAAAAAGCACTAAGTAGCAATTTCTATGAAAAATATTTACAAAAGAGATATTTTCCGAAAATGCATCAGCAGAACATTTTAAATGTTTTCAAAACAGAGTAGGAACATGAGTGAAAAGCATTAAAATAAACAGATTAAGTAGATTTCCCTATGGTTTTATTTCATGTTCTGGCTGCGTTTTGGGATTCTTTGAAAGGAAGGTAAACAAAATAAAATTGAAAGTTTCCCAAAGTAACTTAAATGAACCTTTGTGCATTCCCTTAGCCATATTAACAGACAAAAGAATGTGGTGTCATTAGTGCACATGATGTCTTAAACTGAAAAAAACCTGCTATGCTGTACTAAAAAAAGGTTATTACTTTATGGTACATTAAAATAAACTGCACTACAAATGAAACCATTTTACAAAGCAGTAAAATAAAGTGCTCCACAAAATACCCTTTTAACAGCACGAATGTCTTGGCTATAAATGGAACCTGACAAGCAATGCACAGAAATTCTTTACCAAGTCCTTATGGTAGTGAGTTGATGAATGCATTGTTCTCTGTTATACACTTCCTTCCATATGCTCCTTTCAAAAGAAAAGGCAAAAGAATGACAAGATGCACCCAGAGCATACATTTATCCCTGAGGTAAGATATCCCCTAAGGCACCCCAAAAGCAGGGCCTCTTGCAGGGGAGACTCCTCACTCAGAACAATGGCTATGTGGTTGCACCAAGAAAACTGAAGGCAATCAGAAACTATGGATATTGTTGTACCAGATATGCAGTAGTGACCCCTGATTTGGTAGTTGAGTCCTCAGCCCTGGCCCCAGAAAAATTGATCACAGAAACCTGAAACTGATAGCCCTCACTAGAGCACTAACAATAGGAAAAGGGCTCTGTCTAAATGTGTACCCAGATTCCAAGTATGCCCTTACAACCTTGTGTACAAATAATGAGGGTGGATAACCTTAGGAAACAAGTCCATTAAGTATGGCCCCAAGATATTGACAATATCTGGTGCATACTACCTACAGCTTTCAAAACTTTAGGAAAAATAGAATGTATGAATAGAACCCTGAAATCTCAGTTGTCTAAACTTTGCCAAGAGGTTTACCTGAAGTGGCCCTAGGTTCTTCCTATAGCCCTTCTTAGGATATACTTAGCCCCTGCTAAGTCTTTAGGAGTTTCCCCTTTTTGAGATTCTGAGAATCTGTAGCCTATTTATAGGGAGTAAAAGGAGATGTGAGACAGATAGGATCTGAAATTATTAGGCATGAACCAATGTTTTAAGTTCTGTTTTGCAGAGTCTTCATACCTAGATACAAAATCGACTACCCATCAATTTGCCTGAACCCCTGCATCCTTTTAAGCCTGGAGTCTCGGTGTGGATCAAAGAGTGGAGAAGGATACCGTTAGCCCTGCATTGGAAGGGACCCTATGTTGTCATCCTGTCAACTCCAACTGCAGTAAAAGTCGCAGAATTCGAACCTTGGATCCATTATAGTCGAGTAAAGCCAGCAACTGCTTTTGAACCTGATCACTGGACTACTGTACAGCATCCTGAGACTCCATTGCGCCTCACCCTATGACAACAACCACGGACCTAAGACTCATTGGTCCCTCAGAAACTGCACTATTTCAAGACTATCTGTTTATCTGAAGTTAAGCCTCGCATCTGGAGAAAGCTGCAATCATCAGAAATAGACTGTGTTGTGTTAAGGAATTGAGTCTTCTAAGAGACTGTGTTCAAATGCTCTGAGAAAGAAAAAAATAATAAAAAGAACTGTTTTGCTCTCCTGAAAAGTGAACTGCTCTAAGGAGACCTTAATAGCCTGAGAGACTGTACTATGATATTTTAAGAACCTGAGACATCCCAGAGGACAGTGATACTTTGGAATCTACAGCCCTACTCCTGCCACAAAGCTGGTAGGTCTACGTACGGCAGAAGCTTGAGGATCTACAATCAACTCTACCTTTGTGAAATCCGACAGTTCCACCAATTTTCCAGAGACTATGCCCATTATGAATTATTATTATTGCTTTATTCTGGCAACAGTTTTGGGGTGCTTTGAAATGACTTTTGCCCTACCCCCTTGTGCAGCTTGCATAACCACCACCAGAACAGGACAAAAGATCACTCTTTCTATAAAGCCATGAAATCAGACTTTGAAGTTCCTCCTGCCACCAGAACTTATTTCTTGAATTAGCAGGAGCAGTGGCATCCGGTCTTCATGTTTCAGATTGCTTGTTTTGTGGAGGAACAACAATGGGAGACTAATGGCCTTGGGAGGCCCAAGAACTGAACTATTCTATCCTATACAATCAAACTGATTTACCTAATACTACTAGTGAGTGGGTATTGGCCCACCTCATTGTTGACAGTTTGTGTTTTGTTCGCACCGGACCACAATTTGCTATGAAGATCGGACAGCTGGACTGTCTAAATCAGAGGTTTTACAACAGCACAACAAAGAAGACATCCTGGTGGTCCGGTATAAATGCTCCTGAACCTTCTAATCCTTTAGTTCTTTTTCCCACTCTTGCCAAACTATGGACTTTGACTATCTGCTTGTTGCTCCCTTGTTTCTTGCAGATGCTAACTTCAGTTATTAATAACACTGTAGAGTGTAAGGCAGCTACAAAGCTACCAGCTATGTGAAACTACTACCCTACCACAGAGTGATATCTTTACCTAGTATGATGTGATTTTATTCTCACCCTTTCTCACTTGCGGGTGAGAATAATCAAAGGGGGGAATGTGGTAGGCGAAGGCCTATGCTCCATGCTAATTGAACTAAACGGACAGACCTAACTAGCTTGACCTGTAAATGAAGCCTGTGGAGAGGCCCAAAGGAATTGCACATCCCCCAATATGCTGTTATTGTAGAATTAGAATTCAGTAAAGCAATTGAATTAGCTTAGACAAGCAGAACTGAACCTGGAAAAATACAGAAAAAATATGTTTAAAAGCCACTGATAAGAAAATACATCTGCAAGGGATTTAATTGAAACTGCTGACAGAGAAGTTACAGAGCTCTGCTTTCCTGCACGTATTAACTAGCCCAATAGCCTTGAAAGTAGGAAAGTAACAAGTTGGTGAACTGACCATTGTAATTGGGACTAGAAGGGGGGTGAGCAGATGCTGAGCCCACTCAAAGAACATAATTGGATAATCATATCAGTACCGGGACCAATAGAAGAGGTACGGGAGGTTACCGGGACTAATGAAATGTTTTCCTATGTCTAGAATGGTAGAAAAATCTATAAAAGTTGTTGTATTGCCAGAGAACATCGCTCAGCCATTTTGAACTTGATTCTGCTTGAGTCTTGTACACAAATAAATGATTTGGACCTTCTGAACAGACTCCTGGTATTATTGGTTTGTCTGCGCTCTGCTGCAACACTATGGTTCATTCATGAAGAACCCACAACTCATGTCAGCTCACAGTTCATCTCATAAACCCATAATTGTTCCCAGCCTACTCTGATCTGTGGCATTCAATCCCTGACATCTGCTATATGGGGAGGCCTGGTGTGGGGGAAAGACTCACGAACACTCAAGGGGGGTTCTGACATCTGAAAGTTGGTGTCGCCTGGTGTCCTTATTTGCTTTTGCTGGGTAGCAGCCACAGTGGTGCTCATTAGTCATGTTCAGTATATCACCCCTGATAGTTCCTATGTGGTGGCAAAAGCAGATGCTCCCCTTGGGTGATATATGGCCCTCCATGTGCAACTGGCATCTTCCCAGGTCCTTTAGAGTGCAGGGTAGAAATGTTTTCACACTGAGACATATCCCTGTTCAAATGTGAATACATGTAAATTAGACTTACCTGCTAATTGTTGTTACTTTAGGAACTCTAGTCCAGTCCCGGAATTTCTGGGATCCATGTTCTATCTGCAGCTTGGAGACTGAATAATCACAGTTGTGATGTCACCACTATAACCTCCTTGGTGATCTCCTTCCATCTTCAGTTTCACTACTGTCAAAGCAGACTCATAGAGCAACAATTAAGCATGTAAATAGTCATATTAATCTATAATAGAATTTCTTAAACTTATCCTTCTGACAAGGTTTTAATTATTACCCCCATCTTTTTTCTTTTTTTTTTCTTTTTAATACTTATACCTTTTTTTTCAAACTCTTGCCCTTCATCTCTATCTACAAAATAAAAGAAATTATCTGATAACGAACACATTCTCAAACTTCAGGCTATTACTTAAACGCATAGAAGGGAGGGATGCGGGACTGGACTAGAGTTCCTAAAGTAACAACAATTAGCAGGTAAGTCTAATTTACATTTACTTTACGTCACTCTAGTCCAGTCCCGGAATTTCTGGGATATACCAGAGCAGTAACACTTAATGGGTGGGTCCCGCTAACGCAGCCTGAAGCACTGCCGACCCAAAACAAGCATCTTTTTGTGCATGTACATCTAACCTATAATGCCTCACAAAGGAATTAAGTGACGACCAAGTAGCCGCCCTACAAATTTCCATAGGCGGCACCAAACTATGTTCCGCCCATGACGCGGCTTGCGCCCGTGTCGAATGCGCTCTAAGTCCTTCTGGAACCACTTTACCTTTTAATATATATGATGATGCTATGGCCTCCTTGAGCCATCTAGACATAGAAGCCTTTGAGGCTGGTTGACCCTTTCTTGCACCTGCGAACAGGACAAATAATCTATCTGTCCTCCTGAAATTCTTTGTCCTTTTCAAATATATCTTTAAGGCCCTACATATATCTAATAAGTACAATTGATTCTCATTACCTTCCTTTTGAAATACCGGTAATGATACCTCCTGATTCAAATGAAAAGCTGATACAACTTTAGGTAAGAACGAAGGAACCGGTGTTAACACCACTCTTTCTTTATAAAAAGTCAGAAAAGGTTTTCTACAGGATAGCGCTTGTAATTCTGAAACTCTTCTCGCCGAAGTAATAGCCACCAAAAAGAATACCTTAAGCGTTAGATCTTTTAAAGACGTTCTGGACAACGGTTCAAAAGGTTCTTTTACCAGAGCTTGTAAAACTAAATGAAGATTCCAAGAAGGAACTTGCGATCTACATGGTGGTCTCATCAACGTAACGGCTCTCAAAAAACGTTTTATATCCAGGTGCGTTCCAATCGATATTCCTTTTATTTTTCCTCTGTAACATGCCAACGCTGCTAGCTGAACCTTTAAAGATGCCGGAGCTAAACCTTTATCAAAACCTTCTTGCAAAAAAGAAAGAATCTGTGGAACAGAAACCTTCAATGCCTCAATCGACCTCTGCTTACACCATCCCTCAAATATCCTCCATGTACGAATATATGCTAGCGAAGTAGACCTTTTTCTGGACCTTAACAAGGTAGAGATTACTGAAGAAGAGTACCCTCTTGATCTTAATCTTGCCCTTTCAAGAGCCAAGCCGTAAGCGAAAATCGATCCACTTGAGGCATATATAGTGGACCTTGACTTAAGAGATCCTCCCTTAGCGGCAAACGCCAAGGACGGTCTATCAGTAATCTCATTAGATCTGCATACCAAGGACGCCTTGGCCAATCGGGGGCTATTAATATCACTGTTCCTTTGTGGGATTCTACCCTCTGAAGAACTCGACCTATCAATACCCACGGAGGGAACACATACAACAGCTGACCCTTCGGCCACTTTTGAACTAGTGCATCTAGTCCTTCCGACATTCTCTCCCGTCTTCTGCTGTAGAAACGGTCGACTTTTGCAGACAGGAATGTTGCCATGAGATCTATTACCGGAGTTCCCCATCGCCTTACTATCATTTCAAACACTTAGGGATGGAGCTTCCACTCCCCTGGATCTACTCTTACTCGACTCAAGAAATCGGCATGAAAATTGCTTATCCCTGCAACATGGTTCGCCGATATCGCTTCCAAATTTTCCTCGGCCCAGAGGAATAAACTTTCCGATTCCTCCTCCAGAGGAGCACTGCCTGTGCCTCCTTGCCGATTGATGTATGCCACCGCCGTCGCGTTGTCTGATAAGACACGAACAGCTTTTCCGTGAAGGAGACTTTGAAACACCTGAAGCACCAAAGCTACTGCTCTCAATTCCAACCTGTTTATTGACCACGCTCTCTCCTGCTTGGACCACTGACCTTGAGCAAATTGTCTTTCGCAATGTGCACCCCAGCCCTTTAGACTGGCGTCCGTCGTAATCTGAACCCAAACTGGAAATTGCAACGGCATGCCTATTTGCAATACCTCGGGCTTTAACCACCATTGCAGAGCCAGACGGGTTTCCGGTGGACAGGGTAGAATCTCCGACATTGGACTCCTTTGATGCGACCACCTTCTCTAGTAGCGCTCTTTGCAAAGGGCGCATATGAGCCCTTGCCCATGGCACCAGTTCCAAAGTTGCTGCCATGGTACCTAGCAACTGGAGATAATGCCACGCTGTGGGATTCTCTCTCTGTACAAACTGCTGCACCAGATTCATGACTGTTAATACTCGAGATTGTGGCAAGAACACTTTTCCTGCCTTCGTATCGAAACGAGCGCCTAAATGTTCTAGAACTTGGGATGGTACTAACTTGCTCTTTTTCATATTCACCACCCAACCTAGGCTTTGTAACAATTGAACCACCCTTCTGGTTGCTAATATACTTTTGCTCCTTGACTTTGCTCGTATCAACCAATCGTCCAGATAAGGATGAATTAATATTCCCTCCTTTCGCAAAGCCGCTGCTACTACCACCATCACCTTGGTAAATGTTCTTGGAGCTGTCGCCAACCCAAATGGCAGAGCCCGAAACTGGAAATGGCCCATTGGAACGGCAAATCTTAAATACTTTTGGTGTTCTTGACGAATTGGAATATGAAAATAGGCCTCTTTCAAATCCAGAGATGTAAGAAACTCTCCTTTCCTTACTGCCATAATTATTGATTTTAACGTCTCCATGCGAAAACGTGCTACTCGAAGATAATGATTCACTCCCCGAAGATCTAACACCGGTCGGAAGGAACCTTCTTTTTTCGGAACTAAAAATATATTGAGTATCGACCTAATCCTCGCTGATTTAATGGCACCGGTACAACTGCTTCTTGTTCTAAAAGCTTTTGTAATGTCTGGCATATGGCGGCCTCTTTGTAATGTGATCTGCAAGGGGATTGAACAAATAGGTCGAGTAGCGGATGCTGGAACTCTAGAGCATATCCTTTCTGTATTATTTCTAAGACCCATTGGTCTGTGGTGATTTGTGCCCAGGCCGGATAGAATTTGTGTAGTCTGCCACCTATAGGAACAAAATCCGCCTGGGTTATCCTTATCTCATTGTGCTTTTCTTGAATTAACATTGGAAGAAGCGGCTGAGAACCCCCTTCCTGAACCACGAAAGTTTCGAAATCCTTGAGATCTATAATTTTGACGTCCTCTTTGCATTTGACCGAAACGAAGAGAACGAAAACGTCGAAAATCTCTAAACTGACCTCTATAGGTCTGAATCGGGCGACCAAGTCTCTGTTTATCTTCAGGGAGTTTGCCACCTTTGCAGTCTCCCAAATCCTTTACCAACTTTTCGAGACAAAAGGAGCTTACCTCTAAAAGGTAACTTCGAAAGCCTTGCCTTAGAAGAAATATCTGCTGCCCAGGTTCGCAGCCAAACATGTCTTCTAGCTGCCACAACCGAGGCTATTCCTTTTGACAATGCTCTGATAAGGTCATAGTGGATGTCAGCTAAATATGCTGCACCCGTCTCTAATTTAGATGCATCTTGAGAAGAGGCTCCTTCTATGTCTGAATGCAAGCCTTGAGACCATCTTAAACAGGCTCTAGCTACCCACGCTCCACAAATTGATGCTTTAACCGATAATGCGTTTATATCAAAAATTTGTTTCAGCAGAGTATCCAATTTCCTGTCATAACTATCCTTTAAAGCTGCCCCGCTTTCAATTGGAATGGTAGTCCTCTTAGTGACTGCTGATACCGCTGCATCAATCTTAGGTGGAACAAATAACTCACAATCATCTTCCTGCAAAGGATATAATCGAGTCATAATTCTAGATCCTCTTAATGTAGCCTCAGGAACATTCCACTCCTGCTGAATCATTTCTTTTACCACTCTATGTATTGGGAAAACCCTTTGTGTCTTCCTAACCGCTTGCAACAGCGGATCTTCCAATTCCTGATTTTCGCTGTGCTCTGGCAATGAAATATTTAAAGTTTTAAGAGTTTCCTCAATTAAAGCAGGCAACTCCTCCCTATGAAAAACTCTTACAATCCTGGACTGGTCCTCCTGATCCACCAATTCTCCTTCCTCCACCTCTTCTTCAATCTCATCATCAAGATCAGAATGCATTTCTTTAGATGATATTGAAAGATTCTTTGTCAACCTAGATCTTTTAGCAGGAATTATAGGTTTGTCTAATTTTAGAGAAGCAGCCAATCGCTTCTCTCCTAAATTAGCCACCAGTGGAAAGTCAACGAGTTTATGATCCTCTACAAAAGACTTTTGAAGAATGGAAATAAATTGTTTTGAAAATGCTGCCACTATACTTGAAGATAAGTTTGTCAGATCTGTAGCTATAGGTAGAGTTATATCAGGTCTTGAAGAAGGACCTGGAATTGGTTCAGGTAAAAGCTGCGGTGGGGAATTAACATTTCTCTCAGAAGTTAAATGTTTTTCCCTTTCTACAGTGTTATCTACAACATCCTGTAGATCTGCACTTTGCTGGGCACAATGTTTGCAAACTCCTGATTCTATAGATATTCCCTTCTTAGAACCACATACCAAACATTGTGCTTTTGAAGGCATTTTACCACAATTTAACAGGTTCCTTTATTCACTGTTTTAAATGAAAATAAATTATCCTTTAGCTTAAAGAAAGGCTTCTCTGTAACAGCACTTTAAAATATGGCTCCGTTGTAAAAACGCGCTCGAGCTGAGAATTCCAAACTGCCACAGAAATAACTCTAGCTAAGAAATCTTCACAACTGTATTGTTTTAAAAATAAACTATCCTAAAAAAATGCTTTCTTTCTTTAACGGTGTCAGAAAAAATGTCCTTAAGCTGATCGCCAAAAAACCCGGAACTAAAATAAAAGAAATGAAGCTGTAGCTTACTTTCCGTCGCAGCTATGAACTCAAACAGAATTAAACCGGCGATTCAAAAACTAGCCGCGGTGAGACAGAGACACATAAAGATAGAGTTTACCTTTGTGATTTAATTCTTTCCAATATCTTACTTGTGTTCTTATAGTTCCTCTCCCAATGACTGTGGGATCGGGAACTACTGTGCTTTTAAAAACGGAATCCAAAAGGCACTTCAACTGCAGTCGCGCTGAGAAAACAAACTCCTCCGAATAAACTTTACTTTCACTTGTAAAGCCTCTTTAAGCACTTTGCCTTCTGTTTATCGCTCCTCTCCTATCAACAGTAGGATCGGGAGCTTAAAAGAAACTTGAAACTCCGCAATGCCTGCGGCTGCAAAAAAAACACTCCTCCCCCACACCCGAGAGAGGGAGGGCATGAGCTAGATTTAAAGCTATAGTAGCACCAGTATTAACTACTTTTTTCTACACTGTTCTAACCCTTCAAAATGGAAAAATATCCTTAATTGCCCCTCTTTAGAGCCAGGTATAGGCTCTTAGAACTTCAAGCTGCTTGGAGACTGAATAAACTGAAGATGGAAGGAGATCACCAAGGAGGTTATAGTGGTGACATCACAACTGTGATTATTCAGTCTCCAAGCTGCAGATAGAACATGGATCCCAGAAATTCCGGGACTGGACTAGAGTGACGTAAAGTAAATTGCAGTTAGCCTGCAATGTATATGTTCTGTTTTGATGTACACCGCACTGATGTTAATAGCGCGGTATAAAAGAAATGCTAAATAAAATAAATAAATAAAACCTCAAAACATTAACAACTTTTATTTACAGAGTACGTGATATGGTATTCACACATAAGTTGTCTCCTAACTAGACACCTTCCCCCATTGTGCTGACAGAATAAGGGCAGAGACACATGACAGCAACTGGCATACTGCCTCTGACATAGCATGCATCTCTGCTCGTATTCTCTCCAGGTGATCCATCATGAGGTCCCGGGCCCAGGTGAATGCACCAAACCCCTGCTATATCTCCTGCCATATGGCCTGGAGATGTAATAGGACTTCAGGCTCACCCAATCCTGGGGGGGGGGCCTCATGGTGGGGCACCTGTTGCAGTGGCACAGAGTGGTTATGCTATGCCACCAATAAAGCCTGTGGTGATGCAGCATGTCCTTTTGTGCCATCGCCCTCTCCTCCCTTACTTCCTCCCTCCTCCCCGTACTTCCCCCACCCCAACCTCCTGCCCTTCTTCTACCTCCCCACCCTCCCTCTCCCACATCCCCCTGGGCACTGGATGGGGTTTGTGGAGACTCCACTCTGTACAGTCCATCTGCTGGTTCTGGCATTGTTATATAACATAGAAGGCAGATCCATCTCGCCCAACTCCTCTGCCTCAATATCTGTGTACTTCACCTCCCCCTCTTCCTCCTCTGATTCCTCCACTGAGGTGTCGATTATAAGATGGCTGATGCAATTGGAGGAGCTGGGAGTCACCTTGGCTATATCGTCCATTGCCATTCTGATGCCATCCAGCCCTAGTTGACCCACAATCAATAATGCCTTCATCTGCTGCCCCTGCCACTGCTTCTGCTGCTGCCACCACTGATTCTGCTGCTGCTGCTGCTGAGAGTGAGAGATTTCATGTCAACCTTGGGATATGGCTTGCCCCATACCTGGCTTAGGAGTCAGGTTCATGACTGTCATGGTATATGCAAAACTAACCCATTGGAGAAACTGCCCGAGTCATAGGTTCCGTCAGTTGCCTGCTCCACATCAGATGATTTATGTGACCCACACCATCCAGATGATGTTCCAAACCACATGAAGCAGGGGACAGCTGACAGAGGGCTTGTGCTGTTACTGCACCCTATTTTCTAAGGGTCATGTGGGATGGCTTGGTCCTTTTCTGCTCATTCTGGCAGCTATTACCTCTTTGACCTGGTCAGCAGCTGACCTACATCATTCCCTGGAGTGCTCATGAGCTGCATGTGTACATTGCCTACATCTGCACTCCTCCCACCTATACTTGTGACAACCATTTCTCTCTGGCTGCCATCCTTTACACATGCCAGACCTGCACTGCCTGCCCTTCCATGATAGCATCTATGTGATGCATGCTCACCTCTCTGCCACTCACATCTGTGTCCCTGCCCTGCCCTCAAACAGAGATCTCCTGTTCTGTTGCTGGCTGTTCCATGTCCCGTGGACAATTGAGCCACCTCCCCTATTCAATATCTCTCCCATTCGCCGAACTACTGCATTCGTTCACTCATGTCTGTCAGACCTTTGAATGCCCTTTCCTGCTGACCTGTGCAGGAGATACCAGGCTCTGAATCGCCACTTACTCAGTTCTTGCATGTGCTGTCCTCGCTGTAGCTGTGTACCTCTTAGTCTCCCTTCCCCTTGCTGTGATGTTCATGTACAGCTCTCACCAGAAGCCTCTATCACACAGGCCTGCTAAACCCAATGCCACAGCTTTGCCCACAGACATACCACATACCTTGCTGCTCCTGCCGCTCCCTCCTTAGTTGCTGCAGCAACCGGAGCGTCTGGTGATGAATGGCCCTGTATCTTGTGTTTAGTGCCTCTATCTTGAATTTCCTGTGGGAAAGGGAATTACATAGCATGCTAAGTGTAGCCATCCTGCAAGACTTGTATCCTCTGTCATCCTTCTATATCACTCCATGTGACTAATGCATCTCTCTTGGTGGTTCTTTGTCCACATCCCCCCTCCTCTTCTACTCCTGCTTCTATGGCACTTTCTGGCCAGTGTTGGCTGCACACCTCTGTGTGGTGCCTTTTACTGGTTTTCTGTGAGTGCATGGGATATTCTACTGGCTCCCTCTTGGTGTACAGAGCAGACTCCATGTGCCTATACCAGTGGTTGTGACATGATCCCAGTCTGGTCCTCCTCCTTTCTAGGTTTCAGATAATAGCTTTGTCCTTTCGACCTCCCTTGCTACCATGCACCCTGCACACGACTCTGCTATGTTTTGAGGGTCTACTGTCACCTTTCCTCTTAACCACAGAGCTACTGTACTGTGCACTCCTACTTTGTCTACTGCAAGACCGCTACAAGTAAAACTTTTGGCATCATGGTCTGTTCGCTGTTCCCTACATATTTCTGGCTCCTGATTATCCCTGTCATCACTTTGTTGAGGCTGAAAAGGGCACCCAGCAATCTCGTCTTACATGTGCCCATCCTTCTGCACTAATCTTTTACCTAGGGCTAATAGCATCCCATGTATGTTGTGTTTTCAACACTTACTGAGCAAGGGTCTGGTGGACCCACTGCCAGACCCAGTGTACCTCCCAATAGGTAGCCCTGTGTCCTCTTGGCAGGTACAGAACTTATGTGCGATGACCATGTGGCAGAGCGTCCTTGTCTCAACCCTGCTAAAAGTGGGCTGCCCTGTTGTCATTTCTCTCTCTGCTGCCTGTGTCTCATGTGGAGTCTTTGTATGCCAGTGTTTACAAGCATACTTTACATCACACATGCATGTTCACGTCTCCATTTCTGCAAATGGGCCCATTCACGACTGCATCACTATATTTTCCATGTGCCGCACATGCGGTTGGCAGTCTTGCACCCTATGTCCAAGTTCCTAGACGTTTGCATGGTGATTTCAGACAGAATCTGTACATTCACAAGCCTAGTTCTGAAAGTGGCTCCATTAGCAGTACGTCCCTCTTTGCATGTTGCCCCCCACTGCCAGCACATCCTTTCTAAAATCTCACTTTGTATGTATAAGGGAGCAGCTGTAAATCCTGACATGGACAATTTTTGGTCATATACACACACTCCCCTTATGAAACAGGGAACACGTGTGTAGATTTTGACCCACCCAGGCCTAAACACACTCCTAACACCCCCTTGCAATTTCTACATATTATGGACATCCACATGTAAATTTTGCCCTTTCTAAAATTGCCATTATACGTGGATGCCATTTCCATGTGTAAATGCTGGATTTTCCATCTGGAAACTGTGAATATGGATTCTAAAATAATGCCTATAGCCTGTTTACTCTGTTGTAAATGCTCTGCCCCTGCTTGGCAGACCTGGATTCGTTATCATCTGACTTCATGTTCTTGGGAGAAGCTCAGGTCTGGGAGTGCAAGTGAAGCAGTATTCACAGGCCCTGGGGAAGAAGCTGCAACAGCAACACTTACTAGTTGGCAAGGTAGCAGAGTAGGAAGACAATAGCGCTTTATTTTATTGCACCACAGGTAATCGGTGCTGATGCTATGCATCATGTCACCAGCAGGAAAATCAGATAGGGAGAACCTAAGGAAAAAAGGCCTTGCACGAGAAGACAACAGGAAATGGTATATGAGTGCACATATCCAGATACTGATTTATCTATGCAAATCTGTTATACTGCCATTCGAACAGGAAACTGATAACATGGCAGTTTACAAAACACATTACATGCCAACTGGTCACTGAACATAAAAATAATGATAAGGCATGAAACAAAATTATAAAAACAAAACAATATACAATGGAATAAAATTGAAGTAAAATAAATCTACAAAGTGGGATACATTAGGGAGGGTACTGTGTAGGACATTATTTTTAGACCTTTAACAATAACATATTGTCATAGTTGGAGATTCATGAGGAGTTTAAGGAGAAAGGAGAACCGAGGTCTAATACTTTTATCAGCCAAGATATTCGCTGTAGGACCACTGAAATAGCCGTGTTTTCAATTGTTTTTTGAATTTCTTATGCAAACTCTCAGCCTGGATATCTAGGTGGAGGGAATTCCATAAAGTGGGGACCAGATAAGAAAATGTAGAATTCCGTATCTGCAATAACCTCAATTTGTGAAAAGAGGGAATTACTAACAAATGGGCTTGTGAATATCTTAATGTTCACTGTGGACAATAAAGGATAAGAAGGATAAAGAGATATAATGAATATCCTATATAAAAAAAATGAAGGGGGGGTCACATGACATGGTGGGCTGGGGAGGATGTGAATATTTGAGCTCTGAGCCTGGCGATATATCCATTGTCTTTCAATTAACATGATTTAGAGCCCAACTTGTTTTAAGTGTGTATAAAGTCCCTGTGATGATTCTTGGACACCTGGCTGTATTCAGCTAGTGAAAATGGCCTCAAAAATGCTCAAAAAAGACCAAGAGACGGGGTGGCCTGTAGAAGCTAAAATGGCAGAGGGGACACCTGCCCCACATTTGCCGGTGGCAGAGATGGATCCCCTGGTGGCAGAAGTTACTGGAGCTGTAGCTGAAGTGGAGTGATGCATTTTGGTGATGGAAGATGAGGCAGTGGCTCTACGTACAGAGGTCAAGATCATTAAGACTTCTTTGGCCCAATATGTTGACTGGCTGGATGATCAAGAAAACAGGTCATGGAGGAATAACTTACATTTGGAAGGTCTCCCATAGTTGTTGGCAGATGCGGAGCTAAGGGTGTTCCTGGAAACCTGGCTTCTACTAGAGCTAAAGTTGGGAGAGCGCATAAATGGCCTAGTTATTGAAAGAGCACATCGAGTTGGGCCACACATGGGAACTGATTTGAGGCCTTGCATAGTGCTGGAACGCTTCCTGAATTTTATTAACAAGAAAGAAGTGCTTTGCACAGCTCGGAAGATACAACTGCAATACCAAGGAAAATGTGTTGGTCTTCCAAGACTACTCCAGTAGGGTGGTAGCACTGCAGTGGGAGTTTTCACCAATTTGTGCAAAACTACATGAAAAAGACATACATTTTGTGCTGCTCTATCTGGCAAAGCTGAAGATTCTTGTCAATGGACAGATGGAGTTTTTTCAATCTGCTGTGGACACCCAGAAGATGTTGAGTCGGCTGGAGCCCACTGCTTCTTGAGAATGGATTTGATGGACAAGTGAAGATGGCTTTGAGTGTTGCCCTGTGGTTGTGCAGGCCATTCTAGCATGAGATTTAGGACAAGGGGTCTGCCTGAGTCTGGCGGCTCTCATCCTTTTTTGAGGTGCCTACTTTTCGTGGCTGTTGTACTTATGTACTTTTAAAGTACGTTTGACTGTTTTTCCCATGACGCAAGGCCTGCTTAGTGTGAACCCATTATGTGGGGTCTGTTTCAGTTTACCGTGGTTTGGAAGTTTTATATTGCATTTTTTAAAATCTGTTTATTAATACACACACATCGCATCACATACCAGAACAAACAACCAATATATAACACATCACCCGGCGAGGTGAACCCTTATCCTCCGCCGGGGAGATCACTCAGCTCTTCAGTAATAACACGCTGTACCCCCCTTAGCCTCCTCCCTCCTTCCCCCCCTCCCATCCCCCTCCTCCCCCTCCCACTCTATGCTAACCCTCCAGGAGCGACTCAGCTCTCTGCCTCTCCTTACCCGGCTCCCCCATATCCCGAGGACCTAGGGACCCTCCAATCCCCTTTTTGGGCTCTTATCTAATCTCCTCCTACCCCTCCCACAGAATTTCATTACATAGCTGGGGTTGTAACGTTTGTATGTAAGGCTCCCATATCAGCCAAAAGGAAGACCACCTTGAGCTACTCCCCCTCGCCCCTCTTCTCTCAAAAAGCATCAATTGATGGAAGCTATTACGCCATTCCCAGAAAATAGGGGGCATTGATTCTCTCCACCTATGAAGTATCGGCCCTTTACCCACCAGACAGGCCTTCCTCACCAAAATGTGCTCCCATCTTCCTTTAGGGTGGAATGGTCCAAGTTGATCCAAGACTACTAAAGCCTCTGACCATGCGACTTGTTGCCGGAGCAGGCTACCTAGATATGCACTGATTCGCGCCCAATAGCACCCCTTTCCACAAAAACCCCCGCATCTCCCTCTCCAGCTTTCTCAAGTCCTTCTGCAGTAACCAGACTGGGAGGGTTTGCAACCAATATAACACTCGGGGCAAAACTACCATCCCCAATGCCGCCGCTCTACCCAGCAACGACAAAGGGAGTGAACTCCATGCCTGTATCTGCGTACGGAGTTTGAAAAGAACTCTCTCAAAATTCTGCTTATATAAGTCAGGAGAATCCCTAAATAACGAGTCAGGAGAATCCCTAAATAATGTAAGGAGTCAGCTGCCCATTTAAGCGCAAAGGAGCCCCCCCCCCCCAACTCCCCTGGAGTTTACCTGACACATCTAAAGCTTCAGATTTGTCCCTGTTAATTTTCAATCCGGCAAAACTTCCAAATCTCTCCAACTCCTCTAGCAATCAGGGCAGTGACTGTTGCGGGGAAAGCAGATGTACCAACATGTCATCAGCAAATGCGGCCATCTTGAACCCCTGGTTCCCAATCTGCACCCCCTGTATCTCTTGGGACGCCTCTATTGCCCGCACCAGCGGATCCAAAGTCAACACAAATAGCAACAGGGAGAGCGGGCATCCCTGACGAGTGCCTCTCTTCAAGGCAAATGATTCAGACATCACTCCATTACACAACACCCCCGCCGTGGGATTTGTGTATAATACCTCCACCATTCTACAGAAGGAGTCTCCCAGGTCATACCTTGGCAAGAGATACTGCAAGTACTGCCAACTCACCCGATCGAAGGCTTTCTCAGCATCAAAGCTAACTACCAACGATTGAAGTTGTTTCCCCCCAACCCACTCCAGTGATGCTAAGATTTTCCGCAAGTTTCGCACTGCATACCTGCCCCTCACAAAACCCACTTGTGCTCCATGAATCAACTCCTCCAAAACCGACGCCAACCGCTCCACTAAGATCTTAGAAAGTACCTTCCAATCATAATTTAGCAGTGATATGGGCCTATAGGAGGATGCTTGAAGCGGGTCTTTTCCTGGCTTAGGTATCAAAATAATATGTGCATGATTCCCCCCCCAACGAACATGGCCTTGTTCCACTCTCTTGTGGTATACTGCAAGCATGGCCAGCGCCACTAGGTCGCTCAATAGCTTATAAAACTCTGCCCCATAGCCATCAGGTCCGGGCGACTTGTAGCAACTAGCCTTCTGAATGACCTGCTGCACTTCTTCTAATGTTATGGGCCCATCTAGTTGGGCTCTCTGCTCCTCCCCGAGCTGTGGCAGTTGTAACGCCCTAAAATAGTCCTCCATGTGAGCCCTCTCTCCCCCCTCTGCCGAGTATAACTTCTGATAAAAGGCGCGAAATATTTGGGCTATTGCTCTGCTCTCTTTGTGTAAGGTACCGTGGTCATCTCTCAAGGCTGCTCCCCTGAAGACACCGCGCCAACAGTTTTCCTGGCCTATCCCCAAATCTATAGAGCTGGTACCGATAATAAAGAAAGGATTTCTTTGCTCTGCTATGGAGCAGCTCATAAAGAACTGTTTGTGTCTCCAGTACTTGCTTTTTATTTCCTGCACTGGGACAGTTTGCGCATCTCCGCCTTTCTCTCACCAATGCTGCTCCAGACGAACGATCTGCTCAGAGGCCAAACGCCTTTTCCATGCTGCGTACCCAATGACGTCTCCTCTCAGCACCACTTTAGCCGTTTCCCAGTATAACTTTGGGTCACTGTGATGCTCCTGGTTATAAAGCGCAAAGTCCTGCCATTTCTGTTTCAAATAAAGGTGGAAAGCCGAATCCTTATCTAACTCCAGCGGAAATCTCCACAATCTCATCCGCGCACTACTCCCCTGCCATTCTAGGTCTATCCAAATGAGGGCATGGTCGGAAATCTCTATCAGGCCTTTCTGTGCATCGGAAACATGGGCAAAAAGTCTTTCAGAAGTCAGAATATAGTCTATGCGTGCACTGGACCCATGTGCCCGTGACTGATGGGTAAAATCTCTATCCATCAGGTGTAACAGGCACCACGGGTCTATCACCCCTAGCCTCCGGCGTAGCCCAAGCAATGTTTTAGTGGTTTGCGCACGTCCGTTATCCCCCCCCTCTCATCATATCCAACTCCACATCCATCACCCCATTAAAATCCCCACCGAGAATCAAAGAGGCCTCTGGTAGCTGTTCCACTCGGGATGCCAACCTCATATACAGTGCCCTATCCAGGTTGTTTGGGCTATAAAGATTCCCCAGTACAATGGGCTTCCCCTCTATATGTCCATACACCGTTGGGGTCATGATATTCCTGCTCCATCACAAATCGCACTCATCGGTGGATCAAGATGACCCACCCCCTTCTTCCCTTGGGCCTGAGCCCCCCACCCTTGCCCCACCCAGTCTCTCTGTAACTTCTGGTGCTCTGCCTCTGTCTGGTGGGTTTCCTGCAGCATAACAATATCACATTTCTGCCTGGCTAACACCTTCAACCCCCAGCATGAAGCCCTCTCTGTAGCTCTATCTCCTGTTGAATTAAGCTCCTGTTTCGCCCCCCTTCCCACTCTTCCCTTTCGTAGCCCCACCCTCCTCTCTTCCCTTCCCCCTCCGCCCCTCCCCTCCCCTCCCCCCTCCACTCCCCCTCCCCTTCTTCCTTACCCCTTTCCTCCAGTTCTATGAAGTCACCCAGATGTGCAAGTGGCCCCCCCTCCTCCTTCCTTGCCCCTTCACCAAAACCCCCACTCCTACCACCAGCTTTACTAGCCCCCTTAAACTACCCCTTTTACCATACATAACATTCCATGAACGATGCACTCTCAAACAAGCAATCTTAACTGATTAACATTTCTAGGGCTTTTTAGCCCACCATCATAATCCAGGGTCACAGGAGAATCCAGCCCCCAGAGTTAAGCTTTTCTCCATGTGCTTAGATGTCCCACATGCAGCTCCCCATTGTAGATGGTTCCACTTCTTCTCAGCTCCCTCATGTCGCCATCTCCGAATTAGTGGGGAAATCCCCCAGCGATGTTGTTTCTCGCCACGTCACTTCTTCCACGTATGGGGCCACTGCTGTGGCTGATTCAAAGGCTCGGTGCCTACCGTCATGTGTCACAAGAAGGCGGGCAGGATACTGTACCACAAAAGGGAATATTAGCGTCAATCAACTTTTGACACAATGCCTGAGCAGAATAATCCTGTACGATCCGCAGCTTGACATTGTCCTGCATCATCGGTCCCTGCTTTCGTGTGGCCCGCAGCACTGCCTCTGTCTGCGGGAATCGTAGGAACCTTGCCAGTACCACACGCGGTCGGCCATCTTTAGGCTGTGTGGGCCCCACTCTGTGCGCTTTCTCGATTTGGACCAGGTCCCCCTCTGTTCCACTCTCCAATAGCTTCCTCATCAACGTCTCCAGGTAGGACTTTAAATCGCAGTCCAAAATGCTTTCTGGGACGCCCAAGAAGCGCAGGTTGTTGCGTCGGGACCTGTTCTCAGGGTCATCCAACTTGGCCTCCTGTGCCTGCATAGCAATTCTCATGCGGCCTACTTCTTGCTGGAGCTCCGCCACACTCCCCTCCGTCCTCTCAATGCGGGTCTCGACCTCCAACACCCGGCTGCCCAAGGTTCCCAGAGAGGATTGAAGCAAGTCCATCTTTCCGTTCAGGGCATCAAACTGGACGGAGAGTGCTCCCACAACCGCCATTGAGATCTCCTCCACGAGCTCCAGCGCTGCCTGCGATCGGGGCGTCATTGGTGTCTCCGCCATTTTCGGCTGCACTGTGCTTCTCTTCTTCTCCCGGCGTCCTGCTTTTACTGCCGCTGCCATCGCTTATGCCTCTACTTTTAGCCACAGCTTCTTCTCCACTTTATCGCTGCCAGGTGTCCGCGTTAATAAAAGATAGAAATCGGCACTTTTATCGACGAAATGAGGGGGTTGGGGCCCAGAGCTCGAGCGGCACCCGTCCGCTCAGCTCATCACATCACATGACTCCTCTTATATTGCATTTTTTGTGTGACCGTCAGTAATTTTTGGGCTTGGGTGAGTGATGGGTGAATTTGTGGTGTAATGAATGCTTTGTCGGAGAGTGAGTGTATGCTGAGTGTCATGTGTGAGGATATAACTCTGTAAGAAAGGGGTCTTTCTTGGGAAAATTAGCCAAGTTGGGAATGGTAGTCCTTTACGGGATCATGGGTGGAGAGATTTCTTGACTGAAAATTGCAGGGGTTATAGTGGGATACAGTGTACCTGTTGGGATCTACTACTGTGATGGATACTGTGGGTCTTCGGGTGTAGCGACTGAGTGGATGGATAGTTGGGGATTGCAGGGATGTGAGAGGATGGAGGAGAGAAAGAAAGGAAGGGTTGTGGGGGAGAGGGTGAAAACTACTGTGGCCTGGATTCTGAGAATTGGACCATGAGCCCTAGGATGGAGGGGCTCAGGTCAATGGGGTGAACTAGTTGGTATGTTTGGATATATCTCCTGTGGCATGGAACGTATATGGCCTGGGTTCCCCAATTAAGCCCTATAAAATTCTTAAAGCACTGAACATACTGAAGTCTGAGATTGCATCATTACAGGAGATGCATATGGATATGAAAGATCATGATAAGTTGCAGTGTTGGTGGGTTGGCCAAGTCTTCAGTGCTTCTTCGGGGCCTAGGCAGGCAGGTGTAGCTGTTCTGATAAGGAAAGGGATCATTTTTGAGCTCAGCAAGTTGAGCACTGATGCAAAGGGCACTTTGTGATAGCTGGAGTCTCAATTTTATTTGAATCTGGGGCAGCAACTTGCTGGCTTTCCCACTGATAAATTGTTTTTTGGGGGTATCTAAACTGTTGCTTGGATCTGTCTTTGGACACAGCCCTAACTAGTAGTGAAGGACTTAGTAAATCAGCTAAGGGGGTTTTGCAGTTCTGTGAACTTCTAGACTTAATTGATGCTTGGAGGGTATTACATCCTGGGGAAAAATTATTATACTCACCTGTTCCGGGCCCATGGGTCCCTGTCCTGACTAGATTATTGCTTGGTGCCTGCTGACCTGCTGCCCTGGATAAGCAATGCTTGTGTAGGGACCACTGCAGTTTCAGATTATGCCCTGACTTGGATGGATTTGTCTTGCAAAGGAGGGTGGAAAGTAGGGTTTAGTTGGTGTTTCCCCCCTTTTCTTGCATGGAGATCAGATCTTTTTATGTTTTATACAGAAGAAGTGGGATGATTTTGCTGAAAATAATAAAGCACACCAAGAGGAACCTGCCCTTTACTGGGAAATGGCTAAGGTGGTGGTGAGAGGAGAAATTCTGAGTTTTGTGAGTAGCCGGTAGAAGGCCATGCATAAAAGGATCATTCAAGTAGAACAGCAAATTAAGCAACTTAGACTGGCTTTGGGAGTTCGCTATACGAGGTACAACAAGAGGATCTCCTGGCTCTACAAACAGAACTTAATATCTTACTCCATTAAAGAGGAAAAAAGTCTATGTTCTATGAGAAAGTGGTAACAAAGCGGGTCACCTGATGTCCTCTCTTGTTAGGAGATGGCAGGGAGGTAGACACATGAAGCCAGACTCTGGAAGCGGGACACCTGGGCCATCTGGACATCCCTGCTGAAGATGGGGCTGTTAAGACCCAATTCTGGTCCGCAGGAACAAAACGTTCCCATGCGAGCTGGAACTGGGCCCGAGGATAGCCCGGTGTGACCCTCCGGCCTGTAGGGACATCCTCCCCGCAGGCGCCCCAGACTGCCACAGCTGTGGACCCCAAGATCCCTGCCACTTGACCCACAGCTGGCCTACCACTGCCTGGATCGGGGAGCAGGGAACCCCCCACACCTGGCCCCAGCCCTTGTGGTGGCTGCCATGCCCCGATTCACCCAAAATGCTTGTACCACTTCTGAGGTGGTATAAGCAGTACGGCCCAGCAGCACGTACAGGGCTGTGACCTGAATTGGCTCTCTACGTGCTGCCGGGTGGCCTGTCCCCACTTTGCCCCCTCCTGCCCCCCGCCGGCTGTCCCCATCCTGAAGCACAGGACATATAGGGAGAGCCAGTGGGGGAATAGGGTTCAGGCGGATTGTGGGGCTGCATGTCATGGCAGGATGTACAACCCTACAACCCGCGTTATAGAATGAGGGCCATATTGGCTGTAAAACATGAGGGGTGCCTTATCACAGAGGAGAAGTTGATTGTGACGCTGTTTCACCAATTTTAGCAAGGTGTGTATGTGAGGGACGATGGTACATCATTGGGTAACTCAGATTATTTGGATAAAGTTTTACTCCCTGGGCTGACTGTGGAACAGAAGGATCTATTAGAGTAGAGGAGATAGATCGTGAGATTCATATTGCAAAAATTGGTAAGGTGCCTGGGCCTGATGGCTTTTGCAATGAGTGGTATAAAATGCTGCGGGATAGTTTGGTTGGTCCCTTGAGTAGGCTGTTTGACTGATTGTCCAGCATAGCTTTCCCTACAACACTAATAAGGCCTTAATTACTGTGCTCCCAAAGCCAGGAAGGGATGTTTTGCTGGTTTCCCAGTATCAGCCTATCTCATTGTTGAACTGTGATAACAAGCTGTTGTCTAAGGTGTTAGCTTATCAATTAGCACTGGTCATGCCGAGCTTCATGCAGGACTGTCAGGTGGGGGCTGTGGGTGATCGTCACAGCTCAACAGTCTACAGTATATTGGTCAGTTTTGACGCCAAAAAGGCATTTGATCTGGTAATTGGGAATTTTTGTTTGCAGTGTTGGCATGGATAGGGTTTGGAGAATCATTTTGGAAGAGTGCGTTTACTATATACTGTCTCTCAGGTCTCAGTGGTAGTGAACAGTATTGTGTCTGAGGCCTTTCCATTGTTTTGGGGGACTATCTCCTTTGTCTCCTATCTCCTTTGTTGTTTCTTTTATTTTTAGAACCACTTTTATGTGCTGTAGGGGGTAATTCCAATATTAAGGAGGTGGTTTGCAGTCAGGAGTTTAAAATAGCTGCATTTGCAGATGATATTCTGGTACATCTGACCGATCCTCAGAGTTTGTTGGCAGCATTGTTGGATGAATTTTGGGAGTTTGGAGCTCGGTCCGGCCTAAAGCTAAATATGGATAAAATTGAAGCTTTGGTGGTAGTTCCTGAGGTCTGCTGTCTGTGGTGAGGGCTCTTTCCTTTACAGTGGGCTTCAGGAGCCTTTAAATATTTGGGGATCCAGCTCCCTGCGGACTTGAGGCAGTAATATAAGCTTAAAGTCCTTCCCTCATTGAGGAAGGAGAGGGAACAACTTCAACAGTGGGAACAACTTCTGAATTCTCTGTTGGGGCGCATAGCCTTATATAAAATGACATTGCTGCCGCGTTGGTTGTACATGCTAAAGTTGTTGCATGTACAGCTTTTAAAATGGGACTTGCGCACCTGGAGACAGCAAGTGGGTCAGTTCTTGTGGAGGGGGAAGAGGCACCGAATTGCATTCTCTAAACTTGTGTGGCCCTGAGATCAGGGGAGATTGGGAGTTCCTGAGTTGGAAGCTTATAATTTGGGCTGCTTGTTCCAACATCTACGAGACTGGCTTTTCATATTAATATAGTAACATAGTATATGACGACAGATAAAGACCATCATGGTCCATCTAATCTGCCCAGCAAGGTGGCAAGAGTAGGTGCACCTGCCATTCTGTGCAGGTCACCCCTCCCCATGCCTTTGTTTAGAGGTGTACCCATTGCTCTGTGCAGGTCACCCCTCTTTGTTGAGATAGCTGAGACAGTTAAGGCTTTTTTTATTTTAACCTGTTGCTATAAAGGGATCCATGTGTCTCTCCCATGCCATTCTGAATTCTGTCACTGTATTTTCCCCCACCACTTCCATCTGGAGGGCATTCCAAGCATCCATCACCCTTTCAGTGAAAAAGTATTTCCTGGCGTTGCCTTTCAGTTTATCCCCTTGAAGCTTCATGTTATGTCCTCTAGTATTACAGCTTCCCCGTCTTTGAAAAAGGTTTGTTTGTTCATTAATACCCTTTAAGTATTTAAAGGTCTGTATTATAACTTCCCTGTCCTTCCTCTCCTCTAGTGTATACATATTTATTTTTATTTTATTTTATTTAAACGGATTTCTATACCGCCTTATCCTACAATCAAGGCGGTCTACACAGCAAGCAATCAACATACAGTGTCTAGTGTGCATTGAACAGTGAATGCGTGTGTGTGTAGAGGGTCGTTGATTCTTTGTGATCTATTTACAACGTGCGCTATATACAATACTATGTACATCAGGACTTTACTTCAATACTATGGTTGAGCTGTGGTACTGTCCGTTGCATAGTTAGGTGACGTCACCGTAGTGCTCTATGAAGAGGGTCGTCTTGAGCAGTTTCCTAAATTCCTTAATGTCTGTTGTTGACCGTAGCTCATCAGAGAGGGCGTTCCATATTGTTGGTGCTGCCTTTGATAGTGCTTGTTTTTCGGTGTCCTTGCATACCTTAGTGAGGTCTTTTGGTGTGTTGACGCGGTTGGCGGTGTCTCTCCTCCTTGGCCGTGTGCTGCTGTCTGGTTGTATGAGTGGTTGTAGGCTGAAGGCTGATAGCTGTTGTTTGATTCTGAATATGTTTATGACTGTCTTGTATCTGATGTGGGAGCTGATTGGTAGCCAGTGGAGGTCTTTTAGAGTGGGTGTGATGTGTTCTTGTCTTGTGGTGCCAGCTATTATGCGTGTTGCTGTGTTTTGTGCCAATTGCAGTGGCCTGAGTGTCTGTTTTGTTAGGCCAAGGTATATTGGGTTGCAGAAGTCTAGGATTGGGGTTATTAGTGCTTGACATACTGTGCGGAAGTGCTCCTGGAAGAGGAGGGGCTTGAGGCGTCGGATTATTCTCATCTTGTGGTATGCATTTTTGGTTGTTCTGCTGATGTGGGACTGAAGGTTCAGCTCTTTGTCTAGCGTTACTCCGAGGTATTTTACTTCTGGTTGTATGGGTATGGTTGTGTTGTCTATCTTGAGGTTGAGTGGAGGGATGAACATGGCGTTTCGTGTGATGATCAGCGCCTCGGTCTTGTTGTAGTTTATAGTCAGGTTGTTGTCTTGAAACCAGCTATTCATGTGCATGAGACACTCTGTTATCTTGGTGTAGTCTGGGTTTTTGAGGGTGATCGGTGTGTATATCATTATGTCGTGAGCATAGATTGTGTATTTTATCTTGTGTTCTTTTATGATGCTGCATATAGGCTGGATGTAGAGGTTAAATAATAGCGCTGATAGGGCAGATCCTTGAGGTATGCCTTGCATGACGTTTATGGGTCGGGATGTGTTGGGACCGATTTTGACCTGAATCTGTCTGTCCATTAAGTAGGAGTGGAACCACCTCAGAGTGGCTCCGTGGAGTCCAATGCTCTGTAGTCTTGCTAGTAGAGTTCCGTGGTCCACTGTGTCAAACACTGATGAAATGTCAATGAAGATCATGAGTATTCCGTTCCTGCTGTTGTCTATGAGGTGTAGTCTGTCGTTAAAAAGGTATAGCAAGAGTGTTTTGACTCCGTGGTTGGGGCGGAAACCGTGTTGGTTGAGGTCCAGTTGTGCGTGGTTGTCGATGTGGTCTTGTAGCTGATGCTGTACAGCTTTCTCAATGATCTTTGCCAGTAGAGGGATGCTTGAGACAGGTCTGTAAGCTGCTGGGTTGTTCTTGTCGAGTGGTGATTTCTTCGGGATTGGTCTTATTGTGGCAAGCTTTAGCTGGTCCAGCATGATTACTTCAGTTAGTTGTGTATGGTGTGGATGAAGTCTGACTTTGTCGCCTTAATCCATGTCACTGGGCATGGGTCTGTTGGGGCTCTGCTTGTATTGAGAGCGGTGATGATGTCTGAGAGCTGCTCTGTGGATGGGGTGCTGAATTTGTCCCATGTTTTTCTTGGGGGAGGGTTGATTTGCTGCTTGGGTTTGTTTTCAGTTGTGATGCTGAATGGAATTTTTCTTGGATATGGTCTGCAAATGCCTGTGGGTCTATTTATACTTTGCTCTCAGTTTTCTGTTCCTTGGTGAGGGTTTTCACAATTTCGAAGAGCTTTCTCGGTTTGTTGTTGGATTTGAGTATGATGCTTGTGTGTTATTTGTTCTTCGTTTGGTTGATAAGTTTGTTGTATTCTCTTTGTTTTGTTAAGTATAGGGCCTGGATGCTGAGTGACTTGGTGTGTCTCCATCAACGTTCTAACTTCATGAGTTCACTCTTCTCGTTCCGTATGACTTTTGAGAACCAGGGTGTGTGATGTGTTTTGGTGCGGCGAGTTTTCTTGAGTCTGTATTCGGTGGCTTTGGCAGCAGCATTGATGATGCTGTTCCATTTTCTGATTTGTTCGTCTAGAACCTCTGCTTCTGTGTTCAGGTGGGGTAGAGTGTCCTGTAGAAATTGGTCTCTGTCGAAGCTCTTAAATCTTCTTTGTGCTGTTGGATTGTCCAGGTTCTCGTTGTGGTTTCACCCTTGTGGCACAAACTTTATTTTGATTCTGTGATGGTCTGACCACGGTACAGGTGTGACATCGGGTGTTGATATGTTACTGCTGTCCATTAGAAATTTGGGCGCGAATATGAGGTCTGGTGATGATCCGTGTCTGTGTTTAGGGTATTAATCAGTTGGGTGTATTATAAGGATCCCATGGCTCGTAGGAAAGCTTCTGCATCCTTTGCGGTGGTAGATTTGAGGTTGAAGTCTCCTAATAGTAGCAGTGGTTTGTGATTTGTGTTGACTGCGCAGACCTCTTCAAGTGTGGAGGCTAACTCGTCTGGTGGCGCATGGGGAGCTCTGTAGGTGAGGCATAGGGCCATCCGTTTGTTTTCCACCGTGCTGGAGTTGCACTGGTTTGTGTTTGAGGCTCTTCGTGACTTGAACCTTAGGCTGTTCCTTGCGATGATCAAGACCCCTTCTCCTCTCCGTTGAATGCTGAGTAGGTGGATGGTACTAGTTGATTAAGTAGTACGTTATCAGTGGGGGTGAGCCATGTTTCTGTGATGCACAGTATGTCAGGTTGCTGATCCTCTATGTGGTCTGCTATTGTGTTAATTTTGTTTCGTATGGATCTGGCGTTGATGACCTCTATTGAGATTGCAGCTGGGGTGTTTAGTGGTCTATGTGATTTGTTTGGGTTTGCGTGCGTGTCGGTCTTGTGCCTCTTGTTTCTTTTGCTTGGGTGTCTTGTGTGTGTTCCAGTGTGTATACTGTGTGTTCTAGTGTGTATACTGGGGGTGTGTGTAGAGCTGTGCTGGATGCCATGGAGTGCTTGTGAGTAGGTTGTGGCTGGATGTCTGAGGTGGCAGGAGTTGGGTGAGGAGGCGGCTGATGGGCAGGATCAGGGTTGTGTACATGTTTTTTCTCCATCAGAATTTATGTGAAAGGCTGCACTTACTTTGATCCACTGATGCTGTTTTGTTGCTTTGTTGGCTGTGGTCGCCTGCTAATGCTATTTTGTTGCAGCTGTTGGCTGTGGTTGCTTTTTTTTTTGGGCCGTGCCTAAGGGCCACGCCAAAGGACCCTCTGGCGAGGCCCTCAGGCGAGGGCCCGCCAGGTGCGGGCACGCCCTGCTGGGCCGCCGCTTTTAAAGTTGCTCCCACTGCCCCGATTGGGCAGGAGCCTCTGAGCGGGAGGATTTCCCGCTCAGACGCTCTACCCCGATCGTGGGAGCTTCGAGGTCTAGCGGGCGGGTGGTGGAGGAGGAGCGGGGCTGCTTGCTGGGCCACTGCTTTTAAAGTTGCTCCCACTGCCCCAATTGGGCAGGAGCCTCTGAGTGGGAGGATTTCTTGCTCAGGTGCTCCACCCCGATCGGGGGAGCTTCGAGGTCCGGCGGGCGGATGGTGGAGGAGGTTTTTAAGGCTCTTCTCATATATCTTCTGGTGCAGGCAGTAAATCATTTTGGTCATCTTTCTCTGAACCATTTCCAGTCTTTTTATATCCTTTGCATGATATGGTCTCCAAAACTGAACACAATATTCCAAGTGAGGCCTCACCAGCGACTTGTACAGTGGCATTAGTACTTCCTACTTTCTGCTGGTAATTCCTCTGTGTATGCAACCCAGCTTCCTTCTGGCTTTGGCCACTGCCTTGTCACACTGTTTCGCCACCTTGAGATCCTCAGAAACAATCACTCCGAGGTCCTTCTCCTGGTCCGTGCACCCAATCTCTCGCCCCCTATTGCATACGATTTCCTTGGATTTTTGAATCCCAAGTGCATGACACTGCACTTCTCTATATTAAATCTTTCACTTTTGTAGATCTTTCCTCATGTTATCCACTCCCTCAGGGGAGTCCACTCTGCTGCAAATTTTTGTGTCATCTGCTAAAAGACAGACTTTTCCATTCAGTCTTTCAGCAATATCACTCACAAATACATTGAAAAGTACCAGTCCCAGGACTGATCCTTAGTGTTCGCCAATAATCACCTTCTTTTCATCCAAGTGAGTTCCGTTTACCATCACTTTTTGTCATCTGTCAATCAGCAGTACTTGTTTTATCCCTTTGGACTTGGAAAGGGGTTTGCTGGCTCCAGTTATCCTTTATATCTGTTACATGTGGGGAGGATGAACTTCTTAAACATCTGTGGAAATGTCACATGGGGCACTAAGGGAGGACAAGGCCATGGCGGAGAGACTGAATGAATTCTTTGCTTTGATCTTTACTGAAGAAGATGAAAGGAAGTTACCCATGCCCGAAATGGTAGTTAAAGGTGATGTACTGGGAAGATGTATTACAACTATTTGATAAACTGAAGAGTAGAAAATCACCTGGACCGGATAGCATACATCCGAGAGTGTTGAAATAACTGAAATATGAGATTTATAGAAACATAAAAATATGACGACAGAAAAAGACCACATGGCCTATCTAATCTGTCCTACTATTAGTAATCTGTTAACTATCATTAAAATCATCTTGGCAAAATTAAAAAATCATGGGATAGGAGGCAGTGTACCATTGCGGATCATGAACTGGTTAAAGGATAAAAAGCAAAGAGTAGGGTTAAATGGCCAATTTTCTCAATGGAGAAAGGTGAATGCTAAGAATCATAAGGAAAGGAATGGAGAATAAAACAAAGGATATTATAATGCCTCTGTATCGTCCCATGGTGCTACCGCACCTTGAATATTGTGTGCAGTTCTCATCGTTATATCTTAAAAAGTATATAGCAGAATTAGAAAAGGTACAGAGAAGAGCCACCAAAATGGTAAAGGGGATGGAAGGATACCCCTATGAGGAGAGGCTAAAAAGGTTAGGGCTCTTCAACCTGGAAAAGAGACTGCTGAGGGGAGATAGGATAGAGGTCTATAAATTAATGAATGGAGTAGACAGGTTGTTTAGTCCATCAAAAAGTAGAAAGATTAGGGGATACACAATGAAGCTACAATGTAACCCATTTAAGAGTAATAAGAGAAAATATTTTTTCACTCAACGCGTAATCAAACTCTGGAATTCATCACTGGAGAATGTAGTAAAAGTTGTTAGTATAGCTGGGTTTAAAAAAGGTTTGGACAAGTTCCTGGAGGAACAGTCCATAAACCATTATTAAAGAGGGTCTGTGAAATCTACTGCTTATACCAGGACAAGCACTATGGAACCTATGTATCTTTTTGGGAACCTGTGAGGTACTTGTGACCTGGATTGGCCACTGTTGGAAACAGGATACTGGGCTTGATGGACCTTGGTTTGACACAGTATGGCATTTCTTATGCTCTATGTTCTTATGATGCCATTAAGGGGGGCATGGCAAGCTTTGTGTAGTAGACTAGGTCAGGATGTATGTGCCTGCTTCCTGTCACTTCGGGGCAACCCAGAGTTGTTGCCTGGGGAAATGACTGGCACTTCGTCATTGGGAGCAGAAAGGTATTTGCACTGTTGAGCATATCCTGAGGGAAGATGGAGATGTACAATCCTTTCAAGAGCTGAAGGATCAATATCAGTTGTGGCAGCCAGATCTATATTCTTATATCTGAGTAAGTCACTATATTGCTTCTTTGGGGAAAGCTAAACTTTGCACATCTTTTGCAGGGAGGGTATTGCAATTTGTTGATGTTGAAGGTAGAGAGCAGGTGTCTCTCCTTTTTTTTATCTAGGGCCTGGGGAGTATTGGGCATGGTTGAGAGATGCCAACAAATTGCCTCACGCTGGAATGAGGAGTTAGGCACCTATTGGGGAGGGAAGGCTATCTGGATGAGTATTACACATGCTGGAGGCTGATTTGCAAGAGATGTTTTGTAAAGTGGCTCTGTGAGCCTAAGTGGCACCCATGCAGGCTTATAAAATTGGTTTGTCCCAAGAAGCTATATTGCGCCAGGTGCGGATGTGGCGCATATGTTCTGGCAATGTGAGAAGATTCCGAATTATTGGAAGAAAATTCAGCTGTATTTACAAAGGGTGCTTCAGCAAGAGGTGCTGGTCTCCGTGTGTAGCATTGTGCTGGGGGATGCTCGACGGATTGCGGTTCAGGGAGCGGGCACCCGGCTTTTTGTGCAAAAAGCTTTCTTGGTTGGCTTTAAGGGGAATTTTCCTGATGTGGGTGGGTTCAGATGTTCCTGCTTTTTGGGTCTGCAGCAATCTTTTTCATAGGTTAATGCAGATGGAGAACATGACCGCCCAATGCTCAACTTTGAAACTTGCCAAATTTTTAGAGACACGGGAACCCTATTTACAGGCATTGTTACCTAGAGCTCAGAGTTTAGTGTTGAATTGTACTTTTGTATAAGTGAAAACTTGGGGGGGGGGGAAGAGGGGAACGTGGTGAGACAGGCAGGGGGATGAGGGGACCAAGGAGGAGGAAGAGGGAGGTAGAAGGGGTTACATTTATTTTCTTTGCTTTTTTTCTAGTTTGACTCTGCTGCTGTCAGGCGTTCTTTTATTGGGCTTGGACGGGGCACTACTGTATTTTACAGGTCTTCATGTTTGGGTAAATTAGTATGATGTGGTGTCCTTGAAATAAACAACAACAATGTGATTATAAAACATTCTGGGGAGGGGAGGGGGGAGTGGATGGGAAGGAGAAAATGTAACAATGTGTATGACGGTTTTATTCTGTTTGTTTACTCCCAGTGGTGTGTCACAGTGCCCACGCGCTGGCTGTGCTGTTTTGTTTCAATATGTGGAAGCTGTGACTGAGTACCTGCCGGGTACTTGGACCTCTGTTGGAAACAGGATACTGGGCTTGATGGACCTTGGTCTGACCCAGTATGGCATATCTTATGTCTTATGTTCTTAATATAAAGTTAAAAAAAAAATGAACAGCATAATTTTAAACTTGATTCTGCTTCATACTGGTAACCAGTGTTCAACTAATAAAGGTGTAGCGCGGACAGAACACAACATAATAGATCACTTTAATCACAGTGTTCTGAAATAGTTGAAGACATTTTACGCAATATCGTGGAATATCAGTCAGCAGAGCATTAAGTAGTTTTAAGGGATCTGGCGTCCAGGTCTAATTGATCTAATCATCCTTAGGACAAAAACTGTTTAGCAATGATGGGTTGGGGGGGGGAGGAGCATAGAAACCAGGTGACAAGGAAGCATTTAGTCAATCTATACAGACAAAAAGAAAGATCAGACTGTAACCACTGACCTTCTAGATTCAAAATATTTCCTTCCCTTGTTGCAGAGACACTCTTCCACGTCACATTGCTTATGCCTCTGAAGTAACTCGCTAAAGGCATTTTCCTCAAGTTCCCATGATGCATCCCTAAAAAACGTATTTATTTATATTAGACATACTGCCTCTCAAAAGGCCCACTGCTGGACACGTCCATGCCTCACTGCGAGAGGAATTCTGGATAAACCTGGCAGCTGTGTTGGCACAAAATGGATAACATGATTTGTAATGTGACTTGCAGTAAATGTCAGCTTTTTTGAGATCAGGGGCATAATTGATAGGAAAGACATAAGGTTTGAAGGTGTGGGACAAATGGAAGCATAACCAGGGGGCCATGCAGCCCGACAATCTAATAAGCCTAATAAGTAAGCAGACAAAATATTTATTGACCTGGACCTTCAGAGCAAGTAACACTAATGCTGGTGTTGAGATGCAGCTAGACCAAATGGACAGGTCGGCAGTGGCTGGGCCATGTGGCATCTCACGCAGCAGCACAGCTCAGCAGCTCCGCCCCTACAGAGTTTTACAAGTGGAGTGTAAAGCATGCATCTTCCTCCGTGTCCCTTACCAGACGATAATCATTATTTACGTGGCATTCTTTCCACCATGTGCTGCTCTACTCTGCCAAACCAAATGCTGCCCTCTAATCCACTGTGCAGACAGCAAGAGACATACCTTTCCGGAATATGTATGCCCATGCGGAGCATTTCCTTCTGGAATGTTTCCTTGTTGTTACATATTGGGCATTTGAAGAAGAATAGGCCAGCGCTCAGAGCATGTTTCTACGACATAAAACACAACTTTCTGTCAGCGAAATTCATGACCCCCCACCAAAAGCAAAGTGAACGGAAAGATGGGACTATGGAGCAAAGTGGTGGTTATTCTAGTCAGTAGCAAAAACAGCCGATGCAAGGACTTTGATATCTGGAAGATAGACATTTCATATGTTGTTTCGTGTATTTTAAAAATAGAACAATAAAATCCCCTGAAATGCCATTTTTTTATTGTACTGTCCATAGAGCACATTCTTTTTCAACAGTGTGCACTATTCTTCAATAAAGAGGAATATTATCATGCATTTGAGCTGCAAAATAATGCAGAGGCCCCTGCTAATGTTTAGAGGCATGTGGGCCCTTTCCCCTGCAGTTAGCATACTGACAACATGCAGGGCCGGACTGTCCACTAGGTGAGCTAGGCAGCTGCCTAGGGTGTCTGGCTTGGGTGGGCAGCGGCAGCGACACCCATGACCATCTGCGTCGCACCCCCACAGGCTGCTGCTGATTCCATTTGGGAAGGGGAGGCAGGCAGCGGCAGTATTTCCAAAAGCAGCCACTTTTGGAAATACTGCCGCTGCTGTTGTCCTTCCTCCTCCCCCTCCCAAGTTGAAATCGGCAGCAGCTATGGGGGGTGGCGGTGGCAGATGGGAGGTGGCGGCAGCTACGGGGGGCAAAGAGGCCATGGTTTCTGCCTAAGGTGGCAGAAACCCTTGAGCCGGCTCTGGTAACACGCCACAATGCAGTAACTGGAATGTGGGCGCACTTACTGCCATACATTTATGGTTATTGCGCACCTATAACACCCACACTATGCCCCTATCCCACCCAGTCCCCAACCAATCATGTGCTAACTGGTTAGCATGGCAATTTTACCATGGGGCCCCAGGATAACAGTATGGCGTGCATAGCACAAGGCAAACTGCGCTAATGGTTAGTGCAATTTAGTTAAACATGCCTATTCTTCAGTAGCACACATTAATCTTCAATAGTATGCACTAATAAAAAATAGTGCACGCTGCTGATGGTATAATAAAACAAACGATAAAAATGAAATAAAGCAAAGCATTTTCCAATGCACACCCCTAATGTCAACTAAAGAAAGAAGGACTCACATAAAGATCCACCAATAAGCAGGCGTAAATGTGTGTGGGTGCATTGTAGCTGCAATTTTCTTCAGGCTTTGTGAGGCCTATGTGTCTTTATAAAAGTAGCCTCAAAATATGTGTCTCCTTCTATTTCCTACCTAGGTGACCTGTTATAAAATTAGGATCTTAGGAAGTCATTTTATAGTCATTTCAGTCATATATGGCAATATAGATGCATAAAATGACTCTTATAAAATAACCTCGTGCATAAATGTGCATGTGGCAGCATGAGCGCACGTACTGTTACAGTAGGCGCTGCCAAGGGCATGGTATGGACAAAGCACGGGCAGTGTAAGATGATAATCTACATGCCTACTTGCATAATCTATGCAGAGACATTCACGTCTCATCCTGATCAGGCACAAATAACCGTAACCTCAATGTAGTCGTGATTACTGCTGGATGTGCACTAATATTTTATAAAAACACATACTCACCTAAGTGTCTTTATAAAATTAGACAAAAACAGGCACCTTCTTGCCCTCTAACCCTGGACTCTCTATTATAAAATTACCTTCTTAGTGTATTACAGGAGACCATGCTGGGAACCGAGGGGCCAAAATCCTCCTCTCTCCTGCTCAGACTATTGCAAGTCCCATTGTAAAGCTGGGTGGGGCTGTGCTGTTTGTAGTTTACTAGCTTCCTCAGTGGGCTCCTCTTTCACCTAGCAATAGCCACACCTGCTTAGCACCACTGAGCTATGCTGCCTGGTGCTCATAGCAAATGTACACCGTTTATCTTTGAAAACATCCTCTTAGTGCAGCAGGGCTGGGGGGGGGGGGTAATTTAGTCACCAAGAACTGTCTAGACTGATGCTAGCATGGTTATTAGTGTGTTATAATGTATGCCTACTTTTTCTGTGCAATCTGGCGACTCAATAAAAATGTAAAATTCGAAAAAAGGAACATCCTCCAACTTGCCTTTATTTAAACTATTTTAGCATGAAAGCACAGTTACTTACCTGTAACAGGTGATCTCTGGGAACAGCAGGAATTAGTCCTCACATATGGGTACGTCGGTACCGACGGAGCCTGCGCGGGAAAGCTCCCCAGCTTCCTAGAATGGAAGCTTTTGGGACCTCCCACTGCACATGCACACTGCCTTCCCGCCTTCCTGAACAGCTCTCCTCATTTTTCGAGTTTATAGCTGAGTCAATAGAGAGAGGACAGGAAGATAGATAGATAAAAGATACAACTCCTAGGGGAGGTGGGTGGGTTGTGAGGACTAATTCCTGCTGTTCCCAGAGATCACCTGTTACAGGTAAGTAACTGTGCTATCTCCAGGAACAAGCAGGAATAAGTCCTCACATATGGGGACTCCCTAGCTTAGATGCGTGGGATCCCCTGTCAAGGTTCGCCATCTTCGTATGGATCTCAGGCATCCATCCTGGGAAGGTGGGCAGGAGTTGTCTAAGAATGGAACAGGTGTTTGAGGACAGCCTGGCCAAACAAGGCATCCCGGCGGGAGTCTTTGTCCAAACAGTAATGGGCTGTGAAGGTATGAACCGAGGCCCAGGTAGCGGCTCGACAGATCTGATCAATGGAAACAGAGTGCAGATGAGCCATAGAAGTTGCCATGGCTCTCACATTGTGAGCTGTGACATGGTCTTCCAGAGAAATGTATTTTACTCTGGTAAGCAAAGGAAATACACTGAGCAATCCAATTGGAAAGTGTACGCTTGGAGACTGGAAGTCCCAAATGTGAAGGATCAAAAGCCACGAAAAGTTGAGAAGACTTTCGATGTGGCTGAGTCCTATTAAGGTAAAAGGCTAGAGCTCTTTTACAATCCAGAGTATGAAGGTTCCTCTCTGCACTGGAGGCATGAGGAGCCGGAAAAAATACAGGTAGATATACCTCTTGATTAAGATGAAAAGGCGAGACCACTTTAGGCATAAAGTGGGGATTCGTCCTAAGGACCACCTTGTCATGATGAAATCTTGTATAAGGTGGATTAGCATCTAGAGCCTGCAGTTCGCTGATGCGACGAGCGGAAGTGACTGCAATTAGGAATAATACCTTCCAGGAAAGAAATTTCAAGGAGGTAGAAAATAACGGCTCAAAAGGTGGCTTCATAAGCTGACCAAGCACTAGATTCAAATCCCATGCGACCGGGGGGGGGTCTGATGGGAGGTTTAGTAAGGGTCAGGCCTCTCATGAATCTTGCAACAAGAGGATGAGAGGAGATAGGTTGTCCATTTACAGGTTTCAGGGATGCTGAAATAGCACTTAAATGGACTCTTACAGAATTCGTCTTAAGGCCTGCATTGGAAAGATGCAGGAGATAGTCTAAGAGGGAATTCAAAGGAAGTGCCAGAGGGTCAAGGCCCTGCTGAGCACACCAAATGGAAAAACGTTTCCATTTGAAAGCATAAGACCGCCTCGTGGAAGGTTTCCTAGAGGCATGAAGGATATCTTTCACAGGTTGAGAAAGATTAAAGTCCTGAAGACTTAAGCCTTCAGTAACCAAGCTCAGAGATGTAGGGATTTGGGGTTTGGGTGCCACAAAGTCCCATCCTCCTGAGACAGAAGGTCTGGTGCAGCTCCTAAGTCCAGGGAGGATCCCTGGGAGAGCTGTAGAAGCAGAGGGAACCACACTTGGCGTGGCCAGCGTGGAGCTATGAGGATCATAGAGCCGTGATCTCTCTGGAGTTTGAACAGAGTCTTGGGAATCAGCGGAATGGGTGGAAAGGCATATAGGAACGCCTGAACCCAATGGAGGAGAAAGGCGTCCGTGGCCTGAGCTTCCTGACACGGAGTCCTGGAACAGAACCGGGGAAGTTTGGCATTCCACGGACTTGCAAAGAGGTCTATGTCCGGGGTCCCCCATTCCTGAAAGATTCTGGTTATCTGGTCCACGTGTAGGGACCACTCGTGTGGCAGCAGAACTCGACTGAGCCTGTCTGCTCGAGAGTTTTGAACTCCTGGAAGGTACACTGCTAGCAGATGAATTTGGTGCTCTCTGGCGAAGGCCCATAATCTGAGAGCTTCGTTGCAAAGCGACAGAGAGCCCGTTCCTCCTTGTTTGTTTATGTAAAACATGGCCACCTGAACCAGGACAGTCAGGTTGGCAAGGAGGGTATGGAAGACCTTGAGGGCAAGGTAAATTGCTCGCAGTTCCAGGAGGTTGATATGAAGGGTGGCCTCCTGTGGAGACCAAGTGCCCTGAGTGGAGAGAGTTAGCAGATGGGCTCCCCACCCCAATTGGGAGGCATCTGTTGTGAAGGTTGCTTGGGGTAGCAAGGGCTGAAAGGGAGCCCCCAACAACAGATTCTTGGTGGATATCCACCAATGGAGGGACCAAGACAGACGGTTTGAGGTTTGTATTTGGTCTGAGAGTGCTCCCGACGCCTGAGTCCACTGGGTGGCCAGGGTCCATTGAGCTGCTCTCATATGAAGACGAGCATAGGGCACCACATGTACTGTGGAGGCCATATGGCCCAGGAGGCGTAGCATTTCCCTGGCTGTCAAGTGAGTACCGGACTGGGCTTGGGAGGCCAAGCTCAGCAGACGCTGACCCCGAACCAGTGGAAGGTAGGCTCTTGCAGTGGTGGTGTCCAACCGGGCCCCTATGAATTCTAGAGACTGAGTAGGGCTGAGTTGAGACTTGGGAAGGTTTACCACCAGTCCCAGATACTGCAGAAGGTTCCTTGTGCGGTCTAGGGAAATCTGGGCCTGCGACTGAGTTGGAGCTCGAATGAGCCAGTCGTCCAGATATGGGAATACGAAAATCCCCATGCTTCTGAGAAATGCGGCTACGACTGCCCTGCATTTGGTAAAGACTCTTGGGGCAGAGGCGAGACCGAAGGGAAGTACTCTGTATTGGTAATGACTTCCCCTGAACAGAAAGCGAAGATATTTTCTGTGGGAGGGATGGATGAGTAGATGTGTATACGCATCCTGCAGGTCTAGAGAACAAAGCCAGTCCTGACTCTGAAGGTATGGAAGGAGAATGCCCAAAGAGAGCATTTTGAATTTCTCCTTGTACAGAAATTTGTTCAATTCTCTCAGATCTAGGATTGGTCTGAATCCCCCTGTCTTCTTTGGAATGAGAAAATAGGGGGAGTAGAAACCTGACCCCTGTTGATGAAGAGGAACCTCTTCTATGGCCCCTTGGGCAAGCAGAGAAGAGATCTCCTGATCCAACAGGGCTAGGAGAGGAGATGGAGAATTGAAGGGTCTCACCATGTGATGAGGAGGAAGGCTGGAGAAATGAAGTTTGTAACCCTCTCGGATGATAGAGAGGGTCCATTGCTCTGTTGTGATCTGTTCCCATCTGGGAGCAAAGTGAGCTAACCTTCCAGGTATGGTGAGAGGTTCTGGTTGGTCCAGAACCAGGAATGGCAAGTTCTCTAGGGGCAAGTCAAAACCCCTGAGGGGGTGGAGCCTGTTGAGCTGCAGTAGCTGCTGCAGGCTTTGCTCTTGCTTGTTTCGTTTGCTGACGTTTAGCCGCAAAGCGAGGTTGAGAAGATTGCTGGCCAGTATTGGAAGCATATCTGGCCTTCTTATAATAAGGCCTCTTGAAAGACTTCTTCTTAGTGGGAGTAGAAGTGGACTTAGAAAGTCTCTCTAAGGTGGCATTTTCAGCGTCCATTTGAGTGGCCTTAACCTGCCACTCTGCACCGAATAAGTTCTCACCTGTACAGGGCAGATTCCGTAAGCCATCTAGAACCCAGGGTTCCAGATCAGAAGCCTGGAGCCAGGCCAGACGTCTGGCTGCGATAGCAATGCCAGAAGCTCTGCTGGCTCCTTCGAAGGAATCAAAGGCAACTCTGTTGGAGAACTTAGAAACATCTAAAAGTTGTTTCACAACAGAAAGGAAGTCCTCCTGTTTATCCTCAGGGATAAGGGAGGCAAAATGCCGTACTTTCTTGGCAAGTTCCCCTAGGAACATGCCCATATAGAGGCTGTAGGAATTAATCCTGGCTATAAGCATACTAGCCTGGAAGATTTTCCTACCAAAAGAGTCCAGTGTCTTACATTCCCTTCCTGGAGGTGTAGAAGAGTGCCTTTTAGTACTCTTGATCTTTTTCATTGCAGACTTTACCACAATGGAGTGGTGAGGCAATTGAGTTTTCTGAAAACCAGGAGAAGGAGGGACCCGATACATGGTGTCCAACCTACGGGAATAAGGAGACAGAGTTAAAGGGTTCTCCCAGAAATCCATCAATTGTTCCTGAAGGATTTCATGGATAGGCAGAGTAACTGCTTCTTTAGGAGACTTAGAGTATCCTAAAATATCCAATCTTTTTGACCTTGGTTCCCTTTCAGAGGAGGTAGTGATAGAAAGGCCTTTAGCCATTTCTAAAATAAAGTCCTGAAAGGACAAATCCTCTGGAGGAGACATTCTCCTTTTTGGAGAAGAAGGTTCCTCAGGAAGGTCAAGGGAGAGCTCTGCAGACTCATCAGAGGAGACAAAATCCTCAGAGGAATCGGTGTATTCTTTAGTTTCCTCCAACGCACGATACGCATACCGATCGGTATCGACATCGGGCGTACCGGGTATGGAAGCGGTATGGAGCGAAAGCCCATACGGTACCGATTTGCGTTTAGAAGAGGAAGGCCTGGGTTACGGCATGGCGGACGATACCGGAACCGGGCCCGGAACCGCTGGAAGCGGTACCGATGGCGTTGCAGCTTTAATGAAAGCCATGACGGCCTGCTGCATGGATTGGACAGTATTGCCCATAGACGCCACGGCTGCCTGGATGTCGGTACCGGTATGGGCCGGTTACCCCAGAGCAGTCCAACAGGTGATCTGTCGAGGCCGTGCCATCGATGTCAACCTGTAGCCCCTGTATTGGCGTTTTGGAAGGTAGGGCTTCCCGCCGGGGCTGTTTGGCTGGGGCAGGGTCCTCAAAACTAAGAGCCTCTCGATGCTTTGAAGGAGATTTGCTCTTTGAGGACTTGCCCACAGAAGGTTTGGTTACCTGAGATCCATCCGGGATGATGACCTGGATGACTGTGATGTTGGATTCTCTGAAGCAAACAGCACATGGAATTTGTTGGCCCGGTTCTGCAGCCCACGCTTAGACATTTGGGAGCAGGAAGGGCAGTCCGGAATGGAAGTGGTCAGGCCCCAAACATTTAAGACACCATTCATGGGTGTCTGTGACTGATATTACAGCAGTACACTTGGTACACTTCTTAAATCCAGGGGCTGGCTTCTCCATGTGGAGAATTAAAGTAGGCCTGAAGGCCTAACTGAAGTGACCAAGTGCTGAAAAAATAATAAAAGAAAATAATTTTTTAAGAAAGAAAAAGGAAGACCGGCGATACCGGTATCGGTATGGGAAGGCAGGTACGCGGTCTAAAGAAACAAAACAAAAAACTACAATTTCTTCAGCGGTGACAGGATACACGACCTGCTGGCTCCGCGGAAAAAGAGAAACTGAGGAGAGCTGTTCAGGGAAGGCGGGAAGGCAGTGCGCATGTGCAGTGGGAGGTCCCAAAAGCTTCCATTCTAGGAAGCTGGGGAGCTTTCCCGCGCAGGCTCCGTCGGTACCGACGTACCCATATGTGAGGACTTATTCCTGCTTGTTCCTGGAGATAGTAGAGTCACAGAGGTCAGCTCACTCCTGCAACTGGGTGACTTGTCAGCTCTGCTATTCATGGGCTATGACTTTTTGTAAAGTTGGTCAGCACATTGGGCTGATGCTTTAAAGATTGGAAAAGCTTGGGAGAGTCCACTAGTGCAAAAAGGACAGCAAAAAAGAAGAAAACAAAGGGTCCGATATATCGGCCCCGGTGGCTAGCCACTAGTGCTAAATATTAAACTTGGATATTCAATGCTGGTGTCATATCTGACGTTGGAACTGAATATCCAGGGTGGCTGAATAGGCTGATTAGTAACCGGGCAGTGGTGATATTGAGCCACTCTCCGGTTAGCGATATGTGGTGAAAGTTAGGCCATGTATCTGTGAGAAGAAGGGAGGAAAGGGCAGGAAAGCCCTGCAGACAGTCTCTCTGTTTTGTGTCTCAATTTTTGGCTCCTCTCATCACAGATCAGGGCCCTAAGTGCAGAAGCACAGTTAGTAAAGGCACAGGTGATGCATACCTGAAGACACGCTCTGTGGAACCACGTGTGTTTGCAACAAGGGCTCTTCAGGACGCTATAGCTAGGTTTGGGCTGAAGACTGTCAAGACAAACGGCACATACAGTCTGCCTGGTCTCTGCATCGACATCCTGAGTAGGGGAATGCTCCCAACAGTAAGACCTGTCAGAACAGAGAGGAAAACAGCACATAAATTATGCTAAATGTGATAAAGCAATGGCGCAGATACTCAACTGATGGATACGAAGGTAACCAGGCAAGTTAACTGCTTATCTTTAACCGGGTATTCCAAAAGATATCTTTTTAAGTTGGTCTTGCTTGCTTTCATCCTGCCCAAATAATGCCCACGACTTGCCTCCTTGGAACTGCTGCAATTCAGAGCATTTATTTATTTATTTATTTATTTAACATTTCTTCTATACCGCGCTATTAAAATCAGCGCGGTGTACATCGAACAAGAATACTGCAATGTATACAAACAACATTGAGTTTACACAGAACAGGGAATTGAACATGGGAGCGAAACCGGGGAAACTAAATACAGATTAACTACAACTATGTACAGTACTCTGAAGTGGGAGGGTGTTGCATTGGTTTCTTGAAGGTTGGTAAGGTTAGGGGGACTACATGTTGTCTGTGGAGTTGACATGCGGGGGTGATTGGTGTGTAGGGAAAGTTTGTGGGTTGCTGGTTGTGCTTCTATCGTTGGAGGTTCCAGAGTAACATTTTGTGAACAGGTGGAGTTTTAAGGTTTTTCTAAATAGGATGAGGCTCTTTATTCCACGGATTTCATGGGGGAGTGCATTCCAGCTTAAAGGGGCAAATAAGGAGAAGGCTCTGTTGGAGGTAGCCTTTGTGCACTTAGTCATGAGCTTGGGGACTGCTAGTGTGTTCTGTGCAGTTGATCTTCTGCTTCTATTTTCTGGGGTGCCATGGATTATTTATTTTATTTATTTATTTAACAGTTCTTCTATACCGCTCTATTTTAGATCAGAGCGGTTTACATTTAACATCAACTATACAACACAAGGAAATTTGAGTTGTATTTACAATAAACAGGGAGATCAACTTGGAAGTAACTGGGTGCACTATGTACATTGTATAACTATATACATTAACTATATATATACATTGTATTAGCTTGCTTATTGGCGTAGGGGGGTGGTTATTTATGGCTTTGAACGTGAGGACCAGTGATTTGTATTGTAGTCTGGCATTTAGAGGAAGCCAATGCAAACCCTTCATGATGGGCGTTATGTGGTCGGATCTTGAGGATCCGGAGAGGACTCTTGCGGCTGCATTCAAGGCTAAGCGGAGCGGGTTTAAGGTCGATTGAGGGAGGCCATGAAGGATAATGTTCGCGAAATCGACATGAGGAAGGACTAGTGCCTGGAAGGTTGTTCGGTAATCTGAGAAGTCCAGTAGGTGTCGGAGGTGTCGTAGAGTTCTGATCTTATGGTATATTGCCTTTGTAATGTTTTTTATATGCATTGTCATGTTCAGGTGCTGATCCAAGGTGATGCCGAGGTAGCGGATTGTGGATTTGGACTTCAATTCTATGTTGTTGATATGTAGTGATGAGGGAGGTGTAAATTTGAGGTTCCTTGTGACAAATAGGACATCTGTCTTGCCGTGATTGATCCGTAAGTTTTGTGATAATAGCCAATCGGTTACTGCTTTGAAGCAATTAATTATTGGGGAGAGCACTGGTTGGTCTATCGAGAACGGCATGTAAAGGAGGATGTCATCAGTATATGCAAGGCATTTTACATTGAAGGATCGGATTAAGTAACATATCGGCTGCATATAAATGTTGAACATCAGTGATGATAGGGACGATCCTTGGGGGACTCCCTGTGTTTGCAGAAAAGGTTCGGAGGATGAGTGGCCAGCCTTGACTTGTTGCCATCTATTGGATAGGTAGGATTCACACCATTTTTAGAGCTGTATTTTGGATTCCCTTTTCTTTCAAGCGCTGTAGAAGTATGTCATGACTCACCGAGTCGAAGGCGGCAGAGATGTCTAGGAAAATAAGGACAAAGCCTTGTTGGATGCTGTTGGTTCCTGTGATCAGATCGTTGAACAGGGTTGTGAGGACAGTGTCTACTCCATGTGCTTCTCTGAATCCGTGTTGGGCTGGGTCCAAAGGTGCTTCGGTGTCGATATGTTGCTGGATTTGTTGTTGAGCGGCTTTTTCGATGATCTTGGCAAGTTGGGGGATGCTTGATATTGGTCTGAAGGATTCTACTTTAGATGGGTCCAGCCTGTTGTTTTTTAGTAAGGGCTTGATAGAGGTGTTTTTGAGGCTCTGCGGGAATGATCCTGTGATAAAGGACTGGTTCAATATTTTGGCCAGGATGTTGCTTATGTCGTGGCGGAGTTCTTTAATCCAGCTAGCTGGGCAGGGGTCATTAGGTGCTGTGCAGGGGTTGACAGCAGCAACGATGTCCGCAACCTCTTTATTGGATACTGTGGAGAAGTTGCATAGTGGAGTTGCTTGAAATGTATTGGATGGAACGGAGGGATTGTTGATGCCTGTTTTTGCGTTGGTCTTGACCATCTTGGATTGTAAATAGTCTGCAAATTCCTGAGCTTGAGGCATTGGGGGGTTGACAGAGGCTGGCTCTCCTGTTATGGATTTTACTATATTGAACAAGGCATGTGGTTTGTTGATGGAGCGTTTTAGTAAATCAGTGTGATAGAGTTTTCTTTTCTGCATTATCTTCACACGGTGGGTCAGCAAGTATGAGTTGTATACCATGTGTGCTTCCGAGGAGTGGGTTCGGCGCCACTGTCTCTCGAGTTTGCGTAGGTGGTGCAGAGATGTTCGTAGGTCCGTAGAGAACCAGGGTGCATGCTTTCGTCGTTTTGTCGTTTCTTCGGCATAAGATGGACAGGATGCAGCTCTAAGGTTTTTATCCCATATGGATATGAGGTCATCTAGGTTGAGGGATGTGGTGGTCATAAGAGGTTGGAGGTTCTCTAGGACTTCGCTCTTGTTGAGTGGGCTGAATCGGGCTGCTGAAGTTCTGGAGGTATTTGTATTTGTTGTTGTCAGATTGTTACTGGGAGTGCTTATGGATATGTTGAAGCTGAGGAGATGGTGATCGGACCAAGGCACTGGTGTCACGGATAGTGCGAGGTCTTGGGATGCCGAGGTGCTAGAAAGAGGTGCGAATATGAGATCCAGCTTGCCTCCCTTAGTGTGGGTGGCAGAGTCAACACATTGTTTGAATCCTAGATCCTCTAGTGCCTCAAGGAATGCTGTTGAGTGGCTATCTTGAAGAGATGGGAGCTTAAAGTCACCGATTAGCCAATTCGGAGAGTGCGGGGTTGAAGTGGTACATGCTAGCTCAATTATTGTCGATAGGTCATCTGGTGATGGAGTGGGTGCCCGGTATAGGAGGTTGATTGCGCATGATTCGTTTGATATGGTGAGAGCGTCAAGGTGAGTTGAGCTGGAGGTGTTACGCAACTTGAATTGAAGATCGGCTTTGGCAAGGATGAGTGCTCCGCCTCCTTTCTGGGTGGACCTGTGGCATGTGAATAGGGAGAATCCCTGGGGTAGCATCTGATTCAAGAGGACATTGTCGCAATCAGACAGCCATGTCTCGGTGATCATCAGGATGTCGAGATTGTGTAGTGGTATCAGGTCAATGGCTGCAGGCCATTTTGAGCGTACGGATCTGGCATTTATCAAAGCACATTTCAGTAGGTGTTGCTGACGTTGTTTCTTGGCCTTGTGTCTTTTTGAACAGTTGGAGGGGGATGTTAAGTAGGTGGGAGTGGGGTGTGTGGTTGGTCTTTGTTGCGGTATGGTGTGGGAGTTTCGGGCCGTCTCCTTCCATGGTGTAGGATTGGAATGGGGTTAGTGCCCTGGTTGAATGCATTAGAGAGGTTGGGGAGCCCAAGGGTAAGGAGAGAGATGAATAATATCAGGGGCTTGTACATTCTGGATTGGTAGCGGGGCAGTGGTAATAGGGTGGCACAGTTGAATGAGGGTATAATTACTAGCAACAGTGAACGGGAGCACAGTGAATTGGGAATAGTTCCTGGCAACAGTAGAATGTAATGCAGTGCATGAGAATAGTTACTGGCAACAGTAAAAGGTAATACAGTGCATGAGAATAATTACTGGCAACAGTAGAAGGTAATACAGTGCATGAGAATAATTACTGGCAACAGTAAAAGGTAATACAGTGCATGATAATAATTGCTGGCAACAGTAAAAGGTGATACAGTTTATGGGAATAATTACTGGCAACGGTAGTACGTTGATAAAGTTAATTGAGACTAGATTACTAATAACAGTAAAGAACTTTGGTAAAGAAAGTGAGAGTTATTATTATAGAGGTTACTACCTGTCAAGAGGAGTTTAGTGTAATTACTGACAATAATAGAAAGTAATACAGTGAATGGGAATAATTACTGGCAACAGTAATACACTGGTGAAGTTATTACTACAGGTCAAGTGGTGTTTGGTGCTATTTGCAGTTCATGATAAAGGTCCGATTAGTTTGGGTTACTTGCTGTTTAGGATTCTCAGAGGGGCCACTGTCGTTTTCGAGTGCAGTCTGATGTGAAGAGCTTGCTCATGGTTTTCTGAGTTGGGCGACAAGAGGTTGTGTGATTCCAGGTATTGGGTCACTGGTGGTGTCGTGTGGGATCTTTTGAGTCGCCTATCGTGCCCCGCCTAAGGGCCACGCCAAAGGGCCCTCTGGCGAGGCCCTCAGGCGCGGGCCCGCCAGGCGCGGGTGCGCCCGATTGGCGCGGTTTTTAAAGGCCGCCGTGTGCCCGGATTGGGCAGGTCTCAGGAGGGGGATGGAGTTCTCTTCGGTGCTCTGGCCCGCTCTATCCCCTCAGGGAGAGCACTGGATGAGGGCCGGAGTGCTGCATCTCTATGTGTAAAAGCAGCAGCTTTCTGAGCTCAGATCTACATGTATATGCCACTCTACATGAGCTGCTAATCAAGGGGCAGGTTTACTAAACCAGGTTGCATGAGGTTCAGCACATGCCAAGTGTGACCTGCGGACATTTAGTGCAGGGTGCTGCGCTAATGAGACAGGGATAGGGAGGGTTGGGGCAAAACGTGAGTGTTGGCAGCATGTCAGTTAGTGCAGACCCAGCATGGGTGCACTTAATGTCATCTTAATGGGTGGCATTAAGTGTGCCTGCGCGCCAGTTGGTTCTGTACCGCATGACAGAAATGTGATGTCGGCATGGGGGATGGAGACACATGCCCACAAAATATTAGTGAAGGCCTCCGTACTGATACTGCTTCGCGATCACATGCTACCTGCACAGCCTTTAGTAAACATGCCCCTGAATGCTGCTAATTACATCTTCAGATGTTTTTAAAATGATCTCAAAAGTGTACCAGATAGTAATGAATATTGGCGCTATTCTAATTAAGTTTTAGTTCACATCCCTGGCATATCTCCATGCCTTCCCACCTTTAACCGGTTACATTTTGTCTGAATTATCAATTTGTCCGACTAAAATTTAAGCAGTCCCTGGGGGCAGGGGTGTTTTTAAAAAGTCAGCATTTGCCTGATTAACTCATGAACTTAAGTGGAAGATCTGATTTGGGAACTGAACCGCAGAAGTTCTGCATGGCAATGTATACTACTTGTTAACTGCATCACTGGGTTTGTCCTGCAATGTGTGTAGTTTTCTAAATGCAAACCTACATACGTTTGGGCCAATATCCAAAAGATGTTAGTGGTGGCCTTCCCTATCCATCGATTTTCGCCCCTTAGATGGGTTACTATTGGAAATCTGTCTGAATAGCCCAATAATATATCTTTATAAGAAAGACAAAGAAAGAGGGCAGAGTGAGGGCAGGCCATGAAAATTTTTGGATAGTGGCGATCAACTGCTATCTGGATAAAATATGTTGAGTTGAGGCCTGCTGAATGCATAGCACTAACACAATGACGGCACTGCACATATAATCAGTGCCTCCTTGGAACTGCTGCATTTCAGAGCATTTCTATGTGTAAAACTAGCAGCTTTCTGAGATCACATCTACATGGGTATGCCGCTCTACATGAGCTGCATACACATGAGCTCCACCAGAATACCCAACAGACAGCTCGGAAAACAGAACAACCAACCAGACACTTCAAAGCATTTAACAAAGAGCAATTCATCAAAGATACAGTGCAACACCTACCCCAAGACTTCACTGACCTGGACGATGCCATCACAACATGGAATACCACCATCCTTGCTGCATCCCAAATCACACCTCGAATGAACTCAAACCACAACAAAAACAGACCAAGATCTACACCAGGGGTCTCAAACACGAGAGAACTTTGTGCGGCCCGCGATGGAGAGGAAACAAAAAAAAACCCAAACAAACCCCTGGCTTCTGCTGCTGCCCCATGGCAGCGGCAGAATCAACTGTCCCGCGGCCCCTTCCCGTCTGCCCGGCAAAGCATCTTTATCATCTTGTCAGCTCCATCAGCGGCAGCTTTCAGGGCCGCGAAGAGAGTAGTATTTCCCTCTCGCGGCTCTGTTAAGCCTGCCGGGGCTGATGGGAATTCCCATCAGCCCCGGCAGGCTTAACAGAGCAGCGAGAGGGAAATCACTCTTCTCTTCGCAGCTTGAAAAGCCCGCCGCTGATGGAGCTGACAGCTGAGGGCTCTGCTGGGCAGACGGGAAGGGGCCGCAGGACAGTTGATTCTGCCGCTGCCACGGCGGCGGCAGCAGCAGCAGAAGCCCAGGGTTTGTTTTGTGTTTAATTTTTAAATTTACTTGGGCTGATGGGGGGGAGGGGGTTAGGACTAGTAATGGGGGGGGGGGGTTAGGACTGAAAATGGGGTGATGGAGGGTTAGGACTGGTAATGGGCAGATGGGGATTAGGACTGGAGGTGGTCTGATTGGGGGGCTAAGACTGAAAATGGGGTTATGGTGGGGCTAAGAATGAAGATGGGGTGATGGAAGGGTTAGGACTGGAAGTGGGCTGTTGGGGGGCTTAGGACTGGTAATGGGCTATGGGGGGGCTAGAACTGGTAATGGACTGGGGGGGGTGCTAGGACTGGAAATGGGCCGAGTAGAAGGGGGAGCTTGAACTGCAAATAGCTGATGGGGACAGGGTTTTGGAATGGAAATGGGCTGAGTGGAAGGGGCTTGGAAAGGAAATGGGCTGTGAGGGGAGGGAGCTAGGACTGGAAATGGGCTGATGATGATGCGGGGACTAGAAGGGAGCGGATGCTGGGTGGGGCAGGAGCTAGAAGGGAGTTGATGTTGGGGGACGATTAGAATGGGATGGGGCTGGGAGAGTGAAATGGAGAGAGGGGAACAATATTGTGTGTGGGAGGGAAGAAAAATCTACAATTGGCCGGGTATTGGGAGAGTAAGTGGGGATTGAGGATGGAGGGGTAAAATTTGAGTGGATGAAATAGGAATGAGGAAAGAGCAAAAGGAGAAAGATTAGTATGTTAAAGCAGATGTAGAGAGAGAATGGAAAAAAAACTAGGAGAGAAGAAAGGACAAATGGACAGCAGACAATGGAGCGTTAGCAGAAGACACGAAGAAACCAGAAGAAAGTGGCTGGAACAATTGCAACTGAAAAAAAATGCACAAAAGGTAGAAAAATCTCTCTTTATTTTGAATTTATTAACTGAAATATGTCAGCTCTTGGAAATGTGCATCTTTAACGTCTGCACTTTATTTAATACAAGAGGAAATTAATTTATAGTTTTATTTCTACAGTGTTGTACATTCTACGTTTGGCTTTTGGGGTTCCCAGTTTAATTATTGTCTTCCTGTTTCTAAATTGTGATTCCTTGTTTGGTGATGGTGTATGTTCTGCATGTGTAACTGAGCTGAGGTATTCTGTTTATGTAATTCCTATTTGACATTGCCACTTGTTCTCTTTCCCCAGTAGGTCATGTATTGTTATTCTCTGAAATGTATTGATTTAATATTTGCAGTGTTGCCTTTTGATAGTTAGGGTATGGTGCTTTGTGAGTCCTGGTAGTGCTGTTAGGATATGGCAGGTTTGCTATGGGTTCTAAATGGGCAGTGTTTCTAGTAGTTCCTAATGTGCCTGGCGGTTGGCACTGGTTTATAGTAATGTAGAAATATTTTAATCTTTCTTTATCCATACACTCATTAAGAGGCATGTTTACTAAAAGTTAGTGTATGGTAACATTATGCAAATATTTATGCAAATGATGCCCCTTATGCAAATGAGGCCCGCGTCTTGTGCGGCCCCTGGGTTACTCTACAAGTCCTCATTTGGCCCTCAAAGCAATTTGAGTTTGAGACCCCTGATCTACACCATGGTACTCTAACACAATAAGAAAACACAAAAGAAAATTATGACAACTGGAACGTCGCTGGAGATGTAACAAATCAGAAACTACACAGAAACAATACCAAGAGATGCAAAAAGACTACAATAACCTAATAAATAAACATAAACAACAATACCACACAAACCTTGTATTAAAAGCCTGCAATAAACCCAAAGAACTCTTCAATATCGTTCGTACCCTAACAAATGACCCAACCAAGAAAGATGAAAGCAAGATGCACCCACAAACCTTTGCTGATTATCTAATAGCTAAGAACAGTACCACCACACCTCCCAACAACATCTATCCTTTGGACACACCAACTACAGATGGCTCCACAACTACCAATCAATGGTAGAACTTCAGCATCCTGTTAACTAAACAAATAGAACAAACCATTACTGTGCTAAACAACACCACTTCTCCATCGGACCCCTGCCCGGTGACTTGGATCAAATCCACCAAAGAATTATTCAACAAATTCATCCAAAAGGTAGTGAGTACCTCTCTCTCACAGGGCTACATGCCCAAAATACTCAAGCAAGCTACTATCCGATCCATGCAACCTACCGCCCGATATCCAGCCTCCCATTCCTAGCTAAAATAACTGAAAAAATTGTACAGAGACAGCTCCAAGATCACATTGACGAATTCGCCCCACTAGATCCTCACCAGCACAGATTCCATCCAAAACATGGGGTTGAGACACTCCTCATACAATTATTCGTTAACTTAATCAAAGGAATAGACAAAAAAAACAGGGCTTCTTATTAATATTCATCGACATATCAGCAGGCTTTGACACAGTTTCCCATCACATACTATTGAAACGCCTAATGGAGATTGGACTACAAGATACCACCATTAAATAGTTTCACTCGTACCTCGAAGACAGACAGCAGAAAGTAAAATCTGGTAACCTCACCTCAAAACCCTTCAAAACTACTCAAGGAGTCCCCCAAGGCTCATCACTGTCAGCTCTTCTCTTCAACATTTACATTCAGCCTATATGCAAAATATTCAACAAATACAAGATACAATACACCATATATGCTGACAACGTCATGGCATACACCCCTATTTGACTGAACTCCCCAGACTATACCAACATATCAAACTGCATTCAAGAAATGACGACCTGGCTAACCAATAATATCTTAAACATCAACATAAAATAACTGAAGCAATCATCATCACAAGAGACTCCACATTCATTCGCTCTACATCTATCAACATATCTAATACACCAATCACAATAAAAGACGAAGTCCGATACCTAGGAGTGATTCTAGACAAGCAACTCACCCTCCAACCGCATATCAACAAGATATCCAAAACAACCTTCTTCAAACTAGCAATGCTCCGGAGACTAAAACCTCTCCTCAATAAAGAACATTTCCGCACAGTATGCCAGGCTATCATTACACCTATTTATTTATTTAACTGTATTTATATCCCGCTTTTCACCGGGTCAAAGCGGTGGGACATATAACAGGGGGGGGGGGGATCAATAGTGGGGGGGGGGCCCATCACCGGGGGCTCAACATTGATGATTTTGGGATGAACATAGAGACTGACAGGATAGCACAGCTACTGGTCTGGGGTTCTTGAAGAGAAATAGGGGGGATTCCTATTCAGAGATGTTCTTGGAATAGGACGGTTTTTAGCTGCTTTTTGAATGATGGGAGATCACCGTTGTTCTTGATGTGGTTTGGTAGAGAGTTCCAGAGGGATGGGGCATAGACTACTGTAAAGCACAGTTACTTACCTGCAACAGGTGATCTCTGGGAACAGCAGGAATTAGTCCTCACATATGGGTACGTCGGAACCGACGGAGCCTGCGCGGGAAAGCTCCCCAGCTTCCCAGAAAGGAAGCTTTTGGGGCCTCCCACAGCGCATGCGCGCTGCCTTCCCGCCTTCCTGACCAACTCTCCTCAGTTCGAGTTTAAAGCTGAGACAATAGAGAGAGGAAAGGAAAGAGAGAGAGAGAGATACAACTCCTAGGGAGGTGGGTGGGTTGTGAGGACTAATTCCTGCTGTTCCCAGAGATCACCTGTTACAGGTAAGTAACTGTGCTATCTCCAGGAACAAGCAGGAATGAGTCCTCACATATGGGGACTCCCTAGCTAAGATGCCGGGGAGATCCCCCTGCAAGAATTCCTCATGTCCCTATGGATTTCAGGCATCCATTCAGGGAAGGTGGGCAGGAGTTGTTTAAGAATGGAACAGGTGTCTGAGGACAGCCTGACCAAACAAGGCATCCCGGCGGAAGTCCTTGTCCAAGCAGTAATGGGCTGTGAAGGTATGAACCGAGGCCCAAGTGGCTGCTCGACAGATCTGATCGATGGATACAGAATGAAGATGAGCCATAGAAGTGGCCATGGCTCTCACATTGTGAGCTGTGACATGGCCCTCCAGAGAAAGGTTCTTATTCTGGTAAGCAAAAGAAATACACTGAGCAATCCAATTGGATAGTGTTCTTTTTGAGACTGGAAGTCCTAAATGAGAAGGATCAAAAGCAACAAAAAGTTGAGAAGACTTTCTATGTTGCTGTGTCCTTTGTAAGTAAAAGGCAAGAGCTCTCTTACAATCCAGGGTATGAAGATTCCTCTCTGCACTTGATGCATGAGGACCTGGAAAAAAGACAGGTAGATATACCTCTTGATTAAGATGAAAAGGCGAGACCACTTTAGGCATAAAGCGGGGATTTGTCCTAAGGACTACCTTATCATGATGGAACCTTGTATAAGGTGGATTAGCTACTAAAGCCTGCAGTTCACTGATGCATCGAGCAGAAGTGATTGCAATAAGGAAAATGACTTTCCAGGAAAGAAATTTCAAGGAGGTAGTGGCTAAGGGTTCAAAGGGTGGCTTCATAAACTGACCAAGAACCACATTTAAGTCCCATGCCACCGGAGGAGGTCGAATGGGAGGTTTAGTTAAGGTTAGGCCTCTCATGAATCTCGCAATAAGAGGATGAGAGGAAACAGGTTGTCCATTGATGGGCTTAAGAGATGCTGCAATAGCACTCAAATGGACCCTTACAGAATTGGTTTTAAGTCCTGTATTGGAAAGATGTAGGAGATATTCTAGTAAAGAATTCAAAGGTAGTGCTAGAGGGTTAAGACCTTTGTCAGCACACCAAATTGAAAATCTTTTCCATTTAAAAGCATAAGAACGCCTGGTGGAAGGTTTCCTAGATGCATGGAGGACATCCTTCACCTGTTGAGAAAGATTCAAGTCTTGAAGGTCTAGGCCTTCAGTAACCAAGCTCTGAGGTGAAGGGACTTGGGGTTTGGGTGCCACAAAGTCCCCTCCTCTTGAGACAGAAGGTCTGGAGCAGCTCCCAGATCCAGGGAGGGTGCCTGGGAGAGATGCAGAAGTAGAGGGTACCACACTTGGCGTGACCAGCGTGGAGCTATGAGGATCATAGATCCTTGATCCCTCTGAAGTTTGAACAGAGTCTTGGGAATCAAAGGAATGGGTGGAAAGGCATACAGGAAGGCCTGACCCCAATGAAGGAGGAAGGCATCCTTGGCCTGAGCTCCCTGACACGGAATCCTGGAACAGAACCGGGGAAGTTTGGCATTGCACGGACTTGCAAAGAGGTCTATGTCCAGGGTTCCCCATTTCTGAAAGATTCTGAGTACCTGATCCATGTGCAGGGACCATTCGTGTGGAAGCAGAACTCGACTGAGTCTGTCTGCCCAAGAGTTTTGGATTCCTGGGAGGTACACTGCCAGGAGATGGATCTGATACTCTCTGGCGAAGGCCCACAATTTTAGAGCTTCGTTGCAAAGCGACAGAGAGCCAGTCACTCCTTGTTTGTTTATGTAGAACATGGCTACTTGATTGTCGGCATGAACAAGGACTGTCATGTTGATGAGGAGGGTATGAAAGACCTTGAGAGCAAGGAATATTGCTCACAGCTCCAAAAGGTTGATATGAAGGGTGGTCTCCTGTGGAGACCAAGTGCCCTGAGTGGAGAGGTCTTGGAGATGAGCTCCCCAACCTGCTTGGGAGGCATCTGTAGTGAGAGTTGCTTGGGGTAACAAGGGTTGGAAGGGGGCCCCCAACAACAGATTTTGAGTGGATATCCACCATTGGAGAGAGACCAAAAAAGATGTTTTGAGGTTGCTATTTGGTCTGAGAGAGCTCCTGATGCTTGGGTCCACTGGGTGGACAAAGTCCATTGAGCTGCTCTCATATGTAGGCGTGCATAAGGCACCACATGAACTGTGGATGCCATGTGGCCTAGCAGTTGTAGCATCTCCCTGGCAGTCAAGTGGCTTCTGGACTGAATTTGAGAGGCCAAGTGCACCAGACGGTGGCAACGGGCCTGAGGAAGATAGGCCCTTGCAGTGGTGGTATCTAGCCAGGCCCCTATGAATTCGAGGGACTGAGTAGGGGTGAGTTGAGACTTTGGCAGATTGATGACAAGTCCCAGATACTGCAGTATGCGTCTGGTGTGGTCCAGGGAAGTCTGAGCTTTGGACTGAGATGGAGCTCGGATGAGCCAGTCGTCCAGGTATGGGAAGACAAAGATTCCCAGAGTGCGTAGAAATGCAGCTACTATTGCCATGCATTTGGTAAATACCCTTGGAGCAGAGGCTAGACCGAAGGGAAGTACTCTGTATTGGAAATGTTTTCCCTGGAACAGAAACCGAAGGAATTTTCTGTGGGATGGATGGATGAGTATATGTGTGTACGCATCCTTGAGATCTAGAGAACAAAGCCAGTCCTGACTCTGTAGGTATGGAAGGAGAGTGCCTAGAGAAAGCATCTTGAATTTCTCCTTGTATAGGAATTTGTTCAATTCTCTGAGATCCAGAATGGGTCTGTACCCCCCTGTTTTCTTGGGAATGAGAAAATAAGGGGAGTAAAAACCTGATCCTTGTTGAGGAAGAGGAATCTCTTCTATTGCCTTTTGGGCGAGAAGAGTGGTCAACCTCCTGGCCCAACAGGTACTGGAGAGAAGGGGGAGAATTGAATTGTCTCACCATGGAATGGGGAGGAAGGCTGGAGAAATGTAGTTTGTAGCCCTCTTTGATGATAGAGAGGGTCCACGGTTCTGATGTGATTTGTTCCCATCTGGGAGCAAAATCAGTTAACCTTCCTGGAATGGTGAGGGGTTCTGGTTGTTGCAGAGCCAGAAAGGTTAAATTCTCTAGAATCAAGTCAAAAACCCTGAGGGGGATGGGACTGCTGGATTGTAGCAGCCCCTGTAGACTTCGTTCTGGCCTGTTTAGCTTGCTGACGCTTAGGAGCAAAGCGAACTTGGGAAGATTGCTGGCCAGTATTTGTGGAAAATCTGGTCTTTTTATAGAAAGGTTTCTTAAAAGGTTTTTTCTTGGCAGGGGTAGAGGTAGACTTTGAAAGTCTATCTAAAGCAGCATTCTCTGCATCCATTTGAGTGGCTTTGATTTGCCACTCCTTGACAAACAGATTTTCACCTGTACAGGGCAGATTGCCCAAGCCTTCTTGTACCCAGGGTTCCAAATCTGCGAGCAGCTATGGCAATGCCAGAGGCTCTGCTTGCCCCCTCAAAAGAGTCAAAGGCTGCTCTGTTGGAGAACTTTGAAACATCTTGAGTTTGCTTTAGCAAAAGAAGGAACTCCTCCTTCTGATCCTCTGGGATAAAGGGGAGAAACTGACGTATCTTTAATGCAATCTCTTTCAAAAACATGCCCATATAGAGGCTGTATGAATTGATTCTGGCAATAAGCATGCTAGCTTGGAAGATCTTTCTCCCAAAAGCATCCAAAGTCCTACATTCTCTTCCTGGAGGGGTAGAAGAGTGCCTTTTGGTACTCTTTATCTTTTTCATAGCAGACTTCACCACAATAGAGTGGTGAGGAAGCTGAGTTTTTTGAAAACCAGGAGAAGGAGGAACCCGATACATGGTGTCCAAACGTCGAGAATGTGGAGATAGGGTGAGAGGAGCCTCCCACAAGTCCATCATGTGTTCTTGAAGAATTTCATGTATGGGTAAGGTGGCTGCCTCTTTGGGAACCTTAGAGTATCCTAAAATATCCAATTTTTTTGCTCTAGGTTCCTTTTCAGAGGTTACAGATATGGAAAGTCCTTTAGCTACTTCAATAATGAAGTCTTGAAAGGACAAATCCTCTGGAGGAGACATTCTCCTTTTTGGAGAAGAGGGCTCCTCAGGAAGAGTAAAAGAGACATCAGCAGAATCATCTGATGTATCAGAATCTTCAGAGGATTCAAAGTATCGCCTATTTGCTTCCAGAGATCGATACGCATACCGACCGGTATCGACATCGGGCGTACCGGGAATCGGAGCGGTATCGAGGAAATCTCCGGCACCGGAGACCGGAACCGGCATGCTACTGGAAGTAGATGCTCTGGGTACCGGTATCGGTTGCGGTACCAGAATCGGAGTCGGAACCGATTGCCGCGGTACCGATGGCGTTGCAGCATTAATGAAAGACAATAAGGCTTGCTGCATGGATTGTACCGTAGTACCCATAGTCGCCACAACTGCCTGGATGTCGGTACCGGTGTTAGCCGGTACCCCAGAGCAGTCTAACAGGAGATCGGTCGAGGCCGTGCCATCGATGTCTACCTGTAACCCCATAGGAGGAGCTTTGGAAGCCGGAGCTTCCCGCCGGGGTTGTTTGGCTGGGGCAGGGTCCTCAGGGTCAAATGCAAGGGCCTCTCGCTGCTTAGAGGGAGATTTGCCTTTTGAGGACCTGCCTGAAGAATGTTTGGTTACCTGAGATCCATCAGGAGAAGAAGACCTGGAGGATGTTGATGCTGGAGTATCGGTAGAAAACAGCATATGAAACTTAGCTGCTCTGTTCTGTAAGCCCCGTTTGGACATCAGAGAGCAGGATGGACAATCCGGAATGGAATGGTCAGGCCCCAAACATTTAAGACACCACTCATGGGTATCTGTGACTGAAATAGTACTGGTACACTTGGTGCATTTTTTAAAACCAGAAGCTGGTTTTTCCATGAGGGAGAACCTGAGAAGGCCTAGAGGCCTCACAGAAAAAATACACCAAGTGAGGAAAAAGTATATATATATATTTTTTTTTTTTAAAGAAATAAACGAAAAAAGACCGACGGTACCGGTCCGGAATCGGGGAAGGCAGACACGCGGTCAAAGAAACAAATTAAAATAACAATTTCTTCAGCGGTGACAGGAACACGACCTGCTGGCTCCGCGGAAAAAGAAGAACTGAGGAGAGTTGGTCAGGAAGGCGGGAAGGCAGCGCGCATGCGCTGTGGGAGGCCCCAAAAGCTTCCTTTCTGGGAAGCTGGGGAGCTTTCCCGCGCAGGCTCCGTCGGTTCCGACGTACCCATATGTGAGGACTCATTCCTGCTTGTTCCTGGAGATTATAATATACCAAGGTCTATCCAAACAAACCATCCGTCCTCTACAAATAGTCCAGAACACTGCTGCCTGCGTAATTACAAGCGCCTCAATACAAGACCACATAACTCCAATACTATACGACCTGCACTGGCTACCAATCTCATCATGGGCAAAATATAAAGCAGCACTCACCATCTTCAAAATTAAAAACAACATGTCAGCAGAGATACTACAGGAACTCATCGGAACCAAAACAAGCAATAGACCAGACAAAAACAGCACCAAGAACAACACCCGCCTATTCATAAGAACCAACAAATCCACATCCATGCGAGCTTTCTCTCTTGCTGCCCCTGCTATCTGGAATGTCCTCCCAGATAAACTGAAAGCAACAACAGTCATAAAAGAATTCCAGAAGCTACTCAAAACCACCCTATTCATCGAATAATTCAACGAAGATCACCAACCCCCAACCACCCAAATCACCCCACAAGCAAACCTCACCCAAACAAGCAAAACCCACTCAACCAACAACCTGAGAGCAACAAATAACCTCAATGACGTCCAGAAGATACTAAAGAAAATACTCTTCACAGAATGCTACAATGAAAGCACATGAACTGCCCAAACAAAATGTAAAAATGCAAATGTAAATATAAATGTAAAAATGTAAATAGTTCCTGTACAGAGCTCATAATGTATAAACCTCACCACGCAATCAACCTCCTCACACCACACACACACACACATGCCCCGAATTTCACTGCATGCACACACCCCCGCACCCAACCACTTGATTTGTTTGCTGTGAAATTGAATTGATTTGATCTGATTTGTTTGCTGTATAATTTGATTTGATTTGTTTGCTGTGTAATCCGCTTTGATTTCAGGATAAAGCGGTATATAAATCCTTTTAAATAAATAAAATAAATATGTAGAACAGCATTAAATATAATGAAGTTCAAAACCGCTGCCTGGATTTAATGTATTCCAATCACCATGCCAGCTTTCACCCAACTAACCTTGCTGCAGTGTTCACGTTTCCTCTGGGTAAAAGCACGCACTTCTGATCCCAACACATGCTCTCTTACCCACATATACAGGGAAGCCCAAAAAAAGTGAGAACATCTCGTAGCATATAAGTTATTTAAAAATTCAAAAAGACAGATGTAAACGACTGACAAATTTTAAAAAAAGATGGCGACCGGAAATTGTCGAAATAAAGACGTTATATAGCTAAAAAAGGTAAATAAGTAAACTATTTAAGCTTTCATTTACGAGATGTTCTCACTTTTTTTGGGCCACCCTGTAGGCAGGGCCGATCCAGGTCCAACCACTAGGCAAAATAGAGAGTCACCTAGGGTGGGCAGCTTCGGGGGGGGGGGGGGAAAGGGGTGTGTGGCAAAGAGCATGGCATTCAAAGCTAAACAACAGATTCTGACAGCTGGGGTGGGGGAGGCTTAATGTTTGCCTAGGTTGCCAAGACCTTGAACCAACTCTGGGGCCGGCCCTGCATACAGGACAGGCAATTTTCAGATAGTCCACTTATCTGAATAAACGGTCTGTGAAAACGGCCCTACCTGGAAGTAGTTTTGCAACAGACTGCATAAATCTGTGGGCTGTCACATCCCTAATGTGCATCAATTTCCAAAGTGAACTTACATATGTGAGTTTGCTTAGACAACAGTTTCTGCAAAACTACTTGCATAAAGATATACCTGCTACTTTGTGCGAGGAGTTTTGCCGAGATAGTTTATGCGCATACATTTCAAAATTAAAAAGTATGCAAATAAACCCCAACCCTCCCCTGAGTCCATCTCCAGAGATCTCTCTGCTGTGCGCATAAAGCGGTGCATGGGAAGTCAGCATCGGGTGTTGGAGAGCACCAAAGCTGCTGGTAGCTATTGCCACCTCTGTCGATGCCAGAGAGGGGCAGTAATGGGCGTCGCGGAGGGGGGGCACAAGGGATGAGATTCGCCTAGGGTGCCTCATCTCCTTGCCCCAGCCCTTGCTGGTACTTGTACACTGTAGGAGCTGTTCCTGGGTGCTTATTTTATAAAGGTACACAGGTGCCCATGTTGCCTTTATAAATCAGTCTTAAAATCAGTATTTCTTTGGACCTCACACCGAGACATTCTGTTATAAAATCAGGCCCACAGAATATATGTGCATAATTTTACTTGAGATGCAATTTTCAATGAGGCCATTTCTGTGGGCATTGTTGTACCTATGGAAATGCTTTTGAAATTTATCCTCTCTGATATAATCATTCTCCCAGTGAACGGACTACAGAATAAGAAATTGAGTTGCTATTTGGAACCACACACATTAACATACTTGAATGTCACAACAAAAAGGGAAGGAGAAGCGTCCAACGGGCATGCCCCTAGCTTAATCCCAAGACTATAAACATAGGCCTGATTTTCAGAGTGAATTATACCTTTACCAGCAGGGGGCAAACACCTAACTCACTTATCCAGATATTTTACATGGATCGGCTGGCTTAGGGGAGCAGAGAGGGCGGAGCTAGCTCTTATCCATTTACCAGTGATATTCAGCCGCTAAACGGAGAATCGCCACACAGTCGCCACTTACACTTTTATAGTACCACTGACTATGTTGACTATGTAGAGTTCAGTGCTGGGAACTGCCTGGACTGAACATCAGGGTTGTCCTTATTAAGCACAAACAGGGAAGGAAGAAAACCAACTAGCATGTAACACAATCGTTGCAATGTCTGGACTAAATGGAAGCTACAAAAGTAGAGGAAAACTCCCAGGAAATGGTGCATGAATATTCATGGTGCTTTAGCCTAATAAAATGCTTTTTTCAATTGAACTGAAGACCAAAGGTGCAGGAGGGAAACTGCTGGTCAAAAAAAAGCACTACACATTTTCAATGACTGGTACACACTAGTATACTTTGATTAGCAGGAGTAAAATCTATCCCTTCCCTTGATTTGAGTCTGGTGAAGCACTGTTCATCAGCCCGCTTGGAGAGATGTCTATGGATGGATCACAGACACGGAGAAAAGGAGACACTGTGAACTTAAAAGGTATCACCACAAACAACAGGCAGGGAAAAGGAATAGGGATTATACAATATAAACACCATCTAACTAAGATTTCCTTTAATCAGCCAGTGCATGGGGAGGCTCCACAGGACCGGGGATACAGCTTTGATAGAGATCTAGTCGGCTGGGCTTCTCTGACAGGAGTGAGATTTCTGGTAATGTGCCGTGTCTGTGTCTTCCCCCTTCCTCTTGTGTCGTGTCCTCTGTTACTCGCATTTGCCACTACTCTGTAACCTAGGCTCTCCCTTGCTCTTCCCCTTCATTCTCTCGTTTTCGTTCTCCATCTCCCTGTGTTTGTTTTGTCTGTTCCTCCCCCACCATTTATTTTGTAAACCGCCAGGTTGCTCCACTATAAGCGGTATATCAAGTCAAATAAACTGTAACTGTAAATTCCAGGTCAGATATCTCTGTAACCAATTCTAACTCTGGGCACTGGTTTCCAGACAAGTAACACCGTCAGATGTTACAGTCTTACAGTTCCCAAAGCTTACTAGGAAACATACATACTCACTCGGAATCAACAAGGCACGCCAAGCTTCAATTTGAATGACAAAACTTAAATAAAAGATTTCATCTGGGGAAAACAAGAGTCCCGGGGTAGAACAAGGAAACATGCACATAAAATCCCTTATTTTGCACAGTAAGGCTGGATTTGAACGTTTAACTCTTGGCATTAAAACTGTGGGTCACTAATGTAGTCTGTGCATGTTGTAGCTCAATTCAAGTTAAAATTCCTTTGGTCCTAAATGATTTTTTTTTTATATTTACCCAAATTTTTCAAAAAACTGAAAGATGCACTCTTTCTCCAGGCCACAGGGAAAGTGGAAGGTCTTGCGACAGTTCTTGGCGCTGCAACCAATGGAGGCACCTTTTTGCTTACAAACGGAGCAGTTCTAGGGAGAAAGTACAAGCAGGTCACAGTTTCTCGCATGAAAAGTGCAACAAAGTGTCAACAAAGTACAAGCTGAACTAATTCAGTGTGGAGGAGTAGCCTAGTGGTTGGGGCAAGGTACTTCAGGCCGGAAGGTCGGGGGTTCAAATCCCACTAAAGGACAGCAACCTTGGGCCGGAAGGACTGGGGTTTCTAGTCCCACAGGTGCTCCTTGTGGTCTTGGGCAAGCCACTTAACCCTCCATAGCCCATGTTCCCTGTAAAATAGTTATCTCCAAGTTATAATGCCCTGTTCAATGTAATTTCAGTTTGTTCAATGTAAACCGCACTGATGCAGAATAGCGCGGTATATAAGAGAATGTAAATAAAATAAATAATAAATAAAATAAATAAATTCTATCCACTGTCAGAAAACCCTATTACCATGGCCTGTGGTTTCAGAGAAATTGGAAGAGGCTGGCTGGAGTGCCCCAACATTCAATTTCTTTGTCTGTTGCCTCTGCAAAGGATTTCCCATCTTCAGCCCATTTTTCCTGTCAACTGTAAGAAAGGTCCAAAGGATAACGGGACGGGCAACCTTCAGAATCTTGTATGAAAGACTTAAACTAATATGGATAATATCAGGACTTAATCAGATTCTTTTTCTTTTTGGCCAGGAATTCCAGCTCCTTTGGAACCTATTGACCGGCAAAGTTAAAGGTTACTGCCCCCTTACTCATTTTTTACAATGCATGATAGAATGGCTGGATGGTTTAATTTAAATTTGGTTTGGTTTTAGCTTGTTTATGAGCGTTAGTTACTCTAGATTAATGGATGCTTGCATATTAATGGAGTAGCATATTTGAGCCCGTCAAGATTTGAACATGGGCTCTGGTAACTGGTATGGACGTTGGTTAACATAAGGATGGATCACAAGATGGAATGTATATTTAGGACAGTTAGAATTTTATACTAGAAGGGTGTATGAATATGTTTGTAAAATTTTGTAGTTTGCTCTGCATTATAAGTGGGATATAAATTTTATTTCAAATTAAATTATTCATCTGAGAGACAAGGACCTTCCCTCAAGAACCCAGTAAAAGTGTTCCCTTAGCACCGCCAATAGATGTTGCACTTAACTAATGGCCTGGCAGTGCTGCTTTGCACATCATGTTGGAGTTTGGGTTCACTTCTTGGACCTCGCGCCTGTTCTTTAAATTGTCAGCAGGTTACGGATGCTATGGTGCAGTATTCATAGGCCAAGGAAGAAGGGGAGAGGTAAACACAGTCATTTTTTAAATTCTTGCCAATCAAATTCTGACAGACAGATCTAAGTTATTTGATCCTTACTTTTGGCCTCAGCCAGGGCCAGTGCTAGGGGTTCTGGCACTCCTCTGCAACCTATAGATCGGCGGCCCCCTTCCTCATTATTATTAATGCTGGCTACATCCCACCCCCCTTTTTCCCAAAACTCCTTTGTGAACTCTTCACACCATGATGTTAGTATTTCTCTTTCAAGCCCAGTGTTGAAAGAAAATTGCAGTGAAGGGGCAAATGCATAGCAAGACTAAAATAATTACGGAGCAGTAAATACTTAGCATTATATGAACAAGATGTGATAGTCCAAGAGCATGCTAAATTTTAGATATGGATCAAAAGAAAAACTGTACGGACAGCTCAAAAATATTTTACTCACTGAAAAAAATATGCAGAAGAAAGATTTTGTACAGAATGTAGGAATCAAAAACATGATAACCATACAGTCATACAGTCAATGTACATCTAGAAACTATAAGCAAAATTGGTATAATGTTGATGCAAAGAATAGTTGCAATATAGGAAGACAGTGACAACATTAATATATTGCTGATTTAAACCACATGTGTTAAGCAGGTTTCAAAGACAAACCAATAAATCTATGCTTTCCCCTTGCGGATCACAAGATGTATTTTCATTTCTTGATCACGTCTGTGTTATTCTAACTTTCTCTCGCTCTAGCTTCACTTCCTACTGGTAGTCATGCAGACAATGTACTGGCAGGCAGTAGGAAGTGAAGTTGGAGCAACAGATAACAAAAATAATATGGCCACTTTCCTGCTGAACTAGAGAACAAGTTCCATGCTTTTCCCATTACTCTTAGGTTTTCAGGATTTCTTTCTCAAAATTATACTTCCCTCCAGGTAAGATGAGAGAAAGAACTCTCACATGCAGGCATTTGCATTGCCAGAAGAAACTAACATAATGGCTGAGCGCAAGTAGTGTGGGTGCAACTAATGCCATCTCAATGGGTGACCTTAGTTGCTTTTGCAGCCATTTTGCCCTTCTGAAATGTGATAGCTGAAGGGGGATGTAATTATCTCCCTGAAGTTAGCCTACGGTCCCGCACTGGTAGGGCGATTCATACATGTGTCACCAGTACAGAGCTTAGGAAACATTCTGTTAAATGTGCCAAACAACAAGAGGGGCTCAACAGCACCAATGCAGCAGCTCCCACTTCCACAGAAACAGGAAGAGCAACTTGGTGGCAACACAGCATTTTCCACTTTCACAAAAACAGGAGAGGTGCAGTGGCCCCTACACAGCACTTCCCATCCTCAGAAAAACAAGAGGGGCTTGGCATCTCCAATATAACTCAAAATTGCAGACTGGACCAGCATGGGGTTAATGTAAATATATATTTCGCAAAAAAACAAAGGAAATGCAAGATGTTTGCACACCAAGGAACTAAAAGAAAAAGCGAGAACCACAGCACAGTTTATAACACCGAATTATAAAATTATAACTCATTTTATTTTGTTGTTATAAACTGTGTTATGGTTCTTGCTTTTCCTTTTTGAACATATACTCTGCATCCACAGAACCCCCTCCATTGACAATGGGTGCAGAGCAGAACTAGGACAATGGCCCACAGAACTCAATATCTAAAATAAAAAAAAATCTGATTCTGGTCATCTCACTAACAACATAAACATTCTCAATACCAGGCATATTGTGAATTAATAAGAAATCCTACAAAAGTCATTGAGGATCTATAGAGAAAATTTACCACACCATACCAACTTTCACAACTCACATAAGGAGCGTACCTAAAAAATGCAGCACTGTAAATACTGCAGCAGGCCCTGAACAATTCTATTACTACAGTACAGATCCTTACGTACAAACTCCATGTTAACAGAACACCTGGCCTTGGTCACACTCAGAACACAGACCCTCACCAAGTACAGAATAAGTGACCACAAGCAGGGGCAGCTCAAGGCAATCTGCTGCCTAAGGCGAAAGATGAGATGGTGCCCCCCCAAAGTGTGTGTGTGGGGGGGGGGTGTCTTTCTCAAAACTCTAGTCAGGGACTGAACCAAACCAAAAAGCAGATTAGATAATGTGGAGTAAATGCAAGATGTTTGCACACCAAGGAACTAAAAGAAAGAGCGAGAACTGCAGCACTGTTTATAACACCAAATTATAATTCATTTTTATTTTGTTGTTATAAACTGTATTATGGTTCTTGCTTTTTTTTAACATATATTTTGCATCCACAGAACCCCCTTCCCTCAACAATGGGTGCAGAGCAGAAGTAGGATATTCACCCACAGAACTCAATTTCTTAAAAAAAAAAAAAAAAAAATCTGATTCCAACTATCTCACTAACAGCAAACATTCTCCAGTACCAGGCATAATGCGAATTAATACAAAACCCTACAACAAAGTCACTGAGGATCTGTAGAGCAAACCTACTATACCATACCAGCTCAACTTTCAAAACTCACATAAGGAGCCTCCCTCACTTGGTTTGCAGCTTGTCGTGCTGTGAGGGCTTATGTGCATCAGTGACGCTGAGAGCTAAACTATCGGTAGTTTAACTACTGGCAGGGTCTCCCAAGATGGACAGATCTCAGCTGAAGTGCCAGACCAAGACAAACCACCCATCTTGGCAGCAGCAGAATGGGATAGTGTTGACGGCGGAGGATCACATTTCTGTGACAACGGCAACAACACCAAACTTAAACTGCACGGAAGAAAGGCCCGGCAATCTACTTCTGTATCTTGCCATGAAAATCCAATGGATAGTTACAACAAAACAAATTGTGCTGTAGTGCTGGAAGATGAGACCCCCAGGTCGGAAGGCACTCAACTAGCTACTGAGGAAGAGCTGAAGAATTTTCAGAGTAAAGCCAGCATTTATGATGTGGTTGGATCAAAGCCCTTGAGATGTCTGACTGCTGATGTAGCTGCGCATGAAATGAGAGTCAGAAGCTGTAAAGATGTCTTACACATTGGAACATGGAACGTACGAAGCATGAACCAAGGGAAGTTGGAGGTGGTCAAGAATGAAATGGAACGTGTACAACTTGATCTGTTGGGTGTCAGCGAACGGAAATGGACTGGCATCGGGCACTTTGCATCAGATGATCACATCGTCTACTATGCTGGAAATGAAAGACAAAGAAGAAATGGTGTTGCATTTATAATAAAGAAGAAACTTGCAAGAAATGTAATGAAATACAATGCAGTCAGCGAACGCTTAATCTCTATTCGTCTACGAGGAATACCTATCAACACAACTATAATTCAAGTATATGCCCCAACAGCAGCTGCAGAAGAGAATGAAACTGAAGAGTTCTATGAACAAGTACAAGCTGAAATTGACAGAACATGCAAACAGGATATCCTGATAGTCATGGGTGACTGGAACGCAAAAGTTGGCAACAAAGAAGAAGGCAAAGTAGTTGGAAAATATGGACTTGGGAACAGAAATGAAGCTGGAGAAAGACTGATAGAATTCTGCAAGACCAACGATCTATTCATCTCAAACACCTTCTTCCAGCAACACAAGCAGTGACTGTACACATGGACTTCACCCAATGGATTGTATAAAAATCAAATTGACTACATCTGTGGAAGTCAACGATGGAAAATCTCTATAACATCAACAAAGACAAAACCTGGAGCTGACTGTGGTACAGATCATCAACTACTAGTATGCAAACTCAAGCTAAGGTGGAAAAAGAGCAAACTACTCATGAATGCAGCAAAATATGACCTTGAGAATATACCACTGGAATTTAAAGACTGCCTGTAAAATTGATTTGCTGCTTTAGATACAAATGTATTTATTTATTTATTTATTACAATTTCTTATATACCGCGCTATTCGGTATCAGCGCAGTTTACATCATAACACAATGACCATAACAACAAGTTGTCTGGTTTTACATCGAACAGGAGTGTAAACTTGGATAACAGGGGTTAACTATATACATGAGATATTTACACGGAACAAGGTTAGGTAAAAATCACATAACAAATGTAAGGGTCTTTCTAGAGTGGGTCAAATGACAGAGATCCAGAAGAGTTATGGAATGACATCAATAAGGTTGTGTTGGAAGAAAGCGAGATGTCTCTACAAAAGGTGAAAAAGAAAAAACGGCCAAAATGGATGACGGAAGAAACTCTGAAAACTGCCCAGAAATACAGAGAAGCTAAAGCCAGAGGAGAAAGAACGACAATTGCAGAACTCAGAGATTTCCAACGTGCAGCAAGACAGGACAAGGAAAAGTACTACAATGACACATGCAAGGAAACAGAAGCAGAAACTATTAGAGGAAGAACAAGATCGGCTTTCCTAAAGCTACGAAGTTAAAGAAAAAGTTCCAGCCTCGAATTGGAATGTTACAACATGCTCAAGGTTCTATGTTGAATGATGCTGAGAAGATCAAGAAAAGGTGGAAGGAATATACAGAGTTTTTATATGATAAAGATCAAGTAGATCAACAGCCGTTTCAACCTGTACCTTATGATTGGGAAAAATTGGTGATGAAAGAAGAAGTTGAAGTAGCATTGAAAGCCTTATCAAAGAACAAAGCACCAGGCATTGATAGCATTCCCATAGAAGTATTACAGCAATCTAATGCAGCTGTTACCATACTTACAAGGCTCTGCCAAGAAATATGGAAGATAACATCATGGCCAACTGACTGGAAAAGATCTGTGTTTATACCAATACTAAAGAAAGGTGATCCAATTGACTGTGGAAATTATCGCACAATCGCTCTGATCCCACATGCCAGCAAGATTCTACTGAAGATTATTCAAGGGAGACTACAACCATACCTGGAACAAGAACTACCTGAAGTGCAAGCAGGGTTCAGGAAAGGGCGAGGAACGAGAGACAACACTGTGGATGTGAGATGGATCCTTGAAAAGACTAAAGAATATCAAAAGGATATCTATTTGTGCTTTATCGACTATAGAAAGGCTTTTGACTGTGTAAACCATGAGAAACTCTGGGCCACATTAAGAAGCATGGGTATACCAGAATACCTGATCGTACTCTTGCACAATCTGGTCATTGATCAAGAAGCAACAGTTTGAATGGAACAAGGAGAAACAGAATGGTTTAAAATAAGCAAAGGTGTAAGACAAGGCTGCATACTTTCCCCCTACCTGTTTAATTTATATGCAGAACAAATCATCAGAGAAGCAGGATTGTATGAAGACAACAGAGGTGTGAAGATTGGTGGAAGACTCATCAACAACCTTCACTATGCTGATGATACCACATTACTGGCTGAAAGTGAAGATGATCTGAAACATTCGCTTCTCACATTCAAAGAACATAGTCTCAAAATGGGCCTGCACCTTAACATAAAGAAGACAAAGATCATGACAACTGGCATAATCAACAGGTTCATCGTTGAAGAAGAAATTGAAATCGTGAACAACTTTAGCCTACTTGGATCAACTATCAATAAAGAAGCAACAAGCAGTCAAGAAATCAGACGATGCATTGCTCTTGGCAGAATGGCTATGAAAGACCTAGATAAGATTCTCAAGAGCAGAGATGTCTCTCTCCATACAAAGATTCAACTTGTTCAAACCATGGTATTTTCAATAACCTCATATGGATGTGAAAGCTGGACAGTGAAAAAGATAGACAGGAAGAAAATTGATGCCTTTGAATTATGGTGCTGGCGGTGAATACTGTGTATACCATGGACTGCCCGAAGAACAAACCAGTCGGTACTACAGGAGATCAAACCTAAGCTTTCTTTAGAAGCTCAGATGACAAGACCTCGACTTTCATACTTTGGACAAATCATGCGAAGACAGAGATCATTAGAGAAAGACATCATGCTTGGCAAGATAGAAGGTCAACGCAAAAGAGGAAGGCCAGCCATGAGATGGATCAATACAATAACAGCAGCTACGGGTACCAGTCTGTCAACAATGAGCCGCCTGACTGAAGACTGAACACAATTTAGGATAGCTATCCAGAGGGTCACCATGAGTCGACTCCGACTCGATGACACTTAACAACAACATAGGGAGCCTATTCAATAAAAGCATAACTGTAAATACTGCAGCGGGCCCTGGAACATCCCAACCCGTATTTGAAAAGCTGAACAATTTAGATTACTATAGAACAGATCCCTACGTACAAACTTCATGTTAACAGAAGACCTGGCCTTGGCCACAAATGCAGAACACAGACCCTCACCAAAGTACAGAATAAGTGGCCATAACCTAATAACAAACATATGTAGATAAAAATTAAACTGAAACCCCAAAAAGTCAGATTCTGCATACAATGCAATGCCAGAGAAATAGAAAGAGAGGCATCTCCTTGTACTTTATAAAATATGAAGATAGCACCAAGACTGTTCATTAACTGAAAATTAAATTATCTTTTACCTTTATTGTCTGACCATTTTATTCTTGATCATGCTGGTCCCAATCCGAGGTTTTTGCTTTCCTCTACCTCCTAGTGCACCCCCCCCCCCCTGTTTACGTCCTCCCAGGGGCAGCATGATGGTGATGCAGAACCATGTACAGAGATTCATTGCAGCATTATTTGCATACATTTAGCTTGCTTTATTTTAAAATATATATGCTACCAATCTAAAATCCTAGGTGGCTTCTAAACATATACATGCCATTTAGCAAAACAGATGTTATAATAAAATGCATAATAAAAAAGACTATTAAATTTGATTAATGAAAAGCCACTTACACAGCACCCTCCCAATCAGACTATCACCAATCTGCACATCAGATTTATTTTGCTATGACCAGATTATTGATGAGGAGGGAAGATATAAAATAAGAAACTAATCCTGGTATTTTATTTATTTATTTATTTACATTCTCTTATATACCGCGCTATTCTGCATCAGTGCGGTTTACATTGAACAAACTGAAGTTACATTGAACAGGGTGTTATAACTTGGATGAATTCAAACATTGGCTTGGATTTTGCTAGAGCTGGAAAAGTCCGGAACTCAGCAGCGGTGAAGCTATCAGGCTACTAAACAAAATTAAACTGAGACATTCCTTTAAAATTTGAAATTTCCTTTAATCTGACCTGACAAAATATTTTAAATTTCAGTCTGGCAGCATAAAGAACACAAAACTGCAAATCTCAAAGACTATACATATTCCTGTCCCCCCCCCCCCCCAACCAACCTCCATTTCCACAAAAACAGGAGCAACAGCGCCCCAACACAGTACGTCCCACCCTCTGAAAAACAAGAGAGACTTTGTAACCAAGAAGGGCTTGGCAACCCCAACATAACTGCACACACTGGACCAGTATGGTGTTAATGTAAATATATATTCTGGAAAAGAACAAAGGAAATTCAAAATGCTTACACACCAAGGAGCTATAAGAAAAAGTGAGAACCACAGCAGAGTTTATAATGCAATGCAATGTATGCCTTAGAGTCAATGCTGACTCCTGACAACCCAGAAGCTCCTGGGTTTTCTTGGCAGTGTGACCGGAAGTAGATTGCCAGGCCTTTCTTCCGAAGCAATGGAGGGTTAAGTGACTTGCCTAAGGCCACAAGGAGTGCTAGTGGGAATCAAACCCAAATATAACTCTTTATTTTGTTATATTCTATGTTATGGTTCTCGCTTTTTCTTTTTGAATATATATTCTGCATCCACAGAAACCTCTCCCTCAACAATGGGTGCAGAGCAGAAGTAGGACATTCATCCACAGAATATATTAAAAAAAATCTGATTCTGGTCATCTCAAGAACAACAAACATTCTCCAGTACCAGGCATATTGGGAACCAATATAAAACCCTACAAAAGTCACCGAAGATCTACAAGGCCAAATCTACCATACCATACCAGGATAAACTTCCAAAACTCACATAAGGACCAGAAAAACGACGCACTATAAATACTGTTGTAATCCCTAGAACATCCGTACACCTATTTGAAAAGCTGAACAAGTCAAATTACTACAGTACTGTATAGATCCCTATGTATAAACTCCATGTTAATAGAACACATGGGCTCAGTCACATACTCAGAACACAGACCCTCACCAAGTGCAGAATAAGTGACTACAACCTAAAGTAAAAATAAAAATATGTAGACAAAAATTAAACTGAATCCCCAAGAAGCCAGACTTTGCATGAAGTGCAACATCAGATAAATAAGAGATGCAGTTCCCCATAAAGATTGTGCAAAGTTCAATCACTAAATTGAAAATAAAATTATTTTTTCTACCTTTGTTGTGTGATCATTTTATTCTCTGATCATGCTGGTCCTGATCGGAGACTTCTGCTTTCCTGTCTTCTCTTAGCTCTCTTTCTATGGTCTATATCCATCTGCCATTTCTTGTCTCTTCTTTTGTTTTCTTCACTTCCTTCCATCACCCTATTTCCAGTCCTAGTAACCTTCCCCTGTATCAGCCCCCTTTTCCAGTCCTCCCCTCTCAGTAGCTTCCAATTTCAACCCCCTTGTAGTCCCAGGACTTCCATTGGTGTCCATTCCCTTCCAGTCCTCCTCTTTCCCCACTGTCTAGCCCCTTCTAGTCCAAATACCATCCCAGTGCCAATGTTCCCTCCCTTCCAGCCCCCACCCCCATTACCCAGCCACCTACCAGTCCCATCACGTCAGCTCCCTTCCATCCCTCTCCTCCCTTCCCTAGTATCATCACCCTTCCAGTCCCCCTCCAGTACCATCCCCAGGTATCAGCTACTTTCCAGCTCCCTCCTCTCCCCCATGTCAGGCCCTTCCAGCCCCACCTTCCCCTGAGTCAGCTCCCTTCCAGCCCTCTCCTCCCCCCTGTCAGCCCCTCCCCCCGTGTCAGTCCTCTTCCAGTTCCCACCTTCCCCCCATGTCAGCTCCCTTGCAGACCCCACCTTCCCTTGTCAGTTCTCTTCCAGCCCCTTCTTCCTTCAGTGTCAACCCAGTTGCAGACCCCACCTTCCCATTATGTCAATTTCCTTCTAGTCCCCTCCTCCCCCTGTGTCATCCCCATTGCAGACCCCACCTTCCCCTCACGTAAATTCCCTTCCAGCCCCCTCCTCCCCCTGTGTCATCCTCATTGCAGACCCCACCTTCCCCTCCGTCAATTCCCTTTGAGTCCCCTTCTCCCCTGGGTCAGCCCCATTGCACACTCCACCTTCCCTTGTCAGTTCCCTTCCAGCCTCCTCCTCCCCCAGTGTCAGCCCCCTCCTCACCCAGTGTCAACCCAGTTGCAGACACTACCTTCTCGTCATGTCAATTCCCTTCCAGCCCCCTCCTCCCCTTGTGTCATCCCCATTGCAGACCCCACCTTCCCCTCATGTCAATTCCCTTCCAGCCCTCCCATCAGCCCAGTTGCAGACCCCACCATTCCCTTTTCAATTCCTTTCCAGCCTCCTCCTCCCCCCCCCCCCATGTCAGCCCCGTTGCAGATCTCACCTTCCCCTCATGTCAATTCCCTTCCAGCCCACCAGTGTCAGCCCTTTGGGAACGGGACAAAGCTGCACGGAGTCCTTCATCGAGGCGGGAAGGCTCTGCACCAGCTTTGCTTTTTATTTAAACTGCAGATTACCAGCACAGCCGTGGTTCTCTAAGAGGCAGGGAGCTGTGGCTGCAGGAAAAGGAGATGGTGAGTTTGCTACTGCCCAGAAGCGGACTTGGCAGTGGCAGCAACTTGTGCACCTGTTTTTTTTTGTTTGTTTGTTTTTTAACTTTTGAAGGCAAAGTGAAGCGGCTGTTTTGGGGGCATTTTTTTCTGCCCTCAAAACTTTGCCGCCTGAGGCAGCCGCCTCACTTAGCCTCATTATAGAGCCACCCCTGACCACAACCTAAAAATAAAAGTATGTAGATAAAAATTAAACTGCAACCCAAGAGAAGCCAGATTCTGCATACAATGCAACACCAGAAAAATAGAAAGAGATGCATTTCCCTGTACTGTATAAAATATAAAGATTGAAAACAAAATTATTTTTTCTACCTTTGTTGTCTGACCATTTTATTCTCTGATCATGCTGGTTCCAATCTGAGGTTTCTGTTTTCCCCTGTCTTTTCTTAGCTCGCTTTCTATGGTCTCTAGTCCATCTGCCATTTCTTGTCTTCTCTTTTGTTTTCTTCACTTTGCTCCATCTTGGATATTGATCTTTTCCCATCAGTTTTCTTCCAATTCTTTTTCTCTCTTTCTGTCCACTCAGACTTCATTACTCTCTTACTATTCAGTCCTCAGTCCCCCTCTTTTTTACTCCATTTATCTACCGCTTTTCAACTCTCACCCCACCTCTTTTTTCCTGGTCCATTATTCTCCATTCTCACTCACTTTCTCTCCAATCATCCAGCATATCCCATCTTTCTTTTTCTCCCACTCTCTGTCCTCCCCCCTGGGAAAAATATTGTGCGACACCATGCTTGTCATTTTCTTTCTTTTTCTGAGTCAGCAGCAGAAAGATCTCATAGCACCATCCCCAGCTTTATCTGTATTTCTCCGAGTCAGCATGCAGCAGCCAGTGCTGCCTGTAGCATTCACTTCCGGTGAATGGCCCCATGCACTGGAAGTGAATGCTATGGGAAGCATTTGCTGCTGTTGCTGATTCAGAGAAAGAAAGATGAAGCTGGGGATGGTGCTGCACGATGCTGGAGCTGCATGCATAGTGAGTTGTGTGAGCTACTGGGCCTACCATCTGAGTCCCCACTTACTCTCCCCATACCCAGTCAATCTTAGATTGTCTTCTTCTTTTCTTCCACTCAATTTTTAAGGTCTCCACCTAAGTCCCAGTCCTTGCTCTCCCCATCTCCCTTTCCCCAGTACCGCCTCCAATATCCCTTATGCACACCCACCCAGCTACTTCCTTCTCCGATATTCAGTAACCCTGCCTTTACTCCTTCTTACCCCAGCATTCATTCTTATGCTCTGTTCCCTCTGTATGACCTTTTTTCTTCCCTCCCACACAAAATATCTGTCCCCCTCTCCATCCTCACTCCCCCAGCTTCTTTTTTTCTCCCTCCAGCCCCAGCCCCAGCTCCACCCCCAACCCCTTCCAATCCTCCCCAAGCATCAGCTCCCTTCTAGTTACAGCCCCTCCCATAAAAGACAACAAAGTCTCTTCCAGTCCCAGCCCCCATCCCCCAGAATCAGTCCATTTCTAGTCGTAGCATGACCCAGTATAAGTCCCCCTCCAGTCCGTCTCTCCCAGCATCAGCTTCCTTCCAGTCCCTCCATCCCTCAGCATCAGCCCTTTTCCAGTCTGGCCCTCCAGTATCAGTACCCTCCAGTCTCAGCCCCTCCCAGTCCTTCCCAGCATTATCCCTTTCAATAGCTGTCTCCCCATCTCTCATCATTAGCCTATTTCCCATTCTAGCCCTCAGTCCTGAATGATTTCAGAGGGAACAGGTGAGGCCCAAAGCCCAGCTCCCTGGCTTACCTCTGCACAGCAGTGGCAGTAGACAGTCCCGAGAGCATTTTTCTTTAGTCCCACAGCTGTGCTAAGTCACAACTGCTGGCACCACAGAGTTCCTGGAGGTTAAACATGGGCATTTCTTGTCTCTTGCACAAGTCCTGTTTAACCTCTAGGACTCAGCAGTGCCAGTGGCTGCGAGACAGCACAGCAATGGGATTAAAGGAAAACCTTCCTCCCGTGGCTGTGCAGAGGTGAGCCGGGGTGCCAAGCTTCGGGCCTCACCGACTCACTCTGAAGGTTGTCAGGTATGCGGGGGCCCCTCATGCCCATACATGCCTAGAGCCGGCTCAGTTTGGGGGGTGGGGGCATCTAGTGACGATGCCCACCTGCTGTGCTTACCGGGTAGTGCTGGCCCTGGCCTCAGCAACTGATCTAAATGTTTTTTGCCCCCACAGTCACAGATTTAGGAAGGTTAGTATTCAATAAAATGTCTGGAGTATAATATGAAACATTTACTCAAGATATTTAAAATTATGTGTATATTCAACAGAGCTATATGTATACTGAGGGCTGCAGACACCACCACTTTTGCATGTAAACTACATGTATATTGTCGCGCCCTCGCCCCGCCTAGGCGGTTGCCTGACAAGGAAAGGGGCGAATGTTCCTTTCAATTGTACTCCAGGGCAAAGGCCTCTGGGAGTTGTAGTTAAATTGTAGTTGTAATGAAAGTGCTGAGCCGAGGGTTGAAAGCAAACACAGGAATTTTATTCACCTCCCGTAATAAACAGGAACTTCTTAATGAAGTTTGGCTTTTCACGTGTACAGACTTTTTACAGGAAAATAAAAGATAGCACTTGCTCTTGCTTACTTCAACAAGGCACATGTGGTTTCTTCAAAAGTAAATCTTCAATTCACATTGCTTTACTGAAACTTAAATGTCCATTGAAAACTTCAATGTTACAAAACTCTAGCAATAACTTTTCTTCTTAGCTTATTTCTTCAGGGGTTTTAATTAGCTTTCTAAAGACTTCAGGCAGTCCTCCTTAATAAGTCTCTTTTCAAGCAGCAGCCACGCTAATTAAAACTTCCTGGCTTCTTAGCATAACATGCACAGCAAACACATGGATATTTCTTCAAGGTTAGAATTTCCAAACATTCTTACTTTACTGCTATGGACAAATCACACTCCATTTCTATCTCAGGCTGACTCAAGACAGTATCATTTTCTCCCAGTTCCATTGATTCACATTCTGAACATGATGGATCTGTGACGTCGTTGTAAAACAGCTGTTCCCCTCGAGACCTCTCTCGGTACACAGAGCTGTTATTACCACAAGCTACTTCCTGGTCCTTTAACAGACCTTTTAAAAGCTTTAAAACATTCAGCCCTTGTTTGTTAAGAGGTTTTCTTACCAGCCCTTCCTGGGTTCTTGAACCACCTGCAGGCTTCCTGTAACCCTGGTACTGGTTTGAATGTTGGAGCTGCCTTTGGGGATATCCTTCCCTCAAACTGCCGTCTGGGAACCTTTCCTGAGAGCTTTGGCTATAATCCTTTTGAGCAATACCTTTTGGGATTCTTTTCAGCAGTGCTTCACTGCCACTCCCCTGGCCATGCTGGTTCCTGGATGAGTTAGCCTTCACGTCTCTCTCCCTCCTGCAAGAGTGAAACTCTTGCTCAGACTGAGGTTCCTGCTCAGACTCCGCCTCTGAATCAGACTCAGCTCTCCTCCTCTCGTGCCTTCCTGTTACTCTTTCTGCTGTCTTGTTCCTGTTTCCTGCTGCTCTTGCGGTTCTCGCTGTTAGTCTTGCTACTCTCTCTTTCCCTGTTCTCTGGGGCTTATATGAGTGGGTTTGACCTGTATCTTTCCACCCCGCCCCCAGCTGTCCTGCATTACCACCCTCAGTTACCATGGAGCTGGGGCATGGCTTCCTGACAACAACTTTTGACAGGTTTCTTTCCATGTTAGCTGCACTTTTAAAGTGACCATTTTTTGCATTTTCCTTCTGACTATGGGAAATTGTTTGCGCTTTCTCTATCTCCCTAGGCACCTGGCTTCGCCACCACAATATGTATATGTATAGACAGGCACCAAATATTGGCACCTATATGTAAAGTTTTGCCCCAACAACCGGGGCAGAAGAGGAAGAAGTGGATAAGTTCTATGAACAAGCACAAGCTGAAACTGACAGAACATGCAAACAGGATATCCTGATAGTCATGGGTGAATGGAATGCAAACGTTGGCAACAAAGAAGAAGGCAAAATGATTGGAAAATATGAAATTGGCAAACAGAAATGAAGCTGGAGAAACCAACAATCTATTCATCTCAAATACCTTCTTGCAGTAACACAAACAGCAACTGTACACATGGAATTCACCCAATGTATTGTACAAAAATCAAATTGACTACATCTGTGGAAGTTAATGTTGGAATAGCTAAATAACATCAACACTGAGAAAACCTGGAGTCAAATGTGATACAGATCACCAACTACTAGTATGCAAACTCAAGCTAAAGCTGAAAAAGAGCCAGCCAGCTTTGAAAGTAGCAAAATATGACCTTGAGAATATAACACCAGAATTTACAGATTGCCTGCAAAATCAATTTGCTGCTTTGGATACAAATGACAGAGCTCCAGAAGAGTTAAGAACATGAGAACAAAAGATATGCCATACTGGGTTAGACCAAGGTCCATCAAGCCCAGTATCCTGTTTCCAACAGTGGCCAATCTAGGTCACAAGTACCTGGGATGACATCAAGAAAATTGTGCTCGAAGAAAGTGAAATATCTCTATAAAAAGTGAAAAAGCAAAAATGGCCAAAATAGAAGACCAAAAAACTCAGAAAATTGCCCAGAAACACAGAGAAGCTAAAATCAGAGTAGAAAGAGAAGCAATCACAGAACTCAGATTTCCAATGTGCAGCAAGTTGAGACTAGTAGAGTACTACAATGATGCATGCAAGGAAACAGAATGAGAAACTATTAGAGGAAGAACAAGATCAGATTTCCTAAAGCTACGAGAGTTAAAGAGAAAATTTCAGTCTCGAATTGGAATGCTACAAGATGCTCAAGGATCCATGCTGAATGATGCTGAGAAAATAGAGTCATTATACCATAAAGATCAAGTGGACCAACAGCCGTTTCAACCTGTACCTTACGGTCAGGAACCATTGGTGATGAAAGAAGGAGTCAAAGCAACATTAAAAGCATTATCAAAGAACCAAGTACCGGATATTGATGGCAATCCCATTGTAGTATTACAGCAATCAGATGCGGCTATTGGCATACTTACAAGGCTCTGCCAGGAAATATGGAAGACAACATCATGACTAACTGACTGGAAAATATCTGTGTTTATACTAATACTAAAGAAAGGTGATCCAACTGATGGTGGAAATTATCACACAATCGCTCTGATCCCACATGCCAGCAGGATTCTACTCAAGATTATTCAGCAGAGATTACCATACCTGGAATGAAAACTGCCTAAAATGCAAGCAGGGTTCAGAAACGGACAAGAAATGACAGACATAACTGTGGATGTGAGATGGATCCTTGAAAAGATAAAAGGATATCTATATGCGTTTTGGGAATGGAGTAACCTAATGGTTAGAGCACTGGCTTGGCAACCAAGAGACCAGGGTTTGATTCCCACTAGCACTCCTTGTTCAAGTTGCTTAACCCACCATTGCCTTGGAAGAAAGGCCTGCCGGCCTACTAAAGGTCACACTGCCAAGAAAACCCAGGAAGTGCTGGGTTGCCAGGCATCAGCACTGACTCAAAGGCACTTTTAAGATATGTGTTTCAGTAGGCTTTTAACACTAGAAGCCCCAAAGTGCGTCAATTGACGCAAATGCATCTTCGAAGTTGTATACCAGCGCCACTGCTAGAACCATGTCAGTCATGTTCCATGACTTTGTTAGCAAGGTCAAGATGTTCAAATATGTGCATTGAAAATTAATGACAGATGCACCACCTAGCGGGAAATTGAATTTATACCTAGAAGCCCCAAAGTACGTCAATTGATGCACTCAATTGTCTTGGATGCGTCAATTGACGTACTTTGGGACTTCTAGGTATAAATTCATGTTCCCACTAGGTGGCGCATCTCAATCACTGTTTAAAGTTTTACTCAGACATTACAAACAATAAACACACAATGACATCATGTAATGACATCACATACGGTACGTATTTAACAAATAAGTAACTTCACATTAATTCACAGCTGCATTTCATGCTAAAAAGCAGTCGTTATAATTGACGCACTTTGGGGTTTCTAGGTAAAATTCCTTTTGGGGCTTCTAGTGTTAAGACTGTTTATACCATGAGACACTCTTGGCCAGAACACCTGATAGTTCTCATGCACAACAATTACAATGATCAAGAAGCAACATTTGAATGGAATAAGGAGAAACAGAATGATTTAAAATCAGTAAAGGTGTACGACAAGCCTGCATACTTTCCCCTACCTGTTTAATTTATATGCAGAACAAATCATCAGAGAAGCAGGACTGTATGAAGACAACTGAGGTATGAAGATTGGTGGAAGACTCTTCAACAACCTTCGCTATGCTGATGACACCAGCAGAAAGTGATCTGAAACATTTGCTTCTCAAGAGTAGGAGCATAATCTTAAAATGGGCCTGCACTTTAACATAAAGAAGACAAAGAACCTGACAACTGGTAAAATTAGTAAGTTCATCATTGATGGAGAAGAAATTGAAATAGTGGACAACATTTACCTACTTAGATCAATAATCAATAAAGAAACGATAAGCAGTCAAGAAATCTGATGATGCATTGCACTTGGCAGAATGGAATTGAAGGACCTAGACAAGATTCTCAAGAGCAGAGATGTCTCTCTCCATACAAAGATTTGATTTGTCCAAGCCGTGGTATTTTCAATAACATCTTATGAATACAAAAGATGAAAAAGATAGACAGGAAGAAAATTGATGCCTTTGAATTATGGTGCTGGCGGTGAATACTGTGTATACCATGGACTACCCGAAGAACAAACCAGTCGGTACTAGAGGAGATCAAACCTAAGCTTTCTTTAGAAGCTCAGATGACAAGACCTCGCCTTTCATACTTTGGACATATCATGCGAAGAGAGAGATCATTAGAGAAAGACATCATGCTTGGCAAGGTTGGAGGTTTAACACAAAAGAGGAAGGCCAGTAATGAGATAGATTGATACAATAACAGCAGCTATGGATGCCACTCTATTAAAAATGAGCCGTCTGACTGAAGAGCAAACACAGTTTAGGACAACTATCCAGAGGGTCACCATGAGTTGACACTGATTCGACGGCACTTAACACAACAACAGCATATGTAAAGTTTATATATTTGGCTCGGATGGCCAAAGTTATACCTGGATATTTCATATCGTAGTCAAATGCATAATCTCTATGTGTAGGGGCCGAATATCAGCACCTATATGCATAATTTATACAAATTTGCAACCCCACCCTCCTTGCTCTACATATAGTGATATAGGTATATATGAATATACCTGTATTGCAATATGCATATTGCCCCAGAATTTAAAAAAAAAAAAAGCACTTAGATATTTGGCACTGCATCAAACGCTGAAGGGCATCTTTGAATATTGACTTCAGAGTTGTAGCATTTTAGTAGCCATATTGGTCCTGCAGAAAACTGTTGGATCTGTAGCTTGTGATACCCTTTAAATTACCAACAAGACAGGCACTTTTAGTGCATGAGCTGTTGAGATCTCATGGACTTCTTCTTCATATATGTTTGTATGTGTTTGAAACAGGGATCTCTGTGGTCTTAAAAGCTCAGGTATTAAACATCTTTCTTGTTGATATTTTAAAAGATGTCATGACCTATGAAGATTCCAATCAGATTCAGAACTGTTGTTGATGGGTATGCTTTAACTTGGCATAGAAAAGAAAGCTCCATCCCTCATTCCACTACACACCAGAATGCTTAGCCAGGCAGTTTTAAAGGCCATTTCTGTGCACTGAAATAGGCATTAAGAGGTGAATAGTTTGGATCAAAGAATGACAGGATAATCCTAAAGTAGAGCTATGAGATGCACAAATAGAATAGTGTCGATTCAATTTAACAAAACAATAGACTTTAATGCCAAGTTTAGTTATGATTATTGTCAAACAAGATGAGAGCAGGCTCTCTGCAAGCCTCTGTAGAACAGCAAGCATGCAGCGGATTTCTAACGTTTTCCCCTTATGAAATGGGGTTCACAACTGAAGTGACCAAATGAAAGACTTTGCAAGGTTGGGTAATTTATTGATCCACAACTGGTCTCCCTTTCCTTGAAGTCAAAAGAGCCCTGGTGTCCATAACCAAATAGTCTTCACAGCATGGACAGAAAATCAAAAGACCAGCATGTAAATTTGGAAAAAGTAGACAAAATAGAATCAAAGAACTGACAGAGAAAACTTATAGAAGAGGAAGGAACTGCAACAAAGAAATACGCGTTCTGAAGTTTTATCTTTCTCGAGGTATACAACTTCAGTTACCTTTATTAATTTGTTTAGAGAATGGCAGAAATGGTGTAAATTTTCCTTTTTATATTTTTTAGAAAGAAGTCATCTGACCAACTTTTGCACAAAGTTTGAATATGAGATATCCACTAATGAAGAAAGCCATTGGTGAAGAACGTGTCAGAAGGAATTCCCAATAAAAGGTCCTCTGCATTAGCTGGAAAGCTGGAGATGAATCATAAGAGTTGAAAAAGTCTGCCACCTTGGAAGTAACAGTGCAAAAAGATGTTACAACCTAGTGTTTTTCCATGGTGGGGTGAGACCTGAAGAATGGGAAGGCTCTGCTCTAATTTGTTGTATTATGGAAAACTGAAATATCAAAAAAACATTAATTTTATAAATATTGTTAATAAATGAAATTTTGTAAATCTGAATGATGGTCTTTGCTTAAGTAGGATGGCTAATGGCAGAAATAGTTCAATAGTAATGAACAGGAAATGCAATTAACTCTTCCCAGGCAGAATAAAAAAAGGTGATTAACAGTTAAGTGAGACCAGAAAAACTTTATTCTGTAATGTAAATTTACCACCCAAAGTAGGTAGACTGCATAACAAAATTAAATGAATCAATACAATGCAGTCACAATAGTTATCTTTTGTGACAATGTATAACAAAACTAACAGAGGCTGCGGAATGCCTATTTATTTGGGGGGACCCTAAGCTCCGCCCTAACTCCACCTTAAGCTGTGCCCTAACTCCACCCATAGCTGCCCTGCAAGTAGACAACCTGCTTTGAGGCTGTAATTGCCGCCTTCCCCTCCTGTTCTGGCAACAGGGATTCCATCTCCCATGGGCAGACAGGAGTCGTCTTTGCTACAATTACAGATGTGCTCTTCTTTTCTGCCAGTGGGAGATGGGATCCTCAAGGGCAGATAGCTTACTCCCGGCAGGGAAACTTTGGTAGAGCCAGGGCCCATGTGGCCTACTCTGTTCCAACACCTATGAAAACTAATATGAATTTTAAGTCTTGGAAACCATTCATTCAAACAGTAATCACCTGGCATATATGAATAAGAGTCACACCTCACACTAAGCACCCTGAATATGAGAAGTCACTGAGATAATGTTTAGAAGAGCATTGATCTGTTCATAGCCTGTTGTCGTCTATGCTGATCTAGCAGATACTGCAGAAATTGCCCAACGCAATGCAGATCCACCATAGAATATCGATAAATTCAATTCTGCTGCAGAGGTGGAACATTATTGACAAATGGAAGAATAAGGACTGAAGAGCTGATCATCAGACTACTGAATGGAAGAAAGCCATGAAACTGCACACAATAAGGGAAGAAAGTTGTAGTATAAACTCTGCACAGATGGTCCCAACAAGAAGGATGCAGAGCACAAAGCAGACAAGTCTGCACTATATTGGGTTCCCTTGAGGGTAGCCAATCCACAGACCCATGTGCACCCTGAAAAGGTGAAGACATGCTTGGCCTGGGAACCTTCAAAAAGCTAGAAGGCCTCCATGCCTTGTTGCTGTGTATCCAGACCTTTTGGTAAGGAGATATCAGTTGAACTGCGCAGAGGTAGTATGAGCATTATTCAGTGATCTCAGTGCAATTTGGTATGCAAGCTGAACTACTGCATTAGAAAGAAAGTCTCTTAGCCTGTCTCAGTAACAACAGAATTCAGCTACTTTGTCGCTACAATATGCGACATCCATGATCGGCCAAAAACATATAATTCTGGGTCATGGTCAGGTCCCAAACAAGTGAGGCAAACAAGATGAAGGCCCCTTCTGAGAAAGTTTCCAGGACATCAAGAAGGACCAATGCAAAAAGTCAACATTCCATCAAAAAATTAATCCTCTGGAGCAGGAGAAAAGAAGAATAAAGTTAAAGATGACAAAGAACCTCATCGGACTACGAAAGAAATATCTTAAAAGGAAGTAAAAGAAGATTACTTGGGAGAGCTTTGTTATACGTCCGTCCGGTTTACTGAGGAGAAGAAAGCAAGCTGAGGAGCTGAAGAGCTACGGTGTGTGGGAAGAGCTGGGGATGCTTAGAACTTTAAAGTTCCAACCTGGCACCATCAGATGATGTCAACTACTTATGTGCCCAATTTAATCCCGCTTGTTGATGGAAAAAATTTTATAGAAGTTTTCCAACTGTAAAGGCTGTTTTATATGTGAAAAAGGTCTTTCATAAAATCACCCCAGTTGAGTCTTTCATGTTACGCTTACTTTGTTGCTTAGTTGCTATTATCTGTAACACTTTTAACTTCCCAGTCTTACTCCATCTAAATTGAGAGTACTACTCAGATATTATTTATTATTTATTTTATTTACTGTCTCTTATATACCGCACTATTCGTCATCAGCGCGGTTTACATGGAACAAAAATGCTCAGTACAGTTAACACGTATGAGTTTATAGATAACAGGGCACAAAAACTTGGATAACAGGGGTAAACTATTTACAAAACTTACTACATGTCTTCAATCTCTGGCAGTAGTGCCATTAATGGTCTGCTACCTCAATGTATGCCTTTGAATTTTCAACCCTAACTCCCCAGACTTTCACAACTTTCTTTATTCAGCAAGTTTTTAAAGCCACCCTAAGTCACTGAACAACAAGCTTTCCACTTACCTACTAGTCCATCTTCTTCACTTGCTCCAGAATATATTTTTTCATGAAGACAAGACTTCTTAATCAAGCCTCGACAGCTGTTAGAGACTAAAGGACCTGTTTACTAAAGGATTTTCCCATTTTGTGTCTATGGGGAAAATGCTTAGTAAACATGCCCCTAAGAGTTCTGGGATTCTCAATTTAAAGGAACGTCTCATGACGCTACTCTTTCTAAAACTTCCTCTGCAGTTTCTGCTCCCGCTTCTTATGGTTATAGATCTGCTCTGATTTCTGACCTTTCTTTTGAATGATAATATGCGCTCCGAGTGTGCAGGCTTGTTTTCCAGAAGGCTCCTCATGAAACTACTCTCAATTAGGCAGTGGATATGCTAAGTATCGCTGCACTTTTCTTGAACATTTCTCAGTAGACCAACTACATTCTGTTCTGTTGGGTTAAACTTCCAGAAAGGCAGACCATTCTACTTCAGTAACTCTTCCTCCAGCTTGCATCCTTTATATCTCAATTAAAGAGCTGATTTCTTCACACAATTTTGAAGTTTCTACTCTCATAGCCTGGAACTCTGACACTGCTTATTTTCTGCTCTGCCAGACCATGCTGTCTTTGCTACATGCCTATGGCTTCCTAATAGTCATATTGTAGCTGGCTGAGAATTTATTAATGTGTAGATTTTTCTTCTCTTTTTTTTGAGTTTCCCATTCCATTATGTCATACCAACCCTCTACCATATTTATTCTATTTATTTATTTAGCTGCATTTATATCCCGCTTTTCACCGGGTCAAAGTGGTGGCAGAACTGTCACCTGTCTTATCTGACACTACCTACATCTTCCATTAAATTGCTTCTAAACCAGGCCTTAACAAACTTTCTTGGAATCTAGGAGCCAGCCTAAAAAAGCTAGGAATCGGCCACCTAAATCTAAGTCATAGTACATCCCCCCCCCCCCCCCCCGAAAAAAAGGTGTATCGCAGTTACTGTTTAGATTTTAGGGCCTGATTTACTAAGAGTTTCCCCATTTTCCCCATTTTCTATGGCAAAGAGCTTAATAAATCTTAATGGGACACTGCAAAGTGCCAACAGAAGGCAATGACCCCACTCCTTCTCCTCCCTCTATTCTTTCTCCCGTCACCATTACTGACCATTTAAGCTACAGTAGTTACGTCTGCCTCAGAGCTGGCATAAGTGACTGCAGCTAGATTTGCATAACGCATGTGTAAATTATAGTATTTTAGAAACCTACGTGTGGAAATTGAGGCCCCGCCTATGCTTTACCCAAGCTTTGCTCCCATTTATTTAAAAGATTTTATACATCATCTTTTTTAAGCAAACAAGGTTATACAAAATGGTTTACAATCAAAACAACACAATTATACTGAGCGCAAGATGGCAGAAACCTGCTTTCCTCCAATCCCTTCAATTTCAATTATTACCCCCAAAGGATGTACTTCTGACACCCAAGGAATAGGTATGTTATCAATAATAGGGTCAGGAGTATCTAAGATAGTCTGATCAATCCCTCCCATATCCAGACAAATCATCTTAGAAACATTCAATACTAACCCAAGCACAGTCCAAGAGAAACTACACGCAATGGGCCTTAAGTGCATGCTTGCAGAATAGCGATTGCCCAAAGCACACATCTTAAGTGCCCATTCAAGCACACACGACCTTTAAAAAGGGGACTCACGTGCATAAATAGGGTATAACAGGGGTGGGCCAGAGTTTTCTGTGGCCCACGGAATAGGGTTGCCAACCGGACGGTTTTCAGCCGGCCTGGCCAGTTTTTCCATGGCCAGGCCGGCAGCCGGCACAGATATAAAACCAGCCCTTGAAAAGCCAGTTTTTTGCTCTGGTCGCGAGATCGGGAGCGGCCAGAGCAAAAAATCGGCTTTTCTCCCGCAGTCCGCGGCGCGAATGCGAACGCGATCCCCGATCGATCCTCCGTGCAGCTGCTGCTTCTGCTTTTCACAGAGCAGCGCCTCCAATAAAGTTAATTTGAGAAGGAAAAGAAACCTGTGAGAAGCCCGCCCCCTCTGACATCATTTCCTCGGGCACTGACCGGAGGGCTCCTCACAGGTTGTCTTTTCCTTTTCAAATTAAGTTTATTGCAGTCACTGCTCTGTAAAAAGCAGAAGCAGCAGCTGCACAGGGGTGAACTTCGAAGCAGCACTAAAGGGAGAGGGTGTGAAGCAGCACTAAGGGGGGGGATGAAGCAGCACTAAGGGGGGGATGAAGCAGCATTAAGGGGAGGGTGATTAAGCAGCACTAAGGGGGGTGAAGCAGCACAAGGGAGGCAGCACTAAGGTGTGAAGCAGCACTAAGGGGGTGAAGGAGCACTAAGGGGTGAAGCGGCACTAAGGGAGGGGGTGAAGCGGCACTAAGGGAGGGGGTGAAGCAGCAGCAGCGGCTGCAAGGGGAAAGAGGTGGCAGAAGGAACTGACAGGTGGAAGGTGAGGGCTGGAAGAGAGCTGAAAGAGGGGGGAAGAAGGTGGCTGGAATAGAGCTGAAAGGGGGAAAGGGGGTGGGGTGGCTGGAAGAGAGCTGAATATGATCTCAAAGTATTTTTGTATATACGTAGATATTTGTTTGCTCCTTTTTGTCAGAGTTCCTTTACGATCGCTTTTTATTTATTTATTATTATTATGCAATTTACACTTCGCATTAAATGAAATGTAATGTTAACTAATGAATACGATCAGTTTTAGAAGGTGCGGCCCTCCGCTAACCACGGCCCTCTCAAAGTGGCCCCCGAGCCAAAACAATTGCCCACCGTTGGGGTATAACTTTCCACACACTCCTTATAAAGTTGGCCACTTACAGTCATTCCCCTGAGATATACATTAGCTGCTCAATCTCTAGCAATATCATACATTTCTCCATGTCTGTCTCCTTCACATTTTCTGAACTTTCAGCTCCTGCTTCTCTCAACTCAATATGTTACAGAATAATTCTTCTGAAGACTTCCTTGCTACCCAGCTTCTCCAGGCAGGGCCGGCTTGTCCACTGTGCAAGAATGTTCTTCGCACAGGGCCCCACGCTTCAGGGGGCCCCGCATGAATTTCATTCACACACAACGGACTGCTTCAGAGGTGAGCTGAGGCCCTGGCTCACCTCGGCAAAGCCACCAGCGTGAAGAGCGGTGTTTTCCCTTTCGCTGGAAGCTGTGTTACTATGAAGTGTGTGCGTGCTGGGAAATGCCCTTTAACCTTTCCCAGCATTCAGCGTGCTTCACAGTAACACAGCTGTCAGCATGAGGGAAAACTCCACTTTTCACGCTGGCGGCTGTGCAGAGGTGAGCCAGGGCTCCCTCTGCAGCAGCTTAGACAGCTGCAGGTCTCTTTGGGGGGGTGTCAAGGATAGGACAGGAAATGGTCGATGGGGGGCTAGGATTGGGCTGATGGGAGGCTGGAATAGGATTGGAAATGGCTGATGGGGGGCTATGATTGGAAATGGGCTGATGGGGGGAGCTTGGACTGGAAATGGGCTGATGGGGAGGCTGGAATAGGACTGGAAATGGGCTGTTGGGACTAGGTTTGGAAATGGGCTGATGGGGGGCTGGAATAGTATTGGAAATGGCTGATGAGGGGGGCTAGGATTGGAAATGGGCTGATGAGGGAGCTTGGACTGGAAATGGACTGATAGGGGGCTGAAATAGGACTGGAAATGGGCTGATGGGGGGTGCTAGCACAGGAAATAGGCTGATGTGTGGGGATGGGAGAATGGGACTAGAAGGAAGCAGATGCTAGGTGGGACTGGAACTAGAAGGAAACTGATGTTGGGGAGGACTAGAAAGGGATGGGGCTGGGGGACTGAGGATGGAGAGGGGAAAAGATATTTTGTGTGGGAGGGAAGAAAAATCTACAATTGGCTGGGTATTAGGAGAGTAAGTGGGGATTGAGGATGGAAGGGTGAAATTTGAGTGGATGAAAAAGCAATAAAGAAAGAAATGGAGGAAAGAGCAAAAGGGGAAGATCAGTATGTTAAAAGAGATGTAGAGAGAGAATGGGAAAAAACTAGAAGAGAGATAAAAGGATAAATGGACAGCAGACAATGGAGAGTTAGCCGAAGACATGAAGAAATTAGAAGAAAGTGACTAGAGCAATTGCAACTGAAAAATAAAATGCCCAAACAACAAACAGTAGAAAAATACCTTTTTTATTTTGAATTTATTAACTGGAATATGTCAGCTCTGGGAAATGTGCATTGCTAACATCTTTGCATTTTTGTTTAGTAGAAGAGGAAATTAATTTATAGTTTTATTTCTCCAGTGTTGTTGTACGTTCCAACTTTGGCCTTTGGGGTTCCCAGTTTAATTACTGTCTTTCTATTTCTAAATTGTGTTCCCTTGTTCTTTGTTTGGTGACAGTCTATGTTTTTTTGCATGTGTAACCAAGCTGAGGTATTCTGTTCATGTAGTTTCTATTTGACAGTGCCACTTGTTCTCTTTCCCCAGTAGGAGATGAATTGGTATTCTTTGTGATGTATTGGTTTAATATCTGCAATGTTGCCTTTTGATAGGTAGGGTTTGGTGCTTTGTGAGCCCTGGTAGTGCTGTTATGATACGATGGGTTTGCTATGGGTTCTAAAAGGGCAGTGTTTATAGTACTACCTAATGTGTCTGGCGGTTGGCACTGGAATATAGTAATGTAGAAATCTGGTAGTCTTTCTTTATCCAGACACTCATTAAGAGGCATGTTTACTAAAAGTTAGTACACATTAACATTATACAAATACTTATGCAAATGAGACCATGCAATGAGTCTTCGCATATGGCCCCACACCCCACCTTGGGCCGCCCCTGTCTCCAGGACAGCCAATGGTTCTTCTCTAAACACTTCTATCCTTCTACCACATCAGCAGAGCTTTGCTAGAGATCATTGCTATTAGCCAACTTCATTTACAAACTTTTTCCTGCAGTCCAACAACTCTCATATTCTTCTTTTGCAGTTTGCTCCAGACAGTATACCCATGCAAAAACATTGCTTTTAATAGAAATCTCTAATTAGCAAGCAGCCTCAAGCTTAGGCATCACCCATTCGTGTGTCTGATTCAGTCTTGTTGGTCAATGAAAGAAGGAATGTTGCCAACTTGTGACAGGTATTTTCCATAGACAGCAGGATTTATAAGGCACATAATCCTTCCCACCTTCCTAAGAATTCTTTCTATATTTAAACTTTGAGATAGACTGAGGAGCTGAGGACGCCACTGTGCACAGGAAGGGAGTCACCTGCTGAGATCATTACACTAAAATTTTGAGCTCTGGGAGACCAGTTCCCTCCTGGTGCTCATCAATCCTGCTGACTGTTTCATTCCCAGGGTTCGGGAGGAGCTTGCAGTTACGAGCATAAAACACATACAAATGCACATAAATTAATCCAGTACATATGTGGGTGGTCAAGAGCAGTTGTAGATAAATGTGCATAAATTCACTAGGGTAATTTTCAAAATAGAAAGTAAGCTTATAGTTTCGTTTTGAAAATTTGCACGTATCCACACATGAAAAAGTATACATGCAGTATTTATTTATTTATTGATATTTTATTTTAAAAGTCAATTGATATACCCAGGGGCGGCTCTATAATGAGGTGAAGTGAGGTGGCTGCCTCAGGTGACAAAGTTTTGAGGGAGGCAAATACCCTCAAAACAGCCGTCTCACATTGTCCCAAAGGGACAATGCTGCACGGAGCCCTTTGAGAGATGGGAAGGCTCCGCACCGGCTTCTCTTTTCAGTCTATTGCAGTTACCACCAGCATAGCGATTCCCTAAGAAGCAGGGAACCACGGCTGCAGGAGAAGGAGGCACAAGAATTACAATGGGGGAAGGTGGGGGCGGTAGCAGGCTGACACGGGGAGAGGGGAGGAGGGGGCAGGGAATTGACAAGGGAAAGGTGAGATCTGCAATGGGGCTGACATGGGAGGGAAGGGGCTGACATGAGGGGAGGGAGAGGGCTGGAAGGGAATTGACAAGGGAAAGGTGGGGTCTACAACTGGACTGACAGGGGGGGGCTGGAAGGGAATTGACATGAGGGGAAGGTGGGGTCTGCAGTTGGGATGACACAAGGGGAGGAGGGGCTGGAAGGGAATTGACATGATGGGAAGGTGGGGTCTGACTGGGTTAACACTGGAGGGGAGGAGGGGGCTGACATTGGGGGAGGAGGAGGCTGGAAGAGAACTGACAAGGGTTCCCTCTCATCCAGCAGGAACAACCGGAGTGCTGCCGGCATCGGATAAATTAGCCTGATTGCTGCAAGCAATCAGGCTGATTTGTGCGGCGGCAGCACTCTGGTTGTTTTAATTTTAGATTTTGCCGCCTCTGCCCTGCCTCTGCCTTCCCAACGCTTTTTTTTTTTTTGCTGCAAGCATTCTTTAAGAAAAAAAACGCAGCGGGAAGGCAGAGGCAGGGCAGAGGCGGCAAAATCTAAAATTAAACAGCCAGAGTGCCCCCACCACCGCCGGATGAGAGGTGCAGGTGGAGGGAGTGGGGACAGGAGGAGGACAAGGAGAGACAAAGGTGAGAGATGGGGGACAAAAGGGGAGACAGGGGACAAATACTGGACAAAGGGGGAGACGGAGACATAATGGACAAAGGGGGAGACAAGGGGACAAGTACTGGAAAAAGGGGAGAGGACAGGGGAGCAAATGCTGGACAAAGGGGAGAGACAGGGGGACATACTGGACAGACGGGATAAATGCTGGACAAAGGGGAGAGACAGTGTGGGTTAGGATTATAATGGGCTGATGGGGGGGCTAGCACTGGTAATAAGCAGATGGGGGGGCTAGGACTGGTAATGGGTTGATTAGGAAAGGCTAGGACTGGGAATGGACTGATCGAGGGGGGCTGGGACTGGTATTGGGCTGATTAGGGGAGGCTAGCACTGGTAATGGGCTGAGGGGGGAATAGTATTGGAAATGAGCTGATTGGGGGGCTTCGACTGGGAATGGGCTGATGGTGGAGAGGGGAGGATAGAGCTGCTGGCCTTGGAAGAAAACTGGGGGCTAGGGCTACAAATGGGCTGATGCAAGAGGATGGGAGAATGGGACTGGAAGGGAGTGGATGCTGAGAGGGGCTGCCATGTTATTTGGACTAGAAGGAGCTGGACACTGGGGAAGGAGGGGGACTGGAAGGGAATGGACACCAGTGGCAGTCATGGGAATGCAAGTTGACATTGGAAGGTACCGGGAGGGAGGATTGGAAAGGGGCTGATACTGGGAAGGGTTATGGGGACTGGAAATAGGCTGATGGAAAGAAGTGAAGAAAACAAAAGAAGAGATAAGAAATGGCAGATGGACCATAGACCATAGAAAGAGAGCTAAGAGAAGACAGGAAAGCAGAAGCCTCAGATCAGAACCAACATGATCAGAGAATAAAATGGTCAGACAACAAAGGTAGAAAAAATAATTTTATTTCATTTTAGTGATTGAACTTTACGCTATCTTCATATTTTGCACAGTATTGGCGAACTGCATCTCTTATTTATCTGATGTTGCACTGCATGTGGACTCTGGCTTCTTGGGGTTTCAGTTTAAATTTTGTCTACATATTTTTATTTTTACTTTAGATTATGGTTACTTAATCTGTACTTGGTGAGGGTCGATGTTGTGAGTGTGTGACTGAGGCCAGGTGTTCTGATAACATGGAGTTTGTACATAAAGATCTATACTGTACTGTAGTAATTTGACTTGTTCAACTTTTCAGATAGGTGTATGGATGTTCCAGGGCCCACTGTAGTATTTACAGTGACACTTTTTTTGGATGGGCTCCTTATGTGAGTTTTGGAAGTTTGTGCTGATATGGTATGGTATGGTAGGTTTGCTCTTTGTTGTAGGGTTTTGTATTAGTTCACAATATGCCTCATACTGGAGAATAGTGGCTGTTGTTGTTGTTAGTGAGATGATCAGAATCAGATTTTTTTTTTAAATATTGAGTTCTATGGGTGAGTGTCCTGGTTCTGCTCTGCACCCATTGTGGATGCAAAATATATGTTGAAAAAGAAAAAGCAAGAACCATAACGCAGTTTATAACAAAATAAAAATGAGTTATAATTTAGTTTTATAAACTGTGCTGTTGGTTCTTGCTCTCTTTTAGTTCCTTGGTGTACAAACAGGACCGTACCTAGCCCTGTGCAAGCGGTGCAGCCGCACAGGGCGCAAAGACTTGGGGGGGGGGGGGGACAATAGCAGACAGCCGAAATGCGCTCCCCAAGCCTTTTAGCAGCACTTTAAGCAGGTTTGGTCCCTTCCTCCTCCGATGCGCTGTCAGAGCAGGAAGGGACAGATCTGCTTAAAGTGCCGGCGCCTTTCAGATTGGGTGCATGCCCCCCTCCTCCTCCCCATACCTCTGTCCAGCGCTGCCTGCTCTTTCCCTGCTGCCGGTGCCGCCGTGAAAAAAACAGAGGGCGGCTGCAGCAGGGAAAGAGCAGGCAGCGCTGGATGGAGGGATGGAGGGGAGGAGGGGAGGAGGGGGCGTGCGCCCAAGCTGCAAGTCACGCAGGGCGCGATTGCAGCTTAGTATGGCCCTGTGTGCAAACATCTTGCATTCCCTCCATATAATCTAATCGGCTGTTTGGTTTGGTTCAGTCCCTGATTGGAGTTCTGAAAAAGCCCCGCTCCCTCTAAGGGGGGGGCACCATCTCATTCTTCGCCTCAGGCAGCAGATTGCCTTGAGCCGCCCCTGGATATAACACTGGTCACACAATAGTAGACTTCACAGCGGTTTATATATCCATATTCTGTAGCCCAAAGGCATTCATTTAAGAGACTCAAAAGATAACAACTTAAATAACAATCACCTACATCAAATTTACAAGTAAAACAAATAAGGGAGGGATTTGGAGTAGCACAACAGAAGAAAGTCCAATGACTAACAATATCCTGAACACTCCAGGGATTACAAATATCCTACCTTCCCTCTTAGTAGTATCAAAGCTCAGGGTTGGCTTGAGGCGTGTGCGGAAATACTGTTTGCACATGGCCCTGCACCTCAGGGGGCCCCACACTGGTCTGCTGGCTTGAGGGGGAGCCAGTGAGGACTGAAGCCCGGCTCCCCGACTCACTTCTGCACAGCCGCGGGAGTAAAGATCTGCCGGAGTGGTTTTGTTTTTTCTCCTGCAGCTGTGTTGTTTGCTGCCAGTGTGGATCACTATGTAGGGGTTAAACAGGGGCAGGCAGCAAACAACTTATTTATTTATTTATTTATTTATTACAGTTTCTTATATACCGCGCTATTTAGAATCAGCGCGGTTTACATCATAACAAAACGACCATTACGACAAACTGTCAGGTTTTACATTGAACAGGAGTACAAACTTGGATAACTGGGTTAACTATATACATAATCTATCTACCTTGCAGTGTGAGGGCATTTCTTAACACAGCCACAGATCTTTACTCCCACGACTAGGCAAAATTGAGTCGGGGAGACAAGCTTCAGTCCTCACCGGCTCCTCCTCAAGCCAGCCAGGTCAGCACGGGGCTCCCCAAGGTGTGGGGCCATGTGTATGTATGTGCGAGTGAGGGGGGAGCGGGAGCCGCTGGCATTAGGACTGCTACTGGGGTTAGAATGGGATATGGGCTAATGTTGGGGGATGGAAGGACTGGAACTGGAGGAATGCTGATACTGGGGGGTCTAGGACTGGAAATGGGCTGATGCTAGGGGATGGGGAGCCTGGGATTGCAAGGGAGATGATGCTGGGAGGGATTGGGACTGGAGGAGGACTCATACAGGAGGGGAGGGGGCTAGGACTGGAAATGAGCTGATACTGGAGGATGAGGGGACTGGAAGGCAGCTGATGCTGGGAGGGACTGGAACTGGTGGAGGACTGAAAATGGGGGGCTAGGACTGGAAATGGGCTGATGCTGGGGAATGGAGAGAATAGGACTGGAATGAAGCAGATGTTGGGAAGGCTGGAACTGGAAGGGGGTTGGGGCTGGGGCTGGGGGGGAGAAAAAAGATACTGGTGGAGTAAGGATTGAGAGGGGACCAGATATTTTGTGTGGGAGGGAAGAAAAAAGGTCATACGGAGGGAAGAGTTGAAAGAGAGGGGCATTAGATTGAATGTTGGGGTAAGAAGGAGGAAAGGCGGCATTAATGAATATCTAAGAAGGAAGTAACTGGGTGGTGGAAGGGATCTAGGAGGCACAGAGGGGAATAAGAGGCTAGCGAAGGGGGAGCTGGGCTGGAGGTTAGATGAGCAGATGAAAAGTTGCTAGGTGAAAAGTCAAAAGGGGATTGAGGACGACGGGTTGAAATTGAGTGGATGAATGAGTAAAGAAAGAAATGGAAAAAAGAATAAAAAGCAAACGATCTGTATGTTAGAGGCAGATATAGACAAAAAATGGAAAATAAATAGAAGAAAGGACATGGGCAGCAGACAATAGAAAGTTAGCAGAAGACATGAACGCAGAAGAGAGAGTCTATGGCAACTGCGACTGAAAAATAAAATGCCCAAACAAAAATAGGTACAAAAAAAAGTAATTTCAAATTTATTAACTGAAATATGTCAGCTCTGGGAAATGCGTCTGTCTTTGCACTTTGTTCAGTATAAGATGAAATTAATTTCATAGTTTAATTTTTCCAGTGTTGTGGTGCATTCAAAGTTTGGCTTTTGGGGTTCCCAGTTCAATTATTGTCTTCATATTTTTAAACCATGATCCCTTGTTCTGTATTTGGTGATGGTCTGTCTGTTTTGCATGTATGACAGAACTGTGCTGTTCTGTTCATCTAGTTTCAGTGTAGTAGATCCACTTCTTCTCTTTTCCCAGTAAGAGATGTATTGGTTTAATATTTGTAGTGCTACCTTTAGATAAATAGGGTTAGGTGCTGCGTGAGTCCTGGTAGTGCTGTTATGATGTGGCAGGTTTGCTATGGGTTCTAAATGAGCAGGGTTTTGTAGTAATGCACCTGGCACTTGGCGCTGGAGGATGGCAATTCAAGAATATAGTAGCCTTTCTTTTTCCTCACTGTACATGCAAATGGTTTTCAGATACTCATTAAAAGGCATGTTTACTAAAGATTAATGTGCTTTCACAAATTTGAATGTGTGCTAAGTGCAGCAACACCCATTTACATCTATGGGCACAGTGGCACTTAACACACATTAATGTTTAGTAAACATGCCCTTAAGTCATTGTTAGGACCAAAAAGAGGCCTGTGAAGGACTCCTTTGAAAGCCACTTAAAATTTTAGATGGGCAGCATATACATTTTAAAATGAAATAAATTAGATTTATACAAATGAGGCCCAGTGGATATGCAAATATTTATGCAAATGAGACCCCGCAATTAGTCTCCGCACATGGCTCCACAACACCCCTGGGCCACCCCTGTCAAGACTACCTAGGTTTTGCATAAAATTTTTGAAACAACCATGTTTTTAAGGTTTTATTAAATTTTATAAGGGAATTTTCAAAATGAATCGCCTGTAGTAAGGAGTTCCACAGCACAGGTGCCTGAAATACAAAAGAACTCTGCCTAGTTACCTGTAAATGGAATGATCTAAGGGAGGAAACAGTAAGTAAATTCGTCTGTGAAGAACAATGCTGCCTGCTAGGTCGATAGGGAGTCAAGATTGGAAAGAGGTAGTGTGGAACTCCAGTATAGAATGTGTGGTATGCTAGTCAGAAGTTTATACTTAATTCTATTGCATTGGCAACCAATGTTGATCTAGTAAGAGTGGAGTGACATGATCTGATCTCTTCACACTATAAATCAATTTAACCACGGTGTTTTGGACCAGTTGAAGCCATCTAATAGAGTAGAGTGGAAGCCCTGTGAAAAGGGAATTGCAACATTCCAGGCAATTCAGTACTAAAGCATGGATTAAAGTTTGCAATGATTTCTTAGTAAGATATATTCTTATTGACCTGATTAACCTAAGAGAAAAGAAACTTTTCCTTATCAGGTCGGAAATGTAAGGTGAAAAGGTGAGTTTTCCCTATCCACAAGAACCCATAAAGATCAGATGGAATCCCTAGTTGGGATCAGAATGGCAGCAATTACTGGGCTATATCCTATTTGGGTACTAGATCTAGTGATTCAAATTCCCAAACATTTACTCGGATTCAAAACATGTTTATGAAAGGTACACAACTTATGTACTTTTCCCAACAAAGATGTAAGAGAATTTTGAAAACTCTAATCCCATGTGCCATGTACTATCAGGAGGAGAATATCATCTGTATATAAATGAATGTTTATGCCCATTTCCTGGACATAAGTAGTTAATGGAGCCATGAATATATTAAATAGAATGGGAGATAAAATAGAGCCCTGAGGACTTCCGTTGACGTCACGGAGCGAATGGCTGTGTGCTAGCTGAGCTCCTGTGGAGTCCTGCATTATTAGGGGGAAAAAAGTGTGACCCCGACGCCTGAGTGAGAGGAGAACGGGGCAGGACGATGGCCCAAGCCGCGAAAAAGAAGCTGGCGGGCTTCCGATCGCCATATGTGAAACGGAAGGAGGATGAGGAGCGGACGGCTGCCGACACGGCAAGGCCTGGCAGCATGGCGAGCTCGGAGGAGGATGAGGAGAGCGAGGAGATCCAGGAGATGGCACTGCCTCTCCGTGAGTGGCTGCGGGCGTTTAAAAGAGGCTTGCGTGCCGATTTGGCGGAGATGAGAAAGGACATTAAAGACTCGTTGACGACTATACAACAGGATCTGAGCGGCCTGGGCGACCGTGTGGTGGCTCTCGAAGATCACGCGGAGGCCTGCAGTGGTGAGCTCCAGGCGATGGCGGAGGCGCAGAGCAAGCTGGAGAGGCAGCAGGAGGCGATAGTGGAGAAGTTGGAGGAGATAGAGGATAGGGCCCACCGGAATAATCTGCGGGTGAAAGGCATTGCTGAGTCGGAGGGGCACCAGAACTGTGAGCAGGTGATCCGGCGTCTATGCGCTCATATCCTGGCCCTGGAGGGCGGTACGGCGCCAGTGGAGCGGGAGATTGGGGTAGAGCGGGCGCACCGCAGTCTGGGCCCGCGGCGTGACAAGCAACCCAGAGACATCATCGCTTGTATGAGCAGTTTCCCGCTAAAAGAAAAAATCCTGCAGATCGCCCGGAAATATGGGCGGATCGCGTGGGAAGGTGCGGAGGTGGACATTTTTAATGATTTATCCAAAGGGACTCTGGACCGCCGGAGAGGACTGCGTGAAGTCACTGCCTACCTGAGGGGGGAAAGCCTGCGTTACCGGTGGCTGTTCCCTTTTGGCCTCTTAGTGACAGTGAATGGCGTGACGCGGAAGGTGAAGGAGGCCGAGGAAGCCTGGACTGTGTTGGGGGAGCTGGGCTGCGAGCAGCTCCCAAAGAGAGTAGGAAGTGTGGGGGCGAAACAGACGGGCGCAGCGAACCCCAGGTGGCAGCGCGTGGCAGAGAAAGGACGTCGGTTGCAGCGGAAGGGAGCGGACGGAGACGTGGGGCAGACAACGCCTCCGGTGGAGTGAGAGTGACCGGCTGACTCTGGTGCTGGACTGAGATCTGTGAAGGGGTCAGCCCTCTGGACTTTGGGGGAGAAAGGCTTGGGGGACTGGGGGGGAAGGATGAGTGGGGGTGCGATGTCGGGATGGGGGGAGGGGGAGGGAGCGGGGTGGTAGGGGGGCTGTGTTGGTGGGTAAGAGGAGAGGGAGGAGGGCGGGGGGTTGATGGGGGGAGATGCAGGACTGTCACAATCGGAAGATAGGTCAAGTGGAGGAGCGGTGGCGAGGGGGGGTGGGGAGGGGGGGCGGGGGGAGGGGGGGTATAGGCAAGGACGCCTGTTAGAAGTAGGGGGGGTCCATAGGAGTAAGGTACACGATGTTGCGGGTGGGCACGCTTAATGTGCGGGGTCTAAACTCGCCCACCAAGCGGCGCTTACTGTTCCGGGAGGCTGAGAAGAACGACTGGGACGTGATCCTAGTACAGGAGACGCATTTGCGTCGACGGGATGTGGGGTTGATGAGGCACCCCCGGTATGGAGAACAATATTATTCTTGTAGTCGGGAGGGGGGCAAGAAGGGGGGGTAGCGGTGCTCCTACGGGGGGGTAGTGGGATCCAGGTGGCAAGGAGCTTTGAGGATGGGGAGGGGCGGGTGGTGGGGGTGGTGGGCCGCTGGGGGGGCGAGGACATAATGATAGTGTCGGTGTATGGGCCGAATGGAGTGCAAGGGGGGTTCTGGCAGAGGGTGTGTAAGTTGTTGGGGCAGCGTGGGGGGGGGAAAAGAGTGGTGGGGGGAGACTTTAATGTGCTGGAGCACTTGATGGATAGGGAGTCGGGAAGGGGGGAGGGTCGGGGGAGGAATAGGAGGGCATTGCAGCGATTGATGAAACGGTTGAATCTGGTGGATGCCTGGCGAGTGCTGCACCCTCAGAAGCGTGAATTCACACACTACTCCATTCCTCATAATAGCTGGAGCAGGATAGATATGATGCTGGTGGATCAGGAATGGATGCTGGGGGTGGGAGAGGGGGGGATTGTACCCATTGCTTGGTCCGATCATAAAGCGGTTCGAAGTGGGGTTTCAGGGGAGGGAGAGGGATGGGTTGCGGTTTTGGCGCCTGAATGAGGGGTTGCTGAAGTGCCCCGCGGTGGTGAGAGATATTCGGGAGGGGATCAAGGAATACTTGGCGGTGAATGACCTGGGGGAGGTTCGGGTGGCGATGGTGTGGGAGGGGCTCAAGGCGGTTATTAGGGGGAAGTTTATTCAATGGGGGGCACGCAGGAAACGGGAGCGGTATGAAAAGGAGCGGGACTTAGGGCGGAGGTTGCAGGAGGCGGAGGAGGCGTATAGGAGATCTGGGAGGGCAGGGGCCCGGGGTGTGATGGAAGCGCTCCGGGGGGAACTGCAGGGGCTGCAGGTGGAGAGGGTAGCGATGGAGTTGGCCTGGGTGCAACAGCGGTTTTATGAGTTTGGAAATAGAGCCGGGCGGATGCTGGCCCAGCGGCTGCGGAGCCGTAGGGTGGCCTCTCGGATCTATCAGATTAAGGGGAAAGGGGGGTGGTGCTGTTTCGGGAAGGGGAAATCCAGGAACGCTTTCGGCAGTTTTATCAGGAACTTTATACGGCAGAGGAGGGGGTGGAGGGGGAGGGTATAGACCGGTACCTGGAGGGGGTCCGGCTGCCAAGTTTGTCGGGGGAAGCCCGGGAAGAATTGGAGGCCCGGATAGGTCAGGCAGAGATGGAGCATGCTATTCAGGGGATGCCCAGGGGGAAGGCCCCGGGGTTAGACGGGCTGCCGAGTACGTTTTACCGGGTATTCCAGGCGGAGATAGGCGAGGTCTTATGTCGCGTGTTTAACGGGATGTTGGAGGAAGGGGGGGAACTACCGGTGGGGATGTTGACCGCTGGGATTACGGTGTTGCCGAAGGGGGGGAGGGACCCGCTGGAGTGTGGTTCTTTTAGACCCATTTCACTCCTGAATGTGGATGTTAAGGTGTTAGCCAAGATTTTGGCGGGTCGTCTGGGGCCCTGGCTACCTACAGTGATCCAGCAGGACCAGACGGGGTTTATCCCGGGTCGCCAGGCGGCTGATAACATCAAGCAGGCGGTGGGGGTGCTCTGGGAAGCGCGGCGCGGGACAGAGGAGTTTTTGTTAATGTCTGTAGATGCCGAAAAGGCATTTGACAGGGTGAACTGGGCCTTTTTGATGAAGGTGTTGGAGCGACTGGGGGTGTGGGAGAATATGGAGCGGTGGATCCGAGGGCTCTACAATGGGCCGAGGGCTCGGGTGAAGGTCAATGGTTGTTACTCGCGGGATTTCAGTTTGGGACGGGGGACGAGGCAGGGGTTGCCCCTCTCACCGCTGCTTTTTGCAATGAGTGTGGAGCCTCTGGCGGCGGCCATTAGATCAAATGAGCGGATTCGGGGTTTGGATAGAGGGAGGGTGGCTCATAAAATATCCCTTTATGCGGATGATATCCTGCTGTATTTGGAGCGGCCGGAGGAGTCTCTGCCGGAGGCTATGGAGGTGATGCAGGCGTTTGGGGCAGTCTCAGGGTTCAAAATGAATATAGATAAGACGGAGGTATTGCGGGTTCGGGTCTCCCCGAGGGTGGAGGGGTGGTTGCGGGGTATGTACCCCCTGAGGTGGGTCAACCAGGCTTTGAAATATCTGGGGGTGCACTTGGGAGCTAAGTATGGGGATTTGTACCGGATTAATTACCCGGGGGTAGTGCGGGCACTGGAGAGGGATCTGGAGGGTTGGATGAGACAGGACGTTTCGTGGTTAGGACGGATGTCCGGGGTTAAGATGAATGTGCTACCCAGGCTATTGTACCTATTTCAGGCCTTGCCTGTGCGGGTGCCGGATGCCGTGTTAAGGCGAGTGCAACGGAAAGTCTTTCAGTATATTTGGAACAAACGGCCGCCGCGGCTGGCACGGGAGGTGTTATACGCCCCGCGGACGGCGGGGGGGCTTGGGGTGCCTAATATCCTTGATTATTAGAGCGGCGCAACTAAGGCATGTTATGGACTGGCGGAAGAGGGAGGACATGAAGCCTTGGATTCATCTGGAGCGTACCGTCGTGAAGGGCGGTAATCTAGAGGCTTGGCTGTGGGCGGGGAGGAAGACTCGCAAGGAGTTAGGCGCGGGGTCGCCGGCTATGCAGCAGGTGGCCCGGGTGTGGGACGGGGTGCGGTGTGGAGGTGGGGGGAGGGGGAAAGGAGACCAGTTTTTCGTGATGATGCCGTGGCGTGGATGGGAAGGGGGAAGGTTTGATAAATGGACGGAGAAGGGGCTGGTGTGCTTTTACCAACTTTTGGAGGAGGGGGAGGTGCGGTCTTTTGAGGCAGTTCGGGTGGACTATGGATTGGAAGAGCGGGATCGCTATACCTATGTTCAGGTGAGCTCCTTCCTAAAAGGGGGTAGGGGGGTGGGAGGGCTGGGGGAGGACGTGTCGGCGCTTGAGGCGCTCTGGTATGGGAAGTTCGGGTCAAGAGGGATGATCTCTGGGTTGTATCAGGCGGTTCGGGAAGGGGGGGTGGGGCGGTTCCCTTATATGCTAGAGTGGGAGCGGGATCTGGGGAGGCCCTTATCAGCGGTAGATTGGAAACAGATATGGGATAGGGTTAGGGGGCTGCCCTGGGATAGTAGTATCAGGGAAAATTGGTATAAGATTTTATTCCGGTGGTATTATACTCCGTAGCGACTACACCGGATATTTCCGGGGGTGGCGGAGGGATGCTGGCGGGAGTGCGGGGGGGTGGGTACTTTCTGGCATATCTGGTGGGGGTGTCCTAAAGTACAAAGCTTTTGGGGGCAGGTGATACAGTGGATCCATCAGCATCTTGGAGAGGTGGTCCGGCTAGATCCCGGGGTTTGCTTATTGTCTTGGTGGGGAGGGGGGCAAGCGGATGGGGGGCCCATGATACGTGCGTGCTTGAGTGCGGCAAGGTGTGCATTGGCAGCAGCGTGGAAGAGGGTGGGGGTACCTACAGTGGGGGAGTGGGAAGGTAGACTGCGACAGGTTGTCCTCATGGAACAATTGACAGCGGTTAGGAGGGAACGAGTGGCGAAATTTATGGCTAATTGGGGAGACTTATGGAGTGTCCTGGGGGGGGGAGGGAAGGGGGGGACGGGAGGGGGGATTGCTAGCGGGGGGGTGGGAAGGAAAGGAAGGAGGAGCATCAGTAGGAGGTGGGAGGTGGGGGTTCTTCTGGGGGGGGTAGGGGGGCGGGTAGGTTGTGGGGTATTTACTGATGTTGGTTGTTGCTGTTTTGTGTTTTGATGAAACCAATAAAAATATTGAAATATAAAAAAAAAAAAAATAGAGCCCTGAGGGACTCCATATTGCGAAGTAAATTCCCTGGATAGCTGATCATTTTTTATACTGACTCCAAAGGCACGGTTTTGAAAATATAATTCAAATCAGCTCAAGGCAGTACCTGTTATTCCTATATCTTTCAAACGTTGCAAAAGTAGAGTATGATTTATCAGATCAAAAGCTGCCGTTAAGTCCAGTTCAGTCAGCAGAGTCACCTTCCCATTATCCATATGGGAGAGTAGTTCATTATGCACTGCAAGTAATAAAGTTTCAGTACTGTGGCCTTCTCTAAAGCCAGATTGTCTAGGTGCAAAACATTCATCTTCTCCACAAATTTATTCAGCTGTTGAACAACCGTTTTTATACGGCAATCTTTGCCAAAAAAGGCAAGTTTCAATTGGTCGATAGTTAGCTACATCTGAGGAGGATGCTTATATATATCCTTGATTGCAGGCTAAATCCATGAGGTTTTCCAACACCTCAGGACTACCCCCAAACTAAGAATGGAATTCACGAGATCCAAAATAAATGCGCCAAAATGTGGAAAAAATTCTTTCAATAGAGAGGGTGGGATAGAATCAAGAAAAGAAGGAAGAAAATTCATAGCAGCTAATGTTTGCTCTATGCTACAAAAGGGGAATGGCTGGAATGAAGACAACTCACTGTGAGGTGGGTTAACCCCCTGCCCGCCACTCTATTACATTTATACATGTATTCAGTTATAAACTTACTCCCTACTTAAGGCAGGTTTAATAAACCATGAGCAGACTTTAGCCATCAGAGAAAATTTACAGTAACAGTACAACAGCATAACATGGGTCAGGACAGGGGGTGAAGAATCAAACCCAAATTAAGAACAAATAAGGTTTATGCAAAAAAGTAAAACAATTAATTATTGAATGAAAAGGAACCATAGCCCAGCCAAGCAGGGCGCAAACTGATAGTTTTATAATAATTTGCTGTAAATGCATAGAAAAGGGGAAATATGAACAAAGGCTCACATATTGTGACAGGATTATCTATTTTATTTATTTAGCTGTATTTATATCCCGCTTTTCACCGGGTCAAAGCGGTCAATTGGGGGATACATTTAACACGAGGGGATATGAGACACACACATTAATACATACAGGGAACATGGGCATTGGAGGGTTAAGTGGCTTGCCCAAGACCACAAGGAGTGCCTATAGGACTAGAAATCCCAATCCCTTCGGCCTGAGATTGCTGTCCCCAGGTGGGACTTGAACCCCCGACCTTCCGGCCTGAAGTACCTTGTCCTAACCACTAGACCACGCCTCCCTAGGGCAATTGCGGCTCCAGGAACTCCAACAAAAAGCAGCAGCCACGAGAAAAGGTAACACTTTTCCCTATGACACACTCACTACTTCACTAGAAAAGAAGCAGGCCAGTACAGAAGCCAGACAAAAATGGGCCATAAAATGAACATCGCCTGTATTTCTATATTAATCATTACACAATTAATCAGCTGCTCATACTCACTCACTCAGCAACCTCAAAACATCCCACTCATATACCACCAATTTTGCTCCAGCCGACAGCGGATACCAACAGATATTCAACAGTACATCGTACCTTGAACCAAAGGCTCATCAGCATAAAACATCAAAACCACCCATGGATTTCCAGGCCTCATGACAAAGATAGCCCAAAAACACTAATGGGGTCATTCTGAGCCGTGAATAGCGGGGATGGATTCCCCCTTTGGGACATCCCTTCCAACTATTTGGCCCCCTCCGCCATCCCCGAATAACCTCCCTGTACAAACAAGGTGTTTGTACGGGGAGGCTAGACGGGGGCGAAAAAGGGACGGTGTAATGGGCTGTCTGTGACCCCAGATGTACAGGGCCGATTCTGATATCAGACCTGTACGTCCGGGGCTGCAGACGGAATGGGGAACTTATTCCACTTATTCTTATTCCTATGAGGTGGAATAAGTTCCCCTAGACGGCAGGGGACGGTAGGGGACGGCAAGCCTGGGCGGAGGAAGAGGTAGGAAGGGGGTGCAGGGGATTCTCCGCAGCCTGACCCTGGCCTTGGGAGGCCAGATCAGAGGTCGGGCTGTGGGGAATGAAAGAATAGGTCGGCGGCAGGGGATCATGGCTCCTGAATAGATCCACAGTGCCATGGCAACCGGACGCCATGGTGCCCCGGCTCCATTCAGGAGCCTTGACTGAGTTAGCCGGGCAGAGCCTTATATGTGCAGGCCAACCGGAATTGGGTCCAGGCCTTCACATACAGGCCTAGAAGCGATTCTGATGCCGCGGGGCTAGACGTGCCCCGCGGGATCAGAATTCCGTCTACCTCTCTGCGTCCGGTTCCAGCCAGGTATTTATCTATTTATTTTACAGTTCTTATATACCGCGCTCAGTGCGGTTTACAGATAACAAATTTTTGCATCAGAACAATCTTTTGCTTACATTACAACAGGATCAGTAACTTGGAAAGTAACAGGGGTAACTATATACAAAAACGGATATTTCACCTGTGGACTATTTATAGATCATGTAACATGTTGAAAATCGTAGTGGAGAAACTTTAAGGTCTATGGACATTTTGGGTGTGCAGAGATACACAGCGGGCTGGGACGTCCACAATGGAATAAGGTCCTAAGCTCGTACCTTGTGAACATAAGAACATAAGATATGGTATGGTCAACAGTGGCCAATCCAGGTCATATGTACCTAGCAGTTTCCCCAAAAGACACAGGTTCCACAATGCTTGTATTGGGTCAAGCATTGATATCCTAGGTCCCTTTTTAATAATGGTTTATGGACCTTTAATCCAGGAACTTGTCCAAACCTTTTTTAAATCCAGCTACACTAACAGCCTTTACTACATCCTCCGGTAACAAATTCCAGAGTTTGATTTCACGTTGAGTGAAAAAACATTTTCTCTTATTAGTCTTATATAGTTTACCCTGTAGCTTCATTGCATGTCCCCTAGTCTTTTTATATTCTGATAACGTAAGCAATCGATCTACGTTTACCCGTTCCACTCCGTTCATTAATTTATAGACTTCTATCATATCTCCCCTCAACCGTCTCTTTTCCAGGTTAAAGAGCCCTAACCTTTTTAGCCTTTCTTCATAGGGGTATCCTTCCATCCCCTTTACCATTTTGGTGGCTCTTCTCTGAACCTTTTCTAATAACGCTATATCCTTTTTAAGATTACAGCGACCAGAATTGCACACAATATGCAAGGTGTGGTCTCACCATGGAAAGATATAGAGGCATTATAATATCCTTTGTTTTATTTTCCATTCCTTTCCTTATGATACCTAGCATTTTATTTGCTCTCTTGGCCACCGCCGCACACTGGGCAGAGGATTTTAACATGTTATCCACAATGATGCCTAAATCTTTTTCTGGGGTGGTGGTTCCTAATGTGGAACCTTGCATCGTGTAACCATAGTTTGGTTTTTCTTCCCTAGGTGCAACACTTTGCACTTGTCCACATTAAATTTCATCTGACATTTTGATGCCCAGTCTTCCAATTTATCAAGATCCTGTTGCAATTTTCCACAATCCTCTTGGGTTTTAACAACTTTAAACAGTTTTGTGTCATCTGCAAATTTGATAACCTCACTAGTTATTATTCCCTTTTCCAGGTCATTTATGAATATGTCAAAAAGTAGCGGACCCAGGGGTACTCCACTATTCACTTTTCTCCATTGGGAAATTGGCCATTTAGCCCTACCCTCTGCTTTCTAACTTTTAACCAGTTCCTGATCCACAATACTACACTGCCTCCTATCCCATGATGCTTTAGTTTTGCCAAAAATCTCTGATGAGGGACCTTGTCAAAGGTTTTCTGAAAGTCCAAATACACCTTAGCAACCGACTCACCTTTGTCTACCTGTTTATTCACTCCTTCAAAAAAACGTAACAGATTAGTAAGACAAGATCTTCCTTGTCTAACACCATGTTGGCTGTCTCCCCTTAAGCCATGACATGTTCAGCAGTTTTGTTCTTTATGATGGTTTCTACCATTTTTCCCGGTACTGACGTCAGGCTCACCGGTCTGTAGTTTCCTGGATTACCCCTGGAACCCTTTTTAAAAATTGGCGTTACATTCGCCATCCTCCAATCTTCAGGTATTACAGATGATTTTAATGATAGTTCACAGATTACTAATAGCAGGTCTGCAATCTCATATTTCAGTTCTTTCAACACCCTTGGATGTATATCATCTGGTCCAGGTGATTTCCTACTCTTCAGTTTATCAAATAGTTGTAATACATCTCCCCAATGTATCGATATTTCCTTCAAGTCTTCCGCACCTTTAAATACCACTTCAGTCATGGGTAACATCCCTACATCTTCCTCAGTAAAGACCGAAGCAAAGAATTCATTCAGTCTCTCCGCTATCGCCTTGTCGCCTCTTAGTGCCCCTTTAACACCTCTATCATCTAATGGACCAACTGACTGTCTCACAGGTTTTTTGCTACGAATGTACTTGAAAAAGTCTATTACGCGTTTTTGCTTCTGCAGCAAGCTTCTTCTCAAATTCTCCCTTTGCCTGCCTTATCAATGCCTTGCATTTAACTTGCCAGTGCTTGCGCTGTTTCCAGTTTTCATCGTTTGGCTCTTTTTTCCATTTCCTGAAAGATGCTTTTTTGGCAACAACAGCCTCTCTGACCTCACCTTTAAACCATGCTGGCAGTTTTTTGGACTTCCTTCCACTTTTCTTAAAGCGTGGAATACAGCTGGTCTGGGCTTCCAAGATAGTATTTTTCAACAACACCCAAGCTTGATGTAAGTTTTTAACCTTTGCAACTGCTCCTTTTAGTTTTTTCTTAACTATTTTCCTCATTTTATCATAGTCTCCCTTTTGAAAGTTAAAAGGTAGTACTGTGGATTTCCTTACCATCCCTCCTCCACTAATTAAATCAAACGCGATCATGCTATGATCACTATTGCCAAGTGGCCCCAACACCCTTATCTCTTGCATTACATCAATTAGAAACAAGACCCCCCATTATATCTGATCTCATTCACAACTCCAAATCTGACATTATTTGTATCACAGAGACCTGGCTCTCTGATTTAGACATGGTACTTCTTAACCAAATCAAGCCACCATATTACAGCATCTTCAAGACAGAATAAAAAAGGTGGTGTGTGCTCATTCTATGCAAAGCTGAACTAGGAGCATATTACACTTCATCTGCAAGCTCAGATGGTCTTGATATCCTAATGATACAGCATAAATGCCTAGCAATCAGCTTGATATACAGGTCTCCATCATCAGATCCCAACACACTGGATAACATCTTAGACTCAGCTTGCTCTTTTTTTTTAAATGTTATATTTACTGAACTTTTACAGTACATTACAAGTAACAACCTGCATGAGAAAGGAACTTTTGGACTTCAGGTGACGTCACGGAGCTAATGGCAGCAATGTAGCCGAGCTCCGTCCGATTCCCGCAGAATATAATAAAAATAAGCTGATCCCCGTGTAGCAAGGTAGAAGGGAGTCAGGCCCCCGCTTTTGCCATGTCGGCCCGAAAGGAACTGGCAGGTTTTCAGTCTGCGTATGCGAAAAAGGAGGTGGCAGCGGTGATGAATTCGGGAGGATAGGAGGAGATAGGAGAAATGGAGAGCTCGGAGGAGGAGGAGGCAACGAGCAAGAGGCAGCAAGAAAGGGTGAATATGAAAGCCTGGTTACAAGCCTTTAAAAGGGAGATACAAGAAGATTTGAAAGAGATGCGAAAGGATTTGAAAGAGACTTTGTTAACCATACAATAGGATTTGGGATGCTTGGGGCAGCGTGTGAAGGACTTAGAAGAGTACGTGGAAAATCATGCTGGAGAGCTGCAGGAAATGGCGGTGGAGCAGTGCAAAATCAAGGCCCAGCAAGAGGAAATGAGGGAGAAATTGGAAGAGATCGAGGACAGAGCGCGGCGGAGTAACCTCAGAATTAGGACACCAGAGACAGAAACATACAAAGACTGTGCACAAGTAGCACAATGTTTATGTATGCATATATTGAGAATGGAGGAGGCGGAAGAAGGTCGGATGGCATCAGTGGGGGTGGAAAGAGCGCACTGGATTTTGGGCCCGTGGAGAGAGAAACAGGGACGAGATATAATAGTGTGTTTGAGCTGCTTCCCAATCAAAGAAAAGATACTGAATGTGGCAAGGAAATATGGAAGGATTGCATGGGACAGCTGTGAAGTAGAAATCTTTAATGATCTCTCCAGGGGCACTTTGGAGCGGCGGAGGAGTCTGAAGGAGGTGATGGCCTATCTGAGAGGAAATGGGCTGAGGTACGGATGGATGTTCCCGTTTGGACTTTTGCTAACAGTTAATGGGGCCTCCAGGAAGGTGAAGATGGCAGAAGAAGTGTGGGCTGTGCTGCAGGAGTTGGGATGCGAGAACCTGCCAAAAACAATGGAGAGAGAAAGGACATCACAAAGTAAAGGTGCTGAAGGCAGGGTACAAGCTATATCTCAGTGGCAGCGAGTGGCAGAGAAAGGGAAGAGATTAAAGAGACTTTCACAAGAAAAGAGGGCAACGCAGAGAAACGCCAGCAGGTGGTGGTGAGATTGTTAGAGGCCACGAGGAACAGGGCTGTAGGGCCCCTCGGACACTGGACTTATAGGTGTCCTTCTAATTCATTAAGGGGAAGTAATAATATGGAGGGGGAGGGATAGGAGATGGTAAGAGTTGGGGAACTTGTATTTTGAATTGGTAATTGTATTTAAGGGAAGGGGTGAATAAGGGACAAAGAGGGGGGTGAAGGGGTGGTGGGGGTAGTTGGGGGGAGTATGTGTATTTGTATGATGTATAAGGAGGGTGGAGGTATGAGGGGTATAGCATTGGGTACATGTGGGGGAGATATAAAGGGTAGAAAGGTGTGGGTGGTGGCAATAGAAGGGACAGAAGAGGGGAATATAAATGGGAGGAGGGGGGTCTGATCTCCAAGGTGGATGGGTATACGAAAGGGGGGGGGGTGGTGGTAATGGGATAGGACATGACACACACAGAAGGAAAGTAGGGGAGGATAGAAGGGTGATAGGGGGACTGGGGAGGGGGGCACAATAGAGGGGAGGGAGGTGGAATGGGGGAAGGGGAAGGGGAAGGAGGATGGGGGAATGAAAGGGGGAAGGGAGAGGAGGGGGAGGAGAATGAGACACGTCAAGGAGGGGGGAGGAAGAGGAAAAAAGGGAAATGATGCGGATAGGATCGGTAAATGTTAAGGGACTGAATTCACCCAACAGACTGTTATATCGGGAGGTTCAGAAGAATCAGTGGGATGTGGTGTTAGTGCAAGAAACCCATTTGTGGGGTGGATGAAGAATGGGCGGTTCCCAGATCAATTCTACTCATTTAATAAGGAAGGAGTAAAGAGGGGGGGAGTAGCCATATTGGTGAGGGAGGGAAGTGGGATTCAAGTGAAGGAAAGTTTTAGGGACTCAGAAGGGAGAATAGTGGGTATAAAGGGGAAAATGGGGATGGAGGTTATTACCATTGTGTCAGTTTATGGACCGAATGGAAATCAGGTCCCATTTTGGAGGGAAATGCGAAAGTTGTTGGAGGGGGAAATCCAAGGGAAGCTTGGGGAATTGGGGGGGATTTCAATGTAGTATTAAAGCCAAGTTTGAATCTGCACCCGGGTGGATCAGACGGGGGGGGGGGAGGGGGAGGAATAGGAGAGGGCTAAAACAATTGATGCGACAGTATAACTCGGTAGATGCCTGGAGAGAATTGCACCCCAAGAGGAGGGAATACACGTTTTTTTCAATGCCGCATAATAGCTGGAGTAGGATTGATATGATACTAGTAGATAAGGAATGGATGCTAGAGGTTAAAGAAGGAGGCATAGAGCCGATAACATGGTCAGATCACGGGGTGGTGGAAGAGGCAAGTGGGGACCAAAGTTTGGAGACTGAATGAGAGCTTGCTTAAATGTAAGGAGGTAGTGGCGGATATAAGAGGAGCAATAAAGGAATATCTCTCCTTTAATGACAACGGGGAGGTGAGAGATGTAATCTTATGGGAAGGATTGAAAGCTTTTATTCGTGGAAGGTTTATTATGTTGGGGGGGCGAAGTTGAAAAAAGTTAGATACCAGAAGGAAGAGGAGTTGAGTAAGAATACTTAAGGAGGCAGAATTGGAGTATCAGAGGACGGGTGCGAAGAGGGATAGGAAGGAGGTAGAGAAGGTGAGGGGGGAGTTTCATGCACTACAGATCAACCAAGTAGCCTTTGAAATGAGACAGGTAAAGCAGGTCTATTACGAATTTGGTAATAAAACAGGCAGATTGTTGGCCAGAAGGTTGAGGCAGAAGAAGGCTGCATCCATGATATACCAAATAAGGGGGAACAGGGGGAGGTGTGTAGGGAAGAAAAGGAAATTAGAGATAGATTCGTGCAGTACTACCAGGAACTATATAAGAGGGAGGAAGGGATTAGGGAGGAGCAAATCCAAAGGTACCTAGATGAGATACAATTGTTAGAACTTCCGGAGGAGGGCCAAGAGGGCATGGAGGAAGGAATCAGGGGAGAGGAAGTGGAGTGGGCGGTAAAAGGGATGGTGGGGGGGGGGAGGCACCGGGATTAGACGGGCTACAGGAAGCTTCTACAAGATATTCTTAGCAGAGATTGGGAAAGTATTGGGACGGATATTTAATGGAATATTAGAGGAGGGGGATGAATTGACACACGAAATGCTGACAGCAGGGATTACTATTCTATCAAAGCCAGGGAAGGGTCCTATGAATTGTAGCTCCTATCGCCCAATTTCATTACTTAATGTAGATGTTAAAATATTAGCGAAGATTATGGCAGGGAGGTTGGCGCCGTGGCTAACAGGAATAATAAAGGAGGACCAGACAGGGTTCATCATGGGAGGCAAACAGCTGATAATATTAAGAGGGCAGTAGGGGTGGTATGGGAGGCAGGGCAGGGAGAAGAGAAATTTATACTAATGTCAATTGATGCGGAGAAGGCATTTGATAGAGTGCATTGGGAATTTTTAATGAGGGTAATGAAGAAAATGGGATGTGGACCAAACTTTGAAAAATGGATACGGGGATTATATGCAGGGCCTAGGGCACGAGTTAAAATTAATGGGAGTTATTCAGGGGATTTTTGATTGGGGAGGGGGACAAGGCAGGGGTGTCCGATGTCACCTTTGTTATTCGCAATGGTGGTTGAACCATTAGCGCAGAGGATAAGGGCGAATAATATGATACTGGGAATGGAAAGAGGGGGGTTAGCCATAAAATTTCATTATATGCGGATGATATATTATTATATATAGGTAAACTGCAGTTTTCACTACCGGAAGTAATGAGGGAGGTGGATAGGTTTGGGGAGATATCAGGTTTTAAAATGAATATTGATAAGACGGAAGTGTTGAATGTGAAGAAGGTACCTAACGCGGTGGAAGAGCAATTGAAAAGGGAATATCCTTTGAGATGGGTTAATTAATCCCTGAGCTATCTGGGGGTCCAAATTCCAGCGAGATATGAGAAAGTATATAAAGTTAACTATCCAAGAGTATTGGGAGAAATTAATAAGACTTAGATGGGTGGATGAGGTATGAAGTGTCATGGCTAGGTAGGATAGCAGGGGTCAAAATGAATATTTTACCTCGATTGTTATATCTATTTCGGGCTCTGCTAGTGGGAGCGTGGGATGGAGCGTTGCGGGCGTTGCCAAGGAAGGTCTTCCAATACATCTGGAAAAAGAAACCCCCGAGGATTGCGAGGGAGATTATGTTTGCGTCAAAAGAAGAGGGTGGATTGGGGGTTCCTAACTTTAAGGATTATTATAGAGTGGCTCAAGTAAGACATGTAATGGATTGGAGGCTTAGTAATGGGGTGAAACGCTGGGTGGCATTGGAAAAAACATGGGTTAAGGGAGGAAGGTTGGAGGAGTGGCTCTGGGCACCTCGGAAAGAACGGAAGGAAATGGGGGTGGGCTCACCAGCTATGAGACAAGTGGTGGGGGTGTGGGATGGGGTGAGAGCACAGGATATTAAAGAATGGAGTAATTGGTTCTCTCTGATGATGCCATGGAGAGGGTGGAAAGCTTTTAAACCAGGCTAGGAAGGGGGAAGTATTGACGAATGGCGTAGTAAAGGACTTGAGTGTTTTTATCAAATGGTGGAGGTGTGAGAGCTACAGGAATTTGAGGAGGTGGGGAGGGAGTATGGCCTGGAGGAAAAGGATAGATTTGCATATATACAGGTGGGTCACTTCCTTAAGGGGGTACTGGGGAAAGATGGGCTGGATAGGGAACTATCTGCATTAGAGGCACTATGGTATGGGAAGAAGGGTTCGAAAGGGCTGATATCGGCATTATATAAAGGTGTAAGAGGACAACGGGGGGGGGGGGGGAATTTAGGTATATGGTAGAATGGGAGGTGGAGTTAGGAGAGACAATGTCAACCAAAGATTGGTGGAAGGTGTGGGGCCAGGTGAAAAGAGCGCCATGGTCTAGTAGCATTAGAGAAAATTGTTACAAAATTTTGTTTAGATGGTATTACACACCGGAGAGGCTACATAGGATGTATCCTGAGGTGGCGCCCTTGTGTTGGAGAGAGTGTGGGGAAGTGGGTTCATTTTGGCACATTTGGTGGGGGTGTGCAAAGATACAAGCATATTGGGGTAGGATTCAAAAGTGGATACAGCAGAATATAGGGGTGGCGGTGGAATTGAAACCGTGTATCTTTTTACTATCTTTGTGGGGTGATGGCCAGCAGCAGAGGGGGGGGGGGAGAATGGTAATGGCATGTTTAAGTGCAGCTCGGTGTGAGCTGGCAGCACCGTGGAAACAGAAGGAGGCTCCCTCGGTTGCGATCTTTGAGGGGAGACTTAGGCATATAGTCCTTATGGAAAAGTTAACGGCTGCAAGGCGGCAAAAGGTGGATAAGTTTGAAGTGGATTGGGGAGAGTTATGCTTGTCATAGGGGAGGGGGGATAGGGAGAGGGGGGACGGGGAGGGCGGGGGGTGCAGGGTAATTGAAGTAAGAGGGATAAGAATAATAAGAAAATGTTGGGGGATGTATTATTGTATTAAGCTGTATGGTTGAATAAATACTTAAATAAAAAAAGAAAGGAACTTTAGACACAAGTACAAAATAACCTCATGGATTACACAAAAAGAATCTAAATAGGAAATATAAAATAGTCTAATTTCCAGAAGCCCACAATTATGGGAAGGGGAGAAGACAATTCACAAGGAATTAGCAAAGAAACAAGTACCTAAGTGTCAACCACACTAGACCCACTCAGAACATTGGAAGGAACTTGCCTAGCATGAATAAAGGAAAGCCGTTCCGAGGGTTGAAAAAATACATAACTAATAGAATTATATTTTACCAAACATTTACATGGGAATTTTAAAAAGAATAATGCCCCCAGCTGCACTATTCCTGGCTTTATCAACAAAAACTCTCTGCGCCGCTTCCGAGTCTCTCTAGCAATGTCAGGGAAAACCCTGATAGAGCAACCAAGAAACATACATTTCCGCTTCTTAAAGAACAATTTTAATATCCAGTCTCTGTCCATGGAGAGTACACACATAAGTAAAAGAGTCGCTGGAACTACAGACTTTGGCTGCAAATCTTCCAAAAGAGCGGACACATCTAAAGTGTCCATTGATGGCACCCCTGCAATATCTCGTTTCCTCCCCTGAGGCAAATAATACACACGGGAAACAGGGGGAATAGCTTCTTTTGGGACTTGCAATATTTCAGTCAAATACCTATGAAACATCTATTTAGGAGAGCAAATAGAAGATTTTGGAAAGTTAATAAACCTCAAATTAGAGGCCCTTGCAATATTCTCAAGAAACTCAAACTTAAATTTCATAGCAGAGAAGTCTTTTACAAGAGAAGCATTCAAATTTCGTACTGCTTCAATATGAACCCCATTCTCTGAAATCTTATTCTTCAAATCTTCGACTTCTGTTTGCTGATTGACTAACTTAACAATGCAATCCTGAAGCGGAGACTGGAATAACTGGTTTAGGGCTGAAACAGCAGAGGTTAAATGGGTAATAGTATCCCAAAGAGTTTCCAGAGTGAATTTTCCTGGTCTTACCAAAGCGTAAGATAACACCTGCAAAGAAAGGTCAGGAGATGGTGAATTTGGGGTCTGGAAAGCACCAACAGCCTGAGTGGTTGCCCCCACATCTCTCGTAAACTCCCCAGAGGTCACCACCCTCACCGGCAGCGACTCAGATGCCTCAGCTCCCACTGTAGAGGTGCCCCCATGAATGCTGGAAGCCGAGCCATCCTCCGACACGACACCAGCGACCTCCATCCACAGTTGTATTACCAATACTGGGGGTTGGGGGGAGACACTCCTCCCGTGAGAATGATATTTTCACCTCTAAAGAAGGTGCCGGGTCCACCGACCTCGGTGCCGACACAGGCCATACTCCCTCCTTACCTCTACATTGGAGATCACGGCTGCAGCACGCTCCCAAACAAAGAGGTCGATCGGCCCCAAGATTGGCATCGTCGGGGTGCTCGCAGTACCTTCCCCGATCTTGCCTTTGCCTTCCTCTTGCCCATAGGAACACAGAGAGTGTGCACTGATCAGGCAGCCATCTTAGCGCTCCTCCCCTTCCCACAATTGACTCAGTTTGCTCTGATATTCCAATAGGTACAGACTACTAGGCGATTTCAATCTCTCCTCAGTAAATAAAACACAGAGCTCATCCTTCCTCCAAGTCATGGAAGACCTAGGCTACCAACAGAATTGACACCCCTATGCACTCAAAGGGTAACACATTGGACCTCATTTTCCTACCGAACAAATGGTCAAATAACACTCATGCAAAATCAATGTGAACACAACCGATTACATGGACAGACCGCTATCTAATACACTTTAATATTGAAGCCTATATGTAAATAGTTACCCCAGTTTATCCAAGTTTTAAGCACCTGTTTATTGTAAATACGGAACAGTCCCCTGCACCGTATAAGTTTCTGTTTCATGTAAACTGCACTGTCGAATAGCGCGATATAAAAAAGTCTGTAAATAAATAAACTAAACTCACCACAGAGAACAGATGCAATACCACTTCAGGAAATTTGACAAGAGACCTTCCTAAAGGATACCATACCCAAATTGACAAATAATCTTTACGACTTAGATGCCCTCCTAAAGAACTGGAACACCAACTTAGATAAGGCATCCTCCATGCCCACTAAAAAAGCACCAAAGAAATACAGAAATTCACAACCATGGTACTCCCAGACTCTAAGATCAATAAAGAGAATCTTAAGGAAAACAGAAAGAAAATGGAGAAGCACAAAATCCGAGGATAAATCAAAGCAATACTTGGATACTCTCAAGCTATATTGTAGACTATCAATGACTTAAAGAAGGAACACTACTCAAAAATACTTATGAAGTCACTAAATCATACCAGAGAGCCCAATAGACAACCCGATGAAAGAAACAATCAATGATCCAGATAATACCTGCGACGCTCCTGCCTGCGCCCTAGAGCTTACAGGCAGGAGTGGCCTTATATTGTCCCTTGAAGAATTAGCTGGCACGGTTCCCAATGAATCTTGGGAACTGTAGTGCACTTGTGTATTCCTTAGGGAAGAATTGTAGTCCTGACCAGATGTGGTTAGGCAAGCAAGAAAATTTATTTGTCTTGGGGATAGTTTCCAGCGCATCAAAAGCTCAAAGCAACAAACGCAAAAAGTGAAACTTTTAGGATAAACAGAGGAAAACAGGAACTCAGGAAGCAGTGAAATCAAATTGGCTTTAACTCAGCTCTTCATAAACTCCGGCAGCTTAACTCAGCATTGCCTCATGTGGTTGTCAGAAAATATTGCAGCTTTATATCAATAGCTGTTCTCTTCACAGCGTGACTTGGAAACAGGTGAACACAATCAGGAACTCTTACGATTAAAACAACAAGAAAAGCCAACGTTTTATATTCTCTTCATATAAAACTTATGTGCTTCTTTAAACTGTTATTCAATACAGCAGAAAGAGCAATCCATGGCACAAGGCTCAGGATTCAAGGTAGGCAAAGAACTTTCTACCTGCATGTATTCTTCTGAACTAACAGAATTACTGTCCGTATCAGGTTCCTTATTTTGCCCTGACTTCAGCTCCAGGAACTTCTGAAATTCTTTCAGTAGCAATTCAGCCTGTGTTTGCTTTTCATCTGGTGGATAGTTATTGGCAAGGGTTACGTCCTTCCCCCACTCACTATCTATGTCGGTAGCAAAGTTAGGTTTGCACAGTTCAGCACTATATGAAGGTTTCTTCAGCCAAGCATACAAATTAGGAAATTGTGCTTTACCTTGTTTAGAGGCATTTATAACAGAACTTCTCTTAGGAAACCTTTCTCCTGGCTGTAGTTCTCTGTCTTTATAGCACTGCTTGTTGGCATTAGAAGTACCTTTTCTCCACTGCTGCTTTCTTGAGGCTGGCTAGGTCTAGGCTTTACCCGGCAGTAAGAGTTTCTTGCAGGGTACGTTGGACTCCCAGGCTGGCTCTTCCGGGGTTCTGTCTTCTCACAGGGTCCTAGTGCTCTTCTCCTTGCTTCTAGGGTTTCAGCACTTTGCACTCCTCTCACAAGGTTCTTTTGGACTTGGATATCCTTCCCCACGCTATCCTCTGGGATATTCTCCGTGGTCCTCTCTGCAACAACAACCTGTTCACTCTTCTTCTCCTTCACCGCCTACACTCTCCTCTCTCCCTTCTCTGAGGTTTTAAAAAGGGCTTCAATTCCCGGCACTCCCTGCCGTCCCCTTGGGTGTGCCCAATCAGAGCTGAAGCTTAACTCCTCCTCTGGACTGGGGTGTGTCTTCGGCTCAGCAGAGAACTGTGTTTTTTCAGGTCAGCTTTGGAAATCCTGTGTGAGTTAGCTCTACTCTCAGGATTTTCCTCAATGTCCATTTCTTCTGAAGGGCCATCTTCACCACATACCATTCTATGGAATTCATTCACTCTAAACAGCCCTGAAGAGATTGAGCAATCCATCAAATCCATCAATACAACAACATCCCACCTTGACCCTCAGCCCAGTAAGTTGGGTTAAAATAACTAAAGCCGAATTAACACCCTTTATCCAAAGATTAGTCAATCTCTATCCCAAGGCACCAGCCAAGATTTCTCAAAGAAGCGACAATCTGCCCCATCCTAAAACACTACTCACTTGATAAGCACTGCCCAGGATCTTATAAACTGATAGAGTCTTCCATTTATATCCAAGATGATTGAAAAATCAGTCCAGAGGCAATTACAAAATCATCTTGATACACACACACCACTTGATCCACATCAATATGGATTCTGACTGCAACACTTACAAATACTCCTCGCCTCTCTATTTGACAAAATAATCCAAGGAATCAATAAATAATCCTATGTACTTATCGCCCTAGATATAGCATCAGCATTGGACTCCATCAGATACAACACCTTAATAAATCATCTTCAACAGCTGGGCATTGGAAGCACAATAATTTTATTTATTTAGCTGCATTTCTACCCTGCTTTTCACTGAGTCAAGGCGGTTGGGGAATACATTTAACATGAGGGGATATGAGACACATACACTAATACTTACAGGGAACATGGGCAATGGAGGGTTAAGTGGCTTGCCCAAGACCACAAGGAGCACCTGTGGGACTAGAAACCCCAGTCCTTCTGGCCCAAGGTTGCTGTGACCTTCCAGCCTGTGGTACCTTGCCCCAACCACTAGGCCACTCCTCCCTCCAATAGTTCATATGGAGGCCTATTCTCTACTGGACGTCCAGCCAGGGTACATCCCTTCAGAATCGGGGCGTACAGTGGTAGGCCCGATTCTGATTCTGAGACATCCCACGGGATCAGAATTGGGTCTACCAGCTTGTAGTGCAGGCCGAGCCCCGATTCTAGCAGGCTGCATGTCCAGCCACATCCACATCTACCCCTAACAGGCTCCTTTCAGGAGCCGCGATTGCCAGCCACCGCTAAGACAGTCCTTTCCCTGCAACCAGAGTCACTATACCATAAAGATCAAATTTCAACCTGTACCTTATGATCAGGAACCATTGGTGATGAAAGAAGAAGTCGAAGCAGCATTGAAAGCCTTATCAAAGAACAAAGCGCAGGGCATTGATGGTATTTCCACTGAAGTATTACAGCAATCAGATGAAGCTGTTACCATACTTAACAAGGCTCTGCCAGGAAATTTGGAAGACAAATTCATGGCCAACTGATTGGATACGATCTGTGTTTATACCAATGCTGAAGAAAGGTGATCCGAATGACTGTGGAAATTATCACACAGTCACTCTGATCCCACATGCCAGTAAGATTCTACTCAAGATCATTCAGCAGAGACTACAACCATACCTAAAATGAGAACTGCCTGAACTGCAAGTAGAGTTCAGGAAAGGGCAAGGAATGAGAAACATCACTGCGGATGAGAGATGGACCCTCGAAAAGACAAAAGAATACCAAAAGGATATCCATATGTGTTTTATTGACTACAGCAAGCTTTGACTGTGTAAACCATAAGAAACTCTGGGCCACATTAAGAAGCATGGGTATACCAGAACACCTGATAGTTCTCTTGCATAACCTTTACATTGATCAAGAAGCAACAGTTTGAACAAAACTAGGAGAAACACAATGGTTTAAAATTAGCAAAGATGTACGACAAGGCTTGTGATAAGGAAGCTTATCATAGCTCAGGAAGGAGCTATAGAAAAGGTGAAGTGACTCTGAACAAGCAACCTGTCAGTTCTGGTAGAAATAAGAAAACAGAATTTTCCCATAAAAGACTACCAGTCCCAGAATGCACCAGGTTTCCAACAGCCATGAGAGGAGCTGAAGTGAGAAAACGTGTGTTCAATCAAAAGGGCTATGAGGTAATCCCCAAGCACTCATTGCAAAGGGCAGGGCTTGATTCAGCACAGCTGCGCTGTGCTAGGATGGAACACTCATCTCAAACGGCAAGGCCTGATTCAGCACAGCTGCGCTGTGTTAGGGAGGAGCACTCATCCAAGCAGAATAAGAGTAGAGTTTATTCTACAGATGACCATCTTCATGATCACTTTGGATATCCAGAGAATTGTCCTCAGTATCCTGAGAATCAGCTTGAGTTTTTTTTTTTTTTAAATTTTTTATTTATCTACTTTTCCAATACAATCCAGAGCATACACATCTGAATGAGAATCCGAAATACAAACATAAAACAAACAACACACCTATATAAGGAGAGAGAAATAATCATAACTGGAATAGACCACAATACGTTGCCCCCCAATATGGATCCAAGAAACAAGAAATAGCTAAGAAATTGGAATAACCAATACCACTAATACAGAAATCATAGGAGCAATTGAAAACTTTACATGGCAGCCGGTACGGGAGTCACACCACCCCCGCTCTCTTCCCTACTACTAAGAAATTGCAACAGTTGTTTGGATTCAAAGAAAATATACTGTTTAGTTTGGAAATTAACCACACATTTACAAAGATATCTTAGCTTAAACTGCGCACCCAAGGCTTCCGTTCTCTGGCGTAAAGCCAGAAAAGACTTCCGCCTTTTCTGCCTGTCCCTAGCCAAATCAGGAAAAATTAATATTTTTGAACCCATAAACTGAGAGGCAGAAATCCTACGAAAAAATATACGAAGTACAGAATTCCTATCAGACTCAAAAGCAAAATTAACCAATAATGTCGCCCTGCTAGTCACCACCTCCAGTGAGCTTTCAAGAAATTCTGATAAGTCCATCTGCGGTGATCCAGAGTCCGCGACCGGCATCCGCTGGGCCCCAGACTCTGATGAAGAAATTGATACATATTGAACCCTCACCACTGGTGGCAACGAATCAGCTGGGAGTTGAAGAATTTCCACAAAGAACTTACGAACCAGGTCCATAGGTGCTATCAAAGGAGAGCGAGGAAAGTTCAAAAACCTAAGATTATTCCTACGTAATTGATTGTCCAAATATTCAATCTTCCTGGCTTGAATCAATCGATCCTGCTCATTAACAGCACTAAGACTCTCCTGGTTCTCCACCTTAGCTTCCAAAGACAAAAGTCTTGCTGAATGAATCTTTACCTCTGACTCTGTAACGGAACACTGAGTTTTAAGAACAGAAAATTCTTGAGAAAAAGAACTGAGAATTGGTAGTAGGGATTGCTGCAGGTCGGAGATAGCTTCCCATAAGCTGTCCAACGTTACTCGCGCCGGTTTCTCCACTCTACCCGGCAGCCATGTAGCCGATAAGCCAGACGCATCGGGAGAAAGCTGTTTCTGTTCACCCTTGCCGCTGGAGGGGGGAGAGTCTACCCGACCCCCCGAAGCCACTCCAGTAGCTGACACCATCGGCTCACTCCTCGCAGGGGAACCCCCGGCAGCTGAGATGACCTCCTGCGATAGAGGTAAATCACCAAGCTGCCCCCCCCCCCCGCAGGCGGCTTCCAGGCTGAACCGGCGGCGCTTGTACGGGGCTTAATTCCACCCCCTCGCTCAGGTCCCCTGACTCATTCAGAGGACCCGCCGAAGCCATGCTCGCCGAAGGAGTGCAAAACACCGCAATCGAAGACTGCACCAGCCTATCTGACGGGGTCGAAGCCTTAGGGGGTTTTGGAGACCGTTGTTTCCTTTTCTTGCCCATCAGAAGGCAAAATGCAGGAGCGGTTCAAGCACCCAAGTTCGGCGTCTTACTCCTCCGCCATCTTGGATCCCTCAGTATCAGAATCAGCTTGAGTTTGATCATCAGTTTCATCTGAAGGATCATCAGAAGCAGAAGCCAAACTGGACGGACAGAGAGGGAAAGAGACACTTTGGAAGAAGGAAGAGAAAAGCCTTTGAGAGGTCTAGAAGAGTCCAAAGCAGTACGTATACTGGGAGGTATTCCAAGGGCCAGCATACACCATTGGACTGGGGAAAGCCAGAGGAATGGTGCTGCAGAGCTAGGAATCACCAGAGGCTACCTGTGAGGGAGACGGCTGCACGTGGGAGGGACCCTAAGACCTGTGCCAGAAGGTATGTGAAGAGAGATCCAGTGTCCAGGGATCTGGATTGGAAGGCTGGACATAAGAACTGGACTACATACTGGCCAGGCTATATAGAGAGGAACTCTAGCAGCAATGGAAGCTCAGGTATGAACACTGATCTATGCCCTAGCTATAACCTTGAAAGACAGCAGGGAAACAAGTATTCTCCTGAAAATGCTCCATTGAGAGATTCATCTGTGCCAATCCATGATATTGAACCCATGCTTGTTGAACAAGGGGGAATAATAGCAGATGAGGATCCTGTTTATATGGACTGTTCTCTATCTAAATTCCGTTGGTAACTTTCTGTTATAAAGTACAGCAACTATCACAAAGAAATACAAATTTGTTCTTTAATCTACTCAGAAAAGCTCCTGAAGCAGGATTTGACCCACACAGTAGAAAGCAAGCCAGCTAAGGGGTTTCAGCTGGATAACTGCCAGCAATTAAGCCTTACCTAATTGCTTGTGAGCTAGGAGAGAATCTCTTCTGTATCTATGTGGGAAGTAATCAGGAGTTAACCTGAAAAGAACAGTTTGTTTCTTGCTTTGTGGCTTTTCATTTGTTGTTTTCCTGATTTTGACTTTGTTTTTTTCCAAGTTAACACTGAAAGCAAGTAACCTAATTTATGTGCTACCAAGCATATCTGTGTTGGGAGAAATAACCCCATAAATAAATATCTTATTGGCTTTACCCAAGAGCACAACTAAATTATTGTCAGCAGCTGTGTCTGGTGTGAATGAACTACATTGCCCACAATACCTTGCAAATCATATAGATATATGCACTTGACAAGACTGTGAAGATTCTCACCCAGGCAGCCGTCTGACAGGCTGCATACCTTTCTCCTAACTGTTTAATTTATATACAGAACAAATCATCAGAGAAGTAGGACTGTATGAAGACAACCGAGGTGTGAAGATTGGTGGAAGACTCATCAACAACCTTCGCTATGCTGATGATATCACATTACTGGCTGAAAGTGAAGACAATCTGAAACATTTGCTTCTCAAGATCAAGGAACATAGCCTTAAAATGGGTCTACACCTTAATGTTAAAAAGATGAAGATCCTGACTACTGGCAAAATCAATAAGTTCATCGTTGATGAAGAAGAAATTTAAAGAGTTGACAACTTTAACTTACTTGGATCAACAATCAATAAAGAAAGGACTAGTAGTCAAGAAATCCGACGATGTATTGCTCTTGGTAGAATAGCTATGAAGGACCTAGACATGATTTTCAAGAGCAGAGATGTCTCGCCATACAAAGATTTGACTTGTCCAGGCCATGGTATTTTCAATAACTTCATATGGGTGTGAAAGTTGGACAGTGAAAAAGATAGGAAGAAAATTGATGTCTTTGAATTATGGTACTGGCGACGAATACTGTGCATATCATGGACTGCCCGAAGAACAAACAAGTCAGTACTAGAGGAGATAAAACCTAAGTTTTCCTTAGAAGCTCAGATGACAAGACTTCTACTTTCATACTTTGGACACAGCATGTGAAGAGAGAGTTCATTGGAGAAAGACATAATGCTTGGCAAGATAGAAGTCACCATAAAAGAGAAAGGCCGGAAAAGAGATGGATCAATACAATAACAGCAGCTATGGATACCACTCTACCAACAATGAGCCGCTTGGCTGAAGACCGAACAAAGTTTAGGTCAACTATCCAGAGGGTAACCAGGAGTTGACACCAACTCAACGGCACTTAACAACCGCAACATCCTCCAGGGCCTCCCCAAACAAACCTTGAACATCTTACAGTAGGCACAGAACACCGCTGCATGCACCATCATGAAGGCAACCAAGACAGAACACATAACACCCATCCTACACCGACTGCACTGGCTACCGGTCACCCAGAGGATCAGATACAAAACACTAATGACCACTTTCAAGACAATCAAGAAAATAGCACCAACATATCTCAATTTGTTAATCCAAATGCACCCGGAAACAAGACAAAGAAGGGAATGTTCACAAAATTCACTGACAATCCCTAAGGAACTTAGGAAAGCAAATCAGTCTACAATAAACAGAGCATTCACGTTCATATTCCCCATCCATCTGGAATGCTCTCCCAACCAGCCTAAGAGAAATAAATGACCTAACCACATTCAGAAAGAGAATAAAGACACATTTCTTTACTGACTATTACCAGAACAGAATTGAAGACCTGAACTGTACTCCACATAAATCCTAATATGGTTTAGGCACTTGATATACCACCCTTTACTTATACATCAGAGCAGTTTACTAACAGGTACTTTTTAATTCACTTGTCACTGAAGGGCTCACAATCTAAGGGCACCTGAGGCAATGGAGGGTTAAGTGGCTTGCCCAAGGCCACAAGGAGTGGCCATGGGACTAGAGACCCCAGTCCCTCTGGCCTGAGATTACCTGTCCCCATGTGGAAATTGAACCCCCAACCCTCCAGCCTGAGGTAACCTGTCCCAACCACTGAGCCACTCCTGCATCCATATATTTCTCCTCACAGATATAACATAATTAAGACATTAATTACCCAAAATGACAAAACTTCATAACACTGTATGAACCATGACACAAATTTGGACATTGTACATAGTTATATGTAAATAGTTCTGCCTAATCTCACTGAATACCAAAGGCCTGTTGAAATATGACATATTTAATTTGAAGTTGTTCTCTGTAATATTTCCTTTGTGTTTCATTTAAACCGCCTCAAACGATAATAGTTCATTGAGTTCTCTGTAAACTGCCTTGATTCTATGGGTAAAGTGGTATATAAAACCTAAAAATAAATACATAAAAAATAAATATCAATCAAAAAAGTTCCCGATAACTCACAATGACACAATCGATATCTAACTGTTGGAAACTTCCAAAACCTTATATGTGGCTAAACCTCACAATTACCCCTAACGTTTATATCTACAGGGAGACTGGCAATTATCCAACAAACTGCTAATAATATTTACTAAGGGAGGAAAAGGCCTCAGCGATTTAGTTAGTTTCCCTCTATGTAGCAGAGATCTGCCTAAAGGGGAAGCCTAACCCCCCCATCAGCCCACTTCTAGTCCTTACCCTCCCATCAGCCCATTTTCAGTCTTACCCCCCCATCAACCCATTACCAGTCCTAACCCCACATCAGCCCATTACCAGTCCTAACCCCCCATCAGCCCACTTGTAGTCTTAGCCCCCCATAGCCCATTACCTGTTGTAACCCCCCATCAGCCCATTACCTGTCCTAAACCCCCCATAGCCCATTTCCAGTCCTAATCCCCCCATCAGCCCACTTGTAGTCGTAGCTCCCCATAGCCCATTACCTGTTGTAACCCCCCATAGCCCAGTACCAGTCCTAACCCCCCCAGCCCATTACCAGTCCTAACGCCCCCCACAGCCCATTACCAGTCCTAACCCCCTATCAGCCTACTTGTAGTCTTAGCCCCCCCATAGCCCATTACCTGTTGTAACCCCCCATCAGCCCATTACCTGTCCTAACCCCCCCATAGCCCATTTCCAGTCCTAATCCCCCCATCAGCCCACTTGTAGTCGTAGCTCCCCATAGCCCATTACCTGTTGTAACCCCCCCATAGCCCATTACCTGTCATAACGTCCCCCATCAGCCCATTTCCAGTCTTAGCCCACCGCCCCATAGCCCGTTTCCAGTCCTAATCCCCCCATCAGCCCACGTGTAGTCGTAGCCCCCCATAGCCCATTACCTGTCCGAACTTCCCCCAACAGCCCATTTCCAGTCTTAGCCCTTCCATAGTCTATTACCTGTCCTAACCCCCCATAGCCCATTCCCAGTCTTAACCCCCCCATCAGCCCACTTCCCCCTATTGCCCATTACCAGTCCGAACCCCGCGCTTCAGCCCTGTTTCAGTCCGTACCCCGTCCCCCCCTCCCCCACAGCCCATTTAAAGTCCTTACCCCCCCCCCATCAGCCCATTTACAGTCCTTACCCGGCCCCCCATCAGCCCAACTAAGTTAAAAAAAAAACAACCCAGAAACCGGCTGCTGCTGCCGCCGTGGCAGCGGCAGAATCGAGAATCCCGCGGGGCCCCCCTGTCCTGCAGTCTTCTATGCTGCCTCAGCGCGGGCTTTTCAGAGCCGCGCGAAGGAAGAGTTTCCCTTTCTCGCGGCTCTGTTAATCCCGCCGCGGGGCTGATGGGATTTCCCATCAGCCCCGCGGCGTGATTAACAGAGCTGCGAGAGGAGAAGCTCTCTCTCTTCGCGCAGCTCTGACAGCCGATGCTGAGGCCGCATAGAAGACTGCAGAACAGGGGGGCCCCGCGGGATTCTCGATTCTGCCGCTGCCACAGCGGCAGCAGCAGCCGGTTTCTGGGTTTTTATTTTTAAACTTAGCTGGGGGGGGGGTGGTGGTAAGGACTGTAAATGGGCTGATTCTCGATTCTGCCATTGCCACGGCGGCAGCGGCAGCCGCAGCCAGTTTCTGATTTTTTAAAACTTTGCTGGGATGCAAGATGTTTTTTGTGCGGGGCCCCCTGAAACGCGGGGCCCTGTGCAAAAAACATTCTTGCTCAATGGACGGGCCGGCCCTGCGCGAGGGAGACACTCTCCCTTCGCGAATCTGAAAGCCCTTGCAGAGGGGCTCAGCGAGCAGAGGAGGCCCCGCGGGACACTTCATTCTGCCGCGATGTCAGTTTTTCTCAGCGACCTGTTTGCCAGTTGAATCAATAAAGATAGCTCCTGCCAAAACATGCCTGGTATACAGCTTCATGCAGCCCTGTTACTTCGGGAAAACAGAAACAGCAACTGAAAAAATAAGTTCACTGATAAATCTAGTTGGCTTCTCTGAGCTGTTTCCTGTGGTGGTGCAGACCTATGAAAAGCCTGATAAGCAGGGGAGAACAAGGTGCTTTCCTTGACGGTCATGCAATCCAGGAGCTCTAACCTGCTGCGAGACTGTAACATTTCTTATTACTTTCTGATTGATCTGTAGTTTTCTCAGAATTTAATGTTGTAGTTTTGTCTCTTCTTTACTCCGCCCAGGGCCAGGTTTCCAAAAAAGCAAAGTAAGCTCATGTCCAGTGGCACGGGGTAAAGCAGTTAGCTACGTTTATTTTTAAAATGACCAATCATAGATAATACTAAATGGAAATCTCTGGTAAATTTGTGGGCAGGGGCCTTGTGTTGATGTAATCTTCGCTCTCTTCTCTCCCTCCCACCGGCAAAAGGAGACGGCACTTCTTACCCGCTTCTGCAGGCTCCAACTGAAGTCTGAGCAGCGCTGCAGGGCGCACCAAATGTTCAGACTTCAGAGGCAAACGCAGGTGAGAAGTGCAGCCTTTCCCCTGCAAGTAGGAGGATGAGGATTGCGCTGGGAAGGAGGGGCGAGGAGAGGGAGCGCTCGGGATGCATGTGATATAAATCCAGCCCTGCTTTCGGCACACTGTCACACCAGAGTACATGCTGCAACAGGGATGCATGCTTTGGAAGCAGGGGGCTCTGCCCTATACCCACAAGGGTTCACGTGGACAAGGCTGTTGCAAGGAAATCAGATACCCTAAGAATCTGCAGGCTTGTATCAAGCCTCTATACTCCCCATAATTGATAATTAAACTCGACAATCATGATCGCCCCAACATTAAATCTCCCAGAGCATAAAACACCAAATTGGACATCATACTTTTAGATCTTAAACTTTGTTTTTACATCTATATACATGAGGGCAATGTCCAAAGGCCATTTACTTGGGTAAATGGACTTTTTGAAAATGACCCGCCGTCCCTGACGCTAAAGGTATTCAGTGACGATTCTTTGAGTTTGCTATCAGAACCTAATATTTGGCTTTGATTGAAGCTGCTCTTTGCCTTACCCCAGAAACTGCCACCTTAAACAACCTAGTTCTCCTACTTGTTCAGCAGGCCCTCTACGTGGACAATGTTTAAATGGGTGGTATGTTATATTTTTATTTATTTTTTTTTTTACTTTACCTGTGTCCCTATTTTGTATTAAAACGGTAGTAAGAGGAGGCTTCAAGAATGCTCTAAAGTACTATCTAACTGCTTTCTCAGCGGCAGCAGCCAGAGCCAGCTTTTTATTTTTTTTAATTTTGCCATAAGCCGATGGGGGGGGGGGGGGGGTTAGGACTGGGGGGGGTTAAGACTGGCAATGGGCTGTGTGGTGATGGGGGCTGTCTGGAAATGGGGGGATGGGGGGTTAGGACTGGGGGGTTAGGACTGGTAATGGGCTATGGGGGGGTTAGGACTGATAATGGGCTATGGGGGGGGCTAGGACAGGAAATGGGCTGATGGGGAGGGGTTAGGACTGGTAATGGGCTGTGGGCTGTTGGGGGGGTTAGGAATGGTAATGGGCTATGTGCGGGGTTTTAAGTCTGGTAATGGGCTGTGGGCTGATGGGGGCTGTCTGGAAATGAGGTGATGGGGGGTTAGGACTGCTAATGGGCTATGGGGGGTTAGGATTGATAATGGGCTATGGGGGGCTAGGACAGGAAATGGGCTGATGGGGAGGGGTTAGGACTTGAGGAGGGCTGATGTGGTTAGGACTGGTAATGGGCTGTGGGCTGATGGGGGGGGGTTAGGGCTGGCAATGAGCTATGGGGGGCCTGACTGGAAATGGGCTGATGGGGTTAAGACTGGAAGTGGGCTGATGGGGGGGTTAGGACTGGTAATGGGTTATAGGGGGGGCTTAAACTGAAAATGGGGTGATGGGGGGTTAGGACTGGAAGTGGGTTGATGGGGGGCTAGGACTGGTAATGGGTTGGGGGGTTGCTATGACTGGAAATGGGCTGAGTGGAAGGGGAGGCTTGAACTGCAAATAGCTGATGGGGAGGGAGCTTGGAATGGAAATGGGCTGTGAGGGAAGGGAGCTAGGACTGAAAATGGGCTGATGGAGCAGCTAGGATAGGACTGGAAATGGGCTGTTGGGGGGAGCTAAGATTGGAAATGGGCAGTGGTGGGGCTTGAATTGAAATGGACTCATGGAGGGGAAGAACTGGAAGTAGGCTCATGGGGGGCTTGGACTGGAATTGGGCTGAGTGGAGGGGAGCTAGGATTTGACATGGGCTGATGGTGGGGCTAGGAAATGACTAGAAATGGGCTGATGGGGGCTAGGATTGGAAATGAGCTGATGAAGGGACTCAGACTGAAAATGGATGGGGGAGCTAGGACTGGAAATGGGTTGATGGGGGGCTAGGACTGTAAATGGGCTGATGCAGGGACTAGAAGGGAATGGATGCTGGGTGAGACTGGAACTAGAAGGGAGCTGATGTTGGGGGAGGATTAGAATGGGATGGGGCTGGGAGAGTAAAATGGAGAGGGGAAAAATATTTTGTGTGGGAGGGATGAAAAATCTACAATTGGCCGGGTATTGGGAGAGTAAGTGGGATTGAGGATGGAGGGGTAAAATTTGTGTGGATGAAATAGGAATGAGGAAAGAGCAAATGGAGAAAGATTAGTATGTCAAAGCAGATGTAGAGAGAGAATGGAAAAAAAAAAAACTAGAAGAGAGAGAAGAAAGAACAAATGGACAGCAGACGAGGGAGAGTTAGCAGAAAACATGAATAAACCAGAATAAAGTGGCTGGAGCAATAGCAACAGAATAAAATGAACAAAAGGTAGAAAGATATCTCTTTATTTTGAATTTATTAACTGGAATATGAAAGCTCTGGGAAATGTGCATCATTAATGTCTGCGCTTTGTTTGGTACAAGAGGAAATTAATTTATAGTTTTATTTCTACAGTGTTGTTGTACATTCCAAGTTTGGCTTTTGGGGTTCCCAGTTTAATTATTGCCTTCCTGTTTCTAAATTGTAATTCCTTGTTTGGTGATGGTCTATGTTCTGCATGTGTAACTGAGCTGAGGTATTCTATTTATGTAATTCCTATTTGACATTGCCACTTGTTCTCTTTCCCCAGTATTCTCTGAAATGTATTGGTTTAATATTTGCAGTGTTGCCTTTTGATAGGTAGGGTATGGTGCTTTGTGAGTCCTGGTAATGCTGTCAGGATACGGCGGGTTTGCTATGGGTTCTAAATGGGCAGCGTTTGTAGTAGTTCCTAATGTGCCTGGCGGTTGGCACTGGATTATAGTAATGTAGAAATCTTTTAGTCTTTCTTTATCCATACACTCATTAAGAGACATGTTTACTAAAAGTTAGTGTATGGTAACATTATACAAAAATATATGCAAATAAGGCCACTTATGCAAATGAGGCCCCGCACCGAGTCTCCGCACATGGCCCCGCACCCCCCTTGGGCCGCCCCTGCTCCAAATTACTTATCTTGTAGTTGCCAACTTATATAGACCAACTACCCGACAAAAATCTTCATTTCGCCCAGTCCAGGCTTCTTCAGGGGTGATGTTTCACCAAGAGATTTAAAGTTTAGCGTTCATTGCAGTGGTGGCATCTAAAGTCACACCTCTGCTCTTAAATTTTAACCTAGCCAATCGAAGAAGAGATAGGCGGAGCCACATGGTAATCTGTCACTGAACAACTCAGCCAACAACTGTAGAGAATAGAGATATTGTATTCAAAAAACACTCCAATTGATTTTGTTATTCAATCCCTCGGGTTCCATAGCATTCAATTGGCATTTTGTTTTTTTAGTGCCATCAAGTCAGTGCTGACTCATAGCAACCCAGCTACCTCTGGGTTTTCTTGGCAATGTATCACTGGAAGTAGATTGCCAGCCTTTTCTTCCAAGGTAACAGAGGGTAAAGTAACTTGCCGAAAGTCACAAGGAGTGCCAATGGGAATTGAACCCTTGATCATCTGGGTACTAGGCAGTTGCTCTAACCACTAGGCTACTCCTACTCAATTGGTATGTGCATTCCTATTCTTGTTGAAGAAGAATTTTCCCACAATGACAGCAGTAGAATGTGATCAATAGCATCAAACTGCAGATCATAAAAATCATGCTGAAATTGTCTACAATGTTCTACTAAAGGTGCCTCTTTCCTCTGTTTAGATAGACCGTATTTGTGTTCTAATAAACTTAACTGTCTAGTCGTCTTCCTGATATAGATCTCCTTACAGGGACAATGTATAGATATATTACAAATTGAAACATGCAGGAAGTGGTAAATCTAAAAAAAAACCTGTCTTCACAGGGAGAACAATCTTATCAGTCTCTTCCATAATGGGGCAAAAATGACAATGCCCACACTGTACATGACTCCCAATATCCATTAAAACTTTGGTGTGTTTACTTAACGTTCCTGGTGCAGGTATTGTTTGATTGAGTTAGTTTTGCATATACCATGACAGTCATGAACCTCACTCCTAAGTCAGAGTATATGAAGTATGATCTCAGTCTCTCAAATTTACTCACCATGGTACTTGCATTGTGCCAAAGAGAGCATCCTTCTGGAGTTCATTAGATGTAATATGTGCAGGCAACTTGTCAAGGTACAAGTAGAAATTTCTATGGTACCCATTACAATGGAAAATATTTCTGTATCTTTCTGCCACATTTTTAGTCTGACAACATTTCTTGGTATTTCAAGATATTCTCCTTCTCCACATGATTCACATGATAATAACTTGGAACCGACGTCTCTTATCAATGCCAGTCTGGTATTTTTCTCCTTTACCACTATGTCAGGTTTTCTAGCATCCCAAGTGATCATAACATCTTTATTCTCTAAAATTCTCTTAAGAGTCATGCGCTCATTGCTTTTCCATAACAGTGATGTGTGTAGTGATTACAAAGTTTCCCATGGATGAGGCGTACCAAGTTGTTGTGCCTTTCTGTACAGAAATTTTCTGCCATCAGAACTTCCCGACTGGCTATGAAATGAGCAACTGTTTCCAGGTCTGTTTTACCGAATTTGCATATGTCTGTTTAACTAGTTTTTTCTATACTCACTGTAAACCATCTCATCTGTAATCCACTATCCTGGGTTGCAATATCAATCTCTCATCTTTAGGTTTCAGTTCACTTCTCCTTAGCCAGTCATGTGTTCTGTCTTGGTTGGCAAATGGTTCTTAGCATAACACTTTCTATTTCTGTATTTATGATTTTGCCAATTGTTTTTCCTTGTCTGCTGATCTGATTCTTTGAAGAGTTTTTTCTCTTGTTTCACAAATTCTGTTGCTTCCTCCCCTAGGTGTGTTGGTGAATTTTCATTGATCCTTTCTCCTCTTCGGAATGCTTGTCCACATTTAAATGATGGAGACAGATGCAACAGAGTGGATTCCCCTGAGGGAGTGGAGAACATGAAGAAAGATCTATAAAAGCTGGAAGAAAAAATCTTAACTGCTGAGCATTAGACCAATATGAAGAAGTGAAGTGTCATGCATTTGGGGAGCAGAAATCCAAGAGAATTGTACGCGACAGGGGGTGAGAGGTTGGCGTGCACAGACCAGGAGAAGGACGTCAGACTGACTTTTCTAAGGATCTCAAGGTGGCAAAACAGTGCGACAAGAAGGTGGCAAAAGCCAGAAGGATGCTGGGTTGCATACAGAGAGGAATTACCAGCAGAAAGGAAAAGGTACTAATGCCACTGTACATGTCGCTGGTGAGGCCTCACTTGGAATACTGTGTTCAGTTTTGGAGATCATATCTCGCAAAGGACATAAAAAGACTGGAAATGGTTCAGAGGAAGGTGACCAAAATGATTTGGAGATTGCGTCAGAAGACTTATGAGAAGAGACTTGAAGACCTAAATATGGAGGAGAGGAGGGACAGGGGAGATATGATTCAGACCTTTAAATACTTAGGGGTATGTTTACTAAACCGGGCTAACGGTTAACCCGGGCTATCTGCCACTAGGTCCCATATTATTCAATGGGACCTTGTTGCAGATAGCCCAGGTTAACCGTTAGCACGGTTTAGTAAACATACCCCTTAGTGTTAATCAACAAACATACCTCTTCCAAAGATGGGGAAACTGTAACTCGAGGGCATAACATGAAGCTGCAAGGGGGTAAATTGAAAGGCAATGTCAGGAAATACTTTTTCACGGAAAGGGTGGTGGATGCTTGGAATGCCCTCCCGATGGAAGTGGTGGGAGCAAATATAGTGACAGAATTCAAAATGACATGGAACAGACACAGTGGATCCCTTTATAGCAGCGGTTATCTTCCTTTACTGTTAACGCATTGTCGCTGTAATCATTTGTTGAATTATTAATATATTATAGGCCTTTGCAATATGTTTTTATTTATAAAATTTACTTATTTAAACCACAATTATTAATCACAACAACAAGTAACAATATTTGATTTAAAAATTCTTATGATTTTGTAGTCAACGGTTTTAGTATGCTTTATTCAAAAAGACTGACGAAGGGCAATGATGTGAGCTTTCTTGGCTTTGGCAATTCTGAGAGCCACCATATATGAAGCTTCAACAGTGGCTATGTTTTGCTGGCGGAACTTTCCACCAATATCAAGTCTGCTTTTCTTGATTCCATCAGCTTTGTTCTTAAAATACCAAACATCCTTGCCTACAAAGGTAGGATGCATACTGTCAAAATGCCGTTTCAGTTTGGCTTCATGGATTCCGCTGATAGAACTTTGTTACAAATAACGCATTGTGGTTTCTCAATCCCTGCTGAAAATATGGAGGTGAAACCATACCTTAAAAAGTCATCACAATATTTTCTTTTCTTGGTATTCTTCTCTCTGTCATTCATTTTCAATGGAGTCACAGATGTTATAGCATAGTTACTCACCTGTAACAGGTGATCTCCGGGAACAGCAGGAATTTAGTCTTCACATATGGGTACGTCGGTACTGACAGAGCCTGCGCGGGAACGCTCCCCAGCGTCCAACCAGGAAGCTTTTGGGAGCATCCCACAGCGCCTGCGTGCTGCCTTCCCGCCTTTCCCAACTGCCTCTCTCCAGTTAAGTTTAAAGCTGAGACAAAGAGAGAGAGAGGGAAAGGGAAAGAGATAGATAGAGAGATACAACTCCTAGGGGGGGTGGGGGGGTTGTGAAGACTAAATTCCTGCTGTTCCCGGAGATCATCTGTTACAAGTGAGTAACTATGCTATTTCCAGGAACAAGCAGGAATGTAGTCTTCACATATGAGGACTCCCTAGCTTTAGATGCCAGGGAGAGACCCCAGAAGTTGTGTGCCCCTGTGAAGTGCTCCACTTCTTCCCATGAATCTCTGGCATCCAACCAGGGATGGCGGGTAGGAGTTGATTAGGTAAGGAACAGGTGATGAAGAACAGCCTGACCAAACAAGGCATCCCGGCGGGAGTCCTTGTCCAAGCAGTAATGGGTTGTGAAGGTATGAACTGAGGCCCAAGTAGCTGCTCGACAGATGTCGTCGATAGACACAGAGTGTAGGTGAGCCATTGAGGCTGCCATGGCTCTCACATTGTGAGCTGTGACATGGCCCTCCAGAGGAAGGTTCTTACTCTGATAGGCAAAGGAAATGCACTGTGCAATGGAGTTGGACAGTGTTCTCTTGGAGACTGGAAGTCCCAAATGAGAAGGATCAAAAGCAACAAAGAGTTGAGAGGACTTTCTATGTTGCTGTGTTCTTTGCAAGTAAAAGGCTAAAGCTCTTTTACAGTCTAAAGTATGAAGATTCCTTTCTGCATTAGATGCATGAGGCTTTGGAAAAAAGACAGGCAGGTAAACCGCTTAGTTTAAATGGAAAGGCGAGACCACCTTCGGCATGAAGTGTGGATGAGTCCTAAGGACTACCTTGTCATGATGGAACCTTGTGTAAGGTGGATCAGCTACTAGTGCTTGCAACTCACTAATGCGGCGTGCTGATGTGATTGCAATGAGAAAGATAACTTTCCAAGAAAGGAATTTCAATGATGTAGTAGCCAGAGGTTCGAAAGGCGGCTTCATGAGCTGACCAAGAACTAGCTTTAAGTCCCATGCCACTGGAGGTGGCCTAATGGGAGGCTTGGTTAGAAGAAGACCTCTCATAAATCTTGCTACAAGAGGATGGGAGGAAATAGGTTGCCCATTCAGAGGCTTGAAAGAAGCTGCAATGGCACTCAAATGGACTCTTACTGAGTTAGTCTTAAGTCCTGCATTGGATAAATGAAGGAGATACTCCAGTAATGATTCCAGAGGTATCACACGGGGGTTAAGACCCTTTTGCGAACACCATATGGTAAACCTTTTCCACTTGAAAGCATAAGAGCGTCTTGTGGAAGGTTTCCTGGAAGCATAAAGGATATCCCTTACTGGCTGAGGAAGGTTAAGATCATGAAGATCTAGGCCTTCAGCAACCAAGCTCTGAGATGCAGGGATTGGGGATTGGGATGCCATAACATTCCGTCCTCCTGAGACAGGAGATCTGGAGCAGACCCTAACTCTAGGGAGGGAGCTTTCAAGAGAGTTGTAGAAGCAGAGGGTACCACACTTGCCGTGGCCAATGTGGTGCTATGAGAATCATATGGCCTCTGTCTCTCTGAAGCTTGAATAGGGTTTTGGGAATTAGGGGAATGGGCGGAAAGGCATAAAGGAAGTCCTGACCCCAGTGAAGGAGGAAGGCATCCCTGGCCTGAGAGCCCTGAGCCGGAATTCTGGAACAGAACCGGGGAAGATTGGCATTCAACGGACTTGAAAAATCTTGGCCACCTGGTATGCATGGAGAGACCATTCGTGTGGAAGCAGAACTCGACTGAGTCTGTCTGCCCAAGAGTTTTGTATGCCTGGGAGGTACACTGCCAGGAGATGAATCTGATGCTCTCTGGCGAGGGCCCATAGTCGCAAAGCTTCGTTGCAAAGAAACAGAGAGCCTGTTCCCCCCTGCTTGTTCACATAGAACATGGCTACCTGATTGTCCGTATGAATGAGGACTGTCTTGTAGCTGAGCAGGGTATGGAACACTCGAAGAGCAAGGAAGATTGCTCTGAGCTCCAAGAGATTGATATGCAGATGAGTCTCCTGTGGAGTCCAGGTGCCTTGGGTGGAGAGGTCCTCCAAATGAGCTCCCCAACCCACTGGTGAAGCATCTGTTGTGAGAGTTGCCTGGGGTAAAGGTTGTTGAAAAGGGGGCCCCAGCAACAGGTTTTGAGTGGACTGCCACCATTGGAGGGACAAAATAAGACGACTTGTGTTTGCTATTTTGTCTGACAGGCACCCTGATGCCTGGGTCCATTGGGTGGATAAAGTCCACTGGGCTGCTCTCATATGGAGGCGAGCATAAGGAACCACATGCACTGTGGATGCCATGTGGACTAGTAGTTGTAGCATTTCTCGGGCAGTGAGATGAGGTTTTAGCACTGCTTGAGAAGCTAACTGCACCATGCGAAGGCAACGGGCCTGGGGGAGATAGGCCCTTGCCCTTTTGGTATCCAGCAAAGCTCCTATGAACTCTAGAGACTGAGTGGGAGTTAGACTGGATTTTAGGGAATTTCTGGCCTCTGACTCTGATGGGGCTCGAATGAGCCAGTCGTCTAAGTAGGGGAAGACGAATATGCCTAGAGTGCGGAGAAATGCTGCTACCACAGCCATGCATTTCGTGAACACTCTTGGAGCTGAGGCCAGACCAAAAGGAAGCACCCTGTATTGGAAGTGCTTTCCCTGGAAAAGGAACCAAAGGAACCTTCTGTGAGTTGGATGGATGAGAACATGGGTGTACGCATCCTTGAGATCTAGAGAACAAAGCCAATCCTGACTCTGAAGGTATGGCAGCAGAGTTCCTAGAGAAATCATTTTGAATTTCTCTTTGAACAGGAATTTGTTCAATTCTCTGAGGTCCAAGATAGGTCTGTATCCCCCTGTTTTCTTTGGGATAAGGAAATAGGGGGAGTAGAACCCTGTACCCTGCTGATGAATGGGTACTTCTTCTATTGCCCCTTGGGCAAGAAGTGTAGAGACCTCTTGATCTAACAGATTGATGAGAGAGGTCTGAGAATTGAACTGTCTTACCATTGTGGGAGGGGGCATGCACAGAAAGTGCAGCTTGTACCCCTCTCTGATAATGGAGAGTGTCCAATGCTCTGCTGTTATCTGCTCCCACCTGGGGGCAAAATGGCATAACTTTCCTGGAATGGTGGAAGGCTCTGGTCCATTGAGGGCCAGGAAGACTAAGTTCTCTAGATGAAAGTCAAAGACCTTGTGGAGACTGAGACTGCTGAGACGGTTGAGGCTTAACAGTCTTCGCCTTCCTTTGTTTGGGTGGTTGCTGAGTTTTCCGGACAGGTTGACCTGCAGAACGTGCCTGCTGAGAATAAGCAGGATAAATTTTTTTCTTTTTAGAAAAGAATGGTTTCTTAAAAGATTTCTTTCTTGCAGGATCAGCTGTAGACTTAGACAGTCTGTCCAAGGTAGAGTTTTCAGCATCCATCTCGTTGGTTTTCTCTTGCCAATCTCTACCAAACAGGTTCTCACCAGTACAAGGAATATTTCCCAGTTTGTCTTGTACCCAGAGCTCCAGATCAGATGCCTGGAGCAAAGCAATTCTATGTGCACCTATGGCAATGGCTGAGGTTCTGCTTATGCACTCAAAGCAGTCAAAAGCTGCACGGTTGACAAATTTCGAAACATCTTTGGGCATGTTTGACCAATGTAAGAAAATCCTGTCTTCTATCATCAGGAAGAATAGGACTCAAAGCCTGTAAGTCATCTGTGACTTCCTTCAGGAACATTTCCATGTATAGACTATAGGAACTGATCCTGGCAGAAAGCATGGAAGCTTGGAAGACACGACGTCCAAAAGCATCCAGAGTTCTGCACTCATGTCCTGGAGGATTATGTCTCTTTGCACTCTTGATCCTTCTCATAGCTGATTCCACTACAATAGATGGTGAGGAAGCTGAGATTTTTGGAATCCAGGACAAGGAGGGACTCGATACAGTCTACGAGAATGAGGAGAGGTGGTAAGAGGTGTCTCCCACATTCTCAACATGAGATCATACAAGATCTCATGGATGGGCAAGGTAGCTGCCTCCTTAGGAGTTTTAGGATATTGTAAAATTTCCAACTCCTTTGCTCTGGGCTCTGTTTCAGGTGCCACAGTAATGGACAGACCTCGAGCCACCTCCCTGATGAAATCCTGAAAGGACATGTCCTCTGGAGGGGACATCCTACGTTTAGGGGAGGAAGGCTCCTCTGGGAGAAGAATTCTCGCATCGACAGAACTGTCAGAATCTTCAGACTCTTCTGAGGACTCGAAGTATCTTCTGTCAGGATGCTCTTGAAAAGCCCAATACACGTACCGACCGAAGTCGGTACCGGGAGTAATCGGTACCGGAGTATCGGTACCGGAGGGAATCGGATGACTGGGTGCCGGCAATGCGGCCACCGAAGTCGATGCTATCGGTACCGGTACTGATACCGGTGCCGGGGTCGGTGCCGGTACCGGTTGAAAAGTCTGACACGGTTCCGAGGGCGTCGACACTGCAAGGAGAGCTGCCAGACTGCGCTCAATAGCCAGGACTCTCTGGTCTATCGATGCTGCCGATGCCTGGGTGTCAGTACCGGAAAAGACCGCCGGTACCCCAGAGCATGGTACCAGTAGTTCTGCCGAGGTCGAGGCCTCGAGGACATCCTGGAGCCCCGATAATGCTTTGGAAGCCGAAGCCTCCCGCCGGGGCAATTTTGCCAGTGTGAAATCCTCGAGGGCAACGCAGAGGCATCTCGATGCTTAGAAGGAGATCTACCCTTTGAGGACCGGCTAGACTTATGTTTAGTTACCTGAGATCCACGGGAGGAAGACGAAGCCCTGGAAGACGTCGATGCCACCAAAGCTGCATCAGAGGGAAACAGGGTACTGAGCTTGGCGGCTCGGTTCTGTCAACCTCTCTTGGACATCATGGCACTCCAAGATGAAATGGTCAGGACCTAAACATTTCAGACACCACTCATGGGTGTCGGTGACGGAAATGGTACCGCCACACTTGGTGCACTTTTTAAAAATGGAGGAGGGTTTTACCATTATGGAAAAATATCTTGGGCCTAAGGCCCAAAATGGCGTGTGCACTTAAAAAAAAATTGGGAAAAACTAAGGATTTTTTTTTTTTTTTTTTTTTTAGAAAAGAAATACAGAAGTAAAGAAAATAACAGGCGGTACTGGTAAAGCGTCGAGGAAGGCAGATACGACCACAAAAAGAAGGAAAATTTTCTGCGGTGACAGGAACATGACCTGCTGGCTCCACGGAAAACGAAGAACTGGAGAGAGGCAGTTGGGAAAGGCGGGAAGGCAGCACTCAGGCGCTGTGGGATGCTCCCAAAAGTTTCCTGACGCTGGGGAGCGTTCCCACGCAGGCTCCGTCGGTACCGACGTACCCATATGTGAAGACTACATTCCTGCTTGTTCCTGGAGATATAATATTACATAGAAAATTAAATTTTAGTAGGACCCATGTCCGCCATTACAAAACCGGAAGTGATCTAAATAACATCTTGAGGTGCATCGTTTCTGGCGAACAGGTAAAAGTAAGTAAGGATAGCCTAAGTAATATATAAATTGATTAAATTCAATGTATTTGGCATTTTAGGCTTTGCGATCAAATTAGAACAATAAATTAGAAAAGAAATAATTCCCGGGATTTGTCAGGCGACCCCTGGTAAATCCTGAGGCGACCCCTGTGGGGGTCCCGACCCAAAGGTTGAGAACCACTGCTTTATAGCAACAGGATAAAATCAAAATAAACATAACTATCTCTTATATCTCAGCAAACAGGGGTGACCTACACGGAGCGGTGGGTGCACCCCTAAACAAAAGTATGGGGAGGGGCGAACTGCATGGAGCGGCAGGTGCACCTTCTCTTGCTGCCTTGCTGGACAGCCTAGATGGACCATGCTGGTCTTTATCTGCCGTCATATACTATGTTACTATGATTATGGACATTTATTTTCATATTTCAGCACTTTTTCTGTATTTGGATCTGATGAGGCTGTTAAATAAGCCTGAAGCTCTATTATAATAACTCTGTATATTGTCGTGAGCACTACCCTGGCGTTAAGTAGCGGTCGGACATAACTATATAGGGAGGAGATAGGCCAGTAATCCAGAGGCCCAATTGGCTTTTGGTCCTGTTAGTTTCCTGGATCCTAATGTCCAAAGAACTCAACTGCACAAGTGGTGGGAAAATAAAGGCTTTTATTTCCCTTTCACGCAAGGGTTCAAAGGATTGGGCAATAACAACAACGCAAATGTCCTTAATTCAGGTAAGAAAAAGTAAAACAAAAGTTTAAAGCAAAACTGTTACTTTCACAGTAGCGCTGGTATTCACAAACAGTAATGTTCTCGGCAGCAACACATACAGCTTACAAGCCTGGCAAAGATTCTAGGCTTCCCGTGGTACAGTACGTACAGTCCATTTCTGTATCTGAAACTTCACTTGCCAGTTCCACTTGCATTGGCTCATAGGCGGAAGCCTCTGACTCTGAGTCCCTGGGTTCAGATAGGTTATAGTCAGGCTTCTTATATAGCTCTTCTAGCACAGCCCAATGTACTGGGTAACTCATAGGGCGTCGGCTCTGTGCTGTTTTGTATTGAGGAAATTCCTCTCTCCTTAGAGGTTTTATGGCAGCTTTATAAAAACACTTATTATTCAAAACTCTCTTATCAGGTAAACTTTTCCTATAGCCTGAATCATAAAAAGCTTTACCTTGGGAATTTGGCTTCTCGGTTTCCAGTGAAGGTTGAGGCCTGCACCAGTTTCACCGTTGGCTTGCCTGTACAGCACGGCTTAGGTCTTCAGGGTGTGACCCTGTTGGTTTTGGACAGCAGTTGCAACAATGTCTCTGCCACTCTGGGCAAACAGCTTTTACTCCTTTGTGAGCTGAGACCTTTCCAGGTTCCTCCTTAGCTCTCAGGCAATCACCTTTCACTCTGGGTGATCTTCGGGCAGTGGAATATTCAGGTTTGCATTCTAACCTCTTTTCCTCTGTCTTGCCTTCCTTCCTGCTGCCTCCTTTCCAGCCGTCTCTCCAGCTGCCTTCACTCTGGCTGCTTCTTTTCCAGCCTTCACTCCAGCTGCTTCTCCTTCTGCTGCCACACCTCCCGCTGCCACTTCCCCCTCCTGCTTTCCAGTCTTCCTCCTTAAGAAGTCCTCCTGCGCTCGAGGATTGGAGGTTGGCTGGCATTACCTCATGCTCAGTGGGGTGTGGTTCCACAGTCACTCTGGAGTCCCTCTTGCTCCCTCTATCTGGTTCCTCCAGATATTGCAGCTTGTATGTACCTTTTTCTTTATTTAAAGCATTTTCCTTTCTCTCAACCAGGTCTGCTGGGTGACAATATATAATCAATTTCTATGAGGTCCTGCCCTTCTTCAGCTCTAGGGATGTACAGACTTTGGCATACATTGGTTATCTCATAGGCATGGTGGAGCTTTCTTGTTTGTATATCCAGTTTCGCAAGATCTTTAAGAGACCAGTTTACAATCCCAAAGCTATATGAAAGTACAGGAATGTCCAGCTTTTAATGGTTTGTATCTTATTTTGTGATGTTAAAGCAATTTTCAATAGCAATTTTAATCTCCTGTAGTATTCTTTACTGTTCTATTCTTTCAATAATTTTTTCTTGATTGTTGCTCCTTCGTCTACTCTTAGGTATTTATATATACCTTCCAATTCAAGTTACCTGATGTCACAATCCTCAGGGAGATGTTTTCTGTTTTGCTTAGTTTTTCTCTAAGGCAGGTTGCCTTAGCACATTTGTCAAGGCCAAGAGACATCTTGATATCATCTGAGAAGCTTTTCACTCATGGAGTTTTTCCACTAATTGTTGGTCACTGGAAATGTAGAGCTTCATGTCTTCTACATACAGCAAGTGTGATGTTACCTCTAAGTTGTTATTTCCTTTAGGATTAAGGCTAAATCCATATCCCAAAGAGTTGATGAGCATGCTCAGTGAATTAAGTGCCATACAAAAACATAAGTGGCGACAAGGAGTCTCCTTGAAATATTTCTCGCTGGATCTTGATGTTAGGAATGATGAACTAACCATCTTCATATGTCAGACAGAATGTGGTTTGCCACATTTTCATGGTAAACTTGATGTACTCAATCAGTTTGGAGTTTATTTTGTACATTTCAAGGAAACTTATTATCCACACGTGTGAGATGCTATCTAAAGCTTTCTTATAGTCTACCCATGCTTCACTGAGGTTTTTCTCTTTGTACTTGCCATGATGGATTTATTCAGCATCAACGGATCTTCAGTTCTATAAGCTCCTTTCTTACTGCCTTTCTGCTCTGTTGCCATGCTGTTATTGGAATCGATATGTTCGTATATTCTGTCAGCATCTATTGCAGTGAACAGCTTATAGCCTGCTATCTGCTGTGGTAGGTCTTTGGCTACTGTTTACACAAAATTGGAAATAATACTAAGGTCAGTATTCAGAGCAGCAAGGTCATTTTCTAAATGCTAACCGTGACGTTTAAAATAATTATATTTAGTGTTGCCATCTGAATAGGCAGCAGGATTGAATTTATCTAGAAAGCCCTCTCTGCCAGTAGGTATACAGACAGCAGTGATATTCAGTTGCTATATCTACAGCTAAGCAGTTTTATTTAGGACTCCTTTTTGGCAGGCCTAAAATAAACTTGACGGACTGGAAAGGGGGGCTGTTACTTCTGGAGAGAAATCTGAAATTGTGAGTATATACTTCTGGGAATTTTTCTGAAAGGAATTGTTTTTCTTTAAAGCTAATTAATCTGTGAACCCACTATTTTTTTTGTTAAATCAGTCAGGGCCTAGTAGCAACAGTTTAAGATTCAATTTAAAAACACAGAAGAGAACTTTCTGGTTACCTTTCATACCCAGTAGACAGCTGTAGTTTAAATTTCATAGTCACTCAGGGCCTAGCATCAGCAAAGTACTTTTAGTTTCAAATTAAAACACAGAAGAGAGCTTTCTGGTTAAATTTAGAATCCAGCAGAGAGCTTGTAGTTTAAATTTCATAATAGGTTAGAGCCTAGTAGCAGCAAAGAGCTATAATTTAAATCAAATCAGAATATAGTTTTCCTCAGCAGCACAGGACAAGGTACTGTGTAGCAGCCCTTTTTTAATAAGTGTTATATCCCTCCCTCCCTCCCCACACCCACCCTCCCCTGGGAAAATCACAGCTTTATAGGTACTTGCACAACTTAAAAGACAGGAGGTGCTCTCAGGTGAAGCTCATTACCCAAATCAGTCATACACCAAGGACCTGAGATTAATTAAGCTTCAGGTGAACAAGGTATATTAAACTTCTTAGGTACAGTTTTAGTGGTATAAATATCCATTGCACCCTTTAGTACATATAGAACTTAAAGATCTAAACACAAACTTAAAACTAAGATGCAGACAGCAGTCCAGCAGCGGGATGTGGGCTTTCCAGTCTTTTGCATTGAGTGTCACATGTATGATTTTCTCCCAGCTGGTGAGAGGTCTTACGTGTGCACTAGGTGCAAGGAGCTCTCTGCTCTCAGGGAACAAGTCCGTTCTCTAGAGGCTAGAGTAGCAGACTTGGAAAACATAAGACAGACAGAGAGGTACATAGACGAGACCTACAGGGATATAGTCCTGAAGTCCCACCTCCAGTCTGGCAGCATCCCTGTTGCCATGGAGGAGAGAGGTCACGTGACAGGAGAGCATCACCCTGGTGTGGCAGGAAGTGATCCTGTAACTAGGACCTGTCCTCCAGGTGATGTAAACCCCTCTCGCACCGAGGAGGTTTCTCCAGGGCCAAGTGCCCATGCGGGAAGGGTTAGGACAGCAGTTATAGTTGGTGATTCGATCATTAGGCATGTAGATAGCTGGGTGGCTGGTGGACGTGAGGATCGCCTGGTAACATGCCTGCCTGGTGCGAAGGTAGCGGACCTCACACGCCACCTAGATAAGGTCTTAGATAGTGCTGGGGAGGAGTCTGCTGTCTTGGTACATGTTGGTACCAATGACATAGGAAAATGTGGTAGGGAGGTTCTGGAAGCTAAATTTAGGCTTTTAGGTAGGAAGTTGAAATCCAGAACTTCCAGGGTAGCGTTCTCCGAAATGCTTCCCGTTCCACGCGCAGGACCCAATAGGCAGGCAGAGCTCCGGAGTCTCAATGCGTGGATGAGACAATGGTGCAGAGATGAGGGGTTCGGATTTGTTAGGAACTGGGGAACATTCTGGGGAAAGGAGGGGCTCTTCCGAAGGGATGGGCTTCACCTTAACCGGGATGGAACCAGGCTGCTGGCATTAACCTTTAAAAAGGAGATAGAGCAGCTTTTAAACTAGATAATAGGGGAAAGCCGACAGTCGCCCAAGAGCGCATGGTTCGGAAGAATGTATCCTTGAAGGATACTACAAAAAGCAGAAAGGTTCCAAAAAAGAGTAAAGTAGCCCAAATGCCCTCGAGTATGGAGCAGACAGAACTTAAAGATCCCAAATTACCCATGTCTACCAATAGCCAAATTAATATGAATAAAATACAGTCTCTAAAATGCTTGTATGCAAATGCTAGAAGTCTACAAAACAAGATGGGAGAGTTAGAATATATAGCACTAAACGAGAGGTTAGATATGATTGGAATATCAGAGACATGGTGGAAGGAGGAGAACCAGTGGGACACTGTGATACCTGGGTACAAACTATATCGAAATGATAGAGCTGATCAAATTGGTGGAGGGGTTGCGCTCTATGTTAGAGAGGGCATTGAGTCAGAAAGGATTAAAGTTTTGCAAGAAACAAAATTTGCTGTAGAATCTCTATGGATTGAAATTCCATGTAAAAAGGGGAAGGCGATGGCAGTGGGGGTGTACTATCGTCCGCCTGGCCAGAATGAACAAATGGATGATGAAATGCTCAAAGAAATCAAGGAAGCTAGCAAAAGTTACAGTGCAGTAATAATAATGGGTGATTTCAATTACCCCGGCATCGACTGGGTCAGTGTCACAACAGGACATGCTAGGGAGATAAAGTTCCTAGATGAAATAAATGACTGCTTCTTGGAGCAGCTGGTTCATGAACCGACCAGAGGGGAAGCAATATTAGACCTAGTCCTTAGTGGAACACCAGATGTAGTGCAAGAGATAAGGGTGTTGGGGCCACTTGGCAATAGTGATCATAGCATGATCGCCTTTGATTTAATTAGTGGAGGAGGGATAGTAAGGAAATCCACAGTACTACCCCTTAACTTTCGAAAGGGAGACTATGATAGAATGAGGAAAACAGTTAAGAAAAAACTAAACGGAGCAGTTGCAAAGGTTAAAGACGTACATCAAGCTTGGGTGTTGTTGAAAAATACTATCTTGGAAGCCCAGACCAGCTGTATTCCACGCTTTAAGAAAAGTGGAAGGAAGTCCAAAAAATTGCCAGCATGGTTTAAAGCTGAGGTCAGAGAGGCTGTTGTTGCCAAAAAAGCATCTTTCAAGAAATGGAAAAAAGAGCCAAATGATGAAACCTGGAAACAGCACAAGCACTGGCAAGTCAAATGCAAGGCATTGATAAGGCAGGCAAAGAGAGAATTTGAGAAGAAGCTTGCTGCGGAAGCAAAAACGCGAAATAAAGACCTTTTCAAGTACATTCGTAGCAAAAAACCCGTGAGAGAGTCAGTTGGTCCATTAGATGATAAAGGGGTTAAAGGAGCACTAAGAGGCGACAAGGCGATAGCGGAGAGACTGAATGAATTCTTTGCTTCGGTCTTTACTGAGGAAGATGTAGGGATGTTACCCACGACTGAAGTGGTATTTAAAGGTGTGGAAGAATTGAAGGAAATATCGATACATCGGGAAGATGTCCTACAACTATTAGATAAACTGAAGAGTAGCAAATCACCTGGGCCGGATGGTATACATCCAAGGGTGTTGAAAGAACTGAAATTTGAGATTGCAGACCTGCTATCAGTAATCTGTGAACTATCATTAAAATCATCTCTAATACCTGAGGATTGGAGGATCGCCAATGTAACACCAATTTTTAAAAAGGGTTCGCGGGGTGATCCGGGAAACTACAGACCGGTGAGCCTGACATCAGTACCGGGAAAAATGGTAGAAACCATCATAAAGAATAAAATTACTCAGCATATAGATAGTCATGACCTAATGGGAGACAGCCAACATGGCTTTAGACAAGGAAGATCTTGTCTTACTAATCTGTTATGTTTTTTTGAAGGAGTGAATAAACAGGTGGACAAAGGTGAGTCGGTTGATATTGTGTATCTGGACTTTCAGAAAGCCTTTGACAAGGTCCCTCATGAGAGACTTTTGGCAAAACTAAAGAGTCATGGGATAGGAGGCAGTGTACTACTGTGGATCAGGAACTGGTTAAAAGATAGAAAGCAGAGGGTAGGGCTAAATGGCCAATTTTCCCAATGGAGAAAGGTGAATAGTGGTGTACCCCAGGGATCTGTGCTGGGTCCGCTGCTTTTTGACATATTCATAAATGACCTGGAAAGTGGAATAACGAGTGAGGTTATCAAATTTGCTGATGACACAAAACTATTTAAAGTTGTTAAAACCCAGGAGGATTGTGGAAAATTGCAAGAGGATCTTGATAAATTGGAAGACTGGGCATCAAAATGGCAGATGAAATTTAATGTGGAGAAGTGCAAGGTTATGCACCTAGGGAAGAACAACCCAAACTATGGTTACACGATGCAAGGTTCCACATTAGGAACCACACCACCCAAGAAAAAGATTTAGGCGTCCTTGTGGATACCATGTTAAAACCCTCGGCCCAGTGTGCAGCGGCGGCCAAGAGAGCAAATAGAATGCTAGGTATGATAAGGAAAGGAATGGAAAATAAAACAAAAGATATTATAATGCCTCTATATCGTTCCATGGTGAGACCGCACCTTGAATATTGTGTGCAATTCTGGTCGCCATATCTTAAAAAGGATATAGCAATTTTAGAAAAGGTTCAGAGAAGAGCCACCAAAATGGTAAAGGGGATGGAAGGCTACTCCTATGAAGAAAGGCTAAAAAGGTTGGGGCTCTTTAACCTGGAAAAGAGACGGCTGAGGGGAGATATGATAGAAGTCTATAAATTAATGAACGGAGTGGAACGGGTAAACGTAGATCGATTGTTTACCTTATCAGAATATAGAAAGACTAGGGGACATGCAATGAAGCTACAGGGTAAACTATTTAAGACTAATAAAAGAAAATATTTTTTCACTCAACGTGTAATCAAACTCTGGAATTTGTTACCGGAGGATGTAGTAAAGGCTGTTAGTGTAGCTGGGTTTAAAAAAGGTTTGGACAAGTTCCTGGAGGAAAGGTCCATAAACCATTATTAAGAAGGGACCCAGGATATCAATGCTTGAACCAATACAAGCATTGTGGAACCTGTGTCCCTTGGGGAAACTGCTAGGTACGTATGACCTAGATTGGCCACTGTTGGAAACAGAATACTGGGCTTGATGGACCTTGGTCTGACCCAGTATGGCATATCTTATGTTCTTATGTTCTTATGTAAACTGCTTAACTATATGGACCTTAGCTGAATATTGCCACTATACATATAGTAGGACAGAATATTCAAAGGGCCTATATGTATAGCTGCATCCAATATTCGAAGGGATTTTGTATGTAATTTTATAACGAGTTGAGTAAAGTAATGGGCCATCAATGTGCGTGAGTATGATTTACATGCAGGGGTGCTATTCTTTAGTTGGTTGCTATTCTGTAAGTATGCATGTAAGATCAATAACGTATGCTTTTAATGTAGGTATGTACAGGGGTTGGGTGTGAACAGATCTTGGGTGGACCACAAATTTATTTACTTAAGTTATAAAATACTATAACTTATGCACGTTCTTCCAAAATCTAGGTGCGGGCATTTACTGTATATAGAAACATAATGGCAGCTAAAGACCATATGGCCTATCTGAGCTGCTCATCCATACCAGTCACTAAATTCTGCAATCCCTTCTTTTTCCCTTACAGATTCTTTTCACCTGCCCCAAGCTTTCTCAAATTCAGACACAGTCCTCGTCTCTATCACCTCTACTGGAAGGCTATTCCACACATCCCCTTTCATCTACTAGTACTACTTATCATTTATATAGCCCTACAAGGCATATGCAGAACTGTACATTAGATGTCAGAGACAGTCCCTGTCCTAGAGAACTTACAATCTAATCAAGACAGGCAGCACAACAACTAGGGACTAGGGTAAGTTTAGGGGAATGATAAAAACACACCTAGATGATGAGCAGGAGAACAAGGGGATCAGGACCATCTTATGTCCTTGTTCTAGAGCTTTCTTTCAATTGAAAGAGGCTCACCTCATAGGCATTTATTCATATCTCCCCTCTCACACATTTCTTCCAAAGTACAGATATTGAGATCTTTAAGTCTGTCCCTATATGCTTTATGACAAAGACCACTGAGCATTTTAGTAGCCACTCTGTTTATATCCTTTCAGACGTGTGGTCTCCAGAACTGCACACAGTACAAAACTACGGGATCAATATTCAGTCCAGGCAGTCATCATATTTTTCAAGTGCTGGCTGCCATGGCTGAAATAAATCCCAATATTCAATGCCAGTGTCTGGACAGTAGGTGGTGCTGTTATCCAGATTCAGCACTGACTGCCAATGCTAGCAGGATATTGACAATATTAACCCTGCTATTGGAATAGCTAGCTGGATACTGGTGATATTAACCCTGCTATCAGAATAGCTAGCTGGATACTGGCGATGTTAAACCTGTTATCGGAATAGCTAGCTGGATACTGGCGATATTAATCCTATCAGAATAGCTAGCTGGATACTGGCGATGTTAAACCTGTTATCGGAATAGCTAGCAGGATACTGGCGATATTAACCCTGCTATCGGAATAGCTAGCAGGATACTGGCGATATTAACCCTGCTATCGGAATAGCTAGCTGGATAAAGTTAGGACAGTAGCTACACAGATAAGTGGCTTTGAATATGTCTTTACATTTTGTTTCTTAATGTTGAGATATCAATTTTAGTTCATTTTTTCTCCCTTACCCCTGAATTATTTACTTTCATCAAAATGAAAAGGAGAAAAATAATGTAACTCTAAACTGAGGCACTCAATCATATTCTGAAGATTCATTTAACAATCAAATGTACAAAACTGCACCAATGTAAAAGGCAAAGTACTTGGCCAAAAACATCAGGCCCGATGTTTGGTGGCGGCAGCTAGCACTGCAAAAGTGGCTAGTAGCCGCCACTGAACATTAGATCCGGATATTCAATGTTGGGGCCATATCTGGACCCTGGCATTGAATATCTGGGTTGCCCGGATTGCCATAAAGCTAACCACACAGCAGTGATATTCAGTCCCTGCTCAGTTAGCTTCAGCGGCAAACGTTAGGCCAACCTTTACTGCGCCTGACTTTTACTGCATTGCACTTATCAAGCATCGGCTCAATATTGCCGCTGTCCGGCTATCGCTGGATGCCGCCCCTGAAACGCCACAATGCTAACCAGTTAGCATTAGAGCATGCAGTGGTGGCACCCAGCACTATTCAGTGGCATTAACCATGCTAGTGCTAAATATCCTGGCCAAGGGGATTAACAGGGTTAGCAGGTCTACTAACGACATTAATCCCTTTTAATATCGGGCCCGTCATTTCGTAGCTCTTACCTGTTTAGATGCTCTGGCAATTTCTTTTTTAATGTCGTTCAGAAGAAAGCCATAAAATCCTTCATCATCTTTGCCATGCTGCCACAGCCCACTGGAAAGGATCTGAAATATTATGTGGATACAACAATTAGCCTTTCCAGTCTTCCCAGCTAATGTAATCAACACTGCCAACAATGGAATGGAGGAGGAGTCTAGTGGTTACAGTGGAGCGGTAAAGACAAGTGTTCAAATCCTACTGATGCTCCTTGTGGCCTTGAGCAAGTAATTTAACTCTTACCATCTCAGGTATAAACTTAGGAGCCGATATTCAGAGCATCAGTGCATTCTGGGAGCAGAGTACTAAGAGTTCTGAGGTGAGTGACTACCGCTGACCAACTGTGTGAGCCCGTATGGGACACTCAGCAACGGGGAGCTGCTCTCCTTCCACACAGAGCCAGTGGAAACTAGGCCGGGCAACAGCAGCAGGGAGGCAGCTCGATGAGCCACAGACTTGGCCGGAGACACTGCTGCTGCTGCCCACTGCAGGAGACAATGGTAGCAGCAACAGCAGACCCCCTCACTCTCTCAGGCCCTGAGCCCCTACGACCCGGAGACCCAGGAGAGGATCAAAGCCGAAAGGAAGCGGCTGAAGAACTGGATTGCTGCATTCCACTACTGTTGGAGGAAGCTGGAGCGCATCACCCGGTTGGAGGAGAAAGTCACTCAAGGGCCAAATCTAGAGCTGGTGGGCCAAGGCGGGATCCTGCAGGAGCAGGTGTCGCAGCTGAGACAGAAGGTGCTGAACCACGTCACGGGCAGATGCCACATCCAGGATAGCAGCCAGATGAGCACTTTGGAGGGGCAGCAGCTTCAGGCTGCTTGCTGACCGCCTGAGCCCTTCATCATTGGGGCTCTGCCACATGAAAGCAGACAGAAGGCTGCCAAAGAGGCCGTGATGTTGGGACTTGCAAACCAGCTTAAGACATAACTATAGCTAGTTTTTTAAAGTAGTGTATATTTTTTAAGCTACATTATTTGTGACACTTTCACCTAAATCAGCTTTATAGAGTTTTGAGGGCACATGTATTAAATATCGAACTATAAATCGGAGACTGAAAATGTGCAGAAGCAGAACCTCGCTGAGGCTGGGCCATCACCACATGGTAGGCCTCAATTACCTGCCTACCTCTCCATCTGCTGCCCTGTTGTGGACCCATGCCAGTCTTACAACTTGCAGTGGATCCTGAAATCTATAAAGCAGTTTGGCCTTCTCTTCCAAGGCAGCTCTGGCCTTTTCCTCCTCCTGCTCTATGTCCAGGTTGTATCTTAAATTACCTTGGCCACCATTTTTTATGTACCTGGCAACTTTCTGACTCAGCAACAGAATAGACTGCCCATAACTAGTACAGAAATTTATTTATTTACTTAAACTTACTATCTTATTAGCCCCACTTCTCTTTAACTTCATTCTTGCCCCTCTCACTCTGTCATTCAGCAGTCCGGTGTATCAGCGTATTACTACGCTGATGATATAATCCTACTTTTTCACACCAGTCCTCTCTTCCCTGATCTTACCCCTCTTAACTCCTGTCTCACCAGCATTTTTTCTTGGCTATCCGCTAACTAATTGCATTTGAACCCATCCAAATCAGAAGCCATGTGGCTCCCTTCGGTGCCCCTAGCCCTCATCTCTCTCCCACCTTGACTGGAACATGCATACCACTCACCTCCTCCCTTCGGTATCTTGGGTCACCCTTGACTCTGCCCTCACATTTCATCAGCATGTCACCTCACTTGTTTGCCGCTCATTCCTCACCCTTTGTCAGCTTCGTGCAGTCCGTCTTTTTCTCTCTTTTCCTTCACTGACTGCGCTCACAGTGTCCCTTCTCCTGTCCCGTCTTGATTATGGCAATGTTGTTCTAGCAGGTATTCCCCAATACCAGCTCCATCGATTGCAACTTATCCAAAACACGGTAGCCCGACTCCTTACCCATTCCTCACATACGGACCATGTCACTCCCTTCCTCGTCCATCTACATTGGCTCCCGCTTAAGTTCCGGTACACTTATAAGATTCTCACTATTGTACACAAAACTATTCTCACTAGTATCCCTCAATATCTCACTGATCTCATTCACATGCATATCACCCCCCCCCCCCTCCCCCGTGCTCTCTGCACAACTCACAACGACTGCCTGGTTCTCCCTTCCCCTGCACGCACCCATCTTGAACAAACCCAACACTCTGCTTTTTCTTTCTTGGTCCAGCGCTCTGGAACTCCCTCCCACCCCCGCTCCGTGCTGAACACTCATTTACAAAATTTATCTATGCTAAAAACTCATCTGTTCTACCATGCATATGACCTACCATTCACTAACTCAACTGTGTGTCCTCCCTAATCACCATAGTTCCCGTCTATATCTGTTGTCTGTTCTTATCTATGTGCTCTATCCTCTTGGCTTTCCTGTTTTGCATTGGTGTTCTTTTTTTACTTTCTAGTCGCAGTCATTTAATGTAAACCGCCCTGACACTTTTGCATGGGCGGTCAATCAAGCAGCAAAATAAAGATAAAGATCAAACTAAGTATTTTCAGCTGTTTTGATTAGATGTTACTTGCTTTTACATTTTAGCTAATTTTTACCATCATCCCTCTCCTCTTTCTCCATCCCAATCCCCATCATCATCCCCATCTTAGATTTGATTTACACCTCCATTCCTATGGTTCCATACTGCTTTTTCTCTCTTTTCTGACACTCTCTCCCCTTCACTTTCAGCTCAAATCCCCCCTTCCTTATCACCCTCTCTCTACCTTTCCCATTTCTCCTCCCATCGTGTCTTCCTCTTCTTCCTCTCATTCATCCCTCTCCCTTCTCTCTTAAACCGTCCTGAATCGAAGAACGGTATATAAAAACTGTTAAATAAATAAATAAAATAAACAACCTCATCCTCATTTCTGCTGTTCCATCTCCTCTCTGCCTCGCACTCTTCTCCTCCTTCTCCTTCTTTCTTCTGGTGACATTAATCCTAACCCAGCCTCCCTCCCCCTAGACTTTTCTCTCACTGCTGCTCCTCTTTTAACCACTCTAATCTCATCCATATTCCTCTCCTTTCCCCCTCCTCTCTCCCTTTCTCTTGTGCCCTATGGAATGATAACAAATTCCCCTTTACTCATGATCTCTTCATTTCTAACTCTTTTCAACTTCTAGCTCTTACTGAAACCTGGCTCCTCCCTGATGATACTGCTTTGGTCGCTGCTCTCTCTCACGGCAGCTACCAATTCTTGCACACTCCTTGTGCCACTGGCCACGGTGGTGGTGTGGGATTTCTGCTTTCTCCTTCCTGCCAATATCAATCCTTCCATCTGCCTCATTCTCACTCTTTTTCCTCCTTTGAAGTCTACTCCATCCATCTTTTTAATCCCTTACCTCTCTGGATAGCTACTGTCTATAGACCACCTGACAAGTTCACTTCTACCTTTCTCATTGACTTTGACTCATGGCTTTCCTTTTTCCTTGATTCTTCTTCCCCCTCCTTTATTCTTGGTGATTTGAATATACTTGTCGATAACCCTTCTGACCCCTATGCTTCCAAACTCCTTTCCCTTACTTCTTTATTTAACTTCCAGCTTTGCTCGGCCATTGCCTTGATCTTGTTTTCTTCTCTAATTGTTTACCCTCTAATTTGCATACCTCAGTTCTTTCCTTATCTGACCATTACCTGCTTAGCTTCCCTCTTCATCATTCCCCACCTCATTCTCACCCAGTCTCCTCCTACCTTTTTAGGAATCTTCATGCTATCAATCTATTGGCTCGCTCCACTATAGTCTCATCACCTCTGTCTTCTAATTCGATTGATGAAGCTATAGTTTCCTATAATACTGCTCTCACCTCTGGATACTCTTGCTCCACCTATCCTTCATCCTGTAAGGTGCACTATACTTCAGCCATGGCTGTCTTCAATTACCCGCTACTTTTGCTCCTGTGCCCGCTAAGCTGAACGCATTTGGCACAAATCTCTCTCCCTTTCTTTCTTCACTTCAAATTCAAGCTTGCTTCCTTCCAATCCACCATAGCTCTTGCCAAGCAAAACTACTATGTCCATCTAATTAACTCTCTTGCCTCTGACTCTTGTCATCTCTTCTCTACTCCCAACTCTCGCTTCAAGGCACCTCCACCTCTGATCCCTCCTTCTCTTTCTGCCCAAACCCTAGTCAACTATTTCCATGACAAAGTCCACAAGATTACACTACAATTCCCCTCAAGATCAGCTTCATCCCTACCTGTTCCTCTGATCCTATCCCTTCCTATCTCCTTAATTCCATCTCCTCCTCTGTCATCCCTTCCATCACACACGTTCTCAACCTATCATTCTCCACTGCTACTTTCCTTTCAGCTTTCAAGCATGCTCTGGTCACATCTCTCCTCAAGAAACCTTCACTTGTCCCTACTTGTCTCTCTAATTATTGACCCCTCTCCCTTCTTCACCTCATTTCCAAAATTCTTGAATGTGCAGTTCTCTGCCATTGCCTTGAATTTCTCTCTTCTCAAGCTCTCCTTGAGCCACCTTAAACTGGCTTTTGTCTCTTACATTTTACTGAAATGGCCCTTGCCAAAGTCTCCAGCGACTTGTTCCTGGCTAAATCTAAAGGCCTTTACTCAGTCCTCATTCTTCTTGAACTTTCTGCTGCTTTTGACACTGTTGACCATCACCTTCTCCTTGATAGATTGTCCTCACTTGGTTTTAGGGGCTCTATACTGTCCTGATTCTCTTCTTATCTCTCCCAGTGCTCTTTCAGTGTCTGTTCTGGTGGTTCCTCTTTTTCTGCTATCCTCCTCTAGGTTGGTGTACCCTAAGGGTCTATTCTAGGCCCTCTTCTTTTCTCTCTCTATACCCAAGCCCTTGGTGCTCTCATCTCCTTCCATGACTTTCAATATCATTTTTTATGCTGATGACTCTCAAATCTACCTATCTATACCTGATATTTCTCCTACACTCCAAGCCTGGATATCTGCCTGCCTAACATCGCTGCTTGGATGTCTTACCGCCATTTGAAACTGAACATGGCCAAAACTTAGCTTCTTGTTTTCCCCCTAAACCCTCTTCCCCCCTTTCTCCTTTCTCTGTCTCTGTTGCTAACACTTCTACTTCCTGTTTCCTCAGCTCATAACCTTGGGGGTCATCTTTGACTCTTCCCTCATCTTCTCCACATATATCCAACAGATAGCAAAAACCTGCTGTTTCTTTCTCTACAACATTAACAAAATTCACCCTTTCCTTTTTGAACACACTACTAAAACACTTATCCACTCTTTACCCACCTCTCGTTTAGATTACTTCAACCTTCTCCTTGCAGGTCTCCCTCTGAGCCATCTTTCTCCCTTTCAAAACTCTGCTGTGTAGCTAATCTTCTGCCAGTACCATTATACTCACATAATCCCTCTTCTTAAATCACGTCATTGGCTTCTCTTCCGTTTCTGTATCCAATACAAACTTCTCCTTCTGACCTATAAATGCATTCATTCTGTTGCTCCTCACTACCTTTTCTCTCTCCTCTCTCCCTACACCCCTCCTCATGAGCTCCGCTCTTCCTCTTTCTTCTCTCTATGCACTTCTCTTCCACTGCCAACTCCAGATTTCGATACTTTCACCTTGCTGCTCCTTATACCTGGAACAAACTACCTATATTTTTACATCAGGTTTCATCTCTCCCCCTTTTCAAATCCATGCTAAAGGCTCACCTCTTTCAGGCCACTTTTGGCTCTTAATCCTTTGTTCTCCTTCTTACCCTTCCCTAGTGTACCCTTGTTCTCATCTATTGTTCTGTCTGTCTTGATTAAATTGTCAGCTCTGATGAACAGGGACGATCTTATTCTATGTGTCCGTATAGCACTGCGCATGCCTTGTAGCGCTATATAAATGAGTAATAGTGGTAGCAGAGCGATGCAACAGCTGAGGATAACCGAGCAGCGGCGATATTCAGCCATTGCCCGGTTATCCTCTAAGTGATGAAAGTTAGGCACCTTAAAGACTGACATAACTTTTGCCACAGAAACTGAATGTCACTACTGCCTGGTTAGCTTTGCTGTTATCCAGCGGACCTGGATATTCAATGCCAGGGACTGGAAATGGCTCCAGCACTGAATATCCAGGTTTTAAGTTCAGTGGCAACTGCTGGCTGCTCTACAAGGGCTAGCAGCTGCCGCTGGATTCTAAACCCTCTGGGGACAGGGAAATAATCTGAATTTAGCTTGTCTTGAATTACTACTGACAAGGTGTGAGATAAATAAAATATGCCAGCCATAAAAGCTTTGTTTTGTTGTCTTTCTCTTTGGTTCTCTACCATCCGGAGTACAAGCTCTCAAATTAATTTTTTATTTATTTTATTTAGCAATGCTTATATACTGCTTTTTACCGGGTCAAAACGGTATACATTCAGGTTCAGGATATATTTCCCTTGTCCTTGAAGGGCTCACAATCTATGTTTTGTACCTGAGGCAACGAAGGGTTAAGTGGCTTGCCCAAGGCCACAAGGAGTGCCTGTGGGACTAGAAACTCCAGTCCCTCCGGCCCGAGGTTGCTGTCCTCCAGCGAGATTCAAACTTAATCCAGTAATCAGCAGCCCTCCCCTGCGATCGGCAACAAGGGAGCAGGAAGAAACTTTCTCCTGCCCCACTGCAGCAAAGCACCAATCGGAGCAGCACCTGGGACATTAAACCAGCCTTTTCCAGCTATCCACCATCGCTCTCAAAGCCCTGATCGACGATCGGCAACAGAGGAGCAGGAAGAAACTTTCCCCTGCCCCCCTGCAGCAAAGCACCAATCGGAGCAGCGCAGCACCAATCGAAGCAGCACCTGGGACATAAAGCCAGCAGCATGCTTAGGCGCACTTGCGCCTGGCGGGCCCACGTCAGAGGGCTCTTTGGCATGGCCCTTAGGCAGGGACCCAAGGTGGGCGTAGAAATCTCCCTCAGACCAAATTGGATCTTCCATGAGCTGTCTACCCATCTGATCTACTACCTTATGAACTTACCGCAGAACATAATGCAAAAACTCAACTAGCACACAGGCTGCTGAAGATTTGAACCTGTACTGTAAGTCTATAGCTCTCGGTATTATTACCGCTCCACCTAAGTAACATAGTAATTCTCATAGCTTCACTTAGTAGTAGCACCTACTATGCATGACTCTAACCAAAAGAATACGATTTATCTAGAAAACCACATTGCAGAGATTTTACAGCTAATTAACCATTACTTAACATGCAAATAATAATTCATCAGTTTTCTGGTCATCTAATAGATATCTTGCTCTGAGAACACCATTTCCAGTGGCATTCTACTTGCTAAATACTCATACCTCTACTATAAGTCAAGAAGGAGATTTCCACCCTCCCACATAATATCAAGCTTAGCCTCCTTTCTCCAGCAGATTTTGTATCTACTTAAATCTATTAATATTGTTATTATTAACTTATGATATTACTAGACACAATGGAAAAACACAATATGCTTTTCCACCTAATCCTGCTACTACTCCTACTCACATCGCCTATCAAATCGCTGCACCCTGTTACATCACAACACTATAACATCCCTATAATCCAACATCATCACAGGGACTACCCATCTTGCTACCACCCCAACCATTCCTAAAACTATTATAAACAATGTAAAAACAGGCTTATTCACATAGATCCTCAAACCTCTCATCATCTAAAACTACCCCCTCTTTCATCCTATAAAATGCCTCCTTCTAAACACAAGGTCAGCTAGAAGCAAAATACATATCATATTGAATCTTATTGAAGACAATACCCCAGACATACTCTGCCTTACAGAAACGTGGTTTACCGAAACAGATTCAGTTTTGATAAACCAACTAGCACTTCCCAACTATAAATTATACCACTGCCCTAGATCAATTAAAAGTGAAGGAGGTGTTATAATTCTAGTTAGGAAAGAACTAGATACAACTCTACATACTAGCAAAAACATTGAGGATATGGACCTACTAACCATTGAAAATAAGTACATGATAATTAGTCTAATATATAGACCCCCTTCTGCATCCCCAGACAACCTTGCATCTATACTGGAAACAGCTTGCACCACAACACTAAATAAATCCCATATTATCCTTGGAGATCTGAATCTCCCGACTCTCCACAGTGCCCACTCGGGCATCCAGTTCCCAACACATAGAAAAAAGGTAATACTTTGGACGTCATCTTCCTTTAAAATAATATCATTCAAGACATGCACTATAAAAATCCAAGATCCACCCCACTACCATGGACAGACCATTTCCTTATAGAATGCATAATACCTATATCACATACCCTAAATACACATTATGAACATCAAACATTCCATAGTCAATTCAAGCCTTTTGACAAGGAAGCCTTCCTTAATAATACATTACCCTAGCTAGTTCAATCTCTCACTGGTCTGGATGATATTGGACAGAATTGGAATTCTACCATAACTGATGTTGCCCTAGCTCCTCTAAGTCCCAAGAAATCAAAGAAAAGAACCATGAAAATCTGGTACACAACTGAATTAAGGAAACTAAAACAAAAACTGCGCTCAATTGAACATAAATGGAGATGCACAAAATCAGAAAATGACAATAATCAATATCCGCTCACTCTAACATCTATCAGGATGCCATAAACAGAAGGAAGAAAGAGTACCATTCTACCCTACTCAACAAATCCCTCAACAGACCGAGAGAATTATTTTCCATAGTTAAATCATTAACAAAGATGCCCACCCCTGACGAAGACAAATGGAAATTACACTTACCTGGTAATTGATGTTCCTTGAGGGAGTACAGTTCAGTCCTCCACCACTGGGTAGTGCACCTCCTCCTGCAACATGGAGACTGGACAAGTCAAACTTGTGACATCACCGGGTATATCCTGCTGGTCTTCTCCCATGATCCCCCAGTGACCTACTGTCAAAGCAGACTCAAAGGAGCAAACAAACAACCAGTTAAAGTACTAAATACAAAGCTATGCTCAAACTTCAACTTTAAAATCACAGGGCCCCAAAAAGAAAGGCCGAAAACACCCTCCTCCGTGCCCTTGTCCCCCTGCGCACCAAACAGCGGAAGACAGAGAGCTAGAAGGAAGGAGAACTAAGGAAGAGTATAGGCAGAAAAGGTTGCTCTCGCGATTACCTGCCAATCAGAGCCCATTGCCGACTCTAGGATCCGAAAGCATACTCGGAACTGACGCCTCGCGTCTGAAACATCCATCCCCGGGCGGGAATGAGGACTGAACTGTACTCCCTCAAGGAACATCAATTACCAGGTAAGTGTAATTTCCATTTCCTTATCGGTCCTACAGTTCAGTCCTCCACCACTGGGATGTACCAGAGCAGTAATCATTGGGAGGGACCTATCCAGTCGGCTCAGCCCCTAAACAAACAGAGCAGGCACCGACCCCAGCCCGCTCCTCACGTCAACAGGCGGTAAGCCAACCAGGAAGACACAACCGAGAGCCCACTTGGATCCTCTTCACTGGTGAAAACAGCACAGAACTCTGCCCCAAGCAGCGCTAGTGCTTCAGAAAGACAAACTCGCCATCGCAAACACACTGAACGCCCTAGAAACAGACCTACTGAGAAGGCTACCGGAGCTCTGCCTGAAAAATCCGCTTGAGCTCCCCCTTGGCTCTCGACCCCACCAGGGTGTCAAGTGTTAGCAACCGCTGCTCTCCCGCAGAACCCGCCTCCACGGAGGGACAGGCAGCGAAGAGACCTCCCAGAAAGCGACGGAACCTCACCTAAGGTCCAAGGAACGCAGGTTACAAGCAAAGTGTTCTTGCGTAAGTCCCAAACCGACAACTAAACAGGCACAGCCGGATTCCACGAGGGAGAACGGAACCGAGGTCCATCCAGACAGAGGTGGGAAGCAAAATGAGGGAAATGGAAAAACCACCAGCGTCAAACACCCTATTTGTCACACCTCTTAAGGGCTTTATTCTTTGCAACACAACGTAGCTCTACAGCTATGTCCTGGACCAGTTGGAGTCTTTTTAATTGAGAATGTGGAATGCAGCTAAGCAATGAGTTGCAATAAACCAAGCGGGATCCACCAAGGGCATATAAGAGGGTGTCAAGTGCCCCAGAGTCCAGCGTTGTTTCAGAAGATGTGGAGTCTTACATGGTGTGACAAAAAAGAAAGGAGACTCTGGTAGCCACGCCCACGACGCAATGCCAGTAGGCCAACCGCTTACATCACCTGGATATGCCCTCCGGAAGTGGAGGAACCATGCAGAAGTAGCAATCGCCGACGTGATCCATGGGCCCTTTCCAGATCATTGGAACCGCAAAAGACTTTGATGGTCTTTTCCCATCCATCCACAGCCTGAGATCTGCTACACATGTATTGCAGCATATGTGTGGCGCCTAGCTTTTATCCTGATCTTTTATTCTGCAGCCAAAATATAAATTGTAGGCTTTCTGAACCGCCACAGTCATATGCCATTTTTTGTGATGTAAAAGTCACATCACCACAACTAGAGCAGAAATTATCTGCATGATTAACACCAGGACGAGGAATCGCCAAATATGCTGTGAGTGACCTATCGGTATAAAATAAATATGTCTTTTTTTTTTTTTTTTTTTTTTTTTTTTTTTACTGTCAAGCAAGGCAAATTTAAGTAGTGACTGCATCAACTGGTTTTGGACAGTTATTTCGATTGGTTGCAAGTAAAGATTATGCAAGCTCACGCAAATGTTGCAGAATACACTGGTAATGGTCCCCACTGACTAATGAAGAGCACATATCTTAGCAACCAGACCCAGTCGGCCATTTTCACTATGACCTCTGAAAGGCATAGAATGGACCGGGCCACGGCCCCGTACCAATGCGTCGACGCTATCCAGTAGCCTCATATGTCCTCTGCTAAACATCGACCCGTCGCCGCAGACTGACAGGTCGCCATGAGGTCCAATATGGGCTGACCGCATCTGAGCACACGCGGCGCGCACACCGCCTGATGCAATCTCACTCCTCCGGCAAAACACTCAGACCCCGCTAAGGACATTCGCCACCACAGTGTCCCCACCGAAACGCAGGCCGCCAAGGCTTCAACCGCGCACGCTGTCCCTTCGCTCGGGCCACCCTGACCACCCGACCGACTCCACCCTGCCGATCGAAATAGGCCACCATCCCGGAGATCTCAGACAGCACCTACAGAGCTCGATCCGCTACCGTGTCCGTGAACGCCTGCCACGGCTGACGTACCGCGCACCGTTCCAGTCAGACGATGGAACACTGGGCGTGCTGCGTACACTAAAACGCCTTGTACATAAAGGATCCCCAAAATGTAGCTGAGTCTAACCACGCTCCGGCCAAGCTCCTGGAAGAAAGGGACAGAACCTTATAAAAAAGAAGTGGGGACAATTAGGAAGGCTTTCCTGTTTGATTATTCTTTTTTTTTTTTTTTCCTTCTTACAACTCCATAAGGGCCACAAGGCACACAACCGAACAGGGCATTGTCCAGAGAACGCAAGGCCCCTCCTCCAGGCTGATTCCACAGCCTAAACCGGCAGTCACCTTGGCTGATGCCGAGCAGCGCGGAAGCCAACTTGTAAGCCCAGCATATGAAGTATGCCTACTAGTACAGCATTCCACAATGGAGGGACATGTAACCGGACGGCTTTGAATATGAACCTACAGATATCCCGCGCTTGCTCCAAGACAAGCACTGTGCAGCCTACTGGTCTTCTCGGAGCACCGCCATGACCCGAAGACCTAAACCGGCCAGCAAAAGACGACGTACGCTGGGCCCGAAGGAACCTGGTTGAACGGATCCCAGCACTCCCTGTATCGTTAGGATCGGAGCCTCCCCCCAAGGACTCAGCCCTGGCTGGAACCGGCTGAGCATAACTCCAGGCCCTGCGGCGAGCCCCCACGAAGAAGTGGGACACAACGATGCCTTGAGGAAAGGGAAGGCCCAATGGGTGAAGCAAGTTGCTAGCCGACCAAGGGAGTAAACCCCACACGCGCACCTCAACGGAAGGTCGGAAGAACCGAGGATTCTGGTCCCACAGGTGCGCCTGCTAGCCTTTAACAACATACACCTCCGCAGGTACAAAAAACTTAAATTGTGAGCACCTTCAGGGGTAAGGGGAATAGACGACAGCCTCCGACTGTTGACCACCTTGTCTTGCACAACAGACAGCAGCACCCCACCAAACAAATGATTGGGAATATATGACCTCAGAACCCCAAGACAGAGGTAAAACAGTAGAACGTGCAGTGGACGTGAATTTCCAGATCTGCCAGCCCCCCTGCCCACATTGAGAAGAGGCAGGGAAGAACTGGACCGGCGGATCTGGAGGGGTGCCTCCTGGACAGCAGGGCCACCGAAGGGAAAGCTGATGACTGAGGCCCAAACTCCTCAGGATGGCCCCGTCTTGCATTGGCAACCCCATGCAACACCATGACAACCCCGCTCACGATATCCCAAGCGATCTCTGTCATTGCTGCAACAATCACCTGAGCATGAGATCACAGACGGAACACGGACATGCAGACGCACTCAAGGAGAATGCACCTAAGAAGTATGAGCCTATCCAACATCCAGCACCACATGTCCAGGTGTCCCACTCCTGTCACCCAAAACACAGGACGCTTGAACCTAGGTGACCGTCATAGCAAAGACAGGGAGGCCTGACTGCCGCTATCAACCCTTCCAGGACCCTGGAACACTAAGCCCCGGACTGTGCCATCCAGCAACACTTCTCACGATCCCCAGCAGGGGCCTTTCCCCAGATGGCCCAGATGGGCAGTGTTCCCGCCAAATGGGCAAGCTGCGCTCTGATAACATAGTGCAGAAAACCAAATCAAAGTGTCTTAACCTAGCTAATTTTTGTCTAATAGTGATCATTCATAATATCAGCCAGGCTCAATCATAACATTAGTATTAATGATCTCTAAAGATTGAAGAGTTACTAATGTTCAATTCCCTGTTCTTTGTAAACTCAATGTTGTTTGTATACATTGCAGTATTCTTGTTCGATGTACACCGCGCTGATTTTAATAGCGCGGTATAGAAAAAATGTTAAATAAAATAAATAAATAAATAATTGTTTTTTTTGTTGTTTTTTTAAAGAGCTTCAAAGGCGATCTTGGAAACTACAGACCAATGAATCTGAGTTCAGTGCCAGTTAAATGATAGAACTTGTTCTGAAAAGCAGCACCAAGCTGTCTTTTCAAAGGGTTAATAAACATGTGAGTAAGCCAAATGATATGTATCTGGATGTTTTAGAAGGTACTTGACAAAGCCCCTTATGAACCTCTCCTGAGGAAGGAGATGATGTGCTATTATAGAATAGGAAATGGATCAAAAACAGGAACACAATAGGACTAAATGGCCAGTTTTCTCACAGGAGACCCGTAAATAGTGGAATGTCTCGGGATCTGCACTGGAACTGGCATCTGGTAACAGCTACTGCACTGAAATGATCTGGAAAAGAGATCAGCAAGCATGGCGATCAAATTTGCAGATGGCATAACGACATTTAGAGGCTGTCTGCACAATTTCCAAGCGAATAAACATGGAAATAGCATCCTTATGTAAATGACAATTTCAGAAAGGGCTCAATTTGTAGGTGGTTGTGCCGCCGATGACCCTGAATGGCCAAATCCTAGCACGGAAACCTGCTGCTGACAGACGTCGCTAACTGCCAGAATGCAGACAAAGGTAAAGGCACCCCCCAAGAAGTAAAACCCAAACCAATCACATTGCATTCAAAGAACTATAAACTATCATGAAATTAAAAGGAAATTAAAATTAGAATTAAAATTAAAAGTAACAGCAAAAGGAAGTCCTTATCTGAGTGTAGCCGCGTAGAACAGCGTCGTCTGCTCAAACGCGGGGCTGCTCCGCTCTCCGCCACGAGGCCTCAGCCCTGCCGAGAAAATGGCGCCAATCCGAAGCAGGCCCGTTTGGCGCCAAACACCACAGAGGTGGCAAGAGCTCAGAGCCCCTCCATGCGGACTCGAGAGACTCCCTTGTGGCGTCGGGATGCAGCAGTTACCCCGCTGTAGCTGCGGGGTGAAGAGCTGTCCAGACACGCTGCTGCCTCGCACCACCAGAAGTAGCAGACGCTGCGAGCCCCGGCCCACCGGCTAAAGAACCTCGAACGGCCTGAGGCTCCCGCCGCGATGGGAATCTGCCGCACAGTCCTGGGGGAGAGATCATCACCGGGCACAGAGACCAAAGAATCCCAAGCAGAGAGGCTAGCTGGCAGCGTGAACTTTGAAAAGGGACAGAACCCCCCTTTACACTAAGGCAGACTAGGTGAAAATAAATAAAGTAAAAGTAAATGAAATTAAATGAAAATGAAAATGAATTCAATTTACAGGATTATACCTAAAGAAGGGCAAAAGAAATGCAAGGTAAATCAAATCCTGACTAACTGCTCCTAAACTGCTTCTCAAGTGAGCCCAGCACCTAGGCTCACTACGTCCTCATGCTGCATGGAGACTGGACACACACTGGGGGATCATGGGAGAAGACCAGCAGGATATACCCAGTGGTGGAGGACTGAACTGTAGGACCGATAAGGAAGATAGTTATACTCCCCCAAACCCTAGCAAACTACTATATGGAGAAACTGGACCCATCTTACAAGGATGATAACTTCTCTAATCCCCTTAGCATTCAACCCAGTGACACCTAGCACACTGGACAAGCTAATTGGTCCACTTTCCATTATATTGACAAAAAGCATCTCAAGAATGTAATAACTACAACACCACCACATCACCCAGTGACCCCTGCCCAGTTAGCTGGCTTAAAGCAACAAAAGAGGAATTTACCTCAATCATCCTAGAGATAGTCAATCAATCATTACGACAAGGTTACATGCAGATGATATAATGATGTATCATCCCCAAAGACACTTCTAACCCAGACTATTCACAGATAATCATCTGCCTGAGCGATATAACAATCTGGCTTACTTCACACAACCTGAAAATCAACTATAAAAAAACAGAAGTACTCTTTGTCTATAGAAATCCAAATTTTACACCACCTAGCATAATCCAGTTACAAGATATAGAACTTCAAGGAGGAGGTAAAATACCTTGGCATAATCCTAGACCAATCACTAAACATGATCTCCCATATAAAATCAATCGCAAAAACTATACTTCAAACTAAGCATGATCCAACAACTTAGGCCCTTCTTAGAAGAACATGACTTTAGAACAGTCCTACAAGCACTCATAACACCACACATTGATTACTGCAACAGTTTCCTCCTACTAGGCCTCCCTAAGAAATCTTTTCACTAGTTACAACTAGCCCAGAACCTACCAAACTAAACGGCATCTGACATAATGCCTCCTGAGACTCGCAACGTTGTATCTCCTACAGTATTAGTTGCGAGTCTCAGGAGGCATTATGTCAGATGCCGTTTAGTTTGGTATTTCAAGATTTGCAAGTTTATACCAATTCAACAGTGATCAAGACAGGACAAGTGTTTTTCCCACACGGGTAACGCACCCAGGGTGCATTATTTCTGCCATTTCCCCTGAAGAAGGCGTTTGCCGAAACGCGTTGGGATTTATTAAAGCACCTGTGTTCATCACTCACTCTTGCTCCTTGTGTATCCCTGAGTTTTCAATCCTTCCTCACCCATGTAAATAGTTGAAGACATCCTATCTTATCTACGGATGTTGATAAGTTACCTGTTTTGAATAAGTTGTAATGTAATGTTCCAGTTTTTGTTCAATGTAAACCTCTTTGATTCTAATGAAAGGCAGTATATAAACTGACCAATAAATAAATAAATAAATAAAATATACTATGTTACTATTTACTATGCTTTCTGAACTGCAGGGAAACTACATTTTCTTTTTAATGTTGATATATCAATTTTAGTTTAATTTTTATCTTTGCCTCTCGATTACTTTTTTCATCAGACTGAAAAGGGGAAAAGAAAAGGCGATTCTACATTGAACATTGAGACACTCAATCATATTCTAAAGATTAATTTCTCAGTCAAACTTATAAAATTGCTGCTCAGTTCCAATTCAAAAGATGAAAGGGAATATTATTTCTTAACTCTTACCAGTCCACATGCTTGGGCCATTTCTTTCATATTTCTTTTTATTTCTTTTATTTACTTAAAGGGTATTTCTATCCTGCCTTATCCTTCAATCAAGGCGGTGTACACAGCAAACAATCAAGGAGTTGGCATTTGTGTTCAAGGTATTCTTATATTGTACAGTGGATGTGTATGCATGTGGGTAGGTTGATTAGCGTGCACTATTTACAGCATGAGCTTTATACAGTGCTATGTACAATGAACGTGCGGATGAGACGTTAGTTCGTGGCTGTTGCTCCCATTATGTGTTTGGGCCATAGTGTTCCAGGAAGAGCAGAGTCTTTAGTTGTTTCCGAAAGTCCTTAGTGTCTTCCGTGGATCGCAGTTCGTCAGGGAGTGCGTTCCACATTCCAGGTGCTGCCATTGATAGCGCTCTTCGTGCGGTGGACTTGCATGCCTTTGTGTAGTCTTTTGGCGTGTTGATTGTGTCCGATGTGGCTCTTCTTCTAGGTCTTGTGCTGACGTCAGGTTGTATGAGGGGTTGAAGGCTGTGATAAAAATGTGATAAAATCCTTCATTGGGGACGCAAGTTTAGTGAGCACCTTAAAGAGCTGGGAAGGACGATTCTTGGAGGAATGAATGGCTGCAGAAGAGGAAGAAGTGGATGAATTCTATGAACAAGCTAAAACTGTCAGAACATGCAAACAGGATATCCTGATAGTCATGGGTGACCGGAATGCAAAGGTTGGCAACAAAGAATAAGGCAAAGTGGTTGGAAAATATGAACTTGGCAACAGAAATGAAGCTGGAGAAAGACTGATAGAATTCTGCAAGACCAATGATCTATTCATCTGAAACACCTTCTTCCAGCAACACAAGCGGTGACTGTACACATGGACTTTACCCAAAGGATTGTACAAAACTCAAATTGACTACATCTGTGGAAGTCAACGATGGAAAAGCTCTGTAACATCAACAAATACAAAACTTGGAGCTGACTAGTACAGATCACCAACTCCTAGGTACTGTCGCCCCCACTGGTGGAGCATATAGCTGCACACCAGGTGGAGCCGCCTTGATGCCCAAGAATAAGAGTTCCCAATATGGCTGCCAGGAGGGCTGCTGGGATCTGTAGTTTTAACTTATCCTTTCATTAGGCAAAGTAGTTGTAGACGAGGGTTTAGGCAAAACAGAGAATTATTTTTATTTGTTGTGTTTGTGGTTTTTCCACCATAAGCAAGTAACAGGCTGAAAAGAACAGTGGATTCTTCTCCAACACAAAGGTATGAAAAATATATATGCACAGTCTTATTGGTAACAGCAAAATAGCTTCTTAGGAACTTGGCTTTCACAGCTCAAACATAAAGCTTCTCCTGGGCACATTTAGCTTCTTTAAGAGAGTGTTCCTTTCACAGCTCCCACGTACAGAAAATGCTTTTAAATGTTCCTCTGAGCTTTCCCTTTAGCTGCAGGTTTCACACAGAGCAAACACTGGCTTAACGATGTTCAGCTGTGCACTGTGCTGTAACCTTCACTCAGGCCAATTCCTTGCTACGTCATTCATTCACACACAGAGGGTTTTTTACTCAACACTCTTCTAGCTCTCCAGCATTACAATAAGAGCATTGCATTTCCTCTGGGTCATCATTATAATCTTCACAGCAACTGCCTATCTCCATTTCCTCATTGCCATCCTCATAGTATTCTTCAGGCTGTACCTGGCTAATGAGCTGACTGGTTTGTCTCTGAATCATATCATTCAGTTTCTCCACCAGAATCTGTTTCTGCTCTATCTCTTCAGATAACTGAGGTAACTGACATGTAGACAGGGTATTATTTCTACTGCTGTAATCTTTCTGACTTTTATAATTACTTCTCCTCTCAGGAACTAAATCCTTTAGCTTCCTTACAGGTATAAACTCAGGAAGAGACACTTGCCTTAGTGGAGAGCCGTTTGGTAGCTTCCCTCTCTCATAGGTAAAGCCAGACTGCTTTCTCTCTGTATGCACTCCTCTCTCTCGTGGCAAACTTCCTTTCTGTCTCTGTTCCTGCTGACTGCTGAGACTTCCCTCGAGTCTCTGCTGGGGACTGTGTCTTCCTTGCAGACTCCCTTGTCGTCCCTCCACTGGACTTCCTTGCTGCCAGCTCTGCAACCAACTCCCCTGTAGTTCCTCTACTGGAGTTCCTTCTTGCAAGCTCCTTCTTCTGCTAGGGCTAGTGCCAGTGCCTCTGCCGGTGCTTCCCCTTCTAGTTCCCCTTACTTTCTCACACGAAGGAGTTTTAAGCTGCTCTCTTTCAGGGACCATGCCTTTTTCCCAGCACACGTGGGAACTGCTAGGCACTCTAGCTCTGACGTGCTGAAGTGGGCGGGGCTTAATCGTGACTGTGCTATGAGTCAGAAGCTCCTGGTTGCTAGGGAAACCCTGAATGCTCTCAGTTTTAAAGGCACAGGTCTCATTTTCCTGGCATTCCATAGCCTCTGCACTACCTTCATCATCACAGTATGTATGACCTAGATTGGCCACTGTTGAAAACAGGACACTGGGCTTGATGGACCTTGGTCTGACCCAGTATGGCATATCTTATGTTCTTATGTTCCTAGTATGCAAACTTAAGCTAAAGTTGAAAAAGAGCAAGCCACTCATGAATGTAGCAAAACATGACCTTGAGAATATGCCATCAGAATTAAAGACTGCCTGCAAAATTGATTTGCTGCTTTAGATACAAATGACAGAGCTCCAGAAGAGTTATGGGATAACGTCAAGAAGGTTGTGTTGGAAGAAAGGGAGAAGGCTCTAAAAAAGGTGAAAAAACAAAAATGGCCAAAATGGATGACTGAAGAAACTCTGAAAATTGCCCAGAAACACAGAGAAGCTATAGCCAGTGGAGAGAGAGAGAGGCAATCACAGAACTCAATAGACACTTCCAACGTGCAGCAAGACAAGGAAAAGTACTACAATGATGCATGCAAGGAAATAGAATTAGAAGCTATTAGAGGAAGGACAATATCAGTTTTCCTAAAGGAAAAATTCAAGTCTCGAATTGGAATGCTACAAGATGCTCAAGGATCCATGTTGAATGATGCTGAGAAGATCAAGAAAAGGTCGAAAGAATATACAGAATCATTACACCATAAAGATCAAGTGGATCAACAGCTGTTTCAACCCTTTAACTTATGTTGAGGAACCATAGGTGATGAAAGAATTCGAAGCAGCTTTGAAAGCTTTATCACAGAAAAAAAGCACCGGGTATTGATAGCATTCCCACAGAGATCAGATGCAGCTGTTACCAAACTTACAAGACTCTGTCAGGAAATTTGGAAGACAAATTCATGGCCAACTGACCGGAAAAGGTCTGTGTTTATAGAAATACTGAAGAAAGGTGATCCAATTCTGACTGTGGAAATTATTGCACAATCACTCTGATCCCACATGCCAGCAAGATTCTACTCAAGATCATTCAACAGAGACTACAACCATACCTTGAACGAGAACTACTGAAGTGCAAGCAGGGTTCAGGAAAGGGTGAACAAGGGACAACATTGTGGATGCGAGATGGATTCTTGAAAATACAAAAGAATACCAAAAGGATATCTATATATGTTTTATTGACTACAGCAAGGCTTTTGATTGTGTAAACCATGAGAAACTCTTGGCCACATTAAGAAGCATTGGTGTAACAGAACACCTGATAGTTCTCTTGCACAACCTTTACATTGATCAAGAAACAACAGTTCAAATGGAACAAGGAGAAACAGAATGGTTTAAAATCAGCAAAGGTGTTCTACAAGGCTGCATACATTCCCTCTACCTCCACTGGTTACCGATATACTGCAGACTAACTTATAAGATTCTGCTAATAACATTTAAGATTATCAATGACATCGCCCCCGAATCTCTCAAAGTCCTTATCACACCTACTCCAAAAATTAGAACTAGAAGGACAGCAACAGACAATACTTTAACCATCCCCAAAGACTCCATAAAGTGCTCACAAACAACCAGGAGAAGAACCTTTGCACACTACGCACCAAAATGCTGGAACGACCTCCCACCAGAAATCAGAGCGATCAGAGACCTCTTACAATTCCGGAAAGCAATAAAACACCACCTCTTTCTGCTCCATTTTTCTCAATTATCTACCCCGCCCAAGAAACCACCCCCATACCAGAGCCCCCTACACAACATAACACTCTTGCCTTAAGCATTCTCTCTCCAGCCTGTAAACATCCTACGTCTTTGCAGATCAAGTATTATCCATTGTGCAATATCTTATGTATATATTTTTCATGTATTCCGCATCTACCCTGATTTATTTCAACATGTAAATAGTCTCCCATGTTCTCCAAGTTCTATTCCCTGTTATAATGTAAATTCAAACATTCTTCACTGTTTTGAATATTTTTGTTGAATGTAAACCGCACTGATAACAAATAGCGCGGTATATAAGAATTGTTAAATAAATAAATAAATTATATGCAGAACAAATCAGTATGAAGACAACTGAGGTGTGAAGATTGGTAGAAGAGTCATAAAGAACCTTCGTTATGCTGACTGAAAGTGAAGACAATCTGAAGCATTTGCTTCGCAAGATCAAGGAAAATAGTCTTAAAATGGGCCTGCACCTTAACGTTAAGAAGACAAAGATCCTGACAACTGGCAAAATCAATAAGTTCATCATGAAAATCGATGCCTTTGAATTATGGTGCTGGCGATGAATACTGTGTATATCATAGACTGCCCGAAGAACAAACAAGTCAGTACTAGAGGAGTTCAAACCTAAGGTTTCTTTAGAACCTCAGATGACAAGACTTCAACTTTCATATTTTGGACATATCATGCAAAGAGAGAGACTGTCAGAGAAAGACATCATGCATGGCATGGTTGAAGGTCAACGCAAAAGAGGAAGGCCATCAATGAGATAGATCAATGCAATAACAGCAGCTATGGGTGCCACTCTATCAACAATGAATCGCCTTGACTGAAGACCAAACACAGTTTAGGTCAACTATCCAGAGTGTCGCCATGAGTCAACATTGACTCAATGGCACTTAACAACATGTTTAATTACTCACAACCCCATGCTCTGCCTAAACTCCGTCCATGTGTATAACCAAAATGAAAATATGTGGAATGTAAACAACACATGTATTTTCATGTGAATTGGTACTTTACAAGGGTTCATTGGGGCACATAAATGATTAAAAGTGACATTTACGCACCTACTTGCTGCATAAATCTAGACTGCTCCTTATAAAAGCACTCCCTTAATGTGCATTAAATGCAAAATTTGTGCATCATTCCATTAACACAATCTGAGTCCTATCCTAGAAGGGGCACATCCAGGCCATCTGGATGCCCCTGAATAGGACAGGCACGTTGGACCCAATTCTGCACCATGGGAGCCAGACGTTCCTGCAGGTGCAGGATCAGGCCCTAAGATGGCCCGGTGTGCCCTTGCATACTGCGGGTACATCCACACCGCCACTCTCTCGGCCCACTGCATCAGTGCCCCCACCATGATTCCCCACCGCCCGACCCTCTGCGGGGCCAGCCGTGGCCTGGATCAAGCGTCGGGGCCCACCGTTACACGATCGGACCATAGGGGGTTGATCTGGGCCTGATCTCCACCTTCACAGCTGCTTATTCCACCTCAGAAGTGGAATAAGCAGTGTGTCCTGTCTTCACCTGCAGGATGTAAAAGACTGTGACCTGAATCAACCCTGTACATCCTGCTACCTCTGCCCGCCCCTGCTCTACCCTCTCTCTGCCCCCTCCCGCCCCCTCCGGCTGTGCACGTACTGAGGCTCTGGCCGTGCTGGAGGAATGGGATGCAGAATCAGGGCAGGATGGATAGCGGGGGTGCACATCCCACCAGGACGAACAGCCCCACTATCCGCCTCTCTGAATGACCTCCTTTGGGAATTGTTTAAAAAGCCTTATTCACAGCTTCCATGTGAAAAATCTGGCATTTGGACATGGAAATGGCATCCAGGTGTAAATGATGATTTTAGGAAGGACTAAATTTACAAATGGATTTCCAGAAGACATAGCAATTGCAAGAGAGTGTGTCAGGGGTGTGGTTAAGGCAAAATCTATACATGTATTCCCTATTTCACAGAAGGAATACGTGACCAAAATTGTCCACATCAGGATTTACAGCTGCTTCCTGACATATATATAAGTTTTTAAAACGTCCTTGTTTTGGCCAGCCCTTTTTTTTTTCAAAGGTCTGTTTATTAAATTCACACAGTACAAATAAACGAAAACCAATACTATAATGCAACACTCTTCCAGTATAAAATACACAGTATACACACCACTTCCCGGGCAGGGCTGACTCTTGTCCACTACCCTGGGATATATAACATCGCAGGTAAGAAAAAGGAAGATATTACAATGCACAATTAGGACCCACATAGATTCCCACCCCCTACCCCCACCCCCCTCTCCTAGCCCCCATTAGTACTACCCGTCTTATTAGGGAGCAATAACTTAGTCCAACCCAACACTATACTATGCTAAGGACTTCACTACGGACCTTAGGACCCAGGCCCTGAATATAGGGCATCCAAACCAAAAGAAAGGAGGCCCATCGCTGGGGGTGCCCTCTGGCACTCCTCCTTTCCAGCAGCATAAGCTGGTGAAAACTATTCCGCCACTCCCAAAAGGAAGGGGCCACCGGCTCCCTCCATCGCCCTTACCCACCAGACAGGCTTTCCGCACCAAAAGTCTCTCCCATCTGCCCTTTGGGTGGAGTGGTCCTAACTGATCCAAGACTACCATGGCCCCTGTCCAAGAAAACCACTGCCACACTAAACCGCATAGGTAACTCTCAATCCTCATCCAATATCTACGGATATAGGGACAGTGCCACCACATATGACCCAGATCCGCCAACGAACAGGTACATTTCGGGCACCCACCATACAACGTCAAACGACTACGTAGCGCACGCCGCGGAGAAAAGTGGGCACGAACAATACTTTTAAATTGCACTTCACGCCACCTAGCCCCCTCCACCAATCGTGCAATCCAACTCAACGCACCACAGACAGAACCTGGGGCTATCTCACAACCCAATTCCAGGGCTCACGAGGCTTCCTCCGCCACATAATCAGGAGGAGTACTATATGCATCCAGCCTTCTCTTCAGCTCTGCAATAGTGGGCGGGGACCCTGTCCCCAAAGCAAAAAATTCCAGGATCCGCGCCGAGTGTTCTACCGTCAATTCCTTCCCAGACAATGAGCCCACATAGTGGGAAAGTTGCATATAAGTAAACAGGGAGGTACTAGGATTCAGATCATATTCTCTACACAGCGCTTCCAGAGTCTTACATCGTCCTTCCAGGTCGTCAACGTGCCCCAGACTACATATCCCCAACCGTTCCCACTGCCGAAAAGAAGCGGAGTCAGAACTCGGCGAAAAACAGGCATTGCCCTGCAAGGGCAACCAGCTCGAGATCTCGGGGGAGCTGGTCTAGTGGTTAGGACAAGGTACTTCAGGCCGGAGAGCCGGGGGTTCAAGTCCCACCTGGGGACAGCAATCTCAGGCCGGAGGGACTGGGATTTCTTGTCCTACAGGCACTCCTTGTGGTCTTGGGAAAGCCACTTAACCCTCCATTGCCCATGTTCCCTGTAAGTATTAGCATATGTGTGTCATATCCCCTCGTGTTAAATGTATCCCCCAATTGACCGCTTTGACCCAGTGAAAAGCGGGATATAAATACAGCTAAATAAATCCCAAAATTTGTTCAACTGCTGCCATGTACGCCACGCGCCTGAACCATGGGGCAAGTATAGAGCAATTCCACCATCCGACAAAAGGAACTGCCCAAGCCATAATGAGGTAAAAGAAATTTGAGGTAATCCCAATTCACTCGGTCAAATGCTTTTTCTACATCAAAGTTAATCAGCAGTGACTGCAAATCCCGCTCGCGCACCCATTCAATCAATCCCAAGATTTTTCGCAGATTCCGCACGGCATAGCGCCCCCTGACAAACCCTACCTGTGAGTCATGCACTAAGTCCCCCAAAACAAAGGCAAGTCGGTCTGCCAAAACCTTAGCCATCACTTTCAGATCAAAATTCAATAGGGAGATGGGTCGGTATGAAGCCGCCTGCAGGGGGTCTTTTCCCGGTTTAGGTATTAAGGTGATGTATGCATGGTTCATACCCCAACAAAATCCTCCCTGAGCCACCCTACTATGGTACATCGCCACCAGGGCAGGAGCCACTCGATCTCCCAATAGCTTATAAAATTCTGCCCCATATCCATCCGGGCCCGGTGACCTATAACAACTAGCTCGCAAAATGACATTATGCACTTCTTCCACCGATATTGGCGCATCCAACTGTGCCCTTTGCTCAGCCGTCACCTGTGGCAGCCTCGCCTCACGAATATAGTTCTCCATCAAGGTCCAAGACCCCTCCTCACCCATATAAAGCTTCTGAAAGAAGGATCTAAATACACAGGCTATCACCCGATTATTTTTATGCATATGTCCCTGCTCATCTTGCAACGCTACTATTGACCGAGCACCCCGACTACCCCGAAGGCAACACACTAAGAGCTTCCCCGGTTTATCCCCAAAACGGTAAAGTTGATATCTATAATACAGAAAGGATTTCTTCGCCCTCTGATGAAGCAATTCGTTGAGAGACGACTGCGTTTCCCAAAGTACTCTCTTATTGGCCGCAGTGGGAGCCTCCGCACACCGCCGCTGGGCTTTCACTACCTGTTTCTCCAACTGCATAATCCGTGCCGCCAATACCTTTCGCTTCCGCGCCACATAGGCAATTATATCACCACGCAGAACCATCTTTGCTGTTTCTCAAAGCAACTCCGGCTCAGCCTGATGACACTCATGGTGAGCCAAAAACTCCTGCCAACACTGCCCCAAATAACTGCGAAATTCACCATCCACATACAGGCCCATAGGGAACAGCCATATTTTTTCCGGACCGTCCAGATCACCCCACAGAAGATCCACCCATACTGGCGCATGATCCGACACCTCGGTAGGGCCTATTTGTGCGTCTCCAATCTGCACAAAGAGCCGCTCCGAAACCAGCACATAGTCAATTCTAGCACTCGAACCATGGGCTCGCGATTGATGAGTGAAGTCTCTCTCCAACGGATGTAATAACCTCCAAGGGTCTACCAGTCCCACACAGCACTGGAAATCCTGCAGCACTTTGGTAGTCAGAGCTCGCAATCGCTCCCCTCCACCCCCCGATGTATCCATCTCAATATCCAACACCCCATTCAGATCACCAGCCAAAATCAAAGGGACGTCCGGCAATTGTTCAATTTTGGAGGCCAAACGGGCATACAGCTCCCGGTCTAGTATATTTGGGCCATATAAATTACCCAACACCACTGTCCGCCCTTCCAGATGGCCAGACAACAGAATATATTTACCCGCTGAGTCTACATATTCCTTCACACATTCAAAGCGAACCCTTTTGTGAATCAGAATGACCACTCCACCTTTTTTCCCGGCAGCCGGGGCACCCCTCACTTGCCCCACCCAAGCTCTCTGCAGTTTAGCATGTTCCTCAGCGGTCTGGTGGGTTTCTTGCAAAAAGGCAATATCACAGTTTAACCTAGCTAGGGCCTGCAACACTTTATATCTTTTAATAGGGTTACCTAATCCGCAGACATTCCAGGAAATAACCTTCAGTCTGGAGTGCGAAACACAGCAAGTTGCCCGATATGACAAAGACATTCAAGATGGACCCCCCTAGCCTGAAGTCCACCCCTAAACAATACTATACTCCCGTAGTCAACTCCCAAAATAAAACAACGGTTTTGCTCTATCCCCAACCCCTCTCCCTCCCCTATGTTCCCCCTCCCTATACCCTCCCTACCCAGCCCTACCTCCTCCCCCATTCTAGTCCTCTAACCTTAAGACTCTCTCTCCCAACCTCTCCAGAGAAAGCCCCACTGAGGCCCCACTGAGCGTGACCAGCACCCCCTGCCACCCAAATACTTTAATCCCTCACACCTAACCCCGGGTCCTCCCCCCCTGCAAGCTGTAACCAGGGAGAGCCCGGCTCCGTTGCTACACCACAAGAGCCCAGGACCCCCAGAACACACACACACAAAAAAAAAAAAAAGAGGGGGAAGGGGGGAGCCTCCGGAGAAACCCCTGACAGCTACCTCACCCAGAGCAGAGCAGCAAAGCTAAGCCCTGCCGGCATCCTTTTAGGGAACAGCAATATAGCAATCACCATGTTGTTCCCCCATGTCAGTACAACAGGTACCCCTTGTCCACCTATCTACCTATGAGAGCGGCCTGGCCAAGCTCTACCAGGCCCATAACTGGCGGACTCATAAAAACAGCCCCCACCCTTCCCCGAGCTCCCTCTTCTAACACAGGCCAAATCTGACTTGCCAGTCCTTCCAGCCGCCAATGTTATGTGGCAGCCAGGCTCAATGTTCCTAGGGGAATCGAGTCCACCACGAGGCAGGAGTCAGCACAGTCATAATGAAATTAGTTCTTACCTGCTAATTATCTTTCCTTGAGCATTCTCCGGGCCAGTCCAGGGAAGGTTAGGTTGTCAATCCCCCTCAGCAGCTGAGGACATAAAGACATCAAGTTTTCTTGCTCGATGAAGCCACTCCCCCTGAAGCCAACTGCCAGTCTTCTTTTGACAAAGCAACTAACTATTATAGAATTTAAAACAAAAAGCTTACTCATAATAAAACTGATTATATTTTATAGTCCTTCAGGAAAACATAAGCAAATAATTTGTGCTTATTAAAATTTTTTTTTTTTTTCCAAACTAAATAAATTCCAACTTAATTTGAGAAAGAAATATTAGCCCCAATAACTAAAGGGTGGGACCCTGGACTGGCCCGGAGAATGCTCAAGGAAAGATAATTAGCAGGTAAGAACTAATTTCATTTTCCTTTTCGCCTCTCCGGGCCAGCCCAGGGAAGGTTAGGGCAATACCAGAGCAGTACCTAAACTCGGGAGGGACCCGCCAGTCCAGCAATGAGAGCCGACGTTCCCACTTTTGCATCTTCCCTGGCCTGAACATCTAGACGATAATGCTTTGTAAAGGTATGCAACGAAGACCATGTAGCCGCCCTACAGATATCTACTGGAGGAACAAAAGCAAATTCTGCCCAGGATGCCGCTTGTGCTCTAGTAGAATGCGCCCTCAGACCATTAGGAGGAGAGCGTCCTCTGGTCTGATAAGCTGCCACAATAGCAGATCGTACCCATCGAGCAATTGTGGACTTCGAAGCCGGCTTCCCTTTATTAGGTCCAGCATACTGCACAAACAATCTATCTGTTTTACGAAATGGTTCTGAAATTTTAAGGTATGTCTTTAAGACACGACCAAGACCCAATTTTCAAAGAGCTCTATCAATAGGAGAATTTGATAAATCCAAAAAAGTTGGCAAAAGTATTGACTGATTAATATGAAAAGCAGATAGCACTTTTGGTAAAAATGAAGGAACTGTACGTAATAAAACTCGTTCAGGGAGAAATTGCAAATAAGGCTCACGGCAAGACAAAGCCTGTAAATCCGAAATTCTTCGCGCTGAACACAAAGCTACCAGAAAAGCTGTCTTCCATGAACACTCCTTAGGAGATCGGGAGGAAATTGATGTTAATGACGAACTCGACAACGCCTCCAAAACAATATTCTTCATGAACACTCCTTTGGAGATCGGGAGGAAATCGACGCTAATGACAAACTCGACAACGCCTCCAAAACAATATTCAAATCCCACGGAGGCACAATGTGCCGCAGCGGAGGACGAATAATCTTAGCCGCTCTGAAAAATCTTTGCACATCCGGATGCAAGGATAGCTTGCAATTTTGGACTAATTCCCTAAAACATGCAAGTGCGGCTACCTGAACCTTAAGGGTATTAATTGCCAACCCTTTATCCAAACCTTCCTGGAGAAATAAAAGCAACTGAGGCAAGGAAGCCGAACGAGGAAGAATATCATGCCGTTCACACCAAGACTCGAAAATCTGCCATATCCGGACATACGCAAGAGATGTCCCAGGTCTTCTAGATTTAAGTAAGGTAGCCACTACAGAATTCGCATAACCTTTGCGAGTCAAGCGAGACCTCTCAAGAGCCAAGCCATAAGCAAGAAGCGATCCACGTGTGGCATGAGCACGGGTCCCTGATTTAACAGATTGACCCGGACTAGAAGACGCCAAGGTGGAGCTATTAGAAGCCGAACTAGATCGGTATACCAAGGACTAGATCGGCATACCAAGGACGCCGAGGCCAATCCGGCGCAATCAGAATCACTGAACCGCAGCGCTTCGTTATGCGTTGAACAACTCGGCTCACCATTGGCCAAGGTGGGAAAACATACAATAGAATGTTCTCCGGCCAAGGCTGAGCTAGAGCATCGAGCCCTTCTGACATGCATTCCCTGTGTCTACTGAAAAAACGGTTCGACTTTGCATTGTTGAACGTCGCCATTAAATCCATAACCGGTTGTCCTCACTTTAAGGTTATTTCGTGAAAAACTGCTACGTTCAACTCCCATTCTCCTGGATCGAGGAGAGACCGACTGGGATAATCAGCCTGAACATTCTCTTTGCCCGCATTGTCGGAGAACAAACGAACTGCCTTCTTTATGAGAAGGTGCTCGAAGTGCTGAAGAGCAAGCCGGGCAGCGCGTAGCTCTAGCATGTTGATCGACCACAATGTTTCCTCTTTTGACCAAAACCCTTGAGTTATTTGCGACTGACAATGCGCTCCCCAGCCTATCAGACTGGCATCTGTGGTGACTAACACCCACGCGGGCTCCTGCAAAGGAATACCCGCCTTGAGATGTACCGGGTCCAACCACCATTCTAGACTTTCCCTTACCGTTTCCGGACAAAACAGGCGCTGCGATAGAGGATGCAGCTGCGGTGACCATCGGGAAAGTAAGGCCTGTTGTAAGGGCCGCATGTGAGTCCTGGCCCACAGAACCAGATCCAAGGCAGCCGCCATGGAACCCAAAAACTGTAAGTACTTCCAAGCCGATGGAGCTTGAACTCTTAAAAAAGCTTGCACTTGTTGCAAAATCTTGACTATTCTTTTTTTTTTTTTTTTTTTTCCCGGCAAGAAAAACTGCTTCTCGAGCCGTATCGAAGTAGGCCCCTAGATAAGTCAGTTGTTGAACTGGCTGCAAGTGACTCTTTGCTTGATTTATCACCCAGCCTAGCTGTTCCAAAAGTTGAACAACTCGAGACGTCGCCACTACGGAGGCCAGATGAGAATTGGCTCTAATTAGCCAATCATCGAGGTATGGATGAACACGGATCCCTTCTTTTCGCAGCGCAGCTGCTACCACTACCATGAGCTTTGTGAAGGTTCTTGGAGCCGTGGCCAGACCGAAGGGCCGAAACTGGAAGTGACCCATTGGAAGGGCAAAACGCAAAAATTGCTGATGAGATGGCCTGATGGGAATGTGAAGAGGAATTCCCCCAGCCGTATTGCCCGAATCATTGTACGCAGCGTTTCCATGCGAAAATGAGGTACCCACAAAGCACGGTTGACCCCTCTGAGATCGAGAATTGGTCGAAAAGAATCCTCCTTTTTGGGAACCATGAAATAAATCGAGTATCGACCGCGACCGTATTGGTCTCGGGGTACAGGGACTATTGCTCAAAGGTGTAATAGACGCAAAACCGTGTCTAACACGGCTTTCTCTTTTAGCCCCTTCGCACAGGGAGAGCGAACGAAGGCGGGTAGCAGATTGTAAGCGAAATCCAGCGCATACCCTTTTTGAATTATTTCTAACACCCACTTGTCTGCAGTAATCTCGGTCCAGGCTGAGAGAAAATCCTGCAGGCGTCCCCCTAGAGGTACTAACGCCTGAACCAAGAGACCTTCATTGTGGTTTCTTAGCTGCGGATTGAGAAGCCGCGAAGTAAGATCTATTGAAACCTCTTTTGAGAGATTGCAAATAGATCATGTGTGCCCTCTTCCATTAACAGCTAGGGAAAATAGATCTTTACTCACTGTTGTTGATTCCTTTTCTCATTGGGTAGAAGCTTTCCATGTCACAGATCCTAGCAGTATTGGAAACACATCACCCAGTTGAAACCATATGGGTAATACATGTTGTATGAATCTTTGTTTTCAGATACCATCTGAAGACAGCACGGACAGCTGCTTTCTGAAGACAGCACGGATAGCTGCTTTCTGAAGACAGCACGGATAGCTGCTTTCTGAACAAAAGTTGTTTGAGGATGGGAACTATTTACTTCTGCTGTATAGTTGACGTGTCCTAGATACTGGACATGTATCTAATAGTTATGTAAATAAGTAGTAAAAATTATTTTTGTTGTTGCATAGTATAAGTGAGGAGCACTAGTTTACTCCGTAGTAGAGTAAAACAAGTTAGCTTTTATTATGTCTCGGTTTCCTGTTGTTCTTGTATCTGCTCTCCTCTACCCAAGTCTCATTACAGGAACTATCATCCGAATATGCACGATTGGCTAAATCCACAGATGGGGTATATCGCTATCAAGAAATACCCCCACCTTTCCCCGAAGGAAAGTATCTGGTCATCCTGAGTTTCTGTTCCATACAGGACCAGCCAGTGTTCTACTCATTAAACATCACTCAAATACTGTGGGCGCCACCAGTTTCCACTTCTCTAGAAAGGACAGAAGAAGTGAGGGCACCTCCAGAACATTACTTTTTAGGTCCTCCTGCCTAGATTTTGTACAATATTTCTTGCCAGGATAAAGAATGTTTCTTTTTCAGTTGCTCCCAGAATGCATGACACCCGCCTTCCTAAGAACACTTTGTTGTACAGTTTAAACAATACCTGGTGCAGTCATACACCACTGGTCTCCATCACCATTGACGGGACAACTTATTCCACACCGCTGGTTACCAATGACTCTATGGACATTCCAGACTTTATCTCATATGCTGTGCATCCATTACCACTTGGCATGGGAGAAAAGACACTACATAAACTGTTCAACTTTACAGAACTCCATGCCTATATTGATCACCTTAAAACAACTGTAACCGTTTTGTTTTTTATTTAGAGTGTGTGCCACTTATTTTGATGAAGTATGCAGTTGAGGAATAAAACTGATTTTCTCCTGTGGAATTTGGTTGGAGTTCTACTGCTTCATCTGCATATCTCATAAAGAGGTCTCTGATTGGCTAAAGGACCTAGGTAGCAGATGGATGATGTCAGCAGAGTCCTTGTTTCCTAGACAACAGGAAGAAAGTTGGATTTGAGTTTTTGACCTTGAACAGAAAACAGAAATGTTTAAGTTGTGTTTTGATTTTGAATAGAGAGAGATGTAAGTTGACCGGAGAAAAAACGCTGGCTCAAATCAGCAGGAAACAATGCCTCTCGCTGAAATCACGCCGCTGTGGAAAACAAACACTGCACCGGTAGTCACACAGGTGGTTTGTTAAAGTTTTATTCCGCTGCTAGCGGAAGCAGGAAACAGCTGACTCAATAAAGTTTTGTTCCGCTGCTAGCGGAAACAGGAAAAGCATAGCATCACCAAGCATAGCATTACCAACGCAGAGGAGGTACTGGGGCTCCCAGTCTCAATCTGCCACAGTTTTGTTCCGCTGCTAGTGGAAGCAGGAAACAGCTGACTCAATAAAGTTTTGTTCCGCTGCTAGCGGAAACAGTAAAAGCATAGCATCACCAAACATAGCATCACCAACGCAGAGGAGGTACTGGGGCTCCCAGTCTCAATCTGCCACAGTTTTGTTCCACTGCTAGCGGAAGCAGGAAACAGCTGACTCAATAAAGTTTTGCTCCGCTGCTAGCGGAAACAGGAAGAGCATAGCATCACCAACGCAGAGGAGGTACTGGGGCTCCCAGTCTCAATCTGCCACAGGAGTCAGAGACGGAATAAAAAGACAGGCAGGCTCTACCTGAAACCGTCGCGCTCCAATTCTCTCTGCTGGCAAAGCAGGTAAATTAAATTAAAATGCTCTGTTAGGACTATAACTAAATCAGCTCTGCTAGAGCCAACTTAAAGAATTACAAATAAATTAATAAATAACAAAAACTTAAGGGAGAGATTTAAATCGATCCTCTTCAGCTGCTGAGGACAAACAGACTGGCAGTTGGCTTCAGGGGGAGTGGCTTCATCGAGCAAGAAAACTTGATGTCTTTATGTCCTCAGCTGCTGAGGGGGATTGACAACCTAACCTTCCCTGGGCTGGCCCGGAGAGGCGAAAAGGAAATTATCATTGGGGGGACACCGAAGCTGCTATCTCCCGACCAACAAGCTGATTCACATAGGGCTTGGCCTCTGCAGCTGTTTCAAAGGCTTGATGCACTCCTTCATGCACCACATGCAACCTGGAAGGATACTGAACAGAGAATCGGATCCCGGCACTGATGAGCTGCTCACACAGGGGGGCATATTCTCTGCACTTTTGACTCAGCACAATAGAGTAGTCCTGCGCTATCCAGATTTTAGTATTATTGTGCACAACTTCCCCCTTCTGTCGGGCAGCCCGCAAGATAATTTCCTTCTGGGGAAAGTGTAAGAATTTTGCAAGCACGATCCTTGGGCGACGCTCTCGGGCCTGCTTATTGCCCACATGATGCACTCTCTCGATGTGCAATTTGTCTCCAAGTCCTGCATCTCCCAGCAACTGTAGTATCAGTGCCTCCAGGTAGCCTCTTAAATCTTTGTCTGCCACTGATTCGGGAATCCCCATGAACCGTAAGTTGTTTCATCGCGACCGGTTCTCCAGGTCGTCAATTTTGGCCTCTTGCAAATGCGCTTGAGATTTCAGGCCTGCCACCTCTCTGGCCAGCACTTCAACCCTTTCCTCTGCCTGTCCAAGGCGATCTTCGGCCTCCAGGAGTCTATTCCCCAACGTATCAACCGAGGCCTGGAGCCCATCCATCTTGTTGTGTAGAGCTGCAAACTGAGAGGACAGAGCCGCTGCTACAGCCACCGACATTTCATCTAGAAATGCGGGAGATTTTGGCGAGCTCGGCACCGCAGTCGGCTCCGCCATCTTACTGGTGCCAGCCACTCACTCTCTATCTCTTCGGGCCGTTTTCACGGCTGTCGCCATGCCGCTCACCGTCAGCACCAATTTTAAGCACTATGGGCACATCAGCACAGTTCGGATGGGAATGCAGCTGTATTCCACAGCTTCAGACGGTACTATTTCGCCGGTTTGGGCTAGGGGTACCGGAGCGCACGCAGGATGCGACCGCTACCCTGTCCGCATCACGTGACCTCTCTTGGCCAGCCCTTTAAAGGACAGATTAAGGGGGTTAGCTTCCTTAATCCTCATTATTTTCCCTTCCAAAGTGAAATTAAATAAAGACAGCAGCCCCTGTAGCTAACCAGTGGTACTTATACGTATACGTAAAGTGGCATTTTAAAAGGGATGTCCAGGAAGAATCTGAGATGTCCAGAGCAGAACCTCCAAAAATCCAGGGTAGTGGCAGCAGTGAAGGGAGACACATATAAGTGCAGTCTGAAATTGCTCCTTTTCCACCCCAAAACATGAACGTCCCAGTAACCAGTTCTGGAGATGGGCCTGTGCAGATAGCAAGGTTGGGTATGTGCATGAGCGTAGGCTCTCTCACAAATGTGGAAGTCTCTAAATTGTACATCCGCAGAACCGGGTACTTTGACATCCTGGTCTGGGTAGTTCAGAAGAGGGGCATCTATGTTATGAGACTAGCATGCCCTGGCCTGTCATTTCAGATATTCAAGATGTGCAGTGGCAGGCCAGTATTATGTGCAGATTTCTTTGGCCATGAAATATAAACTGCGATGATGTAAACACATGAATTGTAGCCATGAAACTAGCATTATTTTGCACCTTATATACGGTCAGGAGCTGGTATAAGTATGAACGACCTAACAGCCAGGGCCAGACATGCTTGTGCCATTCTGATCCCATAGGTGTTCTTGTGCTGCATACCTGGCTTTCTAAAATAGCTCTGGGAACGTCTCTGTGATTTGCATGTCTATGTGCCCATTTTCAGACCACTGATTCATGAATAGAGCTTCTAAAATATCCCCCATAGGCTTGCAAAATGGCCCAATACACATGTAAGTTGCCAGGATGCCTCCACTAAGTTTTCCTACATATACAGTAGCTTTTTAAAAATGTTCCTCCATCTCTACGTGATGGCAAGAGCTTTTCTAAAATAACCACCAAAATTCTGTATGTCTCAACTTCGATGTTTCAATTCTGATCTCCACAAACTATCTAAAATTTGCCTTTTCTAGTAACTACCCCTCTATATATCAAAAGCCAGAGCAAAAAACAAAGGGCCCCATATTCTAAAGACATTTACACAGTTTGCAATGCAATGTGTGCCTTCGAGTCAGTCCTGACTCCTGGTGACCCAGAAGTTCCTGGGTTTTCTTGGCAGTGTCACCGGAAGTAGATTGCCAGGCCTTTCTTCCAAGGCAGTGGAGGGTTAAGTGACTTGCCCAAGGCCACAAGGAGTGCTAGTGGGAATCGAACCCTGGTTGCTTGGTTACCAAGCCAGTGTTCTACAGAGTTTACAGCCCTGTAAATCCTGTAAATGCCGCTCAGCAGGATATTCAATGGCACTAACATGGTTAATGCCATTGAATATCCTCGATCTTCTCCCCGACATGCCCTGATACTAATCGCTTAGCATCGGGGCATGTCGTGGGCGTTTCAGGGAGGAGCAGAGGCGGCGACAGTTACTAACTGGGCAGTGGCGATATTTCATGCTGCCTGGTTAGTGACCTGTGGCTAAAAGATAGGCACAACAAAAGCTTGCCTATGTTTTAGCCGCAGGGGTTAACCGGGCAGCATGCAATATCGCCACTTTCCAGTTAGCTTCTGTGGCTGGGAGGCTGTGCAGCAAACCCAGATATTCAATGTTGGAGCTGCATATGACCCTCAGCATTGAATATCCGGGTTAAGGGTTGGCGCAGATGGCTATGCACCATAGTTGTGCACAGCCATCATAATTCAATATCAGGCACAAATATTTCAACTTTTTCCTACGATAGTTAGTTTAAATTTTGAGTTCCACTGGGACAGCATTCCAAACTCAGGACCAGTATAGCAAAATATATTAGCTCCTGTGGAATTAAATGAATCTATGACAATAGTGGCAAGCCTACCAATTCCTGTTGTGATGAGTAAAGTGTCCTCACAGGTTTATCAGTTAAATATCTGGGAAAGCCCTGTATAAGCACTTATAAACCATATGCAACATCCTGCAGGTTATAAAAGACATGGATGATATGATCATGTTTCCTAAGATTTTTCAAAGGTTTCATAGATGTATTTTAAATTTGCCAGGATCTTCTTCAAGACAGCGCTGCTGACATTCAAAGCGGTCAATAATCTCTCCTCCTCTTCACTATCTGACCTTATCCAAACAGCAGCCCCTAGTAGACCAAGAAGATCCACAGCAATAAATATGCTAACATTACCAAGAGAATTAACAAGATGACCTCGGCAACTGCAAACAGGGCATTCAGTCTCTGCGCCCCAAGAATCTGGAACTCCTTACCAACAAACATCAAGTCTACCACCAACCTAATCCAGTTTAGGAAGGCCCTTAAACACTTCCTTTTCCTCAAATACTTCCTAGAGAACAATGAATCACATTCCCACTCAATCTCTTACAACTGTTCCAACACACCTTGTCAGCCAGAGGACCACACCATGTAAGAGGTACTTGACCATTAAATCTCACTCTATGTTTTTCTATGACACTGTTCTTGTAAATAGTTATCTTTAGTTATCCAAGTTAGCTTTCCTGTTATTTGTAAACTCCAGACTTATGTACCCGTCTGATTGTTATGTTCCATGTAAACCGCGCTGATGCCGAATAGTGCAGTATAGAAGAAATTTAAATAAATAAATAAATACAAATAACTGTAATTTTACTCTGTTTGAGATTGTCTCTAATATAAAGCATTACAATAATCTAACCAAGTCACCAGAAATGAATGAATTAACATCATCAGCCACCTACCCATCTAAATACGACCTAAATCTAATGAATCAGTTTCAACTTATAGAAAATGTATGTCATCACCTCTGAAATCTGTAGGACTATAGTAAGCTAGGAATCAATAAGAAAAACCAAAAATACTACAGTGGCAGCGGGACATATCACTTACATGAATCAACAAATACAAATTACCCCATTTCTTAAACATCAGAAACATTTATTTTTGAGGGACTGTCAACCTCTCCTCATTCTTTTTTTTTTTTTTTATTTCAATCCTTTCATACAGGAAATACATAAGAAATATAAAGCAATAATACATAAACCAAAGCAATTCAAACAAATATTAACTCCCAGCCCACAATATGGAGTGTGAAAGCAATAATAAAGAATAAAGAATAATAAATCCAAACCTGAGATTGAGTCATTTTAAACTAAACTCCTATATACTAAGCAAAAAGCCACCAAAGAATCAACCAACATTTTGTAAAAAGGTTTCCGTTGAGTTGAATCAATAAAAATATAGGATTTACCCTGATATGTGACAACACATTTACAAGGATATTTAAGCATGTAGGAGGCCCCTAGAGCTACGACACGAGGTTGGAGCAAAAGGAAGGCCTTCCTCTTTAATTGCGTAGTGCGACACACGTCAGGGAAAACCTGAACCATTTGCCCAAAAATCTTTTCCTGTCTATGTTTAAAGTAAGTTTGTAAAATCAACTCCTTATCCCTTTCCAAAGAAAAAGTCACTAACAAAGTAGCACGAGTAGGAATTTCTTCTACAGAGGACTCTAAATAGATAGATCCAGACTCTGAACAGACAAACGATCCATATCCCCAGTAACAGCACCACCTGTCTCCGAATCAGAAACCGGGATCTCTCTAATACCAGTTGGCAAATAATAAATTTTAGATAAAACCACTGATTCTGCATCAGAGATTTTTAAGACATCCTTTAAATATTTAGTGAATAGTATATTCGGAGAGAGATACGGGGAAAATTTAACATTCTAAGATTTTTAACCCGTAAAGCATTTTCAAATATTTCATCATGATGATGTAATTGTAAAGAATCTTGAACAAAAGACGCTAAGGCCCCTTGAATAGAAACTATCTGGTTATCCACTTTAACTTTATGAGCCTCAAGAGAGCCCAATCTATCCTGGTAATTAGTTAAGAAATTCACAGTCTCCTTCGTAAAAAGAGAAATTTTTTCTAAAGGAGATTTCAATGAGAGCTCAGTCCTAGATACAATCCGCCATATATCTTGCAACGAAACATCTTTCGGAGGTAAAGGATCTTCCGAAGGTAACAAGGAAAAATCAATTGGGGAGGGTACTGAAACCGTTTCAATATCAAGCTTCAAAAAAGATTTAGGAAGCATTGTAGAAGCAGATAAATTACCGTCCACACAAGGGGAGGGTTCTTTATCCAATACCTGCGGCTGGTTGCTGGGCGGGGGTAAAACCCTACGTGGAGCAGAAGACAAATTCAGAGAGACAGGACTTACAGATAATGATGAGTCAGTTGGAGACAACGAAAGAGAGGGTGGTACCGTGGCCCGAAGATGACTGTCCATGGGTCCCACCACCTTAACAGATTTTCCAGACGACATTGAAGATGGAAGAGACTTCTTCTTATGCTTCCCCACACAGACAATAGTCCGTTCTCTCCTGAATTGCTCCTACGTGCTCCGAAGGGGCTCCAAAGGGGTGTGACCTGCCCCTTAGGCCACGCCCCTTCGAAGCACGCACCCAGGCACGCGCCCATGGTGCGTGTCCCGCGCTGGGGGCTTGGTCTTATAGCCCGGTCTGCTCACGTGGTTCCCAGTGCTCTCCGGGACAGAGCAACAGCTCCTCTCAGCTTCAGAAGAAACAAATGTAGCAAGTAAGGCACACACCCAAAGAACAGGGAGGAAGGGCTCGGTCTTATAGCCCGGTCTGCTCACGTGGTTCCCAGTGCTCTCCGGGACAGAGCAGCAGCTCCTCTCAGCTTCAGAAGAAACAAATGTAGCAAGTAAGGCACACACCCCAACCTCTCCTCATTCTAGGAGACCCTAATCTCCCCTCACCATCACAACATGATGCAATTACATTCTCAGATGCAATGAAGGATCTATACTACACCCAGATCATAAACACTCCAACCCACAAGAAAGGGGGAACCCTTGACCTTATATTTGTATCAACCAATATATAGCTCAAAACCTATTAACACACCTAACAATTACGTCAATTCCTTGGTCGGACCATCACATGGTCACCTTCACCATTCATGCACCCGTAACGGAAAGAACATCAGAAGTAACCCTGAAGGAAAAAAGTAGATTTCGAACCTGCAACAAGGAGAAATTCTTAGAGCAAATACTACCAGAGATTGAACAAAATGCACAAGATCTTGAATCCTTCATTACTAATTGGAACAATATGCTCCACAATGCAGCAGTAGCCCCGAACAAAGTAGCTCAAAACAGCAGAAGAAAACACAATGATCCATGGTTCTCAAGTGAAATCAACGACCAGAAGAAACAACTAAGGAAAATTGAGAGACAATGGCATCGAACCAAAGACCAAGAACATCTAACAAAATACAATGAAATACAGGGCATATACCACAGCATGATGAACAGTTGTAAGAAGGAATACCATACAAACCTAATAATGAAATTCCTTAACAAATTGAGAGAACTATTTGATATAGTATACACGCTAACTAAAGATCCAAGAGAACCAGATGATGTGAACTCCATAACTCCACAAGACCTGGCAGACGTCCATCATAACCAATAATAATGCAATTACATCAATCCATGTCCAGTCAGTTGGATCAAACACTCAAGAGAATATTTAACACCATACCTACTAAAGATCACTTAGTCATTGCTCACACAAGGATACCTTCCCTCGCAACTCAAACAAGCATCCATAAGACCTATCCTGAAAGGCAAGAATCTTGATACCAAGGACCCTATCTCCTATTGACCAATATCAAGTCTGCCATTTATAACCAAGGTAATTGAAAAAATAGTCCAGCAACAACTATAGGAACACATAGACAACCATGCCTCATTAAACCTACACCAGTATGGCTTTAATTACAGTGTGGAAACACTAATTAATTCACTCATGGACACCCTTATAACTGGCATAGACACATATGAAAAGGCTTTGTTCTATTTTTCATTGACGTCACTGCAACCTTTGACTCAGTCAACCATAATAACCTACTACAAAGGTTTCAAGAAATAGGGATCCATGGAATAGTGATGAACTGGTTCTTATCATACCTATCCCACCAAAAGCAACAAGTGAGATCTGGAAGCCAACAATCAAGACCTTCCACTAAATAACAAGGTGTTCCACAGGGCTCAGCTCTCTCAGCATTGTTTTTCAACATATACTTGCAACCACTCTGCAACACCATAAAACAGCACAACATACAATACAGGATATATGCAGACAACATAATGGTCTTTACCCCAATAAACATCGAACGCCCTGATTACTCACAGATCACCTCATGCCTTGAAGCAATGACAAGATGGCTCGAAGAACAAAATCTCTCTATAAACTTCAAAAAATCAGAAGTACTATACATCACCAGGAATGCAATATTCTCCCCACCAGATTCAATAAATATCTTATATCCCCCAACAGCCAAGCAAGAAGTCAAATACCTCAGAGTTACGTTCGACCAACAACTCAGTTTTCAACCACACATAAAGAGAACAATCAAGACAGCCTACTACAAATTAAGAACCATACACAAACTCAAGCCTCTACTCCATAGGTTTTCAACCCAGTCCTCGGGGAACCCTAGGCCAGTCAGGTTTTCAGGATTCCCACAATGAATATGCATAAGATAGATTTGCATACAATGAAGGCCTGTGAGAGAGTCAATTGGACCGTTAGATGATAGAGGGGTAAAAGGGGCAGTAAGAGGAGACAAGGCTATAGCGGAGAGACTGAATGAATTCTTTGCTTCGGTCTTTACTGAGGAAGATGTACGGATGTTACCCAAGACTGAAGTGGTATTTAAAGGTGATACTGCAAAGGAATTGAGAGAAATATCGCTACACCGGGAAGATGTATTACAACTATTTGATAAATTGAATAGTAGCAAATCACCTGGACCGGATGGTATACATCCAAGAGTGTTGAAAGAACTGAAATATGAGATTGCAGACCTGCTATTAGTAATCTGTGAACTTTCATTAAAATCATCTGTAATACCTGAAGATTGGAGGATCGCCAATGTAACGCCAATTTTTAAAAAGGGTTCCAGGGGTGATCCGGGAAACTACAGACCGGTGAGCCTGACGTCAGTACCAGGGAAAATTGTAGAAACCATCATAAAGAACAAAATTACACAGCATGTAGATAGTCATGGCCTAATGGGAGACAGCCAACATGGCTTTAGACAAGGAAGATCTTGTATTAATAATCTGATGTGTTTTTTTGAAGGTGTGAATAAACAGATAGACAAAGGTGAGTCAGTTGATATAGTGTATCTGGACTTTCAGAAAGCCTTTGACAAGGTCCCTCATCAGAGACTTTTGGCAAAACTAAAAAGTCATGGGATAGGAGGCAGTGTACTATTGTGGATCGGGAACTGGTTAAAAGATAGAAAGCAGAGGGTAGGACTAAATGGCCAATTTTCCCATTGGAAAAAAGGTGAATAGTGGAGTATCCCAGGGATCTGTGCTGGGTCCGCTAATTTTTGACATATTCATAAATGACCTAGAAAAGGGAATAACTAGTGAGGTTATCAAATTTGCAGACGACACAAAACTGTTTAAAGTTGTTAAAACCCAAGAGGATTGTGGAAAACTGCAGGAGGATCTGGATAAATTGGAAGAATGGGCATCCAAATGGAAGATGAAATTTAATGTGGACAAGTGCAAAGTTATGCATCTAGGAAAGAACAACCCACACTATGGTTACACAATGCAAGGTTCCAGATTGGGAACCACCACCCAGGAAAAAGATTTAGGAGTCATCGTGGATAACATGTTAAAACCCTCCACCCAGTGTGCAGCGGCGGCCAAGAAACCAAATAGAATGCTAGGTATCATAAGGAAAGGAATGGAAAATAAAACAAAGGATATTATAATGCCTCTGTATTGTTCCATGGTACGACCGCACTTGAATATTGTGTGCAATTCTGTCGCCATATCTTAAAAAGGATATAGCGTTATTAGAAAACGTAGAGAGAAGAGCCACCAAAATGGTAACGGGGATGGAAGGCTACTCCTGTGAAGCGAGGCTACAAAGGTTAGGGCTCTTCAAACTGGAAAAGAGACGGCTGAGGGGAGATATGATAGAGGTCTATAAATTAATGAATGGAGTAGAACGGGTAAACGTAGATCGATTGTTTACGCTATCAGAATATAGAAAGATTAGGGGACATGTAATGAAGCTACAGGGTAAACTATTTAAGACAAATAAGAGAAAATATTTTTTCACTCAACATGTAATCAAACTCTGGAATTTGTTACCGGCGGATGTAGTAAGGGCTGTTAGTGTAGCTGGGTTTAAAAAAGGTTTGGACAAGTTCCTGGAGGAAAGGTCCATAAACCATTATTAAAAAGGGACCCAGGATATCAATGCTTGACCCAATACAAGCATTGTGGAACCTGTGTCTCTTGGGGATACTGCTAGGTACGTATGACCTAGATTGGTCACGGTTGGAAACAGGATACTGGGCTTGATGGACCTTGGTCTGACCCAGTATGGCATATCTTATGTTCTTATGTCCTTAAGGCAGAACATGCAAATCTTTCTCATGCATATTCATTCTGGGAATCCTGAAAGCTGACTGGCCTGAGTTCCCTCAGGACTGGGTTGAAAACCCCTGTCTACTCAGTGATGGCGACTTCAGAACAGTATGCCAGGCCATAGTAACACCTATATTAGACTATTGCAACATAATTTACCAGGGCCTTCCCAAGAAAACAATACTCCCTCTCCAACAGGTGCAAAACACTGCAGCCTGAATAATTACTGGAATAGCAAAATATGGTCACATAACCCGCACACTATAGCAGTTACATTGGCTCCCACTCACTATATGTTCCAAATACAAGACCTTAATAATAATCCTCAGGATAATCCACAACCTATCACCTCCCGTCCTTCAACCAATGATCATGAAAACACCACAGAATAGAACAAGAAGAATATCCAATAACAACACCTTGGACATCCTAGAAGCAAGATGAAAGCCAAGCAATCAACTTGTAAAAGAGCTTCCTCCATATATGCTCCCCACTATGGAATTAGTTACCTACCTCAATAAGAGCCATCAAGAACTTATCGGATTACAAGAAAACAATAAAAACTTATCTCTTTATGGAATACTATGGACCCACCCCATGAGGACATTGCATAAACCTAACTACTACAGTCTGTAAACACAATCTCAGTTATTCTCTCCCATAGATCTATACCCTCAACCCTTTAAGCAACTGTATCCTTTATAAGCCATTGCTGCTTTAATGTTAATAGCTGTTCTTAAAAAACACACCTTCAAACTGCATAAATCATCCAAGTTCAATACCCTTGTTCTATGTAAAAGTCTGGTTTTTGGTGCTATGTTATATGCAAACTGCTCTGAATTAATGATAGGGCGATATAAAAAGCCTGCTAAATAAATAAAATAAGTAAAAACAAATTAATAGTTATTATTGTAGTTAAGTGCTGTTGAGTCAATGTCGACTCATGGCGACCCTGTGGAGAGTAGGTGTGGAAGACAAAAAAAATTTTGTTTTGTTTCATTTCCTGTGTTGCTTGCAGATTTGTTTTGTTTTAATACATTTTTGCTTTGTTTCATTTTCATTTCCGGGCAATTAAAAGAGGTAGCTGTAGCTGCTGTCCAAATGAAGAACATCGCTGAAAAGTTACTAGATGTTTCAGAGAAATAAAATACCCAACTGGCTTTTATTCTCATGGTCAGAGACTGGTCTCAAAATAATGACCTTTGATTTAGAAGGCAGGCATCTTGTGGAAGAGCTATTACTGTACATCTCCATGAGGGCTAGCTCTAATCAGCCTGCTTTAACTTTTGTGTAGCGGGTGATCTTCCTTTCTGTTTTCTGATGGCCCAAAGTCTGGCTGGTCTGGAGCTCTATGGAAAATGTATATCCCGATGTGACATTTACCCAGTCAATGTGAGGGATAACAAAAATCACCCATTATTATTATGTTGCCAAATTTGTTAGCTTCCCTAATTTATTTTTATTTATTTATTTATACATTTCTTCTATACCGCCCCTTCCAGAGATCAAGGGCGGTTTACAGAGAACAGAGAACAGTTGAACAACTTTTACTTGGAACAGCAGTATTAACTATTTACAAACAACTTTTACATGGAACAGTGGTATTAACAAGGAACATATTGTACAAACAAACTTATGTGTCAGCTTTGTAGTTACATATAAACAGGAGTTGCCTCTTCTTCTGTTAACATTTCATCATCCATCTTTTCATTCTGGCCAGGTGGATGGTAGTATATTTCCCTTACTATTCTCTTCCCTTTTCTCATGGAATTTCTATCCATTAAGATTCTATAGTGCATTTTTGTATCCTGAAGACCTTTTATTCTGTTTGAATCAATGCCCTTTTTAATACAATGCCACTCCTCCATCAATTTGATCCACCCTATCATTGTGATATAATTTGTACCTTAATATCATCCTGTTCCATTGGTTATTCTCCTTCTACCAGGTCTCTGAGATGCCTATTAGAGCTACCTCTTCATTCAGTGCTTTACATTCCAACTCTCCAGTCTTATTTTTTTGGACTATATCTGCTATTGTTTTTGGAAGCTTGTCATGAGTGAGCACATGTCCAGTGGCCTCATCCAAAGAAGCCCCAGGCTTTAGCATGGAAATATACGCTTTCTTCCACTAAAACTTTGGGGAGACTCCACTCAAAGTTTTAATGCTAGAATAAAATAATATCTAAGTCTATGCAAACCCCATTCCTCTCTAGCTTTTTCCCTTCTCCCCTGGACGCCCACCCCTGAAAATAGTAAAGGCAAACCTCCCTAATGCTTTTTGACTGAAAAAGGCAATTCTTTCTTAGAGCATGATTTTACAGAAGATGATGCTAACAAAGATTATACTCACCAGACAGTAATAGTGGACACTGAAGTTGGTCTTCTTGTCTGTCAGTCTTTCACCATATTTTTCAACATTATTCTCTGTTTTGCCGCAGAGACCGCACGCTGTAGAAAAAGCAAACTAGTTTAATGCTGAGCCAAGGATGCTAAGAAGCTATATCAAAACAGAGTTATCTTCAAATACCGAAGGGGTTTATTTATCAAACAGCTTCTCCAATATCCTTGCAAAGTGATGCGAGAAGTTAATTCCATCATCTTATCTGTATTCCTGTCCAACTGTCACTGTCCGTAGTATCAGTTGGCAGCTCAAGCATAGATTCTGTGGCAAAGTTTTTGAAATCTGCCACAACTATGCAGCATGTTTGCATACATTTTCATATTAATTCAATTTGTATTTTATTATATATATAGCTCCTAATTTAAGGCGTTAATAAATTGTAAATTTGCAGGTTTATTTTCCAGCTTATTAGGGTTCTTTGAGGGTACTAGCAAATGAAACGTATGCTCTAAGGATGTATGTATTTATTTCTACTTAGCTCACTGCTCAAAGGTGTATTTCACCGGTGGAGAGCGTGGTTCAAAGGTGCATGTGAATGAGTGGATAGGTGGCTAAGAATAACGGGGGGCTGAAAGAGTGAGTGGATGGAGACATTATGGGTGTAATTTTATAAGAAGCAGTGGAAAGCTATGCACCATTTCCACATTTAAATCACAATAGTTTAGTGGTTTATGCATGTATTTTAGGCCGTCATCATTCTGAAAGTCCACGTCAGACCAATCGTGCTTACTTTCACTCTGGACATTCACAGGGGTGTAGATTAGGCAAAGCACAAAGTTACACACATATATTATTAAGCTACTATAATTTACTTGCGTTCCTTACAAATCTAGGTACAAGCATTTACACCAGCTATAGCGCTGGTATACGTGATCACATCTAGATTTAACATGTGTTTTTGCCCACTAACGCCCCTATTTTATAAAGAAAAATAGGTGCCTAGTTTTCTTTATAAAATTAAGATAGTTGCATTCTGTGTGCCTAAAACTAGGCGCCTGGTTATAAAATTACCCTCTATGTGGCAGTAGGGGCTAGGTGAGTGAGTGGGGGACAGAGTGTTGTCTGAAGTGGAATGGGTGTACGTTTTGAGAATACAGGTGGTGTTTGGGGCTTAGAGGGTAGTCTCAGAGGCACATTATTGCCCCTACTCCACCCTATGTTCTCTCACCCCTCCTATCTCCTTCCTACCCCAACCTCCTTTCCCTTGTTTTCCCCATGCTACCTTATCTCCCCCTTCCCCCTCTTCTACTCTCCCCATGTCAGTACCTCAAATGCTTTTTCAGGATGGGAATGACTACGATAAGACTTTCTGCTTACCTCTTACAATGTTGCTCTATGCTTCACAGCTTTCCTTCTGAATCCCCTCTAGACCAGCAGCAGAAGTGCTTAAGCACACATCATATTCTGCTGCTGTAGGGTTGGTCTCACAGCATGGGCTGCAGGATCCTGTGGTTCCTACTGTGGGGCTTGCCCCGTGGCAGCAGGACATGATGTGCACTTAAGTACTTCCCCCGCGACCTGTCCTGATGGTGGTTCAGAAAAAAGATTAGGACTAGCTGAGGTACCACTACTCTCTTTTTAACCAGCAACCACTGAAGGCTGCCGCCAGCACCAGGTTGCTTCATTGCCACTGGGGCTGCCATTTCTGCTAGTGGGGTGGGGGGGGGATCCCAACTGGCTCTGCCATTAATATAGCTGTGGGTCCGGGTCAATCTACAACTGGCAGGAGAGTGGGAATTCCCGCAAAGTCCTCCATTGGCTTCAACGCTGGCTATTTCAGAGTTTGGGTGGCAGAGCTCACTGTTCACTTGCTGTACTTCTGCTTTACTTAGTACACATCTGTTAGTGTATGAACAAACACATGCAGATGATCAAACAGACTGACCTTCCATAAGAGTGTTTTCACGGTATGGTCATTAATGCTTTACCAATTAATTCAAATACACAACTTGAACATCTGATAAAAACTATTTATATTATTTTTATATGCAATTTTACCCTCACTCTCTTCCCTATACCTTAGTCCCTTCACCCATCTTAGTACTCTTCCTCCTCATTCTCTCTTTCCCACCCCAGCACCTGGTCCCTCACATTTTCTCACAATTTACTACCCCACCCTTATTTTCTCTCCTCCCAAGTGTCCCTTTTCCCCCATTCCAGTACCCCTTCTCTTCTCTCCCCCAATGCACTAAAATGCAGAGACAGGGCAGATTGCTTTATAACAGGCCGCAAAACTGTGCAGCAAGCATGGTCATATTACACCACTTTTCAAAAGGGAAGTATATACTGTATATCCTTCCCCTTGGAAATGAGTCCACGAAAGTACAGGCATATCTGCTATTTAATACACAAAACCTTCCTGGCTTATTTTACACTCACATGCATATTTTTGGAAATGGATGCACATTACCTAACCCTGCCCTCAGGAACACGTCTGCTTAAGCCAGGTAAACTTACTGTATGCACACAGGCGACAGGAACATGAGTTTACATGACTATAGTCCAGGCAATTATATAAAAGCTTATTTCTGCGCATAAAACACTCTTTTATCCATGGAAATGCCTTTTAAAATGACCTCCTGAGAGGGTCATTTTATTGAGGCAATTGGGAAGTATATACTGTATATCCTTCCCCTTGGAAATGAGTCCACGAAAGTACAGGCATATCTGCTATTTAATACACAAAACCTTCCTCGCTTATTTTACACTCACATGCATATTTTTGGAAATGGATGCACATTACCTAACCCTGCCCTCAGGAACACGTCTGCTTAAGCCAGGTAAACTTACTGTATGCACACAGGCGACAGGAACATGAGTTTACATGACTATAGTCCAGGCAATTATATAAAAGCTTATTTCTGCGCATAAAACACTCTTTTATCCATGGAAATGCCTTTTAAAATGACCTCCTGAGAGGGTCATTTTATTGAGGCAATTTTATAAGCAAAGATAATGTGTGTGTAAACAACAGTGTGTGTGTGTGTGTGTGTAAAACTGTATGCACTACGCATTTTATAATCCTGGTACATGCATGCAGCATCAAACATGTGAGCACCCTTCATACCTGTTATAAGAAAATACCTAAGGTAGAACTAACTTGTCCTGTGCCTAAAGCTGCTGTTTTCATTTGAGACATTGTTATAATCCCTTTTTGATAAAAGAAGCTTTGCTTCTAATATTCATGTTGTTATTATCTCTCATATTATGTAACATCCTGTGTCTGGGTTTTCTGAAGAGATTGGAAGGCATGTTCCAAAAAATTCGAAATTGTGCAGCAAATAGGATAGGGTTGGAGAGAACATGTATCCTGACGTTAGGGAGGGTCTTGATAAATTTTCTTGGAATGTAGGAGCCAGCCTAAAAATCTGGGAGCCGGCCACCAAAATCTGGGTCGCAATGCATGCCTCCGCTCCTAAAAAAGATGTATCACAGTTATTATTTTAGGTTTTATGGCCTGATTTTCTAAGACTGTTTTCCCATTTTCTATGGGAAAAAGCTCAATAAATCAGGCTCTTAATGGGCTACTGCACAGTGACAACAGAAGGTAATGGCCCCCCTCCTCCTCCATCTCCACCACCCCTACTGACCCTTTAAGCTACACCTCTGTGTGTGTTCTGCCGGGGGTGGAGGGCCTGTGTGTGTGTGTGCATGCGTGTATGTGTGGTGTGGAGTGCCTGTGTGTGTGTGGTGGAAAGGAGTGGAGCGTGCGTGTGCCTGTGTGTGGTGGGAGAGGGGTGCACCTTTTGACATACACATTGTGCCCTTTACTTCCCATGCATTCATCTCTTCACCCTCCAACCCCTTACACTCTCCCCTCCCTGTCCCACTCTAACCCCTTTCCTGCTGTCCCTCCCCCACCCCCAACTCTGTTTCCCTTCCTGGAATCTCTCCCCTTCCCCCCTTGCACTCGCTCCCTGCCCTCCATGCCCCTCAGCATTTATTATGTATTAAAAAATAGTGTCTTTTTAAATTTTGTCAGCTGTCTGCTGCCCTCCCCCATCTCTTACATTCTGTTTTATTTATTTATTTACATTCTCTTATATACCATGCTATTCTGCATCAGTTTGATTTACATTGAACAAACTGAAATTACATTGAACAGGGCATTATAACTTGGAGATAACTATTTTATAGGGAACATGGGCTATGGAGGGTTAAGTGGCTTGCCCAAGACCACAAGGAGCACCTGTGGGACTAGAAACCCCAGTCCTTCCGGCCCAAGGTTGCTGTCCTCTAGTGGGATTTGAACCACCGACCTTCCGGCCTGAAGTACCTTGCCCCAACCACTAGGCCACTCCTCCATTCCACTCTGTCCACTTGTTACAGGTTGGACAGATACTGCTGGTCCTGGCCACGATTGCCACTTTCTAGGGCACGTCTGCCCATGGGAGATGGGATTCCTGCAAGCAGCCAGATTGAAGACAGGATCTGGTTTACAGTTCTGACAAACACTTTTAAGTTGAGTCATGTTATGAGAGTATGTTGCAGATAAAGATCTTTTTATTAACACCTATATATAATGTAAAAATGTAATGGTTTGTATGGTATGGTAAGGTATTTAAATTAAGTGGGGTGGGTTTTATCAGATCTATTGGCAGTTTTATACTATCTAGGTTTTAATTGCATTTTTTTGTACAATATTTACACCTGGGGAAATTCTGTGCAAAAAATTTTAAAATTCTGCACAAACGTTTGGAAAATCCGGTGTACAGTATTTAAAAATCAGCAAAATTCTGCATGCTTTACTAGTAAATTCTTGCACAGAATTCCCCTATCATAAAGCTTAACTCCTCCTCTAGACGTGAAAGTTCCCCTGCCTTTTTCCTCCTTAGCTGTCTTGCTCCAACCATGGTTCTGTCCCCAACCCATCCTTATGACACTTGTTTTATCTCCCTCTATCTTCTAGCCCCCAGCCACCCCCCGACTTACTAGTCTTAGCAGCCTATCTCCAGCCCCCAGCAACAGTCTGACTCACCAGTAGCCCATCTCTATCCCTAGAACCCCTCTGACTCACCAACAGCCCCCTCAATTCACCAGTAGCTCTCATGAAACAAATAGAGGAGCTCAGAGAAGAGGTGGTGAGGCTGAGAAGCATTTGGGACAGCGAGAAGTACATTGATAAGATGCTTCTTGAAGCATCCAAGCTCTCCGACAGAGATGAAGATGGGATGCCACAGAATGAAGAGAGTTCGACATGAATCACCAGAGCCTGCAGAATCAACAATCCAACTCCTCCAGCTCGTGAACTGAAGAACCATTATGCAGCCCTGGAAGTGGAGGAGGTGAAAGAATTTCAGAAAAGGGAAGAACCAGAGCTCAAGCACCATAAAGTTGCAGAATCAGTGGCCACAAGGAAGTGAAGGGTAGTGGTGGTTGGTGACTCTCTTCTGAGGGGTACTGAGGCGTCCATCTGCCAACCAGACTTGATGTCCAGGGAGGTGTGCTGTCTGCCAGTGCCAAAATCCAAGATGTTACGGAGAGTTTGCAAAGACTCAAGCCTACTGACTATTATCCGATGTTGCTCATCCATGTTGGCACAAATGATACTGCTGGGTATCCCTCCGAGTATATCAAGAGTGACTCCATAGCTCTGGGACAGAAGGTGAAGCAGATAGGTGCACAGGTGGTGTTCTTTTCAATCCTCCCTATTGAAGGTAAAGGCCAAGGCAGAGAAGCTTACATCCTGGAGATGAATCATTGAGAGTGTTTTGGTTTCCTGGACCATGGGACGATTTTCCAAGGTCTTCAGAGCAGAGATGGATCCACTTATCCAAGAAAGGTAAAGGTATCTTCTGCAGCAGACTGACTAACCTACTGAAGAGGGCTTTATACTAGATTTGTTGGGTATGGGTGAAAAAAGCCCCCAGGTAAGTGAAAGCCCTCAGGTAAGTAAAACATTTAATACCTTTGTAGAAATGGTGAAAGGGGCAACATCTGGAAAGTGGTGTGCATAAATGCCCGTAGTATGGGAAATAAACTCCTTGATGTTGAGGCTTTAATGGAAAATGCTGACTTGGATTTAGTGGCAGTTATGGAGACGAGACATGGTTTATAGACAACCATGACTAGGATGTAATTATACCAGGCTATACTTTATTCAGGAAGGGCAGAGGAGGAAGAAGGGGAGGAGGACTGGCACTATATGTAAAAAATAATATTAAAGCTATAGAATTACAGGGCTTAAAAGACAGGGAGGAGGCACTGTGGGTTAAACTAGAAAGAGGGAACGGGAAATCCATGTGCATTGCTGTGATATACAGATATCTTTCACAGAGAGAAGAAGTGGACAGAGATTTAATAGAAGACATATGCAGTATTCCCATGAAAGGAGAAGTGCTACTGATAGGTGATTTCAATACGCTGGATGTTGACTGGCACATCCCTGCTGGCACATCTAGAAGGAAGGAGATCCTAATTTCTCTACAGGGAGAACTATTCTGGCAACTGTGGTCATACTAGAAAGTGTTTCTGATGTCATAGTGGGAAATCATCTCACATTCAGTGATCATCAGATGGTGTGGTTCTGTATTAGGACTAGGGCTGATAAAGTCCATTCAAAAGCGAGGCTCTTAGACTTTAAGAAAACAAACTTTGTCAAGATGGGACAATACCTCAAGGATTCCTTAGTGGATGGGAACATCTGGGGATGTAGAAAAGCAATGGGCAAAAGTGAAAGGGATATTTTAAAGGCAACAAACCTTTTTGTTAGAAAGGTAAATAAATATAAAAGGAAAAGGAGGCCACTATGGTTTCCAAAAGAAGTAGCTGAAAAGGTAAAGAAAAAGAGGGTGGCCTTCATAAAATATACGAGATCACAGAAAGAGGAAGACAAGCACCAATATTTGGAAAAACTTAGAGAAGCTAGAAAAGCAGTCAGGAAAGCAAAGATACAAAAATAAGAAGATATAGCCAATGCAATAAAATGTGGAGATAAGGCATTTTTCAGATATGTTAGCGAGAGGAGTAAGTGCAAACATGGTATTGTCCATTCAAGGGTGAAGGGGAGAAATATGTAGAAGCTGATGAGGATAAAGAGGAATTGCTTAACAAATATTTTTGTTCTGTGTTCTACTACTACTAATCATTTGTATAAGGTGTACATATAGATGTAAGACACACTCCCTGCTCATCAGAGCTTACAATCTAATCAAGACAAAACACATGGAGCTCAATTCCAGTAGGGGTACGTCCGGGCCATCTGGATGGCCCCAAATAGGACAGGCCTGTTAGCACCCGATTCTGCACCATGGGAGCCAGACATTCCTGTGGGTGCAGGATCGGGACCTGGGAAACGACCCGGCATGCCCCTGCATTGCTGCAGGGACATCCTCCCAGTGGCACAAATTGCCCGCTGCCTTGGAGCTCTTGTTTCCCCGTCACCTGACCCTGACAGGGGCAGCCAGGTCTCCAATCGGGCAGTGGAGACTCACTCTGCTTGCCACCATCGCTGCTGGGGGGGCTGGCTGGCCAATCTGGAGGGATGGCCAGCACTTATTTCACCTCCAAGGTGGAATAAGCTAGCCATCCCCACCCCCCATGATCCCCAGATGTACAGGGCCATGACCGGAATCGGCCCTGTACTTCCGGGGGTTGGTCCCGCCCATGCTCCGCCCACTCTATGCCCCCGTGCCACTCCTATCCTCTGCAGCATGCACAGTGGCTCTGTGTGTACAGGTAGGCCCGGAGGCGGCATATGGTTCAGGCGGCTAGCAGGGCTGGACTTCCCACCGGTACATACAGCCCCATTAGTCACCTTGCAGAATCAGGCCCATAGTGAAACTGGGGACTAGAGCATGGTTAGATACACATAAGTAGTGGACAAGATGGTCAGAAGCATCAGGATCGAAAAGTGACTTCAAAGAGGTTGGTTTTTAGCCTGGATTTGAATAGGGCTAGAGAAGGAGCTTGATGCACAGACTCAGGTAGTTTGTTCTAGGCATATGGAGCAGCGAGATGGAATGAACGAAGTCTGGAGCTGGCAGTGGCCGAGAATGGCACAGATAAAAGGGATCTTCCAAAGCAGCGGAGTTCCCAAGGAGAGGTCTAGTGTGAGACAAGAGAGGAAAGGTAGTGATGAGCCGCAGAATGAATGCACTTGTAGATCAGTAGAAGTTTGAACTGGATGTGGAAACTGATAGGGAGCCAGTGAAGTGACTTGAGAAGAAGGTTACATGAGCATAATGGCACTGGCGGAAGATAGGCGTTTGAACAAATTGAAGGGAAGAGAGATGATTCAGAGGGAGACCAGTGAGGAGCAGGTTATAATAGTCAAGGTGGGAGGTGACTAGTGAGTGGATAAGGGTCTTAGTAGTGTGAGTAGAAAGGAAGGGACAAATTTTGCTGATGTTACAGAGAAAGAAGTGACAGGTTTTAGCCATCTGTTGGATGTGCCCAGAGAAAGATGACCCCAAGGTTCTGAGCTTAGGAAACAGGCAGGAGTATAGTGTTATCCACAGAAATAGAGAAGGGAGGAAGGGGGATGTCGGTTTAGGGGGAAAGATAAGGTGCTTAGTTTTGGCCATGTTCAATTTCAGATGGCGGTGAGACATCCAGGCAGCAATGTCGGATAAGCAGGCAGAGATCTAGGACTGGATTCCCGGAGAAATTTCAGATGCAGAGAGGTAGATCTGAGAGTCATTAGCACAAAGCTGATACTGAAAACCATGGGAGGAAATAAGTGCACCAAGGGACTGAGTGTAGCGAAAGAAAAGTAGAAGTCCCAAGACAGAGCCTTGAGGTACACCAACTGAAAGTGGGATGGCAGTAGAGGATCCACCAGAACATACACTAAAAGTGTGCTGGGAGAGATAAGAAAAAACCAAGACAGAACAGAGTCACTAAATCCATGTGAGGTCAGGGTATCGAGGAGAAGGTGGCGATCAACAGTGTCAAAGGCAGCAGAAAGATAAAAAAGGATTAGGATCGAGCAAAGGGCCTTGGATTTGGCAAAGAACAAGTCACTGGAGACTTTGGCAAGAGCCATTTCTGTGGAATGTAGACTGCAGAAGATCCAGAAGGGCTTGAGAGGAAAGAAAGTCAAGACAGTGACAGTGAACTACTCATTCAAGTAATTTTGAAGCAAAGGGGAGGAGAGAGATAGGCTGAGAGCATAGGCAGGGTCCAGTGAGGGCTTTCTGAGGAGAGGTTTGACTAGAGCTTGCTTGAAGGCCATAGGAATAGTTGCAGTGGAAAGCAATAGGTTAAGGGTATGACAGATGGAAGGAATGATGGTGGAAGAGATAGACCTTGGTAGACGGGTGGGGCAGGTGGTCAATTTGGAGGAGGAGAGAACATTTACAATTTCCTCCTCAGTGATTTCATAAAAGGAAGAAAAGGTGATAAGGTGATAAGGTGAGGGAAGGATTTGGGATTGAAGAGGGGAGGAGGAGGTGAACCTGTGGAGAATGCAAGGCTAATCTTTTGGACTTTATTATGGAAATAGTTAGCCAAGGTCTGGGCAGAAATTGAAGGAGGGAATGGGGGAGGAGGAAGGACCTTGAGGAGAGAGTTAAGCCTAGCAAAGAGATGGCGAGGGTCAGAGGCAAGAGAGTTAGTCAGATGGGCATAACACTCTTGTTTGGCGAGTGCTATGGCTGACTGAAAAGAGGTTAGAACTGAAGGGCCAGGAGCAGGACCTCAGAAAACACCCACAAATAGGAACAGAAGTGAAGGGGATCATGAACAATTTTCAGAAGACTGTGGGCCCGATATTCAAAGGGTAGTTACACAGTTTATGGCCCTGTAAACCTTGTAACTGCCGCTAAGAGGGATATCCACAATTATCTCCCTTACACGGCCCCATGTTAACCACTTAGCATTGAGGCAGGTTGGGGCATTCCGGGGAGGAGCGGAGGTGGTGACAAGCAATAACCAGGCAGCAGCAATATTGCATGCTGCCCAGTTAGCGACCTGCGCTGAAAAGATAGGCGGGGAAAACCCTTGCCTATCTTTAAGGCGTAGGAGCTAACCAGGTAGCATGCAATATTGCTGCTGCCTGGTTGGCTAATGTGGCTTCCGGCATGTGCGGCAAACCCTAGTTATTCAGTGCCGGGACCGCATATGACCTCAGCATTGAATATCCAGGGTTAGGGGTTGGCGGGCACGGCTATGCACCATAGCAGCATATAGCCTGCCTAACTGAATATCAGGTCCTGTGTTCATGAGGAACTAGCTAAACTATAAGTAGACAAAATGATGGGACCAGATGGGATACATGCGAGTACTGAAGGAACTTGGGGAAGTTCTAACGGCTCCACTAACTGACCTTTACAATGCTTCTTTAGAGTCAGGAGTGGTCTCAGAAGACTGGAGAAGGTGTAAATAAGGATGAGGTTGTAAACTACAGGCCAGTTAGTCTGACTTCTGTGGTGAGTAAATTAAGGGAAACACAGTTAAAATAAGGGCTAGTGAGGTGATAGTGCCTCTGTATAAGTCTTTGGTTACACCTCATTTGGAGTATTGTGTGCAATTCTGGAGGCTGCACCTTCAAACGGATATAAACAGGTTGGAGTCAGTGCAGAGGGTGGCTACAAAAATGGGCTGTGGTCTTCGTTATAAACCATATGGGGACAGACTTAAAGATCTCATTATGTATACTTTAGAGAAAAGGCGGGATAGAGGAGATATGATAGAGACGTTTAATACCTCCGAGGCATAAATGCACAAAAGGAGAGTCTCTTTCAATTGAAAGTAAGCTCTGCAATGAGGGGACATAGGATAAGGGTGAAAGGGGATAGACTCAGGATTAATGTGCAGAAATATTTCTTTCCAGAAAGAGTAGTAGATGCATGGAATAGTATCCCATTGAAGGTAGTAGTGACGAAGACAGTATCTGAATTCAAGAAAGCATGGGACAAACAGTGTCTTAGATCTCTAAAGGAAAAGGGACTATAGTAGCTGATATGGAAAGGGAGACTAGATAGGCCATATGATCTTTTTCTGCTATCATGTTTCTATTTCCACCCCCCAGCAACCCCCTCACTCAACAGCAGCCCTTCTCTTGCCCCTAATGACCCCACTGCTCACTAGCAGCTCTTTTCCTGCCCCCAACTACCCCCCCCCCACCCCCTGCCCGCTGACTCACCAGCAGCCTGATCACCTCAACACAGCCATGGGAGCACTTCCATTGCTCCCACAGCCATGCTAGAGTCCAATACCGGTGCATTTCCAAAGGTAACCAGAAGTGCTTCCTATTTGAAAACGCCTGGTGTCGAACTCTAGTACAGCTGCGGGAGCAAACAGAACTGCTCCTGCGGCTGTGTTGCTGCTAACAGTGAGGCAGGATTGGATGCTCTCAAAGCTTGTTTGCCCGAAGGTTCCTCACTGTCTGGCTCGCCGATGCTTGTTGCTGAATTCTGCACTGCAAATGTCGAATTGTGTGCAGGTGGGGAATTCTGCTCAAATTCTACATTGCACAGTTATGCAGAAATCCCTCAGGAATGAATATTGTGGATGTAAAAGTGCAAACTGCATAGATATATCATGTATTGCCACATATAAGCAGAATAAAGGAAATGAAATAAAGATAAAACCATTTGTACCATTATGTTCACAGGTCAAAAGCTGTTTAGAGCTGGCATCAGCAAAGAAAAGTAAATTAGACTTACCTGCTAATTGTTGTTCCTTACGGAAATCCAGTCTAGTCCCAACATGTGGGTTCCGCACCTCTCACAGCAGCTTGGAGACTGAGAAACCTCAACCTTTTGTGGTGATGATGATGATGAGAGAGATATATCCTCCCAGGATCCACCTCCTGAACTCCAGTAACCTATTGACAAAGCAGACTCCTCGGAGCAACAATTAAGTAGCAACTCACGTAAACCTGTGACTGTGGTAACTAAACTGAGACCCATTTAGCCAAAGGGAGAAAAAGATACCTGAGGCCTGCGGCGCTCCTGCCCGGCCTTAGGGCTAAAGACAGGAGCGGTGGTCTGATGCTTCGTGAGGAAGGAGAGTAACCTGTATCCCTGGAATGCTGGGTATTGTAGTTCCTGCTCCTCTCGCTCCGAAATAAAGAGTTGTAGTTATGGGGTTTCCAGTATATTTATTATAGTAAAGGATATTGTTCCATTACATGGCAAATAAATGCAAACAAAATAGGTGCTTCGAATGCTAACAGGAAAACTTAGGATAAAGGCAACTTAAAGTATAACTGCTTCTTTTCACTTCTAAGCAAATTACTCACTTTGTCCCAAGAGGTCAGTTAGATTCACTGCAGCCTCTTTCAGCCACTGTTACCTTCACAGTGCTGGGGAAAATCAGGTGCACATAATTAGAGCTTTCTCAGCAAGGCAATACAACAGCTCCGTAGCATTCAATTCACATACAGTAAAAAGCAGTTTCCTTCAGCTTGGCATCTCTACACAGCAGACCGTGCAATCCATGCTCTCACAATCTGGTAAGTCTGTATTATCTTGTGTTAATTCTTCAAGCTGTATGGAATTACTGGCTTCTGGTAACACTGGCTGTCTTCTAGCTTGCAACTCTAAAAACTGCTTAAAACTCTGTAGGAGAAATTCAGCCTGCTATTTGTGAGATAGGGAATTGCTATCAGCTATACAACTTCCCTCTGGCTTAAGGCTGTTTATTTTCTCCTCTCTTACATTAATTGTATCAGAGTAACTGCTAGTCTCTTTTGCTAATGTTTCACACACAGGAGAGTTAGCTTTACGTTCAGCCTGGAAACCTTGTGGCAGTTCACTTACTTGTTGCCATGCCGTTCTGACTTCAGATGGCTCCAACGTTCTCCAGCTGTTAGAATGTTTGTTGCTCTCTGGCTCAAACGGTACTTCACAGAATGATTGTTTTCTTTCTTGTGCCTGCCTTGAAGGCTTCCTTTCCCAGGGCTGTGCCTTCCAACGGTTATCTATTTCAGGGCTAGGTCCTCTCTCCTTGGGACTTCTACTCACTGCCTCTGAATAGAACTTTGCAGGTCTCCTTCCAATGCCAGGTTCCCAAGTATCAGCATACTGTCTTCTGGACTTCCAATCATTCTCCTGCTTCTTCTTTATCCGTCTCTCCTTCTCATGCTCATTCTCAATCTTCCTCTCCTTCCTCCCCTTCTCCTTCTGACTAGCAAAGCCATGCTCTGGTTTAAAACCATGTTCTCTCCTGGACACGCCCCTTCCCAGGACAGGGTGTGCCCAATCAGGACTGCAGGACTCCTCCCTTGGGCTGGTCTCCATGCTCAGCTCTGTGGAATAGAGTCTCTCTTTCTTCCTTGCTTTATCATACTGGCAAAAATCCTGCTGAACCTCAGGATTTTCATCCGTCTTCATAGGCTCAGGAGGGCGCTGTTCACCACAGGCCTATTCTCCTCCCCATCGCTAGGGTAATTATGTACATTTTCTTTTTTCTTTTTTTTTTTTTTTCAATGAAAAAACAATCGCCAGACGCCCTGCCATAAAACTAAGAGAAGTATGCACGCTTACCTGTCAGTCCAGTGCGTGACCTGGTCTGCCATCAGGGAGGGATATGGGACTAGACTGGATTTCCGTAAGGAACAACAATTAGCAGGTAAGTCTAATTTACTTTTCCTTTATGTCTCTCCAGTCTAGTCCCAACATGTGGGTCAGTAACAGAGCAGTGACTACAAATCATGGGGGGGTCCTGCCAGGCCAGCCTGAAGTACCGCCGCTCCGAAACAGGCCTCACCGCTCTCCTGAACATCCAATCTGTAATGCTTGACAAAGGTATGTAACGAAGACCAAGTAGCCGCTTTACAAATCTCCATCGTCGGGACGAAGGCTACCTCTGCCCAAGAGGCCGCTTGCGCTCTTGTCGAATGAGCTTTCAATCCCTCCGGTATCGCTTTGCCTTTCAGCACATAAGCTGCCGTGATAGCCTTCTTAAGCCACCGGGCTATAGAAGCGTTCAAGGCTGGGAGCCCCTTCCTAGGACCGCCAAAGAGAATGAAAAGCCTATCAGACCTACGAAACTCCGCCGTCCGCCTGAGGTACATCTTCAACGCCCGCCGCACATCCAGCTTGTGCAGCTTTGCCTCTGGCGCCCGCGCGGAATCCTTACGAAACACAGGCAGGGTGACCTCTTGATTCAGGTGGAAGGCCGAGACCACTTTTGGCAAAAAGGAAGGCACGGTTCTCAATACCACTTTTGATTCATAGAAAGAGAGAAAAGGCTTTCGACAAGATAGAGCCTGCAACTTGGAAATTCTGCGAGCCGAAGTAATTGCAATCAGGAACACAGCCTTCAGGGTAAGATCTTTTAAGGACGCTTCTCCCAACAGTTCAAAGGGTGGTCCTTCGAGAGACTCCAACACCAAAGGAAGACTCCAGCTAGGCACCAACTGTCTACACGGTGGGCGAATAAGAGCAACAGCTCGGAGGAAGCGTCTGACATCGGAGTGACTGCCTATAGAAACACCCCCTATCTTACCTCGATAACAGGATAACGCTGCGACTTGCACCCTTAAGGACGCCGCCGCCAAACCTTTCTCGAGGCCGGCCTGCAAGAAGGTCGCTCGCAACGGCTCCAAACGATGGTCCTCACACCAAGCTTCAAATATGCGCCAAATCCGAAAATACGCTAATGAAATAGTCCGTTTCTTCGATCTCAACAAAGTAGAGATGACCGGAGAGGGATAACCCCTGGCCCTCAACCGAGCCCGCTCAAGAGCCAGGCCGTAAGCGAGAATCGACCCACATGGGGCATGCGCAGCGGCCCTTGTGAAAGAAGATCCACCCGCGGAGGCAGACGCCAAGGCTCTGCCACCAGGAGCCTCTGTAGGTCCGCATACCACGGTCTCCTTGGCCAATCCGGCGCTATCAAGATCACCTGCCCTCGGTGCCGTTCGATGCGTTGTATTACTCTTCCGATTAACACCCAAGGAGGAAAAACGTACAGCAGCTGCTCCACTGGCCACTTCTGCATCAAGGCGTCCAGCCCTTCCGACATCCTCTCTCTTCTTCTGCTGAAGAAGCGCCCGACCTTGGCTGACTGAAACGTTGCCATGAGGTCCATTACCGGAGTCCCCCAGCGACTCACTAGTAGTTCGAAGACGTCTGGATGAAAGACCCATTCGCCCGGGTCCACCTTTACGCGACTCAGAAAATCGGCTTCCCCATTGTCCACTCCCGCTACATGTGCCGCCGACAGAGCCTGTAGATTCACCTCGGCCCACTCGAATAACAGCTCCGCTTCCGCTTCCAGGGACACACTGCCGGTACCGCCCTACTGATTGACATATGCGACGGCCGTGGCATTGTCGGACAGGACTCGGATGGCTGCACTGCCGGGAGCAGGATGAAATGCCAGCAATGTGAGTCTCACTGCCCGCAGTTCCAGCCTGTTGATCGACCAGGTCCTCTCGCGAACGGTCCACTGCCCTTGTGCGAACTTGCCTTGAAAGTGAGCACCCCATCCGAAGAGACTTGCGTCCGTCGTTAAGGGAATCCAGCTTGAGGCCTCCAACGGCATGCCCATAGTGATGAAGCGCGATGTCACCCACCATTGAAGGGCCCGCCGCAGCCCCGACAGCCAAGGTAACCTTTGGGCCAAGGAATCGTTCTGGTGCGACCACCGCCTGAGTAACGCTCTTTGCAAGGGCCGCATGTGTGCCCTCGTCCACGGAACCAGCTCTATCGTCGCCGCCATGATGCCAAGCACCTGCAAATAATGCCACGCCGTGGGCTTGGGATGGCCTAGAAACCGGTGCAGGAGAGACCTTAACCCGTGCACCCGATGGTCCGGAAGAAACACTCTTCCTGCCGCCGTATCGAACCAAGCTCCCAAGTACTCCAGGCTTTGAGACGGAACCAGCTGGCTCTTTGCCAAGTTGACAACCCAACCAAGGCTCTGTAGAAAGGCCACCACTCTCGCCGTAGCGGACTCGCTCTCGCTTCTGGACTTCGCTTGAATCAACCAATCGTCGAGATAGGGATGCACGAGGACCCCTTCCTTCCGCAACGCCGCCGCCGCCACCACCATTATCTTGGTAAAGACTCTGGGAGCCGTGGCCAACCCGAACGGCAACGCTCTAAACTGGAAGTGCCCCATGGGTACCGCAAACCTGAGGAATCTTCGATGGGCCATCCGAATTGGAATGTGCAGGTACACTTCGGACAGATCCAGCGAAGTAAGAAACTCCCCCTGTCTGACCGCTACGATTACGGACCGGAGTGTCTCCATCTGAAAGTGCGAGACCTTCAGGGACCGATTCACCCCTTTGAGGTCCAAAATGGGGCGTAGGGTGCCCTCCTTTTTTGGAACGACGAAGTAAATGGAGTATCGACTGGTACCGCACTCGTCCGGGGGAAGTGGAATGATCGCTTGGAGGGCGAGAAGCCTTTCCACCGTCTCTCGGACCGCTTTGCGCTTGAGCCTGTGCTTGCACGGGGACCGCACAAAAAAAATCTCTGATGGGGCGCCGAAACTCCAAAGCATACCCCTCTCGAATTACTTCCAGCATCCACTGGTCGGAAGTTATCTCGGCCCAGGCAGGGAAAAAATCCCGCAGCCGACCTCCGACGGGGATGAGGTCTGCCTGGGCCCGCCTGATCTCATTGTTGTTTACGAAAGGTCGAGGAAGAGGCCCCAAACCCTCTTCCCGCTCCTCGAAATCCCCGAAACCCCTGGTTCCGGGCAGGAAACCTCCCGCGTTGTGATTGACTAAACTGCGGAGACCGGAAGCGCCAAAACTTTCTTCTGCCCCCGGAAGCCGCTAGCCGAGCGCACTGGCCTGGGCTTGTCCTCTGGCAACCGACCCCCTTTGGATTCTCCAAGATCCTTGACAAGTTTCTCCAATTCCTCCCCAAAGAGTAACTTGCCCTTAAACAGCATCTTGCTCAGTCTGGATTTAGAGGGTCCATCTGCTGCCCAGTTGCGCAACCACAGATACCGACGTGCTGCAACTACGGAAGCCATACTCTTCGACAAACCTCTAATAAGATCATAATGGACATCCACCAAGTACGCAGCGCCAGACTCCAGCCTGGCCACCTCTGCCTCCATATCCGTCCCCGGGCCGCCCTGCACCCTCTGGGACCAACGCAGGCAAGCTCTAGCCACCCAAGCCCCACAGATGGCTGCTTGGGCGGACAAAGCATTAACCTCAAAAACCTGACGTAGCAAGGTATCAAGCTTCCTGTCCTGGGCGTCCTTGAGCGCAGTGCTACCTTCGACCGGAATGGTAGTCTTCTTTGTTACTGCAGAGACAGCCGCATCCACCTTTGGAGGCTTGAACAAATCCCGATCCTGTTCCACCAAGGGATATAACCTGTTCATGACTCTGGCTCCTTTTAGGGCCGCCTCCGGCATGTCCCATTCCTCCTGAATCATTTCTTTGACTACCCTATGAATTGGGAAGGCCCTCTGCATCTTCCTAAACACCTGCAGCAAAGGATCTTCCAAGGAAGCATCCTCTGCTGGCCCTGGGGATGGCATGTTGAGGGCCTTAAGCGACTCTGAAATAAGCGCGGGAAGCTCTTCTCTCCGAAATACCCGAACCACTCGGGCTTGCTCCTCTCTGTCTGTGATCTCACCTTCTTCCAATTCCTCCTCCAAGTCCAACTCCGGATCCCCCTCATCTAAGGGTACACCTTCGGAGTCCACAAAGCGCTCCTGCTGCTCCTTTTCCAATCTCTGTTTCTTCGCCGGCTGAGACAACTTCCCCATATGCAAAGGAGATCCTGGCCTCTTCTCGCTCAGAGATAAACCTAAAGAACCGGCCTCTTGCTCTCGCCCCCCTTGACCCAAGGCCTGCTACAGCAGCGCTACAAAGTCTGAGGAGAATATGGCTGCCAGCCCCCCCGGGAGAGCCAACTAAGGGGGGGAAGGCAAGTCTGGGGCTGAAGAGGGACCCGCGACAGGCTCCACCGGGGGCATGGATAAGGCAGAGGGGTCCTGCGATTTTACAGACTCTGGCTGGCCCCCCAATGCCCCCTCTATGCTGTGCTCCATGGCAGCCGCCTCTTGTGCACACCTCTTGCAAACTCCCGTGTCTGCCACAATAGCCCATTTAGAACCGCAGACTAGGCAATGCGGCCTAGACGACATTCCCCCAGAAAAAAGGTGGGTTTTTTTTTTTGTTTGTTTGTTTTGTTTTTGGGAGTCAGGCAATCGGGCCCAAGCAAAACACTTTAAGCACAACTTGAAAAAAGAAAGGCGAAAAAGCAAGAAAAGTTCCCGCGCGAAGCAGAACTACCGCCAGAAAAAAGAAAACTTCCCGCTCAAAAGAAACGGTGATCGGGCCTGTGAAGCGCCAGCAATTTCCCGCTCTAACACCACGCGAGCGATAACCTTACCTCTGTGGCGTCTGCAGCGTGGATCCGCACTCCCCCTCTGTTCCGGATGTCGCCCAGCACCGGGAAACTGGAGAGTGAGGCTGCCAGAAGCGCAACTCCCCCCGCAATGCTCCTCCGAGTCTGCAGCCGAAAGCAACGCCGGTCTGCTCACTTACTGCCTGTGGCCAGCACCTCAAGCCGCCGAACGACCTGCTGACAGCGTCGGGGCCGAGAAACCGCACTGTGCCAAGTGCCGCCAGAGCCGACAGGTCTTAACAGCGAAGTCAGGCAAATCTTTTGTAAGCGCTGAAGAAACAGGGGGGGAAGAATTCACCGCGTCGTGAACCCTGAGCCAGGAGCCTTCGCCAGAACACCAGGGACCCCGACAACCCCTACCTTCTATCAGAAACTCGGAAAGGGAAGGGGGGGGGGGAAGAAAAAAAAAAGGGTGGGGGGAACCAGGAGCAAGTAACCGAAAAAGAGGAGAAAAGACCTCTATACCCGTTTCTCCCCCACCGCAGAGTGAGTCTAATATTATTATTTTTAAAGGTATTTATCTTTTAATTCTACAGCTAAATCTCTCTCCTTAATTGTCTCTCAGTGGAGCCCTCCTGGCTCCGCTACTCTCCAGCTGCTTGGAGACTGATTTACTGGAGTTCAGGAGGCGGATCCTGGGAGGATATATCTCTCTCATCATCATCATCATCATCATCACCACAAAAGGTTGAGGTTTCTCAGTCTCCAAGCTGCTGTGAGAGGTGCGGAACCCACATGTTGGGACTAGACTGGAGAGACGTAAAGGAAATGGAGATTAACTACAAAGATGAACATGGCTTTTAGCTTGATGGTAACTCATTCAACTAGAGTGACAATTAGAAATCAGAGGGGCAAGCTCATTAATGATCTTCAGAAAATCTGCAAAGATATTGCTTTTTAAATCAGTGGTGTGAGCCTGGGTGGGCTATAGCCCCTCCACTTTGCATCTGGCCCATCCTGTCAGCAGCGGAAGAACAGTCGAATGAGATGAGAACTGGGGATGGTGTCAACATTCGCACTGCCTTGTGCTCACTCATGCTATTCCCAGGCCCCACCAAAAAAATCAGTCCTTTGCTATGCTTCTGTTTTAAATGTTAGATAGACCCTAGTAAAACTGTGATATGACGACACTTAATTGCCGGAGGGGAAAGATGGGATATTTGGGATATCCTTAAGAACAGCAAACTTGATAAAACTTCGCCTGTATCATATAGACCCATCTCTAGCATACTATTCTTGGCTAAAATAATTGAAAAAGTGGTTCAATTACAGACACAGGATTTTCTAGACTCATCTTACCCACTTGATGAGCAACAATATGGCTTTCGGCCCCGCCACGGAGTTGAAACACTCCTTACAGTATTAATAGATGCGCTCCTAAGAGGGATTGACAATCACAAACAGGCCTTCATTCTACTTTTCATTGATATATCAGCTGCGTTTGACAGCGTACACCACACAATAATGCTCAATAACTTGAGACAAATAGGCTTAAACTCCACAGTACATAAATGGTTCTCGTCCTACCTAAATAATAGAACGCAAAATGTAAGAATTGGGAATCAAACCTCAACTACATATAAACAAGAAATTGGATTACCACAAGGTTCAGCGTTATCAGCCCTACTTTTCAATATTTACATAAAACCAATCTGCAACATTTTCAAAAAATTTGGAGTAAAATATCACCTATACGCAGATGATATTATGATGTATATACCATTCACGATACCCAATCTACCGCTTCAACTCCTATCAGACTGCTATAATGAAATCACAACTTGGCTAAAAGCACAAAACCTCCACATAAATCACGCTAAAACTGAAGTTCTAATCGTGACCAAGAACAAATCCTATATCCCCCCAACACACATAAGACTTCAAAACCAAGAAATTAAAATAAAAAATGAAATAAGATATCTAGGCGTTATACTAGACACACACCTTACGATGGAAACTCACATTAGCAAACTCAAAACCCTCAAACTACGTCCTCTAGTATTCGCACAAGACTTTATCAACATAATTCAGGCCACCATAACTCCTCATTTTGACTTTGCCAATCTAATACTAATAGGCATATCAAAACAAAACATCAAACGAATGCAACTAGCACAAAACGCAGCTGCTAGAATTATATTGAAAGTTAACTCACTCCAACACATAACACCAATACTAGCTTCCCTCCATTGGCTATCAATTCAAAGCAGGATAATTTACAAAACAATAATAACTTCATTCAAAGCCTTATATGATATGGCTTCAACTACGCTATGTAACTTAATACACAAAGAACCATCTAAGCCTACACACAGAAAAGGACAATTAAACAAATTAAAGATTCTGAAAGATTACACAAGAGCCCATAAATCAACAAACAGAGCCTTTTCTCACATAGCCCCAACTATCTGGAATTCCCTCCCAGAGGAGTTACGAACACTAACTGAGATCATGGAACTCTGCAAAAAATTGAAAACTTATCTGTTCACCAAACACTATAACATAGATAATCCCTCACCCGCTTTAGACAAAGGCTAAACAGGTATCTGACTGCTTCAAATAAAAACCCTTCAACTCACACAGATAGCACATTTAGTTAAACACTTTTGATGATCCCACATCTTAGGTCCTTCCACTTCCATATATATATATACATATATATATTTGTATATAGTTTATTCTGTTCTGTATTATCTCACATTGTTTAGACAATATATTCTGTCTAGTTAATTACTTCGTTCCTCAATACATATACTGTTTTGTTAAGCATTATACTTATAATATGACGTTCCTTGTAAAATATATTCTGTTAATCATTATACTTATAATATGATGTTCCCTGTAAAACAAACTTGCTTTGTTAATTGTTGTTCACTGTAAACCGCAACTGAACTCTGGAAGATGCGGTATATAAATGTGTATAAATAAATAAATAAATTTGTATGCGTGCATATTTGGGGAGAGGTTATATTGAGAAGTTGATTTTTTATAAATTTTGATCCTTGTGGATCATTTTTAAAGTGTTTGCTCTAGATCAAATAAATCTGGATTTCAAAATCCAAGTGTATGCTGACAATATAATGATCCATTTATCTGGCAAGAAGAATGTTCTTTTTTCACTCCATCAGCTCTTGGGGGCCATCATTTCTATTGCTGTCTGGTTAAAGGAGAACGGCTTAGAACTTAATCTTCGAAAGGCACAAATTTTGGTAATAAACAAATAGCAGGAGGCTGACCTCCCATCCACTATTATGAGAGATAGTGAAGTTCTTACATCTTCTGAAGAGGGAATCATTTCAGACTCCCATTTAACTTTTAAACCACTTTTGAGTTACTTGTGAAAGAAATAGTTTTTCAAACTTTGACCTTTGTGAGGTTATGTGCATTTATTCCAGCAGATCATTTCCGCATAGTATTGTAACAGTTCTTTCAACAATTACCATAATGTGCTACACACCTTGGTCTGCCTGCTTCAATACTTGAAGTTTGACGATGCAACATGCCACAGTCAGAATCTTGATGAGAACTTTGGATAATGAATATATTACACCGGTTCTAAAAGCTTTTCACAGGTTGCCAGTGGCAGCTCGTGTAAAAATGAGGTGTTATTTTTGATTTTTAAAGTTCTTTTGGCTTAAACATCCTCTTCCTTTGTCAAGTTCATGGAAAATGTATACACCTTCAAGGAGCCTCCACTCTCAGGAGCATGGTCTTCTCACAAGTCCTCCAGTACGGTTTGCTAGATCAGGCTTCTCAACCAGTGTGCTACGTGGCGATAGCCAGAGATGTAGCTAGGCACGACCTCATGAGATACTTGCTCAACCTCAACTGGACAGTACCTCTGGAGGATAGCTATCTGCTTTCAGGTCCAGGCCCACCTCCCCCCCAAGGAGAACACAGAGACCAGAAGAGAACAGAGTGAGCATTGGGCAAATACAGCGAAGAAGAGCTATTCTGCCTCTTATTCCACCTTGACACTTCAGGACAGAAGCAGAAGAGTGGGACTGACCAGAGCAAACATTCCAGATTAAAGAAAAGCTCATCCTCTCTCTGCTCCTTACCCTTTCTCTTCTATCCCAGAAGCAGGAAATAACATTAGGTTAGCAGTTGTAATGTGTGATCTTGTAGCTGTACACTCCCTGAAGTAAACTGGATGCTCGGGAACCTAAATTCTACACAGAATTTATATGTTTGGAATAGTTCAATTGCGTTAGCTAATCTGATTTTTCTCTGGTGCATAATTGTCTTTTAGGCAGGACATACCCAATAGGCCTGCAGATTTATAAATGTATTTAAACGTTTTTATATACAGCCCCTTCCAGTGATCAGGGCAGTTTGCAATGAACAGAACTCATTTACAAAGAACATAGAACATATCAAACTATATTACAAAGTGCTATTTACAAATCAGCTGTTCACATATACAGCAGAATAGCCAGAGGCGGCTCTATAACTAGGCGGAGTGAGGCGGTCACCTCAGGCGGCAAACTTTTGGGGGCAGCAGAAATGCCCCCAAAAGAGCCGCCTCACTCCGCCTTCGAAAAAAAAAAATCCGATAGAAGAGCCGCTGCCAGGAAGTGCCCCACGGCCGCAACGGAAGAGCCCTCTCCTCTCCCTCGCCGCCAGGAAGTGCCCCGCGGCTGCAACAGAAGAGCCCTCTCCTCTCCCTCACCGCCAGGAAGTGCCCCGCGGCCGTAACAGAAGAGCCCTCCCCTCTCCCTCGCCACCAGGAAGTGCCCTGCGGCCGCGTAGGAAGAGCCCTCCCCTCTCCCTGCCGCCGGCTTTACAGAGCCGCGAAGGGAGAGTTTCTCTTTCTCGCGACTCAGCAGCGCCAGCGGGCTTAGCAGAGCCGCGAGAAAGGGAAACTCTCCCTTCGCAGCTCTGTAAAGCCGGCAGCGAGGGAGAGGAGAGGGCTCTTGCGTTGCAGCCGTGGGGCACTTCCTGGCAGCAGCTTCAGCTTCAGCAGCAAGTTTATTTTAATTTCAATTTCCCTGGGTTGGGGGAGGCTCGGACTGAAAATGGTCAGATGGGGGGGGTTAGGACTGGAAGTGGGCTGATGGGGGGGGGGGGTTAGGACAGGAAGTGGGTTGATGGGGGGGTTAGGACTGGGGGGGGGGTAGGACTAGTAATGGGCTATGGGGGGAGGATAGTACTGGAAATGGGCTAAGCAGCAGGGGGCTAGGGCTGGTAATGGGCTTTTGGGGGTGGCTAGGACTGGAGGTGGGCTGATGGGGGGGGTTAGGACTGGAAATGGGCTGATGGGGGGGTTAGAACTGGAAATGGGCTGTTCCAGAGGGGGGGCTAGGACTAGAAATGGCTGATGGGGGGTTAGGACTGGAAGTGAGCTGATGGGATGATTAGGACTGGTAATGGGCTATGGGGGGGCTAGGACTGGAAGTGGGCTAATGCGGAGGTTAGGACTGGTAATGGGCTATGGGGGGCTGGGACTGGAAATGGGTTGATCGGGAGGGGGGACTAGGGCTGGTAATGGGCTTTCGGGAGTGGCTAGGACTGGAAATAGGCTGATGGGGGGTTAGGACTGGTAATGGGCTATGGGGGGTTAGAACTGGAAATGGGCTGATTGAGAGGGGGGCTAGGTTTGGTAATGGGCTATCGGGGGTGGCTAAGACTGAAAATGGGCTGATGGGGGGCTAGAACTGGAAATGGGCTGTTTGGGAGGGGGGCTAGGACTGGAAATGGGCTGATGGGGAGGTTAGAACTGGAAATTGGCTGATCGGGAGGGGGGGCTAGGACTGGTATTGGGCTAATTGGTGGGGTTAGGCCTAGAAATGGGCTGATTAGGGAGGCTAGGACAGGAAATGGACTTATTGGGGGGGGGGGTTTAGGACTGGTAATGGGCAGTTGGGGGACTAGCACCAGAAATGAGCTAGGTCTGGTAATGGGCTGATTGGATGGCTAGGACTAGAGTGGGCTGATAAGGGGGATAGGACTGGAAATGGGCTGGGACTGGAAACGGGCTAATGGGGGAGGGGAGGAGAGTGCTGCTGGCCCTGGAAGAAAACTAGGGGCTAGTGCTACAAAGGGGCTGATGCAGGAGGATGGTAGAATAGGACTGGAAGGGAGCAGATAATGACAGGGTCTGCCAGGGGAAGGAGGGGGCAGGAAGGGAGCTGACATAGGGGAAGGAGGGGGCTGGAAAGGAGCTGACACCTGGAATGTACTGAAAGGGGACTGGAAGGGAGCTGACACTTGGGGATGGGAATGGTAGGTGGCTGGGTAATGGGGAGGAGGCTGGAAGGGAGCTGACATGTGAATGGCACTGGAAGGGGGATGAACAGAGAGTAGGGCAGCTGAAAGGGAGCTGACTGGGGGGGGTGGCACTGAGAGTGGATGTAAGCTGATATCTGGGATGGTATTTGGACTAGAAGGGGTTGGACAGTGGGGAAGGAGGGGGACTGGAAGGGAATGGACACCAGTAGCAGTCGTGGGGATGCAAGGCAGTTGCCACTGGAAGGTACTGGGAGGGGAGGACTGGAAAGGGGGCTGATACTGGGGAGGGTTACTGGAAATGGAAATGGGCTGATGGAAGGAAGTGAAGAAAACAAGAGATAAGAAATGGCAGATGTACCATAGACCACGGAAAGAGAGCTAAGAGAAGACAGGAAAGCAGAAGCCTCGGATCGGGACCAGCATGATCAGAGAATAAAATGGTCAGACAACAAAGGTAGAAAAAATAATTTTATTTCATTTTAGTGATTGGACTTTGTGCTATTTTATATTTTACACAGTATTGGGGAACTGCATCTCTTATTTATCTGATGTTGCACTGTATGTGGACTCTGGCTTCTTGGGGTTTCAATTTAAATTTTGTCTACATATTTTTATTTTTACTTTAGATTGTGGTTACTTATTCTGTACTTGGTGAGGGTCGTTGTTGTGAGTGTGTGACTGAGGGCAGGTGTTCTGTTAACATGGAGTTTGTACATAATGATCTATACTATACTGTAGTAATTTGACTTGTTCAGCTTTTCAAATAGGTTTATGGATGTTCCAGGGCCCATGTAGTATTTACAGTGAAGCTTTTTTGGATGGTCTCCTTTTATGAGTTTTGGAAGTTTGTGCTGATATGGTATGGAATGGTAAATTTGCTCTTTGTGGTAGGGTTTTGTATTAGTTCACAATATGCCTGGTACTGGAGAATAGTGGTTGTTGTTGCTGTTAGTGAGATGATCATAATCAGATTTTTTTAAAAAAATATTGAGCGGTGGGTGAATGTCCTGGTTCTGCTCTGTATCTACTGGAATGCAAAATATGTTGAAAAAGAAAAAGCAAGAACCATAACGCAGTTTATAACAAAATAAAAATTAGTTATAATTTAGTTTTATAAACTGTGCTGTTGGTTCTTGCTGTCTTTTAGTTCCTTGATGTGCAAAAAGCAAACGGGACCGTACCTAGACGTGTGCAAGCGGTGCAGCCGCACAGGGTGGAAAGGCTTGGGGGCACATTTCGGCTGTCTGCTTTTGCCCTGCCGCCACTGGCAGGACAGTAGCAGGCAGCTGAAATGTGCTCCCCAAGCCTTTTCGCAGCACTTTAAGCAGGTCTGGTTCCTCCCTCCTCCGACGCGATGTCGGAGTAGGGAGGGACAGATATGCTTAAAGTGCCGGTGTCTTTCAGATCGGGCACATGCCCCCCTCCTCCTGCCCATACCTCCGTCCAGTGCTGCCTGCAGTTTCCCTGCTGCCGGAGTCACCATGAAAAAAACAGAGGGCAGCAGCAGCAGCAGGGAAAGAGCAGGCAGTGCTGGATGGAAGTATGGGGGGAAGGGGGGCATGCGCTCGAGCTGCAAGCTGCACATGGTGCGATTGCAGCTTGATACGGCCCTGTGTGCAAACATCTTGCATTTCCTCCATATAATCTAATTGCCTTTTTGGTTTGGTTCAGTCTGAAAAAGCCCTGCCCCCTCTAAGGTGTGTTTGGGGGGGGGGGGGGGTAGGGGGCGCCATTTCAGACTTCGCCTCAGGCAGCAGATTGCCTTGAGCCGCCCCTGAGAATAGCAGATGCTGAGGAAGAGCTAGTTACAGTGTAGGTTGGGGAAGGGAATGGGATAAGGAAGAAATATATTAAATGGAGTTTCATAAAGAGAAAGGTTTAGAGGGGGGGAGAAGAGTAATTACCTAATTAAGCTATATCAAGTGAGAAAGAGGTTCAAGAGGGTATGCATTTATTGTATATGTATTTCTCCAGTATATAGTGGAGAGAAATAGGGGGATCATGGTGTTCGAGGGGGAGTAATAGAGGTGTTGAGGTTAAAGTGTTGAATGAAGAGGAACATTTTAAGCGCTTTTCTAAAAGTCTGTAGATATTTTATTAGTCTTAGGCTGTCTGGGAGAGTGTTCCAGAGAGTAGGCTCTACAAACAAGAACGCTCTTGAACTTGTAGTTTTGATTGTGTTACGGAAATGCACTGGAATTGAGAGGGTATTCTGGGTGCACGTTCTTCTGGATCTAATGGGGTCACTATGGGTAATAAGAGAGGAAAGGCATGAGGGGGCGATCTTATTGTATAGTTTGAAAGTTATCAGTAGATATTTGTATTTGATACATGCTTCTATGGGTAGCTAGTGGAGGGTCTGGATTAGTGGCATGATGTGGTCGTATCGGTGAGAGTTGTGAATCATATGGGCAGCAAGATTCGGTGCCATCTGAAGTTGATGTGTGTTTTTTTTGGGTAGGCCATAAAGTATGCTGTTACAATAATCGAGGAGTAATGAGGGCCTGTAGAACTGAGCAAAAGTCGCTATTATCCAGAAGGTGTCTTAGTGGTTGAATTATAAGAACATAAGATATGCCATACTGGGTCAGACCAAGGTCCATCAAGCCCAGTATCCTGTTTCCAACAGTGGCCAATCTAGGTCATACGTACCTAGCAGTTTCCCCAAAAGACAGGTTCCACAATGCTTGTATTGGGACAAGCATTGATATCCTGGGTCCCTTTTTAATAATGGTTTATGGACCTTTCCTCCAGGAACTTGTCCAAACCTTTTTTAAACCCAGCTACACTAACAGCCTTTACTACATCCTCCGGTAACAAATTCCAGAGTTTGATTACACATTGAGTGAAAAAATATTTTCTCTTATTTGACTTAAATAGTTTACCCTGTAGCTTCATTGCATGTCCCCTAGTCTTTCTACATTCTGATAACAAACAGTCGATCTACGTTTACCTGTTCCACTCCGTTCATTAATTTATAGACTTCTATCATATCTCCCCTCAGCCCTAACCTTTTTAGCCTTTCTTCATAGGGGTATCCTTCCATCCCCTTTACCATTTTGGTGGCTCTTCTCTGAACCTTTTCTAATAATGCTATATCTTTTTTAAAATACGGCGACCAGAATTGCACACAATATTCAAGGTGCGGTCGCACCATGGAACAATACAGAGGCACTATAACATCCTTTGATTTATTTTCCATTCCTTTCCTTATGATACCTAGCATTCTATTTGCTCTCTTGGCTGCCACTGCACACTGGGCAGAGGGTTTTAACATGTTGCCTAAATCTTTTTCCTGGGTGGTGGTTCCTAATGTGGAACCTTACATTGTATAACCATAGTTTGAGTTGTTCTTCCCTAGGTGCATAACTTTGCACTTGTCCATATTAAATTTCATCTGCCATTTTGATGCCCAGTCTTCCAATTTATCAAGATCCTCTTGCAATTTTCCACAATCCTCATGGGTTATAACAATTTTAAATAGTTTTCTGTCATCTGCAAATTTGATAACCTCACTCGTTATTCCCTTTTCCAGGTCATTTATGAATATGTCAAAAAGCAGCGGACCCAGCACAGATCCCTGGGGTACACCACTATTCACCTTTCTCCATTGGGAAAAATCGAAATTACACTTACCTGGTAATTGTAGTTCCTTGAGTGACGACAGTTTAGTCCTCTACTTCTTGGTAGTGCACCTCCTCCTGCAGCTTGGAGACTGAACCAATCAGAAACTTTCCCTCACTGGATGTAGCCAGCTGGAAATCCCATCAGCCTCCAGTGAACTATTGACAAAGCAGACTCACAAGAGCAACAAATAAGTAGCTACGTATGAAATCCTTTTTTTTTTTCCAAATTAAACTAGAAACAAGAACAAAAGATAGCCCCCCCTTAACCGACCAAGGGGTGAGATACTCCATAGCGATACTCTACTTCCCTGCGAAGTCCGGCACAAAAGACAGAGGAAGAAAGGACAACCTACAGTTAGCAAAAGAAGAAAGGAACTCGGCCGTACTCACCTGTCAATATTCTTGCTGATTAAGAACCCGTGCCGAGCTAGCCCTAAAAATCAAGGGCGGGACAGAGGACTAAACTGTCGTCACTCAAGGAACTACAATTACCAGGTAAGTGTAATTTTGATTTCCTTTTCGTTCTTCCAGTTTAGTCCTCTACTTCTGGGATGTAACAGAGCAGTACTAACGGGAGGGACCCTGCCAGCCGGCACGCAACACCGCTGACCCAAAACAGGCATCCCTAGACGCTAGCACATCCAGCCGGTAATGCTTACTGAACGTATGTAACAACGACCACGTGGCCGCCTTACAAATCTCCACCGGTGGAACCAGACCATGCTCTGCCCATGAAGCCGCCTGCGCTTTCATGGAATGCGCTCAAAGACCCACAGGCACCAAATGCCCATGCAACAAATACGCCAAGGCGATTGCCTCCTTAATCCACCTGGAAATGGATGCTTTCGAAGCAGCCTCACCCTTTCTGGAGCCCCCAAACAACACAAACAGCCGATCCGACTTGCGAAAGGAGTTAGAGACAGACAAATAGCGATGTAACACTCATTTTACGTCCAAGCGACTCAAACCTCGATCAGAGGACTGTCCTGCGTCCGCCCTCAGAACCGGGAGCATTACCGTCTGATTGACATGAAAAGGTGAGGACACCTTGGGCAAGAAGGAGGGCACCGGTCTGAGCACCACCTTTTCTCGCGAGAAACAAAGAAAGGGCTCCCTGCACGAAAGGGCTTGCAATTCGCCACCAAAAAGACCACCTTAAGGGTCAAGTCTTTGACCGAACTCTGGGATAAGGGCTCGAATGGCGCCTTGCCTAGGGCCCTTAAGACCAAATTGAGATCCCACGCCGGAACAGAAATCCGGCGGGTTGGATGCAGTCTGGAAACCGCTTTCAGAAAACGCACGACATCACCATGGGCCCCAAGAGACACGCCCTGGATCTTACCTCTATAGCAGGACAAGGCTGCCAATTGTACCTTTAGAGAACTGGCAGCAAGGCCCTTTTCGAAGCAATCCTGCAAAAAATCCAGCACTACTGCCACAGACGCTCTGGACGCTCGTACCTGATGTCTGGAACACCAGTCCTCAAAGATTCGCCAAATGTGCACATACGCGAGCGAGGTTGACCGCTTTCGAACCTGCAGCAAGGTTGAAACGACCGACCTAGAGTATCCCTGCTTTCTTAACCTCGCCCTTTCAATGGCCAAGCCGTAAGCGAGAATCGATCCACCTGTGGCATCCGAAGGGGCCCCTGAATCAGGAGCTCCGGAGACAAGGGAAGCCGCCACGGCCATCCGTCCAAGAGGCGTATCAGATCGGCGTACCAAGGGTGCCGAGGCCAATCCAGCGCTATCAGCAGCACCCTGCCCCGATGGGCTTCGATACGCAGAACCACCCGACCGACCAGTGCCCACGGAGGGAATACATAAAGTAGACCCGACGTCGGCCACGGTTGAATGAAGGCATCGATTCCTTCCGACATGGGCTCTCTCCGCCTGCTGACGAACCGATTTGCTTTCGCCGACTGGCATGACGCCATCAAGTCCATCACCGGAACTTCCCAGCGGCGAGTCACCTGAGCGAACACGTCCGGATGCAATTCCCATTCTCCGGCATCCATGTGTACTCTGCTGAGAAAATCCGCTGCTACGTTTTCTCTTTCGGCAATGTGTGCTGCCAAAATGGCCAGTAAGCGCGTCTCCACCCAGGCAAACAGCATTTCAGACTCCTCCTTCATGGCTGTACTGCCTGTGCCGCCCTGCCGGTTGATGTACGCTACCGTAGCCGCATTGTCCGACAACACTCGCACCGCTCGGCCAGACACTAGACTCTCGAACCGCTGAAGAGCCAACAACACGGCTCTCAACTCCAGATGGTCGATCGACCAGGAGCTCTCCCCCGCTGACCACTCCCCCTGAGCAAAGTGTACTCCGCAATGCGCCCCCCAGCCTGTGAGACTTGAATCCGTGAACAGAGGGAGCCACTCCGGCGGCTCCAGCGGCATCCCCGCTTGTAAGGACGCCGGGTACAACCACCACCGCAGAGCCTGCCATACGCTCAGCGGGCAAGGAAGACTCTTGCTCAGCGACTTGGACTGATTGGACCACCGATGAAGCAAGGCCCATTGTAGTGGTCTCATGTGAAACCGAGCCCAAGGAACCACCTGCAGCGACGCCGCCATAGTCCCCAACACCTGAAGATAATTCCATGCCGATGGTGCTGACCGCTTCCTGAAGTTTCGCACCAGTCTTTGAAGAACTTGCGCTCTGCATTCTGTCAGAAAGACCGACCCTCTCCGGGTATCGAACCGCACTCCCAGATACTCAAGAACCTGCGCGGGTGCTAAATGACTTTTTAGTGGATTGATCACCCAACCTAGGCTCTGCAGAAACTCTACCACCCTTCTGATGGCTTGCATGCTCTCTTCTAGGGACTTGGCCCTTATCAGCCAATCGTCGAGGTAGGGATGCACTAGGATCCCCTGCCTCCGCAATGCTGCCGCCACTACGATCATTATCTTGGTGAAGACGTGGGGAGCTGTCGCCAAGCCGAAGGGTAGTGCTTGAAATTGAAAATGACCCCAAGGCAGGGCGAACCGCAGGAATTTCTGATGCGACGCCCTGATGGGCACATGGAGATAGGCCTCGGAGAGATCGAGAGAAGAGAGAAACTCCCCCTGACGAACCCCTACGATGACAGATCGGAGGGTTTCCATTCGGAAATGCGGAACCCAGAGACACCGATTCACTCTTTTGAGGTCCAGGATAGGGCGAAGAGAGCCGTCCTTCTTTGGCACCACGAAATATATGGTGTAGCGCCCCATACTGTACTCTGCGGGCGGCACCGGGACAACGGCTCCCAGCAGAAGGAGGCGATCTAAGGTCTGTTGAATCTGTAATGCCTTCTGAGGCCCTCTGCAGGGAGATTGAACAAACGAGTCCCTTACCGGCACCACCATATCCAGTGCATAGCCGTCGCGAATAATCTCTAAGACCCACTGGTCCGACGTTATGTGGGTCCAGGCGGAAAGAAACCCCCTCAGGTGTCCCCCGATCGATTGTCCGTCTGCCGGGACCCACAGCCCTTCATTGGGGCTTTCGAGCGGCGCCAGGCGCAGGCGCTGCGAAACCTCTGCTTGCCCCTCGGAACCCTCGGAACCCTTGGGAGCGAGATACAAATCTTCCCCGTTGGGAACCCGCAAACCGGGGAGAACGAAACCTGCGGAAATCTCTAACCTGTCCCCGAAAGGACTGGGAGAATTTTCCCTGCCTGGGCTTATCTTCCAGGAGTCTACCCCCCTTGGACTCTCCCAAATCCTTGACTAACTTATCAAGGTCTTCACCAAACAATAATTTCCCTTTGAACGGAAGCTTGCCAAGTCGAGATTGAGGACCCGTCGGCCGCCCAATTCTTTAGCCAAAGGGCCCTGCGTACCGCTACCAGGGACGCCATACTATTCGATAAAGCCCTGATGAGATCGTAGTGCACATCTGCTAAATACGCCGATCCGGACTCTAAACGCTGGAGTTCCCGCAGCTCATCCTGCTCCAAGGATGTCGACTGCCTGAGGCGCTGGACCCAACGGAGGCAGGCCCTTGTCACCCAAGCACCGCATATGGAGGCCTGTAAGGAAATTGCGTCCGCCTCAAAGGACTGTTTCAACAGCCCATCCATTTTCCTATCCTGCGCCTCCTTCAAGGCCGCACTGCCTTCGACGGGAATAGTGGTCTTCTTCGTGACAGCTGACACCGCGGCATCAATCTTTGGGACGCGAAAGCGGTCCTTGTCCTTGTCCGCCAAGGGATAGAGTTTATTCATAGTTCGTATCCCCTTCAGGCCCGCTTCCGGGTGGTCCCACTCGTTCTGAATCATCTGATCTATCACCTTATGAATAGGGAACACGACGTGCGTCTGGCGCACCGCCTGAATAATAGGATCCGCAGTATCCTCTTCACTTGCAGTCTGCTCGGACGTAAGCCGAAGTGTCTGCAGGGCCTCTACAATGAGGGCCGACAACTCCTCTCTGCGAAACACCCGAATGATCCTCGCCTGATCCTCAGGCTCAGCTATTTCACCTTCTTCTAAATCCTCAAAGACGCCCTCTAAGTCAACTTCCTGCTCATCATCCTCCTGTAACTCCACTTCAGAGGGAGAACGCTCCGGCGTACGTGACCTCTTGGGAGCTCGGGCCACCACATTCTCGGGACCCGCCAGCCCCGAACACAGACTGACCGAGGGGAGAGGGGCCAACGCCGGCACAATACCCTGTCGCTTTCGACAGAACGCCTGATGCATAAGTAAAACAAAATCTGGGGAAAAATCCTCCATGACCCCTGAAACCCCAGATGCCCCCTCGGCAGGCAGGGCGGAGGGCCCAGGAGTCCAAGTCTCCCCCTTCTCTCTCCCTTCGCGCGGCTCTGAAAAGCCCACGCTGAAGCCGCATGGAGGACACTGCAGAGCAGGGGGAAGGGGCTCCGCAGGATGCTCGATTCTGCCGCTGCCACGGTGGAAGTGGCAGCAGCGGCTGTTTTTTAATTTTTAAACCTAGCTGGGCTGATGGGGGGGGAGGGGGATAGGACTGGTAATGGGCTATTGGGGGGCTAAGACTCGAAGTGGGCTGATGCGTGCGAGGTGGTTAGGACAGGTAATGGGCTATGGGGGGGCTAAGACTGGAAGTGGGCTGATGGGGGGTTAGGACAAGTAATGGGCTATGGGGGGCTAAGACTACAAGTGGGCTGATGGGGGGGTTAGGACTGGTAATGGGCTATGGGGGGGCTAAGACTGGAAGTGGGCTGATGAGAGGGGTTAGGACTGGTAATGGGCTATGGGGGGCTAAGACGAAGTGGGCTGATGGGGGGGAGGTGGTTAGGACAGGTAATGGGCTATGGGGGGGCTAAGACTGGAAGTGGGCTGATGGGGGGGTTAGGACAAGTAATGGGCTATGGGGGGCTAAGACTACAAGTGGGCTGATGGGGGGGTTAGGACTGGTAATGGGCTATGGGGGGCTAAGACTGGAAGTGGGCTGATGGGGGGGTTAGGACTGGTAATGGGCTATCGGGGGGGCTAAGACTGGAAGTGGGCTGATGGGGGAGGGGGTTAGGACAGGCAATGGGCTATGTGGGGCTAAGACTGGAAGTGGGCTGATCGGAGAGGTTAGGACAGGTAATGGGCTATGGGGGGGCTAAGGCTAGAAGTGGGTTGATGGGGGGTTAGGATTGGTAATGGGCTATGGGGGGGGCTAAGGCTAGAAGTGGGCTGATGGGGGGGTTTGGACTGGTAATGGGCTATGGGGGGGCTAAGACTGAAAGTGGGCTGATGGGGGGGTTAAGACAGGTAATGGGCTATGGGGGGGCTAAGACTGGAAGTGGGTTGATGGGGGGTTAGGATTGGTAATGGGCTATGGGGGGGCTAAGGCTAGAAGTAGGCTGATGGGGGGGTTAGGACTGGTAATGGGCTATGGGGGGGACAAAGACTGAAAGTGGGCTGATTGGGGGGTTAGGACAAGTAATGGGCTATGGGGGGCTAAGACTACAAGTGGGCTGATGGGGGGGGGTAAGGACTGGAAATGCGATATGGGGGGGCTAAGACTCGAAGTGGGCTGATGGGGGGGTTAGGACAGGTAATGGGCTATGGGGGGGCTAAGGCTACAAGTGGGCTGATGGGGGGGTTAGGACAGGTAATAGGCTATGGGGGGCTAAGCCTGGAAGTGGGCTGATGTGGGGGGTTAGGACAGATAATGGTCTTTGGGGGGCTAAGACTGGAAGTGGGCTGAGGGGGGGGTTAGGACGGGTAATGGGCTATGGGGGGGCTAAGACTGGAAGGGGGCTGATGGGGGGGTTAGGACAGGTAATAGACTATGGGGGGCTAAGCCTGGAAGTGGTCTGTAGGGGGGGTTAGGACTGGTAATGGGCTATGGGGGGCTAAGGCTACAAGTGGACTGATGGGGGGGTTAGGACTGGTAATGGGCTATGGGGGGGCTAAAACTGAAAGTGGGCTGATGGGGGGTTTAGGACAAGTAATGGGCTATGGGGGGCTAAGACTACAAGTGGGCTAATGGGGGGGTTAGGACAGGAAATGGGCTATGGGGGGCTAAAGCTACAAGTGGGCTGATGGGGGGGCTAAGACTGGAAGTGGGCTGATGGGGGGGTTAGGACAGGTAATGGGCTATGGGGGGCTTAGGCTACAAGTGGGCTGATGGGGGGGTTAGGACGTAATGGCTATGGGGGGCTAAGACTAGAAGTGGGCTGATGGGGGTGTTAGGACAGGTAATGGGCTATGGGGGGGCTAAGACTGGAAGTGGGCTGATGGGGGGGTTAGGACTGGTAATGGGCTATCAGGGGGGGGCTAAGACTGGAAGTGGGCTGATGGGGGGTTAGGACTGGTAATGGGCTATGGGAGGGCTAATACTGGAAGTGGGCTGATGGGGGGGTTAGGACTGGTAATGGGCTATCGGGGGGGCTAAGACTGGAAGTGAGTTAATGGGGGGTTAGGACTGGTAATGGGCTATGGGGGGCTAAGACTGGAAGTGGGCTGATGGGGGGGTTAGGACAGGTAATGGGCTATGGGGGGCTAAGACTACAAGTGGGCTGATGGGGGCATTAGGACTGGTAATGGGCTATGGGGGGGTCTAAGATTGAAAATGGGTTTATGGAGGATTAGGACTGGAAGTGGGCTTATGGGGGGCTTAGGAATGGTAATTGGTTATGGGGGGGCTAGGACTGGAAATGGGCTGATGGGGGGGTTAGGACTGGTAATGGGCGATGGGGGGGCTAGGACTGGTAATGGGCTGGGGGGTTGCTAGGACTGGAAATGGGCTGAGTGGAAGGGGGGCTTGAACTGCAAATAGCTGATGGGGACAGGGGCTTGGAATGGAAATCGGCTGAGTGGAAGGGGGCTTGAACTGCAAATAGCTGATGGGGAGGGGGGCTTGGAATGGAAATGGGCTGTGAGGGGAGGGAGTTAGGATTGGAAATGGGCAGAGTGGGGGGCTAGGACAGGAAATGGGCTGATGGAGGGGCTAGGATAGGACTGGAAATGGGCTGTTGGGGGGTGCTAAGATTGGAAATGGGCTGTGGTGGGGGCTTGAATTGAAATGGACTCATGGAGGGGCTAGAACTGGAAGTAGGCTCATGTGGGGCTTGGATTGGAAACGGGCTGCGTGGAGGGGAGCTAGGATTTGACATGGGCTGATGGTGGGGCTAGGAAAGGACTAGAAATGAGCTGATGGGGGGCTGGGATTGGAAATGAGCTGATGGAGGGACTCGGATAGGACTGGAAATGGATGGGGGAGCTAGGACTGGAAATGGGTTGATGGTGGGGCTAGGATAGGATTGGAAATGGGCTGATGCGGGGACTAGAAGGGAGCGGATGCTGGGTGGGGCTGGAACTAGAAGGGAGCTGATGTTGGGGGAGGATTAGAATGGGATGGAACTGGGAGAGTGAAATGGAGAGGGAAAAATATTTTGTGTGAGAGGGAAGACAAATCTACAATTGGCCGGATATTGGGAGAGTAAGTGGGGATTGAGGATGGAGGGGTAAAATTTGAGTGGATGAAATAGGAATGAGGAAAGAGCAAAAGGAGAAAGATTAGTATGTTAAAGCAGATGTAGAGAGAGAATGGAAAAAACTAGAAAACAGAAGAAAGGACAAATGGACAGCAGACGATGGAGAGTTAGCAGAAGACACAAAAAAAACAGAAGAAAGTGGCTGGAGCAATTGCCACTGGAAAAAAATGCACAAAAGGTAGAAAAATATCTCTTTATTTTGAATTTTTCAACTGGAATATGTCAGCTCTTGGAAATGTGCATCATTAACGTCTGCGCTTTGTTTAGTACAAGAGGAAATTAATTTCTGGTTTTATTTCTACAGTGTTGTACATTCCAAGTTTGGCTTTTGGGGTTCCCAGTTTAATTATTGTCTTCCTGTTTCTAAATTGTGATTCCTTGTTTGGTGATGGTCTATGTTCTGCATGTGTAACTGAGCTGAGGTATTCTGTTTATGTAATTCCTATTTGACATTGCCACTTTTTCTCTTTCCCCAGTAGGTCATGTATTGTTATTCTCTGAAATGTATTGATTTAATATTTGCAGTGTTGCCTTTTGATAGGTAGGGTATGGTGCTTTGTGAGTCCTGGTAGTACTGTTAGGATAGGGCGGGTTTGCTATGGGTTCTAAATGGGCAGTGTTTGTAGTAGTTCCTAATGTGCCTGGCGGTTGGTACTGGAATATAGTAATGTAGAAATCTTTTAGTCTTTCTTTATCCATATACTCATTAAGAGGCATGTTTACTAAAAGTAAGTGTATGGTAACATTACGCAAATATTTATGCAAATGAGGCATCTTATGCAAATGAGGCCCCGCACCGAGTCTCCGCACATGGCCCCGCACCCCCCTTGGGCCGCCCCTGATAGCGACTGGTCGAGAATGATACCTAAGTATTTGACTTCCTGTTTAACTTCTATGGCAACTTCATTTATGTAAATTTTAGTGGGTGGTGAAAAGCTTTGGTCCTGGGTTATGTATAGAATTTCTGTTTTATTGAAATTGATATGTAAGTTGTGTGTGGAGAGCTAATTGGTAATGTCCTTGAGACACTCTTGAATTTGGGGGCAAAGGGGATTGGAGATATCTATTGGGTGATAGAACATTATATCATCTGCATATAGATGATAATGTAGTTTATTTTTCCTGAGGATGTTGCAAATGGGTGGCATATAAAGGTTAAAAAGGAGGGCATAGAGGGAGGAATCTTGACGAACACCCTGGGTCTGGTTGAGGATAGAGGAGGTTGCTGAACTAATCAGGACCTTTTGTGTGCGATCTGTGAGATAAGATTTAAACCAGTGTAATACAGTACCTCGTAGGCCAATTTGTTGAAGTTTGGAAATGAGAGGTTTGTGGCAGACGCTGTCAATGGCGGCAGCTATATCAAGAAACACAAGCATAAATACTTGTTTGCAATTGTTAATGCCGCAGATGAGTGTGTTCAAAAGAAACAGCATAAGAGTTTTGACACTGTGGTGTTGTCTAAAACCATGCTGTTGGGTGTCCAAGGGGGCTTTTAAGTCAACAAAGTCTTGTGTTTGGATCTGCACTGCTTTTTCGATAATTTTTGTCAGCAGAGGAAGGCTAGAGATGGGGTGATAAGAATTTGGGAGAGATTTGTCAGTTACATTGGGTTTGAGTATAGGGCGGATAATAGCTTGTTTCAGCGTTGGCATTTGGCCTTTCTCCAGGGATCTATTAACTATGTTAAGTATGATTGGGGAGAAATCATCTTTTGTTTGACTTAATCCATTTGGCAGGGGATATGGTGGTGTTTAGGTTTGCTATTATATTTTTAAGTTGTTTGATGGTGATGGGATAGAATGAGGACCATGTAGCTTGGTTTAGGTGACTGACATTATTTGACTCATGATGGTTGGGGCTAGATGGGGGCTCGCAAGTGGGTATACTTTTGTATAAGTGGGTATAAGTTTGTTCATATAATAGTCGGCTAGGCTTTGGGGATCAGGGTTAGCGGTTTTAGTGAGTGATATGACAATTGTGAAGAGCTCTCTAGGTCTGTTAAGTGCTCTTGTCAAGAGTTTAGCGTGATAATCCTTTTTCCTATTGTTTACTGCTTCCTTATAGGATTTGAGCATAGACATATAGGCCTGGTTGTCAATGTGGGATCTTGTTGCTCTCCATTTGTGTTCCAATTTTCTCAGAGCTTGCTTATACTTCCGGAGATCAGAAGTGTACCAATTTTTGGAGTTTTTAGGTTTGAAGTTTTCTGTTGTTGGGTTGTGTGCTGCCTTTGAGATGATGGTGTTCCAATTATTAATGACAACATCAAGATCAGTATCTGAGGAATATAAATGCGGTATGGTCTTATTTAAAAATTTATCTTCATTATATGATTTGAACTTATTTTAAAATTGTGTAATATTGCTAGTTCCGCTAGGTGTATTACTAGGATAGAAAAGTCGATTAGGTAGTGATCGGTCCAGGGTAAGCGGAGAAAATTAGGAGGCAAGAGGAGGGTGTCGTGTAAGATGTGGGAGGGGAGGAAGATAAGGTCAAGAATATTACCTTTACGATGAGTAGGAGATTGAACAATTGATGAAATCCGAGTTCAAGCATAGCGTTTATAAAGTGAGAGGTATGAGATTGATTCAAAGATGGGAGATTAAAGTCACCAAGAATTATGTGGGGCTTATGCGGCGTTGAAGTGCAGGCAGCTTCCAGGATCGTTGTGAGGCTGTCAGGGTTGGGCGATGGTGGTCTGTAAAAAAGGCTTATTTTAATATTCTTATTATCATTAGAAGATCAATATTATCTGAACTCTCACTACAGTGGCAGGTGAATTTGAGGTCTTTTGAGGTTAGAATAAGGCCACCTCCACCCCTCTTTCTGGACCTAAGACTTTGCAAGATATTATAGCTGGATTCAGCCAGTTGGTTGAGTGAGATGGAGTCTGTGGGAGTAAGCCATGTTTCAGTTAAGCACAATATATGTGGCTTACTGTCTTGAAGTAGGTCTATAATAGCAGGTATTTTGATTCTGATTGATCTAGTGTTAAGGAGGGCTTCTTTTAAAGTGTGTTTAATATTGATGGGAGAATGAGTCGTGTGGGCATGTGTGGGAGACAGGTATATTAGTCTACAAGTGTGGTGTGTGTGGAGTATCGATGGGAAGTTGTTGTGAGTAAAGGGATAGATATTTCTAGGACGATATGGAATTGTTGGAATGTGCTGTGTATGGAATTGGGATTGGAGAGCAATGGATAATGGAGCAAAGAGTACAAGGAGGATCAGCATGAAAGTAAGCTTCATGGTTGTGCTTAGAAGCGGTTCTAAGTTCACAATACAGAGTATCTATACTTTTTACTGAGTATAACCGCAAGATACAGAGGAAGATTTGGTAAGCAATGTATCAATAAGCTATTTTTCAGAATTATTGCATGTGGAATAGTTAGAGCAATGTATCAGGATTCAAGATGACAGTTTGAGTAGCCTAATGGTGGGCTAAGTGGCAAATCAGGTAACAATGGCTTAAGAGCAGGGAGATAGTGAAGGCTTTAAGGTGCGAGGGGACAGATAAGACAAACTTATATTATAGAGAATAGAAAGAAGATTATACTCTTGGGGTTGATTTGCCTTTCAAGGCTACAGTATAATATAACAGAGAAGGTCCATGCAAGAGTCTTGAGTGAAGGCAGCCTGGAGGCGGTTAGTTTACTTCTGTGATAGAGGCACCGCCAAGTAGTAGACATTCAGCATTGTGTATTCAAGGAGATCAGCTGATAATTATCGGGATTGTGTAGTGATTTTGGTGATGTCGGCAGAAACCCAGAAACTTAGTTTTGTAGTATTAGATGATGGGAATTTCATGGCCGATTGATTGTTGTTTTGTGAGTAGAATCCCTGCTCTCATTACCTGCCTAAGAGTCACACCAAAGGGCCCTCTGGCGAGGCCCTCAGGCGCAGGAACATCCGCAGCACACTGCTTTTTAAAGGCTCCTTAGCAGCTGAGTGATGATGCTTATGAGGTGGAGCTGAGCAACCACATGCAGCAATGGGGTTTCCCTTGGAGCTCTTTGGAAACAAAGGATTTCACTTTTGCAGGATGGATGCCAGTGCACTCTGTACTGCTGCCTTGGGGGAATGGATTTAGGCACGTCCCCGGTAGTGGCCAAAAATATTTTGTAGTGACAACACTTAAAGAATGTTGGAGAGGAGGAGTGGCCTAGTGGTTAGGACAAGGTACTTCAGGCCGGAGGGCCGGGGGTTCAAGTCCCACCTGGGGACAGCAATCTCAGGCCGGAGGGACTGGGATTTCTAGTCCTATAGGCACTCCTTGTGGTCTTGGGCAAGCCACTTAACCCTCCAATGCCCATGTTCCCTGTAAGTATTAGCATATGTGTGTCATATCCCCTCGTGTTAAATGTATCTCCCAATTAACCGCTTTGACCCGGTGAAAAGCGGGATATAAATACAGCTAAATAAATAAATAAATGTGCTTTTAGGTATAGTTTGAAAGTGGATTGCTACAATTTTTCATAGAGAGAATCCACTAGATTTCTCCCTTGCTCCCCCCCTAAACTCAACTGATTGTTCACTACTAGCACTAAAAGGAACAAGCATCCAAGGCAAGAGAGAAGCTTGCTCCAACTTACTTTACGCCCATCTGCATGTACTGCTTCAAAGAGGTGCCACTATGGTACAGAGGCCCTTCTCTCCTCCTCCTCTAGCTTTCTAATCTTTGGGATCTCTGACACCCCCTACCAACCCCTACTGTCTGGGATCCGTTCTCCAGTCTTGCCTATGGGTACCAAAATCATAAATCTGGACCTGTCAGAAATCTGATAGTCTTAGTCCCCTCTTGCCTCCTGTTGGTAGCCAGCACTTCGTACCCTCTGCTGGCTTCAATCTGCTGCCTGACTTCATGGAGCCCTGCCCTCTCACATGACCTGCTGACCTCATATGCTCAAATCTGAGGCTGAATCTGGCAGAATGAGGCACCCACAGATAAAAAATGCTGCTCACCCTCTGCCAGTGAGAGGGACTGAGCAGAGAGGATCATACAGATTTGGTTTGTGTGCCACAAGGACTATACAAACTCCAAATGTGCCACAAAATAAAAAAGGTTGAGAAACACTTTATCGGTAACTAGAAAGAAGGCGTGATCAAGAGTTGGACTTTATTTATGGAGCTAAGAATATGCCATGATTCAAAAGATTTCAAAAGGAACTTTAAAATATTTCTTTTCTTTCAGAATAAGACTTTTGTCTATTGATTCTCAGTTAAGAGTTAGCTTCATGCAGGGCAATATTCAGCCTGTGGTGGTCAGCATATTTTTTATACACCAAATGCTTTTGACAAAATAATGCAGATATTCAGCGGCACTATCTGGATAGTGGATGGCGTTGAATATCCAGATTGTGCAACCACTACCTGGATAAAGGCCAACATGTAGGACATTTTTGTCACCTGTCCGAGCTGCTATCTCCAGCCCGACTCTGCCCTGGCACTATCCTGTAATTTCAGTGGCACTATCTGGATAGTGAATATCAGGCTTTTAGCTATCAGGCCCATGGGGCTTGTTAGGATCTGATTGTACTTTGAGATGTACTACAAGCTTAAACTGTAAGGGGCACCTGCTAACAGGATAACAGCCAGCCAATGAAATATTTAGTAGCACCATACGTATAGTTTCAACAATCACATGAAAAAAGGGGATCAGTGAAATTAAACTATCACACACACCACTGAAATGGTAACTCACATTGTGGTAGGGTATGGCCTGTAAACTAGGCCTAGATCCTAACCCCCACCTGGGATTAGTGCTGAGAGGAACCAGAGTTTGAGAATCTGCTTTAAACTGCTTTTGAAAACTTTGTATAATTCCTTTATGCTGATGATAGAACTGGTCTTGAATTCTCTGAGCTAGAAATGGCCTTGAAGTAGAAATGTATCTATACCTAAGACTGTGCCTTTGTTAGAATAGCCTGAGAAGGGAGCGTGTGAGGAGAAGAGGTTGCTGCTCACCACTGTGCCCGCTGGTGTTTCTCCTGATGGCGTTGGAGTGCATGTTCCACCTCGGCGGCGCCTACCCCTGACATCATCTAAGGGGGTTTAAAGCCCGGAGGCTTGTCTCCTCAGTGGGAGCGTGTAAGGAGAGGAGGTTGCTGCTCACCACTGTGCCCGCTGGTGTTTCTCCTGACGGCGTTGGAATGCATGTTCCACCTCGGCGGCGCCTACCCCTGACATCATCTAAGGGGGTTTAAAGCCCGGAGGCTTGTCTCCTCAGTGGGAGCGTGTGAGGAGAGGAGGTTGCTGCTCACCACTGTGCCCGCAGGTGTTTCTCCTGATGGCGTTGGAATGCATGTTCCACCTCGGCGGCGCCTACCCCTGATGTCATCTAAGGGGTTTAAAGCTCGACCGCTAAGCAGTACGCGATAGCGGTCGTGTTCTAAAGGGGCGCGTTATTAAGGGGCTCGCTCCTTATGCGCTCCTTTGGCACTCGAGGAGCTCGGGAGCTGGCTTGTGGTATTGCAGAATGGGTAGACGGAAGAAAAGACCTCTAAATGTGAGTACTGAAAACCCTACTAAAGCTGATCGACATCTTGTTGCATTGAACAGTAATGAGGGGGAGGTTGTTGCTGCAACTCTGACTCAGCTCCCTAGTAATGGCTCCTCTTTATCTTTGGGGGTTAGTATCTCTTCCCCCTCTGCTGCCATTTTAGATTCCGCTCCTGTGACTTCCTCTCCTTTGAGGAACGATGTGCTTTTACAAGTGGACTCTGCACCTTTTATATCTGTTTCTGGGCCTTCGTTGGTTTCCGGGAGAGCTCCACTACCTCGGATCGGTGTTTCTATTTTGCCAGTGGCTTCGCAGGATGTTTCCCTTTCGGATGTATGGAAGGTTCTTACTAGGATTGAGTCTTCATTGAATTCCGTCGTTTCGCAAATGTCGGACTTTACTAGAGACTCTGTAGTAAAATTTTCTCAACATGATTCTCAGATTGATACCTTGGGGGAAAGATGCCAGAAGTTGGAAGCTCATTGTACTGTGTTACAAAATTCTTCGTTGTCCTTTATGAAAGACAGTCTTATTCTCCATACTCAACAGGAGTTATTGGAAAATAGTCTGCGTGCTTTCAATTTGAGGTGCTTAAATTTTCCTCACTCTCGGTTTATATCTCCTCAAATTCTATTTGATAAGTATTTGGTAGATATTTTGGGATATCGAGAAGATAATAAGCCGTCTGTGACTAAGTTGTTTTATATTCCTCCCAAAGGGGCCTCTCCGGCAGATGCTTCTGCTGGTCTAGCCCCAGTTATATCTCAGGAGTCTTTGAATATTTCTGATTATATTGAGTCTTCTCAAGACAACATTCCAACTAGAGCTACCCTTCTGGTGTCCTTTACCTCGGAAGTTGATAAAAATGCTGTAATGCGTTTATATTTTTCAAGAATATCCTGAGTAGGGGGAACAGGGAGCTAGGCCCAAAGAGGGTCCTCAATTGGACAGGTGCAAGGGGCGTTGGGACCAATAGAAAGTTTGCCTGTATCAAACTGTAAAAATTGTATATAAAGGAATTTGCTCCTGTACTCCATTGCTCAGTCTCTTTTGGACACGCTCCTGTCTGAGCCTGTGCACAATAAATTGGCTTGGATCCTGCAGCTGACTCCTGGTTTTATTCATTGCGTGCACTTCGCTGCTACATATTCTTGGTGTGTTGGCCGGGAATGTGCGAGTTGTGGATGGTATTCAAGTGAATATAACCACGAATTACCGCCTCAAGGTTTGGTCCGGCTGGAACTGTGTCAGGCTGACCACAGGGGAAACCTCAGGCGCCACCGGTCCTCTTGTATCGGAGAGGGTTCCGCCTTGCCTCGGCGGATTACTGGGTCTGGCCGGCCAACACCTCCGAACCCGAGGGGAGTCCGGGATTCAACCCAAGAACTGGTTCTGAATCAGGTACCGGATCCGGTGAGTAGAAATTTCTTTGCTCCTCAGTCAGTTAGTTTTGGGTATGTCTTGCATGAGTATACGCGAGACTGAATTGGTATGGGAATACGGTACCGGGAGACTGATCACCTCTCAGGGCAGTCCTAGTACGTCTCGCATGGTAAATGCGTGAGACCGAAGCCACAGCCCTTGATAAAACAGGGAGCCCTAGAACATCTTGCATGAGTATGCGCGAGACTGAAACTGCTGTTTTTGGTTAGTCAGTAAGGCCTGGGAATTCTGGAATGTTGCTAGCATGTCTGTTTCTGTCTCCCTCTGTTTCTAGGGCTGCCCGGACCCCTTACCAGCAGTCCGATCACCCACACCCTCTGTCTGTTGTCTAATCGCGGGTTTCACTTCTGGTATAATGTAAGGTTATTAATTAGGGAATGGAAAATATGGACTTGGCAACAGAAATGAAGCTGGAGAAAGATTGATAGAATTCTGCAAGACCAATGATCTATTCATCTCAAACACCTTCTTTCAGCAACACAAGCGACGACTGTACACATGGACTTCACCCAATGGATTGTATAAAAATCAAATTGACTACATCTGTGGAAGTCAACGATGGAAAAGCTCTGTAACATCAACAAAGACAAAACCTGGAGCTGACTGTGGTACAGATCATCAACTACTAGTATGCAAACTCAAGCTAAAGTTGAAAAAGAGCAAACCACTCATGAATGCACCAAAATATGACCTTGAGAATATACCACTGGAATTTAAAGACTGCCTGCAAAATCGATTTGCTGCCTTAGATACAAATGACAGAGCTCCGGAAGAGTTATGGAATGACATCAAGAAGGTTGTGCTGGAAGAAAGCGAGAAGTCTCTACAAAAGGTGAAAAAGCAAAAACGGCCAAAATGGATGACGGAAGAAACTCTGAAAATTGCCCAGAAACGCAGAGAAGCTAAAGCCAAAGGAGAAAGAAAGACAATCGCAGAACTCAACAGAGATTTCCAACGTGCAGCAAGACAGGACAAGGAAAAGTACTACAATGACACTTGCAAGGAAATAGAAGCAGAAACTATTAGAGGAAGAACAAGATCGGCTTTCCTAAAGCTGCGAGAGTTAAAGAAAAAGTTCCAGCCTCGAATTGGAATGTTACAAGATGCTCAAGGTTCTATGTTGAATGATGCTGAGAAGATCAAGAAAAGGTGGAAGGAATATACAGAGTTTTTATATGATAAAGATCAAGTGGACCAACAGCCCTTTCAACCTATACCTTATGATCAGGAACCATTGGTGATGAAAGAAGAAGTTGAAGCAGCATTGAAAGCCTTATCAAAGAACAAAGCACCAGGCATTGATAGCATTCCCATAGAAGTATTGCAGCAATCTGATGCAGCTGTTACCGTACTTACAAGGCTCTGCCAAGAAATATGGAAGACAACATCATGGCCAACTGACTGGAAAAGATCTGTGTTTATACCAATACTAAAGAAAGGTGATCCAACTGACTGTGGAAATTATCGCACAATCGCTCTGATCCCACATGCCAGCAAGATTCTACTGAAGATTATTCAAAAGAGACTACAGCCATACCTAGAACAAGAACTACCTGAAGTGCAAGCAGGGTTCAGGAAAGGGCGAGGAACGAGAGACATCATTGCGGATGTGAGATGGATCCTTGAAAAGACTAAAGAATACCAAAAGGATATCTATTTGTGCTTTATCGACTATAGCAAGGCTTTTGACTGTGTAAACCATGAGAAACTCTGGGCCACATTAAGAAGCATGGGTATACCAGAACACCTGATCGTTCTCTTGCGTAATCTGTACATTGATCAAGAAGCAACAGTTCGAACGGAACAAGGAGAAACAGAATGGTTTAAAATAAGCAAAGGTGTAAGACAAGGCTGCATACTTTCCCCCTACCTATTTAATTTATATGCAGAACAAATCATCAGAGAAGCAGGACTGTATGAAGACAACAGAGGTGTGAAGATTGGTGGAAGATTCATCAACAACCTTCGCTATGCTGATGATACCACATTACTGGCTGAAAGTGAAGATGATCTGAAACATTTGCTTCTCACAATCAAAGAACATAGTCTCAAAATGGGCCTGCACCTTAATGTAAAGAAGACAAAGATCATGACAACTGGCATAATCAACAGGTTCATCGTTGAAGGAGAAGAAATTGAAATCGTGAACAACTTTAACCTACTTGGATCAACTATCAATAAAGAAGCAACAAGCAGTCAAGAAATCAGACGACGCATTGCTCTTGGCAGAATGGCTATGAAAGACCTAGATAAGATTCTCAAGATCAGAGATGTCTCTCTCCATACAAAGATTCGACTTGTTCAAGCCATGGTATTTTCAATAACATCATATGGATGTGAAAGCTGGACAGTGAAAAAGACAGACAGGAAGAAAATTGATGCCTTTGAATTATGGTGCTGGCGGCGAATACTGTGTATACCATGGACTGCCCGAAGAACAAACCAGTCGGTACTAGAAGAGATCAAACCTAAGCTTTCTTTAGAAGCTCAGATGACAAGACTTCGACTTTCATACTTCGGACACATCATGCGAAGAGAGAGAGATCATTAGAGAAAGACATCATGCTTGGCAAGATAGAAGGTCAACGCAAAAGAGGAAGGCCAGCAATGAGATGGATTGCTACAATAACAGCAGCTACGGGTACCAGTCTGTCAACAATGAGCCGCCTGACTGAAGACCGAACACAATTTAGGATAGCTATCCAGAGGGTCGCCATGAGTCGACTCCGACTCGACGGCACTTAACAACAACACTGAGGAAAGGAAAAAAAACCTCAGGAGTCACTTTAAGGAATCGAGTCTAAGCACAGCACAGCGAAGACGAGCTGTCTCTGTGATTTTATTTTTTTCAGCACAGCGTGAGAGACGGTATCTCTAGCAAGCAGGGGGAGAAGGGGTGTATCTTTTACACAGTCTGCTTATTAACCCCTTCGGATCTCCTCAACTGTTTTTGTTATATCTCTGCCCTGCCTGTATTGTTACTTCACTTGTACCTGTAATATTAGTTTGCTGGTTATATCTCGGCCCTGCCTGTATTTCTATGTCAACTGTTCCTGTTATATTATTATTTTTATTCTTTTATTTATTTATTTATTCTCTGATTTATGGGGGAAACCTGAACGGCTTAGAGGTCCGAGTACGGACCAAGGGAGGAGGAAAGCATTAATTTTACAGTTGCTGAATGAGTGAGAGAGTGACAAAGATTTTGAACAGCATTTTTGAACAGCATGGGAGGGGGTGTATCTATATTGAGCCTTCCGCAGCGTCTCCTTAAGAACTTTAAGAGGGGTTTCTCTGGTGATTATGTAATTGTAATGACCCCCAGGTCGATGGGAAGTTTTATGTGAACGGGAATTGCCCCCCCCCCCCCCCCCCGTCTTTATAGAGTGCACCCAGAGGAACACTGCCACATAGTTCTATCACGCTGGGAATTTTGGATTTTGCCAGCATGTCTGTTTGTGTGTGTGTGAATGAGAGGTCTTGAAACACAGACCAAGCGAGTGCGGACTCCTGAGTAGCGCAGTTCCTGGCCGGGTGACCGCGCCCAGGTCGCAAAAAGGAGGAAGCGTTCAGTGTTTGTCTACCTATTTGTTCCTAGGGCTGTACGGACCCCTTACCTGCAGCCCGACTACCCGCCCCTACCGTCTGTTGTTGTGTACATCATTATGGGAGGGTCGGAGTCCACGCAAACTCTGTTGAAATGTATGATCAAGAATTTTAGTAAGGGATTTACCGGAGACTATGGAATAAAACTGTCTCCGTCCCGATTAGAACTGCTCTGTGAAAGGAGTGGCCGGTTCTGATCGCCTCATGGCCCCCTGAGGGTACCTTTGATGTTAGTATTGTATCTAGAGTACACCAGATGGTCCGAAAAGACCGCCCCAACCAGTTCCCCTATATAGATTTCTGGTTAAGTGTTTGTGAAAAAGAGCCCTCCTGGATGAAGTGTTGTTATGAGGAACAGTGCAGGATATTTGTAGCAACCACCCGGGGGCCCCAGAAGCCTGGGGAAAAGAAACTGCCTGTTTATTCTACCCCAGAATCTCCAGACATTCCGTCCCGTCCGCCCCAGTTCCTCTATAGGCCAGTCCCCTCGGCTCCGCCACCATCCCAGGCAGAGCCTGTCCCGGAGGGACCCATCCCTGCAGTTTTACCCCAAGTAGGCCCCCAACTGCCTCCGCAACTGGAGGACGCATGCTCCCTCCTGGCCGGAAGCCCCGGCTCCGTTCAGAGTGCCTCGGGAGGACCGCTGTCCACCGATGACACTGCAAGCAGGAATTCATTTGCCAGTTCAGGGTCACTTACAGCAGACGCCCAAAGCCAGGGAGCAGCATTCCAACAACCCAGCCTACCTTATGCCCTCAGAAGTATAACTACAAGCCAATGGGATGGTCATGTTATGCCGTTGCGCCAGGTCCAAGGCCTACCCACTCTTGATAACCAGAGCCAGGTTGTGGTGGGACCAACTAGCTTTGCCTATGTGCCTTTATTGAACTGGAAGACGCATTATGCATCCTATACTGAGAAACCCCAAGATTTGATTGAATTAATGTCTAGTATTATGCAGACCCATCAGCTTACCTGGTCTGATTGTCGTCAACTCCTGTCTACTCTCTTCACTATTGAAGAACGAGCACGGATTGTGCAAGCGTCCACCCAATGGTTAGAAGAAAATCTGGTAGGAGAAGCAGGCCTAAATTTCCGGCAAGCAGCCGCCGTGGACTTTCCAAATAAGAACATAAGAACATAAGATATGCCATACTGGGTCAGACCAAGGTCCATCAAGCCCAGTATTCTGTTTCCAACAGTGGCCAATCTAGGTCATATGTACCTAGCAGTTTCCCCAAGAGACACAAGTTCCACAATGCTTGTACTGGGTCAAGCATTGATATCTTCGGTCACTTCTTAATAATGGTTTATGGACCTTTCCTCCAGGAACTTGTCCAAACCTTTTTTAAACCCAGCTACACTAACAGCGTTTACTACATCCTACGGTAACAAATTCCAGAGTTTGATTACAAGTTGAGTGAAAAAATATTTTCTTTTATTAGTCTTAAATAGTTTATCCTGTAGCTTCATTGCATGTCCCCTAGTCTTTCTATATTCTGATAACGTAAACAATTGATCTACGTTTACCCGTTCCACTCCGTTCATTAATTTATAGACTTCTATCATATCTCCCCTCAGCCGTCTCTTTTCCAGGTTAAAGAGCCCTAACCTTTTTAGCCTTTCTTCATAGGAGTATCCTTCCATCCCCTTTACCATTTTGGTGGCTCTTCTCTGAACCTTTTCTAAAATCGCTATATCCTTTTTAAGATACGGCGACCAGAATTGCACACAATATTCAAGGTGCGGTCTCACCATGGAACGATATAGAGGCATTATAATATCTTTTGTTTTATTTTCCATTCCTTTCCTTATGATACCTAGCATTCTATTTGCTCTCTTGGCCACCGCTGCACACTAGGCCGAGGGTTTTAACATGGTATCCACAATGACGCCTAAATCTTTTTCCTGGGTGGTGGTTCCTAATGTGGAACCTTGCATCGTGTAACCATAGTTTGGGTTGTTCTTCCCTAGGTGCATAACCTTGCACTTGTCCACATTAAATTTCATCTGCCATTTTGATGCCCAGTCTTCCAATTTATCAAGATCCTCTTGCAATTTTTCACAATCCTCTTGTGTTTTAACAACTTTAAATAGTTTTGTGTCATCTGCAAATTTGATAACCTCACTCGTTATTCCACTTTCCAGGTCATTTATGAATATGTCAAAAAGCAGCGGACCCAGCACAGATCCCTGGGGTACACCACTATTCACCTTTCTCCATTGGGAAAATTGGCCATTTAGCCCTACCCTCTGCTTTCTATCTTTTAACCAGTTCCTGATCCACAATAGTACACTGCCTCCTATCCCATGACTCTTTAGTTTTGCCAAAAGTCTCTGATGAGGGACCTTGTCAAAGGCTTTCTGAAAGTCCAGATACACAATATCAACCGACTCACCTTTGTCCACCTGTTTATTCACTCCTTCAAAAAAACATAACAGATTAGTAAGACAAAATCTTCCTTGTCTAAAGCCATGTCGGCTGTCTCCCATTAGGTTGTGACTATCTACATGCTGAGTAATTTTATTCTTTATGATGGTTTCTACCATTTTTCCTGGTACTGACGTCAGGCTCACCGGTCTGTAGCTTTCCGGATCACCCCTGGAACCCTTTTTAAAAATTGGTGTTACATTGGCGATCCTCCAATCTTCAGGCATTAGAGATGATTTTAATGATAGTTCACAGATTACTGATAGCAGGTCTGCAATCTCATATTTCAGTTCTTTCAACACCCTTGGATGTATACCATCCGGCCCAGGTGATTTGCTACTCTTCAGTTTATCTAATAGTTGTAAGACATCTTCCCGATGTATCGATATTTCCTTCAATTCTTCCGCACCTTTAAATACCACTTCAGTCATGGGTAACATCCCTACATCTTCCTCAGTAAAGACCGAAGCAAAGAATTCATTCAGTCTCTCCGCTATCGCCTTTTCGCCTCTTAGTGCTCCTTTGACCCCTCTATCATCTAATGGACCAACTGACTCTCTCACAGGTTTTTTGCTACGAATGTACTTGAAAAGGTCTTTATTTCGCGTTTTTGCTTCCGCAGCAAGCTTCTTCTCAAATTCTCTCTTTGCCTGCCTTATCAATGCCTTGCATTTGACTTGCCAGTGCTTGTGCTGTTTCCAGGTTTCGTCGTTTGGCTCTTTTTTCCATTTCCTGAAAGATGCTTTTTTGGCAACAGCCTCTCTGACCTCACCTTTAAACCATGCTGGCAGTTTTTTAGACTTCCTTCCACTTTTCTTAAAGCATGGAATACAGCTGGTCTGGGCTTCCAAGATAGTATTTTTCAACAACACCCAAGCTTGATGTATGTCTTTAACCTTTGCAACTGCTCCTTTTAGTTTTTTCTTAACTGTTTTCCTCATTTTATCATAGTCTCCCTTTCGAAAGTTAAAAGGTAGTACTGTGGATTTCCTTACTATCCCTCCTCCACTAATTAAATCAAAGGCGATCATGCTATGATCACTATTGCCAAGTGGCCCCAACACCCTTATCTCTTGCATTAGATCTGGTGTTCCACTAAGGACTAGGTCTAATATGGCTTCCCCTCTGGTCGGTTCATGAACCAGCTGCTCCAAGAAGCAGTCATTTATTTCATCTAGGAACTTTATCTCCCTAGCATGTCCTGACGTGACACTGACCCAGTCGATACCGGGGTAATTGAAATCACCCATTATTATTACTGCGCTGTAACTTTTGTTAGCTTCCTTGATTTCTTTGAGCATTTCATCATCCATTTGGTCATTCTGGCCAGGTGCTCGATAGTACACCCCCACTGCCATTGCCTTCCCCCCTTTATATGGAATTTCAATCCATATAGATTCTACAGCAGATTTTGTTTCCTGCAAAACTTTAATCCTTTCTGAGTCAATGCCCTCTCTAACATAGAGTGCAACCCCTCCACCAATTTGATCAGCTCTATCATTACGATATAGTTTGTACCCAGGTATCACAGTGTCCCACTGGTTGTCCTCCTTCCACCATGTCTCTGATATTCCAATCATATCTAACCTTTCATTTAGTGCTATATATTCTAACTCTCCCATCTTATTCTTTAGACTTCTAGCATTTGCATACAAGCATTTTAGAGAATGTATTTTATTCATGTTAATTTGGCTATTGTTAGACATGGGTAAATTGGGATCTTTAAGCTCTGTCTGCTCCATACTTGAGGGCATTTGGGCTACTTTACTCTTTTGTGGAACCTCTCTGCTTTTGGTAGTATCCTTCAAGGATACATTCTTCCGAACCATCCGCTCTTGGGCGACTGTCGGCTTTCCCCTAATATCTAGTTTAAAAGCTGCTCTCTCTCCTTTTTAAAGGTTAATGCCAGCAGCCTGGTTCCATCCCGGTTAAGGTGAAGCCCATCCCTTCGGAAGAGCCCCTCCTTTCCCCAGAATGTTCCCCAGTTCCTAATAAATCCAAAACCCTCATCTCTGCACCATTGTCTCATCCACGCATTGAGACTCCTGAGCTCTGCCTGCCTTTTGGGTCCTGTGCGTGGAACAGGAAGCATTTCGGAGAATGCTACCATGGAAATTCTGGATTTCAACTTCCTACCTAAAAGCCTAAATTTTGCCTCCAGAACCTCCCTACCACATTTTCCTATGTCATTGGTACCGACATGTACCAAGACAGCAGACTCCTCCCCAGCACTATCTAAGACCTTATCTAGGTGGTGCGTGAGGTCCGCTACCTTCGCACCAGGCAGGCATGTTACCAGGCGATCCTCACGTCCACCAGCCACCCAGCTATCTACATGCCTAATGATCGAATCACCAACTATAACGGCTGTCCTAACCCTTCCCTCATGGGCACATGGCCCTGGAGAAACTTCCTCGGTGACGATCCTAGATGGGATCCGAACAGTGTCGATGGGGCAGCGGCCCTTAAACGGTTCCACCAAGCCCTACTGCAAGGCCTGAAGAAAGGAGGCCGGAAGGCCATGAATATCGGAAAGGTATCCGAAGTCATCCAGCGTTTGGATGAGAGCCCAGCGGCCTTTTATGAACGCTTATCTGAAGCCTATAGACTATATACCTCATATGATCCGGCAGCCCAGGAAAATTTGCGCATGGTAAATGCGACCTTTGTGAGTCAGTCCCAGGGAGACATAAGACAGAAACTGAAAAAGTTAGAAGGGTTTGCGGACATGAATGCAGCCCAGTTAATGGAAGTTGCTCAGAAAGTGTTTGTGAATCGTGATCAAGAACGACGGAAGGAAAGTGAACGTAAAATGAAGAGGAAAGCTGATTTCCTTGCTGCAGCTTTAGTTGAACGACGAGGAGGAAGTTTCTCTAACCAAAGGACCAGAGGACATGGAAGGGGCCGAGGAAATGGTCAGCCCCCCATTGGGCACAAATCAGTGTGCCCACTGTAGAGAAGAAGGACATTGGAAAAATGAATGCCCAAACTTGGACTCCGCCTCCCGGAGGGGAGGAGGGAGCACATGGAGAGCAGGGGGACGATTCCAGAATCGGGGAGGAATGCATCGCACACAGTTCCAACAAGAAGAAGCAACTATGGAGGGAATGGCAGCCGAAGGGGGCTACAGCATGTATGAAGACTAGGCCAGACCGGGCTCCAAGTTTCCTCTAGGTCCCCAGGAGCCTATGGTCAGTTTGAAGATTGGGGACCAATATATGGACTTCATGGTGGATACGGGGGCTGAACATTCGGTGGTAGCAAAGCCAGTAGCCCCTTTGTCTTCTTGATCCATCACCATTGTCGGAGCTACTGGAACTAGAGCCACTAAACCTTTCTTGCAGAACCGCACCTGTGAATTAGGGGGATGGAAGATAACCCACCAGTTCCTGTACATGCCTGAATGCCCAATCCCCCTCTTGGGCCGAGATATGCTCGCTAATCTCCAGGCACAGATATCCTTTGCTGAAGGGGTAGAAATGGAAATGACTCTGAACTCAAGATCTGCTGGCCTAATGGTGTTGACTGTCCCCCGCGAAGAAGAATGGCAGTTCTATAGTACACTTCCGCCCAAGGCAGCCAGTCCCCGTATACCCACCAATATTCTGGCTCCGCCTGAGGTATGGGCAGAGGATAATCCTCCAGGCCTAGCAAAGAATGTAGCCCCTGTTCTCGTCACCCTCAAACCAGGAGCGGAACCAGTGCATGTGAGACAATACCCTCTTCCGCGACCAGCGATTGAAGGCATTCATCGTCATCTAATGTAGTTATTGAAGTATGGACTTCTCAGAATGTGCCAATCGCCCTGGAATACCTCCCTCCTCCCTGTCAAGAAGCCTGGGACAGGTGATTACCGCCCAGTGCAGGATTTGAGACGAGTAAATGAAGCAGTTGTAACCATACATCCAGTAGTACCACACCCTTATACTCTCCTGGGACTGATCCCCGCCGAAGCTACTCATTTCACCATCCTGGACTTGAAAGATGCGTTCTTCTGTATACACTTAGCACTAGCCAGTCAATTTCTGCTCACCTTTGAATGGGAGGACCCTACTATCGGAAGGTGAGGTCAACTCACCTGAACTCGATTACCCCAAGGATTCAAGAACTCGCCTACCCTCTTCAGTGCTGCCCTCAATCAGAATCTTTCAAGTTATTCTGTGACTCCAGGGAAGAGAGTCCTTCTTCAGTATGTGGATGACCTGCTAGTAGCCACTAACTCCAAAAATGAATGCGTGCATGCCACCGGTGATCTCTTGTACCTCCTGAATGAAGCCGGATACAAGGTCTCAAGAGCCAAGGCGCAGTTATGTCAAACTGAGGTCAAATATCTGGGATTCGATCTGTCCAAAGGGATTCGGAAATTGGGACCAGAGCGTAAGGAGCATCCCTACCCCAACCACCAGAAAGCAGGTGAGGGCTTTTCTGGGAGCTGCAGGCTATTGTCGAATATGGATACCCAATTTTGCGCTGGTGGCAAAGCCATTGTATCAGGCCACCAAAGGAATGGAGCAATCTCCTCTGGAATGGGGACCTGAACAGGATGTAGCTTTCCGATCATTGATGTCCTCACTAGCCCTGGGTCTGCCAGATGTACAGAAACCATTTCGCCTATATGTCCATGAGTCAAGTGGAAATGCTCTGGGTGTATTGACTCAACCTCTTGGATCCTGGCAGCGACCTGTAGCTTATTTATCAAAACAACTGGACACTGTCGCAAAGGGATGGCCACCTTGCTTGAGAGCCGTTGCAGCTACAGCCCTCCTGGTGGGTGAGGCTGACAAGCTCACCCCAGGTCAAAATCTCCAAGTTACGGTACCACATTCTGTTCTAACCCTCATGGAACACAAAGGAAATTACTGGTTCATGAATTCCCGAATGCTGAAGTACCAAAGTATGTTATGTGAAAACCCCCGATTGCAGTTGATCGTCAGTCAAGCTTTGAACCCTGCTATGCTGTTGCCAATTGGTCCAGGTCCACCCGATCATGATTGCCTGGAAATTATGGACACTGTATTCTCAAGTCGCCCTGATCTAACTGATGTCCCATTAAATGACCCTGAACGAACTTTCTTCGTGGATGGAAGTAGTCTTGTCATTGATGGACGACAATGTGCGGGCTACGCAGTGGTGACCCTGGACATGGTAATAGAATCATCAGCTTTGGCCCCCGGGGACTTCAGCACAGAAAGCTGAATTGATAGCCCTCACTAGGGCACTGATAATAGGGACAGGGCTCCGCCTAAATGTGTACACAGATTCTAAGTATGCCTTCACAACATTGCACGCACATGGAGCCCTGTACAAGGAACGTGGGTTAATAACCTCGGGAGGCAAGTCCATCAAGTACGGCCCTGAGATATTAACATTACTAGATGCTGTATGGGCCCCCAAATAAGTTGCAGTAATGCACTGCCGAGGTCATCAGGTAAGGGAAGGAGAAGTTTCACGAGGAAATAGATTTGCTGACGCTTCGGCTCGAGAAGCGGCCACCACTGGGCAAGTTCCTGCCCCTAGTCCAGGCAGCTATATTCCCAGTGCCCCTCAGTGCATGGACTCCCCGATATACTTCCAAAGAGTTAGACTATTATTGTCAGGAGGAAGGGGGAGTGTTATCAGAGACCGGATGGATAGTGCTACCACCACCAGCGGGTGGTCTTCCTCCAGGGCCAACTGTGATCCCTGAAGCATTAGGTCCAGCATTTGTTCATGCTTTTCACCAGGCCACACATTATGGGAAAACTACAATGGAAAAAGCTCTCAGACCCCATTTCTGTATTTCATTATTAGGACCCATATCAGCCTCAGTAGCCTGTAGATGTGTACTCTGTGCAAAGAACAATGCCCGGCAGGGTCTCAACCTGCCCCCAAGGGCTCAATCAGTAGGAGTTACCCCCATGGGAAATATCCAGGTGGACTTCGCAGAAAAGCCACGTGCTAATGGATATCATTACCTGTTGGTCTTGGTTTGTACATTCTCTGGTTGGGTGGAAGCTTTCCCCACCAGGACTGAGAAAGCTAGGGAAGTCACCAAAGTTCTGCTTCATGAAATCATTCCCCGGTTTGGTATACCACTAGTCATGGGATCGGACAATGGTCCCTCATTTGTATCTCAAGTAACTCAGCAGTTGGCCCAAGCTCTACAAGTGCAATGGAAATTACATTCAGCTTACAGACCCCGAAGTTCAGGAAAGGTAGAGCGAATGAATAGGACCCTAAAGTCCCAGCTGTCCAAACTCTGTCAGGAAGCTCACCTGAAGTGGCCCCAGGCTCTTCCCATAGCCCTTCTTAGGATACGTTCAGCCCCCACCAAGTCGTTAGGAGTTTCCCCTTTTGAGGTCTTGTATGGGCGATCTCCGCCCATTGTCCAAGGGATAAAAGGGGATATGAGTCAGATTGGGTCCAAAATCACTAGACAAGAACTATTGGCTCTAGGTTCTGTCTTGCAGAGTCTCCATGCATGGGAACAAGACCAGTTGCCCATTAATCTGACCGAACCACTGCATCCCTACAAGCCTGGAGCCTCGGTATGGGTCAAGGAGTGGAGGAAGACACCATTAGCACCTCACTGGAGAGGACCTTATGTCGTCATATTGTCGACCCCTACAGCAGTTAAAGTTGCGGAATCAGAACCTTGGATCCATTACAGTCGGGTGAAGCCAGCAGCAACCACCGAATCCACTCTTTGGACTTCAACAGACCACCCAGGATCACCGTTGCGACTCATGCTGCGACAAAAACAGCTGCAGTAAGAATCTACAACTGCTTTTGAAAAGTTTGTATAATTCCTTTATTCTGATGATAGAACTGGTCTTGCATTCTCTGAGCTAGAAATGGCCTTGAAATAGAAATGTATCTATGCCTAAGGCTGTGCCTTTGTTAGAATAGCCTGAGAAGGGGGAACAGGGAGCTAGGCCCAGAAAGGGTCCCCAATTGGACAGGTGCAGGGGGCGTTGGGACCAATAGAAAGTTTGCCTGTATCAAACTGTAAAAATTGTATATAAGGAATTTGCTCCTGTACTCCATTGCTCAGTCTCTTTTGGACACGCTCCTGTCTGAGCCTGTGCACAATAAATTGGCTTGGATCCTGCAGCTGACTCCTGGTTTTATTCATTGCGTGCACTTCACTGCTACAACATCATTGCTCTAAAAAGGGGAAAAAGGACCTCAGACTGTGGCCTCTGTGAAATTTTAACCATAGAAAGGTTAGCAAGAGTGCTTCCTCGTGGAGCCAAAAATGGCTATCATTTTTTAAACTAAATTATTTATTTAGCTGTATTTATATCCTGCTTTTCACTGGGTCAAAGCGGTCAATTGGGGGATACATTTAACACGAGGGGATATGAGACACATATGCTAATACTTACAGGGAACATGGGCAATGGAGGATTAAGTGGCTTGCCCAAGACCACAAGGAGTGCCTATAGGACTAGAAATTCCAGTCCCTCTGGCCTGAGATTGCTGTCCCCAGGTGGGACTTGAACCCCCAGCCCTCTGGCCTGAAGTACCTTGTCCTAACCACTAGACCATGCCTCTCTACCAATTAAATATAGCAACATGCATCCAGACCTCAGGCAGCACACTTGGCGAGGGCAACATTTCACAATAAATTTGCTGCATCAGGAGTGTATCATGCTACTCATTGGGTGCAATTATGAGGGACTACTGAATAGTCCATCTAAAAATATTTGCAAATGGCACAATTTATTCTTTAATTGCATGATTTTTCTTACTATTCCCTTCTAATGATACACAATATCTATGTTCTCTGAACCTAGTTCTTAACAATCAAGTGGACATCCCTATGTAATTTTTCCCACAGGGCACTCAATTTTGTAGACAAACATAAGAACATAAGGAATGCCATACTGGGTCAGACCAAGGTCCATTAAGCCCCGTATCCTGTTTCCAACAGTGGCCAATCCAGGCACAAGTACCTAATAGTTTCCCAAAAAGACACACAGGTTCCTTAATGCTTGTATTGGGGCAAGCAGTGGACTTCCCAGGTCCTCTCTAATAATGGTTTATTGACCTTTCTTCCAGGAACGTGTCCAAACCTTTTTTAAACCCAGCTAAACTAACAGCTTTTACTACATCATCCGGTAACAAATTCCAGAGTTTGATTACGTATTGAATGAAAAAATATTTTCTCGTATTAGTCTTAAATGGGTTACACTGTAGTTTCATTGTATGCCCCCTAGTCTTTCTACTTTTTGATGGCATAAACCATCGATCTACGTTTACCTTTTCCACTCCATTCATTAATTTATAGACCTCTATCATATCTCCCCTCAGCCGTCTCTTTTCCAGGTTGAAAAGCCCTAACCCTTTAAGCCTCTCCTCATAGGGGTACCCTTCCATCCCCTTTACCATTTTGGTGGCTCTTCTCTGTACCTTTTCTAATTCCATTATATCCTTTTTAAGATATGGCGACCAGAACTGCACACAATATTCAAGGTGCGGTCACACCATGGAATGATACAGTGAAATTAGACCTTACCTGCTAATTGCCTTTCCTTGAGTATCTCCAGTCCAGTCCCAACACGCCTGTCCAGCAGCTTGGAGACTGAGCATGTCAGATTTCTGACCTCAGCATACTTGGGTAGTTGGAAGCTCCTCACAGCCCCCAGTATCCTAATGACAGAAAGGAAAAAAACCACAAGCAACCTGCAACACCAAGCCTGTATTCAAGGAGAAAACATCCTTGAGAAATAACCAAAGGGATCCCCTTAAACAGGGCACAAAAAAAAAAAACCTGCGAGGAAAGGAGGCCCCAATCTGAATCAGACTGCCCCAGGGGACATGACCTACCTTCTGTCTGGGAATCTCCCCAGTTCTCCGAATTCCCCTTTATTTATTTATTTATTTTTTAAATGAACTAAGGTCACTTACCTCTGTTCTCCCCTTGACCATTCCAGAAGGACTTATTGATGTATTTCTTCGAGATCCGGGATCGCAGTCTGAAATAAACAGTCAATCAGTTAGTGGTGGGTCAGGGACTGGACTGGAGATACTCAAGAAAAGACAATTAGTAGGTAAGGCTCAATTTCATCTTCCTTATCATATCCTCCAGTCCAGTCCCAACACAGATGGGATGTAACAAAGCGGTACTAACCCTGGGAGGGACCAGCGAGCCCAGCCTGAATCACCTCCTCTCCAAATTTTGTATCCCTCACTGCTTGCTCATCTAAGTGATGATGCTTACAAAGGTATGCAGGGACGTCCAGGTCACGGCCCTGTAGATATCTGCTGGTGGAATCAAGCTCGATTCTGCCCAGGAAGCCGCTTGTGCCCTTGTTGAGTGGGCCCGCAACCCCACTGGTACCGCTTTACGCTTGAGCAGGTAGGCCGAGGAAATCATCTCCCTCACCCACCAACATATGGAGGCCTTGGACGCTGTCTCCCCCTTGCAAGGGCTTCCAAACAGGACAAGCAACCTATCAGTCTTTCTAAAACAATCTGTTGTTTTCTAGTAATGCCAGAAGGCACGACGTACATCCCAGAAGCCACAAAAGGGGTTCTGACTGGGAACCTCCCTCACCTGAAAATACTGGGAGGGTAATTGGCTGATTCACATGGAACACAGAGATCACCTTTGGCAAGAAGGACGGAATGGGGCGCAGTACAACCTTTTCTTTAGAAATGGAAAGGAAAGGTTCCCGACAAGATAAGGCTTGCAACTCCAAAATCCCCCTGTCAAACAGATGGCTACCAAAAAGACCATTTTCAAGGTCAAGTCCTTCAACTAACACTCAGCCAATGGCTCAAAAAGTGCCGTAGTCAGTGTCGAAAGCACCAAATTAAGGTCCCATGTGGGAACTATTGACCTTAGCGGGGGCCAAACCTGCTTTACGGCCCGAAGGAAATGCATCACATCCAGATAGGCCGCTAAAGAACTTCCCTGCACTTTCCCCCGGTAACACGCCAAGGCTGCCTCCTGCACCCACAGGGAATGACATGCCAAGCCTTTTTCCAGCCCAGCCTGCAGAAAATGCCAGCAGCTCTGGGAGGGGAACCTCCAGGGATCTCAATCCTTGGTCTACACACCAGATTTCAAAGAGCCTCCAGACCCTAATGTAAGCTAAATATAATGCTTACGCGCCTTCAGCAGAGTCGAAATGACTGTGCCCGAATAACTTCGCTTAACTAACCCCACCCTCTCGAGCCATGCCATAAGTGACAATCGAGCCACCTGTGGCATGAGGACTGGTCCCTGTACCAGTAGGTTGCTCCTGTTCGGGAGCAGCCAGGGGTCGCCCATCAGCAATCTGATGAGATTGGCATACTATGGTCTGCGCAGCTAGTCCAGCGCAATCAGGATGACTATCCCCCTGTGTGCCTCGATCCACTGCACCACCCGCCCTATCTGGTCCTATGGTGGGAAAACATAAAGCAGACCTACCTCCAGCCAATGCTGCACCAATGCATCGAGGTCCTCCAAAATCAGCTCCCTGCATCTGCTGTAGAAGCAACTTGCCTTCGCAGATGTCAGGGTCACCGTTAGGTCCATAACTGGAAGGTCCCAGCAGCGACCCAGTTGCGCAAACATCTCATCATTTAGTGTCCTTTTGCCGGGATCCACTTGTACTCTGCTGAGGTAATCGGCCACCATGTTTGTTCTTCCGGCCACGTGCGCCGCCAACAGTGCCTAGAGATTGTCTTCTGCCCATGCCAGCAAAGGGGCGACTTCACTTTCCAAATGTACGCTGTTTGTGCCCCCTGGCCTGTTAATTCAATTACACTGGCTACCCATAACAGCTCGCACAAAATACAAAATACTAACAACCACCTTCAAACTCATCCACAACTTAGCACCTTCCTTCCTCAACAACCTAGTAAGATTGCAACCTCCTACCCGAAACAGAAGAACCCACAATTCCAACATCCTTCACACTCCAACAGATATAAGATCTGCCAAAACTAACACCAGCCACAGGGCTTTCTCATATGTGGCGCCAACACTGTGGAACCAACTCCCACCAGAACTACGAGCTAGCAATGACCTTCTAGACTTCAGAAAGAAACTCAAAACGCACATTTTCCAATCACATTTCAACCTGAACTAAACCCACAGATGGAGCAGCCCCTGACCACTGTGTCCAAGAAGATTATCCTGTATATATGTATTTATGTATATCTGTAAATGAACTCCCCCATAGCTAAGAAGTGTTAACTCTGTATGATGTGCTTTTCTGACAATCTGTATGTAAGCAAAATTTGTACCTACCTTGATTCGACAGTCCAAGAAGATTATCCTGTATATATGTATTTATGTATATATGTAAATGAACTCCCCCATAGCTAAGAAGTGTTAACTCTGTATGATGTGCTTTTCTGACAATCTGTATGTAAACAAAATTTGTACCTGCCTTGATTCGGCAGTTTCACAATGGTAATCCTACCCGCTTCTGATCGCTGGAAGGAGCGGGCTACAAATGCTTGCTAAATAAATAAATAAATAAATGCCACCTGGTAGCGTGGTCCGAGAACCTGCGCACTGCCTTCCCTTGAAGAAGATCCATGTAGCTATGGAGAGCCAGGGCCATCGCTCACATCTCCAGCCTGTTTATTGCCCAAGTGGATTCTTCTAATGACGAGCTGCCCTATGCTACCTGCACCTGACAGTGGGCACCCCAGCCTATCAGGCTGGCATCTGTCATGAGGGCAATCCACTTCAGTGTTTCTAGGGGCATCCCCGCTAACAATGTTTTGGGGCTCAGCCACCAGCAGAGTGCTATCTTGACTTCCCCTTGGCAAAGAAGTTGCTTCTCCAATGAGTGATGTTGGGCTGACCATCTCCTCAGCGGCCTCATATGTGCTCGTGCCCAAGGCACCAGCTCGATTGTTGCCGCCATCGAGCCCAGGAGTTGTAGGTAATGCCAGGCCATCGGAGCTGGTGTCCGTAAGAAAAATCTGACCTGTAGCTGCAGTTTGTTCATTCACTATAAGGGCAAAGAGACCTTGCCCTCTTGTGTCCGAAACTGGGCTCCCAGGTAAATCAACTCCTGAGATGGGCTCATGTTGCTCTTGGCCGCATTGTTCACCCAGGCAAGGCTCTGAAGGAACTTGACCACCCGAGCGGTGGCCCTCACACTCTCTTCTCTGGACTTTGCCCGTATTAACCAATCAGCGAGGTAAGGGTGCACAAGAATTCCTTCCTTTCGCAGAGCAGTTGCTGCCACCACCATGACCTTGGTAAAGGTCCTGGGCACAGTTGCTAGGTCGAATGGCAGTGCGGTGAACTGAAAATGTCCCATGGGTACCGCAAATCTTAGGAAGCGCTGATGCTCCCGCCAAATTGGGATATGCAGGTAAGTTTCCATGAGGTCCAAGGACATAAGGAACTCTCCTTCTCTGAAGGCCACAATTGTTGACCTCAGGGTTTCCATGCAGAAGTGTGGGACCTTGAGACAATGATTCACATGCTTGAGATCCAGTATGGGCCAACAGGAGTCCTCTTTTTTGGGGACCATGAAGTGAATGGAGTACTGACTGGAGCCAAATTGGCTTTGTGGCACTTCTGCGACCGCCTGCAAATGTACCAACCTCTGCAGGGTGTCCTGCATCACCTGGAGTTTGTGAGGTACTCAGCAAGGAGACTGCAGGAAGCTTTCCTTGAGCGGTCGAGCAAACTCGAAGGCATAACCCTCCTTGATGAACTCCAGGACCCACTGGTCGGGGGTGATCTGGGCCCAAGCGGCGTAAAATTCATGCAGTCTTCCCCCTACAGGAACCAACTCCACCTGGACCTGCCTTGCTTCATTGTGGTTTCTTGTTGGAGATGGAAGAGAAAAACCCTCTCTCTGCTCCCCTGAAACCTTGAAAGGGCTGACCACTTGAGGGAACTTTTCCTTTCTGGTAGGGTGCGAATTGAGTAATGCTGAAGTGCCGGAAGTCCCTTGCTTGCCCTCGACCCTGCGTTCGTGACCGTCCCCACTTCTGCTTGTCTTCTGGGAGTCTACCGCTCTTGGACTCTCCCAAGTCCTTAACCAACTTCTCCAGAGCCTGTCCGAACAAGAGCTTTCCCTTGAACAGAAGCCTGTGCAAGCGTGATTTGCAGGACCCATCTGCAAACCAATTGCGGAGCTACAAGTATCTGCACACAGAGACTGTCGCTGCCATGCTTCGGGCTTAGCACTTAATCAGGTCATAAAAGGCATCCGCCAAGTAGGCTGCCCCCGACTCTAGCTTAGCCACTTCCGGAACAGTTGGCCCCGGCTGCTCTACCTCCTCCTGGAAACCTTGTGCCCAGCACAGACAGGCACGTGACATGATCGTGCCACACACTGAGGTCTGCAGAGAAGCCACATTAATGTCAAAGCTTGCTTCAGCAAGGTCTCCAGCTTCCTGTCTTGGATGTCCTTTAAATATAGACACATAGAAAAATGACGACAGAAAAAGGCCACATGGCCTATCTAGTCTGTCCTTCCATATCAACCACTACAACAGTCCCCTTTTTTCCTTTAGAGATCCTCTGTGTTTGTCCCATGCTTTTTTGAATTCAGATACTGTCCTCTTCTCTACCACCTCCAGTGGGAGACTATTCCACGGATCCACTACTCTTTCCATAAAGAAATATTTCTGCATATCACTCCTGAATCTATCCTCTTTTGCCCTTATCCCATGTCCCCTCATAGCAGAACTTGCTTTCAATCGAAAGAGGCTCTCCCTCTGTGCAATTATGCCATGGAGGTATTTAAACATCTCAATCATATCATCTCTATCCCGCCTTTCCTCTAAGGTGTACATATTAAGATCCTTAAGTCTGTCCTCAAATGCTTTATAATGAAGACCACTAACCATTTTAGTAGTCAACCTCTGTACTGACTCCATCCTGTTTATATCCTTTTGAAAGTGCGATCTCCAGAATTGCACACAATACTCCAAATGAGGTCGCACCAAAGACTTATACAGAGGCACTATCACCTTTTTTCTGCTAGCCATTCCTCTCTGTATGCACCCAAGCATTCTTCTAGCTTTTGCGGTCACCTTTTCTACCTGTTTAGCTGCTTTAAGATAATCAGACACATCCACGCCTAGGTCCCGCTGTTCTTTAGTGGACAAAAGTACTTCACCCCCTATATTAAATTGCGCCCTTGGATTCCTGCAGCCCAAATGAATGACCTTACATTTTTTAACATTAAATCCCAGCTGCCAAATTCTAGACCATTCTTCAAGCTTAGCTAGATCTCTCCTCATGTTATCTACACCTTCCTGGGTATTTACTCTATTGCAGATTTTGGTATCATCTGCAAAGAGGCAAACCTTACCCGACAGCCCTTCAGCTATATCACTAACAAAGATGTTAAAAAGAATCGGACCAAGGACAGATCCCTGGGGCACACCACTGGTAACATCCTTCTCCTCAGAGTGAGCTCCATTTACCTGTACTCCCACTCAACCAATTTCTAACCCAAGCAGTAACTTTAGGGTCCATCCCTAGGGTGCTCAGTTTGTTTATAAGTCTCCTGTGAGGAACGGTGTCAAAGGCTTTACTGAAATCTAAATACACCACATCTAGGGCTCTCCCTTGGTCGAACTCCCTGGTCACCCAGTCAAAGAAATCAATCAGATTTGTCTGACAAGACCTGCCTCTGGTGAATCCATGCTGCCTCAGATCCTGTAATCTGCTGGACTCCAGAAACCTCACTATTTTCTCTTTCAGCAGCGTTTCCAAAAATTTAATCACCACTGAGTTTAAACTAACTGGCCTGAAGTTTTCAACCACATCCTTACTTCCGCTTTTGTGTAAAGGCACCACATGAGCCTCTCTCCAGTCCTTTGGCACCACTCCCGACTCCAACGAGGCATTGAAAAGGTCAGTCAGTGTAGCTCCTAGAACTTCCCCAAGTTCCCTCAGTATTCTAGGATGTATCCCATCCGGTCCCATTACTTTGTCTACTTTAAGTTGAGCTAGTTTCTCACGAACACAGTCTTCTGAAAATTGTTCAAGATGCCCCTCGCTTCTGCTCCTGTTTGTAGGTGTTTTCTGATGTCCTGTTCCTGGTTCTTCATCTTTGAACACAGAACAGAAATATTTGTTAAGCAAGTCCGCTTTATCCTCATCAGCTTCTACATATTCCTCCTCTTCACCCTTGAGTCTGACAATACCACTTTTGCCCTTCCTCTTCTCACTAAAATATCTGAAAAATTTATTGCATTGGCTATTTCCTCCTCTTTTTGCATCTTTGCTTTCCTGACTACTTTGCTAGCTTCTCTACATTTTTCCAAATATAGATGCCTGTCTTCCTCTCTCTGTGATCTCTTGTATTTCACGAAGGCCTCCCTCTTTTTCTTCACCTTTTCAGCTTCTTCTTTTGAAAGCTATAGCGGTCTCTTTTTCCTTTTATCTTTATTTACCATTTTAACAAAAAGGTTGGTTGCCCTTAAAATGTCCCCTTTCAGTTTTGCCCACTGTTTTTCTACATCCCCCAGCTGTTCCCATCCCGCTAACGACTCCCTAAGGTATTGGCCCATCTTGGCAAAGTTAGTTTTCCTAAAGTCTAAGATCCTCACTTTTGAATGGATTCTAACAGCTCTAGTCCTAATACTGAACCACACCATCTGATGATCACTAGATGCAAAATGATCTCCCACTATAACATCAGAAACATTTTCACCATTCATAAGCACCAAATCCAGTATGGCCCCTTCACGTGTGGGGTCTGTTACCAATTGCCTGAATAGTTCTCCCTATAGAGAATCCAGAACTTCTAGATGATACTGCAGCAGGAATGTGCCAATCAACATCTGGCTTATTGAAATTCCCTATCAGTAGCACTTCCCCTTTCCTAGCAATGCTGCATATGTCTTCAATTAACTATCTGTCCACCTCTTCCTCTTGTGAGGAAGGTCTATATATCATGCCAATGCAAATAGATTGCTCTTTCTCTCTTTCTAGTTTAACCCACAATACCTCCTCTCTCCTTTTTAAGCTCTGTAATTCCAAAGATTTAATATTTTTTTTACATATAGTGCCACTCCTCCTCCCCTTCTTCCTACCCTGTCCTTTCTGAATAAAATATAGCCTGGTATAGTTACATCCAAGTCATGGTTTTCTGTGAAACATGTTTCTGTAACTGCCACTAAATCCAAGTCGGCCACTCCCACCAAAGCTTCAACATCAGGGATCTTATTTCCCATGCTACGGGCATTTATACACACTGCTTTCCATATGTCACCCCTTTTACCCATTTCCATAAAGGTATTTAATGTTTCACTTACCTGGGGGCTTTCTTCACCCATCCCCAACGAATCTAGTTTAAAGCCCTCTTCAGTAGATAAGCCAGTCTACTACTGAAGACGCGTCGACATTTCTTGCATGCTTGGCTGAACTGCCCTCCACCAGAATGATGGTCTTCTTGGTCATTGCCGAAACTGCTGCGTCCACCTTGGGAGAGCAAAACAGTTCTTTCTCTTGCTCGGGGAGTGGGTCAAGGCGTAACATCATTTGCGCTCCTCTCAGTCCAGCCTACGGAACCTCCCATTAATCTAGAGTCATCCGCTTGATGACCCGATGCACAGGAAACACTATCTGCAGTTTCCTGCCCGCCTGGAAAGTGTAGTTACTCACCTGCAACAGGTGATCTCCGGGAACAGCAGGAATTTAGTCTTCACATATGGGTATCGTCCGTACCGAAAGAGCCTGTGCGGGAACGCTCCCCAGCGTCCAATAGGAATGCTTTTGGGAGCATCCCTCAGCACATGCACGCTGCCTTCCCGCCTTTCCAACTGTCCCTCTTCAGTTAAGTTTGTAGCTGAGTTAAAGGATACAGGGAGAGAGGAAAGAGACAAAAAGATAGAGAGACAACTCCTAGGGGAGGTGGGTGGTTTGTGAAGACTAAATTCCTGCTGTTCCCGGAGATCACCTGTTACAGGTGCGTAACTATGCTATCTCCAGGAACAAGCAGGAATGTAGTCTTCACATATGGGTACTCCCTAGCTGAAGATGCCAGGGAGATAGCCCCAGGAAGGTGCCACCCTAGAAAGGTGGGAATCCCTCCTCCCATGGAACTCTGGCATTCCACCAGGGTTGGTGGGTAGGAGTTGAATGAGGTCTGAAAGAGATTTTGAAGAACAGCTTGGCCAAAGAAGGCGTTCCGACGGGAGGCTTTATCCAGGCAGTAGTGGGCTGTGAAGGTGTGTACCGAAGCCCAGGTGGCTGCTCGACAAATGTCATCGATAGACACAGAGTAGAGATTAGCCATGGAAGTTGCCATGGTTCTCACGTTATGAGCTGTGACATGGCCTTGAAGAGGAAGACCCTTACTCTCATAAGTAAAGGATATGCATTGGGCAATCCATTTAGATAAAGTTCTTTTGGAGACTGGAAGTCCCAAATGACTAGGGTCAAAAGCTATAAAAAGTTGCGAGGTATTTCTATGTTGCTGTGTTCTCTGTAGGTAAAAGGCTAAGGCTCTTTTACAATCCAAAGTATGAAGGTTTCTTTCTGCATTAGAGGCGCAAGGCCTCGAAAAAATACAGGAAGATAAATTGATTGGTTTAAATGAAAAGGCGAAACCACCTTTGGCATAAAGTGTGGATGAGTTCTAAGAACAACCTTATCATAATGAAACCTAGTATAAGGAGGATCAGCCGCTAAACCTTGCAGTTCACTAATGCGATGTGCAGAGATGATTGTAATTAGGAAGATGACCTTCCAGGTCAAAAACCTAAGGGTTGTAGTGGCTAAAGGCTCTAAAGGCAGCTTCATGAGCTGACAGAGAACTAGATTTAGATCCCATGCCACCGGTGGTGGCTTAATGGGAGGTTTGGTTAATAGAAGACCTCTCATAAATCTGGATTTGAGTGGATGAGAGGAAATTCGTTGTCCATTCAGAGGCTTATAAGAAGCTGCAATTGCACTAAGATGGACTCTTACCGAATTGGTCTTTAGACCTGAATTTGATAAGTGAAAGAGATACTCTAGTATCAATTCCAAAGGTATGACAATGGGGTTTAATCCCATCTTGGAGCACCATATAGTAAAACGTTTCCACTTGAAGGCATAAGATCTTCTTGTGGAAAGTTTCCTAGAAGCCTGAAGGATATCCTTTACCTGTTGGGACAGGTTGAGATCCTGGAGGTCTAAGCATTCAGCAACCAGGCCGTGAGATGCAGGGACTGGGGATTCGGGTGCCATAACATCCCGTTCTCTTGGGAAAGGAGATCTGGAGCATGCCCTAACTCCAGAGGTGCAGCTTGAGAGAGATGTAGAAGCAGGGGATACGACGCTTGGCGTGGCCATCGTGGCGCTATGAGAATTATGCGACCCCTGTCTCTCTGAAGCTTTTGGGGATGAGGGGAATGGGTGGGAAGGCATAAAGGATGAGAGGAATGAGGGGAATGGGTGGGAAGGCATAAAAGAAGTCCTGACCCCAGTGAAGGAGGAAGGCATCCCTTGCCTGACAACTGTAAGCCGGAATCCTGGAACAGAACCAGGGAAGTTTGGCATTCAGTGGACTTGCAATGAGGTCTATATCTGGAGTGCCCCAGAGATGAAATATCTTTGCCACCTGGTCTAGGTGGAGGGACCACTCGTGAGGCAACAATACTCGACTGAGTTTGTCTGACCAAAGGTTTTGAATGCCTGGAAGATATAGAAGGTGAATTTGATACTCTCTGGCGAGGGCCCACAGTCACAAAGCTTCATTGCATAATGACAGAGAGCCTGTCCCGCCCTGCTTGTTCACATAGCACATGGCTACTTGACTGTCCGTCTGGACTAGGACTGTCTTGTAGCTGAGCTGGGCGTGGAATACTCGAAGAGCTAAATAGATTGCTCTTAATTCCAGGAGGTTTATGTGTAGACCAGCCTCCTGTGGAGTCCAGGTGCCCTGGGTAGAGAGATGATTCAGGTGTGCTCCCCAACCCACCTGTGATGCATCTGTTGTTAGGGTGGCTTGAAAGAGGGGTTGATGAAAAGGAGAACCCACTGTCAGATTTTCTAGTGATTGCCACCACTGGAGGGACAAAATTAGTCGATGAGAGTTGTCGCGTCCACCCATCCAGGTGGTAGCCTAGGAGCAGGTGAACTCGCTTGTCTTACTCTCTACAATTACTGTTCAAGATGGCCACCAAGGAAGGCTGCTGGGTAATGTAGTTTTTAGAGCAAGGAGTGTGACCACACAGTAAATAGGCAAAACAGAGAATTTATTTTGGGGTTTCCCCTCCGCATTGAATTCAAAAACCTCAACTGAAATTGGATAATTCTCCAATAAGGCAAACAAAAATGTGAAAACAGGTTGAACACAAAAATACAGGATTTCCTTTTAAAACATCAGCTCTCCGCTTCCAGTGAGGAACAAGCTTCTCAAGCTCAATCTGTTGTCCAGATTAGCTTCTTGCTATTCACTTTCAAAACAGGGTTTTTACTTTATACAAGTTGGAAGACCAACACTTGTCATTCTTTTCAGCAGCTTCCTTTCTCCCAGCAATGCACAGCACAATCCTTAAATGGCTTTTCTGATACAGTCTTTTACATAAGCAAAGAATCAGCAGCTATTCATGTTCTGGGCCAGACACAGAGAACACTGCATTTCTTCTATATCTGAACCATTAGAATCCTCAAGCAAATCTATGTCCATTTCATTCCCAGATTCGCTATGCTGAATATCAGCAGACTGGCTATTCTCCTGCCTTATCAGCTCATTCAATCTTAACAACAGCTGTTCCCTATGGTCTCCAGCCACAGGTTCTTGCAACGGAGTTTCTCTCCCTTTCAACAGGTTAGCAATCTCCTTTAGAGTGGAGGCTTGGCAGTCACTGGCATAAGTTCTAGGCTTAATAAAGGTTTGCTTTCCAGAGTTCAGGGGAACACAACGTTTAGCACTGTCTCTTAATTCTTTAACAATGCCTTCAGCCTGGCTTTGGCTAGGAATTAAAGAAAAGACATTTTCATTACCTTCAAGGCTTAAATGCTGTCTTGAACTATTTCCCCACTGGAAACACTTCTTTGTCCTGGAAACTGTTGCCTGCACTGGGTTCCAGACACCCTCTGCTTCTCCTTTACTCTTGCATGTGAATCAGCCAGGTCTCTTCCTGAAGCTCCTCTTTTCAGTGGAACTAAAGTACCTGCTTCAAAACCCAGCAAGTTTCTGATTCCAGGCTTGTCCCCTTCAGAATCAGCTTCTCTTACTTGAACTGCTTCTGGAACTCCACGGACTCCAAACACTGCCTGCTCATCTTGCTCCTGCTTTGTTCCTCCTTGCTTCGTTTGTTCCTCCTTCGTTTCTGTTTGTTCTAAAGCTGAAACACTTTTAAACTGCTGCATTTCAGGCACCACGCCTTTCTTCCTACCCATGTGCAGCTAGGTGGGCGGGGCTTAGCACTCAGAATACTCTGCCCTGGAGGCTTGTGGTTTCTATGGGAACTGCTTTTCTCTCCAGATTTAAAGGAACAGGGTTCCTCTCCCTGCCATTCCATTTCCTCTGCAGCGTTCTCCTTACCACAGAGTTTATTATTTTGTCTGATAAATGACCTGTGGCCTGTGTCCACTGTGTGAATAGGGTCCACTGAGCTGCTCACACGTGGAGGCGAGCATATGGGACTACATGAACTGTGGATGCCATATATCCCAGCAACTGTAGTAGCTCTCGAGCAGTTAGGGAGGATTTCCCCGCTGCTTGAGAAGCTAGTTGCATTATGCGAAGACACCAAGCCTATGGAAGGAAAGCCTTTGCCTGTCTGGTATCTAGACAGGCCCCTATGAATTCCAGGCATTGGGAAGGAACAAGTTGGGATTTTGGGAAGTTTATTACCAACCCAAAGTATTGGAGGATTCGCATTGTGGGAGACAGTGCAGTGCTGGCCTCTGCAACTGTAGGGGCTCGAATGAGCCAGTCATCTAAGTAAGGGAAGACGAATATCCCCAGGGTTCGCAGAAATGCCACTACTACTGCCATGCATTTCATGAATACTCTTGGTGCTGAAGCCAGACCAAAGGGAAGAACCCTGTATTGGAAATGTTTTCCTTTGAAAAGGAATCGTAAGAATTTCCTGTGATCTGGATGGATCAGAATGTGAGTGTATGCATCCTTTTAGTCTAGAGAGCTAAGCCAATCCTGGCTTTGAAGGTATGACAGAAGAGTTCCTAGAGAAATCATTTTGAATTTCTCTCAAAACAGGTATTTGTTCAATTCTCTGAGGTCTAAAATGTGTCTGTGTCCTCCTGTTTTCTTTGGAATAAGAAAATAGGGGGAGTAGAACCCTGCACCCCATTGAAGAATGGGTACCTTCTCTATTGGCCCTTGGGCAAGAAGTGTGGAGACCTCGTGATCTAGCAGACTGTCTGCGGAGGTTTGAGAATTGAATTGCCTTAGAACTGTACGAGGGGGCATGCTGTGAAAATGAAGCTTGTACCCTTCTCCTACAATGGACAAAGTACAGTCAAACCTCGGTTTTCATTTGCCCCGGTTTTCATACGCTTCGGTTTTCAACGTCTTTTTTGACTGAGATTTTGTCCCGGTTCTCATACATCGCTTCGGTTTTCAACGTCTTTTTTGACTGAGATTTTGTCCCGGTTCTCGTACATCGCCTCGGTTTTCGTAAAGTACAGTACTGTAAATACATACACCCTTGCGCTGCACACTGGTCTGTATACACTGCCAGAACGCCCGCCCGGTCCCGGCAGCACTGCCCCCCGGACTCACCGATCGCCAGCGTGATGAGAAGCGAAAGCCAGCTGAGCACGTAAATGAAACACATCCTCGAGCCTGGTCAGAGTTAGGGAGGCAAGGATTGCGCAGAGAGGAAGGCCCCGATCTCGTCCACCGCCTGCCCGTTCTCTGGAGCGCCCCCCTCAGGCTCGGAGGTAGCAGGGAAGCAAAGCTGTCAACGTAAGCAGATGTTGCATGAATGTGGGAGGCAGTTCTTTCTCTTGCAGGGTACGTCTGAAGCTATATCATTAAGATTTTCTGCCATTCTGAAGCATTGAGCAGATAAAGTAAAGGTATTTTAATGGGCTGAATCCAATGTGATTCCGAAGAGAGCTGGGCACAGCAGCTTGTCAGGGGTGGCTAAGGCTAGATGCTAACATACTGTACTGTACAGTACTGTACTTAGCTTGCTTTCAGTGATGTTAAATGTTCATTTATCCATTTCATTAGTCATTTATATTTATTTCTCATTGTTTTCTGTATGTAAAAATATAGTTATTCTCTATAAAATGTATTTTTTGTGAATATTTTTGGGTGTCTGGAACGGATTAATTGGATTTACATTATTTCTTATGGTAAATATTGCTTCAGTTTTCATACGTTTCGGTTTTAGTCAGACTTTTTAGAACGGATTAATCATGAAAACCGAGGTTTGACTGTACAATCTTCTGCTGTTATCTGATGCCATCTGTTGGCAAAGTGGCATAACCTGCCTGGGATATTGGGGGGTTGGGGACCCCTCAGAGGCAGGAAGGCAAAGCTCTCTAGGAAGGAGTCAAAGCCCTTGAGGAGGCTGAACCTGCGGAGCTGGTTGGGCTCTCAGGCCTTTTGGCTTCTTTTGCTGTCTAGTTTGTCCCTTTTGGGCAACCTGACCCTGAGTCTGACTGTTGGGTATAGGAAGGATAAAATTTCCTCTTTTTGCTGAAAGAGGGTTTTTTATAAGGCTTCTTTTTGGCTGGAGTGGCTGTAGATTTCAACAATCTATCTAGAGTAGTATTGTCAGCATCTAACTCGTTAGCCTTCTCCTGCCAGTTCTTGCCAAAGAGATTCTCTCCCATGCAAGGAATGTTGCCTAACTTGTCCTGTACCCAAGTCTCCAAGTCTGATGCCTGAAGCCAGGCAATCCGTCGTGCGCCAATGGCAATAGCAGAGGTTCTGCTGATGCATTCAAAGCAGTCAAAGGCTGCACGATTGACAAACTTGGAGACATCCTGAGCATGCTTAACTAGAACAAGAAAGTCTTGTCATCTGGGAGAAATGGGCTCATAAGCTCCAAGTCTCCTGTAACTTCCTTTAGGAACATTCCCATATATAGTATATATGAACTGATCCTAGCTGAAAGCATGGAAGCCTGAAAAGTTTGGCGCCCAAAAGCGTCCAGAGTCCTGCATTCATGACCTGGGGGATTGGATGCATGCCTCTTTGCACTTTTCATCCTACGCATGGCTGACTCCACCGCCATTGAATGGTGAGGCAGCTGAGTCTTTTGAAATCCTGGACATGGCGGAACTCGATACATAGTATCAAGTCTTCTAGAATGAGGAGATGTAGTCTCCCACATCCTGAGCATTAAGTTATGCAGAATTTCATGGATGGGCAAAGTGGCTGCCTCCTTTGGAGCTTTAGGATATTGGAGAATTTCCAATTCCTTTGCTCTGGGTTCCTCTTCAGGAGCCACTGTGATTGAAAGGACCTTGGCCATATCACGAATAAAATCCTGAAAGGACATGTCCTCTGGAGGTGACATTCTGCGTTGGGGAGAAGAGGGATCTTCTGGGAGAAACCCTATAGTACCAGCAGAATTGTCAGAGTCTTCGGAATCGGAGGATTCGAAGTATTCTTGACCACGATGCTCATGCAAAACACGGTCCCGGTATCGATCTAAGTCGGTACCGAGTTGATCCGGTACCGATCTGTCGATTCCAGCCAAAGATGGCGTGGGAAGAATTCCCACTGGGGCCGGTACCGTTGGTACCAGTATCATCGGTACCGGTGGCTGCACCGGTGTAGGTACCGGCATCGGTATCGATGTCAGTACCGGTGCCCGTTGGACCAGCGGTACTGCAGCTGAGAGAAGAGCTGCAATGCTGCATTCGATAGCGAGGAACCTCTGGTCTATCGATGCTGCCGATGCCTGGGTGTCGGTACCGGTGAAAACGGCCGGGACCCCTGAGCATGGCACAGGTAGTTCTTGCGAGGTCGAGGCCTCGAGAACATCCTGAAGCCCCATTGATGCTTTGGAAGCCGAAGCCTCCCGCCGGGGCTGCTTTGCCGGTGTGGGCAATGCCAATGGCCTCTCGATGCTTAGCAGGAGAGCTACCCTTTGAGGACCGACTTTTATGTTTAGTTACCTGAGATCCATGGGAGGAAGAGGAGGCCCTTGAAGATGTCAATGCAATGGATCTGGCATCCGAATAAAAGAGGGTACCGAGCTTTGCAGCCCGGTTCTGTCTTCCTCTTTTAGTCATCCCCATACAGGAGAGACATTCAGATGAAGAATGTTCAGGCCTTAAACATTTAAGACATCAATCATGGGTGTCAGTGAGGGAAATGGTACCGCCCCACTTAGTACATTTTTTAAAGCCACTAGTTGGTTTTTCCATGTTTTAGGAATATGGGGCCTATTTCCCAAAATGGCACCTAGCACCAAAAAAGAAACGTTTCTGAAGAGAAACAGTTCAAAGTATGAGTATTTTTTTTTTTTTAGAAAAGAAAAGAAAAGAACCGGCGGTACCGGTAAGCGTCGTGCGGAGGCAAACGCGACCACAAGAAAACAATTTTAAAGACGGAATTTTCTGCGATGACAGCGTATGGATCCTGTCAGCTCCGCGGAAAACGAAAAACTGAAGAGGGATAGTTGGAAAGGCGGGAAGGCAGCGCGCATGTGCTGAGGGATGCTCCCAAAAGTGTTCCTATTGGACGCTGGGGAGCATCCCGCACCGGCTCCGTCGGTACCGACGATACCCATATGTGAAGACTACACTCCTGCTTGTTCCTGGAGATTAAAGGATCTTCCAGAGATCCCTGCTCCGCCTGTGATCCTGCAACCATATTGAGGGTCTTCAGAGAATGTGTGATTAGTGTCGACAGTTCCTCTCTATGGAACACTGGCACAATGTGGGCCTCTTCCTCATGTGGAATCTCACCCTCTTCCAGTTCATCTGCCTGTAAGCCTTCTCTGTCATCCTGCGTTTCCGGCCTGTCCAATAGCATCGAAACCGAGTCATCCCAGGCCTCAGACCCAAGCCTGGCTTTGGCCGTGGGTCCTACCTGTGCAATGGTGGGCGCCTCCACGTCAGCTGAGGGCCTCTTACAAGCCCCTTTCATGGACAAGGGTCCTGAGCTCTTCTGTCTAATGCAAAAGGCTTTGTGCATGAGAAGGACAAACTCTGGAAAGAACACCCCCGTGAAGTCCTCAATCAGAACATCCTTGGAGGTGGAGGGTTGAGTGCTTGTGATTTCCAGGCCTCTGCTGTGACCCTAGGGTGTTTGGAGGGAGTTCCTGCCTGCTCTTTGGGCTTGGCACCTCCACCCCTAGCAGGGGTTCCCCTGCTTCCTCTGAGGTACCTGCCCTGTCTTGCAGGTCATCCTCCATTGAGCGTGCTTCTGTCTTGCAGCCCCTGTAGAAGCCCTCCTCTGACACGGCCCCCCTCCTGGACCCACAAGGCTAGACAAGTTGGTCTGGCAGGCATCTTCCTTTTTTTTTTTGACTCCTCACCAAAAGAATAACCCCAGCTCTTTGAAGGAGGAAGAAGAAGGGAACAACAATCACTGCTGTTGCAGGACCCGAGGGTCTGGTTTCCGTGCCATGGGAAGGAAGGAAAATAAAAAGAAAATGGTCTCCTTCGGTTCTCCCACCTAAACCAGATGAAGGGCAGGGTTCCTTAATGTCCGGCCTTTCCCTCTCCCTCTGAGAAAACAATAAACCCAGTAACAAACAATAAAATCACTGCTCTCGGCAACTGCTTTCCCCCGGGAGAAAAAGCTCTTGCCCTGCGTGCCGCTCAGCCTCCTGTCGGCTTCGGCGGTTGCGTGAAAATCCCCAGAAAATACCAGCACATGAATCACCTGCTTGTGTCAATGCGTGCCACTCAGTCTACCCGGAGGTTTTGGCAGTCGTGCCGCTATTGTGAGGGGAGAACTGCCCAGAGCGAACTGCTCGCACCACTCAGCCCGCAGCCAGCTTCGGCAGATGCGGACTCAACTGGACAAGAGAAGGGTCCTTGGATGCAATCCCCTTCAAGCTAGGAGGCCAGGCCTTGGGCACCCGTGCTCAGCATGGAGACTCCTCTCCTTGCTGTGATGTACTGTCAAATTTGTAAAATCGGCTGCTCAGGCCAAGGAAAGGTGCTGCTATGGGGAGGACAGAGCAGAAGGGAGACAAAGAGTCTAGAGGAGGAGGACAAGGCCAAGTAAGTATCCCCCCATGGGGAGACATGTCTCTCCAGCTGCTTGGAGATTGAATACTGGGAGCTGGGAGGGGCTTCTAGCTACCCAAGTATGCTGAGATCAGAGATCTGACATGCTTAGTCTCCAAGCTGCTGGACAGGTACGAGCTATTAATCCGTATTGGGACTGGGCTTGAGGATACGATAAGGAAAGAGACATTATAATATTTTTGTTTTATTTTCCATTCCTTTCCTTATGATTCCTAACATTTTATTTGCCTTCTTGGTCACCGCTGCACACTGGGCAGAGAGTTTCAACATGTTATCCACAATGATGCCTACATCTTTTGCCTGGGTGGTGGTTCCTAATGTGGAACCTTGCATCGTGTAACCATAGTTTGGGTTTTTCTTTCCTAGGTGCATAACTTTGCATTTGTCCACATTAAATTTCATCTGCCATTTCAATGTCCAGTCTTCCAATTTATCAAGGTCCTCTTGCAATTTTTCACAATCATCTTAGATTTTAACAAGTTTGAATAATTTTGTGTCATCTGCAAATTTGACTACCTCACTCGTCATTCCCATTTCAAGGTCATTTATAAATATGTTAAAAAGCAGCGGGTCCAGCACAGATCCCTGGGGTACTCCATTGGGACAATTGGCCATTCAGCCCTAACCTCTACTTTCTATTTTTTAACCACTTCCTGATCCACAATAGTACACTGCCTCCTATCCCATGACTTTTTAATTTCGCCAAGAGCCTCTCATTAGGGACCTTGTCAAAGGCTTTCTGAAATCCAGATACACTATATCAACTAGCTCACCTTTCTCTACCTGTTTGTTCACACCTTCAAAAAATATAACAGATTCGTAAGACAAGACCTTCTTTGGTTAAAGCCATGTTGGCTTTCTCCCATTAAACCATGACTATCTACATGTTCAGTAATTTTGTTCTTTATAATGGTTTCTACGATTTTGCCCAGTACTGATGTCAGGCTCGCCGGCCTGTAGTTTCCGGGGTTCACCCCTGGAACCCTTTTTAAAAAATGATGTTACATTGACCATTTGCCAATCTTTACGTACTACAGATGATTACATCTGACTACATGATTGGTTCCACAGGTAGATGTGTTTTAACCAATAAGTATTGCCCGTGACTGGGTTTTAAAAAGATACTGCTTCCACAATGTTCTCACAGGCTTTACAGTGCCACATTTATATTGTCCCACATCTTCTGATGTATTTTTCAATTTCTGCTCAACATCAGAAGGATGAATAAGCTCTTTTAAATTGCAATGCCTGCTATATGCAAATATCGGATATTCTTGAAAGCAACTATGTATAGTAACTGCACAACTGGTCAATGAAGAATATTTCAAAACATATGGAAGTCTATTTTGTGTCAAAATTGTTCCTTTCTGTGACATAGGGATGACCACACAATCATTAAGCACAAGGATTAACGAACATAAATATTGTGTCTCCCACAAGAAACTTTCTGCATCTGTTGTATAGCACTGCATAGATCACGCATATTCTTTTGCTTCATTGAAAATTATGGCCATTGATCAGGTCCCTGGTATCTGTATATGCAATAGGGAAAGCAGATTACTACAGCTTGAAATGAAATGGATTTACAATGTACAGACATTGCACCCCCATAGATTGAACTCTTCACTGGAATTCCAGATGCATTACTGGTTGTTCAAAACAGAGATTGTTTAAATGAGGGTATAAATTGCAGACTGAAGAGGTGGGATGGTGGGTTCTTTATTTCCAACATCATTTTATATCATAGCATATTAAAAATGATGGGGTAAAAAAAGTATAATCCTATTTAGATAAGTTCGGGAATTGATGGCTCCATTGAAGCTGGGCAAAGGATAGTGCCATGGGCCTTTCAATTCTGAGAATCTTGGGCAACATTGATGGGATTTTTTTTTATAGTGAAGTGAGAAGTCAATATGATTCCTCATGTTGTCATTTCTAATAAAGTTGTTGTGAGGATGATGTCATCAAGGTTACAGTTACGGGAAGACTTGTTAACTGCATGTGCATCCCTTTAAATAGAGATACCAAGATTCATTTAGTATTCCAGATGGTAGCCCACATGCTCTGGAAGTGACTCACGAAAGTTGTTCTGATTTTGAAAAAAAAGGGGAAAGTGCACATTTAAGTGTTCTAGGAAATACCAGGAGACAGACAGCAGTTGAAAATGTGTATTCAATTGCAGTAGAGCCTTCCACTAATATGAACTCCCTGTCAAACAAACTGTAAGGTGAAGCTCATAGATATTTTGCTGATAAGAACTTGTCTATGTATACAGAGGATATGTGAAAGAATGATACTGTTGGGTGGAAAATGAATCATTAGAAGGGACTACTAAGAAGAGCTATGTAATTAAAGAATAATTGTAGTGCTAATTGTGCCATTTGCAAATATTTTTTAGGTGGACTATTCAGTAGTCACTCATAATTGCACCCGATGAGTAGCATGATACACTCCTGATGCAGCAAGTATATTGCAAAATGCTGCCCTCGCCAAGTGTGCTGCCTGATGAATCATAAAATGATAAGTTGATTTGGGGTCAGGGTGCAGGTTGCTATATTTAATTTAATTTAGTTTAAAAAATGATTGGTTAAAAAATTGATGAAATATATTATATAATAGGGGTTTTTTTGGACCCATGAGGAAACAATCCTGCTAACCTTTAGATAAACTCCAAAAGGAGCAATCTATAGTTTAAATTTCACAGAGGATGCAGTCTGAGGTTCTTTTTTCCCCTTTTTCTAGCAATTTATTTATTTATTTATAGTCTCTTATATACCGCACTATTCAGCATCAGCGCGGTTTACAATAAACAAGGAGTTACACAATTCAACGGTACTTTGTGTTTACAGAAAAAACAGGAAATACAACTCGGATAACAGGGTAATTAATTAATATAAAAGACATGATCTCATCCTGCCTTCAGTATTGTGTATGGGAGGTCTGTGGGGTGTCTGTATTGAATTTGTATGTTTGGAAGGTCTGTGGGTAGGTTGTGTTATCTGGATTGTTTAATGGATAAGACAAGAGGAAGAGGTAGTGTTTCAAAGCTTTTCGAAACTGCAAAAGGTCTGGTATTGTGAGTCCCAATGTTGTGAGTCCCAATTTCGGTGAATATTAGTGTGTGTGACCGTCCGTATAATGCCACTGAATATTTCCTTTGACCACCTCGGTACTATCAGGATAGGTCAGGGGTGATCTGTGGCAATCCGAATGTTCAGCGCCAGTATCCGAAGTGTGAGTGGTGCTGAATAGTTGGACAGACTACTATCTATTCAGACAGCAGCGATATTCAGCCACTATCCAAATTTAGGCCATCTGGAAAAAAATGACTGTAAACCGTGATGATATTGTAGTGCATGACTAGTGCCATATATCAAGTATGTCGATAATAATAATGATGGGGCTGATATTCAATGGCAGCAGTCAGCACATTTAAAGCAGCTGGCTGTCGTTGCTTTAAGATCCACCCGGATATTCAGTGCCAGGGTCTTATCCGGCCCCCGGCACTCAATATCCAGGTTGGCTGGACAGAGGATTAGTTATCTGGCCAGCAGCGATATTCAGCCAGGGACTGTTGCCCTCCAATAATTATAAGGCTGTCTTAAAATGTATGCAGTCATCCAGACAGCAGCAGATTATCACCACTATCCAGATAGATGCCGCATTGACTAGTCTATCCAGATATTCAGTGCCAGTCACAATTCAAATCCTGCTGCTGAATATCTATAAAAACTTCAAAACACTGTGTTCAGTATTTAAATACATGCTAACCATGGCGTTTCTGTATCGGACCCTAGGTTATTAGGTTTCATTGTACAAAGTCCAAGTCGTCTTTTATTTTGTGTATGTATTTTATAAACTACTCAGAATACAAGATCCATAGTATAAATATTTTTTAAACATTGTTATTTTTAATGCACAACATTGGGACCTGTTTGATTTTAATTACATTTTATTTTAAATACATTTAAATACATTTAAAATAAATAAATTGGTGAATGGTGCCAGAGAATGCTTGCTAGTTCGTGTTCAGTGATTGTCAGTCTTTGCACTTCCTTGTCCTCTTGGCTCTTGCTGTGTCTGTGTGTGTGCTATGTCTGTGTGTGTGTGTGTATGTGTGTGTGTGTGTGTGTAGTTCTTGGACTTGTTAGAGAAGCAATGTTTAAGAAGGTTTAGGTTTGATAAAGAGCCCATTCTCTGCCTATGAGAGAAGTTACAGAGTGAGCTGCAGTCTTCTACAAGGAGAAGGCACGCCATGCTGGTGCAAATGAAGGTCATCACAGAGCTCCCGTTTTTTGTTACAGAAACGTTCAGACTATTCTGGCAGCGATAGGGGGCATAAGACAGTTGGCCACCATCGGCTGCATTGCTGAAATTCTGAGTGGTTTTCTCAGAAGAACCAATCAGTATCTTTCCTTTCCTGAAGACATACAGCAGAAACAGCAAACCACAAGAGAATTTTATGAAATTGCATCATGGGGGGGGGCGGGGGGGAGAAACAGATTACACACACATTACAATCACATCACCTGCTGGGAGTGAGGCGGCTAAGCAACCAAAAGGCATTTCACTGGCTGTGGTGTGAGTGCTTTCCTACACTTCTCAGGCTCCTGACACAAAGTTTATGCTCTGCAACAGTCTGGCAGCATTTACATCATGGGAAGGTGGCTTTTAAGTCACCACTATTCTTCTCTCTCCAAAGAAGCTTCTCATTCTTTTAGCATTTCAGCAGAAGCAAGGTAGTCCCAACAATGCCTACCAGCCTGCCATATCACCACTGCCTCAGTTGCTGTCTTTATCTTTGCCTTCTTCCACACAGGTGACAGAGGCTACCCCCATGACACCAACAGCTTCCTCCCAGAGTGCAGCTAAAGAGCACTACAATGTGACCCACAGGGACACAAGGTCAGTGATTGACAGGAGTTTTGGTGTTCTGAAAATGTTTATAGTGCCTGGACAGACCTGGAGGGGACCCTCCTATATACCCCCCCAAAAAAACGCAACTTGTCTTTTAGCATACTACATGCTTCTTGATTTGACAATGACCTACAGCCAGCCTCCTCCTGAGGGGGTGTGGGTCAGCCACAGCCCTTAGAAAACAAGTAAGTTTCTACTAAAGACACAGAAAGCCAGCACCTCCGAAGACATGCAGTGTAATATGTGGAGGAGTGGCCTAGTGGTTGGGGCAAGGTACTTCGGGCTGGAAGGTCGGGGGTTCAAATCCCACTGGAGGACAGCAACCTTGGGCCGGAAGGACTGGGGTTTCTAGTCCCACAGGTGCTCCTTGTGGTCTTGGGCAAGCCACTTAACCCTCCATAGCCCATGTTCCCTGTAAAATAGTTCTCTGTGTGCTGTGCTTTCCTGTCTAATCAATGTGTTTATACCTCAAAAATTTCCTGTCATGATTTGACAATTTCCAATCTGTAATCAAACCGCTGCTGATCGCTGGAAGTAGCAGTATACAAATGTATACAAAATAAAATAAAAATAATATGAAAGGATCTGATTCTGAGACATTTTTAATATGTAAGTGTGGCTTTATTTATGCTGTGCAAATATAGATAAGTGAAGGTTTGCGTGATTACCCACAGCCTTTTATATGTGTCTGTGCAGCATTGCGTACGCCTTGTATCGCTTTACAAATGAACAGTAGTAGTGGTAGTAGCCTCAGACAGCTGTTGCAAGCCCCTGCAGTCATTTCACTCAAGCACTGTGGCATGGAAGGGTTTGCTCTGAGGGCGCACTATTTTGCTGGCACTTCACAATTAGGCCTTGCAGCTGGTGGTAGGGCAGCAGACTCGAGGAGGTAAGACAAGGCTCATGAAGGCACAGGAGAAGGCAGAATGAGGAGGGGAAGAGGGAGAAGATGGAGAAGGCAAAGGATCTAATATAGAGTTTTCATCTAAAATCATCTTAAATAGACATTCCACTGTATGTGTAAAACTATAGACCTCACCCCTCAGGCTCCCCATATCCTGCACAATCCTTTCATTCTTTTCTGGTGGTATCACATGGGGGGCCAGGCAAAGCCTCAGACACACTGGCAAGGGCCTGGTCTCCACTCCTGCTGTACTTTGTGAATGTACATCCTCCACTTCCTACTGTGCCACCTGCTTCTCCTCCTTGTTCTGCCATCCAGTGGTTAATTTTATAAGGAGCCACCCAATGTTAAGCACCTTCAGCTTGGGTAAATCACGTATTTTCAGTGACTTATGTGCATCAATCGGCCTTCTACAGCACATAGTCGTCGCCACTGAACCTAACCCCAGATATGTAATGCCGGGCCATAGCCACCCACCAACATTGAATATCTGGGTCTGCTGCACAGCACTGCATGGCACAGACGCTAACTGGGCAGCAGTGATATTGAGCCACTGACCGGTTAGCTCCCATGGGTAAAGATAGGCCAGCTTTTTCTACACCAATCTTTACCCATGGGTCGCTAACTGGGCAGCAATTCAATATCGCTGCTGCACAGTTAGCGATAAGCTCCACCCTGGAACACCCACGATACGCCCCAGTAGTACATGGTTAGCATCAGCCCATGTAATGGCGTTACTCAGGGATTTTCAGCAGCACTAACCGTGTTAGTTTTATTGAATATCCCTCTAAGCAGCATTTACACGATTTACAGGTCTGTAAACTGTGTAAATGCCTTTGAATATCGGGCCCCAAAACAAAATATAGCCTTAAAAAAACCAGAAAGCCCTATGTTCAAACAATACAAATAATCAGGATAAACTAAACAAATCAGCAGAAAAGTAAAATGATTCCCAGAATTTCTAAATACCCCAAAACAAGGCCAGCTTAACCGGCGAGCCAGTGAGGTATTGGTACCGGGCACACAACCCTTTAAGGGTGCCAGATGCCTGCCTCACCGGCTCACCCCTTCACAGCCATGGGAGCACTTTCCTTTCTCCCACGGCGTGTTCCATTGCAACTGTCAGCATAGCGGCTCAAAATTTACCCCATTTGTGCAGCTCATAACACAAATTGGCCCCAAGGAAGGCAAAAGCAAAAGTTGGTCCACAGTGCCACAATCCCTTGAACCAGTCCTACTTACAAGCATCCTATCACTCACAATAATTCTTACAAAGCCATGTTTTCAATATGCGTTGAAATAGTACATTCCCGGGACATTGTGTGACGCCTTCCACCGCTCTCACCGCACTGCCCCTAGGGGTGGCACGGCAGATTGTCTCTGTTTGATCACTTATAGTGCTATTTAGTATAGACACTTGCCTAATGAGAGACGGTGGATCACCTCCTTAATTGTAGTTGTGGTTTGCTTTTGTTAGCAGTCCGAATAGAAGGAGCACAGGACAATTTATAACATAAATTGCTTTTATTTTTATTTTCTGTAAGGAAATCATTCGTGGCAAAATTCCAGAAAGGGAAAACACATTCAACCAAAAGTATAGGATTCTTCTCCAAAATGTGCAAGGTGAATTTCTTCCATAAACTTCTCAACCTTGATAGCAGTATTTTCTAGTATTTACAAACGCAGTAGAAATATCTTTGTGCATTACTCACAAACTTTGGCAATATGGAAAGCTTCACTTTCTTTGCTGACTTCAAGTTTAAAACATCATTCAGAGTGCTACCTCTTAGCTTTTAAACCACTAGCTTTCCCAGCTGACGTTACAGCAGCAATAAAACTAGCTAAGCTTTCACATGAGGTTTCTCTTATCCACTTGTCTGCTTCCCAAGCATACAATGATATCTGAACTCCTGACGTCTTCTTACTTGTTTCATACAGCATACAGGAAAAGCTTTATACATTAGACACACACAGGCTGCAATCCATCGATTCAGCAGAGGACATTGATTTATCAGAGAGACAGTCCACGTCCATTTCTGTTGGGGAATTGTACGGCTCTGAACTTGGGGTAATCTCTGGTTTTAACCTGTTGTATGTTCTTCAGAAGCTTACAAAGGTTTCTCCACTTTAGCTCACGGTTCCCCTCTGTAACTGGGTTTGAACCTTTTGCTTTTCTCCCCCTTAATAGTTTCTCATCAGGAAATGCAAAAGCTTCTTGACTAGCAGTAACTCTCCTCCTAACAGGCTTTCTATAATATCTGTGTGGAGGTTCAAGACTAGAACTGCTATATTCTGATTCAGAGGTAAAATCCAGGCTTCTCTGCCGGTTCTTTCTATGCCCACACCCTTTGCACTTGCCTTGTAAGTAGTGGTCAGTCCTTCTGGGCTTAGCAGAATTAACAGCTTTTAAATCCTGCTTCCTTCCCTGGTTTACTGGCCTTTTTCTTTGGCTCCTAGCCTGCAACCGGTCCTGCCTTTGAACAGACCTTCTTTGCAGTCTTTCTGGTGTAAAAGCACATACCGTTTGATCAGTACCTGATTCCTCCTCCCACTCAGCTGATTCTTCAAAGAAACTTTGTCCTCGGGGTTTTGCTAGTTTCCCTTTAGCATTGCAATTTCCTTTGCACCGTCCTGTGCCTAGTCCTCGTGTGTGTGAAGCTCTGGAATCAACTCTCAGCTGATTCTCCAGCTCCTGTTCATCTCTCTCCTCACTTCCTGTGTGACGCAGCTTATATGTTCTGTGAACTGTTTGCTTCTCTGACCCCACCCTCTCTCTGCTTGCAGCTGTCCTAGAGGTTGGGTGTGGCTTCAAGCTAACCCTGCTTCTATGTGCCTTAGTTTCATTCTCTCTGTGGGAAATGTGCTTCTGTGATCCCATCCCCCGCTTGTGGGAACAAATCTCAGAGTTTTTTCTACTTTTAAAGGGCTCTGCAGCCTTCACATCATCACATATCCCCCACCTTAAGCAATTGCCAGCTGGCGCCACAACCCGCGCACAGCTGGAAATCCTGGACAAGGCGTCCGCGTTGGTATGGAGCTTCCCTGCGCGATGCTGTACGCGAAAATCAAACTCCTGCAGGGCCATATACCAGCGAGTCAGACGCGTATTGGTATCTTTCATTTTGTGCAACCATTGTAACGGAGCGTGATCGGTCACTAACAGGAATCGACGCCCAGTTAGATAAAACCGTAAAGCCATCACCGCCCATCGTATCGCCAGACATTCGCGCTCAATGGTTGAGTACTTTCGCTCAGGAGGGGTAAGCTTACGGCTTAGGAACATCACTGGATGTTCCGTCCCCTCGCTTTTTTGGGACATGACCGCCCCAAGGCCCGTTTCGGAAGCGTCGGTTTGGAGAATGAAGGGCAGGCGAAAATCTACCCCCCGTAAAATCGGAGCCTCACACAGCCTATCCTTTAATGTCGTAAAAGCCTGTACTGCGGCTTCCGACCATTGCAGTTGTGTAGGGGCATTTTTTTTTAACATTTCAGTAAGAGCGGCCGCCTCTGTCGCGAAATGCGGAATAAAACGGCGATAATAGCCGACCAAACCCAAATAACTCCGAAGTTGCTTCTTAGTCTGGGGCCTTGGGAACATCTTCACGCTCTCAACTTTATTTAAGAGCGGTTTTACAATACCTCGGCCGACCAAATGGCCCAGATACTTTACTTCAGTCGCGCCGAACATGCATTTATCCGGGTTGAGCGTGAGACCGGCTTGTCTCAGGGCTTCCAAGACTGCCTTGATCTGCATCAAATGCTCATCCCACCGTGTGCTGTGGATGACAATATCATCCATATATGCAGTGGCATACGACTGGTGAGGGCGAAGGACCAAGTCAACGAGTCGTTGGCACGTCGCAGCGGCCCCATGAAGACCAAAGGGCATCCGGCGAAATTGGAACAATCCAATTGGAGAGCTAAAGGCCGTTTTCTGGCGAGATTCCCTGGTGAGGGGAATCTGCCAGTACCCTTTGGTCATGTCGAGGGTGGTCAAATAAGTGGCGCGTCCCAAACGATCTAAAAGCTCCTCTATGCGTGGCATAGGGTAGGTGTCAAACCTGGAAATATCGTTGACCTTGCGAAAATCTATGCAAAAACGCAACGAGCCATCAGGTTTCGGCACCAAAACTATTGGATTGTTCCAGGGGCTTTTAGATTCTTCTATTACTCCTAACCGTAACATTTCCTGGACTTGCCTGATGACTTCGGCTTGCTTGGCCTCTGGAAGTCTGTAAGGACGTTGGCGAACAACTTCACCATATGGGGTGACTATTTCATGAGCTACCATGCTCGTCTCCCCTGGTATAGAAGTAAGGACATCCGAAAATCCACTCAGTAGCTTAGACAGTGCCTCCTGCTGAGTCCATGAGAGATCTTCCCCCATCCGAAGCACCGGCTCCGCTTTCCCCTCTGGGAGTTGCGGGCCTAAGTCCTCTTCGTCCTTTTCAACCCGGCTGGCTGTCAACCCCTTTATCTCAGTGATCCCTGTAGAGCCAAAACCACCCGAACCCCGAACCGAAGGAGCTAATTCATCTACCTCCTCTAGGGGTGGGAACCCTACCCTTTCGCAAATGAATTGCGCAATGCGATCCCCGATGTTCACACGGAAATCCTCGTGCGAGAAGTTGAACAAGAGTACCTTTAGAGACCCTCGGTAATCCGGGTCTACGACCCCTGCCCCAACATCAATAAAATGTTTATGGGCTAACCCCGACCGAGGGGCAATTCGGCCATAACAGCCTAATGGTAGCTCAACTTGGAGGCCTGTCTCAATCAGAGCCTTCCCCTGTCGCGGCACTACCATGTCCACGGCACTGCATAGATCAACCCCTGCAGCTTGTTCTGATGCCCGCCTGGGTATCGTAGCATCAGGGGTGGTCCTACAGACCTTCAGTACAAACCTTGGCTTTGGGGTTAACTCTCCGCTCCGTAGTTCCTTATTATGGCTACTTTTCTTTGTAGTTCCAAACAAGGGAGCGGGTAAAAAACTGAGACGCCCTCGCTCTTTCCTTAGAGGCCCACCCTCAGTACGTGTAGTGATCATATTTTTACTTTCTCCTAGTCTGGGGTCAACTACCTTGCCTACCTCGGGTAAGGTCTTCTCCCTGACTGTGGTATTCATAACAGCCCTATTCTTAACTAGCATGGGGTCAGCTACCTTGCCTACCTTGGGCAGGGTCTTCTCCTCAGCTAAATCAACTTGCGGAAAGGTAGCGAATGGGTAGTTTTCCACCTGCAACTCCTTAGCCAGACCTTTCCGAAATTGCGGCCAATCTCGGCCTAAGACTACTTCGTGCGGAAGCCTTGGTACAATGGCCACTTGCACTTGTTTCTTGAGACCCACTCCCTCTATAACCACCGGGTGTATAGGGTAGGTAGAGGCTGCGCCATGGACGCACCGGATCCGAATATGATCCCCAGAGCTTGGCAGCGAGGGTTTTTCTTTTGCCTCTATCTGTTGCCAGAGCTTCCGGGAGATCATAGACTGATTCGCCCCTGAATCTAAGAGTGCCTCAGTTGGTATTCCTTCTACCTCCACCCTCAGTAGGAATCCCTCCCCTGTATCTCGGTGCTGGGTAGTGATTAAAGCCTTCCTGGCCTTGCAGTCCCTTTTCACGTGCCCCACTTCTCCACACGAAAAACACTTTCTTAACACATTTCTCTTATACAGTTTCACATTACTATCTGCAAATTCATCCAGCTTAGCTTTCCTTTCTAGTAACTCCACTTTGTTTTCAAAGATGCCTTCTTTCTCCAGGCTCAACTTATTGGCCTCCAGAAAGCGGTCTGTTAAAGCAATTGCTTCTTGCGTGTTCTTACAGCTTTGGAGTACTAGAAAGGTATGCACGCTGCTCGGTACTGCTTCCATGAACTGTTCAAGAATTATTGTGTCTAAGACAGCCTCTATATCTTTACCTTCAGGCATCAACCATTTATAAGCCAAATTCTTTACGCGGTAATATAATGCCTGAGGTGTTTCCTCTGACCTCAATTTACATGACCGTAGCTGCCTACGGTAGACCGCTGGATTTAGACCCAAACGATCCTTTACCGCTTCTTTTACATCTTCATAGCTTGTAACTAAACTAGCAGGCATGGCACGGTAAGCTGCTAAGGCTTCGCCTGTAAGCGAGGCAGCAAATCTTAGCGCCCACTGTTCTTTAGGCCATTTTGCTAGAATAGCTATACGCTCAAAAGACTCAATGTAGTCGTCTACATCGTCATCCTTTGTTAGACGACCTCCTGCAAAAATCCCAGTCCCTGACCAGTCCCAGTCCCGACAATCTGCCCTTGCACCTGGCATAGTCCTGGCAGCATCGTCCTTTTTCCCTTGGGCCTCAAGCCAACTGGACATTGCTTGTATAACCGGTGCTTGTTGTGATTGGAACAGCGCCTTCGCCTGTTCCAGGCTCCTCGTGGACAACTCTTGATGTTGGGCTATCTGACCAGCCGCCCAGTCCAAGATATCTCGAGACTCCATCTTCTTTCCTGTAAAAAAAACAGAAACAAAGCACCAAGTGCGGAACCTTCCACTTCACCCTTGTCTTGGTGATTATCCCAACAGCCACCCTCTTACACCAGTGCTTATCCGGTCCAACCCTCCAGCCTACGGGTTACCTTATACTGGTGCAGAGTCTCACTTCATCAACTCCGTTGCCCTGGACTCGGGTTCCAGTGGTCACTCCGGCTTTCCTTCCGCTCCGCAGACCTTGGAAGTTGATACAGCTGCTCCCTGGGATTCTCTTTCCTGTGTTTGTAGATGACCTCTCCGTTGTCACGTGACTCCAAACGAAAAATCCAACACACTACGCCACCTGTGACGCCTTCCACCGCTCTCACCGCACTGCCCCTAGGGGTGGCACGGCAGATTGTCTCTGTTTGATCACTTATAGTGCTATTTAGTATAGACACTTGCCTAATGAGAGACGGTGGATCACCTCCTTAATTGTAGTTGTGGTTTGCTTTTGTTAGCAGTCCGAATAGAAGGAGCACAGGACAATTTATAACATAAATTGCTTTTATTTTTATTTTCTGTAAGGAAATCATTCGTGGCAAAATTCCAGAAAGGGAAAACACATTCAACCAAAAGTATAGGATTCTTCTCCAAAATGTGCAAGGTGAATTTCTTCCATAAACTTCTCAACCTTGATAGCAGTATTTTCTAGTATTTACAAACGCAGTAGAAATATCTTTGTGCATTACTCACAAACTTTGGCAATATGGAAAGCTTCACTTTCTTTGCTGATTTCAAGTTTAAAACATCATTCAGAGTGCTACCTCTTAGCTTTTAAACCACTAGCTTTCCCAGCTGACGTTACAGCAGCAATAAAACTAGCTAAGCTTTCACATGAGGTTTCTCTTATCCACTTGTCTGCTTCCCAAGCATACAATGATATCTGAACTCCTGACGTCTTCTTACTTGTTTCATACAGCATACAGGAAAAGCTTTATACATTAGACACACACAGGCTGCAATCCATCGATTCAGCAGAGGACATTGATTTATCAGAGAGACAGTCCACGTCCATTTCTGTTGGGGAATTGTACGGCTCTGAACTTGGGGTAATCTCTGGTTTAACCTGTTGTATGTTCTTCAGAAGCTTACAAAGGTTTCTCCACTTTAGCTCACGGTTCCCCTCTGTAACTGGGTTTGAACCTTTTGCTTTTCTCCCCCTTAATAGTTTCTCATCAGGAAATGCAAAAGCTTCTTGACTAGCAGTAACTCTCCTCCTAACAGGCTTTCTATAATATCTGTGTGGAGGTTCAAGACTAGAACTGCTATATTCTGATTCAGAGGTAAAATCCAGGCTTCTCTGCCGGTTCTTTCTATGCCCACACCCTTTGCACTTGCCTTGTAAGTAGTGGTCAGTCCTTCTGGGCTTAGCAGAATTAACAGCTTTTAAATCCTGCTTCCTTCCCTGGTTTACTGGCCTTTTTCTTTGGCTCCTAGCCTGCAACCGGTCCTGCCTTTGAACAGACCTTCTTTGCAGTCTTTCTGGTGTAAAAGCACATACCGTTTGATCAGTACCTGATTCCTCCTCCCACTCAGCTGATTCTTCAAAGAAACTTTGTCCTCGGGGTTTTGCTAGTTTCCCTTTAGCATTGCAATTTCCTTTGCACCGTCCTGTGCCTAGTCCTCGTGTGTGTGAAGCTCTGGAATCAACTCTCAGCTGATTCTCCAGCTCCTGTTCATCTCTCTCCTCACTTCCTGTGTGACGCAGCTTATATGTTCTGTGAACTGTTTGCTTCTCTGACCCCACCCTCTCTCTGCTTGCAGCTGTCCTAGAGGTTGGGTGTGGCTTCAAGCTAACCCTGCTTCTATGTGCCTTAGTTTCATTCTCTCTGTGGGAAATGTGCTTCTGTGATCCCATCCCCCGCTTGTGGGAACAAATCTCAGAGTTTTTTCTACTTTTAAAGGGCTCTGCAGCCTTCACCTCATCACAATTGGCAGAGCCAAAGAACAATGAAATGCAGAATGTAATGCTCTGGATGGACAATGCTTAATTTTTCTGAAAGATATTTAGAACCACACCTCTGAAGGGCCTTAAAAGACAGAACACAGCATCTTAAATCTAATTCTCATCTCTAATGGCAGCCAGTGTAACTGACTTAATGATGGAATCACCCTCTCTCTAAATCAACTACATGTACAGACCTTTGCTGCTAAACTCTGTACATGCTGAAGTCTCTTCTGCAAGCTTTTAGATAAGCCAAAATCAATAGTTTTAAGTCACCTGGACTACTGCAATGCTGTCAGCTGAACCACTGTATGAAAATCTTGTGCCTAGTCAGGCAAATTACGATGATCTAATTTGACTGACTAAACGTAGTCTATACCATGCTTTTTTCATCCCACAGTTTGCCCGTGCTTCCAAGGTTAGCTGTGAATCTAAACTTACGTCCAAGGTGCAGACTTGTTGCGATAAAGATCTATACAAGCTAAAATCACTATTAATTTCTGAATTACCGCTTCTGGGAAATTATCCACCCATAGAAGCTCAGTTTTAGCCATATTCAATTTTAATTTATTAAAAAAACACAGTCCTAGATTCGGCATAACATCATTCAACTGATCTACTAGTTCCTGAAAAATATTCTTCATAAGAACAAAAACTGCACATCATTCATACATAGGAACACAAAGGGAGCAAAGCCCTCGCAGCAGCAGCAAGAAAACACAAAGAGCGAAGGTCAGTGTGGGGTCTCAGGTGCCAACTTTATTATGTAATCCCCTACGCGTTTCGTTTCGGTGGGAAGCCTTCATCATACGTACCCCCTGATGAAGACTTCCTGCCGAAACGCATAGGGGATTACATAATAAAGCTGGCACCTGAGACCCCACACTGACCTTCGCCCTTTGTGTTTTCTTTCAGCATTCATACATATACATGATTTAATACCAAACTTCTTAATCTGCTCTGCAAAAGGACTAAAATACAATTTAAATAAGATAGGCAAAAAAGGTGACCTTGTGATACCCCCATATCACAGGCCTTAACTGAAGAAAAATGTTCTTGAAAGAACACTATAAAAGATCTAGTGTTTAAAAAAAGATCAAAACTATTTTATATTCTGGCCTTCTGTAATCTATATAGCAGATTTTTGTGATCAATGGAATCAAATGCAGAGGATAAATCTAAAAGAAGGTAGTTACTCACCTGTAGCAGGTGTACTCCGTAAACAGCAGGAATTAGTCCTTACATATGGGTAACGTCCTTCAAGAGAGCCCATGCTGGAACCCTCCCCAGCTTCTATTGGAAGCTTTTGGGAGACTCCACCATAGCTGCACACTGCCTGCTGTGGTGGCAGTCTGATAATATAGTTGTAGCAGAAGACAACTCCTTGGGGAGATGGGAGAGTTGTGAATCTAATACCTGCTGTCCACAGAGAACACCTGCTACAGGTGAGGAACTACTTTGTCTCTGTGGACAAGCAGGAATGAATCCTCATGTATGAGACTCTCAAGCTACAGGCTACTGAAAACCGAGGAGACCACCAAGAAGCCCAACAAAGGCAACTTGATTGCAAAATAGCGAGAGCCACAACAACTCAACCACTAACTATGTATAAAATGAGTGAATTTCTATCTTCCCATATTTATCTAGTTATAATTTTTTTTTTTGGTAGCATGGACAGATAGGGGGGATGGACTTTGATTCTAATCTCCAACTCGATTCTGGAGAAAAGATTTGATGAAGGTACTGTCAACAACGGGAATCCCCATCTAGACAACAGTGAGTTGTGCATATGTGGACAAAAGACCACAGCGCAGCCATGTGGAGCTCCTCCAGGGAGACCAAGCTTAAGCTGGCCACCAACGCAGCCATAGCCCTGATCTTGTGAGTGTTGACATGACCATGAAGGTTCAGACCCATCTGAGCATAAGCAAAAGGTGATGCAGTGCCCAGTCAAATTGAGAAAGTGCACCTCTGAGCAGCAGCCCCTAGCTTGCTGGGGTCTAAGAAACAAAAGCTGGAAGCACTACCTATTTTTTTTGTCTGCCTGCAGCCGCACCTGTGCAATGCAGCTTCCCCCTTGTGGACATGAGAAAAATGTTGGCAGTTGACCGATGAAGATATAATCCAAGGACCCCCCCCCCCCACCCCGAAGGAATTCAGGATGAGTACGGAGGGGAAGTGTACTTACCAGGGAGGAGTGGCTCAGTGGTTGGCAAAGGTTACCTCAGGCTGGAGGGCCAAGGGTTCAATTCCCACGTAGGGACAAGTAACCTCAGGCCAAAGGGATTGGGGTCTCTAGTCCCATGGCCACTCCTTGTGGCCTTGGGCAAGCCACTTAACCCTCCTTGCCTCAGGTATGCTTAGATTGTGAGCCCTTTGGGGACAAGTGAATAAAAAGTGCCTGTTAGCGTATATCTGTAAACCGCTTTGACCTGGTGAAAAGCGGTATATAAGCACAGCTAAATAAATTAATAAATACTCATCTGTAGCAGGTGTTCTCCAGGAACAGCAGGAATCAGTCCTCACTTATGGGTGACATCAGCACCGACGGAGCCCCATGCGGAGCAAATCCCCAGCTTTCAAAGAAAGCCTTTGGGAATTGCTACCACGCATGCGTGGTCCCCTTCCTGCCCAAGGGTGCCATCTTGTTCAGTTAGATGACCTAGCTAAAAAGAGGCAAAAAAACAATGAAATGTAGGACTGCAACTCCAAGTGGAGGAGGGAGGGTAGTGAGGACTGATTCCTGCTGTTCCTTGAGAACACCTGCTACAGGTGAGTAACTATGCTTTCTCCAGGAATAAACAGGAAGTCAGTCCTCACTTATGGGACTCCCCAGCTACAGACTACCTGGAACCTGAAGGGCTCTCCTGGAAAGTATTGTGGAGGCACCTGGCTAGACGTAGAAGGTAGCCCTCCCTGACCACCTGTAATGCCCAAGAATCGGTGGTGATGGATGTCTACCGGTGGGCAAACAAGGTCAGCCAACCTCCTGTGGACTGCCTGGCCCCAGCTGGAAGAGGGGCCATGCTGTGGGAGTCAAAAACCCCCACCAGGCTGGGCTGGAGCCGGGATCTGGGGTTTGGGGGCCTTCTGCTTACACGGGCCATGCCCTTGTCCCTTGGCCTGCTGCCCCTGTTGGGAAGTCAGGGAGGCCTGATAAGGGGGGTAATTTCGGTAAGAGCTCCCTTCCTCGGGTAAAAGGGCTTTTTATCTGAGCCCTTCTTGCAAGAAGGGGCAGAGGTCTTCTTAGAGAGTCGTGTCCTCGTCATGAACTCGGTCTATAGCTCTGCGGCCTTGTCGGACATGGGTTTGCCGAAGAGGTTTTCCCCCCAGCATGGGACATCGACCAGCTTGTCCTGAACCCATTGCTCGAGGTCGGACAACTGCAGCCAGGCTTGGCGGCATGCACCGATTCCTGCCGTGGCTACTCGAGCTGACGACTCAAAACCGTCATAGGCTGCCCGAGACATAAACTTGGAGCATTCACGGATGGCTGTAGACAGGCCCCTTAAGTGCTGCAAAGGCTCCTTGGAGAGACCAGCAGAGAACCCGGTGATTTCCTTCGCCAGGTCTCTCAGGTATTATGCCCATGTACAGCTGGTATGCCTGGATTTGACAATTCAGCATTGCACCCTGGAAACATTTCCTGCTGAGGGCATCCAAGTTACGGGCCTCCCTGCCGGGGGGCACCGAGGAGTGTGTCTTCTGACTCTTCAGCCAAAGCATGGCTGATTCCACAACCATGGAGTTGTGCAGCAGCTGTGATTTTTGGAATCCAGGGCTTCGATGGACCCGATATATTGAGACGAGCTGTTTGCTGATCACCGACATTGACGCTGGTATCTCCCACATGCGGCGCATAAGTCGTTCCAGGATCGGAGGAACTGGTACCGTAAGGGTCTCCCGAGGAGGAGCCTCATACTGAAGGATCTCGAGTTCGTCAGCTCGAGGATCCTCCTTGGACTCCGTGGGGAAGACCAAAGCCTTGGACATATCCCACACAAAGTCCAGGAACCACATATCCTCTGGTGGGGACCTTCTCCAAGGTTCGGATACCGGGGAATCAGATGGGACGTCCCTATGCCTGTGGGTATCCGGGGACTCCTCGTCCTCCGTCTCCGAAGCCGAGGCCTCCGAGGAGGACTCGAGGGGCTCCTTAGGCATCAAGGGCCTCGGCGCCTTCTGCCCTGATGCCAGCAGGCTCGACGGTGACGGCCTCAGTCCCAAACGGGAGGCCGAGGGTGATCTCGGCAGAGGATCGACTTGAGTCCAGAAAGTCTCGAGGATCAGCTCAGCCTCTGGGTCGACTTGGTCATCGAGGCTCTGGTGGTCAGGGTGGAGGAACCAGACGTGATGGACATCAGCGCCTGCTGCTCTGCGATGAAGGCAGTGAAACTGCGCTCCAAACCCGCCATCCTGGACACAAATCCGGGAGGCTCCGCAGCCTCTGGCTTGGGTGCCGACTCGATCAGCCCCGACACTGGCTCCCCCGGAGGGGAGTCCTCAACAAGGATGGTCTGTACTTGCCTAGACGGGTCCGGGTCTCGCCAAGTAACCTTACCGGCTGCTCCCTCTCCGATGACCCGGGCAGGCATTCGGGGCTCCGTGACTGGCCCCAAGAAGGCCCGACGCCGAAGCCATCCAGAGATCCCGCCTTAGAGGACGTCTTCTTCCTCTTGTGCTCCCGTGCAGGGGACTCCCTTTCCGAGGAACCTAGGTGACGCTCGGGTTCGGAGATTTCCCCCCAAGTCATCGAGGCCTCGGACGAGGTCCTGGCTCTCGGAGGCACGGTGAAAATTTTTTCGTGCTGCTGCTGGCGGCTCCTCAGGGCTTTAGACATCCTCTTACAAGAGCCACAGGCTGTCAGGTCGTGATCCAGCCCGAGGCAACGGAGGCAGCAATCGTGAGTGTCGGTGAGGGACATGATTTTCCCATACCAATCGTACTTCTTAAAATCGCTGGTAGCTATCGGAGGAAAAAGGACCCGGCGAGGTCAAAGACCCTGTTGGCTGCCAGTGAGGAAAAAAGGGCAAAAAGGGCGCGAAAGCGCCTCAGGGACAAAAAGTTCAAGAAGTGAAAAAAAAGAACCCGACTCGATACCGGGGTACTGAAGCTGGAGGCGGGAAGGATACCGGTGTCGACTGGCGAAGAAAACAGAGAAAAAACAATCACTTTTTTCCGGGACACGGAGGAACCACGTCCGAAGGGCTCCGTGGAAAAAAGGAGACTGAGCAAGATGGCACCCTTGGGTGTGAAGGGGACCGTGCATGCGTGGTAGCAATTCCCAAAGGCTTTCTTTGAAAGCTGGGGATTTGCTCCGCATGGGACTCCGTCGGCGCCGATATCACCCATAAGTGAGGACTGACTTCCTGCTTGTTCCTGGAGAAAGTCTAGTATTATGGAATTTGGTAGCTAAACTGTTGGAGCCTGAAGCTTGCTCATCCCACGTGGTAAAATGACCTCCACAAAGCAATACTTCCAGGACCAAACTCCAAAGAACAGGAATAAAGAGAATTCAAGGAAGCTTCCAGGAGCTGCCTGTGAAACACACTGAGGTGAAAAGACACTGTAGTAGGCCTGCAGGGAGGCTTCCAGAGAAGCAAACTCTGCTTAAGGCAAAACCCTAAAGGCTGAACCAAGATGGATGGCCATTCCACACCCCAATGGACCTTGCTGAAGCTGGACTGAAGTCCCAACATGGAGAGGGTGTAGAAGATATTCCAGCAGTTGCTGCATGGAACAGATGAAAGGATCTAGAGCCTGGCCTCCCACCAGACAGCAAGACTCTCCCATGTGCAGGAAGAAAACCTTTACGTATAAGTCCTCCTGGAGGTCAAAAGGAAATTGGACACACCGGCCGGCAGGTGATGTTCAGAGACTGACAGCCTCTCAACATCCACACTGTGCGGGCCAAGGACCAGATATTGGGGTAAATAATGTAATTGCACATTATAAAAAACATAAAACCCCCAATAATCATACCACACCAATAGTCCACAAGAGACTTAATCATGTAAAGTTCCTTAAAAGAGGCATTGTAAGGGACATGTCCCTTTGGCATGTTCCTTCAGCATGATGCCTGAGAATTGACACCTCAGGACCTCGGTGTCTCATAATGAGATTAAAAGGTGATGTCATCAGAGAGGACAGAATTTACCACTCCTTTCACGGCAGATTGCACAATCCCAGTAAATCAAAATAAAGTGTAAACAGAGTGATTCAGCTCTCTCAGAGCCCTAATTTCAAACATCAGCTGCACAGGTACTTTTGTCCTCAGGACCTTGGTGTCTCATAAGATTAGCAGATGATATCAGAAGGGGTAGAGCTTACCATTCCCTTCACAGCAGATTGCATAGTCCTAGTAGACCAAAATAGTGCAGAAAATCTTATTTAACTTGTAGTAGATGATCTCTCACACTTTTTGTTTGTGGTAGGCACTTAACTATGTTGGCAGCACACCCAAACTAGAGCTTTTTCGTATTTGGTCTCCTTTTTGACCAGCAAGGCAACCTCCTATGGAGAAAAGTTGGGTTTCCTTTATTTGTAATTTATTTTATTGTAAATTGCCTAAGTTCTTTGAATGAGAGGCAGTACATCAAATTACTGAACCTTAAAACTTTTCCTGAGGTGTGCTCATTTCTTAGCCATCATTATGCAAGTACTGAATTCCAAGTACATGCACACATATAAATTAGGCAGGCAAGCATGTAACTGACCATTCATTAGGTGCATATGTTGGAAATTACAGTTGTAGTCAACATTATTGGCACCCTTGCAGATCAACCCTTTAATGTACAATATCTCCTTTAAAAAAATTGGTCAGTGAAATGGCTTTGGACTAGATATGCACACATATTTGACAAGAATCAAATAAAACAAGACCAATTAAAAAAGGAAATAGTAGGAAATAGTATAAAGACTGAGATGTTGCCAGAATATGATTCTTGCGCACATTGGTGGACATTAACCTGAAGCAGGGTTTTGAAGTTTGTGAACACGAAACGCAGGACTGTGTTGTTTTCCACCATCACTGATGAACTGTGTTATAGCGCTGAGGTTTCAGTTGAGTACTTCTTTGATGAAAACTTATACGGCAGTTAAAAGGTTTTACTGCATTTGAATAAAAAGGACATGAACCTTCAGTTAAGAAGTTCTTACCTGAGGTTCTTTGTCCAACAAAAATATTTGTTTATTTTGTCTGGGAATTGGTTTGATATTTTTTGAGGAGTGGAACCTGTGTTCTTGTTGGACTCTCTATGATTGGGCTACAGTGTTTCCTTTGCCCTGGGGTTTCTTTATGTTGAGAATATGATTCTTGGCACCCTTATAAACAATTCAAATCAGTTTGAACAGAAGAACCACATTCCCACTGCAGTAAAATTAGATGCATCTGTGATCAATTGTCAGTACTTATATGACTTGAATAAACCAATGAATGATGGATCTAATGTTTAAAATGGCCACATTCACTCCCTGTTCCATTTTCACAATGGCGAAGATAAGAGAGCTGACCGAGGCCATCAGAAAAGCAATTATCACCAAACATCAAATTTCAAAGGGGTACAAGGCCATCTCCAAAGAGCTTGGGATTCCTGTGTCTACAGTTCACAATGTTATTAAGAAGTTTTCTGCTCATGGAACTGTCAAGAACCTCCCAGAGCATGGTGGGCAGAGAAAATTAATCCAAGAGGTTTTCAAAAGTTAGTGTGACCTGTTCAAAAAACATCACATACAACATCCAAAGAACTTAAGGCTGAAGTGGAGCAATCTGGAGTGGTGGTTTCAACCCACATCATATGTCACACATTAAACAAAATGTGCTACCTAGTGTCAGAAAGCTGGGTCTGGGTCGAAGGTCAAGGGTCCTCCAGCAGGATAATGACCCAAAACATGCATCCAAAAGTACAAATGAATAGTTAAAAATGAACAAATGGACTGTTTTAAACCAGCCAACAATGAATCCTGATCTCAGTCCAATCGAGAGTCTTTGGAAAGAGCTGAAATCTGCCATTGGTAAAATGAATCCTGGAAACATTCATGAGCTGGAACAAATCACAGTTGAAGAGTGGGAGAAACCACCAGCAGACATATGTAAGAAACTCATAGATAGCTACAAGAAACGTTTGGAGGCTGTCATTTAAGGATTGTGCAACCAAATATTAGTGAAGGACACCATTAATCCTGTCCAGGTCATATTTTGTTTTTCTTCTCAGAAATTACTACATCTAAGTTCTACAGACATCAGGGTAGGAGGTAGGAACCAGAAGGCCTCCCTGCCCCCCATCACAACTGCAATCAGGCCCGGACTCAGCAGCACATAACAAGAAGTGCTTCCATGCATGCCCACGCCTGGCAGGCCCACGCTTGAGGGCCTCACCAGAGGGCCCTTTGGCATGGCCCTTAGGCGAGGAATGCAGGCGGAGATACCAACAAGCTATCCAGATCCCAGGTTAGTAGACTATAAGCTTGTTAAGACCCATCAAACAAATAAAACACAGTATGTAAGTTACTATACTAAAGCTTGACCCATCCTATATTGTGTATCTGAACCATTATACATAGAGACCCTGCAATAGAATACCAACTAACAACTCAGTGCTAAATCAAAGTCACATTGTTTGCCTCCGTATAACAAATTAGTGTTAGCTTTCACTCCTACATCGTCTACTGTGTATTTGAGCTGTACCAACTGCCGCCATGTCTAATTTCGCTACAGTTTTACTTTCTCAATATTTACATCTCAATTAGAGAATAGCAATAACAACTGTAATTACACCATACACCACAGTGGAGATCTGCAAGGCCCTCATATACATATTATACCTCCTACTCCTATCCCTAACGATCTCTCACCCTCACTCCACAGCATGATGCTACCCAACACTGCCCCATCCCCATCATTCATGGCCACGCCAGACATAACCTAAACCAACACCACTATAGAAACGCTTACATTAAAGGACACACATAGGTCTTAATAAAACCCGCCACAGATTAATCTATAGCAACCCTCTATCCGTAAACTGGGCTCAAAATACTCCAGACACCCTAACGCCAATAAAATGCATCCTAATTAACACTAGAACAATCAGAAACAAAATCCCAGTTATAGTAGACCTAGTCAAGGATGATAGCCCTGATATACTCTGGCTTACTGACTCAGATAGAGTCCTACTAAACCAATTAAATATAAATGGATTTAATTTCTTCAATTGCCCAAGAGACTCCAAAAGAGGAGGCGGAGTCCTTATAATAAATAAAACAAAATCAAAAGTCTCCCCCACCATATGCAAAATCTAGATGGGATGGATATACTTAAAATTGAAAACAAAAATGTGGTACTAAGCCTAATCTACAGACCTCCTTCGTCCAACGACAACAATCTAACCTCAATCCTTGAATCGGCCTGCTCATCATCATTAAGGAAACCACACATCATCTTAAGCGACTTTAACCTACCCTCACTTCACTTCACACAAACTATGTCATCCCTTGACTCAATAGCTGACATGGGCTTCCAGCAAATAATAAACACACCCACACACACAAAGGGCAATACATTAGACCTAGCTTTTCTCCCAAAATCAACTATAAAGCACCCCCTCTACTCACCCCCTCAAACAACGCAAGTCCCATGGTCTGACCACTACCTAGTGTTCTTCATCCTCCCAATGATTCCCCCTTCCTCCCAAGCTCTAAATACATTAAACCAAAATAAGCAATATAGACACTTTGATAAGGGCACCTTCCTGAAAAACATTTTACCTCAACTAGAAGCACTGCCATCAGACCTTAATGTCACCCTAAATACCTGGAATATCACAATACAAAAAGCTACAACACCCACAAACACACACGTAAAAACTACTCACAAACATTCCGAGAAATGGTACTCACATGAACTAGTAAAATTGAAAAAAGAACTAAGGAAACTTGAGCATAAATGGAGATCTACTAAAACCCTAGAAAATAAACTACTCTACTTGACCGCCCTTAACATATACAAAGAAGCAATTTGCAATGCAAAGAAGGATTACTACACGAAGATCCTTACTACAGCCATCAACCGCCCGAGAGAACTCTTTGAAATTGTTAAATTAACCAAAACGCCACAAAATGACCCAAACAAAGTCATCATCAAACCCCAAATACTAGCTGACGACAATGCAGACAAAATAAAAATAAAGAATACCATAAACACCACCCACTCCCTTGAGCACCCTGCAAACCATAACACATGGCCCACTTTCCATCTAATAGACCAAAAACAACTTCTAAACACAATCACAAAAATCAACACCACAACCTCACCACTAGACCCCCTGCCCTGTTGCCTGGATTAAGGCAATGAAAACGGAACTAGCTCATTACCTCCTCCATATAATTAACTAATCCCTCCACCAAGGAATCATACCTAAAGACCTTAAACTCACTACTATTCGGCCAATCCTAAAGAACAAAACTCTCAACAAGGAAGACCCTAGCTCATACAGGCCCATAGCTAGTACACCATTTGTATCCAAAGAAATTGAGAAGGTTGTCCAATTACAATTCCAGGACTTTATTGATCTAAACTCACCCCTAGACAACCAACAGTATTATTTCCACCCGTTCCATGGTGTTGAAACACTTTTACTAGCTCCATCTGACACACTCATTCATGGAATGGACGACGCAAAACAGGCGTTCATTCTTGTCTTCTTAGACATTGCCTCTGCATTTGACAATGTTAACCACAACATCCTGCTATTAAGACTAGCCCAAACTGGAATAAGAGGAACAATCTTCCAATGGTTTAAATCTTACATCTCCAACCAGACGCAACAAGTACAAGTAGGACAAGAGACATCCCATACCTTCACCCAGGAATAGGGAATACCTCAAGGATCCACCCTCTCAACTATTCAGTTTATACCTACAACCAATCTGCAACATATTCAGAAAATTCAAAATAGGATATAATATATATGCAGATGATATCATGTTATACCTCCCCATAGACAACAAATCCCACCTATCACAACCTGTCAGCTTGCATTAAAGAAGCAGAGAATTGGCTAAACACTAACAACCTTAGTATTAACTTCAAAAAAGCTGAAGTATTATTTAACACAAGAAACCAAATCTTTACCCTCCCCCCAATCACTCATCATTCACGACACCGTGCTCCCAGTGAAACAAGAAGTAAAATACCTGGGAGTAATACTTGGTCTTGAAGAACTAGAAAAAGGGACTGTTACTTCTGGAGAGAGATCTGCAACTGTGAGTATATACTTCTGGTAATTTTCTAAAAGGAATTCTTTGTATTAAAGCTAATTAATCTGTGAACCCACTATTTTTTGTTAAATCAGTCAGGGCCTAGTAGCAGCAGTTTAAGTTTAAATTTAAAACACAGAGGAGAACTTTATGGTTACATTTCATACTCAGCAGAGAGCTTGTAGTTTAAATTTAATAGTCACTCAGGGCCTAGTAACAGCAAAGTACTTTTAGTTTAAATTTAAAACACAGAAGAGAGCTTTCTGGTTACATTTGGAACCCAGCAGAGAGCTTGTAGTTTACATTTAATAGTCACTCAGGGCCTAGCATCAGCAAAGTACTTTTAGCTTAAATTTAAAACACAGAAGAGAGCTTTCTGGTTAAATTTAGAACCCAGCAGAGATCTTGTAATTTAAATTTCATAAGAAGTTAGAGCCTAGCAGCAGCTAAGAGCTATAATTTAAATCAAATCAGAAATTAGCTTAGCACAAAAGGCAAAACAGGGTCTGTACTCTTTGAGCAACAAATAAAGTCTGCTAGAGACCTTTACAAAGAGGCCTTCTACCTAGGGGGCAAGAGACCTGTGAAACATTTTCAATAGGTGTTAACACCAGGTGGCAGATCAAAAGGCCATTTTGAAAGACTCCTCCTACCCAAGCAAGGACTGTTAATTACCCAGGAAGTTGGTCACTGCTTACTTCAGAAGCACAGGCATAAATAGCTCAACCAGAGCTCTGTAATCCTCTGTCTTGAAGGACTAGAAAAAGGGACTGTTACTTCTGGAGAGAGATCTGCAACTGTGAGTATATACTTCTGGTAATTTTCTAAAAGGAATACTTTGTATTAAAGCTAATTAATCTGTGAACCCACTATTTTTTGTTAAATCAGTCAGGGCCTAGTAGCAGCAGTTTAAGTTTAAATTTAAAACACAGAGGAGAACTTTCTGGTTACATTTCATACCCAGCAGAGAGCTTGTAGTTTACATTTAATAGTCACTCAGGGCCTATCATCAGCAAAGTACTTTTAGCTTAAATTTAAAACACAGAAGAGAGCTTTTTGGTAAAATTTAGAACCCAGCAGAGAGCTTGTAGTTTAAATTTCATAAGAAGTTAGAGCCTAGCAGCAGCTAAGAGCTATAATTTAAATCAAATCAGAATTTAGCTTATCTCAGCAGCACAAGACAGGGTACTGTGTAGCAGCCCTCTTTTAATAAGTGTTATTTCCCTCCCCACACCCACCCACCCCTGGGATACTCGTAGTTTTATAGGTACTTACACATCTTAAAAGGCAGGAGGTGCTCTCAGGTGAAGCTCATTACCCAAATCAGTCATACACTAAGCACCTGAGATTAGTTAAGCTTCAGGTGAACAAGGTATATTACACGTATTAGGTACAGTTTTATTAGTATAAATATCCATAGCAACCCTTAGTAAGTAAAGAACTTAGATCTAAACACAAACTTAAAACTAAGATGCAGACAGCAGTCCAGCAGCGGGATGGGGGCTTTCCAGTCTTTTGCATAGAGTGTCACATGTATGATTTTCTCCCAGTTGGTGAGAGGTCTTACATGTGCATTAGGTGCAAGGAGCTCTTTGCTCTCAGGGAAGGAGTCCGTTCTCTAGAGGCTAAAGTAGCAGACTTGGAAAGCATAAGACAGACAGAGAGGTACATAGACGAGACCTACAGGGATATAGTCCTGAAGTCCCACCTCCAGTCTGGCAGCATCCCTGTTGCCATGGAGGAGAGAGGTCACGTGACAGGAGAGCATCACCCTGGTGTGACAGGAAGTGATCCTGTAACTAGGACCTGTCCTCCAGGTGATGTAAAACCCTCTCGCACCGAGGAAGTTTCTCCAGGGCCATGTGCCCATGAGGGAAGGGTTAGGACAGCCGATATAGTTGGTGATTCGATCATTAGGCATGTAGATAGCTGGGTGGCTGGTGGACGTGAGGATTGCCTGGTAACATGCCTGCCTGGTGCGAAGGTAGAGGACCTCACGCGCCACCTAGATAAGGTCTTAGATAGTGCTGGGGATGAGTCTGCTGTCTTGATACATGTCGGTACCAATGACATAGGAAAATGTGGTAGGGAAGTTCTGGAGGCTAAATTTAAGCTTTTAGGTAGGAAGTTGAAATCCAGAACTTCCAGGGTAGCATTCTCCGAAATGCTTCCTGTTCCACGCGCAGGACCCAAAAGGCAGGCAGAGCTCCAGAGTCTCAATGCGTGGATGAGACAATGGTGCAGAGATGAGGGTTTGGGATTTGTTAGGAACTGGGGAACATTCTGGGGAAAGGAAGGGCTCTTCCGAAGGGATGGGCTTCACCTTAACCGGGATGGAACCAGGCTGCTGGCATTAACCTTTAAAAAGGAGATAGAGCAGCTTTTAAACAAGATATTAGGGGAAAGTCGACAGTCGCCCAAGAGCAGATGGTTCGGAAGAATGTATCTTTGAAGAATACTACCAAAAGCAGAGATGTTCCACAAAAGAGTAAAATAGCCCAAATCCCCTGAAGTATGGAGCAGACAGAGCTTAAAGATCCCAAATTACCCATGTCTAACAATAGCCAAATTAATATGAATAAAATACATTCTCTAAAATGCTTGTATGCAAATGCTAGAAGTCTAAAAAATAAGATGGGAGAGTTAGAATATATAGCACTAAATGAAAGGTTAGATATGATTGGAATATCAGAGACATGATGGAAGGAGGACAACCAGTGGGACACTGTGATACCTGGGTACAAACTATATCGTAATGATAGAGCTGATCAAATTAGCATAGGGGTTGCTCTCTATGTTAGAGAGGGCATTGAGTCAGAAAGGATTAAAGTTTTGCAGGAAACAAAATCTGCTGTAGAATCTATATGGATTGAAATTCCATGTAAAAGGGGGAAGGCAATGGCAGTGGGGGTGTACTATCGAGCGCCTGGCCAGAATGACCAAATGGATGATGAAATGCTCAAAGAAATCAAGGAAGCTAACAAAAGTTACAGCACAGTAATAATAATGGGTGATTTCAACTACCCCGGTATCGACTGGGTCAGTGTCACGTCAGGACATGCTAGGGAGATAAAGTTCCTAGATGAAATAAATGACTGCTTCTTGGAGCAGCTGGTTCATGAACCGACCAGATGGGAAGCCATATTAGATCTAGTCCTTAGTGGAACATCAGATCTAGTGCAAGAGATAAGGTTGTTGGGGCCACTTGGCAATAGTGATCATAGCATGATCGCCTTTGATTTAATTAGTGGAGGAGGGATAGTAAGGAAATCCACAGTACTACCTTTTAACTTTCGAAAGGGAGACTATGATAAAATGAGGAAAACAGATAAGAAAAAACTAAAAGGAGCAGTTGCAAAGGTTAAAGACGTACATCAGGCTTGGCTGTTGTTGAAAAATACTATCTTGGAAGCCCAGACCAGCTGTATTCCACGCTTTAAGAAAAGTGGAAGGAAGTCCAAAAAACTGCCAGCATGGTTTAAAGGTGAGGTCAGAGAGGCTGTTGTTGCCAAAAAAGCATCTTTCAGGAAATGGAAAAAAGAGCCAAACGATGAAACCTGGAAACAGCACAAGCGCTGGCAACTCAAATGCAAGGCATTAATAAGGCAGGCAAAGGGAGAATTTGAGAAGAAGCTTGCTGCGGAAGCAAAAACACGAAGTAAAGACCTTTTCAAGTACATTCGTAGCAAAAAACCTGTGAGAGAGTAGGTTGGTCCATTAGATGATAAAGGAGTTAAAGGAGCACTAAGGGGCGACAAGGCGATAGCGGAAAGACTGAACGAATTCTTTGCTTCAGTCTTTACTGAGGAAGATGTAGGGATGTTACCCATGACTGAAGTGGTATTTAAAGGTGCGGAAGAATTGAAGGAAATATCGATACATCGGGAAGATGTATTACAACTATTAGATAAACTGAAGAGTAGCAAATCACCTGGGCCAGATGGTATGCATCCAAGGGTGTTGAAAGAACTGAAATATGAGATAGCAGACCTGCTATTAGTAATCTGTGAACTATCATTAAAATCATCTCTAATACCTGAAGATTGGAGGATCGCCAATGTAACACCAATTTTTAAAAAGGGTTCCAGGGGTGATCCGGGAAACTACAGACCGGTGAGCCTGACATCAGTACCGGGAAAAATGGTAGAAACCATCATAAAGAATAAAATTACTCAGCATGTAGATAGTCACGACCTAATGGGAGACAGCCAACATGGCTTTAGACAAGGAAGATCTTGTCTTACTAATCTGTTATGTTTTTTTGAAGGAGTGAATAATCAGGTGGACAAAGGTGAATCGGTTGATATTGTGTATCTGGACTTTCAGAAAGCCTTTGACAAAGTCCCTCATGAGAGACTTTTGGCAAAACTAAAGAGTCATGGGATAGGAGACAGTGTACTATTGTGGATCAGGAACTGGTTAAAAGATAGAAAGCAGAGGGTAGGGCTAAATGGCCAATTTTCCCAATGGAGAAAGGTGAATAGTGGTGTACCCAAGGGATCTGTGCTGGGTCCGCTGCTTTTTGACATATTCATAAATGACCTGGAAAGTGGAATAACGAGTGAGGTTATCAAATTTGCAGATGACACAAAACTATTTAAAGTTGTTAATACCCAAGAGGATTGTGGAAAATTGCAAGAGGATCTTGATAAATTGGAAGACTGGGCATCAAAATTTCAGATGAAATTTAATGTGGACAAGTGCAAGGTTATGCACCTAGGGAAGAACAACCCAAACTATGGTTACACGATGCAAGGTTCCACATTAGGAACCACCACCCAGGAAAAAGATTTAGGCGTCATTGTGGATAACATGTTAAAACTCTCAGCCCAGTGTGCAGCAGCGACCAAGAGAGCAAATGGAATGCTAGGTATGATAAGGAAAGGAATGGAAAATAAAACAAAAGATATTATAATGCCTCTATATCGTTCCATGGTGAGACTGCACCTTGAATATTGTGTGCAATTCTGGTCGCCGTATCTTAAAAAGGATATAGCGATTTTAGAAAAGGTTCAGAGAAGAGCAACCAAAATGGTAAAGGGGATGGAAGGATACTCCTATGAAGAAAGGCTAAAAAGGTTAGGGCTCTTTAACCTGGAAAAGAGACGGCTGAGGGGAGATATGATAGAAGTCTATAAATTAATGAACGGAGTGGAACGGGTAAACGTAGATCGATTGTTTACCTTATCAGAATATAGAAAGACTAGGGGACATGCAATGAAGCTACAGGGTAAACTATTTAAGACTAATAAAAGAAAATATTTTTTCACTCAACGTGTAATCAAACTCTGGAATTTGTTACCGGAGGATGTAGTAAAGGCTGTTAATGTAGCTGGGTTTAAAAAAGGTTTGGACAAGTTCCTGGAGGAAAGGTCCATAAACCATTATTAAGAAGGGACCCAGGATATCAATGCTTGAACCAATACAAACATTGTGGAACCTGTGTCCCTTGGGGAAACTGCTAGGTACATATGACCTAGATTGGCCACTGTTGGAAACAGAATACTGGGCTTGATGGACCTTGGTCTGACCCAGTATGGCATATCTTATGTTCTTATGTTATTTTATTTATTTATTTATTTATTTAACTGCATTTATATACCGCTTTTCACCGGGTCAAAGCGGTGTAACATATAACATGGGGGGGATAGTATTTTATAGGGTGGGGCCATCACCAGGGACAACAATTAGTGATTTTGGGTGGACATAGACATGTACACTTCTGCTGAGTCTAGGTATTAGATCGTGTGGGTAGGGTGGAAGTTCTGATCAAAGGTGCTCACGGAATAGGATTGTTTTCAGCTGTTTCTTGAATGATGTGATGTCATCGTTGTTTCTGATGTGGTTTGGTAGAGAGTTCCAGAGGGATGGGGCATAGAGTTCGAAGGCTCTGTTGCAGGTCCGTTGTGTGGACTTGGTTCTTTTGTGGGGGACGACAATGGAGTTATTGGAGGATTGTCTGGTGGATCTGTTGTGAGATGGGCGAGGCAGAAGGTGGTGGAGTGAGGTGTTCCGCGTTTGGTGGATAGTCTTGTGGATGAGTAGGATCGCTTTGTACTTTACTCTTGCTGGGATCGGCAGGAAGTGGAGGTCTCTTAGGATTGGGGTGATGTGATCCCGTTTTTTCGCATTCTGAATAATCCTTGCTGTGGTATTTAAGGCAGTTCGGAGGGGGATGGTGTGTGAGGCGGGTAGTCCATGGTAGATTATGTTGCTGAAATCCAGGTGAGGTAGAGTTACCGCTTGCATTACTGTCCTGAAGTCGTGGGGTTCCAGAAGGGATCGGAGACGTTGCACAGTTTTAGCTTTGTAGAATATTGTCCCAGCGGTTTTGCTGATTTGTTGTTTAAAGGTGAGAGCCTGATCAATGATTACGCCTAGATACCTTATTTGGGGCTGTATTTGGATTTGTGTGGTTCCCATGTTGAGGTGGGTAGGTGGTTTGAAGTCCTGATCCTTTGTCACTATAAGGGCTTCGGTTTTCTTCATGTTGATGGATAGGTTGTTCTCTTGTAGCCAGTTGGTTACGTCGTTGAAGCAGGCTGATAGCTGGTAGTTTTTTGGATTGGTGGTTGTAATCGGTGCGTAGAGCATTATGTCGTCGGCGTATATGTGGAAGTTGATGTTGTGGGTGCGGATGATTGAGCATAGTGGACGGAGGTATATATTGAACAGCATGGCTGATAAGGTGGACCCTTGAGGTACTCCTTGATGTTGTTGGTAGGGGGTTGAGGTCTTGGAGAGGGTGCGTATTCGTTGCTGTCTGTTGGTTAAGTAGGATCTGAACCATTGGAGTACAGTGTCTTTGATTCCAATTGATTGGAGTCTGCTTATGAGGATTTCGTGGGAGATTGTGTCAAAGGCCGCTGATATATCTAAAAAGATCAGGATGTATCCGGATTGTTTCTCTTGGGTTCCAATGATGAGGGTGTTCATTAGAATGGTCATAAGGGTCTCAACTCCATGTAGTGGTCGGAATCCATGTTGTTGAGGGTCTAGTATGTCGTTGGTGTCCAGGTGATCTTGAAGCTGACGTTGGACTATCTTTTCCATTATCTTGGTGGTAAGGGGAAGGCTTGCAACTGGTCTGTAGGAGGTGGGGTCTAGTGGGTCCAGGTTGTTCTTTTTTATTGTTGGTCGGATGATTGATGTCTTGAGGGCGTCTGGTATGTATCCTTGTTTAAAGGATTCGTTTAGGATGTGGTTTAATGGAGCACTCAGTTCTTCTTTTGTCTTCTTTATCCATTCCGTAGGGCATGGGTCCAGCAGGGAGGTAGTAGTGTTCAGACAGGAGATGGTGGAAGAGATCTCTTCTTATGTTCTTATGTTGATCAGTCCCTCAGCATGACATCACACATAAAGCAAACAACTAGAACCATATTTTTCAAATTAAGGATCATAGAGCATCTGAGATCCCTAATTGACACCCATGATTTGACACCCATGATTTTAGATCTGTGGTACAAGCCCTTATCACACCACACTTTGACTACTATAACAGCTTGTTACAGGGAACAACCAAAAAGAATTTGAATATACTCTAAATGGCACAGAATGTCACAGCAAGAATCATCTGCAAAGCCCGTTTAACAGATCACATCACACCCATTTTACATAAACTCCATTAAATGGTTACCAGTATCAAGTAGAATAAAATATAAAACTTTAATGACCACTTTCAAGATAATTAACAATATTGCACCCTCTTTCCTCACAACCCTAATACACATCCCAACAAACGCTAGCTAGCTTCAGAAGAGGAAACACACAGAACACTCTTATAGTCCCACTGGCCATTCGCAAGACAAAACAGACCACAAGCAACAGAGCATTCTCATACACAGCCCCCAGTCTACGGAATGCTCTCCCAGACACACTACGATCAATTAAAGACCTCCAAACATTCAGAAAGGAAATCAAAATACTACTTTTCATTGAATACTATGGAAACTTTGATGGGAATAACAGCACAGACCCAACCTAAAATCACACACACCGAACATCTCAAACTTTACCAGTATCAGATTAATTGACCCATTATATGCCCGTGTAAGAATAATGTAAAAATGCAAATCTGACTTATGTAAATCATGTATATAGTTGCATATGTAAATAGTTAATTGTATTGTTACAATCTTGACACTGTTACATGTAACCTGTTCATTTCATTATAAACCAGCCTTGATCATCAGAAGGGGCACTATAGAAAAATGTTGCAAATAAAATAAATTAAAAATATTTTTTTTTGTTGTAGACCTTTGAACATACTATTAAAATATTATGATGACATACATTTGGAATATTTCCAATTATTTCTCAAGATATTGTACACCCCATACTTACCTGTAAAATGCACAGATGCCAATAATGTTGACCACAACTGTATTAGGCACTGCAACTCTGTGTATGGTCAATTAGAAAAATCACTCAAACTGGAGGAAAAATTCAAAAGCTAATCGCTTGGTGGGCTAAAATGTTGAGGGCTACCCACTGACATGCTGGTGATCTACTTACCCATTTGTTCACCTCTCAGACCTGTGCAACTAAAGGAAATTCTATTTCATGGGCATGAAATGCTCTTTTCTGTGGACGTTATGAAGATTTGTTTCTATATGCAAGTGAAAATGAGGGTGAAGAAGGTAAAGTTAGACTAAGCAACAAAGAGGCGGAAGAGTGGCATGGATTGAGAAATCCTCATCAGAGTTGAACAGAGAGAACAAGTGATGGGGAGAGAGCAAATAGAAATACAGCCAAGAAAGACTTCCAAAACATGAAGGTAAGGCAAATGGAAAATAAAGAAAAAGATGTCTGCAGAGTCAAACACTTGGAATGCAAAAATCCAAAGGAATTGTATGCATTATGCGATTGAAGGTGAGAGGTTGGTGTGCATGGACCAAGAGAAGGACCTCAGAGTGATAGTGCCGGAGGATCTCAAAGTGGCAAAATAATATGACAAGGTGGTAGCCAAAACCAGAAGGATGTTGGGTTGCTTTTTTTTTTAAATGCCTTCAAGTCAATGCTGACTCCTGGTGACCCAGCAACTCCTGGGTTTTCTTGTCAAGGTATGACCGGAAGTAAATTGCCAGGCCTTTTCTTCCAAGGCAATGGAGGATAAAGTGACTTGCCTAAGGCCACAGGAGTGCCAGTGGGAATTGAATCCAGATCTTTTGGGTGGTAGTCTGTTGCTGTAACCACTAGGCTACTCCTCCACTCACATGGGTTCCAGTACAGAAAGGAATAACCAGCAAAAAGAAGGAGGTATTAATGTCCTTGTACAAGTCGTTGGTGAGGCCTCACTTGGAATATTGTGTTCAGTTTTAAAGATCATATCTCACAAAGTATATAAAAAGACTTAAAATGGTGCAGAGGAATGAGACCAAAAGGATTTGAAGCCTGCATCCCCAGAAGATGTACGAGAAGAGACTTAAGAATCTAAATAAGTATGTCCTAGAGGAGAGGAGGGACAGGGGAGATACGATTAAATACATAAAGGGTATTAATGAACAAACAAACCCTTTTCAAAGAAGAGGAAGCTGTAAAATTAGAAGTCATACAATGAAGCTGCAAGGAAGTAAACTTAAAAGCAATGTCAGGAAATACTTTTTTACTGAAAGGATGATGGATGCTTGGAATGCCCTCCCGATAGAGGTGGTGGGGGCAAATACAGTACCGAAATTCAAAATAGTATGGGACAGATAGCGTACTCACCTGTAACAGGTGTTCTCCAGGGACAGCAGGAATCAGTCCTCACATATGGGTGACGTCGGTGCCGACAGAGCCCTCATGCGGAGCAATTTCCCAGCTTTCAAATAAAGCTTTTGGGATTGCCATGCGCATGTGCAGTCCCCTTCCTGCCCAAGGGTGCCATCTTGCTCAGTCAAATGACATAGCTAAAAAGACAGCAAAATGAATAAAAATCAATAATAGGACTGCAACTCCAGGGGAGGAGGGAGGGTCGTGAGGACTGATTCCTGCTGTCCCTGGAGAACACCTGTTACAGGTGAGTAACTATGCTTTCTCCAGGAACAAGCAGGAAGTCAGTCCTCACATATGGGACGCCCTAGCTATAGGCTACCGAGAACCCATAGCTGAAACATGGCTCCCTCTAGAAGAGCCGCAGCAGCTGTGAAAGGAGTTTCTCCGAGAACGCAACCCTGACGGTAGCCTGACACCAAAGGGCCGGAGGGTAGGAGTTGCCTAAACCTCAAATAGGTTACGGAGTACCGCCTGGCTGAAAACACTGTCCCTCCGGGACTCTCTCCAGGCAGTAATGGGCTGCAAAAGTCTGTCTTGAAGACCAAGTTGCGGCCCGGCAGATGTCTGCCAACGATACAGAGCGGTGGTTAGCCACTGATGCGGCCTTAGCCCTGACATGGTGGGCCATGACTCTACCTTGCAGCTGGAGGTCAGCTGCCCTGTATGCCCAGGTGATGCAGTCTGCCACCCAGGTGGATAAGGTATGCTTGGTGACAGGTAGACCCAGCCTACTGGGATCATAAGACAGGAAGAGCTGGGAAGCTCTCCGATGTCCCCGCATACGTTCTAAGTAGAAAGAAAGTGCCCTCTTACAATCCAGGGTATGCAGGACCGCCTCTGCCCAGCTGGAATGCGGCATAGGAAAGAAAGTTGGAAGAACCACCTCTTGATTGAGGTGGAAAGAAGAGACCACTTTTGGAAGGAAGTTGGGGTGAGTGCGAAGGACCACCCTATTTCTGTAAAACCGTGTGTACGGTCTATCAGATACCAGAGCTTGCAGCTCACTCACACGTCTGGCAGATGTGAGTGCCACCAGGAAGAGGACCTTCCAGGAAAGGAAGCGCAGATGGCAGTGGACATCTGCTCAAAAGGTGGGCGAGTAAGCTGTTGCAAGACCACATTCAAGTCCCACTCAGTCGCCGGAGGGCGAACAGGGGGCTTTAGTAGAAGTAGACCACTGAGGAATCTGGACACCAAGGGGTGAGCAGAAAGAGGTTGACCTTCCACCTGAGAGTGGTTCGCTGATAAAGCACAGGTGAACCCTGACAGAGTTAGACTTGAGGCCTAATTCTGAGAGGTGAAGCAAGTATTGCAACACCACTGGTACTAGGCAAGAGAAAGGATTTTCACTGCACTGTTTACACCACACCTCAAACCTGCGCCACTTGAAGGCATAGGACTTCCTAGTGGATTGCCTCCTGGAGGCCAGCAACACTTCTTCCACATCCTTAGGTAGGAGTAGAGAAGCCAGCCCTACCCTTTCAGCAGCCATGCCATCAGGTTGAGGGACCTGAGGTTGGGGTGTAAGATAGAGCCCTGCTCCTGGGACAGGAGGCCGGGCTGCGTCCCCAGAGAAAGTGGGGTTTCCACTTCCAGCTGGAGGAGAAGCAGAAACCAAGGTTGTCTTGGCCATCTGGGGGCTATCAAGATGACCGAAGCCTGGTCTTGAAGGATTTTGAATAGAGTTCGGGCCACCAGAGGCGTGGGAGGAAACGCATACAGGAGGCCCACTGACCAGGAGATTAGAAAAGCATCTGCAGCCATCCTTTGGGAGTGTGGCTGTCTGGAGCAAAAGTTGGGCAACTGGTGATTCTGCGGACTGGCGAAGAGATCTATGGTCAGATGCCCCCAGCAATGGAAGATCTGCTGGGTTACTTCCTGATTCAGTTGCCACTCGTGAGGTTGGAGAATTCTGCTTAGCTTGTCTGCTAGACAGTTCTCCTGACCTGGCAGGTAAACTGCTTTGAGAGACATGCCCTGTCGGATTGCAAAGGAACAGAGGTCCAGTGTCTCTTGACATAGGATGCAGGACTCTGTCCCTCCCTGCTTGTTCACATAGTGTTTGTATTAAGACAGACTGATGTGAGAGAACATGAGTGAAGGTTTGAAGAGCTAGGCGTATCGCCTGGAGTTCTAAGAGGTTGATTTGTTGCGTCTTCTTTTGAGGAGACCACAACTCTTGAGTGCATAAGTCCTGGCAATGGGTTCCCCAACCTAGCAGAGCAGAGATGCATCTATTGTCAGCACTCTTGTGTACGAAGGAGAATGGAAAGACACTCCCTCGAGCAGATTGGATGGCTGAAGCCACCAGGTCAACGACCTCAGTAGTCGTTTGGACACTCTGATCCTGTCTCAGAGTCTTCCTATGGCTTGTGTCCACTGATCTCTGAGGCACCACTGAGCTGTCCTCATGTGGAGACGAGCATTTGGAGTCACATGAACCGTGGAGGCCATGTGTCCTAGGAGGCGTAGAAAGTGCCTTGCTGATATCTGAGACTTGTGGTTGATTTGGTGTATTAACTCCAGAAGTCTCTGTGCTCTGCCCTCTGGCAGGTAAGCCTTCGCTTGAAGGGTGTCTAGCCTTGCCCCTATGAACTCTAAGTTTTGAGTGGGGAGCAAAGTGGACTTTGCTTGGTTTATGACAAAGCCTAGATGCTGCAGTATGTTGATAGTGCGAGCTGTGGCCTGTTGAGCTTCTTGAGGTGACTAGGCCCTGATGAGCCAGTCGTCCAGGTACGGGAAGACAAAAATTCCCTGGTTCCTGAGGAAGGCCACCACTACCGCCAGACATTTGGTAAACACTCTGGGGGCAGAGGCTAGGCCAAATGGATGTACTGAAAATGGTTTCCTCCCACTACAAATCTGAGATATTGTCTGTGGTCTGGATGTATGAGGATGTGCGTATAAGCATCCTTCAGATCTAAGGAGCATAGCCAGTCTCCCTGGTAGAGGTAAGGCAGCAGTATTTCAAGGGAAAGCATCTTGAACTTTTCCCTCACCAGGAACTTGTTCAAATTCCGCAAGTCGAGGATGGGTCAAAGGCCTCCAGTTCTCTTTGGTATGAAGAAATACCTGGAGTAGAAGCCTTGCCCTTGCAGGTGGTGAGGCACCAGTTCCAGCCTGATCCTTTATAAGACCTGCCAACTCCTGCAAGAGGAGGTTCCTGTGCAGAGGGGGCCTGAGAGGCTCTCCTGGAAAGAAGGAGGGGGGTACCTGGCTGAAATGGAGCAAATAGCCTTTCTGAACTATTTGCAGGACCTAGGTATCCATTGTGATGGGTGGCCATCTGTGGGCGTACAGGGTCAGCCTCCTCCTGTGCATGGCCAAACCACTGGCGGGAGAGGAACTATGCAGTGAGAGTCAAAAACCCCCTCCCAGCTGGGTAGGAGCCGGAACTGGGGAGCTGGGGTGGCCTGATAGGTGGGGTAGTTGCGGTAAGCAGTACCCTTCCTCGGGAAAAAGGCCTTTTTGCCCGAGCCCTTCTTCTTGTGAGAAGGGGCAGAGGTCTTCTTCGAGAGCCTTGTCCGGGTCAAGTACTCGGACTCGATCTCCGCAGCCTTTTCAGTCATGGGTTTGCCAAATAGGTTGTCACCTCTGCAGGGGACATCGACCAACTTGTCCTGAACCCATGACTCCAGATCCGATGACATTAGCCAGGCCTGATGGCGTGCACCGATGCCGGCACACGGCTACTCGGGCCGAAGCCTCGAAGCCGTGGTAGGCTGCTCAAGACAAACTTCGAGCACTTCCGAATCCCTGTTGACAAGGCCTTGAAGCGCTGCAAGGGTTCCTCGGAGAGACCAGCTGAGAACCCGGCAATCTCCTTTGCCAGGTCCCGCAAGTACATGCCCATGTACAGCTGGTAAGTTTGGACACGGCATGAGAGCATTGAGCCCTGGAAGCACTTTTTGCTGAGGGAGTCCAGGTTCTGGGCCTCCTGGCCAGGAGGCACCGAGGAGTGCGTTTTCTGGTTCTTGAGCCGTTGCATGGCCGATTCCACAACCATGGAGTTGTGCGGCAGCTGCGCTTTCTGGAACCCAGGGCTCTTATGGACTCGATATATGGAATCGACCCGTTTGCTAAGAACCGGCATCGAGGCCGGGGACTCCCACATGTGGAGTATCAGCCGTTCCAACATCGGAGAAATCGGAACAATAAGGGCTTCCCTCAGGGGAAAATCATCCTGGAGGGCCTCGAGCTCCTCGGCTCGAGGCTCCTTCTCAGACTCAGCTGGGAATGCCAAAGCCTTGGCCATGTCCCTGACAAAGTCCGAGAACCTGGTATCCTCCGGAGGGGACCTTCTCCGAGATTCCGAGCCCGGTGAGTCCGATGGGATGCACCAGGTTCGGTGGGTGTCTGGAGACTCTTCATCCTCCTTCTCCCATGCCGAATCCTCCGAGGAGGAATCGAGTGGCTCCAACCGTGAGGGCTTCGGACCTGACCGCCCCGACACCAAGGGCACTGGCATTGACGACCTCGGTCCCGAACGGGAGGTTGAGGGAGACCTTGGCTGAGGACTGGCTCGAGATCTTATCAACTCGAGGATCGGCTCGGCCTCCGGGGTCGACTTAGACGTCGAGGTCCCGGTGGTTGGGGCAGATGGACCGGTGAGACCAGCTATCAGCGCCCGCTGCTGCTGCTCCATGAAGACAGCCATACTGCTCTCCAGGGCCGCCAACCTGAGACCGAGCTCAGAAGGCTCTGCAGCCTCCGGCTCGGGTCCCGATGCCGTTGGGCCCAATGCCGGTTCTCCTGGAGGAGAGTACACGAAGACAACAGACATTACCTTACTTGACATCTCCGGCTCTGTGCGAGGTAGCTTGGCCGGCCTCTCCGACTCCAAGGGCCCGGGGCGGCGGTCAGGGCTCCGCGATCTGGAACCCGAGGGCCCAGGTCGATCAGAGGCCTCCAATGACGCCGCTCTCAAGAGCTTTTTCTTCCTCCGGTGTTCCCAGGAGGGAGACCCCCGCTCAGAAGACCCACGACGCTCGGGGTCAAACTCCCAAGAGTCAAGGCTTCTGACGAGGTCCAGGCTTGGACAGATGCGGACTCCGAGAAAAGTCTTTCACATTGGTGCTGCCGACTCCTAAGTGGCTTGGAAGACATTTTAATTTTAATTAATTAATTAACAGGTTTTTTTATACCGCTTCTTCCATTGATCAGATGCGGTTTACATATAACAACATGGCCCACAGACCACTGGGTCATGGTCGGTCCGAGGCATCGGAGGCAGCAGTCGTGTGTGTCGGTGAGGGATATTAGGTTTTTACACCGATCACACTTCTTGAACCCGCTGGCAGCCATCGGGGGAAAAAGGACCCCTGCAAGGTCAAATGACCGGGCTGCCAGTGAAAAATAAAAAGAGCGCGAACGCTAGTCTCAAAGGACAAAAACTGAAAAACTTTAACCGGGCTCATTACCGGTGTAACGAGCCGAGGAGGGAAGGGAAACTGGCGTCGAACCGAACCGAACCGAAACTAAACGAAAACTTTGCAGTTTTGACGCACTTTTTCAGAGGAAAGCAGGACCACATCCGAAGGGCTCCACGGAAAAAGGGAGACTGAGCAAGATAGCAACCTTGGGCGGGAAGGGGACTGCACATGCGCATGGCAATCCCAAAGGCTTTCTTTGAAAGCTGGGGAATTGCTCCGCACGAGGGCTCCGTCAGCGCCAATGTCACCCATATGTGAGGACTAACTTCCTGCTTGTTCCTGGAGAAACAGTGGATCCTTTTATAGCACGAGGATAAAATCAAAAGCAAACTTAAATATCTTTTATACTTCAATAAAAAGAGGGGAGCTGACCTGCACGGAGTGGCAGGTACAACCATTCTAGCCACTTTACTGGGCAGAGTAGATAGACCATACCAGTCTTTATCTGCCGTCATAGACTATATTACTACATAGATCAGAGTGTTACTGCCTGTTCACTCCAAGCAGTGGATAGTCTGGATTCTCCTGTGTTCTCTTCTGCGTGACCAATTGAACTGCCTCTTTGATGTCTTAGTCAGGAAATCCAATGTCTCTAATGTTAACCCTGAGCTTGAAGGAGACAGCATTTACAGGCATCTTAGCGACACTCTTCTTGCCATTCCGGGTGCGAGACTGCGCTATCTCATGAGATTGACAGTGCCTCAGTTCCAGGACTAGCTGCTCCTCCACTAACAGCTACAGCAGCAAACTCGCCTTTGGAGATAATTTCTCCAGAGGACTGTAAATGGCTGTCCAAGAGTGATTGTGTGACATTGGGTGCAGCGGCAGCAGGAGATAGATTGATTTATTTATGTGCTCTTATATACCACTTTATCTAAAATCAAAGACGTTTAGATGGAACAAGTAACAATTTACAATGAACAATAAACGTTGAACATGTGAGGAACTAGTAGTTATACATATAGCACTGAATTTTAACTATTTACAAGTCTGTAGAACAGGAGCAGCATGTTATGTGTAAATACATCAGAAGGTAACAAAGTTACAGCTAGCTTGGAAGAGGATCAGCAGTGTGTCACCATCTTAACTCCTCCCCAAGATAGATTTTACAGTTTAACCAATGTAAACAGCTTTAGAGTGGAGGAGTGGCCTAGTGGTTGGGGCAAGGTACTTCAGGCTGGAAGGTCAGGGGTTCAAATCCCACTAGAGGACTGAAACCTTGGGCCAAAAGGACTGGGGTTTCTAGTCCCACAGGTGCTCCTTGTGGTCTTGGGCAAGCCACTTAACCCTCCATTGCCCATGTTCCCTGTAAGTATTTAGTGTATGTGTCTCATATCCCCTTGTGTTAAATGTATCCCCCAATTGTGTTGTGACCACTTTGATTGAAGGATAAGATGGTATACAAAACTGTCTAAATAAATAAATAATGGATAGAGCAGTGGCATAAGAAGAGCAGTGGGCTAACAACCAGGGATGTTCAGTTTGAATCCCACCACTGGCTGCTCCTTGTGACTATGGGATTCAAACTCCTTGTGTCGATTTAGGAGCCAGGCCAAAATCTTAGGAGCCAGCACTCATGACCTCCTCATGTCCCACCCTCAGTTCTCTTGTGCTGATCTCATGTTCTCAAGTCTCATGAGACCAGTGGCAGACTTCCAGCACCGTGTGTCATCTTTAGATAACAACAGCTGTAAATTCAGATATCAAGTGTCTGTGTGGGTGTGTAGTGCAATGGTGGTGGGTGGGTGTCTTTGGTGGTGTGCAGGGCTGTGATGCATGTGTGTGTGTGCTGCGGAGTTGGGGAGTTTGTATGTGTACGGTGCAGAGGTGAGGTTCCTGTGTATGTAGTGTGGAGCTGGGGTATGTGTTTGCCCTATGGAAATGGGGTTCTTGTGTGTGCAAATGTGTGGTGTGGTGGGCTTGTATGTGTGTATTCCTGAGGGAGGGGAATGCACCTTTAGGTAAATAGGCATTGTGTCCTTTTGTCCCCATGCATTCTTCCCTTTAACCTTTCACTCTTCCTTCCCCACTTCCAACCCCTCCCCACTCTGTTCCTCTTCCAGACTCCCCCTTCCCCTTTCACCTCCCCCTAGCACTTGCACTTCCACCCTCCTGCCCTGGATTCCTGCCACCGTCTTTCTTCTTCTTTTTTTTTTTTTTAGTTTCTTGCTCTTTAAGATTTAAGTTCACTCCCTCCTCCACCATCTCTCCCCCCACCCCTTTTTTTTTTTAGTTTCTAGCCCTTTAAGATTTAAATTCACTCCCTCCATCATCTTTCCAGTTTTTTTTTTCCAGTTTCTGGTCCTTTACGAATTTAAGTTCACTCTCCCTCACCCTGCCATCTGGTTTTTTTTTGTTTTTATTACAGGCCCCGACCAGCTTGGATCCCTGCAAGCAGCCTGCTTCCTCTCCTATTCTGCCCGCAGAGATCCCATCTGCCATGGACAGATAGCTTGCATCTGAGCTGCGATCATGGCTATTTCCTTCTCTTATGCCTGCGGGTGGTTGGATCCCTGTGGGCAGCCAGAGCCGATAGGCTGCACTTCTGCCCATGGGGCATGGGATCTCTGCAGGCAGCCAGTGCCAGTCCCAGTCATGATTGCGGCCTTGGGCAGCACTTTTGCCCGTGGGGGATGGGATCATGCTGCTGCATATGTGTTGCAAGCCCCAGGTGCCAGGTCGGATTTTTTAATTGCCAAGGTGACCTGGTGTCTGGGGTTTGTCGAGTTCTGACTTAACCTTTCATTGCTTCAGGTACAAAAGATGACATTTTACTTACCAATTAATGTCCTTTCCTTGAGTCTTGCTAGACCAGTCCAGACATGCTTTGGGATGAACTCTGATGGCTGAGGCAAATAGAGGCATAGGAGTGATTTTATTGAAACCTGGGCTTTTCATTGGTTCTTTGTCTCCACCATTCTCCTGGTAGGGGAACACAACCCACTTGTCTGGTCTGGACTGGTCTAACAGGACAATATGGAAACTTGAACTCTGAGAAAGGCATGAACCAAATTCAATTCCCCTTTCCCATGGCAACAGGTATTGTTGTGCTTCTCCAGCACTAGTTGGTGCCTGCACCAGAAGACATATGACATATGTACACTCTGGAGGAGAGGAGGGACAGGGGAGATATGATACAGACCTTTAAATACTTAGAGTATTAATGAACAAACAAACCTCATCCAAAGACGGAAAAGCTGTAAAACTAGAGGGCATAACATGAAACTGCAAGGGGGTAAACTGAAAGGCAATGTCAGGAAATACTTTTTCACTGAAAGGGTGGTGGATGCTTGGAATGCCCTCCCGATGGAAGCGGCGGTGGCAAACACAGTGACAGAATTCAAAATGGCATGGGACAGACACAGTGGATCCCTTTATAGCAGATAAAATCAAAATAACCTTAACTGTCTGTGTTATCTCAACAAACAGGGGTGAACTCCACGGAGCGGTGGGTACATCCCTAAACAAGGGCATGGAGAGGGGTGACCTTCACGGAGCAGCAGGTGCACCTACTCTTGCCACCTTGCTGGGCAGACTAGATGGACCATACTGGTCTTTATCTGCCAACATATACAATGTTACCAGTACACATAACAACCAGTAGCAAACTACATGGTTCAGTGACTAGATGTCACTGTACATAGCAACCATTAAGAAAGCTAAACGGCTTAGTCACCAGGTTTCATAGTAACATTTACTACAGAGTAACTGAAATACACATCTGAATCACTAAGAGCCAGCCCAGCAGTGATAGAGGTATGGCAGCAGTGGGGATGGGGGGGTAGGGTGGGTGCATGATGGGAAAACCAAGCAAAGCATGTTTGTGTCTGTTGGTATTTTGTTTGCATGTGTATATGTTTGTTTGTGTCTGTCTGTGTGTGTTGTGTGTATGTTTGAGGTGTGTCTTTTGTTTGCGAGTGTGTGTGCAGGTCTAAATTTAGGCAAAGGCAACAACCTTCAGTACTAAATTCATAGTAACATAGTATCTGACAACAGATAAGGACCATCATTGTCCATCTAGTCTGTCCAGCAAGGTGGTAAGAGTAGGTGCGCCCACCGCTTCATGCAGGTCACCCCTCCCCATGCCCTTGTTTAGGGGTGTACCCACCGCTCAGTGCAGGTCACCTCTATTTGTTGAATTTATTTCTGTCTGAGGCCATGGTGTTCCTGTCTTTCACAGAAGCTGTCATTCCCTAGCAGAAGCAGCAACTCCTAAAGCGGAGCACAACACAAAGCATGCAAGCCCTTCCACACTACAGGGCATGGCAATGAACCATCCCTTTTGCTCACATTGGCTTCCTGTTACTATGGCAACCCATGTGCATGGAGAGAGCGGAGCTTTACAGTGCCCCGTCAGCATGGGAGGGCTTCATGCCTTGTGCTGAGTTCCACTTTAGGAGTTGCTGCTTCTGCTTAAGACCTATTGTTGTTTCAGAGGCAAAGGCAGAGAAAAAATGTAGGTGAGTTGATTGGAGAAAGGGAGGAAAGGACACCCCCCCCCCTTGCCTATAGGCGCCTCCACTTAAAATCCAGTTCTTTGTGTGTGTGTGTATATGTGTGTTCTGATTTGTGTGTGTCTGTGTTGGTTTTCTGTGTCTCATCATGAGAGGAAATGAAAGAAGAGGGCATTTTGAAAGGTGCAATTTCTTAACTGCTATATTACCGTGAAACAATGCTCAAATGCTGGAGTTGCTGCAATTGCTTCTTGCATCAAAATGAATAGGGCCATTTTTTTTTGGGGGGGGGGGACTCTATCACTATGGAACCCCCAGTCCAATCTGGCTTATTTTCGAACTTGAATGACTTTTCATTGTTTTTTTCTTCCATGTCAAATTGGTCTGGTTCCAGTTATTTTGTCTCCAGACAGACAGGCAGACATTTCTTAACTCTTTATATCTAATTTATTTTCAACATTCCACTGGGTTTAAAAGAATCAAAAGGAATGCCTTATTTCTTACCTGGTTCTTGAAAATATACCTCACTGGAAGTTTGTGAGTTTATAAGCACCAGTTTCTTTTTCATTGTTGAACTGTTTTTTCAAGGACAGGAAAAAAAAATCCACCATCAAAAATTGTTCAGATATTAAACAGCAGAACAGTTATTTTAAATGCTTCATATCCTGTGTAGATTACTGATGCACTGATACCGAGAAATGATTCAGAATAGATAGCTGAGCAGGAAAAAGGTCAATGCAATGGCATTGGGTGTTCTAGGAAAGCCTTCAGCCTCTTCCCCCTTTTCTCCACCCAAGATTTTGATAATTAAACTCAACAATCATAGAAACACCACCCCTCCCACAATTCATAATAGGACATCATACTTTTAAATATTAAACTTTTCTTGGTATGTATAATTAGCAGACATACTGCTGTATAAATTGTAACTACTCTTTCATGATTTTTTTCTTTTCTTTTCTATGCTATTTTTATATTTTGTATATTTTATTTTGTAATTTTTGTGATACAGTTGGAAATGTAATCTGCTTTGATGACTGTATTGAAATTTAAAATGCAGAATAGAAATTATCAAATTAAATTAAATATATGGGTGCCCAATCTCCCCACAAGTAAAAGAATGTGCTAATGACTGAGTTTGTGTGGCTGAGCTATGGTTTTGCTTTATCTAATCTAATCTAACACAATTTTATATACCATAATGATCCCATACGAAATAGTGGTTCTGCATGGTTTACAGCAAGGAAAAAACATCCATATAAGAAAAAACATTAATTTTGATTAAACAACCATGTTTTCAACCTTTTACAAAATTAAGAAAAAGAAGGGATACATTTCAAATATTTGGGCAATTCAAACCAATACTGTACCGCTAAATATGGAATGGTATGCCTAAAACATAATTTTAAATAAACACCCCTACATGATGGATACAGTAAGTAGATAAGCACTTAGATTTCCAAGACATTAGCGGAAGTAATAACAATGAAAGATATTCCGGAACAAATACGTTAAAGAATTTGTATAAAAACATAAAAAAATTAAAACGAATCCAGCAATTTATGTAGCAGAGGGGTTATTTTAGTATACTGGGAAACGCCAAATATAAGATGGGCAGTCATGGATTGACACAGCTGTAATCGTTTAATCTGAAGTTCAGAACAATTCAGAAATAATAAATTTTCATAATCCAAATATGACAAAATAGCGCAAAATGTTCTATAGGAAAATAACCCCTTAATCTACGCAATTGGCGTAGTTTATAAAAGGTATATAGGTCTCAAATGTTAGGTTACTGCTCTTTGCCGCCCCAGGCAATCGCCTTGTCTTGCCTGCTGGTTGGGCTAGCCTTTTTCTCTGGAGATGTAGGGTGTCAAGCTGCCACTTAAAGATATCCAAATATCTATCTTTAAGTGGACTTTCAACCGGCTTATCTATTTATGTCAGAATGCTGAATATGAGGTTCTGAACTTATTTTTTTAAATTTAATATTTATTAGTTTTACACAAGAAAACACCCAAAATGGAACATATTTTCTTACAACTATCCAAAGTCATCCTTAACCACTTATCCAATATATAAAAAGCCCTCTGTCTCCCCTTTAACATTCCTAGCTCAAAGGGATTAGCTCCTATGTAATTAAATTAACACAACATGCTCCCCTTCCAGTGCTCATAAAGAGCACGTATCTTTGCAGGTTTATCCAATTTCATCCTTCTCAGGGCTGTCACTTTACTCAGCAGGTATACTGAACCCAATCGATCTATAGAGCTTCTAAACCTCGGCAATCTCATATCTGACAGCCGTCACCCAGCAAACTATTAAGTTTCTTTTCTATCTACATCAGGGAGTAATAACAAAAATATAATCAGATCCTCTGATAGGAATATTCCCACCATATCCCTTATCCAAGAAATAATTTATCTTCAAAAACGTAACCACAGGGCACTGCTACCATAACTGTATCATAGTACCTTCTAATCCTCATTCTCGCTTACAAAACATAGCCCAACCCAGCAGGAGTAAGATCCCATGATAATACACTTTATATCCGTTCTCTACCACACTGGCTGAGATGGAGAATTTCTAAGATTAGCATCTCACTTCTTCTCCAACAAAGAGTGTTCAATACCTCCTTCAGCATATCTACTGTGAGTTACTAATTCTTAACTCAAATACCCAAACAGTAAATGTTCAAATAACTGTAGGTTCTTTCGATTGATCGGCCTGTACTTCTCTCATTTGCAAAAAGTGTCTCAGTTGCAAGTATGCAAAAAAGTCACTCTTCTCTAATGCATATAAGAACATAAGATATGCCATACTGGGTCAGACCAAGGTCCATCAAGCCCAGTATCCTGTTTCCAACAGTGGCCAATCTAGGTCATACGTACCTAGCAGTTTCCCCAAAAGACACAGGTTCCGAAATGCTTGTACTGCGTCAAGCATTGATATCCTGGGTCCCTTTTTAATAATGGTTTATGGACCTTTCCTCCAGGAACTTGTCCAAACCTTTTTTAAACCCAGCTACACTAACAGCCTTTACTACATCCTCCGGTAACAAATTCCAGAGTTTGATTACACGTTCAGTGAAGAAATATTTTCTTTTATTAGTTTTAAATAGTTTACCCTGTAGCTTCATTGCATGTCCCCTAGTCTTTCTATATTCTGATAACGTAAACAATCGATCTATGTTTACCCGTTCCACTCCATTCATTAATTTATAGACTTCTATCATATCTCCCCTCAGCCGTCTCTTTTCCAGGTTAAAGAGCCCTAACCTTTTTAGCCTTTCTTCATAGAAGTATCCTTCCATCCCCTTTACCATTTTGGTGGCTCTTCTCTGAACCTTTTCTAATAACTCCTATTAACACCTATTAAAAGAGGGCTGCCACACAGTACCCTGTCCTGTGCTGCTGAGGTAAGCTATATTCTTATTTGATTTTAAATTATAGCTCTTTGCTGCTGCTAGGCTCTAACTTATTATGAAATTTAAACTACAAGCTCTCTGCTGGGTTCCAAATTAAACCAGAAAGCTCTCTTCTGTGTTTTAAATTTAAACTAAAAGTACTTTGCTGATACTAGGCCCTGAGTGACTATTAAATTTAAACTACAAGCTCTCTGCTGGGTATGATATGTAACCAGAAAGTTCTCTTCTGTGTTTTAAATTTAAACTTAAACTGCTGCTACTAGGCCCTGACTGATTTAACAAAAAATAGTGGGTACACAGATTAATTAGCTTTAAGCCTTTCAATGCCTCATGGGACACAGTGTGCATCACTCAGTAAGCTGAGGAGCTGCAGGAGGGAACACGATGCTGTACTATGGAGAGCAGAACACAAGTGAGGTATTGTGGCGGCAGCAGCTGCAGCTGAAGGGAACACCCCATTCCAGAATTTATTACCAGTAGTGTTTGGAGGGTGCATGCTCCCCCTTGCCCACGTAAACTATGCCCATGGTCTTCCTGCTAATTTCCTTTCCTTGAAAGACCAGTCCAGACAAGTAGGTAGTGTTCCCATCCAGCAGAAGGAAGCATAGATTTCCAGTGATGTCATTACCAGTATAAGGAATGGTGCAGCCCTAGGATTTGCCAGTATTTTCTGCCTCCAGCAGATGACTGCAGCTTGGACTGGTGCAGCAGGATTTCTGTCACATGACTTGGGTCTCTGGGGCATGGACTGAGGCTTGTGACCCTAAGCTGAAGCTCTTAGGGATCATTCTGTGGATCTTTACCCTAACTGGGTGAGGAGGGAGCCTCCCTTTTCCAGGATTCCAACCTGTGGGTTCCAACCCTGGTGGGCCATGTCGTCTGTGGCAGTGTAGGCCTGGGGGTTCCTACCCAGGGGTGGCGAGTAGGACTCTTGTGGTCCTGCTCTTTTCCCTCCTCTACTCCTGTTTTTTTACCTACTTTTTGCAGTTTTCCCCTTATTTCCTCTGCTGGGGTAATGTATGTTTAATAAAAAAGATAAGATAGATAAACTGTCAGCAGATGACTTATAATAGATTACTATATCTGTCTGCATCAGGCAGTCTGCATCTTCAGGAACAGCTGTGTTTGTAGTTTAGCAGACTTGTATTGTCCCTTTGGATGACAGAAGAAATGTGTGAGGAAGAGGCAGACAGAGTCTGTTCTTAAGGGGACCTTCATATGCCTCCCAGAACCAAACTTGCCTTCTTATGCTACCTGCAGGATACAAAGGACATCCAAATGTTTTTCCTTTAACCCAAAGGGCCCAAGTGCATGGGTTGCCAATTGGACCCTCCCCAACTGAGTCTTAGGGGCATGTTTACTATTCGGCGGTAGCGGCTCTGATACTGCACGGAAGCCACTACCACCGAATAGCAAACATACCCCAGAAACTGTAATGATTTTGGCTTTCATAAAACTGCTATGCCACCTCCTGGTGTTTTTCCTTTTCTTAAAGCCTTTAAGGAATAGTCCTTGCAGAATGGCGTTTGCCAGATGCACAGTAGGGTCATGTGGAAATTCTATCTGCTACATCTGATGCCTCCACAAGAGGAGAGAAAACTTGTGAAAGTAGACAGCAGCTCCTCCCAACAAGACAACAGATGATGGAGAATCCAACCCTTTCAGGTGAGAAAAAGGTTCCCCCTCCTCAGATGTAAAGCTCCCCAGCTGAAAGCATCCCTCATTTACGCTAAACTCCCTACCCCCTTCCTGCAAGGAGACAAGAGGAGGATCCAGGTATCCCCCTTAATAGCCTGAACATCCCGGGGTGCCATAATGCTGCACCTCTGTGAGAGGGAACCCTAATCCCTTCAGATTGCCTAACTAAAAGAGGCACCATTGCAAGCCTGCGCCACAGCTCCTACCCTATCCATGAAGTTTCATAAATGACCTGGAAAGTGGAATAACGAGTGAGGTTATCAAATTTGCAGATGACACAAAACTATTAAAGTGTTAAAACCCAAGAGGATTGTGGAAAATTGCAAGAGGATCTTGATAAATTAGAAGACTGGGCATCAAAATGGCAGATGAAATTTAATGTGGACAAGTGCAAAGTTATGCACCTAGGGAAGAACAACCCAAACTATGGTTACACAATGCAAGGTTCCACATTAGGAACCACCACCCAGGAAAAAGATTTAGGCGTCATTGTGGATAACATGTTAAAACCCTCGGTCCAGTGTGCAGCGGCAGCCAAGAGAGCAAATAGAATGCTAGTTATCATAAGGAAAGGAATGGAAAATAAAAAAAAAGATATAATAATGCCTCTATATCGTTCCATGGTCAGACCGCACCTTGAATATTGTGTGCAATTCTGGTCGCCGTATCTTAAAAAGGATATAGAGTTATTAGAAAAGGTTCAGAGAAGAGCCACCAAAATGGTAAAGGGGATGGAAGGATACTCCTATGAAGAAAGGCTAAAAAGGTTAGGGCTCTTTAACCTGGAAAAGAGACGGCTGAGGGGAGATATGATAGAAGTCTATAAATTAATGAACGGAGTGGAACGGGTAAACGTAGATCGATTGTTTACGTTATCAGAATATAGAAAGACTAGGGGACATGCAATGAAGCTACAGGGTAAACTATTTAAGACTAATAAAAGAAAATATTTTTTCACTGAACGTGTAATCAAACTCTGGAATTTGTTACCGGAGGATGTAGTAAAGGCTGTTAGTGTAGCTGGATTTAAAAAAGGTTTGGACAAGTTCCTGGAGGAAAGGTCCATAAACCATTAGAAGGGACCCAGGATATCAATGCTTGACCCAGTACAAGCATTGCGGAACCTGTGTCTTTTGGGGAAACTGCTAGGCACGTATGACCTAGATTGGCCACTGTTGGAAACAGGATACTGGGCTTGATGGTCCTTGGTCTGACCCAGTATGGCATATCTTATGTTCTTATGTTATGTTCCTCACAAACTGCCCTGCTCCAGGAGGGAGGAATGTTCAGCAAGCAGGAGTCCCGTAGAATCCCCCTACTCTTATCCTACAGCTGGGGCATCCCTAGCTCCACAACTGGCTCCTCTCCACATCACACTGCATGGGAGACACGTGACTAGCATACAAAAAGGCCAGAGTTCCTGATGGCGGGAACCCTGAGCAAGCCATACATATTGCTGCTTCTACTAGCCCCATCTTTACCCTGTGGTCCAGAGATCCTTTGTGCAGTTTTGGCCACCCACTCCAACATAAGTGGGGCAATAAAAGAAAGACACATTACCAGGGCCAACATGACCATTAGGCAAACTAGGCAGCACCAATGGCCCAGGGCAGGCCAACAAGTCAAACAGCATACATTGCCCAAATGACAAATACTTTTTAACCTCTACAGATCTGACCATCACACTTTTAAATGCCAGTGACCTGGAAATGTCAAATACTTTTGCATGATCTTCCAAACCTCTTGCCAAAAAGTCAAAACATTAGAGCACTCATAAAACAAATGAGCAAATGTCTTCGTGGACCTCTAGCAACTGCAATATTTATTAGACTCAAGCAACCCCACTCTTATCCTTACGGGACTCCAGGGGGTCTTATATATCAGAAAGTAGGCAGACTGTTGCAGACTAGCCAAGGGGGAGGCTTTCCACAAGACCTTCCAAAAAATGCCTCATCTATTTCCTCCCCTCCACATTTTGCTTCCCATATTCCATAAATTGTGGGGTTTCTGTAATAGTCTGCCCTCTCAAACATGTATAGTAAAAGAAAACAGAGCATCCACCATCACAGGCTAGTGTGCAATTAAGACATTAATTGCACACCAGCCCTGAAAGTTCATCTAACAAGGACAGATCCATCCCTGAATCCTTCAGAGCATGACTTAATTGCAGCCAAGCCAAATTTCTTTAATGTGGGAAAAGATAAAAGCCTTCTTTCATAATATCTGCAAGAGTTCATATCCCCTTCATTTGCCATTGAAGCCAATGAAAAGGTTTCTCAATCGTTAACATGGGGTTGCCCCATAAGGCCGATTGAGTTGTCTCTGCCCACTGTGGTGAGGCAGTTTAATGCTAATTAAATCAAAGGTGCTACTAAAACACACTCCATATCACCTAAGTTGGGGGTCTAAGCCACAGAACTCCTTGCTGAAGCAAAAGACCTGGTTACAGTGGTATAAATTTGGGAAACCAATGTCTCTCTGTTGTTTCAGCCGCTTAAGGCCAGAGCAATTCCAGGTGTATTTTTCCACCACAGAAACTCAGACAGCATTCAACTTCTGATAAAATCTTTTTGGAAAAACCGCAGGTATCATACTCAACATGAAAATTATCTGTGGTACCAACATCCCTATTTTGAAGGACTTACACATTATGTGTGAACAGGTATTAAACACAGACTTTAGGCAGTCAGTATCCAGCAAGTTTGGGTGTGCACAGGGAAGGAGCAGAGGTATGCAAGTTATAAAATAGAACAACCTATATGCATTTCTGAACAATATAGGAACGGTATTTACACCTTGCTCTAGAACAAGAATTACAGCTGCAACCAGGTTAAGGCACATCTTTAGACCCCTGTTCTATAAAGTAAAGTACGCATGTACTTTATTTATAACAGGGGTTCTAAACTCAGTCCTCGGGACACACCCAGCCAGTCAGGCTTTCAAGATAACCATGATGGATATGCATGAGGAAGATCTGCATACAATGAAGGCAGTGCATGCAAATCTCTATCTCATGCATAGTCATTCTGGTTATCCTGAAAACCTGACTGGCTAGGTGGGTCCCAAGGACTGGGTCGAGAACCCCTACTTTATAAAATAGGTGCCTATTACATGTGTGGCAATGCACATTAAACATGGCAATTTTTACAGAATTACTCTGTTAATGTGACAAATGATGTAATATTTTCCCCAAACAGAGAGCTTACTACCTTACCTCTCCAACAAAGCCTGGCAGATCTCCTCCCATCTACACCTCATAACAACTGGCAGTGCCATGGCATCTGTACCACACAACAACAGAACTCTCAAACACAGAAACATATTTGTGCAACAGTAAGAGATCTTCAGCATACTGTGAAGGAAACCCTCTTTGTAGTTTAAACACACATCACTCCATTTCTAACTCACCAAATGCCTCTCCTGTCAACAATTTCACGTCCTTTGACCACCAAACACATCCACATACATAAGTCAAGCAACCAAAGGAAATCAACATCCTTACTTGTGCAACTCCCCCCTTTTCGCTCCATCTCCAACAGCCTCAAATAGTATTTCAGAACCTGGATGTCTAGGACTAGGCCAATGTTAGTGTAGTGGGCTAGGAACAGGGAAGCCAGGATTCAAATCCCACTTTTTCTAACATGGTGATTGTGTTGAGTACTGGGGATGATGGAGTGATATTTTCTCTATGCCCTCTGGATGTTTTTTCAGCCAAAACAAGCACTTCCTGAGCGTAGCTACAGTCTAGTCCCGGACCTCTGGGTTGACTACCTCATTCAGCAGCCTGGAGACTGAGGAACCTCCTCCTTTTTGTGATGTCAGCAGTATATCCTGCCCGTAGCCAACTCCGATAGCCAGTTACCTCAGTCTCCAAGCAGCTGAAGAGACAGTGAGCCCCAGAGGTCTGGGCTCACAGGAGGAACAATTGAGTTTAGGTTTTTTCTTTTTCGATTTCGCTGATAACCTTTTCAGGAGTTTGAAGGGTCTGCAGAGTCTTAAGCATTTTTGGCTGGCCTGTACCTTTAAGCCCCGCTGAAGGCTTTCCTCTCTCCTTCCTCCCCCCCTCACCGGGATCGGCGTTTCTTGCTGTCTCCATTGGCTTTGGGGGGGCTCCTTACTTACCGGAGTGGGTCAGACCTCCGGAAGTATTGGTGTGCAGCTTCGGCTCCGGGCAAATCAGCTGCAGAGGGATCCAGCCAGCGTCAGACAGAAGCCCTGCCTGTACGTACGCCTTGGCTGAGTGCCCCGATTCTCTCCTGTCTTTTCCTGCCGGTACACGCTTGATTAACAGAGCGTATCCGGAGCGGGGGGCTGACGCGCTGATTCACTCGCATATCAGCGGGAGGTAAGTGACCCGGTCATTTCTAGCGCCGGTTTGGGCGCGCAGAGGCCTGCTCTGGCGGCCGCGTGGTAGCAGTGTGGGAAAACGCGCTGAAGGAGTACGTGCGAGCCTACTAGGTGCGGGACGCGTTGTTTTCTTGTTTTTTGTTTCGGTTTTGTGCTTCGCCCTCCCGGGGAGTTGCTCCGCTTTCATTCTTCTTTTTTTTCTTTCAAGCTATTTTCTGTTTTAATTTTTCGGTGTGAGCGTTCCTGCGGGGAGGGTGCCTTCACTCTCGGTGGGGATGCCCGCGAGGCCCCAGTGCTGTGTCTGTGGTGCTAAGAGGGGCTCAGCAGCAGACACAGGTGTCTGTAAAAGCTGTGTAAAGGAGGCAGCTGTAATGGAAGGCTGTGTGGAGCCCGCGGAGGTACTCCTTGAGGCTAAGGGGGCCTCCGGGGCGTCAGCGATTCACCCACAGCTGGGGGACCCGGGGGAGGGTCCCTCGTCCGCTCCGGATGGCGCGCCCTCGCTACCATCCTGGCCCAAGGGGTTCGAGTCTATTTTTTCTAAGGAGTTTGTGGCGCTTCTGCAACAGGCTGTGGGGAGCTTCTCCCAGAGTCCGGAAGTGGACAGCCAGGGGGCATGATCGGAAGAGGGCGGCGTCCCCTCAGGTGCTTGAAGAGTCACAGGAAGGCTCTAAGAAGCTGAGAGTGGACGAGAGCCTCAGGCTTCCCTCAATTCCTTCCGAAGGTCATTTGTCCGAAGAGGAAGGTCAAAGTCTTGACATGGATGACGAGTTGGAGGAAGGCGAACTCGCTGATAAGGAGGACCAGGCGAGAGTGGTACAGGTTTTTCGCCGTGAGGAGTTGCCCACTCTCATTGGAGAAACTTTGAAGGCCCTGAACATGCCGGTCCTGGGGTCTGGAGCGGATGACACCCTGGATGTTCAGGCCCGGCAGGACGCTTGTTTTGGAGCGGCAGTCCTTCAGGCTGGAATGGACGGTCCCTCCCGTTAGTGTACTGCTCTGGTACTTACCCAGAGGTCCAGGACTAGACTGTAGCTATGCTCAGGAAGGTTAAATTAGACTTACCTGCTAATTGTTGTTCCTGGAGTAGATACAGTCTAGTCCCGATTCCCTTCCCAGTATCTCTTCTAATGCAGTTTCAGCCTGAAGGTTTCCAAGCAGGAGCTTTCGGTTCTGTACAGGTAAGGACTCTTCTTTCTTTCTGCATCCCGGCCGGGGTGCGATAAGGCTTAGGTATCTCTCTGCCACATCGGTGGGGGTAACCTTAGTGAGGTTTAAAGGTCACGGTACATGCTGTTTTCCTAACAGATAAAAAAAATAAAATAATAATAATAATAATAATAAGTTTGGTCTTCCGGGTGGTCCATTTTTACGACTACTTCGGTCAGTTATTCAGGTTTGACTTTATGATGTATGCTTACTTGTTGCTCCGGTGAGTCTGCTTTGTCATTAGGTAACTGGCTATCGGAGTTGGCTACGGGCAGGATATACTGCTGACATCACAAAAAGGAGGAGGTTCCTCAGTCTCCAGGCTGCTGATGAGGTAGTCAACCCAGAGGTCCGGGACTAGACTGTATCTACTCCAGGAACAACAATTAGCAGGTAAGTCTAATTTAACCTTTTCAGATACCTGGAGCAGGTCTAATCTTAGATACCACTCCAGACATCCAGGACGTTTCTGTGATCAGGTGGAGACATCCAGGTTTGTAGGAATTCCCCAGCCATGCCTCCAGCATGCCCCCATCCAGATTTGGACATCCTCACACTGAGGATATCCACAGACCCAAAAGCTAAAATGGCTCTGGAGATGTCTCTGTGTTTTGAACATCTCTATGCCTGTTTTCAGACATCCAAAGCATGAATAGGGCTTCCAAGATATCCCCCACAGAGTATTTGGATTTTCAGAAGGTATTTAATAGTCCCCCATGAGAGAATCCTCAAGAAATTAAAAAGCCATGTCTTACTGTGGATTGGTAACTGGTTAAAAGATAAGAAACAGAAAGTAAGGTTAGTTAGATGGTCAGTTTTCCCAATTGAAAGAGGTTAATGGACCCTCTCAGGGATATGAACTGAAATCAGTATTGTTTACTTTATTCATTATCAATCAAGAAAGGGGAGCAAGGAGTGAAAAGATCAAATCTGCAGATAAAAAAATATTCAAAGCAGTTAAAAAACAAGCACACTGTGGGGTCCTTTTATGACATAAATGCAAATTCCATGATAATTTCAGGAGTGTGACCAGCAGTTACCGCAGGGACATATCCTGTAACATGAATTAGACCTATACACAATTATCACGCGTGCAGTTGTTGCTGCTGCCTCCCATTGAAGCAGCAGTAAGGGCACGCATGGTAATCACAACCATAGGCGGCTCTATAATGAGGCCAAGTGAGGCGGTGGCCTCAGGTGGCAGCTTTTTGGGGCGGCAAAATTGCCCCCAAAAAGACCGCCGTCACCGCCTCACTCAGCCTTCAAAATAAAATAAAAAAACTCTGGCGCAAGAAGCAGCGGCGGCAGCGGCAGAATGAGGAGCCCCACGGCGAAGGGACAGTGTTTCCCTTAATCGCGGCTCTGTTAAAGCTGAGCCCGAGGTGCTGATGGGAAACCTAGGACTGGTAATGGGCTATGGGGGGGTTAGAACTGGAAATTGGCTGATGAGGGGGGTTAGGACTGGAAATCAACTGATGGGGGTTTAGAACTGGAAATGTACTGATCAGGAGGGGGGTTAGGACTGATAATGAGCTATCGGGGGGTTAGAACTGGAAATGGGCTGATGGGGGCTTAGGACTGGAAATGGGCTGATCGGAGGGGGCTAGGACCGGTAATGGGCTGTTGGGGGAGGGCTAGGACTAGAAATGGACTGATGGGGGTTTAGAACTGGAAATGGGCTGATGGGGGGTTAGGACTGGTATGGGCTATGGGGGGAGACTAGGACAGGAAATGGGCTGATTGGGGTGCTAGGACGGAAAAAGGACTTATTGGAGGGTTATGACTGGTAATGGGCTGATTGGGGGGCTAGGACTGGGGTGGGTTGATAAAGGGGATAGGACTAGAAATGGGCTGGGACAGGAAATGGACTAATAGGGGAGGGGAGGAGAGTGCTGCTGGCCCTGGAAGAAAACTAAGGGCTTGGGCTACAAATGGGCTAATGTGGGGGTGGGGGGGATGGTAGAATAGGATACTGAGAGGATCTGCTATGGGAAGGAGGGGGCAGGAAGCGAAGGAGGGGGCTGGAAAGGAGCTGACACCTGGAATGTACCAAAGGGGGACTGGAAGGGAGCTGACACTTGGGGATGGGAGTGGTAGGTAGCTGGGTAATAGGGAGGAGGCTGGAAGGGAGCTGACATGTGAATGGCACTGGAAGAGAGATGGACAGAGGGTAGGGTGGCTGAAAGGGAGCTGACTGGGGGGTGGCACTGAGAGTGAACCTGAGCTGATACCTGGGATGGTATTTGGACTAGAAGGGGCTGGACAGTGGGAAAGGAGGGGGACTGGAAGGGGATGGACACAAGTGGTAGTCATGGGAATGCAAGGTGGTTGACAATGGAAGGTACTGGGAGGGGAGAACTGGAAAGGGGACTGATACTGGGGAGGGTTACTGAAACTAGAAATGGGCTGATGGAAGGAAGTGAAGAAAACAAAAGAAGAGATAAGAAATGGCAGATGGACCATGGACCATAGACCACAGAAAGAGAGCTAAGAGAAGACAGGAAAGCAGAAGCCTCAGATCGGGACCAGCATGATCAGAGAATAAAATGGTCAGACAAAAAAGGTAGAAAAAATAATTGTATTTAATTTTGGTGAATGGATTTTTGTCTACATATTTTTATTTTTACTTTAGATTGTGGTTACTTATTCTGTACTTGGTGAAGGTCGATGTTGTGCGTGTGTGACTGACGTCAGGTGTTCTGTTAAAATGCAGTTTGTATATAAAGATCTATACTATACTATAGTAATTTGACTTGTTCAGCTTTTCAAATAGGTGTATGGATGTTCCAGGGCCCACTGTAGTATTTACAGTGACGCTTTTTTTGGATGGGCTCCTTATATGACTTTTGGAAGTTTGTGCTAATATGGTATGGTATGGTAGGTTTGCTTTTTGTTGTAAGTTTTTTTATTAGTTCACAATATGCCTGGTACTGGAGAATAGTGGTTGTTGTTGTTGTTGTTAGTGAGATGATTAGAATCAGATTTTTTTTTTTAAATATTGAGTTCTGTGGGTGAATGTCCTGGTTCTACTCTGCACCTACTGTGGATGCAAAATATATGTTAAAAAAGAAAAAGGGAGAACCATAACGCAGTTTATAACAAAATAAAAATGGGTTATAATTTAGTTTTATAAACTGTGCTATTGATTCTTGCTGTCTTTTAGTTCTTTGGTGTGCAAAGAGGACCGTACCTAGCCCTGTGCAAGCAGTGCAGCCGCACAGGACGCAAAGGCTTGGGGGGCGCATTTCGGCTCTCTGCTGTTGCCCTGCTGCCGCAGGCAGTTAAAATGCGCCCAAAGTCTTTTCGCAGCACTTTAAACAGGTTTGGTCCCTCCCTCCTCCGACACGATGTTAAAGTAGGGAGGGACAGATCTGCTTAGAGTGCCAGCGCCTTTCAGATTGGGTGCATGCCCCCCTCCTCCTCCCCATACCTCCGTCCAGTGCTGCCTGCTCTTTCCCTGCTGCCGGTGCCACCGTGAAAAAAACAGAGGGCGGCAGCAGCAGGGAAAGAGCAGGCAGCGCTGGATGGAGGTATGGGGGGACAGGGGGGCGTGCGCCCGAGTTGCAAGTCACATAAGGCGCGATTGCAGTTTGAGGGCGGAAAAAGCCCCGCCCCCTCTAAGGTGATGGGGGGGGGGCGCCATTTCATTCTTCGCCTCAGGCAGCAGACTGCCTTGAGCCACCCCTGATCACAACATTGACAGCATGCAGCAACTGCCCTGTACTAAGGCAATGTGCTCTCCATTCCCACTCTCCTCTCTTAACTCATCCAGTCTCCCATCCCATCGCACAATAACTGTCATGCCTGCATGGTTACAGTTACCTCAGACACATGCTGACAGTTATTGCTCATACAATGCATGTTGACCGCACAGCAAAATTTAGTAAGAGCTCCTGTGAAGAATTGCAGAAGAATTTTTCCAGAATAAGAAACTGGATTTCTAAATGGCAAACAAAAGTTAACGTGGACAAGTGCAAAGTGATGCATATAGGAAAAAATAATCTCAGCTATACTTATACAATGCTAAGTTCCAGATTAGGAGTCACCATCCAGGAAAAAGCTCTGGAATCCTCACTTCAGTTTGAGGTAGCAATAAAAAAAATAGACAGCTAGAGTAGCTAAAAGGTGCTACTCAAGGTCCGCCCAACTATTAGGCAAACTAGGTGGTTGTCTGTGGTGGCAGCTTCGGGGGGAGGGGCAGCAAAGAGCAGGACATTCAAAGCTAAATAAATAGAGGGAGACGTAAAGCTAAGGTATGTCTAGGGTGCCAACACCTTGAACCAACTCTGGGGTCAGCTCTGGTGCTACCGTATTAGCACACCCTAATTTGCATTATATTATTATTAAGTGCCGTCGAGTCAGTGTCAACTCATCGCGACCCTCTGGATAGTTGTCCGCAAGGAGGTGATAATGCCTCTGTATAAGTCTTTGGTGCGACCTCATTTGAAGTATAGAGTGCAATTCTGGAGACCGCACCTTCAAAAAATGGATGTGAACAGGATGGAGTCGGTGCAGAGGGTGGCTACTAAAATGATTAGTGGTCTTCATTATAAAGCATATGAGGACAGACTTAAGGATCTTAATATGTACACCTTAGAGGAAAGGCGGGATAGAGGTGATATGATTGAGATGTTTAAATACCTCCGTGGCATAAATGTTCAGGGAGAGAGCCTCTTTCAATTGAAAGCAAGTTCTGCTACGAGGGGACATGAGATGAGGGTGAAGGGAGATAGATTCAGGAGTGATATGCGGGAATATTTCTTTACGGAACTAGTGGATCCGTGGAATAGTCTCCCAGTGGAGGTGGTAGAGATGAAGACAGTAACTGAATTCCAAAAAGCATGGGACAAACACAGAGAATCTCTAAAGGTAAAAAGGGGACTGCTGTAGTTGTTGATATGGAAGGACAGACTAGATAGGCCATGTGGTCTTTTTCTGTCATCATATTTCTATGTTTCTATTGTTGACAGAATGACACACATAGCTGCTGTTACTGTATCGATCCATCTCATTGCTGGCCTTCCTCTTTTGCATTGACCTTCTACCTTGCCAAGCATTATGTCTTTCTTCAATGATCTCTCTCTTCGAATGATGTGTCCAAAGTATGAAAGTTGAAATCTTGTCATCTGAGCTTCTAAAAAAAGCTTAGGTTTGATCTCCTCTAGTATTGACTGGTTTGTTCTTCGGGCAATCCATGGTATACACAGTATTTGTCGCCAGCACCATAATTCAAAGGCATCGATTTTACTTCCCATCTTTTTCACTGTCCAACTTTTGCATCCATATGACATTACTGAAAATACCATGGCTTGAACAAGTCTAATCTTTGTATGGAGAGAGAAATCTCTGCTCTTGAGAATCTTTTCTAGGTCTTTCATAGCCATTCTGCCAAGAGCAATGCGTCGTCGGATTTCTTGACTACTTGTCATTTCTTCATTAATAGTTGATCCAAGTAGGTTAAAGTTGTCAACTATTTCAATTTCTTCTCCATCAACAATGAATTTATTGATTTTACCAGTTGTCAGGATCTTTGTCTTATTTACATTAAGGTGCAGGCCTGTTTTAAGACTATGTTCCTTGATCGTGAGAAGCAGATGTTTCAGATCATCTTCACTTTCAGCCAGTAATGTGTATCATCAGCATAGTGAAGGTTGTTGATGAGTCTTCCAGCAATCTTGGTTGTCTTCATACAGTCCTGCTTCTCTGATGAGTTGTTCTGCATATCAGTTAAACAGGTAGGGTAGGAAGAAAGTATGCAGCCTTGTTGTACACCTTTGCTGATTTTAAACCATTCTGTTTCTCTTTGTTCTGTTCAAACTGTTGCTTCTTGATCAATTTAAAGGTTGTGCAAGAGAACTATCAGGTGTTCTGGTATACCCATGCTTATTATTGTGGTCCAGAGTTTCTCATGAGTTACACAGTCAAAACTCTTGCTCTAGTCCAGCGATGGCGAACCTGTGGCACGCGAAGGCCTTGCAGCTGGCACGCGGGAAGGTCCGCAATTAAGATATGCGGCGCGGCGGGAGGTGAGTGTGCTGGCAGGGCCGGCCCGTCCATTGAGCGAGAATGTTTTTTGCACAGGGCCCCGCGTTTCAGGGGGCCCCACGCAAAAAACATTCTTTTCTAAAAGTAAAATTGAAAAAAAAAAAAAAAAACCTGTCTGCTTCCGCTGTCGGGGCCGCCGCGGCAGAATCGAGCGTGCCGCGGGGCCCCCCTGTACCCGGCAGAGCCTGCCCTCCCCATAGCAGCTCTCTCTTTGGAGCTGCAGTCAGACGCGCCGGCTTGCAGAGCGTGAAGGGAAGAGTTTCCCTTTCGCGACTCTGTTAAGCCCGCGGGGGCTGATGGGAACTTCCCATCAGCCCCCGCGGGCTTAACAGAGCAGCGAGGGAGAAACTCTTCCCTCGCGCTCTGCAAGCCGGCGCGTCTGACTGCAGCTCCAAAGAGAGAGCTGCTACGGGGAGGGCAGGCTCTGCCGGGTACAGGGGGGCCCCGCGGCACGCTCGATTCTGCTGCGGCGGCCCCGACAGCGGCAGCAGACAGGTTTTCTTTTTTTTAAAATTTTCCCTGGGCTGGGCTGGGCTGGGCTGGGCTGGGGGGGGGTTAGGAGTGGTGATGGGCTGGGCTGGGGGGGTTAGGAGTGGTGATGGGCTGGGGGGGGTTAGGAGTGGTGATGGGCTGGGCTGGGCTGGGGGGGGTTAGGAGTAGTGATGGGCTGGGCTGGGCTGGGCTGGGGGGTGTTAGGAGTAGTGATGGGCTGGGCTGGGGGGGTTTAGGAGTGGTGATTGGCACTGGGCTGGGGGGGTTAGGAGTGGTGATGGACACTGGGCTGGCTGGGGGGGGGGTTAGGAGTGGGGATGGGCGCTGGGCTGGGGGGGTTAGGAGTGGTGATGGGCACTGGGGGGGTTAGGAGTGGTGATGGGCGCTGGGGGGGGTTAGGAGTGGTGATGGGCGCTGGGGGGGCTTAAACTAAAAATTGGGTGATGGGGGATTAGGACTGGAAATGGGCTGGTGGGATTAGGACTGGAAGTGGGTTGATGGGGGGTTAGGACTGGTAATGGGCTATGGGCACTGTTCCCTCTAAGCTGTGCGCGTGTGCGCGCGCACACACCTCGCCGAGAGAGCGCACATACTTTACAACAGAGCGCACAAAAATTACGGCTCTGATTCTGATAGAAAACAACACAGACGTCTTAAAATTTAAAAGTTATGATTGTAATTACTAGAAATTTCCCGTTTCATTTAGTAATCGTCTATTTTCATTTAATTTGATTAAAATCAATGTAGTATACATACTGTATTCTGACGTGTAGTCAAATTTTAAAGTATATAACTCCGAGTATCGCTATGTGGCGCACAAAATTTTAACCTTCCTTCAAAAGCTGCACACAGCTGATATTTTATGCGCACACAGCCTACAGAAAATTAGAGGGAACATTGGCTATGGGAGGGCTTAAACTAAAAATTGAGTGATGGGGGATTAGGACTGGGAGTGGGCTGATGGGGAGGTTAGGACTGGTAATGGGCTATGGGGGGGCTTAAACTGAAAATTGGGTGATGGGGGATTAGGACTGGAAATGGGCTGGTGGGATTAGGACTGGGAGTGGGCTATGGGGGGCTAGGACTGGTAATGGGTTGGGGGGGTTGCTAGGACTGGAAATGGGCTGAGTGGAAGGGGGCTTGAACTGCAAATAGCTGTTGGGGATGGGGCTTGGAATGGAAATGGACTGAGGGGAAGTGGGGGGCTTGAACTGCAAATAGCTGATGGGGACGGGGCTTGGAATGGAAATGGGCTGAGGGGAAGTGGGGGGCTTGAACTGCAAATAGCTAATGGGGAGGGGGACTTGGAATGGAAATGGGCTGAGTGGAAGGGGGCTTGAACTGCAAATAACTGATGGGAAGGGGGGCTTGGAATGGGCTCTTAGGGGAGGGAGCTAGGACAGGAACTGGGCTGATGGATGGGCTAGGATAGAACTGAGAATTGGGTGTTGGGGGGAGCTAAGATTGGAAATGGGCTGTGGTGGGGGCTTGGATTGAAATGGACTCATGGAGGGGCTAGAACTGGAAGTAGGCTCATGGGGGGCTTGGATTAGAAATGGGCTGAGTGGAGGGGTGCTAGGATTTAACATGGGCTGATGGTGGGGCTAGGAAAGGACTAGAAATGGGCTGATGGGAGGCTGGTATTGGAAATGAGCTGATGAAGGGACTCGGATAGGACTGGAAATGGATGGAGCTAGGACTGGAAATGGACTGATGAGGGGACTAGAAGGGAGCGGATACTGGGTGGGGCTTGAACTAAAAGGGAGCTGATGTTGGGGGAGATTAGAAGGGGATGGGGCTGGGAGAATGAAATGGAGAGGGGAAAAATATTTTGTGTGGGAGGGAAGAAAAATGTACAATTGGCCGGGTATTGGGAGACTAAGTGGGGATTGAGGATGGAGGGGTAAAATTTGAGTGGATGAAATAGGAATGAGGAAAGAGTAAAAGGAGAAAGATTATTATGTTAAAGCAGATGTAGAGAGAGAATCAAATTGATTCTCTGACAATACAAAGATTCCAACCTTTACAAATGATGTTACATAGTTCAGGCAACTTTATAAAGAGTTTTTAGATACTAAAATCTTGTTGTTAAGGTTTAATTGACGTGCTGGCACTTTGAGGAAATTCTTTGGTTTTGTGCGGCAGTTTGGGCACTCGGGCTCAAAAAGGTTAGCCATCACTGCTCTAGTCAATAAAACACATATGGATATCCTTTTGTTTATATTTATGTTTATTAAAACTTTCTTAACCATCCTTCGCACAAGCAGCAGGGTAGTGTACAATAAAAACAAAATCAAAGAAAAGAGAAAAAAATGCCATAATTCATAGAACAGAAACAGGTACATTCACAGAGAAGGAGTAAATGAAATTATGGAGAGGAAAGGAGTTTCAGGAGAGCGAGAGGTTAAAAACCAGGTTAAAGAGGCGAGTCTTCAGATGAGACTTTTAGTATTCTTTTGTCTTTCCAAGGATCCATCTCACATCTGCGATGATGGCTCTCGTTCCTCGACCTTTTCTGAACCTTCAGGCAGTTCTCGTTCCAGGTATGGTTGTAGTCTCTGCTGAATAATCTTGAGTAGAATCTTGCTGGCATGTGGGATTAGAGTGATTGTGCGATAATTTCCATAGTCAGTTGGATCGCCTTTCTTTAGTATAGGTATAAACATAGATCTTTTCCAGTAAGTTGACCCTGATGTTGCCTTTCAAATTTCCTGGTAGAGCCTTGGAAGTATGCATCCGATTGCTGTAATACTTTATTTGGGAATGTCATCAATGCCTGGTGCTTTGTTCTTTGATAATGCTTTCAATGCTGCTTCCACGTCTTTCATCACAAATGGCTCCTGATCATAAGGTACAGGTTAAAACAGCTGTTGGTCCACTGGATCTTTATGGTATAAAGTCACTATATTCTTTCCAGAGTGAAGGAGTAGCCTAGTGGTTAGAGCAACTGCCTAGTACCCAGCAGATCAAGGGTTGGATTCCCATTGGCACTCCTTGGGCAAGTCACTTTATCCTCCATTGCCTTGGAAGAAAAGGCCTGGCAATCTACTTCTGGTGATACATTGCCAAGAAAACCCAGAGACAGCTGGGTTGCTAGGAGTCATCATTGAATCGATGGCACTAAAAAAATATTCTTTCCACCTTTTCTTGATCTTCTCAGCAACATTCAACATGGATCCTTGAGCATCTTGTAGCATTCCAATTCGAGGCTGGAATTTTTTATTTAACTCTCGTAGCTCTAGAAAAGCTGATCTTGTTCTTCCTCTAATAGTTTCTGATTCAATTTCTTTGCATGCGTCACTATAGTATTTCTCCTTGTCTTTGTCTTGCTGTACGTTGGAAATCTCTGTTGAGTTCTGTGATTACCTCTCTTTCTCCTCTGGCTTTAGCTTCTCTGTGTTTCTGGGCAATTTTCAGAGTTTCTTCAGTCATACATTTTGGCCATTTTTGCTTTTTCATTTTTGCACCATTATTACCCCAAGTCCTTTTTTATGGAACGGGATCTATTTACTAATCGTTCCATGTAAATCTAAGTTTATTGTTTCTACTCTGCTCCATGTAAAACTGAGTCTATTTTGTGTTTTGTGCCTGCGCTCTGGAACTCACTCCCCGACAACCTGAGATCAACAGTAGACCTCAAGGACTTCAGGAAGATGCTCAAAACGACACTCTTCATAGAACACTATAAGGACATCACGTGACCTGACCAACGACCACTCAGTCTGCTCACCTCTCTTCCAGACCCCTTCAGCCTCCCCCTCTCAACTTGTATATAGTTCCTTGTACATAGCTCAGTGTATCTAGTTCACCTTGAATTCATTGATACTGCACACACATACACTGTCGACTCAATCACTGCATGCCTACTCTGCACACAGCCTCGTGATTTGTTTGATGTGCAAACCGCTTTGATTCCAGGATAAAGCATTATACAAAACCCTTTTAAATAAAAATAAATATGTAAACCGCCTTAATATTCTTCTGAAAGGCAGTATAAAAAATGTTAATTAATTAATTAATTAATTAAATTAATAATGGATGTTAACAGCATTCTGAACACACATCAGGTGGAGGCAAAACAGGTCACAGGTGCTAACTTTTAATAGGAAAATCCCCTACGCATTTCGACTGGAAGCCTTCATCGGGGGGTACGCATCTAAAAACAACAGTACAATCATTAATAACATAACTAAAAATTTTAAAATGTGTATGAAACAGATATATACATAAAAAAGATATATACATAAAAAATTAGTTGAAAACAAAAGGTTTCATCAAATAATGAAGTGTGTAAAAACATATATATATATATATAAATATAAAAAATAAAAAAGATATAATAAACAATGCATAACTCTATGAATAAAAAAACCAAAGCAGCCAAATGAATGATTAAAACTGTTACTGTGGAGTGAACTATCGAGAGGGTACTCACATAATGCATCTTATGAGAATGAAGGTCTTGAAAAAGACCTGTTTCAAAATGATAGCTCAAGGCTAAGAAATATAATAAAATTATATAAGCACATCATGTAAATCATGAAAGAACATACAGAGACTTTTCAGAGTAAAGCCAGCATTTATGATGTGGTTGGATCAAAGCCCTCGGGAAGTCTGACTGCTGATGTAGCTGCGCATGAAATGAGAGTCAGAAGCTGTAAAGATGTCTTACACATTGGAACATGGAACGTACGAAGTATGAACCAAGGGAAGTTAGAAGTGGTCAAGAATGAATTGGAACGTGTACAACTTGATCTGTTGGGTGTCAGCGAACTGAAATGGACTGCCATCGGGCACTTTGCATCAGATGATCACATGGTCTACTATGCTGGAAATGAAAGACAAAGAAGAAATGGTGTTGCATTTATAATAAAGAAGAAATTTGCAAGAACTGTAATGAAATACAATGTAGTCAGCGAACGCTTAATCTCTATTCGTCTACGAGGATTGCCTATCAACACAACTATAATTCAAGTATATGCCCCAACAACAGCTGCAGAAGAGAATGAAGTTGAAGAGTTCTATGAACAAGTACAAGCTGAAATTGACAGAACATGCAAACAGGATATCCTGATAGTCATGGGTGACAGGAATGCAAAAGTTGGCAACAAAGAAGAAGGCAAAGTAGTTGGAAAATATGGACTTGGCAACAGAAATGAAGCTAGAGAAAGACTGATAGAATTCTGCAAGACCAATGATCTATTCATCTCAAATACCTTCTTCCAGCAACACAAGCGGCGACTGTACACATGGACTTCACCCAATGGATTGTATAAAAATCAAACTGACTACATCTGTGGAAGTCAACGATGGAAAAGCTCTATAACATCAACCAAGACAAAACCTGGAGCTGACTGTGGTACAGATCATCAACTACTAGTATGCAAACTCAAGCTAAAGTTGAAAAAGAGCAAACCACTCATGAATACAGCAAAATATGACCTTGAGAATATACCACTGGAATTTAAAGACTGCCTGCAAAATCGATTTGCTGCTTTAGATACAAATGACAGAGCTCTGGAAGAGTTATGGAATGACATCAAGAAGGTTGTGTTGGAAGAAAGCGAGAAGTCTCTACAAAAGGTGAAAAAGCAAAAACGGCCAAAATGGATGACGGAAGAAACTCTGAAAATTGCCCAGAAACGCAGAGAAGCTAAAGTCAGAGGAGAAAGAAAGACAATCGCAGAACTCAACAGAGATTTCCAACGTGCAGCAAGACAGGACAAGGAAAAGTACTATAACGACGCATGCAAGGAAATAGAAGCAGAAACTATTAGAGGAAGAACAAGATCGGCTTTCCTAACGCTACGAGAGTTAAAGAAAAAGTTCCAGCCTCGAATTGGAATGTTACAAGATGTTCAAGGTTCTATGTTGAATGATGCTGAGAAGATCAAGAAAAGGTGGAAGGAATATACAGAGCTTTTATATGATAAAGATCAAGTGGACCAACAGCCGTTTCAAACTGTACCTTATGATCGGGAACCATTGGTGATGAAAGAAGTTGAAACAGCATTGAAAGCCTTATCAAAGAACAAAGCACCAGGCATTGATGGCATTCCTATAGAAGTATTGCAGCAATCTGATGCAGCTGTTGCCATACTTACAAGGCTCTGCCAAGAAATATGGAAGACAACATCATGGCCAACTGACTGGAAAAGATCTGTGTTTATACCAATACTAAAGAAAGGTGATCCAACTGACTGTGGAAATTATCGAACAATCGCTCTGATTCCACATGCCAGCAAGATTCTACTGAAGATTATTCAAAAGAGACTACAACCATACCTGGAACAAGAACTACCTGAAGTGCAAGCAGGGTTCAGGAAAGGGCGAGGAACGAGAGACATCATTGCGGATGTGAGATGGATCCTTGAAAAGACTAAAGAATACCAAAAGGATATCTATTTGTGCTTTATCGACTATAGCAAGGCTTTTGACTGTGTAAACCATGAGAAACTCTGGGCCACATTAAGAAGCATGGGTATACCAGAACACCTGATTGTTCTCTTGCGCAATCTGTACATTGATCAAGAAGCAACAGTTCGAATGGAACAAGGAGAAACAGAATGGTTTAAAATAAGCAAAGGTGTAAGACAAGGCTGCATACTTTCCCCCTACTTGTTTAATTTATATGCAGAACAAATCATCAGAGAAGCAGGATTGTATGAAGACAACAGAGGTGTGAAGATTGGTGGAAGACGCATCAACAACCTTCGCTATGCTGATGATACTACATTACTGGCTGAAAGTGAAGATGATCTGAAAAATTTGCTTCTCACAATCAAAGAACATAGTCTCAAAATGGGCCTGCACCTTAATGTAAAGAAGACAAAGATCATGACAACTGGCATAATCAACAGGTTCATCGTTGAAGGAGAAGAAATTGAAATTGTGAACAACTTTAACCTACTTGGATCAACTATCAATAAAGAAGCAACAAGCAGTCAAGAAATCAAACGACGCATTGCTCTTGGCAGAATGGCTATGAAAGACCTAGATAAGATTCTCAAGAGCAGAGATGTCCTTCTCCATACAAAGATTCGACTTGTTCAAGCTATGGTATTTTCAATAACATCATATGGATGTGAAAGCTGGACAGTGAAAAAGACAGACGGGAAAAAAATTGATGCCTTTGAATTATGGTGCTGGCGGCGAATACTGTGTATACCATGGACTGCCCGAAGAACAAACTAGTCGGTACTAGAGGAGATCAAACCTAAGCTTTCTTTAGAAGCTCAAATGACAAGACTTCGACTATCATACTTTGGACACATCATGCGAAGAGAGAGATCATTAGAGAAAGACATCATGCTTGGCAAGATAGAAGGTCAACGCAAAAGAGGAAGGCCAGCAATGAGATGGATCGATATAATAACAGCAGCTACGGGTACCAGTCTGTCAACAATGAGCCGCCTGACTGAAGACCGAACACAATTTAGGATAGCTATCCAGAGGGTCGCCATGAGTCGACTCCGACTCAACGGCACTTAACAACAACAACCCCCCATGAAGGCTTCCAGTGCATTTTAGTAAATCTAGCCCAGAATGTTAGGAATTATTCAGAAAGCAACAGAGAATAAACTGAGAATTCCACAATATAGATCTATATTGCGAGCACACCTTCAGTGTGGTGCAGTTCTGGCCACTCCATCTGTTCTGCGATGAGCCAGTGTGAGATTAACATAAAAATTTATATTGATGCTACACCATAATGGCATCTTGCGCCTGTGATCAGGGTCAGCCTATCCATTAGGCAAGACCAGGTGATCACCTAGTCCAGAAACCTGAGGGGCAGCAAAGACAAACTGCAGCCAAATTAGAAAAAGATTCTGACAGCCATACAAACTCAACGAGCCATCAGCACATTCTTTTACCTACAGGGAGGGCAGGCACACACATACATACAAAGCAAATTTAGAAGAATAATGTTCAATTATGCATTTTTACATGATTGTTGTGGGAGGGGGTGGTGATGGGCTGAGATTTTTAACTATCAAAATCGTACGGGGGGTGGGGGAGGATGAAGGTTTCTCTGTCATCCAATATCTTTGATCAAAGCCCTTTATAGGTTTTTTACTGGGCTAGATAATTCTGAGCTCCTTTTCTTTGCAGACTGTTGCAAGAGTTTTGTCTTCTAGTTGCGTTCACATATTTTAGCACAACGATCTGTTTATGTGTTCGAGTACAATGCACTGAAGAGCGAATTGTTTGAAAAGCTTAAGAATTGATATAAACGTATTTTTCTTTAGAATATGGGAATAACAGGATTACTGCAGAGCTGTTGCAACTTCCCCCCTGGAGCAGCGTCTTCAAATGGGTTAATTTTCGTGCATAGCACATCAGACGTGAATCTCATTTTATTGGGTAAGCTGCAACTCTCTCAAACTCTTACATTCTCACTAGGAGTGGTATTCATTCCCGATCCCGGAGGGCAAATGGGTCACTCTCTAACTAAAATGAACAGGACAAATATGAACGCGTTATTACATGCAGACCCATTGCACACATGCTCCCTTAGGGATATCCTGAAAACCCAACCGATGTTCGGCCCATAGGGACTCTACCGAAGCTATAAAATATAAATGGGCATGTTTGTTCTTTTCGAGGCTGGTATTAAATATTGCCCCAATTGCTCACTAAAGCTCGCGGCTCCCTGCATCTGCCCTATCTGGAGTCTGCTCGGTTCGGACTCGGAGTGCAGCCAATGACTTTATTCCGTCAAGAACAAACAACTCCTCCGCTCACTTCACAAGGGAAAGCGGGCGGAACTCACGTGCTAGTCAGCTGCCTCGGCGCGCGGGCGCGAACGTGAGCGGGAGGAGCGAGAGAACGGGCGTGTGCACGCGAGCGTCTTACCTAGCGCGCAGTCTGACTGCTTGGAGCGAGTGTAGGCGCGCGCGTGTGCGCTTGGCCACGCGCAGCGGGGTGGAGGCAGGTGCAGTAGATGCGCAGCGGGCGGGCTCCTTGGGAAGAGGGGCGGCGGCAGTGGCGTTTTTCCTTTCAGTGGCGGTCGCTGCTGGCGCTGCGCGGGTTGGCTCGTACGCCATAGAGGGGGGACTGTGACCGCAGCACGCACCTTACGTGCGCTGCTCCGCCCTTGAGACAGTCACAGTTCCCACTGTAAAAGAAATGGAGCCTCCGCAGTCAAGTTAAGGGCCAAAACCTGGGTGTTTTCCAGATTAATGTCTTCGCTCTGCTCTGCCATTTGCTCTCCTGGTTCTGCTTTCTAAATTGTTTCTTTCCATTGTTTACTTTAATCACTATATTACTTCGACAACAAATACTACAATTTACCGGACTTTGAAGCTGGCGTGCGATCAACTGCATCAAAGTCCATGTAGAGGCACAGTACATGCGTTAAATATCAAATTGCACGGTTTTGAGATCTGTTCATCTTTATTTATTTATTTTATTTATTTAACAGGTTTTATATACCGTCTTTCTACAAATCAAGACGGTTTACATAGAACATAAGAGTGTTTCCACTGTTTACATAGAACAAGTAACATATATCCATAATATAACAATGAACTAATTATATGAATAAAATAAAATAAAAGAACAACTATTTACAAGGATATTAACCGAGGTATCAGTTGTCAGTGTGAAGGTTTAGAAGGGGTAGGCGCTTTCTTTTGTGGTAGGCTATGGCCTGCTATTATGAAAGGCCTGTAAGTTAAGCCTGGATCCTACCTCCCATTATAGCTAGAAAAGAACCAAAAATCTGTGAAAAATGAGAAAACTGTTTTAAACTGCTTAATAAGAAGTTTTTATGAATTCATAAGTCTTCCATTATTCTCTTGTGTGTGAAAGAACAGAAATGTTTCAATATATGCATTCATGGAGCTAGGGGTAACCTTGCAGTAGAAAAGTAACGAAATCAAGAACTGCACCATTGTTAGAGCAATCCTAAGGGAGGGGGCTGGTTGCTAGGCTCCGCAGGGATTTCTATTTGGACAGGTGCAAGGAATGTAAAACCAATGAGACGTTTGCATGTATCGAGCTAGAACCAATAGAAAGTTCTCATGTATCAAACTGAAAAAGAGGTATAAATGGTTATGTCTCTGTAGAAACCTTTGCTCAGTTCCTTTTGAAGCTTTGACTGACTGGGCCTGTGCACAATAAACTGGCTTGGACCCTGTCATTTGACTCCTGGATTTATTCATTGACTGCACTTTGCTGCAACATATTCTTGGTGCGTTGGCCGGGAAGTGCGAGTAGTAAATGGTATTCAAGTGAATAATCTACGAAATTCGCCTTGAGGTTTGGTCCGGTTGGAACCATGTCTGTCCGACCGCAGGGGAACGTCTCAGGCGCCACCGATCCCTTTGTATCGGAGAGGGTTCCGCCTTGCCTCGGCAGGCCACTGGGTCCAGCTGGCCAACACCTCTCGAACCCGAGGGGAGTCCAGGGTCCACCCGAGAACTGGTTTGGTATCAGGAACTGGATCCGGTGAGTAGATATTTTCTTGTTTAAAAGTCAGTGCAGCCTGGGGAAAAAGTCTTACATGAGTATGCGCAAGACTGATTTGGTATATTTGGTATTGACTAACTGGGGAAAATCTCGCATGAGTGTGTGCGAAACAAGGGAGTCTGATCACCTCCCATAAGGGCGGTCCTAGTAAGCTCCGCGTAAGTGAAAGCGAAAGCCGAAGCCATCGATCCTTCTTGTTTGAAATAGTCAGAAAAACCTGGGCACTTAAAAATGATTTCTTGTTAAAATATGATTGCTTGTGTGAGTGAGAGGTCTTGAAATACAGGCCGAGCGAGAGCGGACTTCTGAGTAGCGCAGTTCCTGGCCAGGCAACTGTGCCCAGGTCACACAAAGGAGGAAGCGTTTGGTGTATTGTCTGTCCTTACTGTGTATCTGATTTTTGTTATCTGTTAAAACCGCGAGTTCCCTTCTGGTATAAATGTGAGATTATTCTGTTGGGTAATTTGTGGAACAGTTTACCGATTAAGAAATAGTATTAAGCAGAAAAGAAGACAGAAGAAAACAAACTCAGTTGTCACTTTTTCAGTAAAGAAACTGTCTCATGCATTTCAGTTTTTTTTTCCTTTCGCACAGCATGAAGCTGGCTAGCAGAGAGAGACGGGGCGTGTCTGAAGAAAGGAATGTATAGTAGCTGTTAACCCTGTGAGGGCTTGTTTTCAACATTCTGCAGCTGGGCTAATTTGTGCTTATTTCAGGAAAATTGTACCTTTTTTATTCAATATGTTTTAATAGTGATGTTCCTTCTGCTATGGTCATGTATTATATATCATTTGATAAGAATGTTTAGTCAGGATTGTGGATCCCGATAGTTTTGGGCTTAGCCTGAAAAGGGTTAAGTTCTTATTAACCCCTTTCGAGTTCCTGTACTTGTACGGACCAAGTGAGAAGAATTTTTGTAGGGCTATAGGTATAATGCATTTGTGGGCTTAGCTTTGTTTTGTGTTATTTATGTTCAAACCTTCAGTAAGTACTGTAATGGTTTAAAATAGGAAATGATAGAAAAATTCAGGAAACTGCTTTTGTTTTCCCTTTGTCCTACGAAGTAGAGGTTAAGAACCCTGACAGGACTATAAAGCATTCCAAGCCAGTAGTACCAGATCACGACTTAAAAGTGATTTAAATTCTGAGTGAATAAGGAGTTCATCGTGTTTGAATTCTAGTTCCTGATATACTGCGGCAAGCACCTCATAGAAGACATACTTATTATTAATAAAAATAAAATAGGAAGAGAAAAAAGTATATATGTATTCTAGATATCCACCCACTTTATGGAAAAAGTATTCGGAATGTCTTTTGAATATCTGCTTCCTAAAACTGAAAGATTTAAAGTAATTTCTTTTGCAGAGACATGCTGATTACGGCTGGCAGTTAGTTTTCATGCCAAGTAATTTTATTCCAGTCATACGTAACAGATATGTGGCCGTCATGTTAGGAGCTATAGTTCTCTCTGTTGGGATTGTTGTTATAACATGTTGCAAAATAATAGTTTTATATTTTAAGGACTTTATCTAAATTGTACTTATTTAGAATGAGCACACATCCATTATGCTTAGTCCACAGGAAAATGCAGCCTGACTGGTGGGGGGGGGGGGGGGTCAGAGTCCATGCAGATTTTGTTGAAATGTATGACTAGGAATGTTAGCAAGGACTTTGCTGAAGACTACAGTCTTAAAATGTCTCCGTCCCTATTAGAAATGCTCTGTGGAAGGGGGTGGCTAGTGTTAGTTACTTCATGGCCCCGTAGTTTCCCGTGTTTATTAGATTGTACAGAGAATGTTCCCTGATCAGTTCCCCTACATAGGATTCCTGGTTAAAGGTTTGAGAAAAAGAAAAAAAACCCTGCCCGTTTATTATCTTTATAGGCCAGTTCCCTCAGCTCTGCCACCACCCCGGGCAGAGCCTGGGGGGGGGGGATACCTCCCTGCAAATGTCACCAGCCACCTCCGCAGCAGAAGGACGTACACCCCCTCTTGACCGAAAGCGCCGGCACAGTTTAAAGTACTCAGAGTAGGCCACAGTTGCTAATCCATGTTGGAACAAATGATACTGCCAGGTATACCTCGGAACGTATCAAAAGTGACTTCATGGCTCTGGGACAGAGGGTGAAGCAGTTAGGTGCACAGGTGGTGTTCTCTTCAATCCTCCCTGTTGAGGGTAAAGGCCAAGGCAGAGAGGCTTGCATCCTGGAGATGAATGCATGGCAGCGTGGATGGTGTCATCGAGAGCGTTTTGGTTTCCTGGACCATGGGATGCTGTTCCAAGGGTTGCAGAGTAGAGATGGCATCCATCTGTCCAAGAAAGGTCAACGCATCTTCAGTAGTAGACTGGCTATAATCTACTGAAGAGGGCTTTAAACTAGATTCATTGGGGATAGGTGAAGAAAGCCCCCAGGTAAGTGAAAGCCCCCAGGTAGGTGATAAATTAAATACCTTTATGGAAATGGGTAACAGGGGTAACATATGGAAAGCAGTGCGTATAAATGCCCGTAGCATGGGAAATAAGATCCCTGATGTTGAAGCTTTGGCGGGAGTGGCTGACTTGGATTTAGTGGCAGTTACAGAAACATGGTTCACAGAAAACCATGACTGGGATGTAACTATACCTAGATATACTTTATTCAGAAAGGACAGGGGAGGAGGAGTGGCACTATATGTAAAAACTACTATTAAAGCTTTGGAATTACAGAGCTTAAAAGGGAGAGAGGAGGCAGTGTGGGTTAAACTAGGAAGAGGGAAAGAGAAATCTATTTGCATTGGTGTGATATACAGACCTCCCTCACAAGAGGAAGAGGTGGACAGAGAGTTAATTGAAGACATATGCAGCATTGCTAGGAAAGGGGAAATGCTACTGATAGGAGATTTCAATATGCCAGATGTTGATTGGCACATTCCTGCTGCAGTATCATCTAGAAGTAAGGAGATCCTGGATTCTCTACAGGGAGAACTATTCAGGCAATTGGTAACAGACCCCACACGTGAAGGGACCATACTGGACTTGGTGCTTATCAATGGTGAAAGTGTTTCTGATGTTGTAGTGGGAGATCATTTTGCATCCAGTGATCACCAGATGGTGTGGTTCAGTATTAGGACTAGGGCTGTTAGAATCCATTCAAAGGCGAGGATCTTAGACTTTAGGAAGACTAACTTTGCGAAGATGGGCCAATACCTCAGGGAGTCGTTAGTTGGATGGGAACAGCTGGGGGATGTAGAAAAACAGTGGGCAAAACTGAAAGGGGATATTTTAAGGGCAACCAACCTTTTTGTTAAAATGGTAAATAAAGGCAAAAGGAAAAGGAGACCGCTATGGTTTTCTAAGGAAGTAGCTGAAAAAGTGAAGAAAAAGAGGGAGGCCTTCATGAAATACAAGAGATCACAGAGAGAGGAAGACAGGCATCTGCATTTGGAAAAACTTAGAGAAGCTAGCAAAGTAGTCAAGAAGGCAAAGATTAAAAAGGAGGAGGAAATAGCCAATGCAATAAAATGGGGGGATAAGACATTTTTCAGATATATTAGTGAGAAGAGGAAGGGCAAAAGTGGTATTGTCAGACTCAAGGGTGTAGGGGGGTACTATGTAGAAGCTGATAAGGATAAAGCGGAATTGCTTAAATATTTTTGTTCTGTGTTCACAGATGAAGAACGAGGAGCAGGACCTCAGAAAACACCCACAAATAGGAACAGAAGCGAGGGACATCTTGAACAATTTTCAGAAGACTGTGTTCATGAGAAACTAGCTCAACTTAAAGTAGACAAAGCGATGGGACCGGATGGGATACACCCTAGAATACTGAGGGAACTTGGGGACGTTCTAGCAACTCCACTGACTGACCTTTTCAATGCCTCGTTGGAGTCGGGAGTGGTGCCAAAGGACTGGAGAGAGGCTCATGTGGTGCCTTTACACAAAAGCGGAAGTAAGGATGTGGTTGAAAACTACGGGCCGGTTAGTTTAACTTCGGTGGTGAGTAATTTATTGGAAACGCTGCTGAAAGAGAAAATAGTGAGGTTTCTGGAGTCCAGCGGCTTACAGGATCCGAGGCAGCATGGATTCACCAGAGGCAGGTCTTGTCAGACAATTCTGATTGATTTCTTTGACTGGGTGACCAGGGAGTTGGACCGAGGGAGAGCTCTAGATGTGGTGTATTTAGATTTCAGTAAAGCCTTTGACACTGTTCCTCACAGGCGACTTATAAACAAACTGAGCACCCTAGGGATGGACCCTAAAGTTACTGCTTGGGTTAGAAATTGGTTGGGTGGGAGGCGACAAAGAGTACAAGTAAATGGAGCTCACTCTGAGGAGGAGGATGTTACCAGTGGATCTGTCCTTGGTCCGATTCTTTTAACATCTTTGTTAGTGATATAGCGGAAGGGCTGTCAGGTAAGGTTTGCCTCTTTGCAGATGATACCAAAATCTGCAATAGAGTAGACACCTAGGAAAGTGTAGATAACATGATGAGGGATCTAGTTAAGCTTGAAGAATGGTCTAGAATTTGGCAGCTGGGATTTAATGTTAAAAAATGTAAGGTCATGCATTTGGGCTGCAGCAATCCAAGGGAGCAATACAGTATAGGAGGTGAATTACTTTTGTCCACTAAAGAAGAGCGGGACCCAGGCGTGGTTGTGTCTGATGATCTTAAAATAGCTAAACAGGTAGAAAGGCGAAAGCTAGAAGGATGCTTGGGTGCATACAGAGAGGAATGGCTAGCAGAAAAAAGGAGGTGATAATGCCTCTGTATAAGTCTTTGGTGCGACCTCATTTGGAGTATAGTGTGCAATTCTGGAGACCGCACCTTCAAAAGGATGTGAACAGGATGGAGTCGGTGCAGAGGGTGCCTACTAAAATGATTAGTGGGCTTCATTATAAAGCATATGAGGACAGACTAAAGGATCTTAATATGTACACCTTAGAGGAAAGGCGGGATAGAGGTGATATGATTGAGATGTTTAAATACCTCCGTGGCATAATTGTTCAGGGAGAGAGCCTCTTTCAATTGAAAGCAATTTCTGCTACGAGGGGACATGGGATGAGGGTGAAGGGAGATAGATTCAGGAGTGATATGCAGAAATATTTCTTTCCGGAAAGAGTAGTGGATCCGTGGAATAGTCTCCCAGTGGAGGTGGTAGAAATGAGGACAGTAACTGAATTCAAAAAAGCATGGGACCAACACAGAGGATCTCTAAAGGTAAAAAGTGGACTGTTGTAGACCATGTGGTCTTTTTCTGTCAGCATGTTTCTATGTTTCACAGTCCACTGATGATTCATTTGCCAGTTCAGGGTCACTCACAGCTAGCGCCCAAGAACATGAAGTGGAACCCAGACAGTCCCGATTTCCGTATGCCTTTAGAAGTACAACTACCAGTAAAAGGGGAGGGTCACGTTATCCCATTGCACTAGGTCCAGGGCCAGCTTTGTTTCTGCCACTGATTTACTGAACTGAAAGCTGCATTATGCCTCCTACACTGAGAAACCATAGGATTTGATTGAGCTAATGAACAGTATTATACAGACCCATCAGCCTTGATGGCCGCAAGTGGGATCCAAATAGCGCAGGCAGCCCTCACTATATACCCCATGCGATCCAGCAGCCCAGGAGAATTTGCGTTTTTTTGTCAGTCAGTCCCAGAGAGATATAAAACAGAAATTGCAGAAACTGGATGGATTTGTGGGCAGCACAGTTAATGGAAGTTGTTCAGAAAGTTTGTGAATTGTGGAAATAAATGTGACAGAGAAAGTGAACGTAAGATAAGGAAGAAAACAGATCTTGCTGATACTTTTGTTGAATGATGTGGAGGAGGTTTTCCTAATCGAAGGAGCAGAGGAAGTGAAAGGGGTCGTGAAAATGATCGGCACCCACTGGGTGCGAATCAGTGTGCCCATTGCAGAGAAGAAGGACATTAGAGAATTGAATGCCCTTATCTTGACTCCACCCCCAGGAGGGGAGGAGGGAGTACTTGATTTTAGAAAGAATAAACCAAGCACAGTGTTCCAGCAAGAGAGGGAAGCAGCTATAGAGTGAGTGGCAGCCGAAGAGGGCTACAACATGGATGAAGACTAGGCCAGACCGGACTCCAAGTTTCCCTGGGTCCCCAGGAGCCTATGGTCAGTCTGAAAATAGGGGACCAATATATGGACTTTATGGGGGATACTGGAGCAGAATACTAAAGCCAATAGCCCCTTTGTTTTCTCAATGCATCACCATTGTCAGAGCTACTGGGGCTAAGGCCACAAAGCCTCTCCTGCAGAACCGCATGTGTGAACTAGGGGGACAGAAAATAACGCACCAGTTCTTGTATATGCCTGAATGCCCTATTCCACTTCTGGGCCGAGACATGCTTGCTAAGCTCCAGGCACAAATATCCTTTGCTGAAAGGGGAGAAATGCAAATGACTGTGAACCCAAAGCCTGCTGGATTGATGGTGCTGACTGTTCCCCGAGAAGAAGAGTAGCAGTTCTATAGTGCATCTCCAATCAAGCCAGCTAGTTCCTGTATACCCACCAATCTTATAGCCTCACCTGAAGTATGGGCAGAAGATAATCCACCTGACCTAGCGAAGAACATAGCCCCTGTCATTGTCACCCTCAAGCCAGGAGTGGAACCAGTGCATGTGAAGCAGTATCCTCTCCCTCGACCAGCCATTGAAGGAATCCACTGCCATTTGATGAAACTGCTGAAGTATGGACTTCTCAAGGAATGCCAGTCACCCTGGAACACCCCCCCCCCTTCTCCCAGTTAAGAAACCTGGGACAGGGGATTACCGCCCAGTACAAGATCTGAGGCAAGTGAATGATGCAGCTGAAACTATACACCCAGTGGTACCAAATCCTTATATTCTCTTGGGACTGATCCCCGCTGAGGCTACTCATTTCACCGTCCTGGACCTGAAAGATGCCTTTTTCTGTGTGTGCCTAGCCCCCACCAGTCAACTTTTGTTTGTTTTTTGAATGGCAAGACCCCACAACAGGAAGGTGGGGCCAACTCACCTGAACTAGATTACTTCAAGGATTCAAGAATTCACCTACTCTCTTCAGTGCTATTTTAAATCAAGATCTTTCAAGCTACTATGTGAACCTAGGAGAAAGGGTTCTTCTCCACTATGTGGACAACTTGCTTATAGCCACCAACTCAGAAAGTGAATGTCTATAAGCCACCAGTGAACTCTTGCACCTTTGTAATGAGGCTGGATACAAAGTCTCAAGAGCCAAGGCATAATTATGTCAAACAAGTTAAATACCTAGGATTCCAGTTGTCCAGTAGAATTAGACGCCTGGGACCAGAACGCAAAAAAGCTGTATGCAGTATTCCTACTCCAACCACCAGGAGGCAAGTGAGAGCCTTCTTGGGTGCCACAGAGTACTGTCGTATATGGATCCCCAATTTTGCGCTGCTAGCAAAACCATTGTATCAAGCTACCAAAGGAATGGAAAAGTCTCCATTGGAATAGGGAATTGAACAGGATCCAGCCTTTTGATCTTTGAAAACCGCTCTGATGTTATCACCAGCTCTGGGTCTACCAGATGTCCAGAAAACCTTTCAATCTCTATGTTCATGAGTCACAAGGAAATGGTCTAGGAGTGTTGACTCAATCTCATTGGATCTTGGCAACGACTAGTAGCCTATTTGTCAAAACAATCAGATGTAATTGCAAAAGGCTGGCCCCTTGTTAGAGAGCTGTTGCAGCTACAGCCCTCCTAGTGAGCAATCTTCAAGTTACTGTACCACACTCTGTTCTAACCATTATGAAACACAAAGGAAACTTCTAGCTAATTCACGAATGTTGAGGTATCAGAGTATGCTATGTGAAAACCCCCAGATACAATTGAAGGTCAGTCAAGCTCTGAATCCTGCTACGTTGTTACCAGTTGGTCTTGACCCTCCTGATCATGACTGTTTAGAAACTATGGACACTATATTCTCAAGTCACCCTGATTCGACTGATGTTCCCTTGGAAAACCCTGGATGGACTTTCTTTGTAGATGGAAGCAGTCTTGTCATCATTAATGGACATTATTGTGCCACATCTGCAGTAGTGACCCTTGATCTGGTAGTTGAGTCCTCAGCCCTGACCCCAGGAACTTCAGCACAGAAAGCTGAACTGATAGCTCTTACTAGAGCACTGACAATAGGAAAAGGGGCTCTGTCTAAATGTGTACCCAGATTCCAAGTATGCCCTTACTGGAGGGAGGAGTAGCCTAGTGGTTGGGGCAAGGTACTTCAGGCCGGAAGGTCGGGGGTTCAAATCCCACTAGAGGACAGCAACCTTGGGCCGGAAGGACTGGGGTTTCTAGTCCCACAGATGCTCCTTGTGGTCTTGGGCAAGCCACTTAACCCTCCATTGCCCATGTTCCCTGTAAGTATTAGTGTATGTGTCTCATATCCCCGTGTGGCCCATTGGATGTTTTACCTCTGAGAGTGAGACATATGACTGTGATGGACAGTATTACTGTTAACCTACTGAATTCTCCATTACAGAGGTGTTCTATGCACTGTTTGTGTGATGGTTCTGCAGGGAGTCCTGCTCATTGTTGAGAACACACATGAACTTTGTGATAAGGAAGCTTATCATAGCTCAGGTAGGAGCTATAGAAAAGATGATGTGACTCTGAACAAGCAACCTGTCAGTTCTGGTAGAAGCAAGAAAACAGAGTTTTCACATAAAAGACTACCAGTCCCAGAATGCACCAGGTTTCCAGCAGCCATGAGAGGGGCTGAAGTAAGAAAATGTGTGTGCAATCAAGAGAGCTATGAGGTAATCCCTAAGCACTCATCTCAAAGGGCAGGGCCTGATTCAACACAGCTGCGCTGTGTTAGGAAGCAGCACACATTAGGACAGAATAAGAATAGAGCTTATTCTTCAGATAACAGTTACTACAAGCTCCAGCCCAGCTTCAGGGAGAGCTTCAGCTACAGAGGGAGGAAGAGATACAGAGACAGCAACGGCTACAAGCACCAGTATCACCTGGAGAAACAGAAGCCAAGCCAAGCAGATAGAGAGAGAAGGAAACTCTCTGGAAGGAAGAGAAGAAAGGCCATTGGAAGGTCTGGGAGATTCCAAGGCAGTACTCATACTGGGAGGTATTCCAAAAGCCAGCAGAGTCCATTGGACTGGATTCAGCCAGCGGAATGGAGTGGCAGAGATAGGAATCACCAGTGGCTACCTGGAAGAGAGAAGACTGCATGTGGAAGGGACTTTCAGACCAAGGCCAGAAGGTATGTGAGAGAAGATCCAGCGTCCAGGGATCAAGATTGGAAGGCTGGACATCAGAATTGGATTACATATTGGCCAGGCTATACAGAGAGGAATAATGATAGCAGGAGAGGCTCAGGTATGAACACTGATCCAGACCCTATCTATAATAGAGAATGGCAGCAAGGGAATAAGCATTCTCATGATAGTGCCTTAATGAAAGACTCCTCTGTGCCAATGTATGATATTGACCCTATAATTGTTGATGCAGGGGGAAATACAGCAGATGAAACTATTTACATGGACTGTTCTTTATCTAAATGCTATTGCTAGTTTTCTATGAGCAAACACATCAGCCATCACAAAGAAACCTAACTTTGTTCTTTATTTCCACTGCAAACAGCTCTTAAAGCAGGATTTGGGCTCACACAGTAGCAGCCAGCCAGCTAAAGGCTTTCAGCTGGTCCATGGATAGTAATTAGGGCTGCACCTGATTGTGTGTGTGAGCAAGGGAGAATCACTGCTGAGATCAGCGTGGAAAATAAGCAGAAGTTAACCTAACCAGCAAAGTTTATTCTTTACTTTGTGCCTTTGTATTTGGTAATTACTTGCTAAGAAAACATTAGCTAATTGCCTGACAAGTTGAAGGTTGTTTTCTGGTTTACTTTGTGACTTTTTGTTTTCCATTTAAACACTGCAAGCAAGTAACCTCGTTTATAGTGCTATCAAGCATACATGTGCTGGGTGAATTAAACCCCATCAATAAAAGAAGTATTTTATTGATCTTACCACTTGGTTTCACAACTCAAATTATTGTCATCAGCTGTGTTTGGGAGTGAATGAACTACAATATCCACAATACCTTGCAAGAATCATATGAATATATGCATCGTCAAGATTGTGTAAGTTCTCACCCTAGGCAGCCGTCTGACAACTTTCAGAGAAAGTGGAATGTTGACATGTCACGCTTGACTATTCCTAGCCATATTTGGTGGAACACTATTAACCTCACCTGTTGGATTGCACATAGTATTGTTACTTTTGGCAGTGTTCCCCCCGTGTGCAGCAGCAAATGACATGGACAGTGCAGCTGATGCATTCGAACACAGTTTTAGTATTGTTAAGTTTTGGCCCTGGGTGTGACATGCCACCCAGGATACACTCATCTTTTTCTTCCTCATCAAGCATACAACCATGTTTGCGCCATACGGCCAACGATGGAGCACTCCTATTGTCTATGTCCACCTGCTTTCCACCTGCACATGCTACAAGTGTTACCTCAACAATGATTTTGGACACACGACCATCTTAAATTAATGTGGTCAATGTGACAAGGGTGTTTATGTGCATGTGTGACATCTCTGTATCATGTTGCAATGTGGATGGTGCTTTTGCATATGACGGACTATGTTTGTGAGACAAAACATGTGGACCTCAGACTTCTTTGTGGCTCCGTGTAAGATGTTTGGCCCTCATTTCTTTGTTTAGATGCTGCTTATTGTGTTTGTTGGATGTGCAGACGTGACAGTCTGCATGTATGTCAACACCTTGCATTTCCCATGTGCACAGTCCAGGCTATGCCCTGTGGTAGGGACACTCACATTGCGACATGATGCTTGTAGTGTGGCAATGTGGGTCACCGTTGCACTTCTTCAATTGTGCATTCCATGTATTATGTTATATGTGGCCAAACACTGTCTACTCTGAAAAAGTTGCAGGGCCACCTCCTTCATGGTTGTATATGTATAGGTATGAGAAGGTCGTTTAGTTTGTATTTTGTTTGTGTTCATGTGCCTGTGCTACCTGTTAGCATATACTCATTGTGATTTTGAGAAGAGTTTGTGTCTACATTGTTGCAGCTTTGATTCCTAGCTCAGCCATTATGTGAGACCTCACACATTACTTTCCCAGCGTGATTTTCTCAATAAAACATTTTCTCAACATAGGCTTTTTTGGTTTGGTTGTCTCCTGTGTTGCAAGATGGATATGGTTTGAGGGACACATGATGTGTGTTGTGTCCTCAATATGCAGCGCCAACTCTCTACATGCACTCATATGTGCATTACACCTTTGCAGCATGCAGAATCAGGTAGGGGCTGGGGGTCTGCTGCCCAGTGCATTGTATGCAGTGGATGCACATTATATCTCCTGCTCTTCATTTGTGGTGAATGAATTGACTTTTCTGTGTGAGTTGGATTTATGCCCTATTAGAGGTTTTTCAATATTCCATCAGAGATGCACTCACCTTCATATTATGATGGCACTGACTACACTATCTGTGATGTGTAAACCAAATAAAGATATTTATTCCACAAACATGTGACTTTTGGTGATTGAGCAGGGTGAGACAAAGGCACACATTGCATTGCCTGTTTATCAGTCCTGCGTCATTGTGACCCAGAGACTGACTGCATTATTTTTTTGTCAATGTCATTGGATGAGGATTAACTGGTCTTTGTTCCACGGTAATGAGGGGTTACATGGCTTGACCTAGGCCACATGGGGTGCTAGTGGGAATTGATCAGTGTTTGCTTGGGTCCAAGGCCATTTTGTTACCAGTAGGTTAGTCCTTCTCTCTTTGATCACATTGACACTTGTCTGGGACCATTTGCCACACATGTACATGTGCCACCTGTGCTCACATCCTTGTACAGTGGCAGCTGTGTATCTGGCAGACATATGTAACCTCACTGGGTATTAAAGGTTGCCATACACTGTGCTTAGTATGCTTGGCTCAGTGTGCTACAGTGTACTCAGTGTACTGTTTCTGGGAGTGGCTACAGTCATGTGTTTATACTCTGTAGTTTTGTGTTTTTATCAGCACATGTGCTATATCCTTTGTTTTCTAATCTGCTAACTGTACCATGAGGTAACATCAGGTTCCTCACCTCTACAACCACCCTTCTCTCTCCTCAATGTACATCAAGGTGCATCCTGTGTGCTGCTTAGCCATCACATATTCTTTTTTTTCAGAGGTGTCCCACTTTAGGGTGTTTACATGCAGGGGCGGCCCAAGGGGGGTGCGGGGCCATGTGCGGAGACTCGGTGCGGGGCCTCATTTGCATAAGTGGTCTTATTTGCATAAATATTTGCATAATGTTACCATTCACTAACTTTTAGTAAACATGTCTCTTAATGAGTGTATGGATAAAGAAAGACTAAAAGATTTCTACATTACTATAATCCAGTGCCAACCGCCAGGCACATTAGGAACTACTACAAACGCTGCCCATTTAGAACCCATAGCAAACCCGCTGTATCCTGACAGCATTACCAGGACTCACAAAGCACCAGACCCTACCTATCAAAAGGAAACACTGCAAATATTAAACCAGTACATTTCAGAGAATACTGGGGAAAGAGAACAAGTGGCAATGTCAAATAGGAATTACATAAACAGAATACCTCAGCTCAGTTACACATGCAGAACATAGACCATCACCAAACAAGGAATCGCAATTTAGAAACAGGAAGGCAATAATTAAACTGGGAACCCCAAAAGCCAAACTTGGAATGTACAACAACACTGTAGAAATAAAACTATAAATCAATTTCCTCTTGTACCAAACAAAGCGCAGACGTTAATGATGCACATTTCCCAGAGCTTTCATATTCCAGTTAATAAATTCAAAATAAAGAGATATCTTTCTACCTTTTGTGCATTTTTTTTCAGTTGCAATTGCTCCAGCCACTTTCTTCTGGTTTCTTCATGTTTTCTGCTAACTCTCCATCGTCTGCTGTCCATTTGTCCTTTCTTCTCTCTTCTAGTTTTCTTTCCATCCTCTCTCTCTACATCTGCTTTAACATACTAATCTTTCTCCTTTTGCTCTTTCCTCATTCTTATTTCATCCACACAAATTTTACCCCTCCATCCTCAATCCCCACTTACTCTCCCAATACCCGGCCAATTGTAGATTTTTCATCCCTCCCACACAAAATATTTTTCCCCTCTCCATTTTACTCTCCCAGCCCCATCCCATTCTAATCCTCCCCCAACATCAGCTCCCTTCTAGTTCCAGTCTCACCCAGCATCCATTCCCTTCTAGTCCCTGCATCAGCCCATTTCCAGTCCTAGCCCCCCATCAACCCATTTCCAGTCCTAGCTCCCCCATCCATTTTCAGTCTGAGTGCCTTCATCAGCTCATTTCCAATCCTAGCCCCCCATCAGCCCATTTCTAGTCATTTCCTAGCCCCACCATCAGCCCATGTCAAATCCTAGCTCCCCTCCACTCAGTCCAATTCCAGTCCAAGCCCCCCCATGAGCCTACTTCCAGTTCTAGCCCCTCCATGAGTCCATTTCAATTCAAGCCCCCACCACAGCCCATTTCCAATCTTAGCTCCCCCCCAACAGCCCATTTCCAGTCCTATCCTAGCTGCTCCATCAGCCCATTTTCAGTCCTAGCTCCCTTCCCTCACAGCCCATTTCCATTCCAAGCTCCCTCCCCATCAGCTATTTGCAGTTCAAGCCTCCCCGTCCACTCAGTCCATTTCCAGTCAGCAATCCCCCGAGCCAGTACCAGGCCTAGCCCCCCATCAACCCATTTTAAGTTTAAGCCCCCCCTATAACCCATTACCAGTCCTAACCCCCCCATCAGCCCATTTCCAGTCAGCCCCCCATAGCCCATTGCCAGTCCTAACCCCCCCATCAGCCCACAGCCCATTACCAGTCCTAACCACATCAGCCCACCTCAAGTCCTAACCCCTCCCCATCAGCCCATTTCCTGTCCTAGCGCCCCCATAGCCCATTAGCAGTCCTAACCCCCCCATAGCCCATTAGCAATCCTAACCCCCCATCACCCTATTTCCAGACAGCCCCCATCAGCCCACAGCCCATTACCAGTCTTAACCACCCCCCCCCCAGCCCATTTCCAGTCCTAACCCCCCATCACCCCATTTCCAGTCAGCCTTCATCAACCCCCAGCCCATTACCAGTATTAACCACCCCCCCCAGCCCATTTCCAGTCCTAACCCCCCCACCCCATTTCCAGTCAGCCTCCATCAGCCCCAGCCCATTAGCAGTCTTAACCCCCCCCAGCCCATTTCCAGTTCTAACCCCCCCCCCAGCCCATTTCCAGTCAGCCTCCATCAGCCCCAGCCCATTTCCAGTCCTAACCCCCCCCCCCAGCACATTTCCAGTCCTAACCCCCCACCACCCCATTTCCAGACAGCCTCCATCAGCCCCCCAGCCCATTACCAGTCTTAAACCCCCCCCCCCTCCCTTCCCTTCCCTTCTGGCAAATTAAAAAAAAAAAAAAACCTGGCTCTAGCTGCTGCCGCTGCCGCATCCTTCGCAGCAGCGGCAGAATGGAGTGTCCCGCGGGGCCCCCTCTCCTCGTTGAGCCCTCTGCAAGGGCTTTCAGATTCGCGAAGGGAGAGTGCTCCCTCGCGTCTCTGTAAAGCCCGCAGGGGCTAATGGGAAATTTCCCATCTGCCCCTTTAGACGCGAGGGGCTGATGGGAAATTTCCCATTAGCCCCTGCGGGCTTTACAGAGACGCGAGGGAGCACTCTCCCTTCGCGAATATGAAAGCCCTTGCAGAGGGCTCAACGAGGAGAAGGGGCCCCGCGGGACACTCCATTCTGCCGCTGCTGCGACGGACGCAGCAGCGGCAGCAGCCAGAGACAGGTTTTTTTAAAAAATGTAATTTAAAAAAAAAAAAAGCAGAATGTTCTTTGCGCGGGGCCCCCTGAAACGCGGGGCCCTGTGCAAAAAACATTCTTGCTCAATGGACGGGCCGGCCCTGTTTACATGGCAACACAGCAGGGGGTTTTGTTTTTCTGTGATTCAGGTGTTGTGTGTTACACCTGATTACATGTTGAACTTTCACGTGTCTTGATCCAAATTCTTAACATGATCCACATACCGTCCTCTGTTGCCCTTGTGGTATATTTTTCCCCTCTTTTGCATGCAGTATCCACTGCAGAACATTTCATTGTGTGTGCACATGTGCACCACATCACAAATACAGACTGCAATTGTCTGAGTAATTAGCAGATCTGCATGTGCATTTTCTCATGCTTACTTTTTGGTGTTTGCTTGCCCTTACAGTCAGCAGGTGGTTTGTTTAGTGGACTGCACTCTTTCTTTATGCAGTCTTTGCTATAGAGCTCACATTGTTGGTGTGGCATGCCGGTTTAGCCATTGTGATTTGTGGTAGTGGTCATTAGTGTGCTTCCTCTGTGGTGTCTTATATTTGTATGCTTGTCCGTAAACAGTGTTTAACATTTGTTTGATCGTCATATATGTGCTGATGTGTGCTGTGAGCATATTGTACCCTCAACTGAGTTGTTACCCATCCTTCCATACAATTTTCTGTAATGGCAACTGTGTGCCATCCTACCCTGATGTGCATGCTGATAACCCACATCCTGGCCTCCTACACATTCCAGCATTGCAGCTGTCCCTGATTGCCTCTCCTGTGTGTGCTCTGCATAGCACTTTTACTCCACAGTCATCCTGATATGTCACCTATTCTGCCATTTGAGCCTCCTCTGCTGGCCACATCTTACCATCCTCTTTAACACACAGTCATTATAGCACGGTACATTAACATCACTTTGTGCATGGCTGTAGCTAGCCAGAATATGTTTGTCCATTTTAATGGGTGCCACATGGGATGGAGATGCTTTCTGCAGTACAGCAACTGAACTTCATCCCTCTTTTACTTTTGTATTGTTTTTGTGTTTTAGCTCTGTGCAGTGCTTGTGTTACGTGTGGGTTTGACACATACCTCCTTTGCCATTCAAACTGAGGGATGTTAGTGCTAGTGGGTAACGTTTCTGAGTTCATCTCTACATCCTTGGGGCATCTTTTGCCATGCCTTTGATTGACACAACTTATGGGTTACGTACAATAGTGCCTTTGGAGTTGACAGCCTTTCAACATGGCCTTTGTGGAGAATGAGGTTTTCATTTCCTAGCAACGTGTGTTTATATTGTGCCTTTTGAAACACCATAACAGGTGCATTGATATCTGGCACAAGGGGGTAGTTCTTTTGAGACAGCATCACAGATTGCTGTACAGTTGCACACAGACAGTTGACATACCTCTGCCAACCTCTGCCACAGGAACATTCAAACCATGAACACCCCTCCATCATTCAGTATCTCCACAGATTGTCAGCATTCACAACAGAAGAGTATTGGCTTCTTTCCCAGAGCTTGAGTTTAATGGAGCTGTACTACTCTTATGATTTCAGTTTCCAACGGAAATAGGGCAGTTTACAAGATAAGATACACTCTAATCCCCTGTTGATATCAGTCGACAGGGACTGTGGGCAGTCGCTCCTTGCTACATCAAGAATGGCTGACCCAGTTCTGCCATACCTGATTTAGCTGGGTGAGGCTACAGACAGGCCCTGCAACTAATTACCATATGAGAATAACTCTGAACCCCTGTTGATATCAGTCGCCTGCCCCTGTCTGCAGCCCCTCCCTGCCAAATCAGGTATAGCAGACCTTGGTCAGCACACAGACTTACAATTCCCATACGTTACAATGCACACTGCTGCCATCTGGGACAGTGCTCTCACCTTACCCTGCCTCATATAGCACACTTGGCTACACTTTCACCAACATTGTAGGGTGCCATGGCGGACATTGCATTTTCACATGTGCCCTCTGCATTAACCGATGGGCGACGTTCTGTTACACTGCTTTGAGAGTGTATTTGCTATCAGTTATGATTCTACAAATATACAATAAGGTACTCCTAAAACAATATTACCCCTAACAGCTACTGCCTCAGCCAGCTGTCTTCATTTTGCACTGTTGGGTATCGAACCCCTGATCCCTGCAGCATTGGTTGGTATGGTAACCATTGTGCTGCAGCTTTGCTCTCTGATTTGCACATCAGCACGCTGCTTATGCCTTTCAGTATTGACATAACTCAGAAAACAGTAGCGTGATGCTTTCTGCCCAGCATACCACTGCCTTATGCCACCCATTATTTATCAGCCTCCTAAAGTTACACAGCAAACAGCAGTCTGCATTGGTCACTGTGGGGATCGAACCCATGATCCCTGCAGCATTGGTGGGAGTTATAACCATTGTGCTTTGGCTCTGCTCTTCTAATTTAACATCCATGCGCCACTTATGCAAGCCAGTATTACATTGCATCAAAAACAATTGCGTGCCGCGTTATGATGTCCATTATTTATATGCCTCCTAAAATAAACATACCTCAGGCAGCTGTCTACATTGTGCAGTGGGGGATCGGACCCTGATCTGGTGAGGTCAGAAGTTTGACATGCTCAGTTCCCAGCTGCTGGAGAGCAGTGATTACCCACTGGTGGTGGACTGGCCTGGAGGTACTCAATGAAAGACAATTAGCAGTTAAATTCTAATGTCACCATTTGTGTCTTTTGTAATCTTTCAAGGATTTTCGTACAATCGGTACAATCTCCACAGAAAGAGTTATTTCTTAGGTTGTTTTGTTTTTTTAATCTAGCTTTTTTAGTCTTTAGTTAACCCTTCCTTTCCACAATTCCTCTCGTCATAGATCCCACTAGGGGTCTTATAGACAATTCATAGTAGTAGCTCCATTAGTCCTTGCATTTCACCTTCTCATGTTCTGTTTCCTCATTGCCTTTTCTCACTGCTTGGTGTGTAGCTTTTTTTTCACATCTTTCAGCCTTTTATTTTTATTTCACTACTTTTTATACCACTTTTCAGACCAGGGTCAAAGGCCAAACAAGGCGGTTTACAATCAAAATATAAGTAAAAGTTGAAGTTAACTGGCATAAAGGTCCACTACCCACTTCTGAGTTACAATTAGTTTCTCTAAAGATCTCATTAAGAGATTAATCTCTAAGGCTGTCTTAAATTTCTAGTTTAACCCACAGTGCCCCCCCTCTCTTCCTTCCCTGCAATTTTATAGCTTTTATATCATTTTTTTTACATACAGTGCTACTCCACCTCACCTTCTTTCTATCCAGTCATTCCCAAATAAGGTTTAGCCCAGTATAATTTCATCCCAGTCATGATTATCGGTGAACCATGTCTCTGTAACCGCTGCTGAATCCAAGTCAGCCTCTTCCATTAAAGCCTTAACATCTGGGATCTTATTTCCCATGCTACAGGTATTTATATACACTGCTTTCCAGATGTTGCCCCTTTTACCTATTTCTACAAAGATATTTAATGTTTCACTTACATGGGGGCTTTCTTCATCCATCTCCAGCAAATCTAATTTAATAAAGTAATTTATGGTTCCATTGTAAGAAGAGTGTCTTAATTGAACTCCTAGGATTGTTATACAGTCATGGATGGGAACTTAATGCTAGGAGCTTGGTTTGGGGGGTGTGCCAAAAGTTGTTAATCCAATAGATCTAGCAAGGTCAGTTTTAATCCATGTTCTAGGCAGTTTGCGATGTGGTCAAGGCCTGCATTAAGGCTGCAGGGTCCAGAGCCATGTAATTTGGTGGGAAGACTGTTTGAATGTTGTCTGCATAATAAAACCTGCTCAGCTCAAGGGGTTGGATTAATGTAGCTAATATATTAAACAGGGTTGGGGCAAGTATTGTGCCTTGGAGGACAACAGCCACCAATATAAATGGTCTGGAGCATATGCGTGGTGCTGTCAGATAGGATGAAAACTATTGTAGTACATTATCCTTGATCGCTAAATCCTTATAATAAGGGAGGAGTAGCCTAGTGGTTGGGGCAAGGTACTTCAGGCTGGAAGGTCGGGGGTTCAAATCCCACTAGAGGACAGCAACCTTGGGCCGGAAGGACTGGGGTTTCTAGTCCCACGGATGCTCCTTGTGGTCTTGGGCAAGCCACTTAACCCTCCATTGCCCATGTTCCCTGTAAGTATTAGTGTATGTGTCTCATATCCCTGCATGTTAAATGTATCCCCCAACTGTGTTGTGACCGCTCTGATTGAAGGATAAGGCGGTATACAAAACCGTCTAAATAAATAAATAAATAAAATATAATAGAGAAAGTAATAATGTATGATCCACCAAGTCCAAATGCTGCTCTCGGATCTATGGAAACTATGAGGTGATTTGTCAGCCTCAAGGTTGCATCTAATCTCATCAAAGAGTCCAAGATGGAGGATTTTTGTTTTATGCCCCATCCTAAAACCAAACTACTGGAGGATGTAGGGAACACACATTCTCCAAAAAAGGTATAAATTGGAAGTGAACTGTCTTTCAGCTAGTCAACACTGCCTCTTTAAAAGGTGCAGTCTAGCATGATATGCAAAGATGAAATATGACATTGTTTTTGGGGACTAAGTGGTCTGCTGCTGATGAAGCCTTTTTCCCAACTCAATATCCTTTTCAATAAAATCATGTGGAAAAGACGACAGAATTGAGGCAAGCTCACTGTCTATAATATTAACAAAGTTCCTAATCCGCTTTACAGTTTTTGTGTTTTGATGTTGACTCTGGAAGCTAACTGGAACCAGACTACATTATGAACTGACCATGGAACTGGTACAGCAAAACAGCTGGATACCACTGGGTGATTAGGGACAGAATAAATGAGGTCCAAGGTATAACCAGAGTGAGTGGGACACAAATATGCTGTTGCTAAGCAAAAGATTCCATAAACTTGAGGAATTCAGTGTCCTGGGGTATAAGTCGACTTTTGCCATAAATGTTGATGTCCCTTATTATGAGGAGGGAACTAAATGACAGAGACTAGAGAGCAGGGCAATCAGTTCTTCAAGTCCCTCAGTTGAGGATGATGGGGAATGGTAAATTGAACAAGGAAAACTTCAGAGAACTGAAGGGGAGGGAGTGAAAGCTCCGCATAACCTAAGGAGGATTTAAATATAAAAGCAACAACTCCATCCTGTTTGCCCATCATAGGTTTTGATAAGAGAAAAAAATAGCTGGGGAGGACTTTTGAAAGAGCGAGGATGCAAAAGGCCTCCTCCAGGTCTCAGTAACAGCCAGAAAATCCACCTTAAAATCAATAATGTGGTCATGGATATAGATATAGTTATTCTTAAGGGACCTGACATTAATCATCACACCTTTAATATTCACAGAAGAGCATAAACCACTGACTGTACTATGAAGAACAATTGGAGTAATTGTTAAGAACATAAGATGTGCCTTACTGTGTCAGACCAAGGCCCATCAAGCCCAGTATCCTGTTTCCAACAGTGGCCAATACAGATCATACACATAGGGGTATGTTTATTAAACAGTGCTAACGTCGCAGCGGCGATGTTACCGCACGATAATGTCACGTATCGCACGATAACGTCTCCGGCGGCGTTAAGCCGCACAGAGGGCGGAGTAAGTCGTTCCAGAGGGTGGAGAGAAGGGGTCAATGGGCAGGGAGAGGCTCCAGGCACACTAACGCTGTGAAATCAGGATCTGAAAATTAACGCCAGTGAAAACCTCACATTAGAGGCACATTTGTAGGAGAGAGAAACCATTTCAGTCAGCAATGTAGAGCAAAGGCAGGGAGACCAAGAAAAGTGATAATTGTGATACATGTGCAGCAACAGCATAGTGCCCAAGTACGAAAGGGTACTATGGTGAGGCTGCAAATGGGGTATAGGGGGCTTCAGGCGGGACATGCAGTGGGGCAGCTAGGGCACAGGGTTGACTAGGCAGATGCCTAGGTGACACATAGGAATGTAGAAACAGAAAACCAGCAAGACAGCAACTGATCAAGGGCAAACATGTCGAGTGTGTGTCCCACAGTGCCACAATGGACATTACCCAGCAAGTACCCCAAAGGGCACATAACATTGGCAGGCGGTGCCGGGGGGAAGCATGGATGTCTATGCAGGCACCCATACCACGTACCATAGGCAGCTGCCTACCGGCACACTGGATGGCCTGGGACTGCTCACCACCGGCATAAGGGCATGTCAGCATGGTGGCGGAGGGGTGCTGGTGGTGGAGGGGGCAGTGGCATCTGCCCACAGCAGACCAAGGCCAAGCCCTGTTCAGGTGGGTGGCATGCAGTGCAACAGACAAGGGCTGTCTGATGAACAGTAATGGTATCCCCAGGGAATGAACTGCCTCTGTGGCAACAGCTTGGTGCAGTACACACAGCCAGTGTGTTCAGGGGCAGAAGGTCACAGGTTCAAGTCCCAGCTGTGGCTCCTGCAGACCATGCCCCTATATTTTACCCTACAGAGCACATACACCATAAACATGTGCACTCCCTAGAGCAGAGGTTCCCAACTGCAGTCCTGGAGGGCCAAACACCCTTCAGGATTTCATGCTGTCCCTAATAAATATGCATGAGATGCATTGGTATGCAGTGCCCCTATTGTATGCAAATGTACCTCATGCATATTCATTAGGGACAGGCTGAACACCTAAATCGTGCATGGCCCACCAGAACCGGAGTTGGGAACCTCTGCCCTAGAGCATCGGCCAACAGGGGCACAAACACCCACACCCACAGGCTCCACTAACCAAAGCCTCATGGAGAGTCAGGCTGTTGAGCCCTGTGCAGAGCAGCAGCTACCAGTACTAGCACCTGCATACCTTAGCAATGCCTGCACTGTGCCCAGGACTGGTGTGGCGGCCAGGGCTGCCAACCACCTCTATCTTTGCACAATGCTGGCATAGGTGTGGGAGTGTGTGTCTGTCTATCTAGTGTTTTGTGGCCGCCTACACCATACTGAGTCCCCAATGCTTGCACTGTCTCCATTGTTAGCCTGCCAATGTGCATAATGAGGAGCAAGGTATTGTGGGTATGGCCCAGACACAGCGGTCTGGGCAGGATGCATCTGCACAGGGCAAAGGGCAATGGCTGGGACATTGTAGTGCCTGACCACGACCTGCACAGACAGGGTGGCCACAGCATGTCATGCTGGGAGGTTACCCTCACCCTGACTGAGCAGTGACCATGGCATGGCTAGGTTCCCCCATAGTGCTATACAGTATTTCTCTCAAGTGATATCTATGATTTCCTTTTTCTGGGGCCCACTCACCGACATACTTGCTTGGTGTGTGTGCTCACATCCCATTTTTGGGTGCACACAGTTCCTCCAGGAACATGCACTATGTACTAGCTAGCAGACTGTCTGCAGTTAGCATGTGTATGGCTGGAACACGTTGCAGGATGGAGACTAACTGTGCCCTCTGCTGGTGAATGTCAGATAGTGGTGGGGGACAGCTGAGCTTTTCCAGGCCTACAGCCTGTCTGCCAGTGCCCTATGTGATGCATACAGATATGCATTGACTGCCCTGTAGGGTGCGTAATCCCCAGCAGGACTGGGGTTGATGGTCCCCTCTACTGCCACCATTGCAGAAATGTAGAATGTGGATCTGTTGGTGGGAGATCCTGTCCTCCACCCTGACCCACAGAGGGCGGGTTGGGTAGTGTTACACAATCAGCTTTTGGGTCCAAATACCACCCCATCTCTTATAATATGTGACCATGGCAAACACACAGGATATGCACTATTCTGGGTGCATCATAGTCCACAAGGGCTAGACATGACTGGGAAATACAGATGGACAAAGGTGTATCCTAGGTGTGTCTGGAAGGACTACCTATCACACACTGGCACTGATGGGGACCTGCAGCACAATCTATCTCAGCCAAGCCAGGTGCTGCGGGACCTGGTACTGGGCGCCCCACCTCACCCTCAGGGTGAGCACAGGAACCGCACAATGTCACGGTCTGTAGCTACTCTGTGCCAGTAACACACATGTTCAGTTCCCCCTACCAGGCCAGGGTGCTATAGAGGCACATACCCCATCTTGTGAGCAGATGTAGGCTGATAATCTGCATGTGCAGTGGATCATGGGTATGGGTGGGTTTACCCTATACTGGTAACCACAGCAGTTTGTGTGGTGACCTGCAGTCTTTCTTGTAGCCAGCCAGCGGTGTGTTAGACACTATAGAGGTGTAGCCCACTGGTTACTTCAATGATTGCGGAGGTAGAGGTCATGGGTTTGATCCCGCAGTGGTGTTATTTAATAAGGCTGTCTGAGGTATTTCCTTTTAATTTAAATCAGTGCTGCCAGCAAAAACACCCTCACAGTGCTGTAGCCTAAGGTACCTCATAAGGTGCCCTATAGGGCACATTATAAGGTGCCTTGGCGGACATGGCACTTTATAATGTGCCCTATAGGGTGCTTTATAGGGCGCCTTATGCGGCACCTTAGGTTAGGGCACTGTGAGGGTGTTTTTGGTGGCAGCACTGATTTAAATTAAAAGGAAATGCCTCAGATGACCTTCTTACATAACACCACTGTGGGATCAAACCCATGACCTCTGCCTTCACAGCCATGGCAGTAACCAGTGGGCTACATCTTTATAGCTTCTAACATTGCGCTGGCATGAACTTAGAGTTAACGCATGTTAACTTGCCATGGCGCCCACTATTGCATGATACCGATTCCTTGCAACCTTCCCTCCGGAACGCCCACCACTATTCTTCACATTAACGCTGCAACTAGCGCCAGTAACATTAAGAAGGTTTAGTAAACATACCCCATAGGTTCCACAATGCTTATACTGGGGCAAGTAATGGAGTTCCTGCATCCTCTTTAATAATGGTTTATGGACCTTTTCTCCAGGAACTTGTCCAAACCTTTTTAAACCCAGCTACACTAACAGTTTTTACTACAACCTCCGGTAGCTAATTCCAGAGTTGAACTACATGTTGAGTGAATAAATATTTTCTCTTATTACTCTTAAATGGGTTACAATGTAGTATCATTGCATGTCCCCTAGTCTTTCTACTTTTTGATGGCATAAACAATTGATCTATGTTTATCTATTCCACTCCATTCATTAATTTATAGACCTCTATCATATCTCCCCTCAGCTGTCTCCAAGTTGAAGAGCCCTAACTTTTTAAGCCTCTCCTAATAGGGGTCTCCTTTCATCCCCTTTACCCTTTTGGTGGCTCTTCTCTGTACCTTTACTAATTCTGCTATATCCATTTTAAGATACGAGGATCAGAATTGCACACAATATTCAAGGTGCAGTCGCATCATGGAACAATACAGAGGCATTATAATAGCTTTTATTTTATTCCCCATTCCTTTCCTTATGATTCCTAGCATTATATTGGCCTTCTTTGTCGCTACTGCACACTGGGTGGAGGGTTTCAAAGTGTTAGCCACAATGACACCTAAATCTTTTTTCTGGGTGGTGGTTCCTAATGTGGAACTTGCATCGTTTAACCATAGTTTGGGTGTTTCTTCCCTAGGTGCATAACTTTGCATTTTGCCATTTGAACATCCAGTCTTTCAATTTATCAAGATTCTCTTGCAATTTTTCACAATCCTCTTGTATTTTAACAACTTTGAATAATTTTGTGTCATCTGCAAATTGGATCACCTTATTCGTTATTTCTATTCCCAAGTCATTTATAAATATGTTAAAATGTAGCAGGCCCAGCATAGATTCCTGAGATACTCCAACTATCTTTTAACCAGTCCCTGATCTACAATAGTACACTGCCTCTAATTCCATGACTTTTTAATTTCACAGAGTCTCTCAAGAGTAACCTCGTCAAAGGCTTTCTGAAAATCCAGGTACATTATATCAACCAATTTACCTTTGTCTACCTGTTTATTCACACCTTCAAAAAATATGTCAGATCAGTAAGACAAGACTTTCCTTGGCTAAATCAATGTTGGCTTTCTCCCATTATACCATGATTATCTACATGTTCAGTAATCTTGTTCTTTATAATGGTTTCTACCATTTTGCCCGGTACAGACATCAGGCTCACCGGTCTGTAGTTTCCCGGATCACCCATGGAACCTTTTTTAAAAACTGGCATTAAATTGGCCATTCGCCAATCTTCAGGTGTTACAAAGGATTTGAATATTAGTTCACAGATTACTAGTAGTAGGTCTGCAATCTCATCTTTCAACACCCTTGGATGTACATGATTCGGTCCAGGTGATTTGCTACTCTTTAGTTTATCAAATATTTGTAATACATCTTCCCAGTTTATCACTATTTCTTTCATTTCTTCTGATGCATCACCTTTAAATACCATTTCAGTTATTGGTAACTTCCCTACATCATCTTCAGTAAAGACTGAAGCAAAGAATTCATTCAGTCTCTCTGCTATGGCCTTGTCCCCTCTTAATGCCCCTTTCACCCCTCTATCATCTAATGGTCCAACTGACTCTCACAGATTTTTTGCTACGAATGAATGTTCTTGAAAAAGTTTTTTATTATGCATTTTTGCTTCCATGGCAAGCTTTTTTTCAAATTCTTTCTTTGCCTGCCTTATCAATGCCTTGCATCTAACTTGCCAGTGGTTATCTTGTTTCCAGTTTTCGTCATTTGGTGCCTTTTCCATTTCTTGAAAGATGCTTTTTTGGCAACAACAGCTTCTCTGACCTCACCTTTAAACCATGCTGGCTGTTTTTTTGGCCTTCCTTCCACTTTTCTTAAAGCATGGAATACAGCTGGTCTGGGCTTCCAAGATAGTATTTTTAAACACCACCCATACTTTATCTTTATTCAAATTTGTAACTTTTGCAGCTGCTCCTTTTAGGTTTTTCTAAACTATTTTCCTCATTTATCATAGTCTCCCTTCTGAAAGTTAAAAGGCAGTACTGTGGATTTCCTTGCTGTCCTTTCTCCATTTATTAAATCAAATGCAATCATGCTATGTTCACTGTTGCCAAGTGGTCCCAACACCCTTATCTCTTGGTCTATTTTTCTTTCCTACCATTCTTTTTTGGTCTCCTATTTGCTATTTCCTAACATTCTCAGATAGTATACTGCTTCCCTGTCCATCCTTCCACATTTCTTACTCCTATCCACCAACTATTTCTTTCTCCTCTGGGTATCCCCCCTACCGTTTTGAGTATCTGCTCCCCTTGTCCCTCCTTTCTTCAGCAGCTGCTCCCCTACACCTTCCCCAACTGTTTTTTTTTTCCATTTTTCTTTTCCACAGTATCTGCTTCTCTGTCTCATCCCCATTTTCACACTACTTTGTGAGCACTTGTTCCTAACCCTTATCCCCTTTCCCAGCATGTTTCCTTGTGCCCCTTCCTTCTGCTCCAGCATCTGCATCCCTACCTATTGCACTCTTCCACAACCTCTCCTCCTATGCCTTTCACACGCTCCAACCCCAGCATCTGCTTTCCTGGTATTTTCAGTGTATGCACCCCCCTTTCCCAACATCCACTCTTTTGCCTCTTCTCCCATTTCATGCATCTAAACATAGAACATGACAGCAGAAAAATACCTTAACCCTAAATAAATCAGCTCTGAACTCTGATTCTATCCAAAAGGTTATCCCCAAAACTAGACTTCCTCACCATATACCATAGATAGCCCCAAGCCACCTTATCAAAGGCTGTCTCTATATCAAAATCTACAGCTAATGCATCTATCCCTGTCAAACTCTCCAAATATTAACCATTCCATCCAGGCACATGTCCAAACCTGTTCCTTTGCAAACTGATCAACAAAAATCTTAGCATACATCTTAATATCAACATTCAATAATGAGAATGGGTGATAGGAACTAGGAAGCATGGAGTCCTTACCTGTCTTGGTAAGCACAATTATGATTACTTGATAAACTGCATGATCAAAGGGGCTTCTCTTGCTGCCTCATCATACATTTCATTCAGATGAGAAGCTATTTGACTGGACAATACTTTATGAAATTCAGCTACTAGGACTTCAGGCCCTAGGGATATCAATTTTTTTTTTAACTGGCCAATAACCCTCTCTATCGCGTCATAGGTGCTCAAAGGGGAGCTTCCTATTCAGCTGAAATTTGGGGTAACTCAACATCTCTGAAAACTCATAGAAACGTATAAAAATCATGACCGATAAAGACCATATATCCTATCTGTCTGTCCTTCCATATCAACTACTAAGCTTTACAGCCCTTTTTTTTCTTAGAGATCCTCTCTATTTGTCCCATGGTTTCTTGAATTCAGATATAGTCCTTGTTTCTATCACCTCCTCTGGGAGGCTATGCCAGGCATCTACCACTTTTCCATAAAGTAATATTTCCTCAGATTATGTTTATGTTTATTTGGTTATTTGATATACTGCACCTTCATTACACCAAGGTGGTTTACAATTGCATAAAAATGTAAAGTATGGCCGAGCCAGATAAAGAAAACTACTACAATATGTGATAGCACAGAAACAATGCAATCATACACAGAGTGAAGAGAAATGACAAAAAGGCAGAGGGCCATAGAGGGTTAGGAGATAGTGAGAGGCAGATCAAATGCGCAACAGAAAATGGGAGTCTTCAGCAGGTTCTATCCCTTGCCCCCTTATTGCAGTGCTTTCTTTCAATTGAAAGAGGCTGTCCTCCTACACATTTATGCTACAGAAGTATTTAAATGCCTATCATATCTCCCCTCTCCTGTCTGTCTTCCAAAGTATACATATTGAGATCTTTAAGTCAGTCCCTATATGCCTCACTATATGACTAAGACCACTGACTGTTTTAGTAGCCACTCTCTGCACCGACTCCATCTTGTTTATATCTTTTGAAAGTGCTGTCTCCAGAACTGCACACAGTACTCCAAATGAGTTTTCACCAAAGACTTATACAGAGGCTTCTACCTTCTCTTTCATGTTGTCTATTCCTCTCCCTATGCAGCCAAACATTTTTCTTGCTTTCACCATTGTTTAGCCACCTTAATATCATCAGAAACAAGTCAACCCCAGGTACTGCTCTTCTTTCATGACCCCCTATACAGTTCCATTCCCTTGGATGTTTACAACCCATGCTACCATAGGCACTGGAATGAGTTGGGCCACACGGGCCTTAGCCTCACCAAAATTTAATCCGCCAGCCACGAGATAGGATCCCCGCGGGCAGACAACCTGCATCAAGGACACAATTGTAGCCTTTCCCTCCTAGTTCTACTCACAGGGGACCTCGTCTCTCATGGGCAGAAAACAGAGCAGCTGCGATTGTGGAAAAAGATTCCTGTCTGCCTGTGGGAAATCTGATCCCTGTGGGCAGAACAGGAGGGGAAGGCTGTGTTTGCAGCCTTGATGCAGGTTGTTTGCCTGCAGGGATCCCATCTCCCACAGGCAGAAGAGAAGAGACTGGCCCTGATTGCAGCCAAGACTCCTTTCTGCTCATGGGGATCCAATCTCCCATGAGCAAGCAAAAGGAATCTTTGCTGCATTCGTTGCTGCTCTCTTCTGTCCGCGGGATCTCAGAGGGCATAACAGAATGGGAAGGCTGTGGGGGGCGGGGCTAGGGGTGGAGTTAGGACAGAACCAAGGCAGAGCTTGGGGGCAGAACCAAGGCAGAGCTTGGGGGCGGAGCTTCACCTCCTTCCCCAATCAACTAGGTGTTCCACTCTCCTTGGACCCTACATTTTTTGGCATTAAATCACAGTTAGAAAATTCTTGACCTTTTTTCAAGCTTTGCTAGATCCATTCTCATGTTATCTACATGTTCCTGAGTATCATCTGCAGAGGGAAAACATTATCCAACAGCCCTTCTACAATATCCCTTACAAAAATATTAAAGAATCAGACCAAGGCCAGATTCCTATGGCACACCACTGATAACGTCCTTCTCCTTAGAGTGAACCTCCATTTACCTGTACCCTTTATTGCCTCCTACTCAACCAGTTTCTAATCCAGTCTGTCACTTTAGGGTCCATTCTTAGGATGCTCAATTTATTTAAAAGTCACTTGTGTGGAATAGTGCCAAAGGCTTTACTGAAATCTATGTTTACTAAACCGTCTTAATGTTACCGGCGTTAGTTGCAGTCTTACTGTGCCGAATGCCATATAAGGTAGTGAGCGTTCCGGTCTTAAGGTAGCATTTTGGGTTATCGCGCGATAAAGTCCATTATTGTGCGATAGAGGGAGCTGTGGCACGTTCAAGCGTGTTAGCCTTAATTAGGCGCGCTGACCTGCAATCCCAGCAACAGAGGTGTAGCACGCTGGTTAATACAATGACTGATGAAACAGGGGTCATGAGTTCAATCCCCCAGTGGGCTTAATGAGTAAGGCTGTCTGAGGCATTACCCTTTACTTTAAATTAGTGCTGTCTGAGGCATTTTCTTCTTTAATTTAAATTAGTGCTGCCAGCAAACACACCCTCACAGTGCCGTAATCTAAGGTGCCGCATAAGGCGCCCTATAAGGCACTTCAGAGGGCACATTAGAAAGTGCAATGTCCGCCAAGGCACCTTATAATGTTCCCTATAGGGCTCCTTATAAGGCGCCTTAATAGGGCACCTTATAGGGCACCTTAAGGTTACAGCACTGTGAGGGTGTTTTTGCTGGCAGCACTAATTTAAATTAAAAAAGGAAATGCCTCAGACAACCCTATCAAATAACACCACTGTGGGATCAAACCCATGACCTTTGCCTCCACAGTCAGTGAAGTAACCAGTGGGCTACATCTCTATAGCTACTAACAAACCACTGGCTGGCTACAGAAAGACTGCAGGTCACCACACAAACTGTCTGCTGTGGTTACCAGGATAGGGTTAACCCACCCGTACCCATGATGCACTGCACATGCAGATCAGCAGTCTACAGACGATCACAAGATGGGGTATGCACCCCCACAGCACCTCGGCCTGGTAGGGGGAACTGACCGTGTGTGTTACTGGCACAGAGTAGCTACAGACCGACACATTGTGGGGGTACTGTGCTCACCCTGAGGGCGAGGTGGGGCGCCCAGCACCAGGTCTGCAGTACCCGACTTAGCTGAGATAGGCTATGCTGCAGGTCGCCATCAGTGCCAGTGTGTGATAGGTAGTCCTTGCAGACACACCTAGGATACACCTGTGTCCATCCGTATTTCCGTTATGTCTAGCCCTTGTGGACTATGATGCACCCAGAATAGTGCATATCCTGTGTGGGTGCCATGGTCACATGATTTAAGTGAAGGGGGGTGTTTGGACCCATAGATGGATTATATATAATGAGGATAATGAGGACCCATAGGAGGATTATATATAATTATGTAGCACCACCCAACCCGCCCAGTGGGGGACAGGATCTCCCACCAACAGATCCACATTCTACATCCCTGCAATGGTGGCAGTAGAGGGGACCATCAACCCCAGTCCTGCTGGGAAACAGGCACCCTACAGGGCAGTCAATGCAGATCTGTATGCCTCCATAAGGCAGTGGCAGACAGACAGTAGGCCTGGAAATGCTCAGCTGCCCCCCACCACTATCTGACATTCTCCAGCAGCAAGCACAGTGAGTTTCCAGCCATTGCATCCTGCAAGGTATTCCAGACATATACATACTAACTGCAGACAGTCTGCTAGCTAGTCCATAGTGCATGTTCCTGGAGGAGATGTGTTCACCCACACCAAGCAGATAAGTCAGTGATTGGGCCCCAGAAAAGAGAACCCATAAATATCACTTGAGAGAAATACTATATAGCACTATGTGGGAACCTAGCCATGCCGTGGTCACTGCTCAGTCAGGGTGAGAGTGACCTCCCAGCAGGACATGCTGTGGCCACCCTGTCCGTGCAGGTGGTGGCCGGGCACTACAATGTCCCAGCCATTGCCTATGCCCTGTGCAGATGCATCCTGCCCAGGCCACCCTGTCCGGGCCATACCCACAGTACCTTGCTCCTCATTATGCACATTGGCAGGCTAACACTGGAAACAGTGCAAGCAGTGTGGGCTGAGTAAGGTGTAGGCAGCCACAACACACTAGATAGACAGACACACACTCCCACACCTATGCCAGCATTGTGCAAATATAGAGGCAGTTTTACTCACTGCTTTTCTACATTCCGTGAGTGTTCCCATTCAGTTAAGGGCTCCTTAAGGTATTGTCCCATAGCTTTCCTAAAGTCTGGAACCCTCGCTTTTGGATGAACTCCTGGTCCTAATACTGAACCACACATGATCACCCACTATAACATCAGAAACACTCTCCCAATTTGTAAGCACTAAGTCCAGTATGGCCCTCTTCGAGGGGTTCTGATAGAAATTGCTGGAATAGTTCTTATAAGGAATCCAGGATCTCCCTACTTTTAGATGTCACTGCAGTAGGAATGTACCAATCAACATCTGACAGAGATGTGACGTAGCGAACACCAAGTGTCAAAGAGACGCCACACACGAGCGTAAGCCCGCGATGTCTAAGACCGCCGTGCCTTAAGCACTGTCGCCACCACACTCGACGAATATCCTTTCTGAACTAACCTGCGGTGTTCAAGAGCCAGGCCGTAAGCGAGTAAGGAGCCGGGTTTCCCATTTCCACCGGCCCTTGGAGCAGGAGACCTGGGAACGCCCCCAGGCATAGAGGAGACGCCCGAGACAGCCGGACGAGATGCGCATACCACGGTCTGCGAGGCCAATCCGGTGCCACCAGGATCACCGGGCCACGATGCTCCCTGACTCTTTGGAGAATCTTGCCGATCATGGACCAGGGAGGAAAGACATACAGAAGGAGATGGGTTGGCCACGCTTGAGACAGTGCATCTGTCCCGTGCGACCCGTTGTCTCTCCAACGGCTGAAGTAGATTGGTGCCTTGGTATTCTGCGCCGTAGCCATGAGATCCATTGCCGGTAGACCCCATCATTGAACAATGGACTGAAAGGACTCTGGCGCCAGAGCCCACTCCCCCGGATCCAGAGCATGTCGGCTGAGGAAATCGGCTTTTACATACATTGTCTACCCCCGCGATGTGTTGCGCCGAGATCGCCTGCAGATGCCTCTCCGCCCACGGAAGGAGAAGACTCATTTCCTTTGATACACCTGGACATTTCGTGCCCCCTTGGCGGTTGAGGTATGCCACTATCGTAGCGTTGTCGGACAGAATTCGAACCGCCTGATGCCGCAGAAGAGGCTGAAACTTTCGCAAGGCTAAGCGCACCGCTCGCGTCTCAAGGCAAATGATGGACCACCGGGCCTCCCGAGGAGACCAAATCCCCTGCGCTGAGTGCGAGCCGCAATGCGCTCCCCAACCGGAGAGACTGGCTTCTGTCGTTACCAACACCCTGCGCGGAGTCTCCATGGGAACCCCTCAAAGGAGACAAGACTGCGGGGCCGGAGCCACCAATGGAGGCAAAGTCTCACCGCTGGTAGTAGAGGCAACAGAACTTGATAATCCTCTGGACACCATGCTCGAGGCGAGACCTGTGCTAGGAGACTGCGAACTTGAGAAGTTAACTTGAGGAATCGAGGCATTGACAAAAAGACCCGACCTAAGGCTGTATCAAATCAAGCCCCCAAAATATTCGATCTCCTGGGACGGCTGAAGACAACTCTTGTCGCGGTTGATTACCCAGCCGAGGCTTTCGAGAAAGGCAACAACCACCGAGACTGTGCTGCAAGCCTCGGGGAGAGAGTCTGCGCGAATGAGCCAGATGTCCAGATAAAGGATGAACTCTAATGCCGCGGCTGAGTAAGGCCGCAGCTACTACCACCATTACCTTGGAGAAGGTTCGAGGCGCCGAAGCTAGACCGAAGGGCATCGCACAAAATTGGAAATGTTGACCGAGTACCGCGAATCAAACGAGTCGCTGATGCCCCTCTCGAATGGGAATGTGAAGAATGCTTCTGCGAGATTGAGGGAAGCTAGAATTCCCCCTTGCGTAACGCTTGAATAACGGATCACAGATTCTCCATTCGAAAGTGTGGTACCCGCAGACTGCGGTTGACACCTTTGAGATCCAAGATAGGACGAAAGGAGCCGTCTTTTTTTTTTTTTTTGGCACCACGAAATAGACAGAGTAACGGCCTAGTCCGCTTTCCAACGGTGGAACTGGACAAATGGCAGCTAAACGCTGGAGTCTTTGAACAAATCAACATCCGCTGCCCATTGACACAGCCAGAGCCATCTCCGAGCTACTGTCACCGGTGCTACAGAGCGAGCTGACAGCCGCAAGAGATCAGAAAAGGCCTCTGCCAGGAATGCAGCGATGGATTCTAAATGAGCCAACTCGGGATCACCTGGAAGCTGCTGAATCCATCGAAGGGAGGCCCGTGCTGCTAGACCTGCGCACACCCCTGCTAGAAGGGAAAGAGCGGACAACGAAAAGCCCGTCTTTAGCAGACTCTCAACTTTTTTTGGTCTTGCTGGTCGCGGAGTGCCGTTCCGCCCTCAACCGGAATTGTGGTATGCTTGGTGACCCCGGTCACTAACGCATCAACTTTCGGGTATGTCAGACAACGGTCCAAGTCAGAAGGAGACCAAGGGTATAACTGACCAATACCGCGTGCCGTACGTAGAGAGGACTCTGGAGAGTCCCACTCTCGAGATACCATATGCTGTAACTCGGCTGGAAAGGAAAAAGCTTTGGAAGGCTTACAAATGTCCTGTAAAATGGGATCCGGCTGCAACAGGTTTTGAGAACTCTGAGGATCAGGCGTGTCGACTAGGCGTAGCGACTCCATCACCTGTGTGATTAGGGCCGGCAACTCCTCTTTCCGAAAAAGTCTGATATCTTGAGAGCCCTCGTGAACTGTCAGCGAAGAATCAGAAGGATAATATTCCCCATCTTCTTTCTCCAATGAGTCAGAGCTCACCTCCGACGATTTAAAGTCTTCTGGAATATCCGTAGTGTCCCGCAAGCCACATGTAACGTTCCTGGAAGGACGTACTGCTTTAAGGTCTGAGGACTTTCGGGACCGCTTGCGAGACCTCACCATATCCTTGTGTGCTACCGGGCGGGTGCTGGAGGTATACCAAAAGACTCAGAACGCCACAGGTGCCATTCCTGGCGGAAGAGCGTCAAGAACTCACTGTCAGCCAAGGCTGCCGTGGCTTCCAGCGGCTGTGGAAGCAAACTGGGAGCTGACTGAGTCCTTTCTACAGGAAGATCCTGCTGCAGGGGCTCTAAGGAGGGAGGAGTTAAGGCGCTGATATCCCCAGCTGGCAACGCAGTGGGAATGGAGGAAGACAATTCTCCTGGATGCAGCATGCAGGTGGAACACAAACAATCTATTAACTCTTTTTTCTTATTATTACATATAATACAGCTGTGCAGAGAAACAGGCATTGCAGAGGCTTAAACTTTTTTTTTTTTTGTAAACAAAAATCAAGGTAGGCTTAGGGAAACAGAAGACTCTTCAAAGAAAAGGGATTTTGAAACTCCCTGTGCCTTCACAGCATGTTTAAATGTTTTGAAATGGCTGCCCAGAGCTGCTCCCTCCAAAAAAAACAAACTGAAGAGAAATCCCTCCTGATTTTCAAAATGGCCACCAGCACAGAAAAACTGCAAAATAAAAGTTTCCTAAGCTCTAAAAACCTTAAAAATGCAGCGAAATCGCTGGGGAAGAGACAAGGAGTGCTGCTAGCAACTTAAAAATCAAATCCTGACGAACCCTGAATCAACAGAAATGGAGGGGAGAAGGAAACTGTCAGTTATTCACTGTGCTGGTACAGAGGAGCTGAGTTCCCATGGAGGAGAAGAGAAACGTTCAAAGTCAGTGTAAGGTAATTACAGTGACTGAAAGGTAGGGGGAAATTAGAGTTTGATCCCTCTGCAGCCACTTAGACCCTCATGGCAGGGGCTGGAAGGTGTTTCTGGAGAGAAGGGCAGCTGCACAGACAGTGAAATCAGAAGCTCAAACCCTGTTGTATTGCTGATTACAGAAAATACAGCTGTTAAGGAGGGAAGCCTGGGAAACCCAGAGAAACACCTCTTGTGCGCTCTGGGTGCATCCAGGAAATAAAAATGAAGAAAATAGGAACTTCAAAACCCAGTTGAACAGACCCTGATGAAAGCGGAAGTGAAGGAATCAGGTCAGAGACAGCTGGTCCCCGATGCAGTTGAAATAAACTCAGGGCAGCTGAGGCAAGTAAGAAAAACAGTTTACTTACAGTTTCTCTCAGAAACTGATACCTGATCCTCCTGCTGTCTAAGCTCTCGTGGCAAAGACTCAGCGCTGCTGAATCGGGAGCTCTACTGAAGCCAGGCTCAGGAGCTCCACAAGTTTATCTGGGGAATCAAGTTGCTGGGAAACCCAGAGTAACACCTCTTGTGAAATCTGGGTGCATCCAGGAGCCTCAAGATACAGAGAAACCTGATTTTAGGGAGGCCTTCGTCCAGCTAACAAGCCTTCATGGCCAGATGCTGGGGGATTCTTCCTGTCAGCGAGCTCTACTGTGTCAGAAACAGGAGCTCAGCTGCAAACACCCTGGTGCACAGTGAATCCTATACTGGCAGCAACAGGCAAGTGGAAATATCAGTCCCCAAAGGGATTCTAAATAATTTTAAAGATTTTGAGGGAAAAACAACAAAAGCAACCAGATCTGCTGGAGACAGAGAAATACTGAGGGAGACTCCTAGGGGTAGGACCATATCACCAGAGTCCAGCCTATCCGAGCTCTGGTAGAATTCTCTGTCTCCAAGATCTGCTGGCAGGGGGACACAACCCGTTTGTCTGGACTGGTCTAGCAGTATGACTTGGAAACTCTTGCTATAAATGGAGTAGTACAACCTAACTTGCATACCAAATACTTTTCTTATTCAAGTGGTTGCTTAGTTTTGTTAAAAACACATCAAGTCCTGAAGCTGGATTATATTGCTTCTCGAATTGCAACCATTCACCAAATTAACAAAAAAAAAAAGAAAAGTCCCAAAACACAAAAATCCTTGTACACAGACAACCAATAATTTGTAAGAAGTTTTAAAAAACACTTTCTAAAGATTTTATTCTGTTCATACAGTATTCAACTGTACTTTAGGTATAAACTGTAAAAAAGTTGCTTAAAATAGCCAAAAAAATATACAGTTTATATAGGTGTTATGATACTCTTGCCTCTAAATTCCTTTCTAAATTAAAGAAAATGCATTTTGCCTGAAAACGGTAAAAGATTCAAGATTATCGATAGTGCGTAAGGGGCAAATAGACATAATTACAAGTTACAATCAGTGGTTAATACAGTTGGTCATGGGAAGAGCCATCTCTGAACATGACCACACTCCGATTTGTTGCAAATATCCTCATCTGTTTCTGGTGTGACTACAAAGTTATCTTTCACAGGAGACAATGGCTCTGTTTTCTTGCAAGAGGGGAGCATTTCAGAATGTCTGCAAGAAAAACAAGAAAAGCATTGGGCAAAACTGTATATATCACATGTTTAAATCAGATACAGCATTTGGAATATGTGCTACCAACTGATTAGCTTTTGTTCATGGCTTTAATTCAAGCAAAGTCTGGCTCAGTACTAAGTAGACATTTTTCCCATTAGAATACTCCTAAAGCACAGATGCTGAGTATACACATACATACACGACTGTGAAATTAAGACAGATCTGGTTTATAGATTGTTTTATGCAATTTGTAATAACGGGAAAACACTTTGATAATGAAGTACTATATAAAACACATTTTCTTCAATTATATTTAAAAAATCTCTATTCCTTCTAATCTGATTAGAAGCAATAAGCTGGCGGTTTGTCATTGAATCACATTGCTGAATTATAAAGACTGAGGATCTGTAATAATATAAAAAAAGCATTGAATTTCAGGCCGATTCCGTTAGGAGCTCATGTCACCAAAGAGGACAGACCAGCTCCTTTATAATTTACATTTCTTCCCCTTTTCTAACATATATTTTTTGTGCAGTTTTGGCACAAAAATGGCAGAAAGGTAGAAAAAGAGTAGTTACTCACCTGTAACAGGTGTTCTCCAGGAGCAACAGGAATCAGTCCTCACATATGGGTGTCATCGGTGCCGATGAAGCCACAGCGGAGTATTTCCCCAGCTTTCCATGAAAGCCTTTGGGAATGCTGGCACGCATGCGCGGTTCCCTTCCTGCCTAAAGGTGCCATCTTACCTCAGTCAAATGACATAGCTAAGAACAGCACACAAAAATGAAAAAATTAAACTATGTACAACTGCAACTCCCAGGGGAGGAGGGAGGGTTGTGAGGACTGATTCCTGCTGCTCCTGGAGAACACCTGTTACAGGTGAGTAACTACTCTTTTTCCAGGACCAAGCAGGAAGTCAGTCCTCACATATGGGTGACTCCCTAGCTCTGGGCTACCAGGAACCCAGGCTGAACAAGAGAACTCCCTCTAGTCACAGCAGCAAAGAAAGGCTTTCCAAGGACACAACCTCCACCGGTAGCCCAACAGAGGGCAGGAGGGCAGGAGTTGCCTAAACCTCAAAGAGATTCCGGAGTACTGCCTGGCCAAAAGCACTGTCCCTACGGGACTCCCTCTCCAGACAGTAATGGGCCGCAAAAGTCTGGCTTGAAGACCAAGTTGCAGCCCTGCAGATGTCTACCAAGGGCACAGAGCGGAGATGAGCCACTGAGGCAGCCATTGCCCTGACACGATGGGCCGTGACCCTACCCTGCAAAGGAAGGTCAGCCGCCTTGTAAGCCCAGGTGATACAGTCAGCCACCCAGATGGACAAGGTACGCTTGGACACAGCCAACCCCAACTTATTGGGGTCAAAGAAGACGGAGAGCTGAGTAGCCCTTCTATGCCCCTGCGTACGGTCAAGGTAGAAGGATAAGGCCCTCCTACAGTCCAGGGTATGCAGGACTGCTTCAGCCTGGCTAGCATGAGGCCTAGGGAAGAATGTTGGAAGAACCACCTCCTGATTGAGGTGGAAAGAGGAGACAACCTTAGGAAGGAACTTGAGATGAGTCCTGAGGACTACCCTGTTCCTATAAATCCTGGTGTAAGGTCTATCACAGACCAGGGCCTGAAGCTCACTCACTCGCCTAGCCGAGGTGAGGGCTATCAGGAAGAGAGTCTTCCAGGAAAGGAAGCGTAGAGGGCAAGTAGCCATCGGCTCAAAGGGTGGGCGAGTCAGTTGCTGCAAGACCACATTCAGCTCCCACTCAGGAGCAGGAGGACGGATGGGAGGCTTGAGCAAAAGCAAGCCCCTGAGAAAGCGGGACACCAAGGGGTGACCTGACAGAGAATGTCCCTCCACCAGTGAGTGGTGAGCTGCTAGAGCTGAGAAGTGGACCCGAACAGAATTGGACTTAAGTCGCTGATTTGATAAGTGCAGTAAGTACTGAAGCACTACTGGCACAATACAGGAGAAAGGATCCTCTGTACGTAGCTGACACCACACAGAAAACCTCTTCCATTTGAGGGCATAGGTTTTCCTAGTGGACTGTTTCCTAGAGGCTAGGACAACCTCCTCAACTTCCTGAGGTAGGCCCCAGGGAGCCAAAACTACCCTTGCAGCCTCCAGGCCATCAAATTGAGAGCTTTGAAACTGGGGTGCAGAAGGGAACCCTGCTCCTGTGAGAGAAGGTCGGGTTGCAACCCCAGAGGTAGTGGGGAATCCACTGCCAGCTGAAGCAGAAGTGGAAACCAAGGCTGCCTCGGCCACCTGGGAGCTACCAGCAGGACTGAGGCCTTGTCCTGAAGAGTCTTGAAAAGAGTTCAGGCCACTAAGGGCGTGGGAGGAAACGCATACAGGAGGCCCTGAGACCAGGACATCAGAAAAGCATCTGGTGCTATCCTCAAAGGATGCGGTTGCCTGGAGCAGAACTTGGGCAGTTGCTTGTTCAGCGGACTGGCAAAGAGATCTATCCAAGGGAGACCCCACTTCAGGAAGGTCTTCTGAACGACCAAGGGATGCAGCTGCCACTCGTGGGGCTGCAGAATTCTGCTCAACCGGTCGGCCAGGCAGTTCTCCTGGCCTGGAAGGTACACCGCCTTGAGAAGCATGTTGTCCTTTAGGGCAAAAGAACAAAGGTTTTGAGTCTCCCGACAAAGGAGCTTTGACCCAGTCCCGCCCTGTTTGTTCACATAAAACATGGCTACCTGGTTGTCTGTTTGAATCAAGACTGAGCGGTGAGCTGGGGCCGGAGAAAAAGCCTTGAGAGCTAAGCGGATAGCTCGAAGTTCCAGGAGATTGATCTATTGGGCTGCCACCCAGGGAGACCAGAGGCCTTGAGTGCACTTGTCCAGACAATGAGCACCCCAACCCCGCAGAGAGGCGTCGGTGGTGAGGACCACCGAGTATTCTGGCATTTGGAAGGGCATCCCCTTCAGCAGATTGGGTGGATGTAGCCACCAGCTGAGGGAGGCCAAAAGGGGTCTGGACACCCTTATCCTGTCTCTTAGGCGGCCTGTGGCCTGAGACCACTGAGTCCGAAGGCACCACTGTGCAGGCCTCATATGGAGCCTGGCATTGGGAGTCACATGCACTGTCAAAGCCATGTGGCCCAGAAGTCTGAGGCAGAGTCTGGCGGAGACCAGGGACTTGTTTAGAAACTGTTTGGCCACATCCATCAGCCTTTGGGCCCTGTCTTCTGGCAAGAATGCCTTTGCCAGTTGAGAATCTAACCTTGCCCCTATGAACTCCAAGTTCTGGGAGGGGAGCAAAGTGGACTTTGCGAAGTTTATGACAAAGCCCACGTTTTGAAGCAGAGCAATGGTTCTGAGGGTGGCTTGTCTGGCCTCCAGGGACACCTGACCCCTGATGAGCCAGTCGTCCAGATAGGGAAAGACAAAGATGCCTTGATTTCTCAGGTAGGCCGCAACAACTGCCAGGCCCTTGGTAAAGACCCTGGGAGCGGAGGTCAGGCCAAAAGGTAGTACTCTGTACTGATAATGGTTTCCTCCCACAATGAACCTGAGGTACTTTCTGTGATCTGGATGAATGAGGATGTGAGTGTACGCATCCTTTAGATCTAAGGAGCATAGCCAATCTCCCTGCTGGAGGTAGGGCAGAAGTGTTCCAAGAGTAAGCATCTTGAACTTTTCTCTCTCTAGGAACTTGTTGAGGTTCCTGAGGTCCAGAATGGGTCGAAGGCCACCGGTCCTTTTGGGTACCAGGAAATACCTGGAGTAGAATCCGTGACCTTGCAAGTGGGGAGGCACAGGCTCCACCGCCCTGTCCACCAACAGACCTTGGAGCTCTCGAAGGAGAAGGTCTGTGTGCAGTGGAGGCCTCAAGGGCTCCCCTGGGAAGTAAGGAGGAGGCAGTTGATGAAAATGCAGGGCATAGCCCTTTTGGACTATGTCCAGCACCCGTCGGTGGTAATGAGAGGCCACTGGTGGGCAAAGAGTACAAGGCGACCGCCTGTGCAGGGCTGGGAAAGCAGGGACGGAGTGGCTATGCTCAAGGAGTCAAAAACCCCCACCTTGCTGAGTGGAAGCAGGGGCAGGAGGCTTGGGGGTCCTCTGCCTACGGGGCCCATTACCCTGGCCCTTGGCTTGCTGACCCTGGGGGGCAGCTTGGGCAGCCTGATACTGAGGGTACTGTTGGTAGGCAGTGCCCTTCCTCGGGTAAAAGGACTTTTTATCCGAGCCCTTCTTTTTATGTGAAGGGGCAGAGGTCTTCCTCGACAGCCTTGTCCGGGTAAGGTGCTCGGTCTCGAGCGGAGCGGCCTTCTCGGTCACGGGTTTGCCAAAAAGGTTCTCACCTCGGCAGGGGACATCGACCAACTTGTCCTGAACCCATGGCTCGAGGTCCGATGACTGCAGCCACGCCTGGCATCGAGCCACGATACCGGCAGCCGCAACTCGGGCCGAAGCCTCGAAGCCATCGTAGGCGGCATGGGAAATGAACTTTGAGCATTCCCGAATACCCAAGGACAAGGTCTTAAATCTCTGCAAGGGTTCCCCAGAGAGACCAGCAGAGAATCCGGCCAATTCCTTGGCCAGGTCTCGCAAGTACATGCCCATGTACAGCTGGTAAGAATGGACACGGCAAGCAAGCATAGACCCCTGGAAGCACTTTCTACCAACGCCATCGAGGTTGCGGGCCTCCCTGCCGGGGGGCACCGCGGAGTGCATCTTCTGGCTCTTCAGACGATGCATGGCCGATTCCACAACCATGAATGGTGTGGTAGCTGTGCTTTCTGGAAACCAGGGCTTTTGCGGAGTTGATAGATGGAATTGACTCGCTTGCTCAGAACCGGCGCCGAGGCCGGTGCCTCCGACATCCGAAAGAGGAGCCGTTCCAGCATCGGAGGAACCGGGACAGTATAGGCCTCCTTTGGAGGAGAGTCGTACTGTAGAGCATCGAGCTCCTTGGCTCGAGGCTCTTCCTCGGGATCGGCAGGGATAGCCAAGGCAGTGGCCATATCCCGGACGAACTCCGAGAACCTAGTGTCCTCCGGAGGGGATCTACTCTGGGGCTCAGACTGCGGTGAGTCCAACGGGACGCACCGAGTCTTAAAAGTATCGGGAGACTCCTCATCCTCCGTCTCCCAGGCGGACTCATCCGAGGAGGAGTCAGGGTCTGACTACGCGGGGCCCCGAGGCACCGGCGTCAACACCCTTGGTCCCGAACGGGAGGTCGAGGGAGACCTCGACCGAGGACGACTTCGAGCCACGAGGGTCTCGAGTATTGGCTTGGTCTCTGGGGTTGACTTCGACGTCCCGGTGGTCGGGGCAGATGCACCAGACAGGCTGGCTATCAGTGCCCGCTGCTGCTCCATGAAGGCAGACAATCTGCACTCCAAGGCTGTCATCCTGAGACTCAGCTCGGGAGACGCAGCAGCCACCGACTCGGGCCCCGGCGGTGTCGGGCCCGACGTCAGCTCTCTGGGAGGAGAGTCCACGAGGACAATGGGGCTTACGTGTCCAGCAGACTCCGGCTCCACACGAGGAACTTTGTCAGGCTTCTCTTGGTCCACCGGCCCGGGATGGCGGTCGGGGTCTTAGACCTGGCCCTCGAGGGACCAGGGACCTCCTTCGACGCCGCCCTCACGAGCCGCTTCTTCCTCTTGCGTTACCGGTCGGGGGACCCCCTGTCCGAGGAGCTTCGACGGCGCTCGGGATCGGAATCCCGAGATGTCGAGGCCTCAGACGAGGTCCGGGCCCGGCCGGAGGCTGAGTCCGAGAAAAACCTTTCCTTCTGATGCTGTCGACTTTTGAGTGCCTTGGAAGACATCTTCCCACATGGCACACACGACTTGGGGTCGTGGTCAGGGCCGAGGCACCGAAGGCAGCAGTCGTGTGTGTTGGTGAGAGACATACGTTTCTTACACCGATCACACTTTTTGAAACCACTGGAAGTCATCGGGGAAAAAAGAGCCCCTGCGAGGTCAAAAGACCGGCCTTCCAGGGAAAAATGAAAAAAGGGGCGCGAACGCCAGCCACGAAGGACAAAAACCGAAAAAGAAATAAGCGGGCTCGATACCGGTGTACCGAACCCGGCGGGAGGGGAACCGGCGTCGAACCGGAGAAAAATAGCGAAAAATCGCCAAAGAAAAAATCACTTTTATCCGGGAGAACAGGACACAGGTCCGGTGGGCTTCTCGGAAAAAAAGAGACTGAGGTAAGATGGCACCTTTAGGCGGGAAGGGAACCGCGCATGCGTGCCAGCATTCCCAAAGGCTTTCATGGAAAGCTGGGGAAATGCTCCGCTGGGGCTTCATTGGCGCCGATGACACCCATATGTGAGGACTGACTTCCTGCTTGGTTCTGGAGAATACCACCAAACGATATTTACAGGTCAGGTACCAGGAAAGTAATGGATACCCAGAACAGCAAGACGGAAGTCTTGGTGATTGTTTAAGAGCTAAATTTGTACATAAAACATAAGCCTGAGTCGGTTTTATGTTGGGCGTTATTTCTAAACATTTAAGCTAAAATATCACCATCATATAAAGGTCACACTAGTAAGCTGATATTTTTCATTTCAATGGCTACAGGCTGGAAGGTCAACACTCAAAAGAAACTGAGCCAGTTAAGCAAGGACTTGGATGGATCGAAGCCTTTGAAAATACTAGGCTAATGGGCTAAAGTTTAGCCATCTTATTTTCACAAGGCAGCTAAATTTAAGAAAGCCAAATACTGCATGGGTTTGAAGGGTGGGGTTAAAATTGGAAGAGGAAGTTAAGCAGCTAGTACCGATTTTCAGTGCTAGCCATTTAATTTGGCAGGCCATATCTAGGGCGGCAAAAGCAGGCCTAAACCTGGCTGGCCAGTTCCCGGTTCCTTTTGGCCTCAAGTTAAAGCTGTGTGGGATTCCCCGTCCCTCTAAAAGTGTCTTGCTAATTCCCCTCCTCAGTCTAGCTTCCTCACATAGTTTAATGAAAGCCCAAGTCCCTTTAGGGGATGCCCATCCTCCCAAAACCCTGGAACCCCAACCCCATCCCCATCCCCTCCCAAAAAGGGTCTAGTCAGGATGAAATACGCATACTGTGCTTCTAGCATCTAGTGTTGCTCTCACAAAACTGGCAGTATACACTGTTAGTGCTGCTATCAGGCTTACTATCCTCTTGTCCACTGCCGCCCTACATTCACACAGCTTGGCCTGCATTTTTACTACTACTCCTCCTCATTTGTATAGCACTAAAATGTATAGCCAGCACTGTACACATACATGCAAGACAGTCCCTGCTCAATACAGCTTACAATCTATTCAAGACAGAAAGGAAATACGACAACCAAGGAACTAGGATAAAACAAAGGGAGAATGGTATAACACACATGGATAGTAAAGAGGAGAATAAGGAGGTCAGGACCAGCTTATAATGCAAGGAAATTGGGTGCAGCCATATTGGTCCAATGGTAATTTATGAAGAGAGTAAGGATATCCAGAGACAGTAGGTTTTCTTTGGAGAAGGAGGAGGGAAGAAAGGATTTGTTTGGGGATTTGGAAGGTGGCCCAAGAGGCACTTGGCCTTTAGTTAAAATATGGAGTAAGTGAAAAAAGGATAAAACAGGCCCTTGTACAGCCGTTTTCATGCAGGAAAGAGGGTAAAAAAAAGAAATTGGCTCTCCAGCTTTAAAATCTAAAACAAAATAAAATAGAAAAAAAACCCTCAGCCAGTTAATGCCAATTTTCAGTGCTAAGCAGCTGCGATAAATTTGGTTGGTCAAATATTGCTTGTCTAGATTTATTACAATACCCATTTAAAAGTGCCATTGAATATTAGCATAAAGATATCCAAGTAAAGTTACCGGGCTATCTTATTCACTGTACTTTTTGGGCATGCATTTCTGAGTAACCAGTAACAGATTAGCTAAGATTTCTTTGAAGAGAGACAGAACTACTTTTGCAACACTGTTTCTACAATGTATTTTAACTCTTGTTATGAGAAAATTCTACTTAAAAGAAACAAAAATAAATCCACATTTAAATTGCCACACTAATTTTTCCTCCTCAGATTTATATTCCCAACTAGACAAGTATGGCCAGATTGTTCTCAGAAGCCTTTCCTGGCTGACAAAGGATTGCTACAGCTGTTGCTACTTGCAGTAAACTCAACCTGCCTCTCTCCCGGCTCTGTGCATACTACCTCCATGGTATTCCACAAGTTTTGCTGGCCCCCAGTGCACAACACACATGAATGTGGGTCTGTTGCCTATATTTAATACACTATATTATGGCCTCTATTATTCTCAGTCTTGAAGGATTACCATAAGGGACTGCTACTGCTGGAAATAAATCTGCTGTTGTATTTACCTTCAGGGAAATTCTCTAAATCTTGGGGAAAAAGGGAATTCTTTGGGACAAAGCTGATAAACCTGTGTATTTTAGAATACAGTGTATTTGCTAAGTCATTCAGCGTTTAGTACCACCAGAGAGCTTTTAATTTAAATCAAATCAGAGTATAGCTTAGCATAAAAGGAAGAATAGGGTAAATATTGTTTGAATAGAAATAAATAAATTGCTTCTAGAGACCTTTACAAAGAGCCCTGCCAGTTAGGAATTTGTTGGAATTTGTTTAAAATAGGTGTTAAAGCCAAGTGATAGATCAATAGGGCAATTTGAAAGGCTCCCTATATCAAACCAAGGGCTTTGTGAATCACCCAAGAAATAGTTAAGAGATTACCTTAGAAGCACAGGCCAGGGCACTGTGTAGCATATGTGTTCTTTCCCTCCCACTCACCCCAGGTATAATCTTAGCTTTATAGGCTCTTAAACCTATTAAAGGGGAAGAGGTGTCAAATTCACTTTTGGGTTCAGCTGGTTATCCTCATGTGGAATAGATTAATTAAAGCCCTGAAATTAATTAATCTTTAAATGAACAGTCCCTTAAACTTAGTAGGTATAGTATCAGTACAAGCATCCCTAGCGACTTTAAGTAAACAAACAACTTAACTAGCTAAAAGCCCTTAAAACTAAGATGCAGACAGCAGTCCAGAAGCAAGATGGGGGGGCTATCCAGTCTTTTGCATTGAGTGTCACATGTACGACTTTCTCCCAGTTGGTGAGGGGTCTTACTAGGTGCAAGGAGCTCTTTGCCCTCAGGGAACAAGTCCGATCTCTTGAGGCTAGAGTAGCAGACTTGGAGGACCTAATAAAGACAGAGAGGTATATAGATGAGACCTAAAGGGACGTAACACTGAAGTCCTACCTCCAGTCTGGCAGCCTCTCTGTTGCCATGGAGGAGAGAGGTTATGTGAAAGAGAATCACCTTGGTGTGGCAGGGAGTGATCCTGTAGCTAGGACCTGTCCTCCAGGTGATGTAAAATTCTCTCGCACCAAGGAAATTTCTCCAGGGAAGGGTTAGGACAGGTGTTTTAGTTGGTGATTCGATCATTAGGCATGTAGATAGCTGGGTGGCTGGTTATCATCTGGTAAGATGCCTGCCTGGTGCGAAGGTAGCAGACCTCACGCGCCACCTAGACAAGATTTTAGATAGTACTGGGGAGGAGCCTGCTGCCTTGGTAGATGGTGCTACCATTGACATAGGAAAGTATGGGACGAAGGCCCTGGAGGTCAAATTTGGGCTTTTAGATTGAAAAGCCAGGGGAGCATTCTCTGAAATGTTCCTGTTCCACACGCAGGACCCAAAAAAGTAGGCAGAGCCCTAGAGTCTCAATGCATGGATGAGACGGTGCAAGGAAGAGAGTTTTCAAGTTGGTTAGGAACTGGGCAACATTCTGGGGAAGAGAGGGGCATTCCCCAAAGGATAGAACCAGGCCGCTAGCATTAATCTTTAAAAAGGAGATGGAGCAGCTTTTAAACTACATAATAGGCTAAAGCCGACAATCGACCAAGAACGCATGGTTCAGAAGGATGTATCCTTGAAGGATACTACCAAAGAGGGAAATTAGGGCATCCCGACAGAGAGGTTCCAATAAAGATAAAAGTAACCCAGATGCACTTAAGTACAGAGTGGACAGAGCTGAAAGATTCCAAATTCCCCTATCAACTGATAATCAGATTAATATGAATAACATATAACCTCTAAAATGCCTGTAAGCAAATGCTAAAAATCTAAAAAATAAGAAGGGGGAGTTAGAATATTTTATACTAAATGAAAGGTTAGATATGATTGGCATCTCAGAGACCTAGTGGAAGGACGACAACCAATGGGACACTGTTAACTAGGTAAAAACTATATTGCAGTGATAGGGTAGATCAAATTGGTGGGGGGAGGGGGGTTACGCTCTGTGTTAGAAAGGATATTGAGTCATAGAAGATTAAAGTTTTGCAGGAAACAAAATACACTGTAGGATCTCTAAGGATAGAAACCCCATATAAAAAGAGGAAGGTGATGGCAGTGGGGGGTGTACTACAGACTGTCTGGCCAGAATGAACAGATGGATGATGAAATACTAAAAGAAAATCAGGGAAGCTAACAAAAGTTACAACACAGTAATGAGTGATTGATTCAGTCAGTATCACAGCAGGACATCTAGGGAGAGAAAGCGTAGTTACTTACATGTAGCAGGTGTTCCTTGGGAACAGCAGGAATCAGTCCTCACATATGAGTGACGTTGGCACTGAGAGCCCGCACGGTATCCACTTCCCAGTTTTCATAAAAAGCCTTTGGGAGTTCTACCACGCATGCATGGTCACCTTCCTGCCCAAAGGTGCCATCTTACCTCGGTATAGTGACATAGCTCAAAGAAGCATAATAAGAAAAACAACGCCATAGGGAGGAGGGAGAGTTGTGAGGTCACAGATGACCAAAAAATTGAACTGTGAATGGCAGCACAGAGCATAGATTGGCCTCAAAACCTCTGACATGATCCAAGAATCAACCAGGGAGGCAGTTCTCCGGTTGCCTGGACTGGCAGAAGGGTCGGAGGGAAGGAGTTGCATTAATCCCCAAACAGATGACTGAGTACCGCCTGTCCAAAAGTGCTGTCATGCCAGGAGTCAGCCTCCAGGCAGAAATGCGCTCCAAAGGGTTGGACCAAAGACCAGGTGGCCGCCCAGAAGTTCTCCACCAAGGAGGTGGAAGGCAAGTTAGCCACTAAGGCCGGCATTAAAGAGAGCCGCCGACGGCGGGAAAATCAAAGGCTCCAGCTTCATCCCCTGATCGGGACCTGAAACGCCGCCCGGCCATCCGGCCCTCCCGAGCAGCAACTCCGGCCCAACCGGGGCTGTGGGAGGGGGAGGAGCAGCAGGCCGGCATTAAAGAGAGCCGCCGACGGCGGGAAAATCAAAGGCTCCAGCTTCATCCCCTGATCGGGACCTGAAACGCCGCCCGGCCATCCGGCCCTCCCGAGCAGCAACTCCGGCCCAACCGGGGCTGTGGGAGGGGGAGGAGCAGCAGGCCGGCATTAAAGAGAGCCGCCGACGGCGGGAAAATCAAAGGCTCCAGCTTCATCCCCTGATCGGGACCTGAAACGCCGCCCGGCCATCCGGCCCTCCCGAGCAGCAACTCCGGCCCAACCGGGGCTGTGGGAGGGGGAGGAGCAGCAGGCCGGCATTAAAGAGAGCCGCCGACGGCGGGAAAATCAAAGGCTCCAGCTTCATCCCCTGATCGGGACCTGAAACGCCGCCCGGCCATCCGGCCCTCCCGAGCAGCAACTCCGGCCCAACCGGGGCTGTGGGAGGGGGAGGAGCAGCAGGCCGGCATTAAAGAGAGCCGCCGACAGGCGGGCCCGCGCCTGGTCGGGCCCGCGCCTGAGGGCCTCGCCAGAGGGCCCTTTGGCGTGGCCCTTAGGCAGTGGCCCACACAGAGGCACCCACATGGCTCTTCGACGCTCCAAACAAATCATTACAGATGTCAATCACACAACCTGACGCTGAACCCGTCCTACAACAGTAACTGCACCTCCATCTTATGAGAAGCATATACCTGCAACAACTTGAGACCGTCTTTCCTCCAAGCAATCTCCTTCATCCAACACGGAGCAACCCTCCCACAACAACCAGGTTTGATAACCATAATCAACCCTATATTTAATACTTAAGACAATAAATGACTCAAACAACCTAGATTTAACTACTTGGTTAATCTTTCCCACATATTATTGCTTACTGCTTTGGTTATCAAATGGTTGCTAGTGGCTATAGACTCATAGCCAAAATTTGATACATTGTGTTCAATGCTATTACTTAAAAGTTTGTAACATTGTTAACTTGTTACATTGCTGCCACTACTTGTCCAACGTTCCAACTATTGTTACAGTGTTGCTCTGCTTAATTAGCTGCTGCCTACCCTACCATTATCTATCCCCAAAAGTACCTATAAAAGCTCTCCTCACCCACATTTCAGCAACAATGACCACACCAGCCATAACGGTAGTTTGCCTACTCCTCAGTATACTATACGAAGCTAATTCACTTTCACAAGATCACCACCACATTACTACACTGCACAGCACAAACAAAAAACACTCCCACAGCTTTCACCAATATCCACAAAATCCCTACCATAAGAGGCATTCTCACCTTCTACATATAGCAATAGACCAAACACCCATCACAAAACGCAACCGACCTGTTCCTCAACAAGAAGGACTCCGTTGTGCCCTCATAAACGCAAGATCTGCACGCAAGAAATGGCCAGCCATCTCAGACCTAATAATCAAAAGAAATCTAGACATTTTAATGGTCACAGAAACTTGGTTCTCAGACTCCGATTCAGTTATAATAAACCAACTCACACCACCTAATTACTCCACCTACACATGCAACAGAGCAAATAAAAGAGGAGGAGGTGTTGCCATTATAGCAAAAACTGACCTCCAATATCGCACAATCACAACCAAGAGCACAAAACAATTAGACATTATCTCAATATACAACAACTACAATACCATCAACCTTATATATATTACACCGAACTCAACATCTGAAGAACTATCCAGTGTAATTGACTTAGCCTGCAACCCAGTACACCCAGAGAAACCTAACTGGCTAATGGGCGACTTCAACCTCCCTTCCATACAAACTGCCCTTTCTAATACATTCCTAGACGCAATGAAAAACCTCAACTACAACCAACTCATAAATCAACCCACTCATCAACGTGGCAATGTGCTTGACCTTGTCTTCGCTCCACCCACCTACATGTCCACGAATGATGATTTCGACCTATCCATCACTCCGGTCCCTTGGACAGATCATAGCCTGATAACACTCACAATACCAGCATATCAGGTCCCATCACCTGAGACAGCAAAACAGTCACCAACAAACTCCACACGCTTCAAACCTCTCAATGAAGAAGAAATCAAGAAACACATACTTCCTAGGCTCATTCAACCTTCTACAAACATCAATGACATGGTCAACACATGGAATGAAACCATCAACCAATACGCTATACTACCACCAACCCGTAAAAACCCAACAACAAAGGACAATGTTGTAAAAAGACCAACTGCACCATGGTTCTCCCAAGATCTAAGGAAGTCTCTTACCATCTTGAGGAAGCTCGAAAGAAAGTGGCGTAAATCTCATAACTCAACAGTTCAACAAACATACTTGACCCACCTGCGAGCCCATCGGGAAGCAATATGGAACACAAGAAAATCCTACCACTCTGAACTCCTCAACCGCTCCCTAAACAAACCTCGGGAACTCTTCAATCTAGTAAAGTCACTAACTACAGAACCATCACCACCTCAACAGGAACCCATAAACCCACAGAAGTACGCCAACTTTATACAATCTAAAGCTATCAGAACAACAATTTCTTCATCGCCAAGTCCACCCCAACAACACGTACGAGTTTCCCCACTACTAAAGCTCTCACCGCCCTCAGCCAAATACGTTGAAGACATTATAATCAAAATGAATACCACCACAGCACCTAACGACCCTTGCCCAGCACACTGGATAAGAGCTCTGCGATCCGACTTTAGTCCAGTCATAGCAGATATAATAAAGATGTCCTTCTCAACAGGCATCTTCCCATCGGCTCTAAAACAGACCTCCATAAGACCGCTGCTAAAAAACAATCAACTAGACCCATCAAAGGAAGAATCATACCGCCCGATTTCTAGTATACCGCTTCTATCCAAAATAATTGAGAAAGTAACCAACAATCAAATACAACAACACATAGACACCTTCTCACCCCTCGACCCCAGTCAGCACGGATTCAGGGAAGCCCACGGAGTAGAGACATTGCTGACCACATTAACCAACACACTCATCAGTGGATTAGACGACATCAAAAAAGGCTTTGCCCTAATATTCCTCGACATATCTGCAGCATTTGACTCTGTGGACCATGAAATACTACTAACCCGTCTATATGACAAGGGAATCCACGGGCTGGCATGGGAATGGTGCAAATCATACCTGGAAGATCGCTTGCAACATGTCAGGACTGCTACAGGTACCTCACAACCTTTCCAGTTAAAACAAGGAGTACCTCAGGGCTCTTCCCTATCAGCGCTGCTATTTAATATTTATATGCAGCCTATATGTAACATCACTCGTTCCTTTGGCATATCCTCGTTGATCTATGCAGATGACGTGCTAATATTCACACCAATCAACGTCAAGCTCCCAGACTACACAACACTAGTAGATTGCTTTAACGCAATAGCAGACTGGCTCCTCACCCAGAATATGCGCATAAACTACAAAAAAACCGAAGTTCTGATAGTCACAAAAAACAGATCATTCTCACCCCCTGAGACCCTAAAAGTACGAGACGCAGATCTCCCAATCAAGCCCTCCATAAAATACCTTGGAGTAATACTTGACCAGCGACTGGATTTTAAAGAACATATCAACCGCACTGTGAAAACCATTTATTTCAAAATAAGGACTCTGCGCCATCTGAAAAACATGCTGGAACCAGACAGCTTCAGAACCATATTTCAAACCATAGTCACACCCCACTTCGACTATGCAAACATAATACTCCATGGTCTCCCAAAAAATACCCTAAATACATTACAACTAGCCATGAATGCCGCTGCCCGGGTGCTATACGGTGCATCAAAGGGCGAACACATAACACCCATCCTAATGGAGCTTCACTGGCTCCCTATATACTGCAGAATAGCATATAAAGCTCTTCTCATGACCTTTAAAGCGATAAATACTATAGCTCCTTCATCAATTTCAAAACTCATCCATCCAACTCCCAATATCAGATCCAGGAGGTCAGCAGCGGCAAATACACTAGTTACACCACATGAGACCACAAAATGCAAACACTCAACATCTGACAGGGCCTTTGCATACTATGCACCCAGATGTTGGAACAACCTACCCCCCAACATAAGAGCTATTACTGACCTCAAGCATTTCAGAAAAGCCATAAAACACCACCTCTTCATTCTGCATTTCCAAAGCACATCATCATCCCTCTAACAGGCACAGTAAAAATTGCAAATACCTTATTTACTCAAGATGTAACTAAGAAATTCTATCCTCTGTATATAGGTTTTTTCACAAATATGTATAAAGTCTCCATAAGTATACAGGTTCATTACAAATACGTACTAAGTTTTTTAAAAAAAAAATTTTTTACAAATATGTACAAAGTTTTCCCAAAGTTAAATTCCCAGTTGAATTCTCCTGTTATATGTAAACTCATCACAGTTTGTTGCTTGCAATGAGTATTTCTGTTTAATGTAAACCGCGCTGATGAAAAAGAGTGCGGTATAAAAGAACACTAAATAAATAAATAAATAAAATAAGGCTGCCTTTGCTCACATGCTGTGAGCAGTGATTTGTCCCCCCAAGCACTGTTCCCTCTAAGCTGTGCGCGTGTGCACGCGCACACACCTCGCCGAACGAGCGCACATACTTTACAACAGAGTGCACAAAAATTACGACTCTGATTCTGATAGAAAACAACACAGACGTCTTAAAATTTAAGTTATGATTGTAATTACTAGAAATTTCCCGCTTCATTTAGTAATCGTCTATTTTCATTTAATTTGATTAAAATCAATGTGGTTACATACTGTATTCTGACGTGTAGTCAAATTTTAAAGTATATAACTCCGAGTGTCGTTATGTGGCGCACAAAAATTTAACCTTCCTTCAAAAGCTGCACACAGCTGATATTTTATGCGCACACAGGCTACAGAAAATTAGAGGGAACATTGCCCCCAAGGAGAGACCAGCCTGTGCATAAGTGAAGAAGATGCAGTCTGCCATCCAGGTGGACAGAGTGCACATAGGGACAGCGACCCCAAGTCTGTTGGGGTCGAAGGAGATGAAGAGCTGCAAGGAGCAGCGATGGACTTTTGTCCGCCCAAGATAGAAGGCCAATGCGCTCTTACAATCCAGAATGTGGAGTGCGGTCTCCGCTAGGCTCGCATGAGGTAGGGGAAAGAAGGTAGGAAGGACCACTTCTTGGTTCAGATGGAAGGGGGAAACCACCTTAGGCAGGAACCAGGGATGTGTACGCAAGCCCACCCTATTCCTGTGAATTAAGGAGCATGTGCCACCAACACCTGCAGCTCACTGACCCTGCAGGCAGAGGTGAGCACCACCAGGAAGACTACTTTCCAAGAGAGGTACTAGAGGTGAAACGAGGCTAGCAACTTGAAGTGCGGAATCATAAGCCTATCCAGAGCCACATTTAAGTCCCAGGCAGTTGCCGGGGGACAAATGAGAGGCTGCGAAAACAAGAGACCCTGCATGAAGCAGCCCACGAGCGGAAGGACGGACAGTGGCTGCTCGTCCAACAAATGATGGTGTGTTGCCAGCACACGGAGGTGTACCCTTCACTTAGTTGGATTTCAAGTCAGCTTGGGAGAGGTGCAGCAAGTACTGTAATACTTTTGTTACCGACGAAGAAAAAGGGTTGATCCCACAATCCACACACCGGATGGAGAAGTGATGCCATTTGAAGATATACGCACGCCACATGGAATCCTTGCGGGATGCCAGGAAGACATCTTCAACCTCCTAGGGCAGAAAAAACTGGCCAAGGGCTACCCTTTCAGCAGCCAGGCCATAGGGCAAGGGATCGGAGGTTGGGGTACAGGAGAGCGCCGTCCTCCTGCGATATTAGGTCCAGAATGCAGCCTAGGGCATTCGGCGGCGCCAGAGAGAGACAGAGCAGCAGGGAAAACCACGGCTACCAGGCCCACCTGGGACAATGAGGGTCACAGAAGCCCAATCCCATTGAATCTTGAGTAGAGTCTTGGAGACCAGAGGGATTGGAGGGTTTGCATACAGTAGCCCCTCGCTCCAAGACAGGGCAAATGAGTTGGCTGCTACTTAGTTCAGGGCTGGTATCCTGGAGTAGAAACACAGCAACTGGGCATTGCTGGGACTGGCGAAGAGGTCAAATGTAGGAGAGCCCCATGTTCGAAACAGGCAGCCTGTCACTTGAAGATCTAACCTCCATCATGGGGCTGGAGAACCTGACTGTGGCGATCTGCGAGAACATTCTGCTGTCCTGGAAGGTACGCCATCTGAAAGAACATACTCCTCTCCCGGGCGAAGTTCCAGAGATGAATTGCCTCCTCGTACAAGAGATATGACCCAGTGCCTCCCTGCTTGCTGAGATAAAACATCGCCACTTGATTATCTGTTTGAACCAGAACTACCTGGCTCAATAAGTGGTCCTGGAAGGCCTGCAGAGCATACACAACAGCTCTGAGTTTGAGGAAGTTGATCTGATGAAGACACTCCTCTTCTAACCTGGGTCTGTAAACTGTCACAGTGGGCTCCCCAGCTCAGTTTCAAGGCATCTGTCATGAGGGTTAGCTGAGGGGAAGGAGGCTGAAAAGGCATTCCCACTAGGAGATGCCACGGCTCCTGCCAGCAATTGAGGGATGTCACCAGAGCTGGGGTTATGTGAACACTGTCATGGAGGCAGCCTGTTGTCTGGACCCATTGTTAAGTGAGTCAGGCATGACATGCATGGTCGAGGCCATGTGTTTCAGAAGACATAGCATCAGGAGGGCCAGGACTGCCAAGCGACCCTGCAGATCCTGTGCCAGGGTTGCTGGGTGTCGAGCTCAATCTATGGGGAGAAAGTCCTTGGCCTGGACAATGTCCAGGAGGCCCCGATGAATTCCAGCCACTGAGCAGGTTGCAGGTGTGACTTGGGGTAGTCTGACAAACCCCAAGTGCTCCAGGACGAAGATGGTGTGGTGCCCATCTGATGGGCCATCTTATGTGTCAGTTGTCCAGGTAGGGGAACACAAACACTCCCTGAAGGCATAGGTGGGTGCTGACCATCGGCAAGCACTTTGTGAACACACGGGGGATGGATACCAGTTCAAACGGCAGAACGCAGTACTGGTAGTGCTGTCCTCCAATGATGAAGCAGAGGTACTGCCGGTGCAAGGGATGGATCAGGATGTGGGTATAGGCATATTTGAGATACAAGGTGCATGGCAGCAATGTTCCAAGGGAAACCAATCTGAACTTATCATTCACCAAGAATGGATTGATATCTCTTAAATCCAAGATGGGCCGAAACACTCCCGTTCTCCTTTTAACCAGAAATTAGCAGGAATAGAACCCTGTACCCCTTTGTGTGGGGAGGGAATACCATGCGGGCTCCGTCGGTGCCAACATCACCCATATATTTGGACTGACTTACTGCTTGTTCCTGGAGAATGAGTCCTCATGTTTGAGTGACGTCACTGACGGAGTCCCAAACAGAATGCTCCCCAGCTTCCAAAGGAAGCCTTTGGAAAGTATACCGCGCCTGCCTGCCTGCCTTTCTACCTGACGCGGCACCATCTTCCCCAGTCTACCAACATAGCAGGAGCCAAAAGGCAACTCCCCAGAGAGATGGAGGGTTATGAGGACTTATTCCTGCTGTTCATGGGTAACATCTGATACAGGTGAGTAACTGCACTTTCTCTGTGAACAAGCAGGAAGTAAGTCCTCACGTATGGGACTCCCAAGCTACCGGAACCAGAGGAGATCAACAGCCCAACAGGGGCAACAAAACTGGAGAAGTCAGAAAGAATAGTAAGGTAGTACCACTGAGGGACTCATTTGATTCAGCATCCTCAGTAGACATTAGCCTGAGGGGTTTTTAGCAGGTCCAGGCGATGGACAGAAGGGCCAGTGTGCAGGAGTTGACTTAAGACCTAAAGAGATGCCTGGCCAAAATTGCTGTCCCGTCGGGAATCCACATCCAAATAGCAATGGGCTGCAAAGGTATGGACAGAAGACTACGTTGCAGCCCTGCAGATTTCCTCTGCAGAAATAGAGCGGAGGTTGGCCATCGACGCAGACACTCTGAGCTGTGACATGATCCTCAATGCTCAACCCAGCCTGGGAATACGCATGAGTGATGCAGTCTGATAGCCAAAGAGATAGCATGTTTTTTGAGACAACAGCGCCCAGCTTATTGGGGTTGAAGGAAATGAACAGCTGGAAGGACTGGAGGTGCCCAGGTAGGTGGCTAGCACTTGCTTGCAGTCCAATGTATGCAACACCGCCTCTCCCTGGTTAGCATGAGGCTGGGAAAAGAAAGTCGGTAAAACTATCGACTAGTTGAGGTGGAATGCAGAGACCACCTTCGGCAGAAAGTGGGGGGTGCATGTGGCGCACCACCCTGTTCTGATGAAACCTGGTGTACGGAGGATGAGCGATCAGGGCCTGGAGCTCACTGAGGTGTCACGCCGATGTTACCGCCACCAGAAAGAGGACCTTTCAAGTTAGGAACTTTAAGGGGCACGAGTCCAGCAGCTTGAATGGGCCCACGTCAGCTGGGTGAGTATCATGTTGAGATACCAAGCCACTGGAGGGACTTGAGTGGGGGGCTTTGAGAGGAGCAGACCCCTCATGAATCGAGCCACTAGAGGCTGGGCCGAGATAGGCTTCCCCCTGGAGCCGCAATGGTACGTCTCCCTTATCATGCTGAGGTGAACTTGCACTGAATTGGACTTCAGGCCAGAGTCAGAGAGGTACAGAAGGTATTCCAGCAGCTAGTCCACAGTGCAGGAGAAGGGATCCGGCGCCCTGCCCACACACCTGGCAGCAAACCTCTGCCACTTTAGCTCGTAGGCCTTATGTGTTGAGTCGTTGTGGAACGTCCAAAAGGGGAGTACACACCCTCGCAGGAACAAACCAAACAAAGGGAGAGAGGTGTAGAGCAAGAGTCCTTTATTAATCAGAACACCTCGCTCTCTCTGTTCGAGTCCTTGCAGGATAGCAGAAAGATGTTGGTAACGACCTCTGGAAGATTGAGGATGGAGAGGACTACGTGCTCAGCATCCATGCCGTGAGGGCCAACGAGCGGACATTGGGGTGCAGCAAGGTTCCGCCATCCTGTGAGATGAGGTCTGGGGTGGAGCCCAGGAGGAGAGACTCCCTCTGCGAAAGCTGCAGCAGCCATGGCGATGAGGATCATGGAGCCCTTGTCGGCCTGGAGCTTCAGGACTGCTTTCACCATGAGTGGTACTGGGGAGTATGCATACAGCAAGCCCTCCCCCCAGTGGAAGAGGAAGGCGTCAGAGGCCAGACTGTCACTGGCTGCCTCCGAGAGCAGAACTGAGCCACCTGGGTATTGTGTGCCATGGCATAGAGGTCCACCACCAGAGTGCTTCACTTCCAAAAGATCCAGTTCACCACCAATCTGTTGAGGGTCCACTCATGTGGCTGAAGCACTTGACTGAGCTGCTCCTCCAGACAGTTGCTCGGAGGTCCATGCCATGGAGCAGGGTGAACTTCCACGGGCGAACAGCCTCCCAACTTAGAACAATGCTACCTGGTTGCCCATCTGGATCAGAACTACCTGAATGGCCAGGTGCACTCAGAAGGCACAGAGGGCATTGGCTATCGCCCAAATTTCGAGGAAGTTGATCTGAAGCAGGTTCTCCTGCTTGGACCACAGGCCCTGGGTGCTCAGACCTCAGAGACTTTGGGTGCTCGGACCGTCCAGGTGTGCTGCCCAGCTGAGCCTGGACGTGTCAGTCATGACCGTTTTGCATAGGACTGCTGCTTGGAACAGGTGGTCTTTCAGCAGATTCTCTGGCTCTGGCCACCAGTCGAGGGACCACCCCAGGAGCACAGTGACTATGACCCTGTCTCGGAGGCAGCCCGTTGCTTGCTTCCATTGCATGCTCAGGGTCCACTAGGCCTGCCGCATGAAGAGAAAGGCCTGAAGGGTGACATGCACCGTGGCAACCATGTGACTGATGACTCACAACATTCTGCGGGTCATTATGTGGCACGCGATGCACCCTGCCCACCACTTCGTTAATTCACTGCATGCAGTCTGTTGGTAGAAAGGCCCATGCCAAAGTGGTGTCAAGGAGGGCTCTGATGAACTCCAGCTGTTGCATGGGCTAGAGATGGGACTTCAGGTAGTTGATCACAAAGCCCAGTCCCTTGAGCACCTGAATGGTGAGCATGGCAGATTGCCGGATGTTGTCCAGCATGGGGGCCTTTGTCTTCCTGTATCTGGATGACTGGCTCAAAGACCCCCATGGTCCAGAGGTAGGCGGCCATGATTGCCAGACACTTCGTGACGACCCGTAGAGCTGAAGCCAGCCTGAAGTGAAGCACTCAGTATTGATAGTGCTGACCTCCCAGCATAAACCGTAGATGTGGGAGGAGTGGCTCAGTGGTTGGGACAGGTTACCTCAGGCCGGAAGGCCGGGGGTTCAATTCCCGCATAGGGACAAGCAACCTCAGGCTGGAGGGACTGGGGTCTCTAGTCCCATGGCCACTCCTTGTGGCCTTGGGAAAGCCACCTAACCCTCCATTGCCTCAGGTAAACTTAGACTGTGAGCCCTTCAGGGACAAGGGAATAAAAAGTACCTGTTAGTATACATGTAAACCACACTGATTCTAAAGAGCACGGTATAAAATAAATAAATACTGTTTGAGATTTGGGAGGATTGAGATGTGTGTGTATGCATCCTTTAAATCCAAGGAGCATAGCTAATTGTCCTGTACAAGATACAGGAGCAGTATCCCCAGTGAAACCATTTTGAACTTTTTGCACACCAGGAACCGGTTCAGGTTTCAAAGGTCCAGAATGGACCAGAATTTGCTTGTCTTTTTGGGAACAGGAAGTATCTGGAATAGAAGCCCCAACCAACCTGAGCCAGGGAACAGGCTCGATGGCTAAGTCGGCTAGCAGAGCAGAGACTTCTTCCTGCAGCTGACTCCAGTGCACGGGGTCCATGGAGTATTCCCTGGGGTTGTATGGGGATTGTAGGGCTGGTACCCCTGCAATTCTACATGCAAATCTCCGGCCTGCTCAGCAACTCAGGCCTGAACCAAAATGAACCAAACTGCACAAAACAAGATGGATTTTTCACTTCACTTTTGCTGTGTTCAGCTACAACCTGTCCTCCAAGCAACTGCTGGATCAGCGTTTCTAAGTGTGCATGCATACAGAGGCTATTGTCCGTGGCTGGCCTTGGACACTTGTACATGCCCAGAAGTTACATACTGTTGCTTCTGCCTGACTTTTACCATGGCTCCTTTGTTTGCAAGAAGCTGCTCATCATCGACCTTCTGATTCGCTGAGAACACCTCAGACTGCCTGCTGCCAACCAATCATCGGACCTATGACGGAGGATTCTCACACAGAATTCGGCATTCTGCGCTGGAAGTTGTGGTTGTAAGTAGGAGAGTAAGAGAGAGTTGGGGACTTTCCCCACCTGGACATATACACTTCTGCACCGGTCCTGCTGCTGTGCACTGCATACCTGATTCCTGAGCCCTGAGCCTTCCACCAGACGGCCCCTACGTGTGGGCTAGGCCGTCCTCCACAGGTCTGAGATAAGACTTTCACAACCTCCGGTTCGGACTTACTGCGGCTCGCCTCTGAAGGGGCTGGAGCCGGCATTAGCTAACAGCTGCATCCTTGGACGGAGCTAAGGTACTGGCTTATCTCTCCTCTCCTGGATGGGCAAAGGGGTTAGCAATATATTTCTTGCTTTTCCTCAGTGCAGAGCGAATCAGTGACGTCTGATTCCTAATCCGTGATTTATTACGTTGTCCAATTGTATATCTGTACAATAACAAATTGTTACTTTATGTTTCTAATTAGCCATATATATGTGTGTGTATATTTTTCTATTTGGTTGCCTATAATAAAGTCTAATATATATCTGCAGACCAGAATTCTTTTGTGGCTCATTGCCAGAATAACTCACCGAACCTTGGGCTGTATATTAGTAGCTATCTCCCCTAGACAACAACAGAGAGTCAAACTTATTTTTGTGCTACATATGGGGGCTCGTCCGGGATGAGTGTTTCTGAATGTGCCATGCCTCTCAGAATTTGTGTAATATTTCTGCATTGTCCTATTGTGGTCAACGCAGCGGTTTATGCTGAGGGTTTTGTGGCCAGAGAGCATTGTCTGTGAGACGGCTTTGGAACCCTCCTTACAGGCTCTGCATTAGAGTACTTCTCGCTGTGCCCTGTGTTTGTTTTTACAGACAGTCTCAGCTATTGATTTACGATGGCTCACGCAGATAAGGTTGATTTGGCATTCCAGAAATTAGCTTCCCTGTGTTGGTCGAAAGATACCACTGCCGACCACATTGAAAGAATTTCTAAGTGCCTTACAACAGATACGCAAGAGCTTGTTAGGGCTGATAGCTTTTTCAGTGAGTTCCTAGACCGGCTTCTTGCTCATAAGGCTAAATTACCGGTGGATATGGTAGCCGAACATGCCTGTGTGCTGCATATTTTTACTGACAAACTGCAGAAGGCATTATGTCACCTGCAAACTAAATCTGAATCGCTAGAGTCTGATTTAAGGGCTGCTCACAGTCAGATACAGTGTGCTAAGGAGACAGCTAACCAGTGTGAAAAGCAGAGTGCTGAGTTACGTCATCAAGTTGACGAACTTCAGGCTGAGGCGACCAGACGGGCTAGCAATAGCCTCTTTTCACCAGGTACTACTAGCCTGTGGTGTCTGCGATGCCAAGAGTTAGTGGCTCAGGTTTCCGCTCAAGAGGCGGGGTGAACAGGATCAAAAGGAATTGCAGTTTCTGACAGTTTGTAGAACTGAATTAGCCGCCCAAACCAAGAGGTTAAAAGCGGACGCTTCTCTTTTTGAGCAACGAGAGAGTGCTTTGATGGCTGAGCTCGATGCCACAGAGTCTGCTCTCAGTGCAGAGAGACGGCGTACAGCCGATCTGCAAAGGCAGCTAGTTGTTGCACGTCAGGAATGTGGGCAGGAAATACAGAGAGTTAACCTAGAAATCCAGCAGTTAAGAGCTGACTGTTTTGAATTGGCGTGTGTGTCCACTTCTCAGAGTAATGAGACAGAGTACAGGGATAATTTCAGCCCTCTAGGCTTCTCGAAGTACCAGAGGGTAGATGACGGCAGTTTGCCACTGGAAACCCTGCCCAGTGTAGAACGGCAGCTTTTCCAGAACAGAGTCAATTCTCTCCCATCAGCGCATGAGCACAGGAGAGAAACAGGGCGGAGTGAAACACCCTACTCTCGACCCCTCCCCATACAGGGAGCGGTGGAGGGGGGGGGTGAGAAATCCCCCGAGTGATGGAAAACTGTACCAGCAGCAACCACCAGAGGGAGCTGAAGGGACGCAAAATCCACTATGCTCCCGTGTCCTGCAAGGAACACACACACATGAGGGTGCTTCTGTCGGCCAATTGCAAATTATCAAGACCTTGCGGAGCATGGTCACTCCTTTTGAGAAAACTGGTCATGCCACCATAAATGAACATTTAGCTGCAGTCAAAGATGCCTTTCGGGCACTGAACATTACCAGGGGGGAGGACATGGTTCTGTATCTTCCATGGTCCTTCGATGTGCCTTGCCAGCAATTTATTCGGGCCATGGCAGACGATGAAAAAAGGGACATTGTCATCTTTGAACAGGCACTAAAGAAACATTATGGGCCATATCCTGATGATATTGCTGCAAAACAGGCAGCATTTAGTATGACTCATAAGGAAAATGAAACCCCCCGAGAGTTTGCTTACAGACTTAGGCAGACTTTCTTCCAGAGTGACCCTTCTTGGGAAACAATAGAACACCATCAGGAGTTTTGTAATCTTTTCTGTCAGTTGCTCCTTCCATCTATCAAGCCTTATATGTCTGACAAGCGTCACGACCCCCTGTCACGTGTGATAGAACATGCTGAGTGGATTTGGGAAGCTGTTCCCAACATGAGAGCAACCAATACTGGCAGCTCAGTAAGGGCTCCCAACAAAGCCAGAGAGCCAAAACAGTGTGTTAGTGCTGTAAAATCCACTCTTTCGTTAGAAAATAGCTCTTCTCCTTCTGTTCCACAGAATCCTCCCAGGCCACCCCAGAATAACCAGTCATCTGGGTCTAAGCTGCGCTCTGGGAATCAGCGTTTCACTCCACAGAACCGGAACTGGAAGAGAAAGCCCGGTTTTGACAAATACCTGGAACTGGAGAAGAGAATAAGCGAGCTGACAGATATGATGAAGGCTACCATTGCATTCAGCTCCTCACAGGAGGCTCCTGCTAAGCCACGAGCAAAGCCTCAGAAGCCAGAGGAGGAACTGGTTGACTCCTCTTCCCCTTCTAAGGCGACTGAATGACTAACCGACTTTGTTTCTGTCCCACAGGTCACTATTGCACAGGTGCAGCCAGGCGTGGATGCCACCCCAGGGACACAGAGTGACAGTCCTGCCATGGACAGCGAGGGTCCAGCCTTTGACACCATCAGGAAGCACAAGTACTTTCTGGGTAAACTCAAGCCAAAAGGACAGAGGTACACTGTTCCTGTTACAATTCAGCAGGCTTTTCTCTGTGAGGGCCTGATAGATTCAGCCTCTGAGGCTACCCTGATTACCTCGAGTCTCTTTGATAGACTCACTGCTTCCTTGGGGAGTCAGAGGACCCTACACGTCACACCCAGTGATTTGTCACTTGCAGCTTATGGGAATCAGCCCATAGAGTCTATGGGGCAGGTCTGGCTTAACCTCCAAATTGGAAAATTACAGGTGAAGCATCCTGTAGTCATTACCAAGTGCCCTGGCGAAGAATTCTTGATTGGCAATGAGCTCCTGAAACGGTTACGCCCCATTCTGGACGTCCAGGAAGTGATCTGGACACAGGTCACAAATCCCATACCTTATGCTAGGGTAAAACATGACAGCAGAGTCAGTGGTCCTTGTTCGGTGGAACGCACAAACAAGTCCATCAGGATTAATTTCCAGAGGTCAGCTGATCCCCAAATCCTTCAGCTCCAGTATGAAAGGGCTGGAGATGAGGATCAGGGCATCAGCGACATGGTTGCCATTGCAGTGGGTTCAGTAGCTAACATTGTCCTTGATACTGACTGCCTGCAGATATTCCTGAAGGAACCTGTGGAAGGTGGTGAGGTGCAAACCCCTCCTCCAACCCATCCCTGCCTAGATCACCCTAGGAGACTGATGGACATATTCTCGGCTGAGAAAGGTCCCTTTATATATGTGCAGGTGGGCATGTCCCAAAAGGAAAGGGCCTACCTATTACCCCACTGTGACCACTCCCTCATCAGTGAGACTCTTTTCTATCGACTCAAACAACAGCTTACCCTTGATTGGGTAATGGGAGCAAAGACTTCGTTCCAAGTGCCTGGGGAAGGGCTCAAGACATTAATGGGCTACTGCAATCTGCCCTTGCAAGTTGGGGTCAAAGGTTTTCGGCACACCTTCTCCATCAGAGGACTTGAGGTGCCCCTCTCCTTAGGCTCAGATTGCCTTGTTCGACTGGGAACTTATGTGGATTTTGTGAACAACATCCTCTGGAGTAGGATGGAAGGAGATCCGGTGGATTTCTCTGGTGCCCGCCCATCCCTACGGGATGGTCAGACTATCCCTCAAGTCTGTGAAGTGGTCTGTGCAGAAGACACCCACATACCTGGGAGGGTACAGGATTGTCCCCTGCCGATACAGGTGACCCGACAACTTGGTCTTCTTCAGTCCAAATTCCCGTTTTGAGGAGCTGGGCCTAGCCATGGGTCCCATACCCTGCATGGAGGCCACAGCTCCCTCCTTACACTTATTGCTCACCAATCCAAATCCAGATCGCATTCACCTTGTGAAAGGCGAACCCCTGGGATTCCTAGTGGGAGAATCGTTCCCAAGTGTGGAATTGAGTCTACAGATTATTGGGGAAGCACCTGTTTTCTGGAACATCTGTGAAGGGGGGGGACCCCTTTGTGTGTACGATCCTCACCCCGAGGCCTCCTCACCTTACAGTTTGTCTGGCCACATAGTGCTGTGACCTCACAGGTGGACCTCGAGTCTGACCATCTGATTTTGTCAAGTACACTCGATGAGGCTGTTAGTTCCCTCACCCTCCGGGGGGGGGGGGGGGGGGGGACCCCCATGCTGTCCAAGCCATCCAGGTCTCCTCTCTCCAAGATGAGATTGAGGAGAAGGTTGAAATACCCTCAAACAAACCTGTTCTGGGATTTGACGAAATGGTTGCGGGAAAACTTGCTGAAGCAGACGCCTGCACTGATGAGTCAGAAAAGGCACAATTAAAAGAACTGCTGTACCGTCACAAGGACCTGTTTGCCACTGACACCTATGACTGTGGTCTCACCGACCTACATGTCACCCGTATTCCTACGGATCCAAACAGTAAACCTGTCTTTGTGAGGCAGTATAAAATCCCATTGGCCTCCTATGAATCCGTTCAGGAAATCATTAATTCCCTGGAACAAAAGGGAATTATACGTCAATGCAACAGTACTTACAATGCCCCACTGTGGCCTGTCATCAAGAAGGACTCTAGCTGGCGCTTAGCTTTGGACTATCGCCAGCTTAACAAAAAGGTACCTCTATCCAGATGGCCTATGGCACATCTGGAACAGAACTTAGCCACCATCAAGGGTGCAAGGTACTTTACCAGCCTGGATCTGGCCTCAGGATTTTGGACTATACCTGTCCATCCAGAAGATCAGCATAAGCTGGCTTTTACCTTCGGTAGGCGACAATATACTTGGAATCGGACACCGTTTGGTTATTTGAATGCCCCAGCAGACTTCAATATTTTCCTGCATAAGGCTTTGCCTGATGCTGAGACTAGAGGCACCCTCGTCTATGTAGACGACATTCTGGTGAAGAGCACCAGTTTCACTGACCATTTGCAAGAAATAGAGCATGTTTTCCAGCAACTGAAAGCTGCGGGAGCAAAGCTGTCCTTGTCAAAGGGCCAATGGTGCCGGAAATCCCTCAATTATTTGGGTTACGAAGTTTCTGCTGAGGGACTGCGACCTCAAAGGAAGAGAATTGCGGCCTTGCAACAACTCAAACGTCCGACCAACGTGAGTGAGCTGCGCTCATTCTTGGGCATTTGCAATTATTCACGCCAATTTGTGGATCAATATGCGGAGATTTCCCAACCCCTGGTCAAACTCCTCAAAAGAGATGAACCTTGGGTATGGAATCCCGACCAAGAGGCAGCTCTAGAAGAGCTGAAGGCAGCTTTGAGTCGAGCTCCCTGTCTTGCCTATCCAGAGAGTGGCAGAGAATTCTTCGTGGAACTAGGTTTCACCGATCACTCTATGAGTGCTGTTCTATACCAGATGCATGACACAGATAGGAAAGTTATTGCCTATGCCAGCAAAGCTTTAACGGAAGTGGAGAGGAAATACTCTGGACTGTGAGAAATCCTTGTTGTCCACAGTCTGGGCCCTCCAATATTTCCGCAGTTATATCCAAGGTGAGAGGTTGGTTGTTGAGACTCATCACCAACCCATCAAGTTCCTAGGCAGTGATCGGATTAAATCGGGACAAGTGTCAAACAGTCGCATTGTCTCCTGGACCTTAGCACTTCAGGGCTGGCCCCTGGAGGTCAGGTATGCTCAAAACCGCAAGGATGCCGCCGCACAGGGCCTGGCTGAATTGCACGATTGCACTGCCAGAGAACCTTTAGTGGGTAATTTAGACACCGATATGGAGTCATGTACGCCTGAGCCTTCTCGTCATCGTCCTTATGATGAGAACCTCTGTAAAGGCTACCCCAAGGTGTATGTGGACGGTTGTGCTTACCGTCGAGAGCCTGACCATGAACTGGTAGCAGGTATAGGTGTGGTTTGGAACCAGAACCACCCTTGTGAACCCTTCAGGTACCGTCTGGGTACCAAGACTAATCAGTATGCAGAGCTAGCTGCAGCCCTGGCAGCTCTCCAGTCCGCTGCTCAGGGAGGGGTTCACACCCTAACCATCTGTACTGATTCAGACTACGTCCGACAGAATTTTGTTTCCCACTTACCCATTTGGAAATCTAACAATATGCTGAATTCCAAAGGGAAACCTGTCAAACATGCCGGATTGATTCTGGCCTTGGACAAGGTAGCTCATGAAAATGACATGACCATCTACTGGAAGAAAGTGAAAGGTCACTCCCGTGTTGATAACCCTGACAAGATTGGAAATGATCTAGCTGATCAGCTTGCCAAGGAGGGTGCTGTCTCTGGAGACCTCTGGCAGTTGGAGGCTCCCGAGACCAATGGGCTTCAAAAGGTGACGGTGGTTACCCGGCGACAAGCTCAATTATCCACCATGCCCCCTGTGGTTCAATGGTGTGGCGAGAGCACAGATCTCGACCTCGTGCAAGCCCAGAAACAAGATCCTACTCTTGGACGTTTCTACCTTTTTCTGCAGAACCCCCAGGAACACCCATTAACTCTGGAGAATTGTCAGGACGATGAGGAACTGAGGATCCTCTACATCTCCAAGGACATGTTCCATCTCCAGAAAGATCTGTTGATACGGACGAGTAAGCATGGTATTGTGCAATGGGTGGTACCTCGGGCCTTCCGTGGAGTTATGTTACAGCACGCTCATGATGAACCTTGTGTCGGTCATAGAGGTGACCGAATAACCTATGAAATGTTGAAACAAGTGGCCTACTGGCCCCGCATGTACCAAGATGTACAATTGTATACTAAAGGTTGTCTGACCTGTTGCAGATTTCAACCTGCAGCTCCTTCTCAGAGCACCTTTGAGAAACAGAGGTCTGACCATGCCTTGGTCTGATCTCCAGATTGATTGGATCGGCCCCGTGCCCCGATCCTCTCGAGGCAACAAATATATGTTGACAGTTACCTGCTTATTTACTAAGTGGGTCGAGTGCATCCCAGCACCCAACTGTACCGCCGAGACCACAGCCACCTTGTTGTTAAACCATGTTTTCAGCAGGTGGGGCCTCCCCATCATCAGTATCTTGAAAAAGTATGTTTCTTCCTCTGGGAAGGACTGGGACATCAAACTGCCCTTGGTCCTGAAGGCTATCAGAGCCACGTGTCATCGTGCTACTGCTGTGTCCCCTTTTGAGATGATGACAGGTAGGGACATGGTTTTACCCCTTCATCTTCTTTACAGGACTAATGATGTGACTCTCGCTGCTGCTACAACTGCTCATGAATATGTTGCCCATTTAAGACAACACTTGCAAAGTGCCTTTGCCCAAAAGAATTTGGACACTGCTGCTAGGGGTAGGAAGGCCTACTATGATTTGAGGACTACCTCTACAGAATACCAGATTGGCGATAAGGTATTCTACTACAATTTTGGTAAGAATAAGGTCAAAGACTGTAAATTTCTACCTAGCTGGAACGGTCCATTTCCTATTGTGGATAAAGCCTCCCCTGTTGCTTATCAAATTCGAATGAAGTCCAGTACTGAGAGGGAAGGCTCCCTTAAATGGGTCCACATTAATCAGCTTAGACCGTGTCATCCCAGTAAGTTCCTTTCTGAAGAACCTCTTGCTGAAGTGAGTGATGCTAACCTTGAGGCGGGATAGCCTGTTTGTTTTCTTTTACAGATGGAGTCCCGAACTTTGAAGGTCCTGTTCCTGATTTTGATGTTTGCGGGATCCGAGGTTGCCAGATTGATTGAGCCTGGCCCTCTTTCTGGTGTCGTGCTACAGGATGCGTCTGGTTTCCTGATTATACAGTCCCAGACTGTCACACAGAAAGTTTTTGTGTCCCTAGATCCCCAACATGTTTTACAGCAGCATTTTGAATCGTCTGTTGCACACATCACTAATATATGTGGTGCCTAATCTTGGCATGTGCCAACGCTCTAAAGACATTCATTGGTTATGTCCTGGTAAACCTTTCCTGAAGGACACTTCTACGGCTCTTTGTGGGTTGTCTGCTGAAAATGTGAAAGAACAATGTAAAGTTACCATGACCCAGTACGATGTCTTTTCAGAGACTAAAGTTGCTGTTGTCAACAATGTTTGGCTGGTTAGTACCCCTCTGAGTGAACTCCTGGTCACCATGAATAAACATGACATTCATAATAGAGTTCCTCTACCCTGCAATGTTTGCTTGATTGATGTTCCCAAGAACTCCATTGTTAATGTTGGTGGAGTTTCCTTGTTTTATCTTGATGCTGACCCTGTTTCGACAGAGCTCCAGATTTTGGATGTGTTTCGCGGTCATGAGATTGACTTCACTGCAGCCTTGACCTATCTTTTGGACTATAAGGACTCTCACACAGTTGAACTGTCCATTGACCAGGACGCCCTTGCCATTGCTGATTATAACTTCGATTCACGTGATGTGGACATTTTACAAACTGATTTTATGTCCCATGTCATTGTGCCTGGTCTTTTCTTTCTGTTGGTGCTCCAGTTTCTTATCTCTTTGTATCAACAGAGACAGATTCGGGCTCTTCGTCGCTCTATGCATCCTGCACCTCTGCTGCCTGCCATGCGTCTGCAGGATTTGCTGGAACGTCACACTTTTGAATAAGTGTCCCCATTTTCTTTGAAAGTTATCCATTACTCTTAATTGAGTTGTTTTTTTTCATAGATAGCATGTGTTCATTTTACTAACACAGTTACACATGGCTTCTCATTACTTTTGAGTGTTCACCTTAGTGTTGCACTAACTCATTATATTGCATTACTGATATGCATTTTTGGTTTGGATACTATATATATATTCTTCAGTTTGAAGTTCACATGTCTTATTTTGATTGAATTGACTTGCCTGTATCTATGACATTTTATTTTGACTTCTTTTATTGCTTGAGTGTATTCACGGTATTATTCCTCATGCAGTATTGCTTTCCTGCATATTGTGCTTGAAGCATTATCCACTTCTCCTGCATTAGTCAATCATTTGTCATTTGGTTCTGACCTGCACAGTAGTACTGCTAGTTAGGCTTTGTACGATGGAGTGTACTCCCTTGTAGCATCCTCCATCTTACAAGGGGGGGGGGAGATGTAGGGCTGGTACCCCTGCAATTCTACATGCAAATCTCCGGCCTGCTCAGCAACTCAGGCCTGAACCAAAATGAACCAAACTGCACAAAACAAGATGGATTTTTCACTTCACTTTTGCTGTGTTCAGCTACAAACCTGTCCTCCAAGCAACTGCTGGATCAGCGTTTCTAAGTGTGCATGCATACAGAGGCTATTGTCCGTGGCTGGCCTTGGACACTTGTACATGCCCAGAAGTTACATACTGTTGCTTCTGCCTGACTTTTACCATGGCTCCTTTGTTTGCAAGAAGCTGCTCATCATCGACCTTCTGATTCGCTGAGAACACCTCAGACTGCCTGCTGCCAACCAATCATCGGACCTATGACGGAGGATTCTCACACAGAATTCGGCATTCTGCGCTGGAAGTTGTGGTTGTAAGTAGGAGAGTAAGAGAGAGTTGGGGACTTTCCCCACCTGGACATATAGACTTCTGCACCGGTCCTGCTGCTGTGCACTGCATACCTGATTCCTGAGCCCTGAGCCTTCCGCCAGACGGCCCCTACGTGTGGGCTAGGCCGTCCTCCACAGGTCTGAGATAAGACTTTCACAGATACCTCCGGTTCAGACTTACTGCGGCTCGCCTCTGAAGGGGCTGGAGCCGGCATTAGCTAACAGCTGCATCCTTGGACGGAGCTAAGGTACTGGCTTATCTCTCCTCTCCTGGATGGGCAAAGGGGTTAGCAATATATTTCTTGCTTTTCCTCAGTGCAGAGCGAATCAGTGACGTCTGATTCCTAATCTGTGATTTATTACGTTGTCCAATTGTATATCTGTACAATAACAAATTGTTACTTTATGTTTCTAATTAGCCATATATATGTGTGTGTATATTTTTCTATTTGGTTGCCTATAATAAAGTCTAATATATATCTGCAGACCAGAATTCTTTTGTGGCTCATTGCCAGAATAACTCACCGAACCTTGGGCTGTATATTAGTAGCTATCTCCCCTAGACAACAACAGAGAGTCTAACTTATTTTTGTGCTACTACTATACCCTACAGGATGGCAGCTGAGTGAGGTGCAGCCAATATCTGCTGTGAACGATCTACAACACCAAGGTGTCTGAGGTGACAAAGGGCCACCGGTGGATGAAGTGGATGGGCCATCCCCTCAGCTGCGGGAGTACCTCAGCAGACAGCGGTCGACTGGCTGTGCTCCAGAGGAACCTGTCAAAACCCCACCTCTGCTTGGGCTGCATGATGGACTGCAGGTTCTTTTCTCTCCACTGTTAGTAAGGAGGGTGGTGCTCTGCGCCTTGGGCCGTGCCTGCAGCTGGGTCTAGCAATATAGGTGCAGACAAGGGTTTCTGTTTCTTCTGCCTGGGATCTGCAGTTTTCCTGGACAGCCTTGAGAGAGTCACATGCTCCTTCTTGATCTCTTCTTCCTTCTCCTCTATTGGCTTCCCAAAGAGGTTCTCCCCTTGGCAGGGAACATTGGTGTTCTTGTACTGGATCCACTTTTCCAGGTCAGAGGACTGCAGCTATACCATCCAGTGGGCAGCGATGCCTACTGCTGCTACCCCGCCTTCGGACTCTAAGGCATCATAGGCGCCATGCACCATGAATTTGGAGCAGTCTTTGCCATGGGCCTCTAGAACCCGAAAAGTCTTGTGATGATACTCAGGGCTCTGGTGGCCCATATCATCTTTGAGGAACATACTCATATAGGTGTGGTAGGCCAGGACCCTGGCAACCAGCATGGAACCCTGATAGCATTTTCTCCCGAAGGAGTCCAGGGTTCGAGTCTCATGTCCTGGGGGCACAGAGGAGCGGGTCTTGGTGCTTTTAGTCTGCTTCAAGGCTGACTCAACAATGATGGAGTTGTGTGATATGGAGGCTTTTCAAAGCCCCGGGGCTTTTGGACCCAGTACAAGGAGTAGAGTCTCCAGCTGACAACAGGAACTGTTAAAGACGTTTTCCTACAGCTGCAACAATAATCTTTGCAGGACATGGTGCATGGGAACAGTCACCACTTCCCTGGAGGCTGAGAGGTACTGCAGCTGGGGGGAGGGGGAGTCCAAAGCTATCGATTCCTGCTTGGGCTCCCATTCCGATTTGGATTCTGAGAGGAAGTTGAAGTAACATTGTGTCTCCTCGGCGTGAGAGAGAGCAGACCCTGGTGGCCCCTGTGTCATCAGGTGTGCCGGCACCGATGCCCCTGGGCAATGGATTCTGACATGCGGGACAGGGAGATAACCTTGGGAACCAGTGTCGATAATGATTTCCCCCCTGATGTCCCTACATTGGTGGGCAGGGCATGGGTTTCCAGAAAGGTCTAGGTGGAGTGCGGTGACAGCACTCTCGGTGCTGCAAAACCTATGTTTCGCAAGTCTACAACTGCTGCCAAGTGAACTTCGAAGGCTCGAAGGTGTTCCTCCAGAACTACCAACTCAGGCAGGGGACTCCATGATGATTGGTGCATCGGGGGACATCCGGCTGCCCTCCTGGGCAAAGGGGAGTCAACTCCACTTTTGGGTCACTCCCAGCCATTGCTCTCCGCATCACACTGAAGACGGCTATGATGATAATGCACCCGAATCTCTGTCCGGTGCTCGCCCTTCGACATTGATTGGATCCTGTCAAAGAGAGTCTCCTCTCGCTGTTCGGGCCCCTTGGCTCTGACTGGAAACTGAGCTCCTTCCCCTTGGATGCCTCAGCAAGAACCATAGAAGGCGTTGACAAGGAGGCCAGAGCCGAAGATGCTGAATCCAATGAGCTGAAGAGTGACTCCTATTTTTCCTGACTTATCAGTCCTTGGCATGTCATCTGCAAGAAAAACTTGCTGGACGCTGAGGTCCAAGGCACAGTAAGCACCAGTTTTGGTGATCGGTGGCCGAGATGGTCTTGCCCAAGATAGTCTTGCCACGGTGCATTTTTTAAAACCACTATCTGACAGTCTGACAGAATTACAGAGCTTAAAAGGGAGAGAGGAGGCATTGTGGGTTAAACTAGAAAGAGGGAAAGAGAAATCTATTTGCATTGGTGTGATATACAGACCTCCCTCACAAGAGGAAGAGGTGGACAGAGTTAATTGAAGACATAGGCAGCATTGCTAGGAAAGGGGAAGTGCTACTGCTAGGAGATTTCAATATGCCAGATGTTGATTGGCACATTCCTGCTGCAGTATCATCTAGAAGTAAGGAGATCCTGGATTCTCTACAGGGAGAACTATTCAGGCAATTGGTAACAGACCCCACACGTGAAGGGGCCATACTGGACTTGGTGCTTACCAATGGTGAGAGTGTTTCTGATGTTGTAGTGGGAGATCATTTTGCATCCAGTGATCACCAGATGGTGTGGTTCAGTATTAGGACTAGGGCTGTTAGAATCCATTCCAAGGTGAAGATCTTAGACTTTAGGAAGACTAACTTTGCGAAGATGGGCCAATACCTCAGGGAGTCGTTAGTGGGATGGGAACAGCTGGGGGATGTAGAAAAACAGTGGGCAAAACTGAAAGGGGGTATTTTAAAGGCAACCAACCTTTTTGTTAAAATGGTAAATAAAGGCAAAAGGAACAGGAGAGCGCTATGGTTTTCGAAGGAAGTAGCTGAAAAAGTGAAGAAAAAGAGGGAGGCCTTCATGAAATACAAGAGATCACAGAGAGAGGAAGACAGGCATCTGTATTTGGAAAAACTTAGAGAAGCTAGCAAAGTAGTCAAGAAGGCAAAGATTCAAAAGGAGGAGGAAATAGCCAATGCAATAAAATGGGGGGATAAGACATTTTTCAGATATATTAGTGAGAAGAGGAAGGGCAAAAGTGGTATTGTCAGACTCAAGGGTGCAGGGGGGGAATATGTAGAAGCTGATAAGGATAAAGCGGAATTGCTTAACAAATATTTTTGTTCTGTGTTCACAGATGAAGAACAAGGAGCAGGACCTCAGAAAACACCCACAAATAAGAACAGAAGCGAGGGACATCTTGAACAATTTTCACAAGACTGTGTTCGTGAGAAACTAGCTCAACTTAAAGTAGACAAAGCGATGGGACCGGATGGGATACACCCTAGAATACTGAGGGAACTTGGGGACGTTCTAGCAACTCCACTGACTGACCTTTTCAATGCCTCGTTGGAGTCGGGAGTGGTGCCAAAGGACTGGAGAGAGGCTCATGTGGTGCCTTTACACAAAAGCGGAAGTAAGGATGTGGTTGAAAACTACAGGCCGGTTAGTTTAACTTCAGTGGTGAGTAAATTATTGGAAACGCTGCTGAAAGAGAAAATAGTGAGGTTTCTGGAGTCCGGCGGATTACAGGATCCGAGGCAGCATGGATTCACCAGGCAGGTCTTGTCAGACAAATCTGATCGATTTCTTTGACTGGGTGACCAGGGAGTTGGACCTAGGGAGAGCTCTAGATGTGGTGTATTTAGATTTCAGTAAAGCCTTTGACACTGTTCCTCACAGGCGACTTATAAACAAACTGAGCACCCTAGGGATGGACCCTAAAGTTACTGCTTGGGTTAGAAATTGGTTGGGTGGGAGGCGACAAAGAGTACAAGTAAATGGAGCTCACTCTGAGGAGAAGGATGTTACCAGTGGTGTGCCCCAGGGATCTGTCCTTGGTCCGATTCTTTTTAACATCTTTGTTAGTGATATAGCGGAAGGGCTGTCGGGTAAGGTTTGCCTCTTTGCGGATGATACCAAAATCTGTAATAGAGTAGACACCCAGGAAGGTGTAGATAACATGAGGAGGGATCTAGCTAAGCTTGAAGAATGGTCTAGAATTTGGCAGCTGGGATTTAATGTTAAAAAATGTAAGGTCATGCATTTGGGCTGCAGCAATCCAAGGGAGCAATACAGTATAGGAGGTGAAGTACTTTTGTCCACTAAAGAAGAGCGGGACCTAGGCGTGGTTGTGTCTGATGATCTTAAAGTAGCTAAACAGGTAGAAAAGGTGACGGCAAAAGCTAGAAGGATGCTTGGGTGCATACGGAGAGGAATGGCTAGCAGAAAAAAGGAGGTGATAATACCTCTGTATAAGTCTTTGGTGCGACCTCATTTGGAGTATGGTGTGCAATTCTGGAGACCGCACCTTCAAAAGGATGTGAACAGGATGGAGTCGGTGCAGAGGGTTGCTACTAAAATGATTAATGGGCTTCATTATAAAGCATATGAGGACAGACTTAAGGATCTTAATATGTACACCTTAGAGGAAAGGCGGGATAGAGGTGATATGATTGAGATGTTTAAATACCTCCGTGGCATAAATGTTCAGGGAGAGAGCCTCTTTCAATTGAAAGCAAGTTCTGCTACGAGGGGACATGGGATGAGGGTGAAGGGAGATAGATTCAGGAGTGATATGCGGAAATATTTCTTTACGGAAAGAGTAGTGGATCCATGGAATAGTCTCCCAGTGGAGGTGGTAGAGATGAGGACAGTAACTGAATTCAAAAAAGCATGGGACCAACACAGAGGATCTCTAAAGGTAGAAAGTGGACTGTTGTAGTTGTTGTTATGGAAGGACAGACTAGATGGGCCTTGTGGTCTTTTTCTGTCATCATGTTTCTATGTTTCTATGCTGAAAAGTACCACCACAGCCAAGTTAAACTGGAGAGCTGCCAGGGAATGGAAGAAAACCACGAAAGGGTAAAAGACGCTACAAAGAAAGAAAAGAAAGAGAAAAAAAAAGAACCTAAGTCAGTAAGACCGGCTGAGTTGATGAGAGGCGGCAAGGAAAACACAAAAAAAAACAGCCCGTGAAGGCCAGAAAAACAAACTTTTTTCTGGAATGCAGGAACACGTCCTAGGGGCTCTGCAGAAAAAAAGACGACGACTAGAGAAGATGGCGCTGCGGCAGGCGGAAAGGCAGGCAAGCATACGTGGTGTACCTCACAAAGGCTTCCTTTGGAAGCTGGGCAGCATTCTGTGTGGGACTCTGTCGGTGACATCACCCAAACATGAGAGCTTACTACTTGCTCATTCACAGAGAAAGAGAGGAAGCTATTTTAGACCTAGTCCTTAGTGGAATGCAGGATCTGGGGTATGAGATAAGGGTTTTGGGGCCACTTGGCAATAATGATCATAGCATGATTGCATTTGATTCAAAAAATGGAAGGAGGACAGCAAGGAAATCACAGTACTATCATTTAACTTTCAAAAGGGAGACTGATAAAATGAGGAAAAAGGTTAAGAAGAAACTTAAAAAGAGCAGCTGCAAAGGTTAAAGATTTACATCAAGCATGGACGTGGTGTAAATCTTGGAAGCCCAGACCACATGTATTCCATGCTTTAAGAGAAATGGAAGGAAGGCCAAAAAATTGCCAGCATGGTTTAAAGGTGAGGTCAGAGAGGCTGTTGTAGCCAAAAAAGTATTTTTCAGGAAATGGAAAAACAGAGCCTATGACAAACGGGAAACAATATAAGTATTAGCAAGTTAGATGCAAGGCATTGATAAGGCAGGCAAAGAGAATTTGAAAAAAGGCTTGCTGTGGAAACAAAAACGCATAATAAAAACTTTTCCAACTAAATTCATAGCAAAAAACCTGTGAATCAGTTGGACCATTGGATGATAGAAGGGTAAAACGGGTGCTGAGGACAAGGCCATAAGGAGGAAAATGAATGAATTCTTTGCTTCAGTCTTTACTGAAGATGATGTAGAGAAGTTACCCATGCCTGAAATGGTATTTAAAGGTGATGTATCAGAAGCACTGAAAGAAATATCGACATATCGGGAAGATGAATTACAGCTATTTGATAAACTAAAGAGTAGCAAATCACCTGGACTGGATGGTATACATTCAAGGGTGTTGAAATAACAAATATGAGATTGCAGATCTACTATTAGTAATCTGTGAACTATCATTAAAATGATTTCTAGTACCTGACGATCGTAGAATGGACAATGTAATGCCAATTTTTAAAAAGGGTTCCAGGGGTGATCCAGGAAACTACAGGCTGGTGAGCCTGACATCAGTACTGGACAAAATGGTAGAAACCATCATAAAGAATAAAATTACCGAAAATTTAGATAGTCACGGTTTAATGGGAGAAAATCAACATGAACTTAGCCGAGGAAAGTCTTGTCTTACTGATCTATTATATTTTGTTGAAGGTGTGAATAAACAGGTAGACAAAGATGTGCCAATTGATATAGTGTTTCTTTATTTTCAGAAAGCTTTTGACAAGGTTCCTCATGAGAGGCTCTTGGCGAAATTAAAAAGTCATGGGATTGGAGGCAGTGTACTATTATAGATCAGGAACTAGTTAAAAGATAAAAAGCAGAGAGTAGGGCTAAATGGGCAATTTTCTCAAAGTAGAAAGGTGAATAGTGGAATACCCCCCAGGGATCTGTGCTGGGCCCGCTGCTTTTTAACATATTTATAAATGACCTGGAATAGGAATAACGAGTAAGGTGATCAAATTTGCAGATGATACAAAATTATTCAAAGTTGTTAAAACACAAGAGGATTGAGAAAAATTGCAAGAGGACCTTGATAAATCGGTAGACTGGACATCCAAATGGCAGATGAAATTTAATGTGGACAAGTGCAAAATTATGCACCTAGGAAAGAACAACCCAAATTACAGTTACACAATGCAAGGTTGCACCATTAGGAACCACCACCCAGGAAAAAGATTTAGGCATCAATGTGGATAATATGTTGAAACCCTCGGCCCAGTGTGCAGCGGCTGCCAAGAAAGCAAATAGAATTCTAGGAATCATAAGGAAAGGGATGGAGAATAAAACAAAGGATGCTATGATGCCTCTGTATCATTCCAGGGTGTGACCGCACCTTGAATATTGTGTGCAATTCTGGTCGCCATATCTTTTAAAAGAATATAGCAGAATTAAAAAAGGTATAGAGAACAGCCACCAAAATGGTAAAGAGGATGGAAGGATACCTCTATGAGGAAAGGATTAAAAGGTTAGGGCTCTTTAACATGGAAAAGGAAGGCTGAGGAGAGATATGAAAGAGGTCTATAAATTAATGAATGGAGTGGAACGGGTAAACGCAGATTGGTTGTTTACACCATGAAAGTGTAGAAAGACTAGAAGAGACACAATGAAGCTACAATGTAACCCATTTAAGACTAATAAGAGAAAAGATTATTTTTCACTCAGTACATAATCAAACTCTGGAATTCAATGTGGTAAAAGCTGTTAGTGTAGGTGGGTTTAAAAGACATTTGGACAAGTTCCTGGTCCATAAACCATTATTAAAGAGGACCCAGGTAATCCACTGCTTGCCCCAGTACAAGCACTATGGAACCTGTGTGTCTTTTTGGGAACCTGCCAGGTATTTGTGACCTGAATTGGCCACTATTGGAAACACGATACTGGGGATGGACCTTGGTCTGACCCAGTATGGCATTTCTTATGTTAACTTCAGGGCCAGCCCATAACCCACATTTTTAAACAGAAATTCACTTAACCCTTCATTTCCTCAGGTAAGCCCTCTGGGGACAAGGAAATACCTCTGTACCTGAATGTAATTCACCTTGAACTACCACTGGAAAGACGTGAGCTAAACACAAATAAATAAATTAAATAGACATACTTCTTAAACCTAAAGTTCTTCCAGAGATCACTAATTGTGACTTGTAATCCTGGCTTGTTCTCATTATTCTTTTGACTTTTCTTCTGTGTATTAGTCAATTTCTTGCTTAATCCACTGACTTTTGCTGGTGCCGTCGACTTCAGCTTTGTCGTCAAGCCTGATCCCAGAGACCTCGACTTATGCAGACCAGATACCTGTATATATTTGTATGCAAAATCATTATCTGTGGTGAATATATACCACCTGAAATAAATACACTGTAGAACACAATTACATTTCAAGATTTTAAAGTATCAAAAAAGCATGATTCCCAAAAGGAACGCAAATACAGCTACTGAAACAAACTGGAAACATATATCACACTACTGCACCTCAGAAAAAATTATAACCTAACTACTTTTATCTGAAGTCTTTAAAAACCTATATCAGGCATTTTACAAAAGGGACAGAATAAGTATTTTTGGTTGAAGGAATAAGTTGTGTCTTCATTCATCTCTAAAGATTTTCAAGAAGTGATGGTGAATTAGGTGACATTTTACTTACCAGATAATGTCTTTTCCTTGAGTCTTGCTAGATCAGTCCAGGCAGTGGGTTGCGTACCTCTACCAGCAAATTGGTGGAGACAAAGAACCAATGAAAAGCCCATGCTTCAATGGCATCATTTCCATACCTCTAATCCACTTCAGCCAGAGACCTCTTCAGTATTCGTCCCAAAGCATATGGGAGAACATGGCAAGCCTTATACAACCTCAACCTCCATAAAGCATAAACAAAAGGCTGACCATAAAGCGTAGTTACTCACCTGTAACAGGTGATCTCCGGGAACAGCAGGAATTTAGTCCTCACATATGTGTATTGTCGGTACCGACGGAGCCTGTGCGGGAATGCTCCCCAGCGTCCAATAGGAACACTTTTGGGAGCATCCCTCAGCACATGCGCGCTGCCTTCCCGCCTTTCCAACTGTCCCTCTTCAGTTAAGTTTGTAGCTGAGTGAAAGGACAGAGGGAGAGAGGAAAGAGACAGAGAGAGACAACTCCTAGGGGAGGTGGGTGGGTTGTGAGGACTAAATTCCTGCTGTTCCCGGAGATCACCTGTTACATAGCCCTCCTTGTGAATACTAAAGAATCTAATATGTTTTGTACATAGTTACAGTTTTACCCTGTTGTTCCAAGTTTAAGTTTCCTGTTATAATGTAAGCACACAACTGTCCTCCGAATGTGCAAACTTTGTTATATGTAAACCGCACTGACAACAAATAGCGCGGTATATAAAAGATGTTAAATAAATAAATAAACATGTGAGTAACTACGCTATCTCGAGGAACAAGCAGGAATGTAGTCCTCACATATGGGGACTCCCTAGCTGAAGATGTCAGGGAGATAGCCCTAGGAAGGTGCCACCATCGAAGGTGAGAATCCTTCCTCCCATGGATCTCTGGCATCCCACCAGGGTTGGTGGGTAGGAGTTGGTTTAAGTTTGAAAGAGATTTTGAAGAACAGCTTGGCCAAAGAAGGCATCCCGATGGGAGGCTTTATCTAGGCAGTAGCGGGCTGTGAAGGTGTGTACCGAAGCCCAGGTGGCTGCTCGACAAATGTCATCGACAGACACAGAGTGGAGATTAGCGATAGAAGCTGCCATGGCTCTCACATTATGAGCTGTGACATGGTCCTGAAGAGGAAGACCCTTACTCTCATAAGCAAAGGATATGCATTGGGCAATCCATTTAGATAAAGTTCTTTTGGAGACTGGAAGTCCCAAATGACTAGGGTCAAAAGCTATAAAAAGTTGTGAGGACTTTCTTTGTTGCTGTGCTCTTTGTATGTAAAAGGCCAAGGCCCTTTTACAATCCAGAGTATGAAGGTTTCTTTCTGCATTAGAGGCGTGAGACCTTGGAAAAAAATACAGGAAGGTAAATTGATTGATTTAAATGAAAAGGCGAAACCACCTTTGGCATAAAATGTGGGTGAGTTCGAAGAACAACCTTATCATGATGAAACTTAGTATAAGGAGGATCAGCCACTAAAGCTTGCAATTCACTAATGCGAAGGGCAGAGGTGATTGCAATTAGCAAGATGACCTTCCAGGTCAAAAACCTAAGGGCTGCAGTGGCTAAAGGCTCAAAAGGCGGCTTCATGAGCTGCCCGAGAACTAGATTTAGATCCCATGCCACCGGTGGTGGCTTGATGGGAGGTTTAGCTAATAGAAGGCCTCTCATAAATCTTGATAGGAGTGGATGAGAGGAAATTGGTTGTCCATTTAGAGGCTTATAAGAAGCTGCAATTGCACTAAGAGGGACTCTTACCGAATTGGTCTTTAACCCAGAATTCGATAAGTGAAGGAGATACTCTAGTATTGATTCTAAGGGTATGACCAGGGGGTTTAATCCCCTCTTGGAGCAACATATAGTAAAACATTTCCACTTGAAGGCATAAGATCTTGTGGAAAGTTTCCTAGAGCCTGAAGAATATCTTTTACCTGCCGGGACAGGTTGAAATCCTGGAGGTCTAAGCCTCCAGCAACCAGGCCGTGAGGTGCAGGGACTGGGAATTCGGGTGCCATAGTGTCCCGTTCTCCTGGGAAAGGAGATCTGGAGCATGCCCTAACTCCAGAAGTGCCGCTTGAGAGAGATGCAGAAGCAGGGAATACCACATTTGGCATGGCCATCGTGGTGCTACGAGAATCATGCGACCCCTGTCTCTCTGAAGCTTGAAGAGTGTTTTGGGGATGAGGGGAATGGGTGGGAAGGCATAAAGGAAGTCCTGACCCCAATGAAGGAGGAAGGCATCCCTTGCCTGACAGTTGTGCGCCGGAATCCTGGAACAGAACCGGGGAAGCTTGGCATTCAGTGGACTTGCAAAGAGGTCTATGTCTGGAGTGCCCCAGAGATGAAATATCTTTGCCACCTGGTCTAGGTGGAGTGACAACTCGTGAGGTAGCAGTACTCGACTGAGTTTGTCTGCCCAAAGGTTTTGAATGCCTGGAAGATATACCACTAGAAGGTGAATTTGATGCTCTCTGGTGAGGGCTCATAGTCGTAAAGCTTCGTTGCATAACGACAGAGAGCCCGTTCTGCCCTGCTTGTTCACATAGAACATGGCTACCTGATTGTCCGTCTGGACTAGGACTGTCTTGTAGCTGAGCTGGGCGTGGAACACTCAAAGAGCTAAATAAATTGCTCTTAATTCCAGGAGGTTTATGTGTAAACCAAAATCCTGTGGAGTCCAGGTGCCCTGGGTAGAGAGATGATTCAGGTGTGCTCCCCAACCCACCTGTGATGCATCTGTTGTTAGGGTGGCCTGAAAGAGGGGTTGATGGAAAAGAGACCCCACTATCAGATTTTCTAGTGATTGCCACCATTGGAGGGACAAAATTAGTCATTGAGAGATTGTTATTTTATCCGACAAATGACCCGTGGCCAATGTCCACTGTGTGGAGAGAGTCCACTGAGCTGCTCGCATGTGGAGGCGAGCATATGGGACTACATGAACTGTGGATGCCATGTGTCCCAGTAACTGCAGTAGCTCCCGAACAGTGAGGGAGGATCTACCTGCTGCTTGGGAAGCTAGCTGCATTCTGCGAAGACACCGAGTTTGCGGAAGGAAAGCCTTTGCCTGTCTGGTATCCAGACAGGCTCCTATGAATTCTAGGCATTGGGAAGGAACTAGTTGAGATTTCGGGAAGTTTATTACCAATCCCAAGTATTGGAGGATTCGCATTGTATGGGACAGTGCAGTGCTGGCCTCTGCAACTGTGGAGGCTCGAATGAGCCAGTCGTCTAAGTAAGGGAAGACAAAAATCCCCAGGGATCGTAGAAATGCAGCTACTACTGCCATGCATTTCGGGAATACCCTTGTTGCTGAAGCCAGACCAAAAGGAAGAACCCTTTACTGGAAATGTGTTCCCCTGAAAAGGAAACTTAAATTTCCTATGATCTGGATGGATGAGAATGTGAGTGTATGCATCCTTTAAGTCTAGAGAGCAAAGTCAGTCGAGCTTTGAAGGTATGCCAGAAGAGTTCCTAGAGAATTCATTTTGAATTTCTCTCGAAACAGATATTTGTTCAATTCTCTGAGGTCTAGAATGGGTCTGCGTCCCCCTGTTTTCTTTGGAATAAGAAAATAGGGGGAGTAGAACCCTGCTACCTGTTGAAGAATGGGTACTTTCTCTATTGCCCCTTGGGCAAGAAGTGTGGAGACCTCGTGATCTAGCAGATTGTCTGCAGAGGTTTGTGAATTGAATTGCTTTAGAATTGTAGGAGGGGGTAATGCTGTGAAAATGAAGTTTGTACCCCTCTCCTACAATGGACAAAGTCCAATCTTCTGTTGTTATCTGATGCCATCTGTTGACAAAGTGGCATAACCTGCCCGGAATATTGGGGGGTTGGGGACCCCTCAGAGGCAGGAAGGCAAAGCTTTCTTGGAAGGAGTCAAAGCCCTTGAGGGGGCGGAACCTGGAGAGCTGGTTGGGCTCTCGGGCCTTTTGGTTTCTTTTGCTGTCTAGTTTGTCCCTTTTGGGCAACCTGACCTGGAGTCTGACTCTGCTGGGTATAGGAAGGATAAAACTTCCTCTTTTTGCTAAAAGAGGGCTTTTTATAAGGCTTCCTTTTGGCTGGAGTGGCTGTAGACTTTGACAATCTATCTAAGATAGAACTGTCAGCATCTAACTCGTTAGCCTTTTCCTGCCAGTTCTTGCTGAAGAGATTCTCCCCCATGCAAGGAATGTTGCCTAACTTGTCCTGTACCCAAGTCTCCAAGTCTGATGCCTGTAGCCAGGCAATCCGTCGTGCGCCAATGACAATAGCAGAAGTTCTGCTGATGCATTCGAAGCAGTCAAAGGCTGCATGATTGACAAACTTGGAGACATCCTGAGCATGCTTAACTAAAGCAAGAAAATCTTGTCTCTTATCTGGGAGAAATGGGCTCATAAGTTCCAAGTCTCCTGTGACTTCTTTGAGGAACATTCCCATATATAGGATATATGAACTGATCCTAGCTGAAAGCATGGAAGCTTGAAAAGTACTGCGTCCAAAAGCATCCAGAGTCCTGCATTCACGACCTGGAGGATTGGATGCATGCCTCTTTGCACTTTTCATCCTATGCATGGCTGATTCCACTACCATTGAATGGTGTGGCAGCTGAGTTTTCTGAAATCCAGGACATGGTGGAACTCAATACATAGTATCAAGTCTCCTACAGTGAGAAGTAGTCAGAGGTGTCTCCCACATTCTGAGCATCAAGCTATGCAGAATTTCATGGATAGGCAGAGTGGCTGCCTCCTTAGGAGCTTTAGGATATTGGAGGATTTCCAATTCCTTTGCTCTGGGTTCCTCTTCAGGAGCTACTGTGATTCAAAGACCTTTGGCCATATCGCGGATGAAATCCTGAAATGACATGTCCTCTGGAGGTGACATTCTGCGTTGGGGAGAAGAGGGATCTTCTGGGAGAAACCCTCTAGTGCCAGCAGAATTGTCAGTCTTCGGAATTGGAGGAATCAAAGTATTCCTGACCCCGATGCTCTTGCAAAGCACGATCCTGGTACCAATCGAAGTCGGTACCGAGGTGACCTGGTACCGCTTTGTCAACTCCAGCCAGAGATGGCATGTGAAGAGTTCCCACCGGGGCCGGTACAGTCGGTACCGGCATCATCGGTGTCGCTACTGGTGTCTGTACCGGTGTCAGTACCAGCATCGGTGTCGATGTCGGTACCCTTGGGACCACCGGTACCACAGCTGAAAGAAGAGCTGCGATACTGCGCTCGATAGCAAGAAACCTCTAGTCTATCAACGCTGCCGATGCCTGGGTGTCGGTACCGGTAAGAACGGCTGGAACCCCCGAGCATGGCACAGGTAGTTCTTGTGAGGTTGAGGCCTCAAGAACATCCTGAAGCCCCATTGATGCTTTGGAAGCCGAAGCCTCCTGCCAGGGATGTTTTGCCGGTGTGGTTCCCTCAAGGGCAATGCCAATGGCCTCTCGATGCTTAGCAACCCTTTGAGGACCGGCTTTTGTGTTTAGTTACCTGAGATCCATGGGAGGAAGAAGAGGCCCTTGACGATGTCAATGCAATGGATCTGGCATCTGAAGAAAAGAGGGTACCGAGCTTTGCGGCCCGGTTCTGTCTTTCTCTTTTGGTCATCCCCATGCAGGAGAGACATTCAGTTGGAGAATGATCAGGTCCTAAACATTTTAGACACCAATCATGGGTGTCAGTGACGGAAATGGTACCGCTACACTTAGTACATTTTTTAAAACCACTAGTGGGCTTTTCCATGATTTAGGAAAATAGGGCCTAATGCCCAAAATGGCGCCTAGCACCAAAGAGGAAAGTTTCTGAAAAGAAATGAAAGTAAGCTTGTCTGTACAGGGTGGTGTACACAACCAGACTGTCTAATAAAACCTGAGAAAGAGTTACAATTGTTCAGAACTTTGCTTAGAAATAAACTTCATATATTTGCTTACTAAGTAGGTGAAGAGGTACAAGTCCTGTAAGCTATGTGAAATAAGAAAAAGGGCAGCTTGTCCTTCAGTCTTTCAGTCTCAGGGTTACCAGATATCAAGCAGTCAGCAGTAAACTTTATATCTACAGTTATGTCTTGGAATACATGTATGTCTCCTCATACTGACCTATGTTGATTAGAAATTGACCTATGATGTTATGAATACGTAATACCTGACGTAGAACAATAAAGTGAAATTATGCTGTATCATCCAAAACAGCCTTATAAATAAAGTAAACCATAGCTAACAGTTAGAGTAAACAAAGAGAACTTGTTTCTATTTGTTTCTCTCCCAAAGCTTTGGTATATCTATATATATAGAAGTGTGTGGTATTTTATTGCTGTCTTATAGATTTCCTTCTCATTGCTTTGAGTGTGGTTTTCCGTTACTCCAAGAGCCCTGCAGTGTTGCTGGTGAGGGGGGCGTAGAGTATCTTTCAGTTTGTGCCATGACTCGGATTTGAACCGAGGTTGCTGCATTATATTGGGGGATGCAAAGTTTGAAGATTTCAGTAATTGTAATGTTTCTCAGCTTAGAGAAGTGAGTGCACTTTTTAGCCGTGAGATAGAAAGTATTGTACATATGATAGAAACCTTAAAGGGAATAGTAAGGAATAATATTTCTGCTACAAAGGAATTGGGAATTTCTAGTAAACTTATTGATAATATTGAGAAAGATCTGGATAAGCATTTTATATCCTATAAGGAAAAATGTGATCAATTATATGGTGATATAAGCTTTCTTCAGACTGTTTTACGCCGACATAATGACCCATGTTCTGTAACTGCAAAACCTGTAGAAGAAGATATAGTACCTGCATATCCTTTTCGTGTATATCCAACAGTACCTACAGGTGCAATGACTGTACCTGCAAATTGGAGTCCTAAAGAAGTATTTGATTTGGCTAAAACCTTTCCTGATTACAGGGAAAATTCAGGTAGATTTGTGTCCTTGTGGTCTCAAATAATTAATAGTTATAATCCTACTTGGGCAGACCTAGATAATCTGCTCAGATCTGTTTTCATTAATCCAGCTGATTTTCATAAGGTAACTCATCCAATTAGAGATGATAAATAGAAATTACACTTACCTGGTAATTGTCGTTCCTTGAGTGACGACAGTTTAGTCCTCTACATCTGGGTTGTGCACCTCTTCCTGCAGCTAGGAGACTGGGCATGTCAAAGTCGTGACATCACTGGATATAGCCTGCTGGTATCTCCCATCAGCCTCCAGTGTACTATTGACAAAGCAAACTCAAAGGAACAACAAATAAGTAACTATACCATAACTTTAAATAACTCCCCATTCCTCAACCGGAGGAGCCTTTTAAACCGTATCCGTCTTATATTTTCTTTTCTCTTTTCTTTTTAAACTTTACATTCATGTCCCCCCTATGCAAACACGTATCCTATACCATCACCTCGTTTAAATAAGAGAAAAGAAAGAACAGAGAGGGATACTCACTGCGATCTAGAAACTGAAAGGATCTGTCTACTCCTTGAGATTGATGCTCCACTCCGCCTGAAAATAAACTGAAGAAATCATACTCCTGGGCGGGAATGAGGACTAAACTGTCGTCACTCAAGGAACGACAATTACCAGGTAAGTGTAATTTCTATTTCCTTATCGTTCCTCCAGTTTAGTCCTCTACATCTGGGATGTAACAGAGCAGTAATCATTGGGAGGGACCTATCCAGCCAACTCACCACACCGCCGACCCGGAACAGGCCTCCTTTACTGCCAAAACATTTAGGCAGTAGTGATTACTGAGGATATGAAGAGACGACCTGGAAGCTGCTCTACCAATCCCCCCTGGTGGAATGACACAGTGATTCACTCATGAAGCCGCTTGTGCCCTGGTAGCAAGAGTCAGAAAGCCCCCCGGAATCATACAACCTCGCCAGCAGAAAGCTGAGGCAACCACCGCCTTAACCCAGTGCGAAATGGCCGCCTTCGCTGCTGCTTCCCCTTTGTGGGGACCTCCAACCAGCACACAAAAACAAAGAAACGAACATCGCACCCTGCATGTAATGTTTCCTATCGGCGTAAGCTACGAATAAAAACCTCCCCTTCCAGAAAAACCGAGAACTGGAAGAGAAACCAATAGGCTCAGGAGAAAAATCAGAAACCACCTTTTGGAAGGACGACAGGACTGCTCGCAACCACCACCCTCTATCCAGAAAGGGTGAAAACGGCTCATTACATGACAACGCCTGAAACTCCGAAACTCGTCGCACCGAACAATGAGCTATCAAAGCCACTGTCTATAACAGCAAATCCTTTACCGACGCCTGGAGTAAAGAATCAAAGGACTCTTTAGCTAACGCCTCTAAGGCCCAATCGGGATTCCCCGGCGGCACCCGAACTCTCCTTGAGGAGCGCAGTCAGATCCCAACTTAAGGAAAAGCTACACATCGATCCGAACACCTAGCGCTAATCCCTTCACAGACCTCTACAGCCGGAAACAGTCGCCCGCTGGACCCTCTAAGGAACTGGCCGCTAGTTCCTTCAGACACTGTCCTGCAGAGAACTCAGACCAAGGATACAGACACCTTTGTCGCCCGGACTTGCCGCCGTGAACAGCAGCCTTCCCAAAGGCGCTAAGCATGGACCTACGTAGCAGAAGCAGCCTGCCTCCTTGCTCTCAACAAGGCGGCGAAGACTGCCGAAGAATAACCCTTCTACTTGAGCCCCGCCCATACAAAGGCCAAACCGTAGGCGGGCACCGATCCACCTGAGACATTCGTCACGGACCTAGCCGCAGCAGAACGTCTGCTACTGACAACTTCTAGGAAAAGCCTGTCGAGTAGGCGAATGAGAAAAGCCTAGTAGGCCGTCTCGCCCAACCGGGCGCTACCAAGAGCGCCTTTCTCCAAAAGCCTCGATACGCCAACTAGCTGCCCTATGAGAGCCCACGGGGAAAGGACAAGACAAAGACTTAATTGGGAGCTTACTGACCCTCGACTTGGACGAACCATCAGCTGCCCCATTCCTCCAGCAGAGAGACCTCTGGGTGAACCCCAAGGAAGCCTATAATATTAGCTAGCGCTTGAATTAAGCCATAATGCACATTTGCCCCATAAAGCAAATCAGGCTCTAGTCGATTCAACTCCCTGATCCTTTCCTGTTCCAGGTGAGTAGACTGCCGTAAACACTGCGACCACCTGAAGCATGCTCTCGCCTCCCCAGGGTCCAAAAATTGGAGCTTGTAAGGCCAGAGCATTGCCCCCAAAGATCGCTTCAGTGAACCATCTACTTTCCCATCTTGTGATAAAGAAGATTGCTAGGGCTCTGTTCCATACAGTGAATCCGCACCCCCTGGTAGTGCAAGGTGTGCACCCACCCACGTAGTACCCAGGCCTGCCCCTGCTTAGCCTCAAAATGTCAATCAAGAACAGGCGAATTCAGGACAGCTGAATACTTTCTTGATTCTTTCTTTCTTTCTTTTCTTTTCTTTTTTATTTATTTATGTTTACAAAGACACCTCTAAACCAAAAATGCCGTCAGCATATGTTAAGAGATGCTCTTTCTGTGCCAACAATATGAAGTAGAAAGAACTCCCAAACACAGGCATACTAATCCACGGCCTTCCTGCTAGAGTAACGCCCCATTCCGTCTGACTGCACAAAGATGGACTTTATATTTTAAGATCAACTAGCACCTGGTGATATGAAATACAGCTCTCATTCCGCAGTGGCAATTGAGTCAGCAAAGAAGAAGCCGAGAAACTGCAGACAAGTTCCCATTATACCATCTGGTAAAGACTCCACTTTTAGACCACTGAAGCAAAAAAGCATGCGAGCGTGCCTTGTGTCCTGCCAGCAGCTGATCGAATTGAAGGGATTCAGTGTATGCAGGGCATTGTCCAGAGAACGCAAGGCTCCTCCTCCAGGCTGACACCACATCCACAGTCTAAACCGGCATTCACCTTGGCTGATGCCGATCAGCGCGGAAGCCATCTTGTAAGCCCAGCATATGAAGTATGCCTACTAGAGTCTGAGCCGCTGCCATTGCTGCTAGAGAACTAGCCTAGCTGCTTCTGGCCCCCCATTAAGGCATTCACCGAACACTAGCAGAGACTCTCCGTACTGGAGAACCTCTGATAAATGGAATGGGAGCATAGATAGCTCCAAAGGCCAGAGTTCTATTTTGCAACCCTTCTTCGCTGAGCTGCCTTTTCCATATGTAAAATTAAACCACATATAGCCAAAATTAAGACATTACAAATCTACCGTAAAATCGTATAATTTGGCAAAGTCAAACTAAACGGGAACACTTTTCCATTAAGAAACCACACAACTATAAAATTCTTCCCATGACATAATGCTTATGGCAGAGCATTCCACATCTGTGGACTGGCCATGGCGCTCACCCAAGCACCTGTTACAACTGTCCAAGAGAGTTATCACCATAATTCCTTTTGACTTGAATATGTTTACAGCGGAACATAGCGCTATATCACAGCAGCTAAGCCAAAATATTATCCTGCCATATAAACCGACTTTAACGCTTTATAGGACCTTCTATGGATAGTGGAAGGAGATTCTGGTAAATCAACATAGCTATGCCCTTTTTTCTTTGCTTTTTTTTTTTTTTTTTTTTTTTTTTTTTAAAGGATAGGACTCCAAAAAACAAGTTTCTGCCAACTCCAATGAAATCAAAGCAGATCCGCTAAAATTACCGGAACTGCTACAATAGCTTTGCAAGAAGCTACCAGCCCCCGCTGCACCCAGTTGTCCTTTCCCCCCCTTATCCTGGGAGATTCTGCATTGCAGGAGGCGTTGCCCACCCCATGCCAGCCTACTGCATCTGCCAGGGAGCTGAAGAGCAAAATAGAAAGTAGAACCCCTGGAAGCAAACAGTGTCCCGTCCTTGGGATTCAGGCGCAAAAGGTAAAAATCAAAAGCAAAATCAACAGTGTTAGCTAAAAATGAACAAGGCTATCTCTCACTAAAGCGAGTTTCTTTTTCTTTTTGAAATCCCACTGAAGTCCGTGGGACCCAAGCTTTCAAACACAGCCCTTGACGCTGTGCATTAACCACAACCAGAGAAATGAAATGAAACCCTGCTCTAGTAATAGATGAGAATTTCCTGGGAAGGGCCTGCTAAGTGTTGCTATGAAACACACAAGCACCTCCCCAGGCCCTCCTGGAGTCAGAGAAATAGCAGTGGAATACACCGACTACCTTGCAAATGGAGGTCTGAGAGGTTGTTGCCTGTGTGAACCTGATGAGTAGTATGATTTTGTATTGTACCACTCACCCCCCAGGGATGGGGGCACTGAATACTATATGTGATTCATGAGCAGCGCTGTCATTCAGTGGCCTTTAGGGCACCAGAGCCCGACCAATGATACAGAAGTTAAGAGCTTTAAATCTTGGTCATATAATCTGGATTCTCAGAACATAACATCACCTTACAGTGGCTCTGTGGTGATTTCTTTCCTGACCTGCAGATAATGGCTGCATGCATACTCACAGTCATAGAAAGGCACTATTGAGTGTAGCAGCTGCCCTCTGGTGGCCATAGACCGTAGCACAGGCACTTCCTGGTTGACAGTTTAACTGTCTATTTTTTATATCCTAAGGTTTCCTAAACCTGTCCCTGTGAATTTTGGGCAACTTTCACTATAGAATACATAAAGGCACACTTCTAGGCTTTCCCTCCTGCCAACTACAAGTTAGGGCTCTGCCCTTGAACTTAAAAGCTGGCAATTTGCCTAATATCCTGGGCCTTAACAGATGCTCCTCAGAGACATGATTAGGAGGGAAAGACCATGTGGTTTCAGGGATCAATGCCAAAACTGCTGTCCTGTTTTTAAGTTTATTCTTATTTATTCTATAAAGAGGATTAACAACAGTCCCCCTTAATGCTGAGGAACCCCCTGAGCCTCAAAAAAAAAATCCTACAAACCAAAGAAAGAAACAAACACTAGGCCCAAAAATTTAGCTATTCTGCCTGTTTTCCCTCACGCAGGCAGCTCACTGCAACTCTCGCCATGCGGTCCAAATACCTAGAGAGGAAATGGCCGCCCCTTCGCCAATGAATTTTGGCGCCAAGAACAACAGCCGCTGCAAAAAGGAGGCCTCAGCAGACCGACCGAGCCCGAAGGCCTTACTTGCAGGGCCAAAAGCCACACAGCCTGCTTCTACCACCTTGAATTCATCCGATCCTCAAGCCACGCTGATGCGCCTGGCAGCCGCGGTGAGGATCGCTCAGCCGGTTCCACAGAGTAAAATTAAAATCCCGCAGCAACGGAGAGGCTCCGTCTCACACAGCTTCAGTGTGGCTGCACGGGTCCCGGAGCTCTCTCCCGTACAGTCAAGGGAGAGAGATCCGCACCGGCAAATGCCTGCAGCAAGTGAAAATAACTGAGAAGGAGGGAAGGCGAAAGCTGCTACTAATTTAAAGAACCAGGCTCAAATTTAAAATTACTGTAAATAAGGAAATTTGCTCCTAACTAAAGGGAACTAATCCCTGATTGCCAATTAACCAAAGGTAACTGAATTAAAAGTAAAATTAAAAGTAAATTAAAGGTAAAAAGCAAAAGTAAAATCTGAATAGAATGTCACACTAAATGCTCCTTATCTGTTCCCCCCAAGTGAGCCCAGAAGCTAGACTCACTATGTCCTCCTGCTGCAAGGAGACTGGACACACTGGAGGCTGATGGGAGATACCAGCATTCTATATCCAGTGATGTCACGACTTTGACATGCCCAGTCTCCTAGCTGCAGGAAGAGGTGCACAACCCAGATGTAGAGGACTAAACTGGAGGAACGATAAGGAATTGGGTATGGCCACAGACAGACCCTGTGACAGATCTTCAAGAACAGACACAAAGAGATAATTTTGTTCTATGTAGAGAAAAATTGTTAGAATCTCTTAAAACAGTATGTAAGCCTGTGAAGGACTGGTCAAAACTCACTTCTTTAACACAGGAAAGGGGTGAAAAAGTTACAGCTTTTCACACTAGGTGTATGCTAGCTTTTAAGGATTATTCTGGCGAGACAGAAGATACACCTTCAGGATTTACTAATATTTTTGTAAATTTTTCCAAGAATAAAAGAAATTTTGGAAACTTCAATAATAGATTGGCCTGCTAGATCAGCTGATGCAATTTTGGAGGGTGCACGGTACAGTGAGTTGAAATTTCTCAAGGAATTGCAGGAGCAACAAACCAGATTAGATGTAAAGACGACTAAACTGCTCAATTTACAAATTGCTTCTATGCAACCAGCCCTGGGAAGGGGGCGGGGGAGAGGCAGGTTCAGGGGAAGCTATGGGAATTCTCAGCGAGGGCGTGGACAAGCCAGAGGAATGCGCACTTGTTATACATGTGGTGAGTGTGGCCATTTACAGCGAGAATGTCCACAGAATCGGAATCTGGATGGCCAGAGAGCTGAGTGCCTTCCTCCCCCACCTGCTGAGTTCACTCCTGTATATCAATGTTTTTCTAACCCAGAAGATTGTGATTCTTGGGATGCATGACTATTATTGAATCTGAATGTAACTTCTCAGGGTGAGTTAGAAGCTAAACTGGGAGGCTCTACTGTGAAATTCATCATTGATTTGGGAGCTACTACATCTGCGCTGCGTCTACAGGATTTGCCTGAAGTTTATCATACTCAGTTAGCACAAGCTCCAACAGTGCATTGTGAAGGCATTGAAGGTAAGATAATTCCTCATCGTAAACTTGAAGCTTTGCCTTTGCAGATTGGAGAGACTGTGTACCCTACTAACTTTCTGGTAGGAGACACATTACCAGTGAATCTTTTGGGTCGCGATTTCCTGGCTTCTCATCATGCAACTTTATCCTGGATGAGTGGAAAGTTACATTTTCGGTTGTATTCTCTCTCTGAAGTGCAGCCCCCTGCGGATGTCAAAGTTATTCACCCTGCTCGCGGAGGACTTCCATCTACTCTGTGGGCAGTTCCAGGATCCAATGTCGGATGCCTCTCGATTCCTCCTGTGAAGATTACCTTGAAACCTGGAGTAAAACTTCCTAGACTCAAACAGTATCCACTATCAGCAGCTGCTATAGATGGAATTCGTCCGGTAATTGAAATTTACAGATGCAAGGTGTCATCTATCCTACTACGTCGCCATGTAATACTCCAATTCTTCCTGTACTGAAAGCTGACGGCAAGACTTATCGATTTGTGCAAGATCTGCGAGCTGTTAAGGTAATTTTGCCAATCTTTCCCTTGGTACCTAAGCCGCATGATATCTAGACACAGGTACCTTCAGAGACTACTTGGTTTTCTGTTGTAGATTTGAGTTCTGCTTATTTTTCAGTGAGAATTAGCAAAGAAAACCAATTTTTATTTGCTTTTCATTTTGACAATCAGCAGTATATTTGGACTACGCTGTGCCAGGGCTACACTGACAGTCCTGCTTACTTCTCGCAGGCCCTAAGAACTGCATTATTAGATGTGAAGCTTGACCAATCCTCTTTAATTCAATATGTGGATGATTTGCTTTTGTGTTCACCAAGTTATGAGATTTGTCTATCAGACTCTGTCTTTATTAGCTCATATTGCCAAATTAGGACTGAAAGTTAATTTGTCTAAACTGCAATTTGTATCTCAAAATGTTATTTTTCTGGGTGTTGTTCTAACTCCAGCTGGTCGTGAAATTACTTCTGCCAGATTGGAACCTATTCTATCATTGTCTTTCCCAGCGACACCAGTGTTGTTACGTAGATTCCTGGGATTATTGATTTTCTGTAAACAGTGGATAGCTAATTTTTCAGACCTTACAGCTCCGCTTTATGCGTTGATTGGGAAAGAGGGTCCACAGGGTCTCATTGTACCTACGTTATCACAGTGGGAAGCTTTTGTAAATTTAAAGACTGCACTAAGCACTGCACCGTGTTTATCTTTTCCAGACTATTTTGTAACATTCAAATTGTATGTGGCTAGTTCAGCCATATCTGCCACATGTGTGCTTTTGCAAGCATTTCCAACTGGTCGCAAGCCGATAGGATATTTTTCAAAGCGGAATGATTCAGTGAGTTTGGGACTTCCTCCATGCTCGCGCAGTTTAGTATCGGTGGCATCTGCAATTGAAATTACTGATTTTTTAGTGTTACAGCACCCATCTTGAGGTATATGTGGCACATTCCGTTTCTAGGTTGCTCCATTTAACTAAAACTCAGCCTTTGTCTTCCACACGTTTGTTGACTCTGGAATTGATAATTTCTCAGTCTCATATAAAAATATGTACTACGTCCATATGCAATCCATCTACGCTCCTGGCTCCTTTGGCAGATCTGGTGGAGGAGGATGGGTCCCATGATTGTTTTCAAAGTATTTTGACATCTTCCCGTGCTAGACCTGATCTCTCACCTGTACCCCTGCCAGCCCCGGATGTAACCTTATTTGTGGATGGTTCGGCTTTCAGAGATGAAATGGGAAAACTTTGTGTAGGCTATGCAGTAAAGCACAGTTACTTACCTGTAACAGGTGATCTCTGGGAACAGCAGGAATTAGTCCTCACATATGGGTACGTCGGAACCGACGGAGCCTGCGCGGGAAAGCTCCCCAGCTTCCCAGAAAGGAAGCTTTTGGGGCCTCCCACTGCACATGCGCGCTGCCTTCCCGCCTTCCTGACCAGCTCTCCTCAGTTCGAGTTTATAGCTGAGACAATAGAGAGAGGAAAGGAAGATAGATAGAAGATACAACTCCTAGGGGATGTGGGTGGGTTGTGAGGACTAATTCCTGCTGTTCCCAGAGATCACCTGTTACAGGTAAGTAACTGTGCTATCTCCAGGAACAAGCAGGAATAAGTCCTCACATATGGGGACTCCCTAGCTAAGATGCCTGGGAGATCCCCTTCCAAGGGTTCGCCATCTTCGTATGGATCTCAGGCATCCATCCTGGGAAGGTGGGCAGGAGTTGTTCAAGTATGGAACAGGTGTTTGAGGACAGCCTGACCAAACAAGGCATCCCGGCGGGAGTCCTTGTCCAAACAGTAATGGGCTGTGAAGGTATGAACCGAGGCCCAGGTGGCGGCTCGACAGATCTGATCTATGGATACAGAGTGAAGATGAGCCATAGAAGTGGCCATGGCTCTCACATTGTGAGCTGTGACATGGCCTTCCAGAGAAATCTTTTTACTCTGGTAAGCAAAGGAAATACACTGAGCAATCCAATTGGAAAGTGTACGTTTGGAGACTGGAAGTCCCAAATGAGAAGGATCAAAAGCCACAAAAAGTTGGGAAGACTTTCGATGTGGCTGAGTCCTGTTGAGGTAAAAGGCAAGAGCTCTTTTACAATCTAGAGTATGAAGGTTCCTCTCTGCACTGGATGCATGAGGAGCCGGAAAAAGACAGGTAGATATACCTCTTGATTAAGATGAAAAGGCGAGACCACTTTGGGCATAAAGTGGGGATTCGTCCTAAGGACCACCTTATCATGATGAAACCTAGTATAAGGTGGATGAGCCACTAAGGCCTGTAGTTCACTGATGCGGCGAGCCGAAGTGACTGCAATAAGGAAAAGGACCTTCCAGGAAAGAAATTTCAAGGAGGTAGAAACCAACGGTTCAAAAGGTGGCTTCATAAGCTGACCTAGAACTAGGTTCAAATCCCATGCTACCGGAGGAGGTCGGATGGGAGGCTTAGTTAGAGTCAGGCCTCTCATGAACCTTGCAATAAGCGGATGAGAGGAGACAGGTTGTCCATTTATAGGTTTTAAGGATGCTGCAATAGCACTCAAATGGACTCTTACTGAATTTGTCTTAAGGCCTGCATTAGAAAGATGCAGGAGATAGTCTAGTAGAGAATTCAAAGGAAGTGCTAGAGGGTCAAGACCCTGTTGAGCAAACCAAATGGAAAAGCGTTTCCATTTGAAAGCATAGGAACGCCTCGTGGAGGGTTTCCTAGAGGCATGAAGGATATCTTTCACTGGTTGAGAAAGATTGAAGTCATGAAGGCTTAGGCCTTCAGTAACCAAGCTCTGAGGTGTAGGGACTTGGGGTTTGGGTGCCACAAAGTCCCCTTCTCCTGAGACAGAAGGTCTGGCCCAGCTCCCAGGTCCAGGGAGGGTCCCTGGGAGAGATGCAGAAGTAGAGGGAACCACACTTGGCATGGCCAGCGTGGAGCTATGAGGATCATCGATCTGTGATCCCTCTGGAGTTTGAACAGAGTCTTGGGAATCAAAGGAATGGGTGGAAAGGCATATAGGAATTACTGACCCCAATGCAGGAGAAAGGCGTCGTTGGCCTGAGCTCCCTCACACGGAGCATGGAACAGAACCGGGGAAGTTTGGCATTCCACGGACTTGCAAAGAGGTCTATGTCCGGGGTTCCCCATTCCTGAAAGATTCTGCGTATCTGGTCCATATGTAGGGACCATTCGTGTGGAAGCAGAACTCGACTGAGTCTGTCTGCCCGAGAGTTTTGAACCCCTGGAAGATAGACTGCCAGAAGATGAATTTGATGCTCTCTGGCGAAGGCCCATAATCTGAGAGCTTCGTTGCAGAGCGACAGAGAGCCTGTCCCTCCTTGTTTGTTTACGTAGAACATGGCCACCTGATTGTCTGTATGAACTAGGACGGTCAGGTTGACAAGGAGGGTATGGAAGACTTTGAGGGCAAAGAAGATTGCTCGCAGTTCCAGGAGGTTGATGTGAAGGGTGGTCTCTTGTGGAGACCAAGTACCCTGAGTGGAGAGGTGTTGAAGATGGGCTCCCCACCCTGTTTGGGAGGCATCTGTTGTGAGGGTTGCTTGGGGCAACAAAGGTTGGAAGGGGGCCCCCAACAACAGATTTTTGGTGGATATCTACCATTGGAGGGACCAAAACAGACGTTTTGAGGTGAGTATTTGGTCGGAGAGCGCTCCTGATGCTTGAGTCCACTGGGTGGCCAAGGTCCATTGAGTTGCTCTCATATGAAGACGAGCGTAGGGCACCACGTGTACCGTGGAGGCCATGTGGCCCAGAAGACGCAGCATTTCCCTGGCTGTCAAGTGACTGCTGGACTGAGCTTGGGAGGCCAAGCACACCAGACGGTGGCCCCGGATTTGAGGTAGGTAGGCCCTTGCAGTGGTGGTGTCCAACCGGGCCCCTATGAATTCCAAAGACTGAGTAGGGATGAGTTGAGACTTGGGAAGGTTTACTACCAGTCCCAGATACTGCAGAATGCGCCTTGTGCGGTCCAGGGAAATCTGGGCCTCTGACTGAGATGGAGCTCGGATGAGCCAGTCGTCCAGATATGGGAATACGAAAATTCCCAGGGCTCTTAGAAATGCGGCTACGACTGCCATGCATTTGGTGAACACTCTTGGAGCAGAGGCTAGACCGAAGGGAAGTACTCTGTACTGGAAATGTTTTCCCTGGAACAGAAATCAAAGATATTTTCTGTGTGATGGGTGGATGAGTATATGTGTGTACGCATCCTTGAGATCTAGAGAACAAAGCCAATCCTGACTCTGAAGGTATGGAAGGAGGAATGCCCAGAGAAAGCATTTTGAATTTCTCCTTGTATAGAAATTTGTTCAATTCTCTCAGATCTAGGATAGGTCTGAATCCCCCTGTCTTCTTTGGTATGAGAAAATAAGGGGAGTAGAAACCTGACCCTTGCTGAAGAAGAGGAACCTCTTCTATTGCCCCTTGGGCAAGGAGGGAAGACACTTCCTGACCCAAGAGGGCCAGGAGAGATGGGGGAGAATTGAAGTGCCTCACCATGGTATGTGGAGGAAGGCTGGAAAAATGAAGTTTGTAGCCCTCTCTGATGATAGAGAGGGTCCATTGCTCTGATGTAATTTGCCCCCATCTGGGAGCAAAGTGAGCTAACCTTCCAGGAATGGTGAGGGGCTCTGGTTGTTCTAGAGCCAGAAAGGTTAAGTTCTCTAGGGGCAAGTCAAAACCCCTGAGGGGGTTGATTCTGCTGAGGAGTGGCAGACGCTGCAGGCTTTGACCTTGCCTGTTTAGGTTGCTGACGCTTAGCAGCAAAGCGAGGCTGAGAAGATTGTTGGCCAGTATTTGTGGAAAATCTGGCCTTCTTATAGTAAGGCCTCTTGAAAGACTTTTTCTTGGCAGGAGTAGAGGTAGACTTAGAAAGTCTATCTAAGGTAGCATTTTCTGCGTCCATTTGAGTGGCTTTAATTTGCCAGTCTTTACCAAATAAGTTCTCACCTGTACAGGGCAGATTCCGTAAGCCATCCAGGACCCAGGGTTCTAGGTCAGAGGCCTGGAGCCAAGCAAGTCGTCGGGCTGCAATGGCAATGCCCGAAGCTCTACCGGCACCCTCAAAGGAATCAAAGGCTGCTCTGTTGGAGAACTTAGAAACATCTAGAAGCTGTTTCACCAGAGGAATGAACTCCTCCTTTCTATCCTCAGGGATAAAGGGGGCAAAATGCCGTACCTTTAGGGCAAGTTCCCTTAGAAACATGCCCATATACAGACTATATGAATTAATCCTGGCTATAAGCATACTAGCCTGGAAGATTTTCCTACCAAAAGAGTCTAGGGTCTTACATTCTCGCCCTGGAGGGGTAGAAGAGTGCCTTTTGGTACTCTTAATCTTTTTCAGCGCAGACTTCACCACAATGGAATGGTGAGGCAGCTAAGTCTTTTGAAAACCAGGAGAAGGAGGGACCCGGTACATGGTGTCCAACCTACGGGAATGAGGAGACAACGTTAGAGGAGCCTCCCATAAGTCCATCAAGTGTTCTTGAAGGATTTCATGGATAGGCAGGGTGACTGCCTCTTTAGGAACCTTAGGGTATCCTAAAATATCCAATTTCTTTGATCTAGGTTCTTTTTCAGAGGATGTAGTAATAGAAAGTCCTTTAGCTACTTCTATAATGAAGTCTTGAAAGGACAAATCCTCTGGTGGAGACATTCTCCTCTTTGGGGAAGAAGGCTCTTCAGGAAGAACAAGAGACAGCTCATCAGAGTCATCAGAGGAGTCAAAATCCTCAGAAGAATCAGAGTATCCTCTATTTGCTTCCAACGCACGATACGCATACCGCTCGGTATCATCAGGTGTACCGGGTATGGGATCGGTATCGGGCGAAAACCCGGATCCGACATGCGGAACCGATCTGCGTTTGGAAGACGATGGTCTCGGTTCCGGTATGGGGGACGGTACCGGAACCGGACCCGGAACCGCTGGATGCGGTACCGAGGGCGTCGCAGCTTTAATGAAAGCCAGAATGGCCTGCTGCATGGTCTGAACAGTATTGTCCATAGACGCCACTGCTGCCTGGATGTCGGTACCGGCATGGGCCGGTACCCCAGAGCAGTCTAACAGGTGATCGGTCGAGGCCGTGCCATCGATGTCAACCTGTAACCCCATAGATGGAGCTTTGGAAGCCAGAGCTTCCCGCCGGGGTTGTTTGGCTGGGGCAGGGTCCTCTGACTCAAGATTGAGGGCCTCTCGATACTTTGAAAGAGATTTGCCTTTTGAGGACCTGCCCGAAGGTGGTTTGGTTACCTGAGATCCATCCGGAGAGGAAGACCTGGATGACTGTGATGCTGGATTATCTGAAGCAAACAGTACATGGAATTTGTTGGCCCGGTTCTGCAAACCACGTTTAGACATCTGGGAGCAGGATGGGCAGTCCGGAATGGAGTGGTCAGGCCCCAAACATTTAAGACACCAGTCATGGGTGTCTGTAACAGAAATAACAGCACTACACTTGGTACACTTCTTGAAACCAGGGGCTGGTTTCTCCATGAGGAGAATTTGTGTAGGCCTGAGGCCTAACCGAAGTCACCAAGTTGTGCTAAAATAAAAGTTTTTTGTTTTTTTTTTGAAAGAAAAGAAAAGAGAGACCGGCGGTACCGGTTTCGGTATGGGGAAGGCAGGTACGCGGTCTAAAGAAACAAACTAAAATAAGAATTTCTTCAGCGGTGACAGGAACACGACCTGCTGGCTCCGCGGAAAAAAGAGAAACTGAGGAGAGCTGGTCAGGAAGGCGGGAAGGCAGCACGCATGTGCAGTGGGAGGCCCCAAAAGCTTCCTTTCTGGGAAGCTGGGGAGCTTTCCCGCGCAGGCTCCGTCGGTTCCGACGTACCCATATGTGAGGACTTATTCCTGCTTGTTCCTGGAGATCCACAATTGATGACGTGGTTGAATCAGCTTCTCTGCTATTTTCTAGTGCCCAGTTAGCGGAAGTTTTTGCATTGATACGTGCTCTTGAACTCTCTAGATATCTTCTAGCAAATATATATTCAGATAGCTCCTATGCAATGAGTGTTCTATGGGAGTTTGGCAATATTTGGGCACAACGAGGATTTTTAACTTCTGCTAATAAACCAATTAAACCTGCTAAACACATTTACCGTTTGTTACAAGCCGTTCTCTTGCCAGCACAAGTTGCAGTTTTAAAATGTAAAGGACATTCCTCTGCTGGTGATTTAGTTTCAAAGGGCAATCATTTTGCAGACCAAGAAGCGCGGAAGGCTGCTCTTCAGGCATTAGTGTCACCAACGCTGCTGTATTTAAAGCCTTCTAACATGATTTTGTTCTCCTTGTCCTCTCTTTTACAGCAGTATCGAGACACTTCCCTTGAAACCAAAACTCTATGGACTTCATGGGGTGCATCCTGTGATACTCAGGGCTACTGGAAGAAGGAGCACCTACTCATTTGCCCTGACTCTCTTTTGTTTCCGCTTGCTCTGTTCCTGCATCATAAACTTCACTTATCCGCTGCAGCCATGACTCATGCCTTTGCGGTTTTGTGGTATCACCCGAAGTTTGTTTCTGTGGCACAGGCTGTGTATGGTGCTTGCTTGGATTGTTTGCAGGCTGGCAGGGTGGGGCCCCTTCTGAAGATTGCTGCTGCTCTTCCCAGACCTTCTGGACCATTTCTGATTTTGCAGCTTGATTTTGCTGATTTGCCCTGTGCCAGAGGAGGGAGGCGGTATTTGTTGGTGATCACTTGTCTTTTCTCTGGTTGGGTATGACAGCTGGGGTTGCCATAAAATTGTTGCTCACTCAGTTTATTCCTGTCTGGGGTGTACCTTTTGTTCTTTCTTTTGATCAGGGTCCGGCCTTCATTGCACGTGTCTGGGAGGATATTGAAAATTGGTTTGGTGTCAAAAGACAACTGCACACACCCTATCATCCGCAAAGCTCTGGCCAAGTGGAGCAGATGAATAAGACTCTCAAAGGTTTCTTGCGCACTATGACACAGGATTGGGCTATAGATTGGACAGAAGCCCTTCCTTTTGCCCTTATGGCGGTGCGTAACTCCCCCCAGCGCACTCGAGGAGGTCGGACACCATATGAAATTGTTACTGGACGTCCAGCTACTTCTCCACATGCCTTGGCAGTTATCCCAGACCCCCAGTTGTTGCGCAGCGATATCTTAACTTATTGTGCACGATTGCACTCAGTCCTGTCTGTTTCCCCTTTATTAAAGGTGAATCCTCAACAAGATGCTCCTCCAGAATCATCGCATCCGGACATGAAACCAGGGGATTGGGTCCTGATTAAGAATTTGCATCCAAAGACGCTTCTGGCTCCGAAATTCCTAGGTCCATTCCATGTACTTCTGGTGGGATATTCAGCCTGTAAAGTGGAAGGACATTCTCGTTGGATACATCTTACGCAGTGTAAGAAGGCTCCCTCACAAGATCCGGAAGGTGGTTCTCCGCATCCATGATTCAAGAAATACAACGCAGACTCCTCGGACAACAGTGATATTGCAGAAAAAGATTTTTATGATTTAAAATACTTTCAGAGAGAACATTGGTGACATCACAGAAAAAGATTATTGTATTAAGTAAATTCTGAATGGACTATTCATGCAAAATGCCTTTGTTCGGCATTTATAATATTGCTTAGAGGGATAAGGTCAGTTTAGATTAGTATTTTCCTGATATATATGTAATGACCTTTAGGTACTTAACCTCTACTTCATAAACCTATTGAGACTTAGAGGCTAATTAAAGCTATGATATATATCTTCATTATATAAAGGAGAGTATTAAGAAGAGTAGGTATATTTTCAGTTTTGATTTAGTATATTAAGTAATTATAGTTTTAGACATAAAAACATTCTTAGCAAAACTTTTAAATATCTAATCTTAGTTGTGCTGAGGCATATTAGTGGTAGCAAAGCAGTGCTGCAGTTAGAACCTTGGGAATGTTATGAGGAATATTCAAATATTTTCAAGTCACAAGTACACTCAGTGACAAAACATTTTAATTTATCAGATTGTGCAGTGTGTCTTCCATCTGTGACAGCTACTCAGCATGGATTTCTACCTAGAGTTAGGCCTAAGACCTTCGAAGAGTTTCGTGACATAGCTTTTAATCTAACTACTGTACAATGGTCTCATACAAACCCAGAACCTAGAATAGTTAGTTCTATGCCTCTACAAAATCCTCCAATATGTTTTATGGCTCAGGGTAAGGGAAGAAAGGTAGGGGATACTCCATGGAACGTTTGTAGAATAGTAATGCTGCATAATTCTTCTATCTGGTATAAGAAATCCCATGTAGGAAACTCTTATATTTCAGTAGTACAATTAATGTCAGTTCAAGGGAACCAGGTGCATGATTATGAATTACTACAATATAATAGTTATGGCTACCCTTTGAATGACTCTAGTTCAGACCTAAACATACCTAACTGGAGTCTCCCTTTACTAGGGTATTATCATCCCTGGAAACGTAATTTGTCTGGAGGGCTTAAAGAAATGGACATGACTCAGTGGGCTTTGAATAATTGTATCCAGAATATATCTTGTCCCCAGAATTTGACAATCTGGGAAGGTTGCTTAGTGGCTTTAGAAGGAGATTATTTTGTGTGTGGTACGTTTGCGTATACAGAGCTTCCCAGAGGTTGGTCAGGTACTTGTCATATAGCCCAATTAGATACCCCGTGGCGATTTGTACCTTACCAAAACATTACTTTATTATCAACCCTGAACAATTCTTTTAGAAGCAAAAGGGATGTTTCTCCTCAGGATAAGGCCATAGAGGCTGCTCAACCACTGGTAGACACTACAAAACCTTTAACTAAATCTCAAATAGATGCATTCACAGGTACTGTGTGGCTTTCAACCTTTGGAGCTATAGCACCCACCAGAGAATATGGTACCCAGATTATACGACTACAGGCAATTGTTGAACTTACAGCCCTGGATCTCACTGAGGCAATTCGTGTATTGCAAGGTGCAGTGAACAAAGTGTCAGCTTATGCAGCCCAGAACCGAATGGCTTTAGACTATCTCCTAGCAAAGGAAAATGGTGTGTGCGGAGTAATAGTTGGTTTTTGTTGTAGTATGCTTGATAATAATGGAAAAATAGTAAAAGGCCTATTAGATAAAGTTAGAAACTGTACTTTTGTTTCAAGTGATAGTTATGTAAGTTCTTTTTCAGATCTATTTGATTCTGTTTCTTCATTTTGGAATTCATTATCCAGGCCTTTGCAAGGCATGTTAGCATCATTACTTGGTTTTTTGGGGATTCTCATTCTAGGAGTATTAATTCTCTGTGTAATATCAGTCTGTTGTAAGAAATCAGTGGAATCACTGACCCCCTACAATGATGTTACAGATTGACCCAGAATCTAGTTTTAATTCCACTTTAATGGCAATGTCTGAGTTTCCTTACTTTGGGAATGATTCTTTACAGAATCAGAGGAGGGACTGAAAGTAAGCTTGTCTGTACAGGGTGGTGTACACAACCAGACTGTCTAATAAAACCTGAGAAAGAGTTACAATTGTTCAGAACTTTGCTTAGAAATAAACTTCATATATTTGCTTACTAAGTAGGTAAAGAGGTACAAGTCCTGTAAGCTATGTGAAATAAGAAAAAGGGCAGTTTGTCCTCCAGTCTTTCAGTCTCAAGGTTACCAGATATCAAGCAGTCAGCAGTAAACTTAATATCTAGGAATACATGTATGTCTCCTCATACTGACCTATGTTGATTAGAAATTGACCTATGATGTTATGAATACGTAATACCTGACGTAGAACAATAAAGTGAAATTATGCTGTATCATCCAAAAGAGCCTTATAAATAAAGTAAACCATAGCTAACAGTTAGAGTAAACAAAGAGAACTTGTTTCTATTTGTTTCTCTCCCAAAGCTTTAGTATATCTATATATATATAGAAGTGTGTGGTATTTTATTGCTGTCTTAGATTTTCTTCTCATTGCTTTGAGTGTGGTTTTCCGTTACTCCAAGAGCCCTGCAGTGTTGCTGGTGAGGGGGGCGCAGAGTATCTTTCAAGAAACAGTCTAAGTTTAAGTTTTGGGGTTTTTTTGTATGAAAAGAAAGCACAGTTACTTACCTGTAACAGGTGATCTCTGGGAACAGCAGGAATAAGTCTTCACATATGGGTACGTCGGTACCGACGGAGTCTGCGCGGGAACGCTTCCCAGCGTCCAATCAAGAGCTTTTGGAAGCATCCCAGCACGCCTGCGTGCTGCCTTCCCGCCTTTCCCAACTGCCTCTCCTCAGTTAAGTTTTAAAGCTGAGACAAAGAGAGAGAGAGAGGAAAGGAAAGATAGAGATACAACTCCTGGGGAGGTGGGAGGGTTGTGAAGACTTATTCCTGCTGTTCCCAGAGATCACCTGTTACAGTTAAGTAACTGTGCTATCTCCAGGAACAAGCAGGAATGAGTCTTCACATATGTGGACTCCCAAGCCGAGATGCCTGGAGTCCCAGCATGTCATAGGTTGGACATGCTATCTCCCAGAACACCAGGCATCCTGAGGATGGAGGGTAGGAGTTGAAGAAAGAAGGATGCTGTGGAACAGCTAACCTAGCAGAGAAGGAGTCCATGTGTGGATGATGATGGTCATCAATAATATTGCAAAGGATATTGCAATATGGACCTCCCCTGACAGGATTTCACAGAGTATGGAGGTTCATGGATCTACTGGGAAACCTAGTAGAGGAACCTTGAAGAGGACCTCACTGTAAGTGGAGGTAATAATCCTGTAGGAAAACCAGTGGAGGTCAGAATCCTGAAAGGTAACAGGTAACCCCAGTAGGAAAACTGGGGTAGTCCAAAAACGGTGGGCCTTCAGCGGAAGGCTTTATGACAAAAACCTAGCTCTTTTGGTGGCAGAGTGGTCACTCTTAGGAGCAAAAAGAGAAAGGCTAACCGATTTGGACAAACAGGCACAGTCCTTGTGGGGAGAAAGGGTGTGGGAACTCCTTGTATCCCAAAAAGAGAGGACAAATGCCTGAGGCATTAAGGCCTGTGATTAACTGAAGATCCACAATGTCTCTCCTAACTGGGGTAAGCTAGGAGAGATATTGGGCACGGAGAGCTTCAGAGGTACCTAAACCGTTAGGTTATGGTATAAAAATTGTTGATTACCACAGGAGTGGTTGTGTGTGTAGAACCCCAAACCTGCTAGATAGCATAGGTATGGGTAAAGCCCCTCTGTCAGAATCATATAGCTATATGAGGATAGACAGTGAGATAGATAAGTATGTGGATACATATCTATCTATAATAAAATATCTCAACAGATACATATATATATATATTGTCACAAGGTGGACCTATCGGAGCCTGAGAAAATGGAAATCAGCAGCAGTGATCAGAGAAGAGATGACAGGATAAACAAAAAACTGTCAGATGGTTGCTACAGACAACCTAGGCACACGTGGGTAAGGGCTGAGAAGACACACCCAGATAGCAAGCAAAGGGAGTTTGCTTTGCCTGATAGGAATCAGCTGGGTAGAGGTGGAGCCCAGATACACAGAGATATAATACGCTCCCAAATAGTTAGAGAGGGAGGAGGTGAACCAGCAAGTCTCACAGCAGGGGAGACAACGGTCAGCGCAGCAGAAGCTGGGAAAAGTATGGAAGTGGAATGAAAGAGAGTCTGAATTACTGGGACAGCATGCAAGCCCACACGAAGGTCTGAGTGAGTCTCAAACCCAGAGTGAAACATTTGGAAGGCAGAAGCCAGATATTGAATGCATGTGTGAAGAGCACGAGAGACGTGGGAGAGTTGCAGTACAAGGTAACAAAGCCAGAAGTGTTGATAGTGGCTGTTTTCTACCCGAATGGGTAAAACCCTGCAGCAATAGAAAAAGCCACCCAGAAATAAGCTTTAGAAATAATCCCTTCCCTTGTGCTAGAAAACCCAGGAGAAGAGAAACTCACTTACTTGGAGAAGCTGGTGATTCCAGTATCAACTTTAAACTCCCAGAGTTTGAGCAACCTCCGTATAGAGCAGTGCAATCCAGGGCAGCTGTGAGGAAAAGGCTAGACCCGAGCACGCTCAGAGTCTACCGTAATCACTCTAACAGCAGAGCCAAGGAAGTTCCTGAATGTCCTTATGCTTACCAGCAGGGGCTGAGCTCCCATAAGCCTCATGCAAAAGTATATGGTAGTTCCCAGGGAGGCTTTGAGTCAGAAGGACAGCATAACTTCCTGCTTGCCGAGGAAAACCTACATTATCCTTGTGAAACAGCTGACCTTGAAAACGTGAGTGTTAATGAACCAGAATCTATGGAATATGAGAATGCAGAGTTAGCAACAGTTCCTGAGCCCATGGAATGCTCAGTCTCGGTAATTGACCCAGAGTTTTCCTTAAGGTGAAAAGGGTTGAAGATAACCTGAGTAAGAGTCACAAGTTGTGGGCTGGAAAACGTGTCTCACAGAAAACTATGTGAATGAGCTGTGCTGTAGCAGCAAAAAGGAAAGCCTGTGAAAAACATTGAGAATGTTTAATTCTTTTCTTTTTGCATTTAAGCTGAAGTAAGCTATTTTTGTTTAACCTTTTGATTTCTGTTACATGCCCGAAGTGGGTTGTTTGCTTTGTTTTACCAAGGAGAAAATACCTCACGGACGGGAAATAAAACCCTGAGTTTGGAACTCAAGTGTCTTTTGTGGTTTATAGAGAAGGTACAACTACCACCCTCAGGCAGTACCAAGGCCTCACCGGTAGGGCACCTGGGGGTGCGACAATATATATATATATATATATATATATATATATATATATAGATAGATAGATAGATATAGATATAGATAGATAGATAGACAGACAGACATATAAGAATATATCTATAGTGAGATATGGAAGGGCATAAAATACACACAAAAAATAAATATGGATATCTTTTGGAAAGAGATCCATGTGTAGGGATTAGAATGAAGCGATGGATTGTCTTCATTGAGAAGAAGCAACTGTAGATGCTAACCCCCAGAGTCACAAGCATCTGATGATGATTGATCAGAAACCCTGCAGATGCTGGGTTTGCTGAGCCTGGTGAGAGGTTGGAATCTTCAGACCAGGACGATGCCTCCCCTGTTGGGGAACATCTGTATGATGGGCAAGTGATGAATAAAACCTTCTTCTCCTGTGGGAAGAAAGTTTGGTAGGAGATTTCCTACCTAATGGGACAGAAGAAGGTGTAGAACCACCCTTAGGAACAGGTAAATCAGTGGATAACTGAGTAACCTGACAAAGACTCCTTGTTGAAAAGATTTTCTCCAGTGCAAGGAGTATGTCCCAGACATTGTTGTGCCCATCTGTCCAAGTCTGAAGCTTGGAGCGAGGCTCTACGTCGTGCCCCTATAGCAATAGCTGAAGTTCTGCTAACAGACTCAAAATAGTCTAGGGAAGCACGAGAAAGAAACCAAGAAATATTCTGGATATGCTTAAGCAGTGAAGAATAGTCTTTACTCCTAGAATCTGGAAGGAAAGGAGTCAAAAGATGTAACTGCTTTGTGATCTCCACAAGAGAGACTCATATAAAAAATATATGAGAGAATTCTTGCAGAAAGCATAGATGTCTGGAAGGTTTGACGTCCAAAGGCATCTAGTGTCTTAGACTCACGACCTGGTGGATAAGAAGAGTGCTTTTCTTACTCTTTACCCGACTCATTGCTGATTCCACTACTATGGAATGATGAGGAAGTTGAGTCTTTTGAAACCCTGGAGAGGGGGGCACCTGATATAAGAGATCAGTTGCCCTGGGAGGTGGGGGTACCTTTAAAGATGTTTCCCACATTCCTAGAAGGAGATCCTGCAAGGAATGATGCAAAGGAAGCATTATGTTGTCCTTTGCTTTTGTAGAAACAGAGCCTTGTGCAGGATCATGTCCTGGAATAGGAATGCCAAGGGATCTTGCTATATCCAGGAGGAAACTCTGAAAAGAGGGATCCCAAACAGGAATCTCCCTTGGGCAGGGTAGATCTAAAGAACTAGCCTGAGCACCCACAGAGTTATCCAAATATATAGGAATAGAAGATCCTGCAGAGTGCAGTGTGGAGTGTGGAATGCTTAAAAGATGGTTGCTGGTACTGGCTGTCAGGAGCAGCCACCATCCTTACCACATTGTCCATGCCAGGTATCGACTCCAAGCTTGGTATAGAATGGAGTGATCCTGTTGAAAAAAGCATGACAGGAGTTGGCCACGATGCTACTGTGGGTACCGGTACCGATGGCAATACCGGTACCGATGTCGGAGTTGAACCCGACAAAGACATCGGAGCAGTCATCGACCCGACAGACATCGGAGCAGTCATCGGTGACAGTTCAATCGGTACAGAGGTAACCGAAAACCTCCGGCCGTTATCCTCGGTACCGAAGCACCGGTATCGATCGGTGTCGGTACCAAAATCTATTGGTACCCAGTCTTCTAGACCTGAGATCGATTCCAAACTCGGCATCGAGGGCAAAGAGCCTGATAAGCGATGCATGGAAGGCACCGACCGTGAAGGTAATTAGGACATCGGTACCAACTTCGGTACCGTGTCTGATACCAGTGAAGGAAGGGCAACCAGCGGCAACTCAATCGGCAACGGGGGAACCGAGAGTTGCGCATCCGAATCAACGGAACCAAGCCTTTGGTACCGTCGAGAGCCGGTACCAAGGCGAGTCGGTACCCAGTCCTCCAGACTGGAGATCGATTCCAGACTCGTCATCGAAGGAAGCGGGGCTATCGATGCACATCTGGAGGGTACCGACGTTGGTTGGAGTATCGGTGTTGGTACCGATAATGGAAAGTCAATATGGAGGGTATCCACCGGTCCCGAAGGTACCGAGGACGCCAGATGACGATCCTTGGTGAGGAGTGCTACATCCAACACCAGTGCCGATGCCGGGGTATCGGTACCACTCGAAGCGGATGCCACCACCGTACACGGCTTAGGTATGTTCTGTGGGGGGTGAACCCCAGGAACAACCTGAAACCCCTTATAGGCTTTGGAGACCGAAGACTCCCGCCGGGGTTTTGATGCCAGTGGGCCCTCGAGGGCAAGGCCGGAGCCGTCTACATGCTGCGCATGAGACCTACCACTCGAGGACTGGCTAGTCTTAACAGACTGTTTGTGGGTTACCTGATCCTGTGTGGAAGAAGAAGGGGACGGTGTCCCGAAGTTGGAGGGCAACCATGTATCAAGGGAGCCTCGATGTTGAAAACTTCTTCTTACCAAACTGTTGTCAGGACCCAAGCAGGTTAGACACCGACTTCGAGGGTCTAAGTATAAAGTTTTACCGCCACAGTCTGAACCTTTCTTGGAGAAAGTGTCTGGCGGTTCCATGAAGGCCTAAGAGACCGTGGGACACTATGAAGAAAAAATATCCCGTGGAAAAGGAAAATTTTACACGAAAAGAAAAGAAAACACCGGCGGTACCGGTGGCGTCGGGAAGATAGCCACGACCACAAGAAAACTAAAAAATAAAAACAAGAATTTTCTGCGGTGACAGGAGGATGTCCTGCCGGCTCTGCGGAAAAACGAAAACTGAGGAGAGGCAGTTGGGAAAGGCGGGAAAGCAGCACGCAGGCGTGCTGGGATGCTTCCAAAAGCTCTTGATTGGACGCTGGGAAGCGTTCCTGCGCAGACTCCGTCGGTACCGACGTACCAATATGTGAAGACTCATTCCTGCTTGTTCCTGGAGATAAGAACCGGCTGTACCGGTAGGCGTTGTGTGGTAGGCAAACGCGACCACAAGAAAGAAATTTAAAGACGGAATTTTCTGTGGTGACAGGGAATAGATCCTGTCGGCTCTGCGGAAAACGAAGAACTGAAGAGGGACAGTTGGAAAGGCGGGAAAGCAGCGCACATGTGCTGAGGGATGCTCCAAAAAGCGTTCCTATTGGACGCTGGGGAGCGTTCCCGCGCAGGCTCCGTCGGTACTGACGATACCCATATGTGAGGATTACATTCCTGCTTGTTCCTGGAGATAAGAACCACCTGCGGAGCCAAGTAAATAAATCATAGCAGACTCAAGGGTACCACTGCAGAAGAAGAGAGTAAACACAGTTCCAGCGGCAGGCCCTGTACTAGTCTAGCAGGACTCAAGGAAAGTACATTATTTGATAAGTAAAATGTCGCCTTCTATTTCATCCTGCTATACCAGCCCAGACAGGCTATGCCTCCACTGGGTGGAAAGAAAACACAGCAGCTCACAAAAACCTTACAGCCAAAGGCTGTCTCTGCCCGAGCATGGACATCCAAGCGGAAACACTGATGTTGCCATCCAACAAATGTCTGCAGGGGCTACTGGAATCCACTCCACAAACGAGGACGCTAGCGTTCTGATGGGCATGCAATGCTCTGGAGCTGCCGGATTTTGTAACAGATCCACCAAGACAATGGCCTCCTTAACCCAGCATGCCAATGCAGACTTAACTGCCGCGTCACCTTGCGCAGGCCAGCAAACAGCACAAAAGGATGGTCTGACTTAAGAAAACAATTTGTAACCTCTAAGAGCCGGAGAAGCACCCTCTGGACATCCATAAGGCAAAGACCCTTACCATTCCCCCGGCACTGCTCCTTAGAGAAGAAGGGCAGGCAAACTTCCTGGTTCACATAAAAGGGAGAAATCACTATAGGGAAAAAGGAAGACACAGGTCAAATTGAAACGGCCTTCTCAGAAAAAGATAGGTAAGGATCTTGGCAGACAGAGCCAGCAGCTTAGAATCCCACTTGTGGAACAATTCGCAACCAAGACAACCATCTTGAGCTACAAATGCTTCAGAGTAGCGCATTTCAACAGCTCAAGGGCTCCGACATCAGGGCACCAAACACAGATCCCAGGAAGGAATCAAAGATTGGGTTGGGGGGAGGGACACAGATGCCAAACCTCCCGAAGGCGGCGTGAAATATCCAGGTGTAAGGCTAGAGACTTACCAGCCAACGGACCTCTGAAACAGGCCAAAGCTGCCACCTGAATTTTCAGGGAACTAAAAGGCCCTTCTCTAGGCCATCCTGCAGAAAAGGCCAATAGAGACATAAGAACATAAGATATGCCATACTGGGTCAGACCAAGGTCCATCAAGCCCAGTATTCTGTTTCCAACAGTGGCCAATCTAGGTCATATGTACCTAGCAGTTTCCCCAAGGGACACAGGTTCCACAATGCTTGTATTGGTTCAAGCATTGATATCCTGAGTCCCTTCTTAATAACGGTTTATGGACCTTTCCTCCAGGAACTTGCCCAAACCTTTTTTAAATCCAGCTACACTAACAGCCTTTACTACATCCTCCGGTAACAAATTCCAGAGTTTGATTACACGTTGAGTGAAAAAATATTTTCTTTTATTAGTCTTAAATAGTTTACCCTGTAGCTTCATTGCATGTCCCCTAGTCTTTCTATATTCTGATAAGGTAAACAATCGATCTACGTTTACCCGTTCCACTCTGTTCATTAATTTATAGACTTCTATCATATCTCCCCTCAGCCGTCTCTTTTCCAGGTTAAAGAGCCCTAACCTTTTTAGCCTTTCTTCATAGGAGTATCCTTCCATCCCCTTTACCATTTTGGTGGCTCTTCTCTGAACCTTTTCTAAAATCGCTATATCCTTTTTAAGATACGGCGACCAGAATTGCACACAATATTCAAGGTGCGGTCTCACCATGGAACGATATAGAGGCATTATAATATCTTTTGTTTTATTTTCCATTCCTTTCCTTAACATACCTAACATTCTATTTGCTCTCTTGGCCGCTGCTGCACACTGGGCCGAGGGTTTTAACATGGTATCCACAATGACGCCTAAATCTTTTTCCTGGGTGGTGGTTCCTAATGTGGAACCTTGCATCGTGTAACCATAGTTTGGGTTGTTCTTCCCTAGGTGCATTTATTTATTTAGACAGTTTTGTATACCGCCTTATCCTTCAATCAAAGCGGTCACAACACAATTGGCTGATACATTTAACACGTGGTGATATGAGACACATGCATAACTTTGCACTTGTCCACATTAAATTTCATCTGCCATTTTGATGCCCAGTCTTCCAATTTATCAAGATCCTCTTGCAATATTCCACAATCGTCTTGGGTTTTAACAACTTTAAATAGTTTTGTCTCATCTGTACCATTGCACTGCAACCAGTCCAGGGTAACAACCCAAAGAAAAGAAAATCTTCTTCTTGGTTCTCCCCTGACCTACGAGCCTCCCTCACACACCTAAGAAGACTGGAGAAACGATGGCGTCGCTCACACTCTTCAGAAGACCAAGCAGCCTACAAAACACATCTATCTGTGCACAGAGAGTCAGTCATGCCTAAGATGAAACAATTCCATACCGATACGCTGAAAAGATCACTAAATAAACCACGCGATCTTTTCAACTTAGTCAAAACCTTATCTAAAGAACCTTCACCAAAACATCCTGAACCCATTCATCCCCAAGCTTTCGCCGATTTCCTGCAATCCAAGTTGCTTCAAACCAATAACATTGCAACTATCTCTTCTCAAGTCACCATATGCATATCAAACCTATCCATGTTCTCCACACCATCCAGAAAACATGTTGGGGACACCATTGCGGCTCTTAACACGACTACTGCACAAACTGACCCTTGCCCAGCCCACTGGATAAAGGAACTACGCCAAGATCTCAGCCCCTTAACCCCAAAATGATGAATTTATCCTTTACAACCGGCTCCTTCCCACCAGCCCTCAAGAGAACATCCATAAGACCCCTTTTGAAAAACCATAAACTCGACCCACAAAAGGTTGAATCTTATAGACCCATAGCTAGCATACCCCTACTAGCGAAAATAATTGAAAAGGAAGCTCAAAGACAGTTACAGGACCACATTGACACCGTCTCCCCTCTGGACCACTGCCAACATGGCTTCAGAGAGTTCCACGGAGTTGAAACCCTCCTTACCACTCTCTGCAACAACATCATCACAGGCATTGATAACATCCGCCAAGGCTTTGCTCTTATCTTCTTAGACATTGCTGCGGCTTTTGACTCTGTACATCACGATCTGTTAATAGCGCGACTAAAAGAAAAAGGCATCAATAACACTGCCCTAGAGTGGTGCAAGTCATACCTCGATCAGAGATGGCAGTACGTTACCTCAGGGACCGCAACATCCACACCCTACCACCAAAAGCAAGGCGTACCGCAAGGATCATCCCTATCCTCACTCTTTTTCAATATATACATACAACCGGTTTGCAATATCATCAAGTCCTTCAAGGTTGAATGCTTGATATACGCAGATGACATCCTCCTATACATGCCTTTCTCCACAGTTCACATGGATCTTTCCCCGCTAGCTAATTGTTTTGATGCAGTATCCGAATGGCTGCAATCCCAGAACCTCCGAATTCAACATAAAAAGACCGAGGTTCTCTTCATCACCAGGGACCCACTTTTCACCCCCCCCCCATCCCATATAAAGGTGAAAGAAGCCGAGCTCCAATCAAAACCTTCCATTCGTTACCTTGGAGTCACTTTTGACCAACGCATGGATCTGAAACTACACATATCCAACGTAGTCAGGGCAATCTACCTCAAGATCCGGACTCTTCGACATCTTCGCCCCCTGCTTGATCCTGATGACTTCAGAACTATATTTCAAGCCTTAACCTTACCACACCTTGACTATGCCAATGCCATTCTGCAAGGCCTCCCTCACTCCACATTAAACCCCCTGCAACTCGCCATGAATACAGCTGCTAGAGTCCTCTACGGAGCATCAAGAAGGGACCATGTAACACCCATCCTAGAGCAACTCCACTGGCTCCCCATACATGGCAGAATATTGTTCAAAACATGATTACTAACTTTTAAGGCCACTAAAAGCATCACCTCCTCCTCTCTAATAGACCTCATTCAGGCCGCTCCACCCAACAGATCCAGGAGAACGATATCAACAAATATTCTAATCATCCCTAAAGCAGCGACAAAATGCCTATCAGTGACATCCAACAGGGCTTTCAGATTCTATGCCCCTAAATGCTGGAACGCTCTACCCCCAGAAATTCGTGCTATCACTGATCTATCCCTTTTCAGAAAGGCACTCAAATCCCACCTCTTCCCCCAATATTACTTAACCAACTAACCAATCTTGATCACTACCCAAACTAAGAATAAATCCTGTCATGTATACTTGTAAATACTCTTGTAAATAGTTGCAGTAATGACTTCCCATGTTTTATCCAAGTTCTCTGACCTTGTTCTCTGTAAAACCAAACAGTTTGTTCAATATGGTATGTTGTTATATTGTGAACCGCGCTGATGCTAAATAGAGCGGTATATAAGAGCCTGTAATAAATAAATAATAAAAAATAAATAAATCTGCAAATTTGATAACCTCACTCGTTATTCCACTTTCCAGGTCATTTATGAATATGTCAAAAAGCAGCAGACCCAGCACAGATCCCTGGGGTACACCACTATTCACCTTTCTCCATTGGGAAAATTGGCCATTTAGCCCTACCCTCTACTTTCTATCTTTTAACCAGTTCCTGATCCACAATAGTACACTGCCTCCTATCCCATGACTCTTTAGTTTTGCCAAAAGTCTCTCATGAGGGACCTTGTCAAAGGCTTTCTGAAAGTCCAGATACACAATATCAACCGATTCACCTTTGTCCACCTGATTATTCACTCCTTCAAAAAAACATAACAGATTAGTAAGACAAGATCTTCGTTGTCTAAAGCCATGTTGGCTGTCTCCCATTAGGTCATGACTATCTACATGCTGAGCAATTTTATTCTTTATGATGGTTTCTACCATTTTTCCCGGTACTGATGTCAGGCTCACCAGTCTGTAGTTTCCCGGATCACCCCTGGAACCCCTTTTTAAAAATTGGTGTTAAATTGGCGATCCTCCAATCTTCAGGTATTAGAGATGATTTTAATGATAGCAGACCTGCTATTAGTAATCTGTGAACTATCTCATATTTCAGTTCTTTCAACAACCTTGGATGTATACCATCCAGCCCAGGTGATTTGCTACTCTTCAGTTTATCTAATAGTTGTAATACATCTTCCCGATGTATCGATATTTCCTTCAATTCTTCCGCACCTTTAAATACCACTTCATTCATGGGTAACATCCCTACATCTTCCTCAGTAAAGACTGAAGCAAAGAATTCATTCAGTCTCTCTGCTATCGCCTTGTCGCCTCTTAGTGCTCCTTTAACCCCTTTATCATCTAATGGACCGACTCTCTCACAGGCTTTTTGCTACGAATGTACTTGAAAAGGTCTTTACTTCGCGTTTTTGCTTCTGCAGCAAGCTTCTTCTCAAATTCTCCCTTTGCCTGCCTTATTAATGCCTTGCATTTGACTTGCCAGTGCTTGTGCTGTTTCCAGGTTTCATCGTTTGGTTCTTTTTTCCATTTCCTGAAAGATGCTTTTTTGGCAACAACAGCCTCTCTGACCTCACCTTTAAACCATGCTGGCATACAGCTGGTCTGGGCTTCCAAGATAGTATTTTTCAACAACAGCCAAGCCTGATGTACGTCTTTAACCTTTGCAACTGCTCCTTTTAGTTTTTTCTTAACTGTTTTCCTCATTTTATCATAGTCTCCCTTTCGAAAGTTAAAAGGTAGTACTGTGGATTTCCTTACTATCCCTCCTCCACTAATTAAATCAAAGGCGATCATGCTATGATCACTATTGCCAAGTGGCCCCAACACCCTTATCTCTTGCACTAGATCTGGTGTTCCACTAAGGACTAGGTCTAATATGGCTTCCCCTCTGGTCGGTTCATGAACCAGCTGCTCCAAGAAGCAGTCATTTATTTCATCTAGGAACTTTATCTCCCTAGCATGTCCTGATGTGACACTGACCCAGTCGATATCGGACACCCCCCACTGCCATTGCCTTCCCCCTTTTACATGGAATTTCAATCCATATAGATTCTACAGCAGATTTTGTTTCCTGCAAAACTTTAATCCTTTCTGACTCAATGCCCTCTCTAACATAGAGAACAACCCCTCCACCAATCTGATCAGCTCTATCATTACAATATAGTTTGTACCCAGGTATCACAGTGTCCCACTGGTTGTCCTCCTTCCACCATGTCTCTGATATTCCAATCATATCTAACCTTTCATTTAGTGCTATATATTCTAACTCTCCCATCTTATTTTTTAGAGACGGCACCTTGGCTGCCTCAGGAGCCAGCTGCCAAGCACCACACCTGCTGTCAAGGCACCAGACTCATTTATGCCAGGTTGGTAGACCTCCTCCGGGCTATGAGCAGCGTGGAAAGCCATTGCCAAAGAGTAGTCCTAACAGTCTCCTTACAGGAACAGAGCCATAAGTGAGAAGGGACATAAGAAATGCCATACTCTGTCAGACCAAGGTCCATCAAGCCCAGTATCCTGTTTCCAACAGTGGTCAATCCAGGTCACAAATACCTGTCAGTTTCCTAAAAAGGCATACAGAATCCACAATGCTCGTCTCGGGGCAAGTAATGGATTTCCTAGGTCCTTTTTAATAATTGTTTATGGACCTTTCCTCCAGGAACTTGTCCAAAGCTTTTTTTTTTAAACCCAGCTACACTAATGGTTTTTACTACATCCTCCAGTAACAAATTCTAGAGTTTGATTACACATTAAGTGAAAAATATTCTCTTATTAGTCTTAAATTATTACATAGTAGCTTCATTGTGTGCCCCCTAGTCTTTCTACTTTTTGATGGCATAAATAATAATCTATGCTTACCTGTTCCACTCCATTTATTAATTTATAGACCTCTGTCATATCTCCCCTCAGCCGTCTCTTTTCCAAGTTGAAGAACCTTAACCTTTTAATCCTTTCCTCATAGGGGTATCCTTCCATACCCTTTACCATTTTGGTGGCTGTTCTCTATACCTTTTCTAATTCTGCTATACCCTTTTTAAGATACGGCGACCAGAATTACACATATTCAAGGTGCGTTCACACCATGGAATAATACAGAAGCATTATAATATTCTTGGTTTTATTATCTTTTCCTTTCCTTGTGATTCCTAACATTCTATTTGCTTTCTTGGCCGCCGCTGCACACTGGGCGGAGGGTTTCAATGTGTTATCTATGATGACACCTAAATCTTTTTCTTGAGTGGAGGTTCCTCCTAACGTGGAACCTTGCATTGTATAAGCATAGTTTGGGTTTTCCTCCAGGACAAGTGGCCCCTGACACAATATCTCCCGAGGTGGAGATAAATGAAGAGGTGCTGACTGAAAAGTTTTCACATTAACCACCCTGGCAGTGTGCAGAGCCAACAAACTAGGAGGTACTTCACTGCCCAGGCAAACAGGAAAGCCATCTCTACCCTTGAACTCCTCGTGCTGCCTTGCTGATTGGCAGAAGCCACCACCATGGCATTCTCCGAGAACACAAACTGCCTGGCACTCGACTAGGGGTCGGAAACGCACAACAGCCAACCTAATGGCCCTTGCCTCAAGGCAGTTGATGGACCACATCGTTTTCCTGCAGTTCCAAAAGCCCCGGGCCTTTTAGCCTTGGCAACGGGCTCCCCAGCCGAAATACTGGCATCCATTGACAGAAGGATCCATGAGCGGTATGCCCTTCCTCAGAAGACTGGGCTGCTGCCACCACTGCAGGGTAGCCATCACCATCATTGGGAGCGGGAGCCTGAGCTCGAACTGTTGAGAACTTGGGGACCACCTTGTCAGCAAGGACTGCTAGAGCAGCTGTATAACAGCACGTGCCCACAGAACCATCTTGATTGTTACTACCATTAATCCGAGGAGTTGATAATCCCTGATAGACAGCCTGTTGCGAACAGAGCAGCACCAGGCAATCCAATAGCCCTTTGACATTCTCCTCTGGCAGGAAGACTCTGCCCACTTGAGAATCGAAACATATTCCCAGAAACTCCAGGGACTAGGAATGCAACAACTGGCTCTCTCCCCAGCTGAGACTCATCAGAAAGGACACGATTCAGGGAGCTACCCGAGACGCCACTAAAAGAGAATGAGCTCGCATATGCAAGTAGTCCAGATATAGATGCACAGAAATCCCTGGGTGCCGTATCGCCACAGCCACCAAAGTTAACTGGTTCTTCAACATGGATCCATCTTTCGTTCCAGAGATTCCTTCCACAGGAATGATGATCCGAATGGTAACAGTCATTACATTCACATCCACCTTGGAAATAGCAAACCACACATTCCTTCTCAGAGAGAGCGTACATCTTCTTATACACTCTTAGCCTCTAGGCAGGGAGTTGAGGGAATCCCACTCCAATCGGAACAGGCCCTTGAGCAACACGGGGAACAGGAAGACAGTAGTGGATTTCCGCATCTCTCGCAGCAGCGGATGCATCTGTGGTTCCTGCTCTGTGTCTGAAGCATCCACCAACCCCAAGGTGGATAGACCCTGAGAATCACTGCCTCCAGTTCCTCTTCCCAAAACAGGCAGATCACATTGGCCTCTTCACAATCCTCTGAAGGCAAGAGTACTTCTTCGTCCACATCAGAGCCTAGTACCAAGGCATCTGAATCTAATTCACCATCTGAATTTCTAATATATCCCAGCTGATCCCCATCTCCAGGAGGGGACCCCTTGCCGGGGACGCTTAGCCAGATGTAGACATACAGAGCTTTCACTCTCAGCTTGCCCCTCACAAGACTGCGTCCGGGGCATCAAGAAGCTGCAGGGTTTCAATTTCCATGCCAGAAGGATCAGGCCTGCTGTGAAAAGGAAAAGAATTCCAGGAAGAACAATCAAGAATCCAGCAGCTTTCCTTTCTGAAATGATCCCCCAACAGCAAGGAGTGTAGCCACCGCAGACTCCCTAGAGGCGAAGAGCAGCTTAGAGCATGGTCGCCTGGGCCAATGGCCAGCTGGATATCCTTACCCAAAGCACCATCCATCATCTCCTGCCCTGAGGTAGACAAGGCCAGACAAACTGCATCCCCTGGCTGAGGGGGGAGGGAGGCAGGCCCTCCAGGGACAACTCAGAAGCTGCCATGTTAGCGGAGCAGAGTCCAGAATCTGAAGATGAGGTACCTTGCTTGCCACAGGTCAAGCAACGTTTCCTGGAAGAAGACAGAGTTAAAGGAAATATCACAACAGTGCGTGCTAAGTCCATGGCAGCCTGAAGGGCGCAAGTTAACTGTGCTTTTACTGCAATGCACATTACAAGTGTTAGGGTAGGAACACATATTGTAGCTGCTTGGGCAGAACGCACGCTAGGACCTTGCGACTGCCAGGCGCACACTATGTAAAAATGCTACTAATGCATGCAGAAAATGATGGGAAACCCCCATACCACACCAGTGGTCACCAGCAGTCCACCCTGAATTGCATCCCAGGCAGATGGAATCAGGAGCCCTCAACAAGGACAATGACTAGGTCAAGCCTTGATACTCACTCCCTAAGAGCCCCAAGCAGAGGATCCATGCCAGGGTCAGCTGTGCTCCCCTGAAACCATTTCACAGGCTTTACAGCACTGCGTTTAAGGTGACTGGCAGGCAGATCCCTCTGAGAGCCTTCTGCAATCTTTGGGAGAGAGCAGGGGAGGACAGAGGAGGAGGGAGGGGCGTTGAGGTTGTGTGAGGCTGCTGCACTCTTTCAAATCCTTCCAAATCTTTCCATTTTTCTGGCTGCTTAACAGGCTCGTATCATAAGTGCATTGAGTTGAACCAATTTTCCCTCCAGTTATGGCTACCAAAACAGACCGCAGTCTATTGGAATCTCCCATGTCATGCTCAAGTGAGAGGCACCCTCAAAGTGGTTGTTCTGAGATTGAGAGGAAAAGATTGATTAAATGCTCATGATTTTCTTGAGAAGAAAATCCATCCATCATCTGCTGGAGACAAAGGAATTCTGAAGAGACCTCTGGTGGCCAAGATGGATAGAGGCATGGGAGTGGTGTCATTGAAACCTGGGTTTTCCATTGGTTCTTTTTCTCCACCAATCTGCTGGTAGGAAACACAACTCACTTGTCTGAACTGGTCTAGCAGGACGATATGGAAATACATTTTAATTCACTGTTTGGAAAAGAAATGATACATTCAAAGTCTATAAACAAAAGTCCCAGACAGAATAAATTGCATTATTTACCTAATATGTTTGTGCATTAAGAGGGTAATTTTATAAAGAGCTGCCTAAAATTATATGGCATCGGTGTGTGTAAATGAAGCAGTCACTATTCTGAAAGCATGCGCATTGAGCTGACAACACTTGCTGTGGGCCTATGCATAGACTGAGTTTGGGCAGAACACACAAATATGTGCGTAAATTATAAAATACAGCAATTTGCATGTGTTCATTACAAATCTAGGCATGAGTATGTACACCAGCTCTAGGATTGTCATAAGTGATTGCACCTTAATGTAATGTATTTGGCCACTTATGTTAGTATTCTATAAAGACAAATAGGTGCTTTATTTATAAAATAGGTGCGACTTAAGTGTGTAAAAAAATGCGTGTTAAACTAGGTGGGACTTTATAACATTACCCTCTAAATAGTGTGCCTACATATGCTAAACATTTTTCATTTGATATCGCATTTCATGTGCAAAAAATTGTATACCACTTATATAATAATTAACAATAAGTCAGATTTGTTATCAGAAAATCTACGCACAAATTCTAACAAAACAAAAATATAGAAATAGAGGCCTTAACAGAGAACATACCATTCATATATAAAGGACAACTATAAAACATGAAAACATATCAAGACTTTAAATAGAAATCCAGTCAATAAATCCAAAATCCTTGCAGGAATATCAAGTCTCAAATTAATGCTAAATAGCAGCCTAATATAGGGGCTCAAAATGTTCCTGTCTCTAGGATGAACAATTTTCTGAAGCCCCTGCTAATCTGTGCTGAGGAATGAAATAATGTAAGAGAATGGGCTAAGATGTCTGTCAGAGCGAGTGGCCCCTGTATGCGTTTTTGGAGGGAACTATTAAAAACACTGACTGATACAATTCAGGGGGAGATTTGCCAGTGCTTGGTTGAGTGTGCTATTGGAGTCCTTGGGGCTCAGTGCTTTGAGGAAGCAGCAGGGAAATGATTCTTCATGGTTGCCTAGGCCTTGAACCAGGAGAAGAGATATCTCAAGCTGGCTTGGCCTAACAGAGGAGAAAAGAGGAGTTTTGAAAAGTACAGATCGGAGAGGGTCTGGAAATGTTTTTGGATTTCCAGCTTTTTCCAGCACCTGTTGCAGTAAGAAGTCTGGAAGGACCCAGCCTAGGTTGCTTGAAGATTCATGCCAATAGTGCTTTTCCTAAAGAATTTGGAGGATCTTGATACATCTTTCTAAAGTGTCTTGGAGGTTCCGGCCTGATCTGTGAGGGACCGAGCCCTGGTGTATCCCAGGCAGATAGGATGGAAGACTTGGTGATTTTCATACTTTTGACTTTCAATTTTTGGTACAAGTCTCTGAGAAGGAGATTACGTTTTTGGGATCTTTGAGGAAAGGTCCAGCAGCACACACATTAATTTCTGCATAATGTGCTAAGTACTGTGGAATATATGCTGTGAATATCTTGCATACCAAGATGAGACTAGGTACCATGCAGAGGCCCTAGAAAAAAGAATGAGGGGGTCACTATGCTAAAGAAGATCGGAGAGTGGGAGCGACAACTGGTCTGATTATTGGAGAATACCAGAACAGCAGCCTTCCTGGCTGCATCAGAAGATAATAGAGGTGAAGTGATACCAGAAAATAAGGAGATATCTGCTGCCATCTGAGTTTTAACTGCTATGCAAAACAGATTTGGAGCATTTTATTTTCCCTTATTTTGTTTTTTTGGCATTCTGATTTTTGTTACTAAACTTCTGGAGGATTTCATTAATAAAGTTACCTTTTTTTTATAAAGAAAAACCATAAACCATAGATTGGGCTAAGTTCTTGAAAGGAACTTGAGACTGTTTTGCAGGTCAGGCATTGAGGGCCTAGAGCAGTGGTTCTTAACAGTCCTCCCGCACCCCTTAGGCCAGTCAGGTTTTCAGGATATTAACAATGAATATGCATGAGAGGGATCTGCACACAATGGAGGCAGTGCATGCAAATCTCTCTCATGCATATTCATTGTGGATATCTTGAAAACCCAACTAGCCTAGGAGGTATGGGAGGACTGGGTTAAGAACCACTTGCCTAGAGGCTATTGCCGCGTCCTACCCATCACGCCCCAGCAATATCTTCTACTGTAACCCCCATGGCATGGATGAAATACCCAAACCAGAGTTCACAGGTTACACAACTATGTCTCTAAAGAAGGTCTAAAATCCATAAGATCTGATAAATAAAGTTAAAGAAGCCGATTTCATAATTGGGGACTGGCAACAAAAAGTGTTCCTCTGATTGAGCTAAGTCTATTTTTTCAAACATATCAAGTGTTCACAAAGCAAGCTTTTAATTTGAGTGGGACTTCGCGTTTAGAGCTCTTTTCCCTGGTAAGATACATGGCCCTTAGGCCTGTATAAGCTCATATTTGATTGAGGTCCCACACTATCTTATATTAAGTTATATATCTGGGTTATTTTTGTTATTTTTCCTAGATTATCTGAAAGGTTTGGCTTATTTAAACTGATGGAGCCCAAGCATTGGAACAGCTTCACAGCTGTCTTCCAAAAGCTTTTGGAAGTTTTCCATAGCACATGCGCATCACTTCTTGCCTGCTGACACCGTGCGGGTCTGCCTCAATCTGATATACTAGCTGAATGTAGAATGCAACTCTAAGGGGAGGTGGAATGGATAGGGAAACCCAGTCTGCATAGATGCGCTGTGACTACTGTGAGACATTTTGTGAAATGTCCATCCACAGTACCCAAGACAGAACAAATGACTAACTCAATGAAACTTTACAAACCTCACACAACATGCTAAAGAACCACTCAAACTGTTGACTATTTCACTATTGTAAATAACCACTGTAACTAACTATGCTGCGATCCATGTATATAACCACTCAAACTGTTGACTATTTCACTATTGTAAATAACCACTGTAACTAACTATGCTGCGATCCATGTATATAACTTGTAAATAGTTTGAAAAGCTCTGTTCTAGTTAATGTTCAAAATATGTTCCCTGTAAGTACACCTATATAGTTAAAGCATAATGTTCCTTGTAAATGTATACAGAAGTATACAATTGTTCTGTTTACTGTTCAATGTAAACCGCCCCTGATCTCTGGAAGGGGCGGTACAGAAAAGACTGTTAAATAAATAAATAAAATAAATAAATAAAAATGTGAGGTGCTGACACAAGGCCAAAGGGCATTACATAATACTGGAGCCGTTTCCTTATGACCAATTGCAGATACCTCTGAATGTGGAGCAGCAGCCTAATGGCTAGAGCAGTGTGTTGAGAACCAAGGAAGCCTGGGCTCAAATACCACTGCTGCTCCTTGTGATCTTGGGCAGATCCCTTCATTAACCCTCCAACTGCATCAGGTACAAGCTTAGAATGTAAGCCCTCCAGGGACAGTAAAATACCTACTGTACCTGAACGTAATTTGCTTTCAATTTCTGAGAAAAGACATGAGCTAAATTCAATTCACTCTTCCCTTCCCCTACTCCTGAAAAGGCACGAGCTAAATCTAAATTCTCTTCAAGGCAGGGAATAAGGGTGCCTAGAGAAATTATTGAAAACTTTTCTCATACCAGATATTTGTTTATTTAACCAGACTTCTATACCGCCTTATCCTTCAATCAAGGCAGTTTACATTGTAACTTAAAACTCAAACTGAAGTATAATGAACTAGAGTAAAAGGGGGTTGGCATGCAGAGGGATAAGCTATAATGTATTTATAGTTGGGTTGGTTAACTTATGGTATTTACAGTATGTACAGGTTATTTACAGTTTGAGTGGTATTTACAGTATGAGTAGGTTATCAAAGAGCAGTCCAGTTGGCCTGATGGGTTCGGGATGGTGCCGATTGATATATTTGCTGGTCTATGTGAAGTTTCTGTAGTGTACCACACATAGGAGGGTTTTGAGTTTCCTTCTAAAGTCCTTGATATCTCCAGAGGCTCGCAATTTGTCTGGGAGGATGTTCCATAGGTTCGGTGCAGCTAGGGAGAGCGCTCGTCTGGAAGTGGACTGTTTGCTTTTCTGGTAATCCGAGGGTACAGTAAGCATGTGTTTTTTAGATCCCTCAGGTCTAGCATGGTACAGAATTCTCCTGTCCTTTTCTGTGACCAGGAAGTACCTATGGTAGAATCCCTTTCCCCCTCTTTCTCCTGGTAGAACAGGTTTGACCGCATTGGCCTCTAAAAGAGAAGACAGCTCCCTTTTAAGTATTTCCTGGTGATGAAAGCTGATGCGAGTACCTCTCAGTGGTTATTTTGGTGGGATGCCTAATAGATTCAATCTGTACTTGAGCCGAATGATCTTGAGACCCAACTGTCAGAGGGTATAAGGAGCTATTGGTTCGTATAAACTCAAACCAAACCACATGCATCACCATAGATCTCATCAATGCAAGGTCAATACGAAATAAGATAAACACCATCGCAGACCACCTGAAAGACCAGCAACCGGACATAATATGCATTACGGAGACCTGGCTCTCACCAACCGACAACGTGCTACTCAACCAACTAGTCCCAGACACACACACAGCCTTCAACTGCCCTCGCACACATAGAAGAGGAGGTGGAGCCCTAATCATCGCAAAGACCAGCCTAAAGATGAAAACCAAACTCACAAAGAACACAACCCACTGCAACACGATCATCATTGAAAATGCAGACCTAGCCATATGCCTCTCCTACAGAGCACCAAACTCCCCCTCAGAAGAAACATCTGCAATCCTAGAGGCAATATGCTCAGTCAACAACCTTCACAAACAACTCATAGTACTCGGAGACTTCAACCTAAGATCTACCAGCAGAGGTGAAGCAGAAGCCTTCCTGAATGCCATGGACTCCCTCCAGTTCACCCAAATGATCAACGCACCAACACACAGACTCGGGCACTCCCCCGACCTCATCTTCACCCAAACAACCTAAAGGACAAAAACATCATCACAGGACCCCACATCACTCCAGTACCCTGGTCAGACCACTACCTAATACAGATCCAACTACAAGTAAAAACCACAAGGGAACCAAACGAGAACCCACCACCAACCAGAAGATTTAAATCTTTCAACAAGGACCAATTCACAAAAGACACGCTACCCCTCCTCATCTCCAAGACGACAGACATCGAAGAGCAAATCTCCGAATGGAATGACATCATATCTTCAGCTGCCAAACCTCCCCAACACAAAACACGCAAGGCAGGAGCCACAAAACCCAACCACACACCATGGTACTCCAACGAAATACGCACAGCAAAAAGAGAACTGAGACAACTGGAACGACGATGGAGACGCAACAAATCAACCCACCTATAAAAGCAATTCCAGGCAAAACAAAACAGCTACAACAACCTCATCAACAACCAGAAAAAACAATACCACACAAACCTCATCCTACAATCCACCAACAAACCCCGTGAACTCTACGAGGTAGTAAAGAAACTCACCAAGGAACCCTTTAACAGAAATGACCAACAAATAGATCCACAGACCTACGCAGACCACCTTACCAACAAATTCACTGCACCACCCAAAAGCAGCAACAAGACCACTATAAACGAGACCTCCTCAATAGAACAGAGCTGGGGCTCCTTCAACATCCCATCAAAGGGACAGCTAGCGAAAATCATCACCGACCTCAACACCAGCACCGCCCCCACCGCCCCCTGCCCAGTATCATGGATCAAAGCATCAAAGGTAGAACTGACCCAAACATTACGGAAGATCTTACAAAACTCCCTCACAGAAGGAATAATGCCAAATGCATTAAAACTAGCAACGGTACGTCCCATCCCAAAGAAAACCACCCTACCGAAAACAGACCCTGCAGCCTAAAGACCCATCTCAAGCATCCCTTTCCTGGCTAAAATCATAGAAAAAGTAGTCCAGCAAGAACTACAACAACATCTCGACATACACCACCCCCTCGACCTAAACCAACACGGATTCAGACCCAATCACGGGGTGGAAACTCTACTGACACAACTGTTCGACAGCCTGTTAAGAACAATTGACAACACCAGAATGGGCGTACTCATGATATTCCTGGACATTTCCGCAGCATTCGACACCGTATGCCACTCAACGCTAACAAGACTTGAAGAGGCGGGCCTACATGACACCACCCTGAGATGGTTTACATCCTACCTGGAGAACAGACAGCTCCAGGTCAGATGTGGATCAAAGACCTCTCAACCCATCAACGTCACACAGGGAGTCCCACAAGGCTCATCCCTCTCTGCCCTGCTTTTCAACCTTTACATACAGCCCATCAGCACAATCATCTGGAGCTTCAATATTCAATACACCATATATGCTGACGATATAATGATATTCACACCAATCAACCTAACTAAACCGGACTACAACAACATAGCCAACTGCTTCAAAGAAATGTCAACCTGGCTGCAAAAAAACAACCTAGCAATAAACTATAACAAAACCGAAGCACTGATCATAACAAGAGACCAAGCTTTCACACCCACGCCCTCCATCAACCTGAACAATGCCACCATACCAATAAGACAAGAGATAAAATACCTGGGAATAACACTTGACAGGGAGCTCAACCTACAATCCCACATTGCAAAGACCACCAGGAGCGCCTACGTCAAGATGAGGACAATCAGACGACTCAAACCCATCCTTGCTCCCGAGCATTTTCGAACAGTATGCCAAGCCATCATCACACCCACACTAGACTATTGCAACCACATCTACCTAGGACTACCAAAGAAATCAACCCAACCACTTCAACTAGCACAAAACACAGCCGCACGACTCATAACAGACAGCACAACCCACGAACACATCACCCCCATACTATACCACCTTCACTGGCTCCCAATCAGCTCACGAGTCCGCTACAAAGTTCTCCTAACCACTTTCAAAATAATAAACAACCTATCTGCAGACAGCCTACAACAATTCATAACAACTGACAACAGCAAAAGACCAAGAAGAAAGGGAACATCGAACAACATCAGAACCCCAAAGGACTTCACCAGAACAAACCAATCCACATCAAAACAAGCTTTCACCCTAGCAGCCCCCGCCATGTGGAACTCTCTCCCCGACCACCTCAGAGCAACAAACACCACCAAAGAATTCAGAAAGCTGCTTAAAACTGAACTATTCACAGGCTACTTCAAGGACCTCACAGAATGACTCCTAAGATAGCAAAGCCATCCATGTAAATATGTATCTGTAAATATGTATCTTAAGCGCACGCTGTATATAGCTCACATCAAAATCATCCACACGCACTCACGCAGCACACTGTAACAATTCTCACACTGCATGCTAATGACAACTCACCCTTCATTGATTGTTTGCTGTGCCAACCGCTTTGATTTCATGATAAAGCGATATACCAAGCCCGTTTAAATAAATAAATAAATAAAGTATAAAACTGTAGCCTCCTTCCTGGTAGGTTGTCCGTTACAAATACTGGTATCCTGATTATGTCCTAATGCAAAGGGTCAAAACTCTGCCTGAGGCTTTGGAAGTGAAGCAGGCTAGGACTTCTGGGCCCTCTGCTGAGAGGTACAACAGCAAGGACTCTGTTTTATTTGGGTGGAGCAGGAGGCAAGGGCATACCTATAAAAGCAATAGGTCCTACTATGCTCCCCGCCATGATACCTGCTAGACGTTGAAGAGGTCAGGTGGAAAGTGGGCTTGGAAAGAGTCTTAAAAATGTCACTGTGCTGCTTGATGAAACCATATCTCTAAAGAGATTTTTTTATGTCATGGCATGGCACATAAGCGAACTACTCTGATATCATGGCTCCAAGCTTCAGACTTGCAATATAAGTGTCTCCAGGTACTCATGGAGAAAGTTCTCTATGCCATATTGAAAATATCATAGGTCGCTTAAACAATGTATTTTCTGTACACTTTCCCTTTGCTCGCTAGGGAATTGAGTTTCTCAGCTTTCTCTGGAGGAAGAGAGTCTGCAAACTCTGGCACACGATGTTCTGCAAGTGCATTCCTATGCAGAGCTGGTAGAACACAATGAAATATGTGAACATAGCATTCTGAAATAACTTTCTCCCAAAAGGTTCCAATGTCTGAGCTTCTCTCTCCAGTGAACAGTGGGGGGTCTTGATACTTTTGGTCTTTTTGAGAGTGGATTCAATGACCATTGCATGGCATGGCAGAAGTTTCTCAAATCTGGGAACCTTCTGGACTCACTACATCAAATCAACCTCCTTGTTGACAGAATGGTTAGAGGGAGTGGGGTCTCCTATCTTCATATGAACATCCTTTAGGATTTTGTGAATGGGCACTATCACAGTCTCCTCAGAGGGATCAAGAAACTGGAAGATTTCCAGTGCTTTGGCCCTGAGCTCCTCCTCTCTCTAGCTTACATGGAACAGACACAGCCATTTCCCTGGCATAAATCAATAAAGGACAGCTTCTCCGAAGGTGATCTCTCATGAGGAGGTGTATCTTAGGGTAAGCCTGGAGACCTCTTCTCCAATAGTATCTCCTACTTGGAAACCAGGGAGCACACTGAATATGACCCAAAATGATACTTAAAGGATTTCTAGGTTACCTCTTCTCAGGGGTATGAATCTGTAGGAAGAGCATCAATGCATTGACAATCTCCAATGCCTTGGTGAATGTCACCCCCCCCCCATGCACTGGAGATGGACATCAGCCAAGGAATTACCAGAGTTGATTGAAGCCCTTTGATGTCTTTATGCCGATTAAGCTCCCCACAAGGAAAGCATGAGTCTCGAGGATCGGTTCAATGCCTTGATGCACCAATTCTGATGCAGTCAGAGCAGCTGTCTTGCACCATGGAAGAAGACCTCCATCTACCTCTCATAGTTTAAGAAATGTTCCTCGACAGCTGCCATAGATGAAGTTGGGGAAGTCATAGTAGGAGTGGTCAATGTCTCCTGAATCTGCTGGGAGTACTGGCAGGCTGATTCCAGCCCCTTGGAGACTGGCACAGCTCTTCTGGTACAAAGGAGGATGAGCAGTCCTCACAAAGAAGCCACTTTGAGGATATCATAACACCGATATCTTGATGCTCACGACATCGCACTCTGATAAGCTGTGTCCCCAACACACCTCAGCCTCTACCTGCTGTTTGGTATCGCAGGCCTTCAATATCAATGAAGCCGAGGATGAATCCTCTTCCTTCGGGTGAGAATTGGTGAATGACCATTCTCTATGGACTCTATTGAAGCTCAATGTCAATTGGGATCAGTGTCTTCTCGATGTTGATGCATCATCAGCATTCGGAGCATCTCCTTGAGCCACAAAGCATTGTTACTGCTGTAACAGGTGATCTCCAGGAACAAGCAGGAATGCAGTCTTCACATATGGGACTCACTAGCTCTCGGATACTAGACTGGAAGCGGGTAGCTTTGGTATCCCCGAGCGAGCCAAGGTGTGGATACAATGATGCCTCATTGGACTCAACTGTAGTCGGCTAGACCACCTCTAATGGATGTCTGGTGCCAGAAAGAAGTCTGGAAGATAGGAGTTGCATTTAAGTCCCAAAAAGGTGTTGGAGTACAGCTTGGCCAAAAACAGCATCCCGACGGAAGTCCCAGTCTAAGCATTAGTATGCAGCGAAGGTATGAATGGAGGATCAGGTACAAAAGCTGCCTGACAGATCTCGTCAATGGAGATGGAACGGAGATTGGTAACTGAGGTTGCCATGGCTCGCATGTTGTGAGCGGTGACACGACCCTCCAGGGAGAGTCCTGCCTGTACAAAGAAAAAGCAATGCAGTCTGCTATCCATTTGGATATGGTACGTTTTGTGACTAGTACAAGCATTGCAGAACCTGGGTCTTTTGGGGAAACTGCTAGGTACGTATGACCTTGATTGGCCACTGTTGGAAACAGGATACTGGGCTTGATGGACCTTGGTCTGACCCAGTATGGCATATCTTATGTTCTTATGTTCTTAAGATGACTTGAATCAAAGGAAATTAATAGCTGTAAGGATTTCCTGTGAGCCTTGGTTCCATCCAAGTAGTACGCCAGTGCTTGTTTACAGTCTAGAGTATGTAGTGCTGCTTCGGCCAGAAAGGCATGTGGTCTCGGGAAGAAGACCAGCAAGATTACAGACTGGTTCAGGTGGAGGGTTGGAGCTACCTTCGGAAAGAAGTGCGGATGGCTATGGTGGACCACCTTATTTGGTGGAACAGAGTATCCAAGGAATCCGCCACCGAAGCTTGCAGTTTGCTGATGCGGTGAGCTGAGGTCAGAACGATGAGGAAGAGTACTTCCATGTGAGAAACATGAATGAAGTGGTGGCTGAAGGCTCAAAGGGAGGCTCTAGAAGTTGCGCTAGAACCACATTGAGGTCCCAGGCTACCAGTGGTGGTTTGCTAAGTGGCTTGGAGAGGAGACCCCGCATGAAATGTTGCATCAAGGGGTGTAACAAAATAGGTTGCATGTTCATTGGCTTCTGATAAGCCATAATGGCACTGAGATGAACTCTGACTGAGTTGGTCTTGAGACCTGCCAAGGACAAGTGGAGGAAATACTGTAGAAGAAATTCCACCAGGCAGGTAAAAGGGTTGATTTGCTTTGGGGAATACCAGAGTGTGAACCCTCACCATTTGAAGGTATATGAATGTCTGGTGGACAGTTTGTGTGATGCAAGACCTGTTGTGGGAAGTCAAGATCAAAATGAATTATGCTTTCAGGCCAAGCCGTGAGGCAGAGGCCCTGTGGATTGGGATGGAGAAGCGTCCGGTAATTCTGAGAGAGAAGGTTGGATGCATGTGCTAGTCAAAGCAGTGGAGGAAACCATGGCTGATGGAGTCAAAAAGGGGCTATGAGAATCCTGGAGCCCTTGTTGGCCTGTAGTTTGAACAGGATCTTTTGTATTAAGGGGATGGGCACAAATGCATAGTGCAGATCGTTTCCCCAGTGGAGAAGGAAAGCATCCGTCATCTGTCTGTGCAGAGAGGGAAGCCATGAGCAGAACAGTGGAAGTTTTGCGTTCTCCTGGGTGGCGAACATATCTATGAGTGGGGTCTCCTACACTTGTAAGATCCAAGATGCTGTCTCACAATTGAGGGTCCACTCATATGGAAGTAGGATACGGCCGAGTCTTTCCACAAGGAGATTGAGTTCACCGAGGAGATACACTGCTCTGAAGTGAATTTGGTGTGAAATTGAGAAGAACCATAGGTGAAGCACTTCCTGGCAGGAGGATAGGATCCTGTTCCTCCCTGCTTGTTTGCATAGAACATGGCCACCTGGTTGTCCATTCAGCTTAGTTACTCACCTGAAATAGCTGTTCACCAAGGACAGCAGGAATCGGTCCTCACATATGGGTGACAGTGGCGCCAAAGGAGCCCCGTGGAAGCATATCCCCAGTATTGAAAGAAAGCCTTTGAGAGGTACCACCATGCATGCGTGGTCCCCTTCCCGCCCAAAGAACATAAGAACATAAGATATGCCATACTGGGTCAGACCAAGGTCCATCAAGCCCAGTATCCTGTTTCCAACAGTGGCCAATCTAGGTCATACATACCTAGCAGTTTCCCCAAAAGACATAGGTTTCACAATGCCTGTATTGGGTCAAGCATCGATATCCTGGGTCCCTTTTTAATAATGGTTTATGGACCTTTCCTGAAGGAATTTGTCCAAACCTTTTTTAAACCCAGCTACACTAACAGCCTTTACTACATCCTCCGGTAACAAATTCCAGAGTTTGATTACACGTTGAGTGAAAAAATATTTTCTCTTATTAGTCTTAAATAGTTTACCCTGCAGCTTCATTGCATGTCCCCTAGTCTTTCTATATTCTGATAATGTAAACAAGCGATCTACATTTACCCGTTCCACTCTGTTCATTAATTTATAGACTTCTATCCTATCTCCCCTCAGCTGTCTCTTTTCCAGGTTAAAGAGCCCTAACCTCTTTAGCCTCTCTTCATAGGGGTATCCTTCCATCCCCTTTACCATTTTGGTGGCTCGTCTCTGAAACCTTTCTAATAATGCTATATCCTTTTTAAGATACGGCGACCAGAATTGCACACAATAATCAAGGTGCGGTCTCACCATGGAACGATATAGAGGCATTATAATATCTTTTGCTTTATTTTCCATTCCTTTCCTTATGATACCTGGCATTCTATTTGCTCTCTTGGCCGCCGCTGCACACTGGGCCGAGGGTTTTAACATGTTATCCATAATGATACCTAAATCTTTTTCCTGGGTGGTGGTTCCTAATGTGGAACCTTGCATCGTGTAACCATATTTTGGGTTGTTCTTCCCTTGATACATAACTTTGCGCTCGTCCACATTAAATTTCATCTGCCATTTTGATGCCCAGTCTTCCAATTTATCAAGATGCTCTTGCAATTTTCCACAATCCTCATGGGTTTTAACAACTTTAGTTTTGTGTCATCTGCAAATTTGATAACCTCACTCGTTATTCCCTTTTCCAGGTCATTTATGAATATGTTAAAAACAGCGGACCCAGCACAGATCCCTGGGGTACACACCACTATTCACCTTTCTCCATTGGGAAAATTGGCCATTTAGCACTACCCTCTGCTTTCTATCTTTTAACCAGTTCCTGATCCACAATAGTACACTGCCTCCTATCCCATAACTCATTAGTTTTGCCAAAGGTCTCTGATGAGGGACCTTGTCAAAGCCTTCTGAAAGTCCAAATACACTATCAACCGACTCACCTTTGTCTACCTTTTTAATCACACCTTCAAAAAAACATAACAGATTAGTAAGACAAGATCTTCCTTGTCTAAAGCCATGTTGGCTGTCTCCCATTAAGCCATGACTGTCTACATGTTCAGCAATTTTGTTCTTTATGATGGTTTCTACCATTTTTCCCCAGTACTGACGTCAGGCTCACCGGTCTGTAGTTTCCCAGATCACCCCTGAAAGCCTTTTTAAAAATTGGCGTTACGTTCGCCATCCTCCAATCTTCAGGTATTACAGATGGTTTTAATGATAGTTCACGGATTAGTAATTGCAGGTCAGCAATCTCATATTTCAGTTCTTTCAACACCCTTGGATGCATATCATCCGGTCCAGGTGATTTGCTACTCTTCAGTTTATTAAATAGTTGTAATACATCTTCCCGATGTATCGATATTTCCTTCAATTCAACCGCACCTTTAAATACCACTACAGTCATGGGTAACATCCCTACATGCCATCTAAGTCAGAAGAGATAGCTAGAGCCGAGAAAAGAAGATAGCAAAAAATTGTACAGCAACTCCAAGGAGAGGAGTGAGGGTTGTGAGGACTGATTCCTGCTGTCCCTGGAGAACACCTGTTACAGGTGAGTAGCTACGCTTTCTCCAGGAACAAGCAGGAAGTCAGTCCTCACATATGGTACTCCCTAGCTACAGGCTACAGAGAACCTGTAGAAAAATACAGCCCAGCCATGAGCAGCCACAAGCAAATCTGAGGAAAGATTCTGAGGACCCCAGTGTCCAGGGAGAACCATGGCTCTGGTAGCTTGAACAAGTAGGGTCGGAGGGCAGGAGTTGCCTAAACCCCGAACAGATTACAGAGTATGGCCTGGCTGAAGGCACAGACCCGTCGGGACTCCCTCTCCAGGCAGGGAGATGTGAACTGAGGACCAGCTGGTGGCCTGGCAGATGTCTGCAACAGGGACAGAGCATAAGCTGGCAACAGAGATCGCAAAAGCCCTGATGTTGTGTGCCATGACCCATCACTACATCGAGAGCCCAGCCTGATCGTGGGCGAACACGATGCAAGTCCACCATCCAGGTGGACAAGGTTCGCTTTGTCACAGCCTCCCCCCAGATGACTAGGGTCGTATGAAACGAAAAGCTGCGGGGCTTTGCAGTGGCTCTGGGTATGCTGTAGGTAAAAGGACAGGACCCTCTTGCAGGCCAGAGTATGGAAAATGGCTGCTGCCTTGTTGGTGTGGGGCCGTGGAAAGAAGGTAGGGAGCACTACCTCCTGGTTGAGGTGAAAGGCAGATACCACCTTTGGAAGGAATTTTGGATGGGTGCGAAGCACAACCCTGTTCTTGTAGAACCTTGTGTAAGGTGGCTCGGCCACCAAGGCCTGAAGCTCGCTGACTCTGCGGGCAGAGGTGAGCACCACCAGGAAGGCAATCTTCCAAGATAGGTAACGCAAGTGGCAGTAGCCAAAGGTTTGAAAGGCAGCTTGGTAAGCTGCATCAGACACATGCTGGAGGTGGGCAGATGGGAAACAGAGAGCAGTAAGCCCCACATGAATCAGGTAATGAGAGGCTGTACAGAAAGAGGTTTGCCCTCTATGAAGTGATGGTGTGCAGAGAGCGTGCTCAGGTTTACCCTGACAGAGTTGGACTTGAGTCCAGTCTGTGAAAGGTGGGGCAAGTACTGCAGCACCATGTGCATCTGGCAAGAGAATGGATCCACCAGTCGCTCTACCCACCATACTGAAAATCGGTGCCACTTGAAGGCATAGGCTCATCTCGTGGAGTTCTTACGAGAGGCTAGGAGGACTTATTCCACCTCCTTGGGGAGGTTGAAGGGTACTAGGGCAACCTGTTCAGCAGCCACGCTGTTAGTGACAGAGATCCCAGGTTGGGGTGGAGAAGCGAGCCCTCCTCCTGGGTCATAGCCCCTGGGCACTTCCCAGAGGGACCAGGAGCTCTGTCGAGAGGTGGAACAGGGGAAGCCAAGGGTGTCTGGGCCAGCAGGATCATGGAAACCTTGTCCCATAGGACCTTAAAGAGGGTCTGGGCGATTAGTGGTGCGGGAAGGAAGGCATTCAGAAGGCCCTTTGACCACAAGATGAGGAAGCTGTCTGCTGCTATCCAGCACAGGTGTGGTTGGGGACAGCAGAAGCCAGGCAGCTGAGAATTGGCTGGGCTGGCAAAGAGGTCCAGACTTGGCGTTTCCCATAGTCAGAATAGCTGCTGTGCCACTCTGGGGGTCTAAGTGCCACTCATGCAGCTGGAGGACCCTGCTTAGCCTGTCCACTAGTGCACTGTCTTGGCTCGGAAGGTATACTGCCCTGAGGAACGTCCTGCTGGCTGGACGTGTACAAGCAAAGGGCTATTGCCTCCTGGCAGAGTCTCAGAGACCCTGTGCACCCCCCGCTTGTTCAGATAGAACATCGTGACATGGTTGTCCCTTTGGACTAGCACTGACTGGTTCTGCAGGCGGTGGTAGACGGCCTTGATCGCTAGAAAAATGGCCCTGAGCTCCAGCAGATTGATCTGCTGCTGGCTCTCCTCCAGAGATCAATTGCCCTGCGTGCACAGTTCCTCACAGTGGGTACCCCAGCCCAGTAGGGAGGCATCTGTAGTGAGAACTCTCTGGGGGTATGGGTGCTGGAAGGGCATTCCCTTCAGCAGATGCTGAGTGTCCTGCCACCAATCGAGTGGCTCTGCTAGCTGATGGGCCACCAAGACCCTGTCCTGGAGCCTGCCCGTGGCTTGAGTCCACTGTGAACGGAAGCACCACTGAGCTGCCCGCATGTGGAGGCGAGCACTGGGGACCACATGGACTGTGGAAGTCATATGGCCTACTAGGCGGAGTATAGACCACACTGACACTGCATGATGGCGCCTCTCCTTGGTCACCAGGGCCCTGAGGCGATCCTGTCCTGTCCAGGGGGAGGAAGGCCCTGGCCTGGAGAGTGTCCAGACAAGCTCCTATCAACTCTATGTCCTGTGTTGGAGTGAGATGGGATTTGGTGTGGTTTATCACAAACCACAGATGTTGTCGGATCTTGATGGTGTGGGCCGTAGCCTTTTGTACCTCTGAGGCCATGTCTCCTTTCATTAGCCAGTCATCCAGGTATGGAAAGACAAAGACCCCTTGGAGACGAAGGTAGACCGCCACCAGTGCCAGGCATTTGGTGAAGAGTCTTGGTGCAGAGGCGAGGCCGAAGGGTAGTACTCTGTACTAGTAGTAGTCGCCCCTGACCATGAACCTTAGGTATTGCCTGTGGCTGGGGTGAATAAGGATGTGGGTATAAGCATCCTTTAGGTCCAAGAAGCACAGCCAATCTCCTTGCTGGAGGTAGAGCAGTAATATGCTAAGGGAGAGCATTTTAAAAACTTCTCCTGCATCAGGAATTTGTTCAGGTTTCTCAAGTCCAGGATGGGCCTTAGGCCTCCTGTTCTTTTTGGGACCAGAAAGTACCTGAAGTAGAACCCTTTTCTTTTTAGGTGGTAGGGTATGGGCTCCACGGCCCTGTCCCTGAGAAGGCCTGCAAGTTCCTGCAGTAGCAGGGCCTGGTGCAGGGGAGTCCGAGGGGGCTATCTTGGAAAGAAAGGAGGCGGTGTCTGGTCCAGGTGAAGGAGGTAGCCTTCCCTGACCACTTGAAGTGCCCAGGAATCGATGGTGATGGCAGGCCACTGATGGGCAAAATGAATCAGACGCTCCCCCCGTTGATAGCTGGTCCCTCATGGGTAGATAGGCTATGCTCTGGGAGTCAAAACCCCAACCCAGTCTGGGTTGGAGCCAGTATCAGGGGCTTGGGGCCCTTAGGCTTGTGTGGGCTCTGGCCCACTCCCTTGCCTCAATGACCCTGCTTGGGGGCTTGGCATTGGGGATAGCCTCGATAAGGCTGGCCTTTCCAGTGGAAGAGAGGCCTTTTCCCCAGTGGTTTCTTCTTGGAAAGAGTGGAGATCTTCCTGGCGAGTCGAGTCCTGGTGACATATTTTGTCTTGATCTCTGCCACCTTGTCCTCCATCGGCTTGCCGAAGAGGTTTTCACTGAGGCAGGGGACGTCAAGGAGTTTCTCCTGGACTCATTGCTCTAGGTCTGATGCCTGGAGCCAGGCCTGGCATCGGGCACTGATGCCTGCAACAGCCACTCTCGTGTTAGACTCTAAGCAGTCATAGGCTGCTCGAGACAGGTACTTTGAGCAGTCCCCAACAGACTTTGTGAGGGTTTGAAATCGCTGGAGGTGATCTCTGCTGAGATTCGTTGAGAAACCTGCGAGTTCCTTAGTTAAGTCTCAGAGAAACATGCCGACATATAGCTGATATGCTTGTATTCGGCAAGCCAGCATCAAACCGATAGCATTTTCGCCTGAGGGCATTGAGGGCACGGGAATCCCTGCCCAGGGGCACTGAAGAGCGAGTCTTCAGCCTTTTCTGTTGGTGCATGGTTGACTTGACCACCATGGAGATGTGATGGAGTTGCGCCTTCCTGAAGCCGGAGCCCTCTGGACCTGATGCATGATGTCCAGGTGCTGGCTAACTATCAGCACTGATGCTGATGTCTCCTACATCCAGAGAAGGAGTCACCCGAGGATAGTGGGGGATGGGAACTTAGATGGAACCTCGTATTGAAGGATTTCGAGTTCCTCCATGTGAGGGTCTTCCTCCAACTTTGTAGTGAGGGACAATGCCTTTGCCATGTCCCGGACAAACTCTGGGAACGAGGTGTCCTCGGGAGGGGACCGGCATCTCGGGGAGACGGATCCAAGGGGACATTACAGTGTGCACGTGTCTCTGGGGAAGCCTTGTCATCGGACTCCCAGTCAGAGTAGCCCAACGAGGATCTGAGGCCTGATGGCTCTTGGGGGCGACATCGGATCCGACCTTAAGTGACCTTGGCTGTTGCTTGTCCAACAGAAAAGCACAGTCCACGTACCAACAGCAAACCCAGTAAAAACCGTGGAGGCAAGGAAGGCATGAAATAAAGGTGGTATTTACACAGTTCCTTCTTTGCCTCCATGGTTTTTCCTTGGCTGTTGCTTGGCCAGAACCAGAAGCACTTGCCAGGGAGGATCTCGCTCTCGAGGAGCAGGAGCGGGATCGAGACCCTTGCCAAGGATCAGCTCGAGGCATGGGGCTTTTGAGAATTTCTTTGGCGGCCCGGGGAGTCCTCAACATCAAAGTCTCTGCAATCTCAGCGCATGCGCTGGCGGAGCCAGGCATCGACACTTGCTGCGAAAATTGAGAATAATTCACCATTTTTCACAGATTGAATCTCCATCTGATGGTTCATTGTTAACCGGCCTGTCAAATTGGTTACCCCCTGGTCTGCCAGACACAACTCTTTCTACATATCAGGAGTTGGTCTTAGCGGCAGTAAATACAGTTGAAAGCTTACCTGATTGTTCCTTTTCAAACGTAACTCGTGAACATTTCAAAGCAATTAAACAACTATCAGAAGCTGATTTAATTATCCGACGTGCGGATAAAGGGGGCGCAGTGGTGGTTTTATCAACAGACCAATATCAACATGAGATGGAAAAACATTTGAATGATCGAAAGTATTATAAACTTATGGAGACCGATCCGACTCCATGTTTGTTGGATTGTATTATATCATTAGTATCGGAAGCTCTCCAAAAGCAATGGATTACTAAACGGGAGTCTAAATTCCTTATAAATAGGTCCCCTAAAATTCCAATATTTTATCTAGTTCCTAAGATACATAAAACTCTGATTAATCCACCTGAAAGGCCTATAGTTTCATGTAGGGACTCTCTTCTTGAACCACTGTCTAAATTTTGCGACATCTTTTTACAACCTGCGGCAGCCAAAGTCCCTTCATATATTCGTGATACAGGGGATTTTTTGTTACAACTTTCGGCCTGCACTGACGTTACTATGTATAATATTTTGGTAACTTTAGATTTCAGGCCCTTTATACTAATATAAATCAAAAGGAAGCCTTGTCAGTGTTGACCTCTTTTCCACTGGATCTCCCTTCACGAATTCCTCGGACATTTCTGCTGGACCTTTTAGATTTGGTCCTCAATAATAATTATTTTTTATATCAACAAAAGTATCATTTACAAATCTTTGGAATTGCTATGGGGGCTACTGTTGCCCCTTCTATAGCAACCATTTATATGGCCTATTTTGAAGAGCTCTATGTCTATTCAGCATCTTTATTTAGATACGAAGTTTTCTGGCGAAGATTTCTTGATGATATATTTTTCATATGGTCTGGATCTGAAGCTGATCTACATTCATTTGTATCATCATTAAATACCCATATGAGCAATATCCAATTTACAGCTCAAATACAGCAAACTCAAATCCAATTTTTAGATATTACCATCAGTAAAACCTCTGAGGGTCTATCTACGTCTTTATACAGAAAACCGGTGCAATGGAACACTTTATTGAGCTTCTCAAGTTTTCATCATGCCCCTTTAAAACGGGGCTTACCATATGGCCAGTTTTTAAGGCTCCACCGAAATAGTTCATCACTGCAAGTTTTTTACCATCATGCGGAGGACTTAAGACAACGGCTGTTGATTAGAGGCTACCCTCTTTCAATCATCAAAAAAGCATTTAAACGGGCTCGTTTCTCCCATCGGGAATGGCTCCTTATTCCATCTAGGACTTCCCCAAGAATCATTGATGACAGAAGACAACATCACAGCAGTGTTCCCTTATGTAAAAGGAATCTCAAGGGTTATTTCAGTGCTACGCCGTTTTTGGTCAATTTTAGAACTGCATTCTTGTTTCAAGGAGAAACGGTTAACCATGTCCTATTCCAGGGGAGCAAATTTGAGAGATTTGGTAGTAAGAACTACATCAGTATTGGATCGTCCTCTTCTCTCACATACTGATCTGGGCCATTTCCCATGTGGCTCTTGTGTTTACTGCGAAACTAGTATCGCAGGGATTGCTTGGACAGATGTTCATACATCCATCATTTATAAATCTAAATGGCACACTACCTGCGAGTCGTCGTTTGTAGTTTATTTGATTTTATGCCCCTGTTCCCTCTATTATGTGGGACGGACCAGTCGGCCTATAAAGAAGCGTTTGGGTGAACATGCATCTCGCTTACGCTTGAAAAATCTTACAGCACCCCTGGTGGAACATTGCTTACAACGTGTACAAACTTTTCAGCAGCTCTGTTGGCGGATCCTTGACCATATCCCTCTTGATCCAAGAGAAGGTGACCGGGTCTCTAAATTACAGAAATTGGAACAGAGATGGATTTTTAAACTACAAACGGTTTCTCCTAATGGTCTCAATTCTTTCCTTGAATGGCACAGTATAATATGAATCTTATAGATCTCGATTCAAGTAATTCCTTGGGCTGAACCCTCAAATAATTTTGCCCAATCAGGAGAGGAGGTTCCCTTGATGCATAGGGTCTTTCCCACCTGATTGGTGAGTAAACTTGTCATGTCTATTGGTTTAGACTTTCTTTTGAGCTGCTTCGTCATCATCTACGTCAGACGCCAGCTTTTTTAAGCAAAATGGCTCAGCTTTTCTTGACACTGATGGCTCTGCCTTTTTCGAAGATTGAAGCTTTTCAACTACAAGCCTTTCACTTTACCTGATGCAGGGTCAAAAATATTTTAGACCCGAAACGTGTCACGTCGTATACTTTGGTTCCGGTGGTGAAAACGAGCTCGGGGCAGATTGCAGCTAAGTGATACAATTGAATTAAACAGTTTACTTTTTCTAATAATTAAAATGGAGTAATCACAGCGAGAGGGTGGTCTTGTTTCCCCCCCACTTTTGATGAGTTATACTCCGACAAAAAAAGTTAAAGGGTCTCTTCATAATACTTTTTCAGAGTTCAACTTTTGGATGGTTTTATTCTACTCTGAATAGGGTTTCTTTTGTTTTGTCGCGAGGCAAGGAAGGCAGAAACACTGTGTTCCAATGCCATCATCCTGGCTTCCCACAGGAGTTGCAGCCTTCAACATTGATGCTGGGGTGACTGGGTTGGGTGACGGAATCCATCCGTCTGTTCCGAGTACATTCGCTGGCTGCTCTGACTCCTCGGATACCCTCTGGGGACTGTGAGACCTCACACAGGACTTGCTGTGTGCATCTGATTCCCAGGATAGGGCTCTTGAGGATTTCTTCTTCTTGTGCTCTCACTCCAAGGAACCCTTGTGGAAGTGTCTGTGTGCCCGCTCGGTCACCATGGGGGCTTTACATGACTCAGAGGATCTGTGCGGGGCATTAGAGCGTGTGGCTACTGGGGATACCAAGGCTGAATCTGACCTGTGGAAGATGTCATCCTGCTTCTGCCAGTGACTCTGGATGGCCTTAGTGGACATCTTTTTGCACAGGGAGAAAATCCCTGGGTCATGGTCGGCACCTAGATACCAGAGGCAACATTTGTGTGTCGGTAAGGGATGTGTTCTTTGAGCACCGATTACACTTTCTGAAACCACTGGCCATTGTGGCAAAAAGGACCCCGGCGAGGATGAAGACCCTTGAAATGGCCAGCGGTTAGAAAAGGCACGAAACTGCGCTGGAGAAAAAAACCCTTAGTGTCTTTTATTATTTTATTTGGCTCAAGATTGGGAGCCAGTGGAGGTCATATAGGATGGGTGTGATGTGATCGGTTAGTCGGGCCTTGAAGATGATTCTGGCTCTAACATTTTGTGCTCTCTGGAGGATGTTCAAGTTCTTTATGAGAATGCCCTGTAAAGCATAGTTACTCACCTGTAACAGGTGATATCCGGGAACAGCAGGAATTTAGTCTTCACATATTGCACAGGAACGCTCCCCAGCGTCCAATAGGAAAGCTTTTGGGAGCATCCCACAGTGCCTGCGTGCTGCCTTCCCGCCTTTCGCGACTGTCCTTCTCCAGTTGAGTTTAAAGCTGAGACAAAGAGAGACGTAAAGAGAGAAAGAGAGAGAGATACAACTCCTAGGGGAGGTGGGTGGGTTGTGAAGACTAAATTCCTGCTGTTCCCGGAGATCACCTATTACAGGTGAGTAACTAAGCTATCTCCAGGAACAAGCAGGAATGTAGTCTTCACATATGGGGACTCCCTAGCTGCAGATGCCAGGGGAGAAGGACCCAGAAGTTGTGTGCCCTTGTGAAAGGGCTCCACGTCCCCCCATGGATCTCTGGCATCCTACCAGGGATGGTGGGTAGGAGTTGATTATGGAACAGGTGTTGAAGAACAGCCTGACCAAACAAGGCATCCCCGCGGGAGTCCTTGTCTAAGCAGTAATGGGCTGTGAAGGTATGAACTGAAGCCCAAATAGCTGCTCGACAGATGTCATCGATAGACACAGACTGAAGATGAGCCATAGAGGCTGCCATGGCTCTCACATTGTGAGCTGTGACATGGCCTTCAAGAGGAAGGTTTTTACTCTCATAGGCAAAAGATATACACTGTGCAATCCAGCTGGACAGTGTTCTTTTGGAGACTGGAAGTCCCAAATGACTAGGATCAAAAGCAACAAAGAGTTGAGAGGACTTTCTATGTTACTATGTCCTTTGCAAGTAAAAGGCCAAAGCCCTTTTGCAGTCCAAAGTATGAAGATTCCTTTCTGCATTTAAGACGTGAGGCCTTGGGAAGAATACAGGAAGGTAAACCGCTTCGTTTAAATGAAAAGGTGACACCACCTTTGGCATAAAGTGTGGATGAGTCCTAAGGACTACCTTATCATGATGGAACCTTGTATAAGGAGGATAAGCCACCAACGCTTGCATTTCACTGATGCGACGTGCTGATGTGATTGCAATAAGAAAGATGACCTTCCAGGAAAGGAATCTCAAAGAGGTAGTGGCTAATGGTTCAAAGGGCGGTTTCATTTAAGTCCCATGCCACCGGTGGTGGCTTAATGGGAGGCTTAGTTAAAAGAAGGCCTCTCATAAATCTCGCTATGAGAGGATGAGAGGAAATAGATTGTCCATTTAGAGGCTTGAAAGAAGCTGCAATAGCACTCAAATGAACTCTCACTGAATTGGTCTTAAGGCCTTCATTTGATAAATGAAGGAGATACTACAGTAATGATTCCAGAGGTATTGCAAGAGGGTTAAGACCCTTCTGTGAGCACCATATGGTAAACCTTTTCCACTTAAATGCATAAGAGCATCTTGTGGAAGGCTTCCTGGAAGCATAAAGGATATCCTTTACCTGCTGGGAAAGGTTAAGACCGTGAAGTTCTAGGCTTTCAGCAACCAGGCCCTGAATGCATAGACTGGGGAATGGGATGCCACAGCATCACGTCCTCTTGAGAAAGGAGATTTGGAGCAGATCCTAACTACAGAGGCGGAGCTTGAGAGAGATGTAGGAGCAGAGGGTACCACATTTGCCGTGGTCAACATGGAGCTATGAGGATCATATGACCTCTGTCTCTTTGAAGCTTGAACAGGGTTTTTGGAATTAGGGGAATGTGTGGAAAGGCATACAGGAACTCCTGACCCCAATGGAGGAGGAAAGCATCCCTGGCCTGACAACCCTGAGCCAGAATTCTGAACAGAAACAGGGAAGTTTGGCATTCAGCGGACTTGCAAAGAGGTCTATGTCCGGGGTTCCCCAAATTTGAAAGATTTTGGCCACCTGGTCTGCATGGAGAGACCATTCGTGTGGAAGCAGAACTCGACTGAAACTGTCTGCCCAAGAGTTTTGAATGCCTGGAAGATACACCGCAAGGAGATGAATCTGATCATCTTTGGCGAGGGCCCCATAGTCGCAAAGCTTTGTTGCAAAGCGACAGAGAGCCTGTTCCACCCTGCTTGTTCACGTAGAACATTGCTACTTGATTGTCCGTTTGAACTAGGACTGCCTTGTAGCTGAGCTGGGTGTGGAATACTCGAAGAGCAAGGAAAATTGCTCTGAGTTTTAGGAGGTTGATGTGTAAATAGGCCTCCTGTGGAGTCCAGGTACCCTGGGTAGAGAGGCCTTGCAGGTGGGCTCCCCAACCCACCTGTGAAGCATCTGTTGTTAGAGTGGCCTGGGGTGGGGTTGCTGAAAAGGAGACCCCACCAAATGGTTTTGGTGTGATTGCCCCACTGGAGGGACAAAATAAGGCCATCTGAGTTTGCTATTTTGTCTGACAGGCAACCTGACGCCTGAGTCTACTGAGTGGATAAATCCACTGGGCTGCCCTCATATGGAGGCGAGCATAAGGAACCACATGCACGGTGGATGCCATGTGGCCTAGCAACTCTAACATTTCCCGAGCAGTGAGGTGAGGTTTTAGCACTGCTTGGGAAGCTAACTGCACAATGCGAAGGCAGTGGGGCTGTGGAAGGCAGGCCCTTGTCTGTCTGGTATCCAGCAGAGCTCCTATAAACTCTAGGGACTGAGTGGGAGCAAGGTTGGATTTTGGGAAGTTTATGACGTCCCAAATACTGAAGGATGCGCACTGTGCGAGAGAGGGCATCCCTGGCCTCTGGCTCTGAAGGGGCTCGAATGAGCCAGTCGTCTAAGTAAGGGAAGACGATTATTCTCAGGGTGCGAAGAAATGCTGCCACCACAGCCATGCATTTTGTGAACACCCTTGGTGCAGAAGCCAGGCCAAAGGGAAGAACCCTGTATTGGTAGTGCTTCCCTTGAAACAGAAAGCGAAGGAACTTTCCGTGAGTTGGATGGATGAGAACCTGAGTGTACGCATCTTTGAGATCTAGAGAACAAAGCCAATCCTGATTCTGAAGATATGGCAGCAGAGTTCCTAGAGAAATCATTGTAAACTTCTCTTTGAACAGGAATTTGTTCAATTCTCTGAGGTCTAAAATGGGTCTGTGTCCTCCTGTTTTCTTTGGAATAAGGAAATAGGGGGAGTAAAACCCTGTATCCCGTTGGAGAATGGGTACCTCTTCTATTGCCCCTTGAGCAAGGAGCACAGTGACCTCTTGACCTAACTGGTCGTTGAGAGAGGTCTGAGAATTGAACTGTCTTACCATTGTAGGAGGGGGTATGCTGAGGAAATGAAGCTTGTACCCCTCTCTTACAACAGACAGAGTCCAATTTTCTGCTGTTATCTGACCCCATCTGGGGGCAAAATGACATAACCTTCCTGGGATGGTGGAGGGTTCTGGGCCGTTCAGGGCCAGGAAGGCAAAGTTCTCTAGATAGGAGTCAAAGCCCCTGTGGAGGCTGAGTCTGCTGAGCCGGTTGAGGCTTAGCTGCTTTTGTCTTTCTTTGTCTAGGTTGTTGCTGCTGTCCCTTTTGGGCAGATTGACCTAAACGATACCTCTGCTGGGTATAGGAGGGATAAAACTTCTTCTTACTGAAGAATGGTTTCTTATAGGATTTTTTCCTCGCAGGATCAGCTGTAGATTTAGACAATCTATCCAAAGTGATATTGTCAGGATCTATCTCATTAGCTTTTTCCTGCCAATTCTTGCCAGAGAGATTCTCTCCTGTGCAAGGAATATTCCCTAGTTTATCCTGTACCCAAATTTCCAAGTCAGATGCTTGGAGCCAGGCAATCCTACGTGCACCTATGGTAATGGCAGAGGTTCTGCTTATGCACTCAAAGCAGTCAAAGGCTGCACGATTCACAAATTTGGAAACATCCTGGGCATGTTTGAGAAGGGCGAGGTAATCTTGCCTCTTATCAGGAAAGAGAGGGCTCATAAGCTCTAAATCTCCTGTGACCTCCTTAAGGAACATTCCAATATATAAGATATAGGAACTGATCCTAGCAGAAAGCATGGAAGCCTGGAAGGTTCGACGTCCAAAGGCGTCAAGAGTCCTACACTCACGTCCTGGAGGATTAGATGCATGCCTTTTTGCACTCTTTATCCTTCTCATAGCTGATTCCACCACCATGGAATGGTGTGGTAATTGAGTCTTCTGAAACCCAGGACAAGGAGGAACTCGATACATGGTGTCGAGTCTTTGAGAGTGAGGAGATGTGGTTAGAGGTGTTTCCCACATCCTTAACATGAGATCATGCAAGATCTCATGAATAGGTAAGGTAGCTGCCTCCTTGGGAGCTTTAGGGTATTGCAGGATTTCAAATTCCTTTGCCCTTGGCTCTTTTTCAGGAGCCACTGTGATGGAAAGACCTCCGGCCATATCTCGGATAAAATCCTGAAAGGACATATCCTCTGGTGGAGACATCCTACGCTGAGGAGAAGAGGCATCCTCAGGAAGAAGTACTCTGGTATCGGCAGAGCTTTCAGAGTGTTCAGACTCATCCGAGGATTCGAAGTATCTCTGATCCGGGTGATCGTGCAAGGCACGGTACCGGTACCGATCTAAGTCGGCATCGGAGTGGTCGGCACCAGAGTCGGTGCCGGTTGAATTGTCTGAAGCGTTTTCAGGGGCATTGAGGCCGTGAGAAGAGCCGCCAGACTGCGTTCAATAGCCAAGAATCTCTGGTCTATCGACGCTGCCGATGCTTGGGTATCGGTACCGGATGAAGCGGCCGGTACCCCAGAGCATGGCACCAGTAGTTCTGCTGAGGTTGAAGCCTCGAGAACATCCTGGAGCCCCGTTAGTGCTTTGGAAGCCAAAGCCTCCTGCCGGAGCAATTTTGCCAGTGAAAGTCCGTCAAAGGCAACGCCAGAGGCATCTCGATGTCTAGAAGGAGATCTACCCTTTGAGGACCAGCTAGATTTATGTTTAGTTACCTGAGATCCATGGGAGGAAGATGAAGCCCTGGAAGACGTTGATGCTACGGAAGCTGCATCGGAGGGAAAAAGGGTGCTAAGTTTAGCATCTCGGTTTTGCCGGCCCCTTTTCGACATCATCCCACAGGCAACACACTCAGAAATAGAGTGGTCAGGACCTAAACATTTGAGGCACCACTCATGGGTGTTGGTGACGGAGATGGTACCGCCACACTTATAACACTTTTTAAAACCCGAAGCGGGTTTTTCCATTTTGAAGGAAAAAGTTGGGCCTAGTGCCCAAAATGGCACGTGGCACCTGAAGAGAAAATTACTGGAAAGACTCCAGAAGAAAGTTTTTTTTTTTTTTTTAGAAGAAAAGAAAGAACCACCGGCGGTACCCGTGTAGCGTCGAGGGAAGGCAGACGCGACCACAAAAAAGAATAGAAGGGATTTTTTTCTGCGGTGACAGGATGTCACCTGTCGGCTCCGCGGAAAACGAAGAACTGGAGGGACAGTTGGGAAAGGCGGGAAGGCAGCATGCAGGCGCTGTGGGATGCTCCCAAAATCTTTCCTATTGGACGCTGGGGAGCGTTCCCATGCTGGCTCCGTCAGTACCGACGATACCCATATGTGAAGACTACATTCCTGCTTGTTCCTGGAGATTAAGCTTTTACAGTAGTCAAAAGAGTGTGTGTGTGTGTGTGTGTGTGTGTGTGTGTGTGTGTGTGTGTGTGAGGGGGAGGGGTTATAAGGGCTTGTACTACCAATCTAAAGTCGTGGGTGTCAAGAAGTGGTTTCAGGTGCTGAATGGTCTTTAATTTGAAAAAAGATAGTTCTAGCTGTTTGCTTTATGTGAGATAGCATAGTGAGGGATTGATCAAGTATTATTCCTAAGTATTTTACCTTCCGTTTCATTGGGAGCACAATATTATTAAGGGTGATAGATTGGGGGATTGTCCAGTTTTGGTTTCTTGATATGAATAAGACGCCAGTTTTGTAAACGTTAATACTGAGATTGTTGGAGTTTAGCCAGGTTTCTGCTTGCCTGATGCAGTCTGATAAGTTGTGATAGGTGGGGTTCATTATGTCAGTAGGGAGGTACAACATAATGTCATCTGCATATATGTAATAACAGATATTAAATTTTTTGAATATGCTGGTGATTGGCCGAAGGTGTATGTTGAATAAAAGGGCGGAGAGGGCAAAGCCTTGGGGTGTTCCTTGTTCTTGTGGGAAGGTGGCAGAGGAATCTTAACCTAGCTGAACACATAGCTTACTGTCTGAGCTATATGACCTAAACCATTGAAGGGTAGTTCCAGCAAGACCAATTTGTGCTAGTCTTGAAAGGAGGGTAGGGTTTTCATTTTTTTCACCTGGCAAGGTCTTTAGATTTTTTAGGCTTTCAGCTCAATTGGAATTCAGAACCAACCTTAGATTATGATAACCACCACCCACACATTCATCGTTACTTTTACTTTTTGTCTTCCTTTAGCCCAGTCAGTGCAGTGACAGTGGCTCCCTCCAGAACATGGCTGACTTTTCCTCTTTTTCCACATAGGAAAATGTCTCCATTACATCTCCAACCTTGGCTGCTATTTTCTATATGGCAACATACAACAGTATCTGTGATCCACTGAACCAACTCCAATAAAGCATAGTTACTCACCTGTAACAGGTGATCTCCGGGAACAGCAGGAATTTAGTCCTCACATATGGGTATCGTCGGTACCGACGGAGCCTGCACGGGAAAGCTCCCCAGAGTCCAATTAGAAAGCTTTTGGGAGCATCCCACAGCGCCTGCGTGCTGCCTTCCCGCCTTTCCCAACTGCCTCTCTCCAGTTGAGTTTTAAAGCTGAGACAAAGAGAGAGAGAGAGAGAGGGAAAGGAAAGAGATAGAGAGATACAACTCCTAGGGGAGGTGGGTGGGTTGTGAGGACTAAATTCCTGCTGTTCCTGGAGAACACCTGTTACAGGTGAGTAACTATGCTATCTCCAGGAACAAGCAGGAATGTAGTCATCACATATGGGGACTTCCTAGCTTTAGGTGCCAGGGAGAGACCCCAGAAGTTGTGTGTCCCTGAACAGGGCTCCACTTCCCCCCCCATGGATCTCTGGAATCCTACCAGGGATGGCGGGTAGGAGTTGATTAGGTATGGAATAGGTGTTGGAGAACAGCCTGACCAAACAAGGCATCCCGGCGGGGGTCCCTGTCCAAGCAGTAATGGGCTGTGAAGGTATGAACCGAGACCTAAGTGGCTGCTTGACAGATGTCGTTGATAGACACAGAGTGCAGATGAGCCATTGAGGCTGCCATGGCTCTCACATTGTGAGCTGTGACATGGCCCTCCAGAGAAAGGTTCTTACTCTGATAGGCGAAGGAAATACACTGAGCAATCCAGTTAGACAGTGTTCTCTTGGTGACTGAAAGTCCCAAATGAGAAGGATCAAAAGCAACAAAGAGTTGAGAGGACTTTGTATGTTGCTGTGTTCTTTGTAAGTAAAAAGCTAAAGCTCTTTTACAGTCCAAGGTATGAAGACTCCTCTCTACATTTGAGCCATGAGGCCTTGGAAAAAACACAGGTAGGTAGACTGCTTGGTTCAGATGACAAGGCGAGACCACCTTTGGCATAAAGTGTGGATGAGTCCTAAGGACTACCTTGTCATGATGGAACCTTGTATAAGGTGGATCAGCTACTAGAGCTTGCAACTCACTAATGCGGCGTGTTGATGTGATTGCAATGAGAAAGATAACCTTCCAAGAAAGGAATTTCAAGGAGGTAGTAGCTCAAGGTTCGAAAGGTGGCTTCATGAGCTGCCCAAGAACCAGGTTTAAGTCCCATGCCACCGGTGGTGGCCTAATGGGAGGTTTAGTTAGAAGAAGGCCTCTCATAAATCTTGCTATAAGAGGATGAGAGGAAATAGGCTGTCCATTTAGATGCTTAAAAGAGTAGTTACTCACCTGTAACAGGTGTTCTTCAGGAGCAGCAGGAATCAGTCCTCACATATGGGTGTCATCGGCGCTGATGAAGCCTCAGCGGAGCATTTCCCCAGCTTTCTATGAAAGCCTTTGGGAATGCAGGCACGCATGCGCGGTTCCCTTCCCGCCTAAAGGTGCCATCTTACCTCAGTCAAATTACATAGCTAAGAACAGCACACAAAAATGAAAAAAGAAACTATGTACAAATGCAACTCCAAGGGGAGAAGGGAGGGTTGTGAGGACTGATTCCTGCTGCTCCTGGAGAACACCTGTTACTGGTGAGTAACTACTCTTTCTCCAGGACCGAGCAGGAAGTCAGTCCTCACATATGGGTGACTCCCTAGCTCTGGGCTACCGAGGAACCCAGGCTGAACAAAAGAACTCCCTCTAGTCCCAGCTGCAAAGAAAGGCTTTTCAAGGACACAACCACCACCGGTAGCCCAACAGAGGGCAGGAGTTGCCAAAACCTCAAAGAGATTCCGGAGTACTGCCTGGCCAAAAGCACTGTCTCTCTCCAGGCAGTAATGGGCCACAAAAGTCTGGCTTGAAGACCTAGTTGCAGCATTGCAGATGTCTACCAAGGGCACAGAGCGGAGATGAGCCACTGAGGCAGCCATTGCCCTGACACGGTGGGCCGTGACCCTACCCTGCAAAGGAAGGTCAGCCGCCTTATAAGCCCAGGTGATACAGTCAGCTACCCAGGTGGACAAGGTACGCTTGGACACAGCCAACCCCAACTTATTGGGGTCAAAGGATACGAAGAGCTGAGTAGCCCTTCTATGCCCCTGCGTACGCTCAAGGTAGAAGGATAAGGCCCTCCTACAGTCCATGGTATGCAGAACTGCTTCAGCCTGGCTTGCATGAGGCCTAGGGAAGAATGTTGGAAGAACCACCTCCTGATTGAGGTGGAAAGAGGAGACAACCTTTGGGAGGAACTTCGGGTGAGTCCTGAGGACTACCCTGTTCCTATAAATCCTGGTGTAAGGCCTGTCACAGACCAGGGCCTGAAGGTCACTTACTCGCCTAGCTGAGGTAAGGGCTATCAGGAAGAGTGTCTTCCAGGAGAGGAAGCATAGTGGACAAGTAGCCATCGGCTCAAAAGGAGGGCGAGTCAGTTGCTGCAAGACCACATTCAGCTCCCACTCAGGGGCAGGACGACGGATGGGAGGCTTGAGCAAAAGCAAGCTCCTGAGAAAGCGGGACACCAAGGGGTGACCAGATAGAGATTGTCCCTCTACCAATGAGTGGTGAGCTGTTAGAGCTGAGAGGTGTACCCAAACAGAATTGGACTTAAGTCCCTGATTAGATAAGTGCAGTAAGTACTGAAGAACTACTGGCACAGTACAGGAGAAAGGATCCTCTGTATGTAGGTGGCACCACACAGAAAATCTCTTCCACTTGAGAGCATAGGTTTTCCTAGTGGACTGTTTCCTAGAGGCTAGGACAACCTCCTCAACTTCCTGAGGCAGGCCCCAGGGAGCCAAAACTACCCTTGCAGCCTCCAGGCCATCAAATTGAGAGACTTGAGATTGGGGTGAAGAAGGGAACCCTGGTCCTGTGTGAGAAGGTCGGGTTGCACCCTCAGAGGTAGTGGAGAATCCACCGCCAGTTGAAGCAGAAGAAGAAACCAAGGCTGTCTCGGCCACCTGGGAACTACCAGCAGGACCGAGGCCTTGTCCTGGAGAATCTTGAATAGGGTTCGGGCCACCAAGGGCGTGGGAGGAAACGCAGAGAGGAGGCCCTGAGACCAAGATATCAGAAAAGCATCTGCTGCTATCCGCAGAGGATGTGGTTGCCTGGAGCAGAACTTTGGCAGTTGCTTGTTGATGGGGCTGGCAAAAGAGATCCATCAGAGGGAGACCCCATTTCAGGAAGATCTTCTGAACTACTGAAGGATGCAGTTGCCACTCATGGGGCTGCAGTATCCTGCTCAATCTGTCTGCCAGGTAGTTGTCCTGGCCTGGAAGGTACACAGCCCTGAGGAGCATGTTGTGCCTGAGGGCAAAAGAACAAAGGTCCTGAGCTTCCCGACAAAGGATCCGGGACCCAGTTCCGCCCTATTTGTTCACATAAAACATGGCAACTTGGTTGTCTGTCTGAATCAGGACAGACTGTTGAGCTAGGGTAGGAGTGAAAGCTTTGAGTGCTAATCGAATAGCTCTGAGTTCTAGGAGATTGATCTGCTGTGCAGTCTCCCAGGGAGACCACAGACCCTGGGTGCACTTGCCCAGACAATGCGCTCCCCAGCCTTGCAGGGAGGCATCTGTTGTGAGAATCACTGTGTAACCTGGAATCTGAAAGGGCACCCCTTTCAGCAGATTGGGTGGGTGTAGCCACCAGCTGAGGGAGTGCAGAAATGGTTTGGACACCCTTATCCTGTCTCTGAGGCTGCCAGTGGCCTGTGACCACTGAGTCCGAAGGCACCACTGTGCAGGTCTCATATGGAGCCTGGCATTGGGGGTCACATGTACTGTCGAAGCCATGTGGCCGAGAAGCCTCAGGCAGAGTCTGGCGGAGACTAGGGACCTGCTGAGAAACTGATTTGCCAAGGTCATCAACCGTTGGGCCCTGTCTGCTGGCAAGAAAGCCTTTGCCAGCAGAGAGTCCAGTCTTGCTCCTATGAACTCCAAGTTTTGGGAGGGGAGCAAAGTGGACTTTACGAAGTTTATGACAAACCCTAGGCATTGTAGAAGAGCAATGGTCCTGAGGGTGGCTTGATTGGCCTCCTGACCTGTCTGGCCCCTGATGAGCCAGTCATCCAGATAGGGGAAGACAAATATGCCCTGATTTCTCAGGTAGGCCGCCACCACTGCTAAGCACTTTGTAAAGACTCTGGGGGCGGAGGTGAGGCCGAAAGGCAGCACTCTGTACTGATAATGGCTTCCTCCCATAATGAACCCGAGGTACTTTCTGTGGTCTGGATGAATGAGGATGTGAGTGTACGCATCCTTTAGATCTAAGGAGCATAGCCAATCTCCCTGCTGGAGGTAGGGCAGAAGGGTTCCAAGAGTAAGCATCTTGAACTTTTCCTTCACTAGGAACTTGTTGAGGTTCCTGAGGTCCAGAATGGGTCGAAGGCCATCGGTTCTTTTGGGCACCAGGAAATACCTGGAGTAGAATCCATGACCTTGTAAGTGGGGAGGCACAGGCTCCACTGCCCTGTCCACCAACAGACCCTGAAGCTCCTGACAGAGAAGGTCTGTGTGTAGAGGAGGCCTTGGAGGCTCCCCTGGAAAATATGGGGGTGGCAGTCGGAGGAAATGGCAGGCATATGCCCTGTGGATGATGTCCAGCACCCAACTGTCCCCGGTGATAAGGGGCCACTGGTGGGCAAAGAGGGCGAGACAACCTCCTGTGCAGAGTTGGGAGAACAGTGGAGGAGAGGCTATGCTCAAGGAGTCAAAAGCCCCCACCCTGCTGAGTGGTAGCAGGGGCCTGAGGCTTGGGGGTCCTCTGCCTACGGGGCCCATTACCCTGGCCCTTGGCTTGCTGACCCTTCTTTTTATGAGAAGGAGCAGAGGTCTTCCTCGACAGCCTTGTCTGGGTGAGGTGCTCGGTCTCGAGCTGAGCGGCCTTCTCGGTCATGGGCTTGCCAAACAGGTTTTCACTTCGGCAAGGGACATCGACCAACTTGTCCTGAATCCATGGCTCGAGGTCCGATGATTGCAGCCATGCCTGGCATCAAGCCGCGATGCCGGCTGCCGCAACTCGGGCCGAAGCCTCGAAGCCATCGTAGGCGGCGCGGGACATGAACTTCGAGCAGTCTCAAATCCCCGAGGACAAGGACTTCAATCTCTGCAAGGGATCCCCAGAGAAACCAGCAGAGAATCCGGCCAACTCCTTGGCCAGATCCCGCAAGTACATGCCCATGTACAGCTGGTAAGACTGGACACGGCAAGCAAGCATCGAGCCCTGAAAACACTTTCTACCGACGCCATCTAGGTTTCGGGCCTCCCTACCAGGAGGCACCGCGGAGTGCATCTTCTGACTCTTGAGACGATGCATGGCCGATTCCACAACCATGGAATGGTGTGGTAGCTGTGCTTTCTGAAAACCAGGGCTCTTACGGAGCCGATAGATTGAATCGACCCGCTTGTTAAGAACCAGCGCCGAGGCCGGTGACTCCCACATACGGAAGAGGAGCCGTTCCAGCAACGGAGGAACCGGGACAGTAAAGGCCTCCTTCGGAGGAGAGTCATACTGCAGCGCCTCGAGCTCTTCAGCTCGAGGCTCTTTCTCGGGATCCGCCGGAATAGCCAAGGCAGTGGCCATATCCCAGACGAACTCCGAGAACCGTGTGTCCTCTGGGGGGGAGCTACTCTGGGGCTCAGACTGCGGAGAGTCCGAAGGGACACACCGAGTCTTAAAGGTGTCAGGAGACTCCTCGTCCTCCGTCTCCCAAGAAGACTCATCCGAGGAAGAGTAGGGGTCTGACCCCGCGGGGCCCTGGAGCACCCACCCAGACGCCGGAAGCACCTGCGTCGACGCCCTCGGTCCCGAACGGGGAGGTCGAGGGGGACCGCGACCGAGGTCGACTCCGAGCCACGATGGACTCGAGTATCGGCTCGGTCTCCGGGGACAACTTTGACGTCGATGTCCCGGTGATCGGGGCAGATGCGCCAGACAGGCTGGCCATCAGCGCCCGCTGCTGCTCCATGAAGGCATACATTCTGCTCTCTAAGGCTGTCATCCTGAGACTCAGCTCGGGAGACGCAGCAGCCACCGACTCGGGCCCTGGTGGCGCCGGGCCCGACGTCGGCTCCCTGGGAGGAGTGTTCACGAGGACTACGGGGCTTACGTATCCAGCCGACTCCGGTTCCACACGAGGAACTTTGGCAGGCTTCTCCGGTTCCACAGGCCCGGGGCGACGGTCGGGGGTCTTAGACCTGGCCCTCGAGGAGCCAGGGACCTCTTCCGATGACGCCCTCGCGAGCCGTTTCTTCCTCTTGCGTTCCCGGTCGGGGGACCCCCTGTCCGAGGAGCTTCGACGGCCCTCGGGATTGGAATTCCGAGATGTTGAGGCCTCAGACGAGGTCCGGGCCCGGCCAGAGGCTGAGTCCGAGAAAAGCCTTTCCTTTTGCTGCTGGCGACTTCGTAGTGCTTTGGAAGACATTTTTCTACAGGCACCGCACGACTTAGGATCGTGGTCGGGGCCAAGGCACCGAAGGCAGCAGTCGTGTGTGTCGGTGAGAGACATTAGTTTCTTACACCGATCACACTTCTTAAAACCACTGGAAGCCATCGGGGAAAAAAAAAAAAAGTCCCCGCGAGGTCAAAAGACCGGCCTTCCAGGGAAAAAGAGAAAAAAGGGCGCGAACGCCAGCCACGAAGGGCAAAAACCCAAAAAGAGGAATCGGGCTCGATACCGGTGTACCGAACCGGCGGGAGGGGAACCGGCATCAAAACTGGAAGAAAAAAAAGCAAAAAAAAAAATTGCTGAAAAATCTACTTTTAACCAGGAAAACTGGACACACGTCCGGTGGGCTTCACGGAAAAAAAGAGACTGAGGTAAGATGGCACCTTTAGGCGGGAAGGGAACCGCACATGTGTGCCTACATTCCCAAAGGCTTTCATAGAAAGCTGGGGAAATGCTCCGCTGGGGCTTCATTGGCGCCGATGACACCCATATGTGAAGAATGACTTCCTGCTTGGTCCTGGAGAAGGAGCTGCAATAGCACACAAATGGACTCTTACTGAATTAGTCTTAAGACCTGCATTGGATAAATGAAGGAGATACTCCAGCAATGATTCCAGAGGTATCTCAAGGGGGTTAAGACCCTTTTGCGAACACCATATGGTATACCTTTTCCACTTAAAAGCAAGAGTGTCTTGTGGAAGGTTTCCTGGAAGTAAGAAGTATATCTTTTACTTGCTGAGGGAGATTAAGATCATGGAGACCTAGGCCTTCAGCAACCAAGCCCTGAGACGCAGAGATTGGGGATTGGGATGCCATAACATTCCGTCCTCCTGAGATAGGAGATCTGGAGCAGACCCTAACTCCAGGGAGGGAGCTTGAGAGAGATGTAGAAGCAGAGGGTACCACACTTGCCGTGGCCAATGTGGAGCTATGAGAATCATATGGTCTCCGTCTCTCTGAAGCTTGAACAGGGTTTTGGGAATTAGGGGAATGGGTGGAAAGGCATACAGGAAGTCTTGACCCCAGTAAAGGAGGAAAGCATCCCTGGCCTGAGCCCCCTGAGCCAGAATTCTGGAACAGAACCGGGGAAGTTTGGCATTCCACAGACTTGCAAAGAGGTCTATGTCTGGGGTTCCCCAAAGTTGAAATATCCTGGCCACCTGGTCTGCATGCAGAGACCACTCGTGTGGAAGCAGAACTCGACTGAGTCTGTCTGCCCAAGAGTTTTGAATGCCTGGAAGATACACTGCCAGAAGATGAATCTGATGCTCTCTGGCGAGGGCCAATAGTCGCAAAGCTTCGTTGCAAAGCGACAGAGAGCCTGTTCCCCCCTGCTTGTTCACACAGAACATGGCTACCTGATTACCCGTATGAATGAGGACTGTCTTGAAGCTGAGCAGGGTGTGGAACACTCGCAGAGCAAGGAAGATTGCTCTGAGCTCCAAGAGATTGATATGTAGATGACTCTCCTGTGGAGACCAGGTGCCCTGGGTGGAGAGGTCTTGCAGATAAGCTCCCCAACCCATTGGAGAAGCATCTGTTGTGAGAGTTACTTGGGGTAAGGGATGTTGAAAAGGGGACCCCTGCAACAGGTTTTGAGTGGACTTCCACCACTGGAGGGACAAAATAAGGCGACTTGTGTTTGCTATTTTGTCTGACAGGCATCCTGATGCCTGGGTCCATTAAGTGGATAAAGTCCACTGGGCTGCCCTCATATGGAGGCGAGCATAGGGAACCACATGTACAGTGGCCTAGTAGTTGTAACATTTCTCGAGCAGTGAGATGAGGCTTTAGCACTGCTTGAGAAGCTAACTGCACCATGCGAAGGCAGCAGGCCTGAGGGAGATAGGCCCTTGCCTTTCTGGTGTCCAGCAAAGCTCCTATGAACTCTAAAGACTGAATGGGAGTTAGACTGGATTTTGGGATGTTTATTACAAGACCCAAATACTGAAGGAAAAGGTTATTGTGCAGGATAGAGAAGTCCTGGCCTCTGACTCTGTTGGGGCTCAAATGAGCCAGTCGTCTAAGTAGGGGAAGACGAATATCCCTAGAGTGCGGAGAAATGCTGCCACGACAGCCATGCATTTCGTGAACACCCTTGGTGCTGAGGCCAGGCCAAAAGGAAGCACCCTGTATTGGTAGTGCTTTCCTTGAAAAACGAACCGAAGGCACCTTCTGTGGGTTGGATTAATGAGGACATGGGTGTACGCATCCTTGAGATCTAGAGAACAAAGCCAATCCTGACTGAAGGTATGGCAGCAGAGACCCGAGAGAAATCATTTTGAATTTCTCTTTGACAAGGAATTTGTTCAATTCTCTGAGGTCTAAGATAGGTCTGTATCCCCCTGTTTTCTTTGGAATAAGGAAATAAAGGGGAGTAGAACCCTGTACCGTGCTGATGAATGGGTACTTCTTCTATTGCCCCTTGGGCAAGAATAGCGACCTCCTGCTCTAACAGGTTGATGAGAGAGGTCGGAGAATTGAAATGCCTTACTATTGTGTGAGGGGGCATGCTTGAAAAATGAAGCTTGTACCCCTCCTTTATGATGGAGAGTGTCCAAAGCTCTGCTGTTATCTGCCCCCATTTGGGGGCAAAGTGACATAACCTTCCTGGAATGGTGGAAGGCTCTGGTCCCCCGAAAGTCAAAGGCCTTGTGAAGGCTGAGACTGCTGTGACGGCTGAGGCTTAGCAGTCTTTGCTTTCTTCTGTTTGTGTGGTTGCTGACCCACCTGCCGAATGTGCCTGCTGAGCATAGGCAGAATAATATCTTTTCTTCTTAGAAAAGAATGGTTTCTTGAAAGATTTTTTTCTAGCAGGATCAGCTATGGACTTGGATAATCTATCCAAGGTGGAATTTTTAGCATCCATCTCATTGGGTTTTTCTTGCCGATCTCTACCAAACAGGTTCTCACCAGTACAAGGGATGTTTCCCAATTTGTCTTGTACCCAGAGCTCCAGATCAGATGCCTGGAGCCAAGTAATTCTACATGCACCCATGGCAATAGCAGAGGTCCTACTTATGCACTCAAAGCAGTCAAAGGCTGCACGGTTGGCAAATTTATTAACATCTTGGGCATATTTGACCAGAGTGAGAAAATCCTGTCTTCTATCCTCAGGAAGAATAGGACTTAAAGCTTCTAAATCATCTGTGACCTCCTTCAGGAACATTCCCATGTAGAGACTATAGGAAATGATCCTGGCAGAAAGCATGGAAGCTTGGAAGACCAGACGTCCAAAAGCATCCAGGGCAGTGGCGTAGCGTGAGTTGTCAGCACCCGGGGCAAGGCAAGTAATTTGCGCCCCCTAACCCATGGATTTTAGCACTCGAGTCTCTTCCACTAGATTAGTTAAAGAAACCCTTACCCCCTAAGCACATGTATTGTTTGTTATGAAAATACTGATGTAATTAAAGTAAAATGCATCTAAATACAAGTTTATTTTCAAACACTTTATTGAGTGCGAACATGCATTACACATTCTCCACATTTTCAGCAGGTCTATGAATACAAATCTACAAATGTAGTAACCTAGCATGGGCCATGCTATTATATGTCATCTCACAACCATCGTAAACTACAAAAAATATCAAGAACAAAAACTAAACATCAAAATGGAACCATACCCTGGAGATGATCCAAGACTGGGCTAGATGGAGCCAACTTCCTCAATCCTGTACCTCTAATTGTAATTCTTTAATAGAAGTGCAAGATATCAATCTGTATATAATATACAGATTAATTTAAAATTCGCCTGCTTTTAATTAGCGCAAATTTTTCAACAACGGAATTGAAATCTACATTAAAGTCTCTCTCAATGGACAGTATTGCTAGATTACTCAGTCTTTCTTGGCTCATTGTAGATCTCTGATATGTTTTAATTAGTTTAAGTTTTGAGAAACTTCTTTCACAACTCGCTGTAGAAACAGTGATAGTAAGAAAGATTCTTAATGTGACAACAAAGTTAGTTAAACTTTCTTGCAGCTTCCACTTATACACCCAGCGAAGCAAATCTAAAGCTGACCAGTTTGCAACCTGCTCATCAGGATTGACCTCCTTATACAAGATAATGTGGTGCCGAAGTAGAGTTATTTCGGTGAGCATAGATGCAGCATTCAATTCTGTGTACTGAGCACACGTGTGCTGAATTTGTTTCTTAATAAAATCATCTTTTCCAGTATCCAACAATGTTTGGATTTGCAAAAAAGCAAATCGCTGGTGCAGCATATTCATCTGCGTAGTACGTTTTTTAATTTCTGCCTGAAGCTGATCAATTGCTTCCAGTTGTTCTCTGCTTGTTTCCTGTATTAAGGTCAAGCCAGCATCGCAACTGTTCTCACCATCCATCTTCTTGCGTCTTCCAACTCTTCTCTCTGTAGGTATGCAATAGGTTTTGCATACCTGCAGAGCTTTCTCAGTTGCCTTTGACACTAGACTATCACGTTTTTCATGACAAAATAAAGCCAATGCTTTTAACTTTTGCACGCATTGATCAAGCGCAAGTCCTTCTTGCTGCAGGTAGATCTGAGTATCATTTACTTCGGTTAGTACTGGGTTCCAAAAATGCAAGAAAGAGAAAAAAACATATGTCATTATGCAAACTAAAAGACTTCCTGCATCACCCCTGGTTTCAGAGGTTTCTTCCGGCCCATCTCTCAACGCTTCCAAAGCGTCTATTATTTTCTCAGTGTGTTCAGCAAGTACGCATACAGCTTCATGCGTTGAACTCCATCTTGTGTTACACGATCGCTTTACACGAATTGGTACATGTTTCTTAAGGATATCCCACCTGTGGGTGGAGCTTGAGAAAAATGAATACACCTTTTCCACAGTGCCAAAGAAAGTAACAGACTTTGTCCCAACACCAACTGCATGCATCCCAGCAAGATTGAGCGAGTGATTGTTACATGGCACAAACATTGCTTTGGGATTCATATCCAAAATACGTTTTTGTACACCACTATTGTGTCCAGCCATAGTCGCAGCATTGTCGTATCCCTGGCCGTAGCAATGCTCTAGTTTAAGACCATCAGCTTGCAACTTGTCACAAATTTGTTTTGTAATGACATCAGCTGATTTCCCATATAACTGAATAAAGTCAATGAAAGACTCTGTCACATGGACTCCTGAATCTTCAATATGCACATATCGAATCACTTGGGACATTTGGTCAGTGTGTGAAATATCAGGAGTGCTATCAAACATTATAGCAAAATACTTGGCCTTTATGATATTTTGAAAGATGACTGTTCGAATGTGATCGCCGAGCAGGCTAATAAACTCATTCTGGCTCTGTGGAGAGAGATAGGACACAATGTAACCATCTGTGCGTTGTACTCTGTGAAGATGTTGTTTGGCAACTGGGTCATATTTGGCGAGTAACTTGAAAGTTTCTAAGAAATTTCCACAGTTAACATCTGTATTTAAATCTTCAGAGTGACCACGTAAGGGTAAGGTTTGCCTGGCTAGATACAGAACACAATCAAGTATTCTGACTAAGATTGCCTTCCATTTTTCAAATGACCTCTGTTGTGCAAGCTGGGCAGCAGCATCAATAGTCTCCTGTTTATGCAGCCGCATTTCTAATTCTTTCCATATTGTAAATGCACTCAAGTGATATGAACTGCGCTCATGCTCTAGTAATCTAGGGCTTAACTTTCTCCATGCATTAAATCCACTTGACTTTCCAAATGAACTTTTCCCTTTAGCCTTCTGAAAAAGCATGCAAGGAAAGCAATATGCAGCATTGTTTACAGGAGAAAACACCAACCATGTCCTTAACATAGTCTCACCATTCTCCAAATGTATGTAGAACCAATCCTTGGAAAATGACCTGCCATTACTGTCTCTTGGAAACCATGCGTCCTTATTCTGCAGTTCCTCTGTCCCTCGCCTGACAAGTTCAGTTTTCAAGGTTTCATCCATGGTTTCAGGCCAATAGCCAATATCAGTATAAACTTTTTGGTCAATATTTTCTGGCAGATTTGGCTGAGTATAAACATCCTTAGATGAAACTGTCTCTGCTTCTAATGCAGGAACAGGAATGTCTACCGACACAGGATCAGGATTATGAGTCTCCTGTGGTGCTGCTGATGGTCCTGCTGTAATTTCAGCAGTACTCACCAAAAACCGGTGAAGGCTTCCAGCTAACTTAGCTTGTTGCTCTGTCTCTATCTTTCTCCTTTTCCTGCCTTGTGCACCAGATTCTTTTTTGTATGGCATGATATAGGTGTAGTATTCTGTTAAAATTCTAAAAAAAGAAAAAAAAGAAAATCACTTTCTTGCCTTGCTGCACTTTTAGCACCCCTTCATTGTATAACCATTTCTTTACTCTTAACATAATGTTTATTCACCTTCATGCCTATTGCCTTACTCTTTCAGCAAAAAAAATAAATAAATTAAAGGTTGCTAGACCCACTGGCTTACATCAACTTATGTTGAGCTGGAGCAGCTACATATGGATCGAAATCTGTCTCGTCACTGTTGAACCAACCAAACTTCAATCCATCTGGTCAGCTCAACATGCCAGTCTTGACCTGCAGACCGGGAACATCCCAAAGGAACTTCAGTTTTGGAGATGCTCTGCTAGCACTACACAGCCAGCCCACTGAGCTCAGTACTATTCCAGTCAGTCCTGACTCCTGTCACTCGTGACTCCTATCCTACCTTTTTTTTCACCGGCTGTCCCGGACCCGATCACAGCAGTCAGCAGGCTAGGCCTGGCACCCCCCCCCCCTCCACAGTGGGCGGCGACCCGGCGGCTCGGATCGGATTCGCACAGCCAGCACTGCAGAGAGCTGCGAGTGCGAGCGCGCCCCCCATGTTGCGCCCGGTGCGGCCAGCACCCCCCTGCACCCCCCACGCTATGCCTCTGATCCAGGGTTCTGTACTCACGTCCTGGAGGATTAGAGGCATGCCTCTTTGCACTCTTGATCCTTCTCATAGCTGATTCCACTACAATACAGTGGTGAGGAAGCTAAGTCTTTTGGAAACCAGGACAAGGAGGGACTCGATACATAGTATCCAGTCTGCGAGAATGAGGAGAGGTGGTAAGAGGTGTCTCCCACATCCTTAACATGAGATCATATAAAATCTCATGAATGGGCAAGGTAGCTGCCTCCTTAGGAGTTTTGGGATATTGTAGAATTTCCAACTCCTTGGCCCTTGGTTCTGTTTCAGGGGCCACAGTACAGACCCCGAGCCACTTCCCTGATAAAATCCTGGAAGGAAATATCCTCTGGAGGAGACATCCTGCGCTTAGGGGAGGAGGGCTCCTCTGGGAGAAGCATTCGTGCATCGACAGAACTGTCAGAATCCTCAGATTCTTCTGAGGACTGTCAGACGGCTGCCTGGGTGAGAATCTTCACAGTCTTGGCAAGTGCATATATCTATATGATTTGCAAGGGATTGTGGGCAATGCAGTTCATTCACACCAGACACAGCTGCTCACAATAATTAGTTGTGCTTTTGGGTAAAGCCAATAAGATATTTATTTATGGGGTTATTTCTCCCAACACAGATATGCTTGGTAGCACATAAATCAGGTTACTTGCTTTCAGTGTTAAACTTGGAAAAAACAAAATAAGGAAAACAACATTTTAACTTATCAGGCAATCAAAAGCAAAAGAAATAAGACCTGGTTGATAACAAACTGGTCTTTTCTGTAGGCTTAGCTAATATCCTCTTAGCAAGTATCAAACAACAAACCAAAAGCCACAAAGAAAGAAAAAAACTGTTCTTTTCAGGTTAACTTCTTATATCTTCCCACATAGATTCAGAAGTGATTCTCTGCTAGCTCACAAGCAATTAGGTAAGGCTCAATTGCTAGCAGTTATCCAGTTGAAACCCCTTAGCTGGCTTGCTTTCTACTGCGTGGGTCAAATCCTGCTTCAGGAGCTTTCCTGAGTAGATTAAAGAACAAGTTTGTATTTCTTTGTGATGGTTGCTGTACTTTATAACAGAAAGTTACCAAAGGAGTTTAGACAGAGAGCAGTCCATGTAAACAGAATCTTCATCTGCTACCATTTCCCCTTCTTCAACAAGCATGGGTTCAATATCATGGATTGGCACAGATGAATCTCTCAATGGAGCACTTTCAGGAGAATACTTGTTTCCCTGCTGTCTTTCAAGGTTATAGCTAGGGCATAGATCAGTGTTCATACCTGAGCTTCCATTGCTGTTAGAGTTCCTCTCTATATAGCCTGGCCAGTATGTAGTCCAGTTCTTATGTCCAGCCTTCCAATCCAGATCCCTGGACACTGGATCTCTCTTCACATACCTTCTGGCACGGGTCTTAGGGTCCCTTCCACGTGTAGCCGTCTCTCTCACAGGTACCATCTGGAGATTCCTAGCTCTGCAGCACCATTCCTCTGGCTTTCCCCAGTCCAATGGTGTATGCTGGCCCTTGGAATGCCTCCCAGTATACGTACTGTTCTGGACTCTTCTAGACCTCTTAAAGGCTTTTCTCCTCCTTCTTCCAAAGGGTTTCTTTCCCTCTCTGTCCGTCCGGTTTGGCTTCTGCTTCTGATGATCCTCCTGATGATGAAGATGATCAAGCTCAAGCTGATTCTCAGGATAAGGATAATTCTCTGTAGAATAAACTCTACCTTTATTCTGCCTAGATGAGTGCTCCCCCCTAATACAGCGCAGCTGTGCTGAATCAGGCCCTGCCCTTTGAGATGAGTGCTTAGGGATTACCTCATAGCCCTCCTGATTGAACACACATTTCCCCACTTCAGCTCATCTAATGGCTGTTGGAAACCTGGTGCATTCTGGGACTGGTAGTCTTTTATGGGAAAATTCTGTTTTCTTATTTCTACCAGAACTGACAGGTTGCTTGTTCAGAGTCACTTCACCTTTTCTATAGCTCCTTCCTGAGCTATAATAAGCTTCCTTATCACAGGACTCAAAGTACCGTCTGTCCGGATGCTCTTGAAGAGCCCAATACCCGTACCGACCGAAGTCGGTACCGGGAGTAACCGGTACCAGAGGGCATTGGATGGCTGGGTACCGGCAAAGCAGACACCGATGCTGATGCTATCGGTACTGGTACCGATGCCGGGGCTGGTACCGTCCAAATTGTCTGTCGCGGTTCCGAGGGCGTCGATGCTGCAAGGAGAGCTGCCAGACTGCGCTCAATAGCCAGGACTCTCTGGTCTATCGACGCTGCCGATGCCTGGATGTCGGTACCGGAGAAGACTGCCGGTACCCCAGAGCATGGCACCAGTAGTTCTGCCGAGGTCGAGGCCTCGAGAACATCCTGGAGCCCCGATGCTTTGGAAGCCGAAGCATCCCGCCAGGGCAATTTTGCCGGTGCAGAATCCTCAAGGGCAACGCCAGAGGCATCTCGATGCTTAGAAGGCGGATCTACCCTTTGAGGACCGGCTGAACTTATGTTTAGTTACCTGAAATCCACGGGAGGAAGAGGAAGCCCAGGAAGACGTCGATGCCACCAAAGCTGCATCAGAGAGAAACAGGGTACTGAGCTTAGCTGCTCGGTTCTGCCGACCTCTTTTAGACATCATGGCGCAGGACATACAATCCATGATGGAGTGGTCAGGACCTAAACATTTTAGACACCATTCATGGGTGTCGGTGACGGAAATGGTACCGTCACACTTGGTGCACTTTTTGAAACCTGAGGCAGGTTTCTCCATGGTAAGAAAACATTTTTGGGCAAGGTGCGTGCACCTGAAGAAAAATAGGACAAATGTAGAATATTTTTTTTTTTAAAGACAGAAAATAAGAAGAAAAAAACGGTGGTACCGGTAAAGCGTTGAGGAAGGCAGACGCGACCACAAAAAAGAAAGAAATAAAGAAGAATTCTTCTGCGGTGACAGGAACAACGACCTGCTGGCTCCGCGGAAAAAGAAGAACTGGAGAGAGGCAGTTGGGAAAGGCGGGAAGGCAGCACGCAGGCGCTGTGGGATGCTCCCAAAAGCTTTCTAATTGGACACTGGGGAGCGTTCCTGCGCAGGCTCAGTCGGTACCGACGATACCCATATGTGATGACTACATTCCTGCTTGTTCCTGGAGATTCACAAATGTACTGTTTCCTTTTCCATCGACAAGTAGGTGGCATCACATTTTTGCCGGGACTGAACAGCTCTCACAGCTCAGAACTTACTGTTCTCACATTCAGTCTCCTCAGCTTTGTTTTTCTCTGCTGAAACAGATGCAAAACCAAGCTTTCCTCACAAAATTACTTTTGTCTTCAAATTACAAGTACTCCAATGATTTTTTTTCATCAATTTCATTTTATTTATGTGACAGAAAAATCCAGAACTTTGACACTCCGAATGCTTAATCTGCTTAGCCATGAATTATAACCAGAATGACTGCAAACACTGTGTACGCATATCTCCTGGATTATATCCCATAAACTCAAATAGCACAGGTACACTAAAAAATTTTTTTTTAAACTGCCTCTAATGTTTCGATTGATTTTTACGTTTTTTGGTGCGCTGAATCCAAATCTGGTAACCAATTTGCTCCATCACGTACATATTTTTTGCTACATTGGGTTAGCAGTTTGAGGTGAACGTTTCAGATTGAGTGCGATCGAGATAAAAGTTTCTTGGATGAATTCTTTATACTAATTGTTTAGTAGTTATTCAAATAAGAATAAAGAAAATTGTAACAAGGCAGCACATAAGAATAGAGTAATGTCAACAAAACACACTGTGATAGTAGCAAAATTGTCTGCACTTAAAACAGCCACATACATGTGCACAAACATTGAGCATATAAGAGCGAGGTTAGACACAAAACAAAGCAAAGAAATGTGCAAAAAATGTTGTACAGGTATGTATGTAAGAATAGAAAACGCAAACCGCACCATTGCAATACATGAAGACAAACACCCGATGGTGTGAAAATAAAATTCTAATAAATGAGATCCGACACTGTGGTAATAACTAGCAAATTTTTATTTCAAAGTTTAGTAAAAACACGATATTTGTCAATACAGTTTAGATTTTAAAGTCATTCTTGGGTCAATCAATCTCCTGGTGGGCCCGTTTCTTCTTCCCCAGAATGCTTCTCTTGGTGCGCTGCTTGGTGTATTTTTCATCTGGGGTTTCCCGCAGCAGCAACCAGCAGAAATCAGCCATCATAGTGGTGTTCCATCTTCCTTGGTACCTTCTCTCTGCGTCCTTGATGTCCTGGTGAAACCATTCACCTTGTTCTTCACTGTACGCCCCCACGTTTTCGGGAAAGTAGTTCACATGGGAGTGCAAGAAATGGACTTTCAGGCTCATGTTACAGCCTTGTTCTTTGAAGGCATTGAGCATCCTGGCAACAATATCCTTATAGTTCTCATCCCGCCTGTTCCCCAAGAATTTGAGAACAACATCCTTGAAGGAATCCCAGGCTTCTTTTTCCTTCTCAGACATCGTTTCAGCGAATGCTCCATCTGAAATGAGTTTCCTTATATCAGGGCCAACAAACACTCCTTCCTTTAGCTTTGCTTCAGAAAGTCGGGGGAACTTTGAGCAAAGGTACCGAAAGCACTCACCATCTTTTGGAAGGGACTTGATGAATTGCTTAATGAGACCCAACTTAATGTGGAGACGTGGTAATAGAATTTTATCACGAGGTACCAAGCTCTCATGAAGAACATTTTTCTCACCGGGTCTCAAATACTCCCGAATTGGCCAGTCTTTTTTCCCCCAGTGTAGGTCGCAGGCCCGGCTATCCCACAAGCAAAGGAAGCAGGGATATTTGGTGAAACCGGATTGCTGTCCTAATAGCATGGATAGAATTTTAAAGTCTCCACAAATCATCCACTTATGCTCATCATAACGAATCTTCTGAAGAATCAGGGCCAAATTCTCGTATTTTTCTTGGAGAATAACAGAGTGAGCAATAGGAACTGAAGCGAATGTGTTGCCATTATGAAGAAGAACACCTTTTATGCTGTCTTTTGACGAATCAATGAACAGCCGCCATTCAGCAGGATCATACTTGAGTTTAAACTTTTCCATCACTCCGTATATATCGTTGCAAAATACCAAATCTTCCTCTTTGCTGAAATACTTCAAAAATTGTGTCTCGCGGTTGCGGTACCAATAAAAAGTTGTTCCTGGTGACAATAGATTTTTCTGTTTAAGCCGAGAACCTAGCAGTTGGGCAGCATCTTTTGGGAGTCCTAAATCCCGGACTAAATCATTCAATTCAGCTTGAGAGAAAAGTTCAGGTTTCGGATCTGGTTCAGTTTCAAACTCGGAAGTACTGGACTCATCGGGAAAAGCCATCTGATGAGTCTCATCATGATCAGAACCGTCCACACAAATATGATCCAAAGATTTTGGTGGTTCAGGCACAGGTACTTCGTTGCTATGAGGCATAGGCCTAATTGCTGAGGGAAGGTTGGGGTAACTTATTACGTTCTTATTTTTTAAGTTGTATCCCTTCACAATGCAAGAGCAAAAATAGCAGTCACTGCTGTGGTCTCTTTGTTCACGCCACATCATAGGTATTCCGAAACGAAATGCTTGTTTTTTACCTTTCATCCATAAGCGTAGATCTTCCTCACATGTCTTGCACACTTTGTGAGGAGCCCACGGTTTGTCTTCATCGCCTAACTTCAAACCGAAATAGGCGAAATATACTTTTTTAATAAATGCAGAAATGTTCCTCTGCCGCTTTTTCACGGTATATTCCCCACAAATAAAACAAAAACTGTCCGGAGAGTTGACGCAACCTCTGGCTCTGTGAGCCATCACAAATACACAGCACTGCAAACTACAACTGTAGTGAACCACTTCGGAATAAAGCTGGATTACGACTGAGCAAACAAAACGTAATAATGAACTTGCAAGAAACTGAAATTTGACAGGAACGTTCATGTCGCAACCACCGTGTTTGAGCGAGCGAACGAGGCGAGGCGAACAGGAAAGAACATGCGCCAGCGCGAGTACTGGATTTAGCCCCCCGCCTCCCAATTGTCCTGTTAATGTATAAAATGAATACAAAACACTCTAAAATATCATGAGGGAGTGTTTCTAGTTAGTTAACCATTACAACCTCTATTTTGGGCCAAGAAAATAAACTGCAGTCGGCTAAAAAGAAATTATGTGAACATTCCTTATATGGGTAAGAAATCTAATTTTGCAAGAAAACGTGACGTGATGGAACATTTTGGCTATTTTTCCTGGATTCAGCACCCCAAAATCTATAGGAATCAGTTGCAAAACTGGAGGCAGTTTTTTGGTAGTGTACCTGTGTAGTCCTTAAACAAAAGGTTTTTTGTCAGACATATTTACATAAGTCAGCTTATACAGTACCAAACAAGCTCTGTCCAGGGTCCATTTTACTTAATTGTAATTTTTCATCAGTCCATTCTAAAATCATCATTAATGCTAATATTTTCAATATCAGATCTGACAACATTGCATTTTGAACTTTCAGTCATTTAAGCTCTGCATCAGGGTAAGTATTGAAACTCATCTGAAGAAACGTCCTGTGTTGAGACTGCATGTTATCCATTCAAAAGTGGCCAGACTGTCTCTGGCTTAGTCCCAAAATGGCTTTGGCGTCTATTTCAAGCGCACTCTGCCCACTCACTTCAAAGTCCTTAAAGGGCCAGTACACCTATAAATCACAGCAAGGTATGCTAATCTACCTGCTGATTCAAAGCATTTGGATGTTTGTTTTTTGAAGTTTATATCCAGAACTGCTCCCTATAGTTAAGTGTAGCTTTCCAATCACCACATCTCCACAATTCGGGAACATGCTCAATTACTTTCCTTTGCAGCTGTGAAAAAGAATGATGATATTGTATACAATGGGACATAATGGGAGCGGATTGTGTTTTTGTATTCAAAACGAGACCGATGTTCCCTAAGCTGCAGCTGCATCAATCTCTTTGTCTGGCCTATATATACTGTACTGTACTGCAGGGACAGATTAGTACATAAACTACAAATTAGGTCTGACAAGTGGTATTGACTTTACTCTTCAATAGTTTCCCAACAGGTAGGCAGCACCACAGTGCCTCTTCAATGGTTGTAACACAGAAATAGCACAGTTACTTACCTGTAACAGGTGATCTCTAGGAACAGCAGGAATAAGTCTTCACATATGGGTACGTCGGTACCGACGGAGTCTGCGCGGGAACGCTTCCCAGCGTCCAATCAAAGAGCTTTTGGAAGCATCCCACCACGCCTGCGTGCTGCCTTCCCGCCTTTCCCATCTGCCTCTCCTCAGTTAAGTTTTAAAGCTGAGACAAAGAGAGAGAGGAAAGGAAAGATAGATAGAGATACAACTCCTGGGGAGGTGGGTGGGTTGTGAAGACTTATTCCTGCTGTTCCCAGAGATCACCTGTTACAGGTAAGTAACTGTGCTGTCTCCAGGAACAAGCAGGAATGAGTCTTCACATATGGAGACTCCCAAGCTGAGATGCCTGCAGTCCTAGCATGGCATAGGTTGGAACATGCTATACCTCACAACACCAGGCATCCAGAGGATGGAGGGTAGGAGTTGAAGAAATAAAGATGCTGTGGAACAGCTAACCCAGCATAGGACTGCAGACAAGGAGTCCATGTGTGGATGATAATTGTCATCAATGATATTGCAAAGAATATTGCAATATGGACCTCCCCTGACAGGATTTCATAGAAGTATAGAGGTTCATGGAATCTACTGGGAAACCCAGTAGAGGAACCTCAAAGAGGACCTCACTGTAAGTGGAGGTAATAAACCTGTAGGAAAAAACAGTGGAGGTCAGAATCCTGAAAGGTAACAGGTAACTCCAGTAGGAAAAAACTGGGGTAGTACAAAAACGGTGGGCCTTCAGCGGAAGGCTTTATGACAAAAACCAAACTCTTTTGGCAGCAGAGTGACTCACTCTTAGAAACAAAAGAGAAAGGCTAACTGATTTGGAGAAACAGGCACAGTCCTTGTGGGGAGAAAGGGTATGGGAACCCCTTGTATCCCAAAAGAAAGGACAAACGCTGGAGGCGTTAGAGCCTGTGATTAGCTGAAGATCCGCAATGTCCCTCCTAACTGGAATCAGCAAGGAGAGATATTGGGACATGGAGAGCTTCAGAGGTATCTAACCGTAAGGTTATGGTGGAAGTTGTTAACTACCACCGAAGTGGTTGTGGAACCCCAAAAACATGCTGGATAGCATAGAATGGGTAAAGCCCATCTGTCAGAATCATATAGCTATATGAGCCTGGACAGTCAGGTAGATAAATACAAAAAACATATCTACCATAGTAAAAAAATCTTGAGAGATACATATATATATATATATATATATATATATATATAGAAATATATATAGATATATATCATATAGATATAGGAGACTATATCTATAGTGAGATATGAAGGGCATAAAACACACACAAATGATAGGCATAGACATCTGTAAGATGTATGCGATAGGTATGAAAATATATATATATATATATATATGCCTCTATATGGGAGTCTGCAATGAAGCAGACAGAAATATGCCTACACAAATGGTATTCACATAGGAAAAAAGTGGAAAGGAAAGATTCATCTAATAACAAGAAGGTGGAACCTACTTGAGAAGATATATAGAGAATCAATTTCCACTGGTTATGAGCTACAGGGATGCTAGGTAGTGGAATAACCAGGATGGTTACGTGAAAAGCAGAGGATGATATCAGTCTGCAGCCAGCAAGTCCCGAGTAGTCTAGAACTCTAGCATGGTAAGTGAACAGAAGATGCATAAAAATGAGATACCATACTGACCTGCGTAAGGGCAAAAAGGGTATCATGCGTTCTTACCATGAGGACGAGCTGGAAGGAGAAAACATATTCCCAATTGGAAGTACTATGGACCAAAGCAGGGAATTAGCAACTCCTTAAGTTTTCACGTAAGAGGAGGCCTATGTCCTTTATATTAAAAGGAGAACTTTTCTAGTCATGGGAGACATGACTGAAAAAGCCTTTTTTCAACCATCTAGTATAGTTGTTGGAGAAAAAGTCCCCCATGCTCTCTAGCAAGGGCCCATAGTGGAGAGCTTCTTTGTAGAATTGCAGAGAACATGATGCAGGAGAAAGAGGAGATAGAACTGGCTGCAGGAGAGCCAGTAGCTATGTCAACTATGCTGCCAACCCCAGGGGAATGGAGATGGCAGAAAGAGAAGACAATCCAACAAGCTTGTAGTGAAAATATTTCCAAGACAGATGACAACACTGACTTGGAGCCACTACTAAGACCAGACAGAATGTTAGTGGAGGACAAATCTGGTTGGTGATGGACAAGAACCAGTGGTCCAAACATTAAGGCTCCTGTATTGGCAGCTGCTTGCCAGACAGCAGAAAGAATGGTACTGTTTAAAACAGAAAGAACAGACAGAACAAGAGTAGAAAACTCTGGACATGTCTGATGAACTGCTGCAAGGCAAGAGTGAAGAAGAGGAGTCAACTCAGAGAAGAGAACTCCGCACTGGAAAAGTAGCAAAACTAGAGAGGCTGAAGAAAAAGCCCTCCAGTGAAGGAATACCGCTCTTACAGAGGAAAAACCTGGTAAGAGGGCAAAAAGAATGGAGCTGAAGAAGACTTACAAATAGCAAGTCTATAGAAAGGAAAAAGACATGCTGGCACAGGAAACTATCGTTTGATAGTGGTTAGACCTCTTTCCCTAGCAGGAAGAAGAGCAGAACCCTGTGATCTAGAAGCATGAACATCCTGACAGCTCATAGAACATAGAAAGAATGGATGTCTTTGGGAAGAGATCCAAGTTTAGGATTTAGAATGACAGCAATGGATTGCTTCTATTGAAAAGTAGTAAGTGTAGATTCTAACCCCGAGTGTCACCAACATCTGATGATGATTGATCAGAAACCCTGCGGTTGCTGGGTTTGCTGAGTCTGATGAGGGGTTGGACTCTTCAGACCAGAACGATGCCTCCCCTGTTTGGGAACATCTGTATGATGGGCAAGTGATGAAGAAAACCTTCTTCTCCTGTGGGAAGAAAGTTTGGTAGGACATTTCCTACCTACTGGGACAGAAGGTGTAGAACAACCCCTAGGAACAGGTAAAGACTCCTTGTTGAAAGACTCCTTGTTGAAAAGATTTTCTCCAGTGCAAGGAGTATGTCCCAGTCTTTGTTGTGCCCATTTGTCCAAGTCTGAAGCTTGAAGCCAGGCTCTACGTCGTGCCCCTATAGCTATAGCAGAAGTTCTGCTAACAGACTCAAAAGAGTCTAGGGAAGCACGAGAGAGAAACCAAGAGATATTCTGGATATGCTTAAGCAATGAGGAATAGTCTGTACTCTTGGAATCTGGAAGAAAAGGAGTCAAAAGACGTAATTGCTTTGTGACCTCCTCAAGAGATAGACTCATATAAAAAATATATGAGAGAATTCTTGCAGAAACCATAGATGTCTGGAAGGTTTGACGTCCAAAGGCATCTAGTGTCTTAGACTCACGACCTGGCGGATAAGAAGAGTGCTTTTTCTTACTCTTTACCCGCCTCATTGCTGATTCCACTACTATGGAATGATGAGGAAGTTGAGTCTTTTGAAACCCTGAAGAGGGGGGCACTTGATATAGGAGATCAGTTGCCCTGGGAGGTGGGGGTACCCTTAAAGGTGTTTCCCACATTTCCAGAAGGAGATCCTGCAAGGAATGATGCAAAGGAAGCATTATGTTCTCCTTTGCTTTGGTAGAAAGAGAGCCTTGTGCAGGATCATGTCCTGGGATAGGAATGGCAAGAGATCTTGCTATATCCAGGAGGAAACTCTGAAAAGAGGGATCCCCAACAGGAATCTCCCTTGGACAGGTTAGATCTGAAGAACTAGCCTGAGCACCGACAGAGGCATCCAAATACATAGGAATAGAAGATCCTGCACAGTGCCGTGTGGAATGCTTAAGGGATGATCGCCGGTACTGGCCATCAGGAGCAGCGACCGTCATTACCACATTGTCCATGCCAGGTATCGACTCCAAGCTTGGTATAGAAGGGAGCGATCCTGTTGAAAAAAGCATGGCAGGAGTTGGCCACGATGCTACTGTGGATACCGGTATCGATGGCAATACCGGTACCGATGTCGGAGTCGAGCTCGACAGAGACATTGGAGCAGTCATCGTTGACAGTTCAATCGGTACCGAGGTAACCGAAAACCTCCGGCTGTTATCCTCGGTACCGAGCCACCGGAATCGATCGGTGTCGGTACCAAAGCGTATTGGTACCCAGTCTTCCAGACCAGAGATCGATTCCAAACTCGGCATCGAGGGCAGAGAGTCTGATAAGCGAAGTCTGGAAGGCACTGACCGTAAAGGTAATGAGGACATCGGTACCGTGTCTGAAGGAAGGTCAACCAGGGGCAACCCAATCGGCCTCGGGGGAACCGAGAGTTGCGGATCCGAATCATCGGAACCGAGCCTTCGGTACCGCTGAGAGCCGGTACCAAGGCGAGTCGGTACCCAGTCCTCCAGACTGGAGATCGATTCCAGACTCGGCATCGAAGAAAGCGAGGCTATCGATGCACGTCTGGAGGGTACCGACGTCGGTGGTAGTATCGGTGCTGGTACCGATAATGGAAGGTCAGTCTGGAGAGTATCCACCGGTCCCGAAGGTACCGAGGACGCCAGATGACGATCCCTGGTGAGGAGTGTTTCATCCAACACCAGTGCCGATGCCGGGGTATCGGTACCGCTCGAAGCGGATGCCACCACCGAACACGTCTGAGGTATGTTCTGTGAGGGGTGAACCCCAGGAACAACCTGAAACCCCTTATATGCTTTGGAGACCGAAGACTCCCGCCGTGGTTTTGAAGCCAGAGGGCCCTCGAGGGCAAGGCCGGAGCCGTCTACATGCTGTGCATGAGACCTACCACTCGAGGGCTGGCTAGTCTTAACAGACTGTTTGTGGGTTACCTGATCCTGTGTGGAAGAAGAAGGGGACGGTGCCCCGAAGTTGGAGGGCAACCGTGTATCGAGGGAACCTCGATGTTGAACACCTCTTCTCAACAAACTGTTGTCAGGACTCAAGCAGGTTAGACACCGACTTCGAGGGTCTAAAAATAAAGTTGTACCGCCACAGTCTAAACATTTCTTGAAGAAAGTGGCCAGCGGTTCCATGAAGGAAAAAAAAGAGGCCTGTAAAGCCTAAGAAACCGTGGGACACTATGGAGAAAAATATCCCGTGGAAAAAGAAGATTTTACAGAAAAAGAAAAGAAAACACCGGCGGTACCGGTGGCGTCGGGAAGACAGCGCGACCACAAGAAAACTAAAGAAATAAAACAAGAATTTTCTGCGGTGACAGGACGACGTCCTGCCGGCTCCGTGGAAAAACGAAAACTGAGGAGAGGCAGTTGGGAAAGGCGGGAAGGCAGCACGCAGGCGTGGTGGGATGCTTCCAAAAGCTCTTTGATTGGACGCTGGGAAGCGTTCCCGCGCAGACTCCGTCGGTACCGATGTACCCATATGTGAAGACTCATTCCTGCTTGTTCCTGGAGATCACATGATCCACATGCAAAACATCCCACTGGATCATGGGGAGACAAGAAAGGTCTTTGCAATGATCACAACTGGCAGGCAGCAGTCTGCTTGAGGGGATCCCATCCTCCGCAGGTAGAAGAAAAGCCATGATCGCGGCAAAGACCCTTCCTCTGTCTGTGAACAGGATGGGTCTCTGCCGCGAGGAGGGGTGAGGCTTGGGCGAAGATAGAGCAGGGCTTGTAACAGTGCTTGGGCCCCCCAAAGAAAAAGCCCTTCCGCCGCCCCTGCTGGTATGTATCTGATCTGGTCCCATGGCCTTGTCCACCTTCAGTTTGCATAAACGTCTTCTTCCATAAATGGTGTTACATCTAATCCATTCCAATTGTTACCTTTGTCTGTCATGCATTGCCCTTCTCCAGGATTTTCTTTTATGAATACAGAACAGAAGTTTAGCAATTTCACTTTCTCCTCGTCACTTTCCAGAAACGAGTCCTCAGCATCTTTGAGTCTTGCAGTTCCAACTCTGGCCATCCTCCTCTCCCCAGTATACCTAAAAAACTGTCTTGTCACCTCGCTTCATATTTGTAGCCATTTTTTCTTCTGCATGTGCTTTTGCCATCCTGATTTCTCTCTTTGCCTCTTTCAGTTTTATCTGGTATTCTTTTCTGTGTTCCTATTTAGTCTTTGAATGGTGGGTTGGATATAGAAGAAACACAGGAAGAAGTGCACAGGAACTATGCGGGGCCGAGGCAACCATCAGGCAAATTAGGCAGTTGCCTAGGCTGGTAACTACTTGGAGGGAGGGATGGTGGCAAAGAGCAGGGCATTCAAAACTAAACAACAGATTGACAGCCGGGGGGGGGGGGGGGGAGGAGGAGCATTAGGCTTAAGGTTTGCCTATGGCGCCAACAGCTTGAACCAACTCTGGGGCCAGCCCTGGAACTATGGCTGTGTATCAGGAGAGAATAGTATATGGGGGAAATGAGTAAGTTAAAAATTTAATTTTAAGACTCCATATCAAGGGATTATACTACCATATGAAGTGTCTATTAACATTCAAAGACTACATGTGAACATAGACTTTATACAGGAGATGCATTTGAGTGCACAACATGTTTGTCTATTGAATAACCCCAAATTTGGTAGGGTGCTTTTGGCAACAAAGAGACTGAAGTGCAAAAATGAGAGAGTAGGGATGATACTATCTAAGGAATTGAGTGGGAAGGTCCTGGATGTTAAAAAGGATAAAAAGAGGGCGGTATATTATGGTTAAGATGATGCTTGATACAGAGGGCAATTCTTTAATCAGGTACGAGAGCAAACTGCTAGAGTTTCTGGAAGAGAAGATTATTATTGGAGGGGATTTCAGTTTGGTGGTGGCTTGATACTTTCAGGGGAGAGAGTCTGGGCATGACAAAACAGAGGGAAATGCTAAGTAGTTGTTGTTCAATGTTTAATTTGTGCGATCTTTGGTGTAGATGTTACCCTAAAGAGAGGGACAGCATAGTTACTCACCTGTAACAGGTGATCTCCGAGAACAGCAGGAATTTAGTCTTCACATATGGGTATCATCGGTACCAACGAAGCCTGCGCGGGAACGCTCCCCAGCGTCCAATAGGAAAGCTTTTGGGAGCATCCCACAGCGCCTGCGTGCTCCCTTCCCCAACTGTCCCTCTCCAGTTGAGTTTAAAGCTGAGACAAAAGAGAGAAGAATAGAGAGAAAGAGAGAGAGAGATAGAAAGATACAACTCCTAGGGGAGGTGGGTGGGTTGTGAAGACTAAATTCCTGCTGTTCCCAGAGATCACCTATTACAGGTGAGTAACTATGCTATCTTCAGGAACAAGCAGGAATGTAGTCTTCACATATGGGGATTCCCTAGCTGCAGATGCCAGGGAGATGGCCCCAGAAAGAGTAGTTACTCACCTGTAACAGGTGTTCTCCAGGAGCAGCAGGAATCAGTCCTCACTTATGGGTGTCATCGACGCTGATGAAGCCCTTGCGGAGCATTTCCCCAGCTTTCCATGAAAGCCTTTGGGAATGCAGGCACGCATGCGCGGTTCCCTTCCCGCCTAAAGGTGCCATCTTACCTCAGTCAAATGACATAGCTAAGAACAGCACACAAAAAAGTAAAAATTAAACTATGTACAACTGCAACTCCAAGGGGAGGAGGGAGGGTAGTGAGGACTGATTCCTGCTGCTCCTGGAGAACACCTGTTACAGGTGAGTAACTACTCTTTCTCCAGGACCAAGCAGGAAGTCAGTCCTCACTTATGGGTGACTCCCCAGCTCTGGGCTACCAGGAACCCAGGCTGAACAAGAGAACTCCCTCTAGTCTCAGCAACACAGAAAAGGCTTTTCAAGGACACACCCTCCACCGGTAGCCCAACCAGATGGCAGGAGGGCAGGAGTTGCCTAGACCTCAAAGAGATTCCGGAGTACTGCCTGGCCAAAAGCACTGTCCCTACGGGACTCCCTCTCCAGACAGTAGTGGGCTGCAAATGTCTGGCTTGAAGACCAAGTAGCAGCCCTGCAGATGTCTTGCAATGGAACAGAGCGGAGATGAGCCACTGATGCAGCCATTGCCCTCACACAGTGGGCCGTGACCCTACCCTGCAAAGGAAGGACAGCCGCCTTGTAAGCCCAGGTGATACAGTCAGCCACCCAGACGGACAAGGTACGCTTTGATACAGGCCTCCCCAAGTTATTGGGGTCAAAAGAAAAGAAGAGCTGAGAGGCCCTTCTGTGAGCTTGCGTACGTGCAAGGTAGAAGGACAAGGCCCTCCTACAGTCTGTTTCAGCCTGACTCGCATGAGGCCTAGGGAAGAAAGTAGGAAGAACCACTTCCTGGTTGAGGTGGAAAGAGGAGACAACCTTAGGAAGGAACCTAGGGTGAGTCCTGAGGACTACCCTGTTTTTATAGAACCTGGTGTAAAGCCTATCAGAGACCAAGGCCTGAAGCTCACTCACTCTCCTAGCCGAAGTAAGGGCTATCAGAAAGAGAGTCTTCCAGGAAAGGAAGCGTAGAGGGCAAGTAGCCATAGGCTCAAAAGATGGGCTTGTCAGCTGCTGCAAGACCACATTCAGCTCCCACTCAGGAGCAGGAGGACGTATGGGAGGTTTGAGCAGAAGCAAGCCTCTGAGAAACCGGGACACCAAAGGGTGCACAGACAAGGAATGGCCATCAACTAGTGAGTAGTGAGCTGCTAAAGCAGAGAGGTGGACCCGAACAGAGTTGGACTTGAGACCTTGATTGGACAAGTGCAGCAGGTACTGAAGCACTACTGACACAGAACAGGAGAAAGGGTCCTGTGCCCGTAGCTGACACCACACAGAAAACCTCTTCCACTTGAGAGCAAAGGTTTTCCTAGTGGATTGTTTTCTGGAGGCTAGGAGAACCTCCTCAACTTCGGGAGGCAGGCCCCAGGGAGCCAACACTACCCGTGCAGCCTCCAGGCCATCAGATGGAGAGATTTGAGATTGGGATGCAGCAGGGAGCCCTGATTCTGAGATAGAAGGTCGGGCTGCAACCCCAGAGGCAGAGGTAAACCCACTGCCAGTTGATGCAGGAGGGGGAACCAAGGCTGCCTCGGCCATCTGGGAGCCACCAGGAGGACTGAGGCTCTGTCTCGGAGAATCATGAACAGTGTTCGGGCCACCAGAGGGGTGGGAGGAAACGCATAGAGCAGGCCCTGAGTCCAGGGAATCAGAAAAGCATCTGCTGCTACCCTCAGAGGATGCGGTTGCCTGGAGCAGAACCTTGGCAGCTGGTAGTTCAGTGGACTGGCAAACAGGTCTATGGAGGGAAGTCCCCATTTCAAGAAAAACTTTTGAACCACTAAAGGATGTAGCTGCCACTCGTGTGGTTGCAGAATCCTGCTCAATCTGTCGGCCAGGTAATTCTCCTGGCCTGGAAGATAGACTGCTTTGAGGAGCATGTTGTGTTTCAGGGCAAAGGAACAGAGGTCCTGGGCCTCCTGACAAAGGGGCTGGGAACCAGTTCTGCCCTGTTTGTTCACATAGAACATGGCCACCTGGTTGTCTGTCTGGATCAAGACAGACTGATGTGCCAGTGAAGCAGTTAAGGCCTGGAGGGCCAAGCGGATAGCTCTGAGTTCCAGGAGATTGATCTGCTGGGAGGACTCCCAAGGAGACCACAGGCCCTGAGTGCACTTGTCGAGGCAATGTGCTCCCCAGCCCTGTAGAGAGGCATCGGTGGTCAGCACCACTGTATGAGGTGGCACCTGAAAAGGCACCCCCACTAGTAGATTGGGGGGTTGCAACCACCAGTTGAGGGAGGTCAGGAAACGGTGGGACACTCTGATCTTGTCTCTGAGGCTGCCTGAGGCCTGAGACCACTGAGTCCGAAGGCACCACTGGGTAGGCCTCATATTGAGCCTGGCATTGGGGGTTACCTGAACTGTCGACGCCATGTGGCCCAGAGGTTTGAGACAGAGTCTGGCGGAGACCAGGGACCTGTGCAGAAACTTGCTGGCGAGGTCTATGAGCCTTTGTGCTCGGTCCACTGGTAAGAAAGCTCTTGCCAGCTGAGAATTCAACCTTGCCCCTATGAACTCCAAGTTCTGGGAGGGGAGCAAAGTGGACTTTGCGAAGTTGATGACAAAGCCTATCCGTTGGAGCAGTTCTATTGTCCTGTGGGTGGCCTGCTGAACTTCTAGGGAAGTCCGGCCTCTGATGAGCCAGTTGTCTAGGTAAGGAAACACAAAGATGCCCTGATTTCTCAGGTAGGCCGCCACCACTGCCAGGCACTTGGTGAACACCCTGGGAGCAGAGGTCAGGTCAAATGGCAGTACTCTGTACTGAAAATGGTTTCCTCCCACAATGAACCTTGAGGTACTTTCTGTGGTCTGGATGAATGAGGATGTGAGTGTACGCATCCTTTAGATCTAAGGAGCATAGCCAATCTCCCTGCTGGAGGTAGGGCAGAAGTGTTCCAAGAGTAAGCATCTTGAAATTTTCTTTTACCAGAAACTTGTTGAGGTTCCTGAGATCCAAAATGGGTCGAAGACCACCAGTTCTTTTTGTTACCAGGAAATACCTGGAGTAAAACCCGCGACCTTGGGAGTGGGGAGTCACAGGCTCCACCGCCCTGTCCACCAACAGACCTTGAAGTTCCTGGAGGAGAAGGTCTGTATGCAGGGGAGACCTCAAAGGTTCCCCTGGGAAGTGTGGCGGAGGCAGTTGGCGAAAATGCAGGGCATAGCCTCGACTGACTATGTCCAGCACCCAACTGTCCTGGGTTATCAAGGGCCACTGGTGGGCGAACAAGGCTAGGCGGCCTCCTGTGCAGGGCTGGGTCTGCAAGGGAGGTATGGCTATACTCAAGGAGTCAAAACCCCCCACCCTGCTGAGTGGAAGCAGGGGCTGCAGGCTTGGGGGTCCTCTGCCTACGGGGCCCATTACCCTGGCCCTTGGCTTGCTGACCCTGTGGGGCAGCTTGGGCGGCCGGAAATTGTGGGTACTGTTTGTAGGCAGTGCCCTTCCTCGGGTAAAAGGACTTTTTACCCGAGCCTTTCTTATGAGAAGGGGCAGAGGTCTTCCTCGACAGCCTTGTCTGGGTGAGGTGCTCAGTCTCGAGCTGTGCGGCCTTCTCGGCCACAGGCTTGCCAAAAAGGTTTTCACCTCGGCAAGGGACATCGACCAACTTGTCCTGAACCCACGGCTCAAGGTCCGATGACTGCAGCCATGCCTGGCGTCGAGCCGCGATGCTGGCTGCTGCTACTCGGGCCAAAGCCTCGAAGCCATCGTAGGCGGCACGGGACATGAACTTAGAGCATTCCCGGATCCTCGAAGACAAGGACTTAAAACTCTGCAAGGGTTCCCCGGAGAGACCAGCAGAGAATCCGGCCAACTCCTTGGCCAGGTCTCGCAAATATATGCCCATGTACAGCTGGCAAGTCTGGACACGGCAACCAAGCATCGAGCCCTGAAAGCACTTTCTACCGACGCCATCAAGGCTTCGGGCTTCCCTACCGGGAGGCACCGCAGAGTGCATCTTCTGACTCTTCAGACGATGCATGGCCAATTCCACAACCATGGAATGGTGTGGTAGCTGTGCTTTCTGGAAGCCAGGACTCTTCCTGAGCCGATAGATGGAATCGACCCGCTTGCTCAAAACCGGCGCCGAGGCCGGTGCCTCCCACATCCGGAAGAGGAGCCGTTCCAGCATCGGAGGAACCGGGACAGTAAAGGCCTCCTTCGGAGGAGAGTCATACTGCAGAGCATCGAGCTCCTCGGCTCAAGGCTCCTCCTCGGGGTCAGCCGGGATAGCCAGGGCAGCGGCCATATCTCGGATAAACTCAGAGAACCTAGTATCCTCCGGAGGGGATCTACTCCAGGGCTCAGACTCCGGTGAGTCCGAAGGGACACACCGAGTCTTGAAGGTGTCAGGAGACTCCTCGTCTTCGGTTTCCCAAGCAGACTCGTCCGATGTCGAGTCGAGGTCCGACCCCGCGGGGCCTCTAGGCACCAGCCCCGACGCCGGCGGCACCGGCATCGAGACCCTCGGTCCCGAACGGGAGGTCGAGGGAGACCTCGACCGAGGACGACTTCGAGCTCCAAGGGACTCGAGTATCGGCTAGGTCTCCGGGGTCGACTTCGAAGTCGATGTCCCGGTGGTCGGGGCAGATGCACCAGGCAGGCTGGCCATCAGCGCCCGCTGCTGATCCATGAAGGTAGACATTCTGCTCTCCAAGGCTGTCAACCTGAGACTCAGCTCAGGTGACGCAGCAGCCCCTGACTCGGGCCCCGGCGGCGCCGGGCCCGACGTCGGTACTCGGGGAGGCGAGTCCACGAGGACAACAGGACTTAAAGTGTCCAGCAGACTCCGGCTCCATGCGAGGAACTTTGGTTGGCTTCTCCTAGTCCACGGGCCCGGGACTACTGTCGGGGGTCTTAGACCTGGCCCTCGAGGGCTCAGGGACCTCCTCCGACGCCGCCCTCGCGAGCCGCTTCTTCCTCTTACGTTCCCGGTCGGGGGACCCCCTGTCCGAGGAGCTTCGACGCCTCTCGGGATCGGAATCCCGAGATGTCGAGGCCTCAGTTGAGGTCCGGGCCCGGGCAGAGGCCGAGAAAAGCCTTTCACTTTGCTGCTGACGATTTCGGAGGGCCTTGGAAGACATTTTTCCACATGGCTCGCATGTTTTAGAATCGTGGTCTGGGCCGAGGCACCGAAGGCAGCAGTCGTGTGTGTCGGTGAGAGACATTATCTTTTTACACCGATCACACTTTTTGAAACCGCTGGAAGCCATCGGGGAGAAAAGGGTCCCCGCTAGGTCAAAGGATCAGCCTTCCAGGGAAAAAGAAAAAGTTTTGGGACGAGCGCCGAGCCACTAAGGGCAAAAACCGAAAAAAGGAAAATAAGGATTCGATACCAGCGTACCGAAACCGGCGGGAGGGGAACCGACGTCAAATCAGAGGAAAAAAGCGAAACAACGCCAAGAAAAAATCTTTTCTTTTCCGGGAAAAAAAGGACACACGTCCGATGGGCTTCACGGAAAAAAAGAGACTGAGGTAAGATGGCACCTTTAGGCGGGAAGGGAACCGCGCATGCGTGCCTGCATTCCCAAAGGCTTTCATGGAAAGCTGGGGAAATGCTCCGCTGGGGCTTCATCGGTGTCGATGACACCCTTAAGTGAGGGCTGACTTCCTGCTTGGTCCTGGAGAGTGCCCTTGTGAAAGGGCTCCACTTCCCCTCATGGATCTCTGGCATCCTACCAGGGATGGTGGGTAGAAGCTGATTACGTCTGGAACAGGTGTTGAAGAACAGCCTGATCAAACAAGGCGTCCCGGCGGGAGTCCTTGTCTAAGCAGTAATGGGCTGTGAAGGTATGTACCAAAGCCCAAGTAGCTGCTCGACAGATGTCGTTGATAGACACAGAGTGAAGATGAGCCATTGAGGCTGCCATGGCTCTCACATTGTGAGCTGTGACATGGCCTTCAAGAGGAAGGCTCTTACTCTCATAGGCAAAAGATATACACTGTGCAATCCAGCTGGATAGTGTCCTTTTGGAGAATGGAAGTCCCAAATGACTAGGATCAAAAGCTACAAAGAGTTGAGAGGATTTTCTATGTTGCTGTGTCCTTTGCAAGTAAAAGGCCAAAGCTCTTTTACAGTCCAAAGTATGAAGGTTCCTTTCTGCATTTGAGGCGTGAGGCCTTGGAAAGAATACAGGAAGGTAAACCGCTTGGTTTAAATGAAAGGGCGAAACCACCTTTGGCATAAAGTGTGGATGAATCCTAAGGACTACCTTATGAGGGAACCTTGTATAAGGAGGATCAGCCACCAACGCTTGCAATTCACTGATGAGACGTGCTGATGTGATTGCAATGAGAAAGATAACCTTCCAGGAAAGGAATTTCAAAGAGGAAGTGGCTAATGGTTCAAAGGGCGGTTTCATGTGCTGCCCAAGTACCAGATTCAAGTCCCATGCCACTCGTTAAAAGAAGGCCTCTTATAAATCTCACTATGAGAGGAAATAGGTTGTCCATTTAGAGGTTTGAAAGAAGCTGCAATAGCACTCAAATGGACTCTCACTGAATTGGTCTTAAGCCCTGCATTTGATAAATGAAGGAGATACTCCAGTAATGATTTCAGAGGTATCGCAAGAGGGTTAAGACCCTTCTGTGAGAACCATATGGTAAACCTTTTCCACTTAAATGCATAAGAGCGTCTTGTGGAAGGTTTCCTGGAAGCATTTATTTATTTTTTCTTATATACCGCGCTCTTCAGTATCAGTGCGGTTTACATCGAACAAAACTGTTCAGTGCAGAAAATCTGCACTGGACTTACAATATAACAGTTATCAAAAGTACAGCTATAACAATGTAACTTAAAATGTAGATAAGCAGTGTAACTAGATACAATTAGAACAGGGCAGGGTAAACTATATACAGATATATACAGGTATTACAACATTTGCTCATGAGTCTCAAAGGTGTGTAGCGATTGTTTAGATAGCGTATTAACTGACAATAGTGTGAAGAGAAGCTATTTGTCGGGGGGGATCCAGGTCTGGGGGATCTGAGTTTGGAGGGTTAGGTTTCGAGCTTGTGTGGTTGTTATTCGTGGGTTTGCTGGGAGTGGTTTGCTGTGGGTAGTGCTCCTGATCAGTGTACTATTGTAGGAAGAGGTGATGCTTGAGTGCTTTCCTAAATTGTAAGAAGTCATTGATAGCCCTGATAGCTGGTGGTAGTGCATTCCAACAGGTAGGTGCATAAAGCGAAAACGCTCTGGACCTGGCTGCTTGTGAGCATTTTGTGAGTTGATTTGGTAGGGTCAAAGTATTTATAGCGGCTGATCTTCTTGCTCTGTTGGAGGGTGTCATCTGGATGAGGTCGCTGACTGATGTGGAGGAGCAATTGTTTACAGCTTTGAATGTCAAGGACATCACATTGAACGTGATCCTGCTTTTGATTGGAAGCCAGTGGAGGTTCTTTAGTATTGGTGTTATATGTTCCCTCCTTGATGCACCATGAAGGATATCCTTTACCTGCTGGGAAAGGTTAAGACCGTGAAGTTCTAGGCTTTCAGCAACCAGGCCCTGAGATGCAGAGACTGGGGATTGGGATGCCACAGCATCCAGTCCTCTTGATAAAGAAGATCTGGAGCAGATCCTAACTCCAGAGGCAGAGCTTGAGAGAGATGTAGGAGCAGAGGGTACCACATTTGCCGTGGCCAACGTGGAAACATGAGGATCATATGACCTCTGTCTCTCTGAAGCTTGAAGAGGGTTTTGTGGATTAGGGGAATGGGTGGAAAGGCATACAGGAAGTCCTGGCCCCAATGAAGGAGGAAAGCATCCCTGGCCTGACAACCTCGAGCCAGAATTCTGCGCACTGTTCCCTCTAAGATGTGCGCATGTGCGCGTGCGCACACACCTCGCCGAGCGAGCGCACATACTTTTCAACAGAGCGCACAAAAATTACGGTTCTGATTCTGATAAAAAAACAACACAGACGTCTTAAAATGTAAAAGTTGTTGTGCATTTACGGTTTTCACAAGTTCTACAATGTTTTCTAGTGCAATCAATGTGGTGTACATACTGTATTCTGACATATAGTCAAATTTTAAAGTATATAACTCCGAGTATCGTTATGTGGCACACAAAAATTTAACCTTCCTTCAAAAGCTGCAGAGCTGATATTTTATGCGCACACAGCCTACAGAAAATTAGAGGGAACATTGCGGACTTGCAAAGAGGTCTATGTCCGGGGTTCCCTAAATTTGAAAAATTTCAGCCACCTGGTCTGCATGGAGAGACCATTCGTGTGAAAGCAGAACTCGACTGAGTCTGTCTGCCCAAGAGTTTTGAATGCCTGGAAGATACACCGCAAGGAGATGAATCTAATGCTCTCTGGCGAGGGCCCATAGTCGCAAAGCTTCGTTGCACAGCGACAGAGAGCCTGTTCCGCCCTGCTTGTTCACATAGAACATGGTTACCTGATTGTTCGTTTGAACTAGGACTGTCTTGTAGCTGGAGCTGGGTGTGAAATACTCGAAGAGCAAGGAAGATTGCTCTGAGCTCCAGGAGGTTGATATGGAGATAGGACTCCTGTGGAGTCCAGGTACCCTGTGTAGAGAGGCCTTGCAGGTGGGCTCCCCAACCCACCTGTGAAGCATCTGTTAGAGTGGCTTGGGGTGGGGGTTGCTGGAAAGGATATCCCACCAGAAGGTTTTTGGGTGACTGCCACCATTGGAGGGACAAAATAAGGCAATCTGAGTTTGCTATTTTGTCTGAAAGGCAACCTGACGCCTGAGTCCACTGAGTGGATAAGGTCCACTGGGCTGCCCTCATATGGAGGCGAGCATAAGGAACCACACGCACGGTGGATGCCATGTGGCCTAGCAACTGTAACATTTCCTGAGCAGTGAGGTGAGGTTTTAGCACTGCTTGGGAAGCTAACTGCACAATGCGAAGGCAGCGGGGCTGTGGAAGGAAGGCCCTTGTCTGTCTGGTATCCAGAAGAGCTCCTATAAACTCTAGGGATTGAGTGGAAATTTATAGCACCAGGATTTCATAAAAAAGGGAAAAGTAAAAAAAAGTAAAGACAGACTTTGAAATTTGTGATAAGGAAGCTTATCATAGTTCAGGAAGGAGCTGTAATAGAGGTGAATTGGCTCTGAACAAGCAACCTGTCTTTGCTGGTAGAAATAATAAAACAGAATGTTTTCATAAAAGACTACCAGTCCCAGAATGCACCAGGTTTCAAACAGCCTCTAGAAGAGCTGAAGTGGGGAAACGTGTGTTCAATCAGGAGAGCTATGAGGTAATCCCCAAGCACTCATCTCCAAGGGCAGGGCTTGATTCAGCACAGCTGAGCTGTGCTAGGGTGGAGTATCCCTCTAAACAAGTTAAAAGTAAAACCTATTCTACACAGAATCAGCAGAAGCAGTTGCAGACCAGAGAGCTGGAGTTGGAGTTGATGAGGAACCCAGAGCTCAAGGACAGAGAGAGCAAGAAGCAGCGTGGAAGAAAGAAGACAAAAGCATCTTGGAGGTCTAAAGGAGTCCATAGCAGTACGTGTGCTGGGAGTCATTCCAGAGGCAAGCATACTCCATTGGACTGGGGGAAGCCAGAGGAGTGGGGTTACAGAGCCAGGAATCCCCAGACGGCACCTGTGAGGGAGACGGCTGCATTTGGAAGGGGCCCTAAGACCAGTGCAAGAAGGTATGTGAAGAGAGACCCAGTGTCCAGGGATCTTGATTGGAAGTCTGGACATAAAAGCTGGATTTCTTACTGGCCAGGATCTGGAGAGGAACCCTAACAGCAATGGAAGCTCAGGTATGAACACTGATCTATGCCCTAGCTCTTCACTTGGAAGACAGCAGGGAAACAAGTATTGTCCTGAGAGTGCTCCATTAAGGAATTCCCCTGAGCCAATCCATGATATTGATTCTATGATAGTTGAAGAAGGAGGAGATATTTTAAATGATCAGAGTGATTACATGGATTGCTCTCTGTCTAGGCTGCTGTGGTAAAATACTTTCACAAATACAACAACCATCAAAAAGAAATATATCTTGTTCTTTTATCTACCCAGAAAAGTTTACAAGAAAGCTTTAGGGTAGGATTTGAGCCACGTATAGAAAGTAAACCAGCCAAGAGGTTTGCAGCTGGTTAATTGTTAGCAATTAAGCCTTGCATAATTGCATGTGAGCTCTGAAAGGACACTTCTGTGTGTGTGTGAAAATACAAGAAGTTATCCTTGCAAAAGAACAGTTTTTTTGATTACTTTTTGGGTTTTGTTTTGTTTTTGGAGCACTGCTAAAAGGTATTAGCAGGAGCCCACAGAAAGACCTTTCTGTTCCCATCAAGGTCTTTATTGTTTGATTGATTGCTTAAGAAGTTCAGTTGTTGTTCCTGATTTGTTTTTTTTCTAAGTATAATACTGAAAGCAAGTATCCTTTTGTGCTACCAAGTAAATCTGTGTGGGAGAAATAACCCCATAAATAAAATATATTTTCTTTGCTTACACTCGAGCAAGCACAACTCATTTATTTGTGAACGGATGATTCTGGTATGAATGGACTACATTTCCCACAATCCTTTGCAAGTCATACTAATATTTGCCTTTGCCAAGACTGTGGACATTCTCACCCAGCGCCCCATTTACAAATTCAGATGAAACAATTAGAACACTGCCATAAACAAGGAATAGAGGGACATAGCATTTCTGCAAAGAAGCTGCAATTGGAAGACAAATTTGGCAATGATGAAAATGAACAAGTGATTTATGAATATGCTGACAAAATGAGTCAGTTTATACCTAGAAAGTTTAAAAAATGTAAAGCACAGAATAGCATATATAGAATTAAAGATAATCGGGGTAAGATTTTTAAGAACAGATCCTGAAGTAAATGGAAATTACACTAACCTGGTAATTGTAGTTCCTGTAGGATCCAGTTTAGTCCTCCACAATCGGGTACTGCCCCTCTCACTGCAGCCTGTAGACTGGACCAATCAAATCTTCTGTAGTACATATCCAGCAGGAGCTCCCAGAAGCCCCCCAGTGTACTAGTAACAAAGCATACTGAACGAAGCAACACATCAGATTATTATCAGATTAACATTAAACCTTGTACTTCCCCCCCTGGAATAACCAACTCCCTCCCCAAACGAGGAAGTCAGAACACTGCACGGCGCCGGAATCGACGCCCCTAAATTGACACAGAGCTCCCCCCAGGTACTAAGGAGCTTACGGAACCCCAAAAGAAAGGGAAGAGCCATAGCTATAAGCACGACTGCCGCTAAGGTCCGAACGGGACGCAAAACTATCTTAGAATCTCCCGCTCGGGATAGCGCGCCGCAAGATCATGCAGATATTCGGGAGGGAAGGAGGACTAAACTGGATCCTACAGGAACTACAATTACCAGGTTAGTGTAATTTCCATTTCCTGTGCGGATATCCAGTTTAGTCCTCCACAATCGGGATGTAACAGAGCAGTTAAGACCGGGCGGGACCTTGTAGGCCGGCGCGCAAAACCGCCGAACCAAAACAGGAATCCCGAGCCGCTGACACATCCAAGCGATAGTGCCTGCTGAAAGCATGCAGAGACGACCAAGTGGCCGCCCTACAGATCTCCGCTGGTGGAACCAGACCATGCTCCGCCCAAGAGGCCGCCTGAGCCCTAGTAGAATGAGCCCGGAGCCCCTCCGGAACCGGCCGCCGCTGCAACAGATACGCGGAGGCGATCGCTTCTTTAAGCCATCGAGCAATGGAGGCCTTAGCCGCCGCCTCCCCTTTCCGTGCACCCCCAAAGAGCACAAAAAGCCGATCAGTCTTCCGAAATGACTCGGTAGACTGTAAATACCGACGCAGCGTGCGGCCCACATCAAGCCGGTGAAGCCCCTTGTCCACCGACTCGACCGAGGCCGCCGAAATCACTGGTAGAAATACTGCCTGATTCAGGTGAAAAGGAGACACCACCTTTGGCAGGAAGGAGGGAACCGGACGGAGCACAACCCGCTCCGCAGAAAAAGACAAGAAAGGTTCTCGGCATGACAAGGCCTGTAGATCCGAGATGCGCCGTGCCGAGCAAATGGCTACCAGAAAAAACCGTCTTCAACGTGAGATCCTTCAAGGATGCCCTCCGCAAGGGCTCAAAGGGTTCCCGAGCCAGGGCCCGCAGAACTAAATTCAAATCCCACGGAGGAATCACCGCTCTGCGGGCAGGCCGCAAATGAAACACGGCGGTCAAGAAACGCCGCACATCCGCATGAGCGCCAAGAAGGCGGCCCAAGACCTTGCCTCTATAGCAAGAGAGCGCGGCCAACTGGACCTTCAGGGAACTGGCCGCGAGACCCTTCTCGAAGCCATCCTGCAGAAAGCTGAGCACGACGGGCACCGAGACCGTCGCCGCCCGAACTCCACGCCGGGAGCACCAGTCCTCAAAAATTCTCCAAATTCGAACATAAGTAAGAGAAGTGGACGACTTTCTTGCCCGCAGTAAGGTGGAAATCACCGCGGGCGAATAACCCTTCTTTTTCAGCCGAGCCCTCTCAATGGCCAAACCGTAAGCGAGAACCGAGCCACCTGGGGCATCCGCAAGGGGCCCTGAAGAAGAAGATCCGGTAGCGCCGGAAGGCGCCACGGCACGCCGTCTCGAAGCCGAACGAGGTCGGCATACCAGGGCCTCCGGGGCCAGTCCGGAGCCACCAGCAGCACCCGGCCCTGATGGCCCTCGATGCGCTGGATGACCCGACCGATCAGGGCCCACGGGGGGAAAACGTACAGCATCCCGGACGTCGGCCACGGCTGAATGAGAGCGTCGAGTCCTTCGGACATCCGCTCCCGCCGTCTGCTGAAGGAGCGACTTGTCTTGGCTGACTGGAAGGTCGCCATGAGATCCATGATGGGCGGACCCCACCGCCGAACTATCTGCGCATATACCTGAGGATTTAACTCCCACTCTCCGGGGTCCACCCGCACTCTGCTGAGAAAGTCGGCCTGGACATTGTCGGCGCCTGCAATGTGCGCCGCCGAGATCGCCGGCAGCCGAGTCTGCACCCAGCTGAACAAGGCCGTCGCTTCTGTTTCCAGGGCCACACTCCCTGTGCCCCCTTGGCGATTGATGTACGCCACCGTGGTCGCATTGTCCGACCAGACTCGGACCGCCCGGCCCAGGAGCAGAGGTTCCAGGGCCATCAGGGCTAGTCGGACCGCCCGAAGCTCGAGGCGGTTGATCGACCAAGACGCTTCCTGCGAGGACCACACCCCCTGCGTGAAGCGGGTCTCGCAGTGTGCTCCCCAGCCGACTAGGCTCGCATCCGTAGTGAGGGGGACCCACAGAGGAGGCTCCAAGGGAATCCCCCGCGTCAGGTTCTCGGAGGAGAGCCACCACCGAAGCGACCGCCGCACTGCCTTCGGGCAGGGCAGTCTCTTGTGCAAGGAATCGCACTGGTTGGACCAGCGACGAAGGAGCGCCCTCTGTAGCGGGCGCATGTGGAACCGCGCCCACGGAACCACCTCTAAGGTCGCCGCCATCGTTCCGAGAAGCCGTAGGTACCACCACGCCGACGGAGCGGGCATCCCCCGAAATAGTCGGACAAGAGCCCGCAACGTCAGGACGCGGCGCTCGGGAAGGCACACCAGCCCCCGAGCAGTGTCGAAGCGCACCCCCAGATACTCCAGGTCCTGCGAGGGGCCGCAGACAACTCTTTCTTTCGTTCACCACCCAGCCGAGGGATCGCAGCAGAGCTACCACCCTGCTCGTGACCCGCAGGCACTCTCGACCGGATTTTGCTCGTATCAACCAGTCGTCCAGGTAAGGATGGACCAAAATGCCCTCCTTGCGCAAGGCCGCCGCAACCACCACCATCACCTTTGTGAAAGTGCGCGGGGCCGTAGCCAAGCCGAACGGCATGGCCCGGAACTGAAAGTGGCCCCACGGGAACGCGAAGCGGAGAAACCGCTGATGGGCTGGGTGTATCGGAATGTGCAGATAGGCCTCGGTAAGATCGAGGGACGTCAAAAACTCCCCCTTTCGCACCGCTACAATGACTGACCGCAGGGTTTCCATGCGGAAATGCGGCACTCTGAGCGCGCGATTCACGCCTTTGAGATCCAAAATCGGACGCAGAGAGTCGCCCTTTTTGGGTACCACAAAATAGATGGAGTAGCGACCAGCGCCTCTTTCCAAGGGAGGCACTGGAACCACCGCTCCCAGCGCTAACAATCGAGCCAGGGTCACGCGGATGTCCCTCGTCTTTTGCTCGCCCCTGCTGGGAGACAGAACAAAGGAATCTGGAAGTGGGAACGCCAATTCCAGAGCGTAACCCTCCTCTATAATTTGTAGCACCCAGCGATCCGACGTTATTTGGGCCCAAGAGGAAAGAAAGTCGCGCAAGCGACCGCCGACAAGCGGTCCTCCCTCCAGAGCCTGCCTGGCGTCATTGTGGCTTGCGTCCAAAGGAAGAACCCGAAGAAGAGCCGGCTGCGGAGAAGCCTCTGCCGGCTCCCCTGAAAGCCCGAAATCCTTGGCTACGGGCTCCAAACCGGCCCCGCTGCGAGGACCACTGGCGGGAGGGCCGAAACCTGCGCTGATCCCGAAAGGATCCCCGCGCCGACGAGGTGGACCGGTTGGACCTTGGTTTATCCTCCGGAAGCCGGCCCCCTTTGGACTCACCGAGATCCTTTACCAATTTCTCGAGAGCCTCCCCAAATAATAATCTGCCCTTAAACGGCAGCTTACTGAGGCGGGCCTTAGAAGAACTGTCCGCCGCCCAGCTGCGCAACCAGAGGGACCGGCGCGCTGCTACCGCGGATGCCATACTGTTAGCCAACGCGCGGATCAAATCATAAAACAGATCCGCCAGGTAAGCCGAGCCGGACTCCAGCCGGGTCACCTCCACCAGACCCTGCTGGTCTAGTCCGGGGCTCGAGCGCAGTTGCTGTGACCACCGCAGACACGACCGAGCCACCCAAGCCCCACAGATAGAGGCCTGCAATGACACGGCATCCGTATCGAAGGTTTGCTTGAGCAAGTTATCAACCTTCTTATCCTGCCCGTCCTTGAGGGCCGCCGCCCCCTCAACCGGGATGGTGGTTTTCTTGGTCACTGCGGAGACCGCAGCATCCACCCGGGGGGACCTGAACAAGTCCCTGTCCTTGTCAGCAAGAGGATAAAGCCGATTCATGGTCCGAATCCCCTTCAAACCGGATTCCGGGTGCTCCCACTCCGCCTGGATCATCTGATCCACCACGCGGTGGACGGGAAAAACCACCTGGGCATCCCTGACTGCTTGAATCAGAGGATCCTCAAGACCCTCCTCCTCCAGGGCCGCACCGCCGAAAGGTTTAGTGCCTGAAGGGACTCCGTGACCAGAGGAACCAGCTCGTCCCTACGGAACACTCGAATGACCCGAGCCTGATCTTCCGGCCCAGGGATCTCCCCATCCTCCAAATCCTCCGCTTCAGTCTCAGGATCGCCCTCTGCCTCGGAATCCAGGAGACCCAGGGCGTCCTGCTCTTGTCCCCCCAACCGAAGCCGCTTGCCCCCGGGCGATGAGGGACACTGAGCCGCCCCCAAGGACCCCGAGGGGAGGGAGGGGGGCCAGACAGCCGGCAACTGTCCGGACCTGCTCAGGCGAAATGCCTGATGCATGAGGAGTACAAAATCAGGGGAGAAGTCCATAGCTGAGGCAGCAACAGACGCCTGCTGGAGCGCAGCCACTGAACCGCTGGCCGGAGGAACCGAGCCAGACTGAGGGATGCTTGGAGAAAGAACGCTGTCCCCGGAAGTAGAAGCATCCCCAGGGGTAGCCTGTTCCTGAACATTCACAGATTGCTCTAACTCAGAGGGCACTGCAGCACAGCCCCTGCAGATGCCAGAGTCAGTCCCTGCCGTCCTGCGGGACCCACAAATCACACACTGGGGCTTGGAAGCCATTCCAAGGCCACCTCTGCCCAGGGGAATAGAATAAGACAGCCCAGGAAAGCCCACACCACCTGGGCAATCCTGTGCAAATCAGCCCCGATTTAAAAGTAACTTAACTTTTTTTTTTTTTTTTTTTTTTACAAGAAACAAAATATATCCCAGGATCCCTGGGGTGCCCTGAGCAAAATCGCCAGAAAGAGGAACCCCAAAAACGCTAGGGGAACCTGTGCACAGCGATCAAAAATGCCTGGAAAAGCACTTTTAAAATCCAAAATGGCCGCCGCACTTTTTCACCCGCGGTAAAAAACGGCGCGAAAATATAAAAACCACCAAATAATATGGAAAACAAATAAAACGACCCTCTAACACAGGGCACACGAGCAGTTTGAATAAAAACTGCCAAATGGGCTCAGGAGAGCCTACAGAAACGCTGGCCTCCCAGACAGAGCATTGCACACAAGAAAGAAAAAAAAAATGAAATGCAAACTCCTACCAGCTCAGGAACAGAAGATTCAGCCACAATCTCCCAGTACCAGGCACTGCCTTATAGGTATGGCAATTCCCCGTCCTGTCTAGGGGAAGCTCACCCAGGGCTGATAAAATGTGCTAGGCAGGCAACAGCAGCCAGCAGGTCTGACTTTCTCCTAGTCTCCTGTGGCACAGCTCCAGGGAGACAGGCTTCTTTTGTCTTTCTTTTTTAAAGGCACAGCTAGCTACCAAAAACAAAAATAGTAGAGAAATGCCCCAAAACAAACCCTAAAAACAACTAACTAGTGTTGCTCCTGCAAAGGTCACTAAGTGTGCCCAGAGGACACACTTTTACGTCTACACACTGCAACGAGACTGGACACACTGGGGGGCTTCTGGGAGCTCCTGCTGGATATGTACTACAGAAGATTTGATTGGTCCAGTCTACAGGCTGCAGTGAGAGGGGCAGTACCCGATTGTGGAGGACTAAACTGGATATCCGCACAGGAATTAACAATTTGTCTAACTTTACCAAGCATTATACACCTCTTGAAAGAGTTTCAACTAATAAGGAAATATAGGTATATCTAAGGAAAGTGAGCTTACCGAGTCCGATGGAGGAGACGTCGTTGTCAGCCTATTACAACCCTAGAGGTGGAATATACCATAACTTGACAAATCCCTGGTGCCAGGTCACTATGACGACTATAAATTGCACCCTGAGGCTCAGGATTGCCTCCCTCCCCCAGCATTACCTGATTTCCCACCATTGTTCCGTTCTTCCACCATGATCGGTTCTGCATGTAGGTCGAGCCACGCAGTGGAAGAAGAGTGAAGAACAATGGTAAGACCTCAGGTGATGGCGAGGGGGTGGGGGGGGGGGGAGAGAGAGAGAGAGAGAGAGAGAGAAAAAACACGGGGTAATGGTTGGGGAGGGCAATAGAAATATGGTGTGATGATTGGGGTGAAGGGGGCAATGAGAGAGAGACAGACACTTGGGGTATGTTTACTAAAGAGTGTTAAGATAGCAGGTGTTATCGAGCGTTAATGGCTGTGATAAGGGGTTTTCCATGCAAAAAAGGCTCTGGGCTTGTAGGAGGCATTCCAGTGGCAAGGGCACAATGGCCCGCTTAGCGTACACTAAGAGGATACTGGGCATTAATGAGGCAAGTGTGCACCTTAACGCCCGAAAAGGGCTGTCGCTATGCTTTATAAGAGAGCCCCAGGGAAAGACAATGTAATGGTGATGGATGTAAGGACAGGCGGGTTGATGGACCTGACAGATCCATGAGCACCCAACATGGCAGCCAGTAAGTGGGACAAGCATGTGGGAGGCAGCTGTACTGATGCACTGGGGTGTTCCCACGTAAAATGCCATGATGTCAGCAAGTGTCATAGGATGGGAAAGATGTGTCCCCCAGCAAAGTCAGAATCGCCACGATATGTGCATGAAAACAATGACTGAGCAGGAGTGGTGACATGCAGATCAGGCACAGGAGAGGCGTGGGCGAAAGACTGAAATGCGGAAAAAAAAAAAAGAGTATCTATGTGGACCATGGTGTAGCAGCTTACAGGAGAATACGTGACTGCATATAGCCGGCAGATGCTGACGGCTGAGTTGAAGGAAGGATGGCGGTAGATGAGAGGGTGGTATGTGCTTGCAGCACCGATGTACCTGAGGTGCCAACCCCAATGCATTTGTACTGTGGGAGGAAAACATGTGCCAGTGCCACGTGGAAGGCCTGATACCAACATGTTTGTCTCACTCCTATCCCAGCCACCCAACCACCATAGAACTCTCCAGACAACTGTGCATACAGCAACTGGACAGGAGACCCTCAATCTGGCCAAATGGGGCACGTAAGGATGCGAGATGATCCCTGCAGGTGGCTATCCAAGAGGTAGGCTGTGTCTGCATATGATGCAGAGATGTGATGGTTTGCAAGTTATAGCTCTATTTAGCTGCCTTTTATCATACCACTGTATCAGTGCAGTCAAAGCGGTGTACAGTGTACGGAAAATGTGGTAATGTATGATTAAAAACAGGTATTTTGAGGACCTGCAGTCTGCTGAGTTAATGGAGGGTTAAGTGACCTGCCTAAGGTCAAAAGGAGCTGTGGTCAGTCTATGAAGGCTGTGGCATACATAAAAAGCATCAGAGGAACATTCCTAGCAGGCACACAAGGAGTGCTAGTGGGCACTGAACCCTGGCATCTTAGTTCCCAAGCCAGTGCCCTGACCATTACGCTACGCCTCTAGTCAGGTGGCAGACATCTACAGGGTGAACACTGAACCCCCTGCAATGGGCTGTAGCAGAGCCAAGAAAGCCATGCTCTCAGAAGGGCATGATGGCGAATTACATGTTTGCAGACCAAAAGTTTGGGTGGAACAAATAAGAAAGCATAAGAATGTGTGTCAGCCAGTTACAGTAGACCCTGGACCGTTCCAGGCATGAAAATGCACTGAGTAGCACACAGGCACAAAGAGAACAAGTGGGAATCGAAAGCTTGCCCCTTGCTTGGTGAGACAGTGCTCTATTAGGCCACACCTCCTCACCATTCTGCATAGCAATGTCTGGAATCAAAGAGATTTCAGGTCCTTGCCTGCAATGGGTGGACTCCAGGACATGAAACAATATGGTTGGCATATTCCAAGACAGTAGTACACCACACCTAGGTGCTCTCTCCATCGGCGCACATGCAGTACGTTATCCCCAAGATACGCAGTACTGTAGCTGCACTACAGACACATTGCTACTGATTGCTCCCATTGTGCAAAGGCCAAGGCACAGGCAAGGTCAAGATGCCCATCCCCGCATTGATCCTCAACAGCACACAGTCACGCGCACGGGTCCGCTGCTCCGCAGTGTGGCACAAAACCCAGAGGCAGCCTATGTGCATGGTCTGCAGTCCCCTGTGACCAGCTGCACATGGCAGAATAGGTACACCTGGACATACAATGAATGCAAACTGCAGTACTGAGCCATGCAGTCCAATGCAGACTAGCCTGTGCTCCCCAGGGGAACATGCACATGTTTACCACCATCAGAAATGACAGGCGGGTACAGGGCTATGCCCCAGTGATCACAGTCACCACTATGCCTGCTGTGTGTGCCGGTATAGGTTAGGCCCTCCATTACCCATGATGCACTCCACATGCAGAACAGCATTCTGCAGCTGATCACCAAATGGAGAATACAGTGATCCATCACATCAGCTCAGTAATACGCACTGCTACTGTGTGCTACAAGCACATAACAGCTGCAAAATGTGCTACTGACCGGTTTCAGAGGTCTCCCAGACTGTGAGGAGGTGCATGCAGCACCTGGTCTCCAGAGTTGCACTGCTAGAGATGGATCTGCCGGCCTTGCTGCAGATCCACATCATTGCCAGTGTGTGGCAGTGTGCGATGCTAGTTGCCTGGTTTTCTGCACAATAGCAGCATGCTAGAATCGCCTGTCACATCTGGACACCATGTTCTGCTCCTGTTGGTCAGGGACTCTCCCAGAACATCTCATGTCAGTGGCCAGGGTTGTGGCAGCTGCTTCCATGGAAGGCAAATGCAATGGCGTTTATTTAGGTTGGCGTGGGCCTGCCATGATCATAGCGAGCAGGCCAAGAACAGCTGCTGTCCTAGAACTACCAATTCACTACAGAACTACCAATCTAGAACTACCAATTCACTACAGCAAGCACAGTCAGTCTGCACTTGCTGCCCATCACAGGGCTGTCTCAATCATGCACATACCAACTGTGCCCAGTCTGCTCGTCAGTACACACTGCATGTGCACAGAGAGACCATGTACAACCTGGCTTGGGACAAACAGCATGGACACCCAGCAGTTGGCTCAGTGATTGGGCTCCCAGGACATGGAGAGAACCCACATCACCGTAGCTTAACACTATGTGGATACATAACCATGCGATGGTCACAGCTTGGTCCGAGGCCATGCACGTGGCAGGCGGGCACTACGAAGTCTCAGCCTTCGACCCTGCCTCCGATGCATACACATCCTAACCAAACCACTCTGTTTCAGGCCATATCCATAATCCTCTGCTCATCATGCACTTTTGCAGACTAACACTGGGAACAGCTTTTGCAATGCGAGGCACTGTGCAGTGCAAAAGGCCACAATACTCTGGAGATAGTCATACACATCACTGTGCAGTGCAAAAGTGGTGATGGTTGACATTCCTGCCTGCCACTTTGTTCTCCTTACCTTCTCAGGAATTAATGTGTGCTCATTGTGCAGATGCTATTAGAGCGCTCTGAAATGCTCACCCGTTGTTAATGCCCATCAGTGTGCTGGTGCTATCAGCCTGCCCTTCTATCTAGCTGTGGATAGTGGAGCCTGTCTGTGGCTGTGTGGACCCTTGTTGGGCAATTCTTTGGGGGCTGCACATGCTGGTGCTGTAACCTGCAATGTAGGATAAAGGTTACCCACAGGAACATGCAATACAAGATCCACAGCTGAGTCTTGAACCTGTGACCTTCCAAACTGGCCTTGTATGTTGAACCACAGAGCTGCCTTGTGGGTTCTGCAATCCATGGGTGTAGATGTGGTGATTTTCAGGGTGATTGCAGGCATGACTAGGGGTCTGCCTAGGAGCCAAGCAATCCTGCGTGCACCAATACATATAGCTGAAGTTCTGCTGATGCATTCAAAAGTCAAAAGTTGCCCTCTTAACAAATTTGGAAACATTTTGGGCATGCTTCACCAGAGTGAGATAATCAGCACTCTTATCGTCAGGGAGAAGAGGAGCCATCAACTCCAAATCCCTAGTCACCTCCCTAAGGAACATACACATGTAGAGTATGTAGAAACTGATTCAGGCCGATAACATGGAGGCCTGAAAACATCGACGACCAAAAGCATTGAGGGTTCTTGATTCCCAGCCCAGAGGGTTCGAGGAATGCAATGTAGCACTTTTAATTTGATGCACTGCCGATTCCACCACCATGGAATGGTGTGGTAATTGTGTTTTCTGGAAGCTGGGACACTCCGGGTACCCGGTACACTGTATTCAGCCTTCGAGTATATGGAGAGATGGTTAGGGGTGTCTCCCACATTCGAAGCATAAGGTCGTGAAGTATTCAATGAATAGGGAGAGTAGCAGCTTCCTTTGGGGCTGCAGAGTATTGAAGAATTTCGAGCTCCTCAGCCCTAGATTTCTGCTCCAAAGTCACCATTATGGACAGGCCCCGAGCAACATCGCGGATAAAATTTTGGAAAGACATGTCCTCCAGAGGGGAAATGTGACGTTGTGGAGGAGATGGAGCCTCCAGAAGAGTTCTCATTTCCTGTGTATCGGCCGATTCGTCATCTGACAAATCGGAGTCAGAAGACTCGAAGTATCGACAGGCAGGGTGCTCATGCTCTGCCTGTACTCGATACCACTCGAAAACGGTATCTGAAAGTTTTGGTGCTAGAACCTCGGTACCAGAGACTGACCCAAGAGCTGGCATGGGTGGTAGAGTGGTAAGCGGCAAAAAAGTTGACGAAGGCACTTTTGGTACCATTGTCGGTACCGATGGCTGAGGAATTGACTGTAGAGGCGTTGCCGGTACGGAAGCCACTAGTAAGGCCCCTAAGCTCCACTCAATAGCCAGGATATGTTGATCCATGGAGCTTGTCGATGCTTGGGTATCAGTACCGGAGTTGTGGGCCACAATCCCTGAGCATGGCACCAAGAGCTCTCTGAAGGTAGAGGCCTTGGGAGCATCCTGGGACCCCACTAAGGCTATGGAGGCAAGAACCTCCCGCCGGGGTTGTTTGGCCGGGGTGTCCCCCCCCCTCCAGGGCAATGACAAAGGCATCTTGATGCTTAGAAACATAGAAAAATGACAACAGAAAGAGACCACATAGCCTATCTAGTCTGTCCTTCCATATCAACAACTACAACAGTCCCCTTTTTTCCCCTTTAGAGATCCTGTATTTGTCCCATGCTTTTTTGAATTCAGATATTGTCCTAATCTCTACCACCTCCACTGGGAGACTATTCCACGGGCACACCACTCTTTCCGTAAAGAAATATTTCTGCATATCACTCCTGAACCTATCCCCTTTCACTCTCATCCCATGTCCCCTCGTAGCAGAACTTGCTTTCACTCGAAAGAGGCTCTCCCCCTGTGCATTTATGCCACAGAGGTATTTAACAGTTCTTCTATACCGCTCTATTTTAGATCAGAGCGGTTTACATTTAACATCAACTATACAACACAGGCAATTTGAGTTGTATTTACAATAAACAGGGAGATCAACTTGGAAGTAACTGAGGGAAACTATTTACATTGTATTTACACTGGTACCTGTTTTCAGGCAGAACATATCTACATCTTATTTACACTGGGAGTCTGAATTCTATTTCAGGGAGTACTTCTGAGGGATCAGTTGGTTATCCTTTTTCATGCTGAGTCTGATTATTTAGTTGTAGTGAGTGATTGTCTGAGGGGCCACATGTATGATTACTAAGGCTGGATTCGGGGTAGTATGTAGTGAACAGGTGCTGCTTTAATGCCTTCCTGAAGTGAGTTAGGTAAGTGATGTTTCGAATAAAGGTGGGGAGGGCATTCCATGCTCTAGGTGCATAAATCGTAAAGGCCCTATTTGTTGTTGCTTTTGTGCATTTCGTTATTACTTTTGGGACCTCTAGGGTGTTTTGCATCATGGGTCTTCTGTGGTACTTTATGTATCATCTTGCTGATAGCTGTGGGGGTCAGAGTGTTTAAGGCTTTGAAGGTTAAGGTTAGAACTTTGTGGAGGGTTCTTGCTTGAACCGGTAACCAATGGAGGTTCATCAGTACTGGCGTTATGTGCTCTCTCCGTGAAGCCCCTGTTAGTACTCTCGCAGCAGTGTTCATTGCGAGCTGGAGTGGAGCTAGCGTTGCTTGAGGGAGACCGTGTAGAATTACGTTGGCGTAGTCGAAATGTGGTAATATTAATGCCTGATAGATCGATCGGTAGTCGCTGAAGTCGAGTAGCGGTCGGAGATGTTTTAAGGTCCTTATTTTCATGTATACTGTTTTTACTGTGTTTTTTATGTGGGTTTTCAGGTCCAGTTGTTGGTCCAGTGTAACGCCAAGGTAGCGGATTGTGGGTTTGGTTTTCAGTTCTGTGTTGCCGATTTTTAAAGAGAGTGGAGGGGTGAAGTCCTGGTTCCTTGAGATGAAAAGGACATCTGTTTTGCTGTAGTTGATTCTCAAGTTTTGTGTGTTGAACCATTCTGCTACTGCCTCAAAACATCTTGTTAGAGGGGAGAGGTCTGGTTGGTTGGTCCTGAATGGGATGTATAGGAGGATGTCGTCCGCGTAGGCTAGACAGTTGACCTTGAATGAACGTGCTAGGGCGCATATGGGCTGCATGTAGATGTTAAACATCAATGCAGATAGGGACGAACCCTGTGGTACACCCTGGTTTTTGTAAAAACGGTTCAGAGGTTGTGGAGCCAGACCTTACATGTTGCCATCTATTAGTCAAGTATGACTTGCACCACTTTAGGGCTGTTCCCTGAATTCCTTTCTCGCTGAGGCGTTGTATGAGGATCTCGTGGTTCACCGAGTCGAAGGCCGCTGCAATGTCGAGGAATATGAGGGCGAACCTTGATGAATTTTGTTGGTTCCAGAGACTAGGTGGTCAAATAGGGTGGTGAGGAGGGTTTCCACCCCATGTGCTTCTCTGAACCCATGCTGGGAAGGATCCAGTGGGGCTTCAGTATCAATATGCTGTTGGATTTGGCGCTGTACTAACTTTTCGATTACTTTGGCAAGCATGGGGATACTTGAAATTGGTCTGTATGATTCCACTTTCGTTGGGTCCAGCTTGTTATTTTTCAGCAGTGGTCTGATTGATGTTTGTTTCAGACTTTGTGGAAACGATCCGGTTGTAAGGGATTGGTTTATTAATTCGCTCAGATACTGGCTTGTCACATCGTAACTCCTTTATCCATAAAGCTGGGCATGGGTCATTGGGTGCGGTAGTGGGGTTGATTGCAGCGATAGTGTCTTCAATCTCTCTGCGTGATATTTTTTCAAATTTGGATAGTGGTGATGGTTGGGGCAAGTTATGTTGAAAGATGTTGTCCGCGGAGCTCGAGGTTGCACCAGCCTGGATCACTTCAGGTTGTAGGTAGTTGGTTGAAGATGTAGTAGTCTGGATCATTTTTGACTGTAGGTAGTTGGAGTATGCCTGGGGGTGTGGCATCTGTGATTGGTCTGCGGGAGGTTCTCTTATGAGAGATTTCACTATATTGAAGAGGTCGTGGGGCTTGTTTAGTGACCGCTTCAAGATGTCGGAATGATATTGTTTCCGCTTCTTTGTTAATTCATCACGGTGTGCTCTTAGGTGAGCGATGTAAGTACTTTGTGCTTCAGTAGAGCGAGCCCGACGCCATCTTCTCTCGAGCCTGCGCAGGCACTTGAGTGAATCTCGGAGGTCTTTGGTATACCATGGTGCGTGCTCTCGTTTCTTTGTTGTTGTTTTGTGTGTGGCTGGTATGCATGCGATGGTCTTGAGGCTCTCGTCCCAGGTGGACACCAAAGCATCTAGGTCGTGTGGTACATTGTTGAGGAGTGGGAGGATCTTCCCTCGAATCTCTTCTTTATTAAAGGGGCGGAAGCGCTTCAACGAGGTTTCGTGGACAGCGTTGGTTTTGTTGGAGTTTTGATTGTGTGTGTTAATAGGTATCTGGAATTTGAGCAGGCTATGGTCAGACCATGGCACAGGAGTTATGGTTGGCAGCATTGGTTGGGTAGTATCCTTATCTGTCTGTGGGGCAAAGATCAGGTCAAGTTTGTTTCCCTTGACGTGAGTGGGACTATCGACTAGCTGATCGTAACCTAGCTCTTGTAGCGCTTCTAGGAAAGCAGAGGCTTGAGATTCCTGTAGCGTAGGCAGGTTGAAATCACCTAGGATCCAGTTTTGGGATCGTGGTCTGTTTGAGTTGCAGGCGAGGCCAATTATCGTTGCAAGATCCTCTGAAGATGGTGTTGGTGCTCGGTACAGTAGGTTGATCGTGCAGGTGTCATTTGTTATAGTGAGGGAGTCCAGGTGGGCTGTGCTGGTTGCGTTGCACATCTGGAAGCCTAGGCAAGTTTTGACAAGGATGAGTGTTCCTCCTCCTCTCTGATTGGTTCTATGGCATGCGTGGACTGAAAATCCTGTGGGTAACATCTGGTTGATGATTGCATTGTCACATTCTGATAGCCAAGTCTCTGTGATCATGATGATGTCAAGATCATGGGTCGTGACCAGATCGGTAATTATTGGCCATTTAGTACGTACTGACCTTGCGTTGATGAGTGCACACTTCAGGGCATGATGGTGTTGCTGACGGTCCAAATGTGACTTCTTGATGTGTTGAAGTGGGATGTGTAATAAATGTGAGTAAGGCGTGTCGTTGGGTTCTCTTGGGGGGTGTTGGTGGTTCTCCGTCCATCTTTTCCCATCACTGCGGAGTACTGGGATGTGGTTGGTGCTTGTGTGAAAGGCGTGGGATGTAAGGGGGAGCCAGGAGGCTAGGTGTAGACATGCCAGGGCTAGAAATGGATGCATCTTGTGGACGTCTTTGTGAATAGTATGTGAGCTGTTTGTTGTTGGGTAATTAGTGGGACCGGTATTGACTACTGTGCTAGCTATCAGCGGTGTATAAACTCACTGCCTGACGATGAGTAGGTATTTGGAACAATGTGGCAGCATACAAGACAGGAACAGTACAGCAGCGAGCAAACAATGAGGCAATGTGTCAGTCAGCAGATAATGAGACAATGTAACACTCAGCAAAGAACGAAACAGTGACCATGGGACAATGTAGCAATCAGTAAGCCATGAAACAATGTTGCAATATCCTGCCTGCAATAGCTACTATGAGTGTAATGGGCTGCCGTTATTAAGGTTAGAAGGGATCAATGTTACAGTATTTTGATCGCAGTGTTAGTTAATGCAACCTAGGCATAGCAACATTGGCTTACAGAAAACGGATACAATAGTGGTTATCTAGAGTAAATATATACTTGCAATATAATGTAGGATACACAGAGAGGTAGCTAAGTAGTTGTTTAGAACGAGCTCCGCTTGGAGATCTCAGGTTGCCATGATGCAGATTATGAGAAATACTGATAAAGTTGATAGTATATGGGCAACAGTAGGAAACAGATGGGAGAGTACTAGTAATAGTAGGAAGAGGATGTTAGCAATGTTTGTAGAAGTGTTTGCAACAGTGTAACTAAATGGGAGAAGTACTGGCAACAGTGTATATAGATGAGCGACAGTGTAAACATATGAGAGAGGTACTAGCAAAAGTGGAGACAAATGTTGCTTGAGAGGATGCTAGTAGCAATAAATGGCAATGTGTTAGCAACCAAGAGAATATATCAGCAATATTTACAATATTAGCAACATTGGAAATACATTTGAGAATATTGGCAATATGCTTAGCAGTGATTATTAGCAAAATTATGATAATGTGTTGGCAACAGTAAATCCAGGTATATTCACTATATCTAAGGTAAAAAGTGATTTGGGCAAGATTATGACAGTGTTATGTGCTCAAGTTTCTTATTTCATGTGCACTTTTCATACTATAGCTATTGGTAATATAACTTACAGTCTGTTTAGTAGAGAGCTGGTCTTGGCAATAACTGCTATTTTGAATTGCTTGTAGATTTTGGTATTTTGTTTGTTGATTATTCGCTAGGTTACAGTTTGTTTCTCGCCTGTCATGCCCCGCCTAAGGGCCACGCCAAAGGGCCTCTTGCGAGGCCCTCAGGCGCGGGCGCGCCTGCCGGCGGCGCTTTTTTAGCGATCAGCTGGGTCCTCCCACAGCCCCGATTGGGCTGGAGTGCAGGAGCGGGAAACCACCTCTCGCCCTGTGCTCTACCCCGACCGGGGAGCCTCCGAAAATGGCTGCACTTGTTTAAACATCTCAATGGCTGCACTTGTTTAAACATCTCAATCATATCACCTCTATCCCGCCTTTCCTCTAAGGTGTATTTATTTATTTATTTATTTATTTACATTCTCTTATATACCGCGCTATTCTGCATCAGTGCGGTTTACATTGAACAAACTGAAATTACATTGAACAGGGCATTATAACTTGGAGATAACTATTTTACAGGGAACATGGGCTATGGAGAGTTAAGTGGCTTGCCCAAGACCACAAGGAGCACCTGTGGGACTAGAAACCCCAGTCCTTTCGGCCCAAGGTTGCTGTCCTCTAGTGGGATTTGAACCCCTGACCTTCCGGCCTGAAGTACCTTGCCCCAACCACTAGGCCACTCCTCCACTCCGTGTATATATTAAGATCCTTAAGTCTGTCCTCATATGCTTTATAATGAAGACCACTAACCATTTTAATAGCCACCCTCTGTACTGATTCCATCCTGTTTATATCCTTTTGAAGGTGTGGTCTCCAGAATTGCACACTATACTCCAAATGAGGTTGCACCAAAGACACATACAGAGGCACTATCACCGCCTTTTTTTCTGCTAGCCATTCCTTTCCGTATGCACCCAAGCACCCTTCTAGCTTTTGCTGTCACCTTTTCTACCTGTTTAGCTACTTTAAGATCAACAGGGACTGGTTATTTATACCCTATTTTACCTGTTATACCTGCTTAATGCATACCCAAGTTTAATTTTCCTGTTTAATGTATACCCAAGTTATTATACCTGTTTCACTTAAGCACAAATCACGAAATTGAGATGTGCAACTCTTATGTTCATTGTAAACCGCACTGATGTCGAATAGCGCGGTATAAAAGAGACTGCAAATAAATAAATAAAATAAAATAAATCAGACACAACCACGCCTAGGTCCCGCTCTTCTTTAATGGACAAAAGTACTTCAGCCCCTATACTATATTGCTCCCTTGGATTGCTGCAGCCAAAATGCATGAGCTTACAATTTTTAACATTAAATCCCAGCTGCCAAATTCTAGACCATTCTTCAAGCTTAGCTAGATTTATTTATTTAACAGTTTTTATATACAGTCTTTCCTCAATTCAAGATGGTTCTTTCCTCATGTTATCTACACCTTTCTTGTTAGGCAGATTTTGGTATCATCCGCAAAAAGGCAAACCTTACCAGACAGCCCTTCTCCTATATCACTAACAAAGATGTTAAAAAGAATCGGACCAAGGACAGATCCCTGGGGCACACCGCTGGCAACTTCCTTCGCCTCAGAGTGAGCTCCATTTACCTGTACTCTTTGTCGCCTCCCACTCAACCAATTTCTCACCCAAGCAGTAACTTTAGGGTCCATCTCTAGGGTGCTCAGTTTGTTTATAAGTCACCTGTGAGGAACAGTGTCAAAGGCGTTACTGAAATCTAAATACACTACATCTAGGGCTCTCCCTTGGTCCAACTCCCTGGTCACCCAGTCAAAGAAAATCAATCAGATTTGTCTGACAAGACCTGCCTCTGGTGAATCCATTCTGGATTCCAGAAACCTCATTATTTTGTCTTTCGGCAGCGTTTCCAATAATTTACTCACCACCTAAGTTAAACTAACCGGAGATCTACCCTTGAAGGGCCGGCTAGTCTTCGATGAAGACCTGGTTTCGATACCTGAGATCTCTGGGAGGAAAATAAAGCTCTTGATGACGTTGATGCTACTGACATTGCAAGTTAAGATGTTCTATGTAAAAAGTTATTATTGTTCTATGTAAAACAAGCTCTGCATTGTTGACTGTTGTTGATTGTACACCGCAACTGATCGCTGGAAGATGCGGTATATAAATAAGTGTTAAATAAATAAATAAATAAATCGGTGGCAAAGAGGGTGCCGAGTTTCGCAGGTCTCTCTTTGTCATCTTCCTGCAGAGAGGACATTCAGACGGTTGATGATCTGGTCCCAAACATTTTAGACACCAGTCATGGGTGTCCATGGCTAAAATTGTACTGCCACTTCTTAAAACCACTGGCTGGTTTGTCCATTTTGGGGATAAAAGGTCTAAGCCTAAGATGGCATCGATGCGCCCTGAGGGAAGTTTCTTCCCTCAGAAAAGGGTTGTTTTTTTTAGAAGAAAGAAAAAAAAGAAAATGAGCACCAACAGGGTTGGTACCAGCGTCAACGGGAAGGCAGACATGACCACAAAAAAAATAAGAAAAAAATGAATTTTCTGCGGTGACAGGAATTGCTTCTTGTAGGGTCCGCGGAAAACGAAGAACTGAGGAGGGAGAGCTGGAAAGGCGGGAAGGCAGCTACGCAGGCGCAGTGGGATGCTCCCAAAAGCTTTCCTATTGGATGCTGGAGAGCATTTTCGCATGGGCTCCGTTAGTACCGATGTCACCCATATGTGAAGACTACATTCCTGCTTGTTCCTGGAGATTAGAAGGTTGGCTGCTCCTGATGAGGGACACTTTATATCCTGCCTTCCTAATCTACTACACATGCAAGGCTCCAGACTTGATCAGTCCTGAGTAGAAATGTTATTGGGGGGGGGGACTGAAATTTTAGGAAATAATAAATGGGCTGGGAATAAAGAGAATGTTAGGATATATAGGAAAAATAAATATGCATTATTATTGCCTCTACCGACTCTCCATTTCTCATTCCCCAGCATCTGGATCCCTACCCGCTTCCCCTTCCCTGCATCTACTACTACTTCTTCTTAAGGTTTTAAAGTTAAATTTATTTAATTACCTGCTCTTCATCTTAGGATACCAAGGTGGTTTACAACAAATCATAATACCAGTAAAAGGGTAAGACACAATTACAATACACAACAACAACATTAAGGGAAAAACCAAAAGGTTAATGCGAGACAGCAACAAGCTACATCCATTCATAGGCATGAATGAAAAACCAAATTTTCAACGCAGCCTTAAGTTTTTATAATTGGATTGGATTCTTAGGTCAGGAGGCAATTTGTTCCAAAACAGTGGAGCAAGATACACAAGAGGAGTGTTGGGTTTCCTCAAATCCAACCTCACAAATATTGGGTAACCAGAGATGGCAGAGTTGAAAAGACCCGAGAGGATGGAAAGAAACTTGATGTGTCAAAAGTAATGCTAAACAATAAGGAAGGTCAGTGTAAAGTCCTTGTGTCAAAATAGGACTTTTGAATTGAATTTGTGATGAAACCATAAAGAAGAAGATAATGCTGCATACTGAACACTGGGGTGGTCACGCGATCATTATTTCCCTGCATCAAATAGCCCTTTAAATTAAAGATGTGCTAATACCACAGAAACAAGCTGCAATAATCAACTTGATTCAGTATTAGAGTGAATTATGATCCGGAGGTCCTTGTAACGTAACATAAATTTTAACTGCACCCACTTCAGATTAAAAAAAAAAAAAAGTGGAACGACCAAGGAATCCAAGGTCACTTTCAATGTTGTGACTGAGCCTTTGAGGGGGAAGTGCCATATTATGAAATCGCCAGAGACAAAGAAGGCCGATTTGATCTACAATAGAACCAAATAGCCTCAAGCTTGTCAGAATTAAGCTTTAAACGGTATTATTCAATCCGTTGAGTCACATCATCCAGGTAAGAATTTACTAAAGCAGTGTGCAGTGTGGTGGAATTCATGCTAGCTAATAGCTACATATCATCAGCATACAAAAAAAATGTAGAAATCGCACGACTTTGGATGAGTGTGAACAATGGAGATGCATGTGTATTTCTATTGCTCAAGTGCTACCAGGCATAGAGAGAACACACACGCACACATTAAATGAGCCAATGGAGAACCAAGTATTGCATCCACCCATAAAAAACATTCTATATTTACCTTAGCTTTCAGGGTAGTACTTTTCTTTTCAGGAAGGACAGTGCAAAACAGAGGAGAACTTGGAGGGCTTGGATTATCAGATGACACCAGACTGCTGTCAGATTCCTTTAATGTACAAAAGGAATACAGTTTTCAAACACTAGCTCCAAATGTATTTAGATGAATAAGCATGAAACACCTATAGCCTGTTTGTTGTTCTAAATTAATATGATTAAAATAATTTTAGTTGATTTACTACAAAATATTCTGTCTTACAAAATTTGTTAGGTGGGAAATTCACAGGGTTGTTCTAATGCATTAAAGATTAGCAGACAGCCACAAAACACTTACGAAGGCCACAACACTCACCAGCTTGATGCCTAAAGGTGCTGATACCACTCTCTCCTTCCTCCCACTGCTATTGGGCTTCTATTGCTACGTCCTCTAGTCCATATGGATTGGTGGATCCAGAAGACAGATGGATTGCAGCAACAGAAAGAAGAGAGTGGGGGCCTTAGCAGCACCGTTGCTTTCCAGCAGGACAAGATAGGAATGCTGGGCCACCAAGTGTTTTGCAGTATCTGAAGAAGTCTCCCAATCCAGCACCACAGGGGTAATTTCGCATCCCACCACTTGCCAATGGGAATTCACGCAAGTAAAATGGCTAGTATTTATTGTGGTATGTTTTGGAGACCATATCTCACTAAGGATATAAAAAGAATTGAAGCAGTTCAGACAAAAGCAACCAAAATGGCATGGGTTCTGCATCATAAAATGTATGAGAAAAGACGATGACCTTAGCAGAGAAGAGGGAAAGGAGAGGTGCGATATACACATTTCAAAACTTGAAAGATGTAATGAATCAACCAGCCTTTTCCCAAAGACAGGGATGCTATAGAACTACAGAATACGAAAGGAGGCTGCAAAGCAGTAAAACGTAATATGTTTTCTTGGAAAGGGCGGTGGATGCCTTGAATGCCCCAGTGGTGGGGACAAAACCAGTAACTGAATTCAAAATGACATGGGAAAATGCACAGGATCCCTAGCATTTTCCTTTTAATCCCACATATTATACAATACATTACAATAATCAAGGATGCTTAATAACAGAGGCTTATCAACTATAGCTCTATATCTCCTAAATATGGTTTAAGATGCTAAACCATTTTCAAATAAAAATAAAATGAACGTGTAACAGCAGCAGTCAGCTTAGCCCCAATCCCCTCACTTTCTATAATCATTCCCAAAGAACACAATTCTGTAACCGTTCCCAAATATGCAGTCTTAGACACATTCAATACTAACCCACTAGAGTCTAACCATGTCCTAAACTTGTTTAAACATTCATTGATATAATTAAAAGGATATAATTAAAAGCTTCCAGGGGAGCTATAAATGGAATATTATAATCCTATACTTTCAAATTATATTTTCTAATGGTTGAAGATGAATATTGGAGACAATGGTGACCCCCCTAAGCATTCCCCATACTCGCCGATACTTTCTAGACCACAAGTTTCCATATTTCACTACGTTCTTTCATAAATGATTTTATCCATAAGAGCAGCCCTTCTAATACCAATTTGCTGACAAATGATTAAGTAGTAACCCCAGCTCAAGAAGATCAAATGCTGTTGATATATCTAATGAAATCAATTATACAGTAATTTTCTTATCTAGGTAAAAGTATATCTGATCTAATAGTACCTACTTCCTATCTAAAAACCACCTTGATCTTCATCTAACAGACTGTAATCTTCTAAAGGGTGCTGTAGAAAACAAACTTCTTTTTCTATCAATTTAGCTAGCATAGGTAGATTAGAAATATGGCAAAAATGATCATAAACACTCCTATCAGCATCCTTGTTTTTCAAAATAGGTGTAACTATGGCCTCTTTCAAGCTAGGGGCACCTTCCCCACCTGCAAAGAAGAATTTATCTAAACCTTTAGCTGTTCTTACATACCTTCAGAACATTAGTTAAATACAGCAATATGTGCTGAGTCCAATGGGGAAAAGTAATATTTACAAACAAAATCCACATAAGAAGTAATCACACACACAAAGAAAAACTCCTGGACTACATTCTACGTACACCGACCTTAACTTACTAGCATTCGAAGAGAATAGTCTAAATCATCAGGGAGCTGCACCATCAAAGATTTAAAGAAGCACCATACCACAAATGAAAGGAGAAAAGGCCTCAGTGTAAAAGGGTCAGTGCTCCATTACGGGAAGATTTCTAGCCCAAGAGGAATAGCTGCCTCAAACATCAGCAGTCAGAAAAACTTCTTTAAAAATGGTTCGAATTTTATTTACCACACTAATAGCTACTAAAAAATGACCTGATGTTAAAACCCATGAGGACTGTGAAAAATTGCAAGAGGACCTTGATAAATTGGAAGACACGGTATCCAAATGGCAGATGAAATTTAATGTAGAGAAGTGTAAAGTTATGCACCTAGGAAAGAACAACCCAAACTATGGTTACATGATGCAAGGTTCCACATTAGGAACCACCACCCAGGAAAAGATTTAGGTGTCATCGTGGATAATATGTTGAAACCCTCCACCCAGTGTGAAGCAGCAACCAAGAAAGCAAATAGAATGCTAGGAATCATAAGGAAAGGAATGGAGACTAGAACAAAGGATATTATCTTGTCTCTCGAACAGGTAAACGTAGATTGCCATCAAAATATAGATAGGGGACATGGGTAACCTATTTAAGACTAATAAGAGAAAATGATTACACGTTGAGTGAAAAAAATAAACTCTGGAATTCATTACTGGAGAATATAGTAAAAGCTGTTAGTGTAGCCAGGTTTAAAGAAGATTCGGACAAGTTCCTGGAGGAAAGGTCCATAAACCATTAAAGGGGACCCGGGAAATCCACTGCTTGCCCCATACAAGCATTGTGGAACCTGTGTCTTTTGGGGAAACTGTTAGGTACTTGTGACCTTGATTGGCCACTGTTGGAAACAGGATACTGGAGATGATGGATTTTGGTCTGACCCAGTATGGCATATCTTATGTTCTTGAGCTTAGCAGAGTCAATAGACAGAAAACAGATAATACTACTTTTCTTTTTCTAATCCAAACAGCAAAAATGCCATACAATATAGATTTCTTCCGTTCAACAACGGCAAACAGCTTAAACCAGATTTCAATCTCTGCTTCCAACACCCAAAATATCACCACCGATTAAAGCATCAAAATACCTATAGCAAGAAAATAGGTACATTCAAAGTATATAACCACCAGTAGCAGGAGGTGACAGCTGCTGGGCCTCCAACTTTTTCAGTGGAAAAAGAAGAGGAATGGAAGGCAGTGCAGAAAACATTTTAAAGTAAGTATGCCAGAGAAGAGGGGAACGAAGCAGAGATGAAGGGACCCTTCCCCTTCTCGGACCACATGGGCCTCCGGCAATATTTTATTACTGCTATACTTTTCTGGTTGGTCAGATTCTCAGCAAGTTTGAGATACACAGTACATGAATTTCTTGCACTGATGGTTTTGTAGTCTCAAGTCTTGCATCAACGAGACACCTCACAGAAGTTCATATATCGCATGGCTGAAACCTCACTGACAGATTAGTGGTGCCAGTAGGAAAAAGACAGCTATAGTGGCAGCATTCAGGATATTTGGGACATGAAAATCCCAAGAACCGAAGTATATTTTCTAGGGGCTTGAGATTTTTTGAGCCTTGCTTTCATCTGAATAAGCACCTCTCTGAAATCCCATGACACAGAGGGAAGCTTCAATTGAAGAAAGCCCTGCACAAATGACAACAGCTAGCATTACAGAAGTGGGACTCCATTCTGTATGTTTGTGATCAGCATAGTTGCAATGAGGTCTACAAGAAGGGTTGGTTCAGAGGTTACTCTGAAAGAAGTGGAAGGCATTCAAGCAGTCTTTGTGTGGAGCAAAAGCAAGTATCTAGGGTCAGAGCAAATGAAAGACACACTGGTAGATTTCTTTCTAGGAGCCAGGAAAATGAGGCACTTAGGGGTATGTTTACTAAACCGTCTTAATGTTACCGGCGCTAGTTGCAGCGTTAATGTGAAGAATGCCATATAAGGAGTGGGCGTTCCGGCGGCAAAGTAGCAAGAATCTGTATCGTGCAATAGTGGGCGCCGTGGCACGTTAACCCTAAGTTCATGCCAGCACAGTGCTAGAAGCTATAAAGATGTAGCCCACTGGTTACTGCAATAACTGTGGAGGCAGAGATCATGGGTTTGATCCTGCAGTGGTGTTATGTAAGAAGGCTGTCTGAGGCATTTCCTTTTTTAAGTTAAATCAGTGCTGCCAGTAAAAACACCCTCACAGTGTTGTAAAATAAAGTGTCACATAAGGCGCCCTATAAGGCACTCCATAGGGCAGATTATAAAGGGCCCTATCTGCCAAGGCGCCTTCTAATGTGCCCTATAGGGCGCCTTATGAGTCACCTTAAGGTTACAGCACTGTGAGGGTGCATTTTGCTGGCAGCACTGATTTAAATTAAAAGGAAAAGCCTCAGAGAGCTTTATTAAATAACACCACTGTGGGATCAAACCCATGACCTCTGCCTACACAGTCATTGAAGTAACCAGTAGGCTACATCTCTATAGCTACTACCACACTGCTGGCTAGCTACAGAAAGACTGCAGGTCACCACACAAACTGTCTGCTGTGGTTACCAGGATAGGGTAAACCCACTCGTACCCATGATGCACTGCACATGCAGATCAGCAGTCTACAGCTGATCACATAATGGGGTATGCACCCCCACAGCACCTAGGCCTGGTAGGGGGAACTGACCGTGTGTGTTACTGGCACAGAGTAGCTACAGACCGTGATATTGTGTGGGTCCTGTGCTCACCCTGAGGGTGAGGTGGGGCACCCAGCACCAGGTCCTCAGCACTTGCCTTGGCTGAGATAGGCTATGCTGCAGGTCCCCATCAGTGCCATTGTGTGATAGGTAGTCCTTGCAGACACACCTAGGATACACCTGTGTCCATCTGTATTTCCCAGTCACGTCTAGCCCTTGTGGACTATGATGCACCCAAAATAGTGCATATCCTGTGTGGGTGCCATGGGCACATGTCATAGGTGAAGGGGGGTGTTTGCACCCAAAAGCAGATTATGTAGCACCACCCAACCCGCCATCTGTGGCTTAGGGTGGGGGACAGGATCTCCCATCAACAAATCCACATTGTACATCTCTGCAATGGTGGCAGTAGAGAGGACCATCAACCCCAGTCCTGCTGGGGAACAGGCACCCTACAGGGCAGTCGATGCAGATCTGTACGCATCACATAAGGCAATGGCAGACAGGCAGAACGCTGGAGAAGCTCAGCTGCCCCCCACCACTATCTGACATTCAACAGAAGAGGGCACAGTCTCCAGCCGCTGCACCCTGCAAGGTGTTCCAGCCATACACATGCTAACTGCAGACAGTCTCCTAGCTAGTACATAGTGCATGTTCCTGGAGGAACTGTGTGCACCCAAAAATGGGATATGAGCACACACACCAAGCAGGTATGTCAGTGATTGGGCCCCAGAAAAGAGAACCCATAAATATCACTTGAGAGAAATGCTACATAGCACTATGGGGGAACCTAGCCATGCCGTGGTCACTGCTCAGTCAGGGTGAGAGTGACCTCCCAGCAGGACATACTGTGGCCACCCTGTCCGTGCAAGTGGTGGTCGAGCACTACAATGTCCCAGCCATCCTGCCCAGGCCACCCTGTCTGGGCCATACCCACAGTACCTTGCTCCTCATTATGCACATTGGCAGGCTAACACTGGAAACAGTGCAAGCAGTGTGGGCTCAGTAAGGTGTAGGCAGCCACAACACACTGGATAGACATACACACACTCCCACACCTATGCCAGCATTGTGCAAATATGGAGGTTTGTGGCAGCCCTGGCTACCACACCAGCTCTGGGCACAGTGCGGGCATTGCTATGGTACGCAATACTGTTGGGGTCGCTCCCCGGGGTGGTAAACACTGTCAGAAGCAATAACTGAAACACACTCCACAGATATCAGAAAGGTTGCTATGATGAATCTCTATCAACAAATCGTGTTTATCTTAGGATTTGTTAGCTGACATTACTCATAGCAACCTTTTGATATATGTGGAACGTGTTCCCAAGTTTAGGACGGCATTGCTAAGGTATGCAGGTGCCAGTATTGGGAGATGCTGCTCCGCGCAGGGCCCAACAGCCTGACTCTCCATGAGGCTTTGGATAGTGGAGCCTGTGGGTATGAGTGTTTGTGCCCCTGTAGGCCGCTGCTCTAGGGCAGAGGTTCCCAACTCCGGTCCTGGTGGGCCAAACACTGTTCAGGTTTTCATGCTGTCCCTAATGAATATGCATGAGATACATTTGCATACAATGGGGGGCGATGCATACAAATGCAGCCCAGGCATATTTATTAGGGACAGCATGAAACCTGAATGGTGTTTGGTCCTCCAGGACTGCAGTTGGGAAACTCTGCTCTAGGGATTGCACATGTTTATGGTGTCTATGCTCTGTAGTGTAAAATATAGGCGTTTCAGGCATGTTTATTTTATCTGCAATAAAGGTTCTGTCTTTATTATCACGGTTTAGTACTGGATAAAATATGGGGACAAGGTTGGCAGGAGCCACAGTTGGGACTTGAACTTGTGACTTTCTGCCCCTGAACACACTGGCTGTGTGTACTGCACCAAACTGTTACCACAGGGGCAGATCATTCCCTGGGGATACCATGACTGTTCGTCAGACAGACCTCGTCTGTTGCAGTGCACGGCACCCACCTAAACGGGGCTTGGCCGTGGTCTGCTGTTGGCAGATACCACTGCCGCCTCCGTCACCAGCACCCCTCTGCCACCATGCTGACATGCCCTTATGCCGGTGGTGCTGGTGGTGCGCAGTCCCAGGCCATCCAGTGTGCCGGTAGGCAGCTGCCTATAGTGTGGGTTCTCGGGTAGGGGTGCCTACATGGACATGCGCACTTCCCTCCGGCACCGCCTGCCAATGTTATGTGCCCTTGGGGGTACCTGCTGGGTAATCTCCCCTGTGACACACACACTCGTGCCCATGTTGGACCCTCGTCAGTTGCTGTCTTGCTGCTTTACAGTTTCGGCATGCCTATGTGCCACCTAGGCATCTGCCTAGTCCGCATTGTGCCCTAGCTGGACCACAGAATGTGCCGCCTGCAGCCCCCTGTATCCCATTTACAGCATCAATACAGTTGCCCCTTCCTACATGCCCACTCTGCTGTTGCTGCACATGTGCACGCCATAACAAACCTGCCCAATATAAACGACAAAAACCCTGATCACCGCTATTTCGATGAGGGATCATTCACTTTGTAGGGGAACAGAGCATAGACCCTTCCAAACATATCTTCCTTTTTACGCTTTGTCAGTAGTGTTGCTTTATATTTATCATTAATATCACTATTGGCCAGCTTGTTTATTGGGATTTCAAATGTGGTTTTGGTCATTTTATATGTTTATTTGCCTTTTTGGTTCCTGCACGTTTCTGGGTTTCCCTGCCTTTGCTGTACATTGCTGACTGAAATGGTTTCTCTCTCCTGCAAATGTGCCTCTAACGCGAGGGTTTCACTGGTGTTAGTGTTCAGACCCGGATTTCACAGCGTTAGTGTGCATGGAGCCTCTCCCTGCCCACTTTCCGCCCATTGATCCCTATCTCCGCTCTCTGGGAGGCCTTACTTCACCCTTCAGACCCAAATTTCACAGCGTTAGTGTGCCTTAATGCCGATGCGTGACGTTATCCCGCAATACTGTCGCCGCTGCTACGCTAAGACGGTTTAGTAAACATACCCCTTAGTGGGAAAATGTCAGGTACATATTACATCTTCTAGAGTCGAACTATGATTCCCTTTTTTGAAAGATTGATTTTGAGGAAGCTCAACTTGATTAAATGCCTCAGGGATAAACACTAAAAGTAGTGGAAAGCAATCATCTATACCGCTAAATATTTAAAGTTCATCAATGGCATCGCACCATCCTACCTCAATAACCTAATCACTATTCAACCTAGCAACAGGAGCAGGAGAACTATGAATCTCAACACCCTATGTATCCCGACCAGCATAAGATCTGTCAAGGCCGAAACAAGCAATAGGGCGTTCACATACTCAGCGCCAATCCAATGGAACCAACTACCGCATGAATTAAGGCTCACAAACAACCTGAACGAATTTAGACGAAAACTGAAAACCTATCTGTTTCAAACCCACTACAACTTGATCTAACTGCGATACCCTACCTCAACCAGATCTCCTCTGCCGCACTCGGCAGCATATAATCTAATAGTATATAGTCATGTATAACTTGTACACCTTGGCAACTAATTCCGTACAAATTGTATATAACCATGTATAGTCTGTACACCTTGGCAACTAATTCTGTACAAATTGTATATATGGGGCCCTCCCCCAATCTACTGAAATCAAATGTATACCTTGATCTGTGTGCTTTAATCAAATATGTATCGTATCCAAATGCTTGTCCCGTGTTACGTAATCATTGACTAATCAAAATGTAAAACTGAAATCTCAATGTACCGTACAATACATTATGATTCTGTAAAGTAAACCGCTGCTGATCGTAGGAAGCAGCGGTATACAAGTGTTTACTAAATAAATAAAATAAATAAAAAAGTTTATGGTTTAAAACTCTTGCCATTTTATCCTCTCTACTTTGAGAGAGGCTTTTGGTTTATTCCAAACAAAATAGGGTCTGAAGGACCATGCCATTTAAAATACCTCCCACCTATTCCAGGAGCCTGCTTTTCTTATAAAGTCTTCCTAGGTAGAAAATTGTGGTTCTTCAATTAAATGATAATTAAAAGATATGTTTGAAATTCTTTACCATAATCCAGGTGCTTAATTACATAACAAATGAACAAAATGACTATGAAGGAGGTTTAGATCTTGCCACATCTGTCCCTAGCTCTCAAAAAAAAGAAAAGTATTAATTCAATTAGATGAGCCTCAAAATATAAAAAAATATGCTCCTGTTCCCAAAGAGGATAACCCCTACAGGAATAGATGGCTTACAGTGGGCTCTCTGATCACAGGGCCGGCGCGACCATTAGGCTTACTAGGTAGTCAAGGGATACTATGAGGTTGTTTCTGTTCTTCTGAGACCTGATACAGACTTCCTGTTTGTAAATAGGAAGTCGGCATTGGGCCTTGGCAGGGGTGAGAGTCAAATAGCCTCACAGCACCGGAGGTTGAAGGTAAGCACTGAGGGGCTTTTTGTGACTACTGTCCCGCTGCAAATCCCAGAGAGGGGCGGCAGTGGAGCCAGGGAGGGGATGGGATCAGGAAACAGAGCTGTGGGTGGGTGCGAGGATCACCAAGGATGCTTCATCTCCTTGCGCCATCCCCGTCTCATCATGTAGAAGATGTTGCAGATACTCTGTGCCTTATATAATACTCATACATAATCCTGTATCGCTTTAGGAAAATAATAGCACTTCAGTTCCAACGTTAGAGTATTGTTATCAAATGAAGGACGATAACCCCACACAGTCTCCAAAGTACTATAAGAAAATATAAAAACAAAACAATAAAAAGATTTCTGCTGGGAGACTATTATGAAAGGTATTAAATTGGGGAGACATTTTGAGGGATACAAGTTTAAATGCCTCCTAGAATCTTCAGCTAGCAGTAATACAAACCAGATTGTAAATGAAATCAGAAATGAAAATAAGGATTCTAAAAATGTTAGAATCCACTGGGGTGCAAATAAACTGGCTAGAAACATGACCTTTAAATGTAAAGAGATTTCCAGAAATATTTTTTGATGGTGAAGAGGGAGGCTAAAGCACGTAATGAAGATTTTAGCATTTCAGAGGTATTGCTTGTTCACTGAAACAGAGAGGAAAGACTAGGCTGTATAGCCAGCATAGGTATGTAGTTTAAAACCGCATGAAAAAAGATTTAGATATATAGGCAGCTGGGGTCATATAGTGAATAAAAGACTAAAATGTAATGATGGTATATATATTTCTCTGACAGAAAAAAAATGATGTTAAGCAACTAGAAGATGGAGGTGGGAGATGAAAGTGAAAAAAAATCAGAATGCCATCCTCAACTAATGCATTAAGAAAATTGGAAAAAGAATGAGAGAATCCGTAAAGCATAGTTACTCACCTGTAACAGGTGTTCTCCAGGGACAGCAGGAATCAGTCCTTACACATGGGTGACGTCGGCAATGATGGAGCCCACGCGGAGCATTTCCCCAGTTTTCAAAGAAAGCCTTTGAGAATGCCACCACACATGGATGGTCCCCTTCCCGCCCAAGGGTGCCATCTTACTCAGTCAAGTGTTATAGCTATAGCCCCTTCAAGAAGATGGCAAAAATATATAGCAACTCCAAGGGGAGAAGGGAGGTTTGTGAGGACTGATTCCTGCTGTCTTCAGAGAACACCTGTTACAGGTGAATAACTATGCTTTCTCCAGGAACAAGCAGGAAGTCAGTCCTCACATATGGGACTCCCTAGCTACAGGCTACCGAGGACCTGAAGTAAAAAGCACGGCATCGCCGTGAGCAGTTGCCAGTGAAAGCCGAAGGCAGCCTGAGGACCCTGAGTCCATGGATGGCCATGCTCCCAGTAGTCAGAACAAGAAGGGTCGGAGGGCAGGAGTTGCTTAAACCCCAAACAGATTACAGCCTGGCTGAAGGCAGCGTCCCGACGGGACTCCCTCTCCAGGCAGTAATGCACCGCAAAGGTGTGAGCGGAGGACCAGGTGGCGGCCCGGCAGATGTTTGCCAGTGGCACAGAGCACAGGCTAGCAACAGATGTCGCCATCGTTCGGAAATTGTGAGCCATGACTCGGTGTTCTAAGGGAAGCCCAGCCTGGGTCTGGGCAAAGGCGATGCAGTCTGCCACCCAGATGGACAAGGTATGCTTGGTGACCACCAGCCCCAAACAGCTGGGATCAAAGGAGAGCTGCCCAGATCTGCGGTGGTCCCAAGTCCGCTGCAAGTAGAAAGAGAGAGCCCTCTTACAATCCAGGGTGTGAAGAATCGCCAACGCCAAGGCAGCATGGGGCTTTGGGAAGAAAGTGGGCAGCAGTATCTCTTGATTGAGATGAAAATCCGAGACAACCTCCAAAAGGAACTTGGGGTAAGTCCGCAGGACCAAACTGTTCCTATAGAACCTCATGTACGGTGCCTTGGCCATCAGTGGCTGGAGTTCACTGACTCTCAGGGCGGAGGTGAGAGCTATCAAGAAGGCCACCTTCCGTGACAGGTGCCGCAGTGGGCAGGTAGCCATGGGCTCAAAGGGCGGCTTGGTCAGCTGCGTGAGGACCACATTGAGGTCCTATTCTGCCAGAGGAGGGCAGGTAGGGGGCTTGGAAAGAAGCAGGCCTCGCATGAAATAAGAGACAAGTGGTAGCCCCAAAAGAAGTTTGCCCTCGATGGGGTGGTGGTCCACCGAGATGGCACTCAGGTGAACCCTGACCGAGTTAGACGTCAGCCCAGACTGTGAGAAGTGGAGCAGGTACTGCAAGACCAAACTGGTAGGGCAAAATGGATCCGCTCGATGCTCCAAGAACCACACCGAGAACAGAAGCCACTTGAAGGCGTCTGGTCGAGTCCTTTCGTGAGGCCAAAAGAATGTCCTCAATCTCCTTAGGGAGATGGTAGGAGGCTAGAGCGACCTGCTCAGCCGCCAACCTCTGAGGGACAGAGACTTCAGATTGGGGTGAAGAAGCAGACCTTCCTCCTGCGTCAGCACTCTGGTGAGAATCAGAGAGGGACTGGGGGCTCCGTCGAGAGACGGAGCAGCAGGGAAAACCAAGGCTGCCCGGGCCACCTCGGGACTATGAGAATCATTGAAGCCCTGTCCCGCTGGACCTTGAGAAGGGTCCGGGCGATGAGGGGCATGGGGTTGAAGGCATATAATAGTCTCGTGTCCCACGAGATGAGGAGGGCATCGGGGGCCACTCTGCCCAGGTGTGGGAGGGGACTGCAGAACCGAGGAAGCTACGAATTTTCCAGGCTGGCAAAGAGGTCCAGGTCCAGAGTCCCCCAATGCTGGAAGAGGTGCTGTGCTGTTCGGGGCACAGGCCCCACTCGTGTGGCCAGAGGACTCTGCTGAGCCATTCTGCCAATACATTTTCTTGACACAGGAGGTAAGTGGCTCGAACGGTCATGCCCCTGGCTCACCGCAAAGGAACACAGGGCTGTCGTCTCCAAAGAGAGGCTATAGGAGCTGATGCCCTCCTGTTTGTTCACATAGAACATCGTGACCTGGTTGTCCGTCTGGACCAGCACCGCTTGGTGCTGCAAGCGGTACCTGAAAACCCTGAGAGTGAGGCGAATTGCCCGGATTTCCAGCAGGTTGATCTGCTGCCGGGACTCCTCGAGGGACCAGGACCCCTGAGTGTGCTGTCCCTCGCAGTGGTTCCTCACCCCGCCAGGGAGGTGTCCATGGTCAAGACCACCTGATGTGCCGGGGCTTGGAAGTGCATACCGCAAAGCAGGTTCCGAAACTCCTGTCACCAAGCCAGAGACTCTGCCGTGCTGCGAAAGACAGAGATAGGGTCTCAGAGGCAGCCAGTCGACTTCAACCATTGCACTCAGAGACACCACTGCGACGCCCACATGTTGAGATGGGTGTTGGCCTCCATGGTCCATGTAGTGCCCATGTGACCAAGAAGGCGAAGCATCATCCGGGCCGGGACGGCGCCGCACCTTGGACGCCAGGGACACGAGGCGGTCTGCCCTGTCCTGAGAAAGAAAAGCCATGGCCTGAAGGGTGTCCAAGCGAGCCCCGATGAACTCCAGGGACTGAAATGGAGTGAAGTGGGACTTTGGGCAATAGATCATGAACCCCAGATGCTCAAGGAGGCAAGTGGTGTGGTCCATGGCCTGTCTGACTAAGAAATGGACCAGATGCTCCCCAATGGACAGCTGCCCTGCCAGAGGGGGAAGAGGCTATGCCAATGGCATCAAAACCCTGAGGCTGGTTGAGCAGGAGCCAGGGTTTGGTCTTGGGGGCCCTTCGGCTTATGAGGGCCGTAGACCATGGACTTGCCCTGGCCGCCCTGAATGAAGGTCGATGCTGGCGGATAGGCCAGGTAGCTCCTGTATTGGAGTCCCTTCTGATGGGAGAAAGGCTTCTTGCTCTGCTGCTTCTTCCATGGGAGGGAAGAAGTTTTCCAGGAGAGGTGAGTACGAGTCACGTACTCGGTCTCTATCTCTGTGGCCTTATCCTCCATGGGCTTGCCAAATAACTGCTCCCCAAGGCAAGGGACGTTCAAGCAGCTTCTCCTGGACCCAATGTTCCAGGTCCAAGGACTGGAGCAAAGCCTGCCGGTGGGTTCCGATGACAGCCACCACCACCTGGGCGGACGACTCAAAGCAGTACGCTGCTCGCGAGAGGTACTTCGAGCATTCTCCGATGGACTTTGAGAGGGCCTGAAAACGTCAGAGATGGTCTCTGTCAAAGCCCGCTGCAAAGCCTCCGAGCTCTCTAGCAAGATCATGGAGGAACATTCCAATGTATAATTGATAAACTTGGATGCGGCAGAACAGAGAGCCCTGATAAGCCTTTTGCCGAAGTGAGTCAAGGGTAGAAGACTCTGCCCAGGGGGACTGATGAATGAGTCTTCAGGCTCTTTAGCTTCCGCATGGCTGATTCGACCACCATTTAGGTGTGGGGAAGCTGGGCTTTCCGAAACCCTGGGCATCGCTGGACCTTATACATAGCGTTCAGGCGCTTGCTCACAATCAGGACAGAGGCTGGGCTCTCCCACATGCGGAGTAGGAGTCTGTTCAGAATGGGAGGAATTGACACCGAGAGAGCCTCTCTGAGGAGCTTCATACTGCAGAATATCAAGCTCCTCAGCGCGGGACTCCTCCTCTGACTCAGTGGCAAGTGCTAGGGCCTGCGCCATGTTCCGGACGAACTCCAGGAAGGAGGTGTCCTTGGGAGGTGACCGCCACCTCTGGGTTGGAGGGGGAGGTCTCGCTGTTGGACTCCCACACTGAGTAGTCTGTGGAGGACTCGAGGTCAGGCGGCTCGAGATGGGTCGGTGACCCGTGCCGGATCTCTAAGGCCAAAACTTGCCCGGAGCTGGAGATGCTTACTCACGAACATCATAAGAGCATAAGATATGCCATACTGGGTCAGACCAAGGTCCATCAAGCCCAGTCCCAAGGAACGGAACGGAGATTGAGACCCACGTGGAGGATCCTCACGAGGCTTCTGGCTCTCAGGGGTCACAACGGCAGCCCAAGAAATCCTCGAGATCAAGGTCCCTGCGGTCTTGAGCTGCGTGTCAGCGGGGCCGGGCATCAGTGCCTGCTGGGCAGTGAGGAACGTAGAAATACTGCGTTCCAAGGCCAGCATTCAGGCCTCCCGCTTGGGAGTGGTGCCCTAGTACACTGACGTCAGGGTGACCGGGTCGGGTATCGAGGAGGAGAGGGGGTCCTAGCCGGGACAACCCCCCCGGAGACTGGGCACCTTCGCCGGAGGCCTCTGTATCGGTTCGGGGTACCTTACTAGGCCGCTACCTCTCCAACTCCAGAGACTGCCGAGGGGGGCTGAGAGACCAGGCATGTGACCTCTCACACTTGTCTGGCACCCCTAACAGAGTCCTCAAGGCCTTCTTCTTCTTCCACTCGTGTTCAGGCAACCTCTGGCCAGCGTGCTGCCGGGCCCAGGCAGGAGCCTTGGGAGACTCTGCAGGTTGCGGGGCCGAAAAGCTACCAGGGATACTGATGCTGCCTTACGGAAGAGATCATCTAGCTTCTGCTTACGACTCTGGATGGCCTTGGAGGACATCTTCTTACAGAGGGAGCATAGCTCCGGGTCATAGTCTGCTCCTAGACACCTGAGACAACAGTCATGGGTGTCCATGAGCGACATATTTTTGGAGCATCTCTTAAAACCAGAAGCCATTGGGGAAAAAAGGACCCCAGCGAGGTTGAAGATCCTCGACACGGCCAGCGGTTAAAAAGGACGTGAAGCGCGGTAAAAACAAAAAGGGCAAAAAAGAAAAACCTCAAGACCAGGGCCGAAGCAGAGGCACTTGGGAGGCAGGAAGAGGACCAGCGAAGGCTGGTAGAGCAAAAACCGGTTGGAAGCATAGAAAACGTTTTCGGGGGATGAGACGCACGTCTAAAGGGCTCCATGGAAAGAGGAGACTGAGTAAGATGGCACCCTTTCCCAAAGGCTTTCTTTGAAAGCTGGGGAAATGCTCCGTGCGGGCTCCATCGGTGCAGACGTCACCCATATGTGAGGACCAACTTCCTGCTTGTTCCTGGAGAATTCACATTTCAGCAACTCCACCTATGAGGTTATTATGGAACATGAACAAGTCAAGGAGAAATGGCTGGAAAGCTCCGAGCACAAATGCTCACAATCTAGGTAATGAAGTTCTATATCTGCAAGTGCCAACAGTGGAGGCAGGCTTGGATACTGCTGCTATTTTTGCTGCCTAAACTAAAAAGATACTGCCAGTGACTGCACTATCTGAATAGTTAGTGTGGCTAGTTAAACAGTCACTGCATCAGCTGAATATCAAGCCCCATAACCTGTGGGTTAGCCAGTAGATTTTATCCCTACTGTTGGACTTTTCTCTCCTGGCAATGGGGAAAAGGAAAGGCAAAACTAAGGACTATGTCTCTTGGGTCTTTCCCTCCATTTCGCAGCCCAATGGACCATGATTTTGATCATGGTTCCACAGCTTCAAGATCTTCCTTAGAAAAGGAAAGGGTGCAGGGCTTTCAGGTGGTTATGGAGACTATGCTTAGCACAGGTAATACAACCTATCGCCGCTGCCAATGATGGTTATTCCAGATTACTGAAGCTTGTCTCTCTAGACATGCTGGAGAGTAAAGTATGAGAGAATTTGGGTTGAGATGCTGAGAGAATGGAAGAGGGAAGTTGCCTTTTTGGAACAAAGGTCCCAAATATCTCTAAGTGATGACAGTCAGCATCACCTAGTGAAATTTGACAGGTTAGTCTTATTTTGTTGACCGTGCTGAAGATTTGATGGCACTAATAGTGTCTCTTCCTTCTAAATAAGCAGTTCTGGACTTCCTTGTGTCCAGGAAAAAAGTACAAAAGGTACACATTTGGAACATTGTTTCTAGGAATGAGCTTCTGATCATGGGTGCACTTTTACTAAGAAAGTGATTGTTAAATTCTTTGAACAGATGATAAACTGGTTTTGGAGGATACCAGAGTAACAAATTGGAGATATAGGTGGGTTTCTTTCAGGCAGCAGGAGTAACCTCTATCAAAGTCAGTCTTCCAACTCATCTGAAGATTGAAATGCTGAAAATATGATTAGATCTAATAATCTTTCAAGACTTGGCTGCCTTCTCCCTTGGAGTTACTTGATACGCCTTTGCAGTATTCTTATGCTTCCCAGAGTGGAGGTGATTGGGATCTCAAAAATGTACTATGTACCAAAGTAACTCGCATGTACAGACTGAAGGAATAAGGGGACTGGATTCCATCGTTAGAATAAACTGCTTGGATCCGTCTGTTTCCTTGGAAAGTTCTCAAAGGAAGCATCTAGCTTGTGCCACACTGCTAGTATCACTGTTTGGAATAAGTTTTCTTTTGTTTAAAATTTACTTTAAAAGTTAATGATGCTTTGTTTTGTGGACAAAAGCATGCTTGTTTGTGCAAAAGAGAAAAAAAGTAAAAGTTTTAACGATATAGGTAACTCTTTTCACATTTCCTTGCAAATGACTTATTATCCTGAATAGCAGATTCATATTTTTCAGTTCTTTACAACTAGATAATTTCTTTAAGGATAAAATGGTTGGTTAATGTTACCTAATTGATGGGGAATTGGGTAGGAAGGATAGTTGGATTCTGTTAAAAGGTTGGGATAGCTGATTTAACTGTGGCTCTACTTTATTTCAATGCTTATATTTAGCACTTTCAATTAAGATAGTACAGAACTGTTTACAATAAAACAGTATAAAACATTTAGATAAAACAAGACACTAATGTGGGCTTCTCACAAGAATATATGTTATTTACTTTTCTTTGGTTTTTGATTGGATTCTGCATTATACTGCATTTTCCTTATGATTTACTTTGCAAATCTTTTACATACTTAAAAAAGGCAAAAGCACAATGTTCACAAAAATTCAAATTCAAACATCTAGCACAAAGTAGAAAAGCAGCTCAATACTTACACAAATAGGGGAGGGGGAGAGATAAGAGAAGGATGGGAGGAAGTGGGCAAGGGGAAAGAGGCCAGAAATGGGGCAAAAGGAAGAGAAAAGGGTGGGGTAAGCTCTACATTCTTACTAGGAGTATGGTTGTCTAGGGGTACATATTTCATGTCTCATATTCCTATTTTCCCCTTGCATTTTTCACTCCAATCCCAGAAGGCAAGTGGTGGCAGAGGGAGAAAGAACTGCAGGGAAGCTGATGGTCACTCATGACAGTAGATTGCATGTTCCCTACTCACAAGTCTGTCACATTTCCTGATAATCTCTTCTTGCAAAAATGGGGCAAAACTCCTGCCCTCCCTCCTTTTATGATTAACTATTGTCATGTAAGCAGGCGGTGCATGTATGCCAGCTCTTGAAGCCGCAAAGGCCATTTTTCAGTGCTCTTCAATGATATCCTAGAATAATATTTCCCAAGCCTGTCATGGAGCCACACCTAGCCAGCTGAGTTTTCAGGACTGCCACAATGCATATGCACAAGAGAAATCTGCATGCACTGAAGAGCCAATATATGTAAATCTCTCTCATGCGTATTCATTGTGACAATCATGAAGACCCAATTGGCCAGGTGTGCCTCCAGGATACAGATAGGAAACACTGATCTAGAATACCAATTTGCACTCCAGAAATGCTTTTGTTCAAATCCATTTTCGTTATAACCAAAAATCAGAAGTCCTAGCTTAATTAACTCTAAATAAAGAGCTGTGTTGTGTATGCTGACCTCCACCCCCTCTTCTGGCTGATTCTACACTTCCTTCTGACATATTAATTGCATCCTTTTCAATAAATACCGCCGTTATTCTGTGCATATGGAAACAGGTTTTTTCATAATAGGGCCCAATAATTATACAATCCTTACTTCTGAGATGGAGTTCTTGCTGGATGTCACTGAAGTCTCGGAGTTGTCAAAGCTGCTCTGGGAAAACCCTGTATCCCCCTGAGATAATGACAAATGTTCTGTTCCAGATAGAGAGGATGCTTCATTCAAGGACTTGTCACTGTCTCCCTGGCTTCCACTGTATACACAGAAACCTTTACTGTTCTGGGAACCTGGTGTTAGGTTACTTTTCCTTCTGTGAAACTGCTGCAAGGACAACAGGGTGCAAGATTGATTAGGAGTCCTCAAGGTCTCTCCTCCAAGACTTCCAGACCAACTGAAACAACGTTTATTTGCTCCCAGAGGAGAACGTGCAATTGTTTTCTTCACGTTCTCTTCTTCGGGTAATGAAAAGGCTTGATCATCACTGCAATCATCATCACCATTATCCTCTGCCAAATTTAAGAGATCTTTTGTCTCATTGATCTTTGAAATACCAACACTATTCACCATAAGCTTTTCAGGTATCTGTTTTAATGCATTTGGTGCCATAAAGTCAATCATATCTGAAGGATCACAAAAGAACCTGGAGAAACAAAAGACAAATAAAATTTGGTAAAAGGAGCCAAATGAAGAAACCACTACTTGCACCTCACCCCTACAAAAAAATACATTGCTTACTTATCACAGGAAAAATGACGACAGATGCTGTAAAGCGTAGTTACTCACCTGTAGCAGGTGTTCTCCGTGGACAGAAGGAATGAGTCCTCAGGTATGGATAACATCACCGATGGAGCCCCATGCAGGAACGCTCCACAACTTCTATTTCTTCTATTTGAAGCTTTTGGGAGGCTCCACTGCGCATGCACACCTGCCTTCCCGCCTGCTGCAATGCCATCTTCTCCAGTATACTATCAAAGCTGTAGCCAGAAAAACAGTTCCTCCTCGGGGGGCGGGGGGGTGTGGGAGGGTTGTGAGGACTTATTCCTGCTGTCCACAGAGAACACCTGCTGCAGGTGAGTAATTATGCTTTCTCTGTGGACAAGTAGGAAGTCAGTCCTCATGCATGGGACTCCCAAGCTACAGGCTACTGAAAACAGAGGCGGTCAAGCCCAACATGGGCAACAAAACTGGAGAACTAACAAGAACAGTGTGGGTAGTCACCTCTAGGGGACTCAACTGATTCCTCAGTGATGCTGTATGCTGAACATACTGAAGCACTTTTTGGTAGCCTGGATGGACAGAAAGTCTGGCGGGAAGAGTTGGAACCTAATTCCCAAAGAGATGCCGTAGCACGGCTTGGCCAAAGTTGCTGTTGTGTCAGGAATCCCCAATCCAGACATTAATGAGCTGTGAAAGTGTGGACAGAAGACCACGTCATAGCCTGCAAATCTCCTCCACGGAGACAGAGCACAAGTTGGCCACTGATGCTGCCATGGCTCTGACACAGAGTCATGACATGACCATCAAGGCTCAGGCCTGCCTAGGCATAAGCAAGAGAGATGCAGTCTGCTAGCTAAATCGACAGTGTGTTTGGAGACCGCAGCCCCTAGCTTACTGGGGTCAAAAGAGACAAACAGTTGGATGGATTTACGGTATGCCTTTGTCCGCTCAAGGCCTTGGACAAAGGGCATCCTTCCAGGGCATCCTTGCAGTCCAATGTGTACAGCACTGCCTCCCCCCTATTGGCATGAGGCCTGGGGAAGAAAGTCAGCAAAACTACTGACTGGTTAAGGTGGAACATAGAAACCACCTTCGCAGAAATCGTAGATGTGTGCGCAAGGCCACCCTATTGTGGTGGAACCTGATGTACAGCAGGTGAACCACCAATGCCTGGAGCTTACTTATGTGGCATGCCAATATGACCGCCACCTGGAACAAGATCTTACAGGCCAGGAATTTCAGAGGGCAGGAAGCGAGCAACTCAAAGGGAGCTTGCAAGAGCTGTGCCAGAACCACATTAAGGTTCCAAGCCACTGGTGGTGGCTTGACCGGAGGTTTAGAGAGGAGCAAGCCCTGCTTGAAGAGAGCCACCAGAGCCTGAGCAGAGATGGGCTTCCCCTCCAAGCCATGATGGTAGGTTCCAATCGCTCTCAGATGGACTCTGACCAAATTGGATTTGCAGCTAGGAGTCCGAAAGTTGCAGGAAGTACTTCAGCAACTTGTCCACAACGCAGGAGTAGGGAATCAGAGTCCGGTCCACACATCCACCACTTGAATGCTTAGGACCTGCAGAGAGAATTCCTGAGGGAGGCCAGGAGAACCTCCTGAACATTCTCAGGGAGACTGAATTCAGGCAAGGACTACCCGCTCAATATCCATGCTGTAAGAGCCAAGTATTGGATGCTGGGCTGCAGCAAGGTCCCATCCTCCTGAGATATGAGATCTGAGGCAGAACCTAGCTGCAGAGGCTCCCACCAAGAGAGCTGAAACAGCAGGGGGAATCACGGCTGCCAAGGCCAGTACAGGGTGATGAGAATCATCATGCACCTGTTAGCCTGCAGCTTCAGCAAGGTCTTCGCCACAAGTGGAATGGGAGGATAGGCATACAGCAGGCCCACTTCCCAGTGAATGAGGAAGGCAACAGATGCCATCCGATCGTGGGGTGTGACCCTGGAGCAGAACAGATTCAACTGGGCATTGCGCAGTGTGGTGAATAGATCCATCATGGGAGTACCCCACTCCCGAAAGATCTGCTCTACAATGTCCCTGTTGAGGATCCACTCGTGCGACTGAAGGACACGGCTCAGCTGGTCTACCAGGGTGTTGAGAACCCTGGGCTGGTAAGTCACCCTCAGCTACACGCCATGAGCAATGGCAAACTTCCACAAACAGACAGCTTCCCAGCACAGGAGGCAAGACCCTGTGCTGCCCTGCTTGACATAATACATCTGTCTGGATCAGCACAGACTGTTTAGCCAAATGAACCTGAAACACACGGAGGGCATTTGCTGTGGCCCGGAACTCCAAAAAATTGATCTGGTGCAGGCTCTCCTGCTTAGACCACAGGCCCTGCATGCACAGGTCATCCAGATGAGCCTCCCCAGCATAACTTGACTTATCTGTTATCAGCGTCCACGGGAGGATGTCCAAAATGGGAGACCTCTGAGCAAGTTCTGTGTTTCAGGCCACAGAACCAGAGGTCTGTTAACTGCCACCCAATCCCAGAGGCAGCCCGTGGCTTGTTTCCACTATGAACAGAGTCCACTGAGCCTGTCTCATTGCCAGACAAGCCATGGAAGTGACATGCATAGTCGAGGCCTTATGGTCAAGTATTTTCAGCATCCCCCAGGCTGTCACCTGAAGCCTTTACTGGGTATCATGGACCAAAGCCATCAGCTTCTGCAGGCGATTCATTGGGAGAAATGCCTGAGCTCGAGCAGTGTCAAGGAGGGCCCCTATGAACTCCAGCTGCTGGGAGGGCTGGAAGAAAGAAGTGCGGTAGTTGACCATGAACCCCAGCTGCTTGAGATCTGGATAGTCAACTCAGCTGACTGACTGACCCCATCTAGGGTGGAGTTCTTTATGAGCCAGTCATCTAAGTACGGGAAGATGAACACCCTCAGAGTCCACAAGAGCAGCAAGACGCACTCCTTGATGCCCCTGGGTAGGGAGGTAAGAAGGCAAGAACCAGCATCTATTCTAATCACTGGTCCAAAACGCCTGCATTGGCGGGCAGTGTGTGGGTCTTGAGGATTGGCTGCACTGCCTGCAGTAGCAATGCCTGAGACACCAAGGGGCTCGCCAGTTACGTGGCCGACAACGCCACCATATGGGCTTCGAGGGCCTGAAGGCGTTCCTTCAAGGACTGCTGTCTCCAAAGGCATCAGGGTCGGAATTACAACTTCAGCCAGCGGCTCTGGCACCTGTATAGGGAAATCCACTATGGTGGGGACATCAGTGGATTCTTGTGCCCCTCCGGTAGCCTGGATGATGATTCTTCTCATCAGGGTACTTTAGCAGGCTGCTCCAGGCCATTGCTCTCCATGTCACATTAGGAAGGGCTCCAATGTCAGTGCATGTGGACCTTGGCCAGTGTTCATACACCTCCTTAGACGACAAGGGTTGATGCAGTCGATTCCTGGCAATGGTCGGCAGAGATTCTCCACTCCAGGGCCCTGTGGCCCCTTGGCTCTAAGTTTGCTCGGGCCTGTCTCTAAGCTGATGCCCCTGCGGTGCCCAAGGACACAGAGGCTGATGCCAGCGTGAAGAGGCAGAACCCATTGGCCTAAAAAAGGGACTCTCTCTGCTTCTTCTGACCCTTCAGGCCCCTCCTGGTCATCTGCAAATTCAGGCTGCAAGAGGCAGACTGCTGGTCCATGACTGAGATTGATCTGGGCATGCTTGGTGCATTTTTTAAACCTCTTTGCTGGCTTCTGGGACATGTCTGGGACACGGCTATAGCCAAGTCAAATGACTCGATGGTGCCAGCCATGGGAAAACGAAAGAGTACAAAACACACAAAAAGAAAACATTGGCACAGGGGCCAGCACTACAGATGAAAGGGGATGAAAAGAAAAAAACAAAACAGTAAATGAAGGGCCCTTAAGGGCAAAAATGAATTTAACATTTTCCAATGGTGCAGGACACGTCCTAGGGCTCCATGGAAAAAAGACAACTGGGTCCAATGTGACATCACATGAAGATGGCCGCACTTTGAATCTGTTATGAGGCCGTGGTAAAGAGAACCCCATTATATGAAATACCCCATACTCTACAAAGAGATAGGAAGCATTGAGGAAAGTTAAAGAAAAGCGCCGACAGTGATGGTGGCAAAAAAGCAAGGAGTGGACTTAAAAACATACATGTTTAAAGCAGGGGCAGCAGCGACGGGCACCGGCCAGGCTGAAAATGGCAGTGGTCATAGATGCAGGACAGAGGAAGGAGGAGAGAAGGGAAGAGGCCACCAACAACAGTCACCGGGGAAGACGGTTCCAACTAGTGAGAGAAGATATTTGGGGAGGGGGGGGGGAATTCTTGGACTTGAAACAAGAGGATCAGTACCCTGAGGCAAGATGTGCAGTCTTGGATTAACTGAGCTGCACAGTGAGTTGGGAGATATGGGGCAACGCATAGCAGAGCTGGAGGAGCAAAAGCAAAATATACATCTCCTGCAACAGAAAAATGGCCAATTAAGACTCAGGCGAGAAGAAATAGAAGGAAAATTGGAAGATCTTGAAAATCAATCGAGGAAAGCTAACTTAACGGTCCTGGCAGAAATGGAAGAGGGAGTCGATTATTGCCTGATAACAGCCCAGATATGCAAAGTCATGGCATAGCAGGAGGGGGGGGGGCTAGATGAGACCAAGCTCTGGTTTAAAATTGAGAGTGCGCAGAGAGCTGGGCCCCAGACAAGAAGGAAAGACCTTGAACATATTGGCATGTATGCATGAATATGTCACGAAAGAGGCAGTACTCTGGGTGGCTCGAAAACTTGGAAAATTAAATGGGAGTCTCAAGAAGTGTAAATCTATGGAGACCTTGCACTGGTCACCATTCAGAAACGCTGGGAATACCAAATTATCACACAGCAGCTGAGAGCAGAAAATGTGCAGTACAAGTGGTTGTTCCTGATGGGGATACAGTTTATAAGCGTAGTGATTACAACTGCAGTGCGGTCTGTGGAATTAGCGTTAAAAGGCCTACAGGAGGAAGGCTGACAGGACCTGCTGCGGATCACACCAGGAGCAGACACCAACAGGCGGAAGGAGGGAGATGAAGGGAAGACCTGGTTGCGTGTAGATCATGGAGGCAAAAGACTCAGACGACAGAAGAAAACTTTGGGTGCCCCATCTATGGGAGGAGCAGAGAGCTAAAATCTGGAGGCCTAGGAGACCTGCTAAGAGAACTGAAAAACAGGCTGGAGTCTGGGCCAATGGAGGTGAAAAGAGGCATGGCTGGACACTAAAATGTTGAGAAGGGACTACTTATAAGGGAGAGGGAGGAGTGGCTCAGTGGTTGGGACAAGTTATCTTAGGCTGGAAGGCCGGGGGTTCAATTCCCACATGGGGACAAGCAACCTCAGGCCAGAGTGACTGGGGTCTCTAGTCCCATGGCCACTCCTTGTGGCCTTGGGCAAGCCACTTAACCCTCCATTGCCTCAGGTACACTTGTGAGCTCTTCGGGGACAAGGGAATAAAAAGTACCTGTTAGTATACATGTAAACCGCACTGATTCTAAAGAGCGCAGTATAAAAAATAAATAAATAAAGCCAACAGGGTATTATATGGTGAAGGGGTGCGGGGGTGGGAACAGGAGAAATAAGGGGTAAGGGGTTGGAAAGGGAACAAGGATGCATGAGGATGGCCTCCGTGTAAAGAAACACGGACACAGATGGATCACTGTCCAAAGGGAGGAGATGGGTGAGGGGGAGGGGGGAGAGCAGTAAGAAAAGGAGGGGAGGATGGGGTTGGGGAGGGAGGAATGGTCTACTGAGTGTTATGAATGTATGGATTATGTGGGATAAAGCAATAGAAGACTTAATCACCTTAAATGTAAGAGGTTTGAATACGCTTACTAAATGTAAGCTTTTGTACAAGGAAATGGATCGAGTGCAATGTGACATATGCTGTATTCAGGAGACCCACCTCCGAGCCATAGATGGATGGCATGTAAAACTCCAAAATATGGGGAGAGGATATTTCTTTTACTATATTTACTTTATTTAACAGGTTTTTTTTATACTGTTTTACTCGACAATTATGGTAAACAGGGCATTAAACTTGGAAGAACTATATTACATAAGTTTGGGAGGTAACCATGCACAGTTTTGAATATCTAGGGGATTCGTAGTAGGGATAAAGGAAGATGTGATTGGGAAGGGAGGGGCTATGGGGAGTTATGTAGACGGTAGCATTTTATTTATTTATGTATTTTGTTGGTTTTATATACTGCACTATTTTGAAATCAGCAGAGTTTACAGAGAACAAGTATCCACTCATTACATAAAACAGGTTTTCATAGAACAAGTACACAGAACTCAACAGGAATTACGAGTGAACAGTAGCATTTTATATCACCGTGAACACTAAACCTTAATATTAAAACAGGGGTGTCAAACGGGGTAGTCACTGGATGAACTATTTACAAGATGGTTAGAGGTTATGATGGGTCTGGGCTATGGCAAGGAGGTGGATCAAAAGCAGGCTATGTTATATGTTCACAGTATAGTTTGAAAAGATGTATCTTTATTGCTTTCCTGAAGGTAGACACATTGGAGATGGCGCGGATTGGGGCAGGGAGTTCCAGAGAGATGGCACGTATAGTGAGAATGCTCAGTTCCTGGCAGCTTGGGAGCTTTTTACTGCTGTTGACAGGATGATGAATGTTTGCCATGATAGACCTCCTAGCTCTATTGTCTGGTGTCCAGTGTACGAGTTCTTCCAGGGAGATTGCAGAGAGGTTGTGCAGGATTTTAAACATCATTAGGAGAGCTTTGTACTTAAGGCGACTAGCTATAGGGAGCCAATGAAGTTGCTGTAGGATAGGTGTCACATGATCATATCTGGCAGCTGCGTACAGTGTTCGTGCTGCAGTGTTCATGGCCATTTGTAGGGGATGAAGTGCGCAGTCTGGTAGGCCATGTAGAATGATGTTTGCATAGCTGTGTTCGTGAGAAACTAGCTCAACTTAAAGTAGACAAAGCGATGGGACCGGATGGGATACACCCTAGAATACTGAGGGAACTTGGGGACGTTCTAGCAACTCCACTGACTGACCTTTTCAATGCCTCGTTGGAGTCGGGAGTGGTGCCAAAGGACTGCAGAGAGGCTCATGTGGTGCCTTTACACAAAAGCGGAAGTAAGGATGTGGTTGAAAACTACAGGCCGGTTAGTTTAACTTCGGTGGTGAGTAAATTATTGGAAACGCTGCTGAAAGAGAAAATAGTGAGGTTTCTGGAGTCTAGCGGACTCCAGGATCAGAGGCACCACGGATTCACCAGAGGCAGGTCTTGTCAGACAAATCTGATTGATTTCTTTGATTGGGTGACCAGGGAGTTGGACCGAGGGAGAGCTCTAGATGTGGTGTATTTAGATTTCAGTAAAGCCTTTGACACTGTTCCTCACAGGCGACTTATAAACAAACTGAGCACCCTAGGGATGGACCCTAAAGTTACTGCTTGGGTTAGAAATTGGTTGGGTGGGAGGCGACAAAGAGTACAAGTAAATGGAGCTCACTCTGAGGAGAAGGATGTTACCAGTGGTGTGCCCCAGGGATCTGTCCTTGGTCTGATTCTTTTTAACATCTTTGTTAGTGATATAGCGGAAGGGCTGTCGGGTAAGGTTTGCCTCTTTGTGAATGATACCAAAATCTGCAATAGAGTAGACACCCAGGAAGGTGTAGATAACATGAGGAAGGATCTAGCTAAGCTTGAAGAATGGTCTAGAATTTGGCAGCTGGGATTTAATGTTAAAAAATGTAAGGTCATGCATTTGGGCTGCAGCAATCCAAGGGAGCAATATAGTATAGGGGGTGAAGTACTTTTGTCCACTAAAGAAGAGTGGGACCTAGGCGTGGTTGTGTCTGATGATCTTAAAGTAGCTAAACAGGTAGAAAAGGCGACAGCAAAAGCTAGAAGGATGTTTGGGTGCATACGGAGAGGAATGGCTAGCAGAAAAAAGGAGGTGATAATGCCTCTGTATAAGTCTTTGGTGCAACCTCATTTGGAGTATAGTGTGCAATTCTGGAGACCGCACCTTCAAAAGGATGTGAACAGGATGGAGTCGGTGCAGAGGGTGGCTACTAAAATGATTAGTGGTCTTCATTATAAAGCATATGAGGACAGACTGAAGGATCTTAATATGTACACCTTAGAGGAAAGGCGGAATAGAGGTGATATGGACTGTGGATGCCATGTGTCCCAGTAAGTGCAGTAGCTCCCGAGAAGTGAGGGAGGATTTGCCTGCTGCTTGGGAAGCTAGTTGCATTATGCGAAGAAACCGGGCTTGTGGAAGGAAAGCCCTTGCCTGTCTGGTATCCAGACAGGCTCCTATGAATTCTAGGCATTGGGAAGGAACTAGTTGAAATTTCGGGAAGTGTATTACCAATCCCAAGTATTGGAGCATTCGCATTGTACGAGACAGTGCAGTGCTGGCCTCTGCCACTGTGGAGGCTCGGATGAGCCAGTCGTCTAAGTAAGGGAAGACGAAAATCCCCAGGGTTCGTAGAAATGCAGCTACTACTGCCATGCATTTCGTAAATACCCTTGGTGCTGAAGCCAGACCAAAAGGAAAAACCCTGTACTTGAAATGTCTTCCCCTGAAAAGGAAATGTAAAAATTTCCTGTGATCTGGATGGATAAGAATGTGAGTGTATGCATCCTTTAAGTCTAGAGAGCAAAGCCAGTCCTGGCTTTGAAGGTATGGCAGAAGAGTTCCCAGAGAAATCATTTTGAATTTCTCTCGAAACAGATATTTGTTCAATTCTCTGAGGTCTAGAATGGGTCTGTGTCCTCCTGTTTTCTTTGGAATAAGAAAATAGGGGGAGTAGAATCCTGCACCCTGTTGAAGAATGGGTACTTCCTCTATTGCCCTTGGGCAAGAAGTGTGGAGACCTCGTGATCTAGCAGATCGTCTGCAGAGGTTTGTGAATTGAACTGCTTTAGAACTGTAGGAGGGGGTAAGCTGTGGAAATGAAGTTTGTTCCCCTCCCCTACAATGGACAAAGTCCAATCTTCTGCTGTTATCTGATGCCATCTGTTGACAAAGTGGCATAACCTGCCGGGCATATTGGGGGGTTGGGGGGTTGAGGACCCCTCAGAGACAGGAAGGCAAAGCTCTCTAAGAAGGAGTCAAAACCTTTGAGGGGGCTGAACCTGGAGAGCTGGTTGGGCTCTCGAGCCTTTTGGTTTCGTTTGTTGTCTAGTTTGTCCCTTTTGGGCAACCTGACCTGGAGTCTGAGTCTGCTGCTAAAAGAAGGGTTTTTTATAAGGCTTCCTTTTGGCTGGAGTGGCTGTAGACTTTGACAATCTATCTAAGGTAGAATTGTCAGCATCTAACTCGTTAGCCTTCTCCTGCCAGTTCTTGCCGAAGAGATTCTCTCCCGTGCAAGGAATGTTGCCTAACTTGTCCTGTACCCAAGTCTCCAAGTCTGATGCCTGTAGCCAGGCAATCCGTTGTGCGCCAATGGCAATAGCAGAAGTTCTGCTGATGCATTCAAAGCAGTCAAAGGCTGCACGATTGACAAACTTGGAGACATCCTGAGCATGCTTAACTAGAGTAAGAAAGTCTTGTCTCTTATCATCTGGGAGAAATGGGCTCATAAGTTCCAAGTTCACTGTGATTTCTTTGAGGAACATTCCCATATATAGGATATATGAGCTGATCCTAGCTGAAAGCATGGAAGCTTGAAAAGTTCTGCGTCCAAAAGCATCCAGAGACCTGCATTCACGACCTGGAGGATTGGATGCCTGTCTTTTTGCACTTTTCATCCTAAGCATGGCTGACTCCACTATCAATGAATGGTGTGGCAGCTGAGTTTTCTGAAATCCAGGACATGGTGGGACTCGATACATAGTATCAAGTCTCCTAGAGTGAAGAGAAGTAGTCAGAGGTGTCTCCCACATTCTGAGCATC